>PCDJ01000003.1:1484585-2969170 GCA_002778245.1 Raffaelea albimanens
GCGCGGTCGCCCTCCAGAGCAGGAAGCTCGGTCGATTGCAGGACAATCTCCTTGTCACCGCACACCTCGTGGATGTAGCTCGTCAGGTCGTCCATGGAAATCGCCGAAGTCTTGTCGCCGCCCTTGACCACCTCGGTCACCTGGAACCGGCCCTGCACACCTGCGCCCTCGTAGGCCCGGTGCAGACGGTGCGCCTGCACGCCGCCGGCGGGTTTATGGTACAGGTCGCGGGCGTTGACGTCGGGCTGCGACACGAGCAGGTAGTTGTCTGTCGGGCACTGCGCGAGGATGTTCTTGGCCGTGGCCAGAGTCTTGGAGGCCGTCGCGATCGTTGCAGAGTCGTGCGAGACGGCGAATCTAACGACGGTTAGTACCGGGAAACTTGAATCCGTTATTCTACAAGAGACGTACTTTGATGTCGAGAAGAGCAGGAAAGGAGACGAGTCGGAAAAGGCATTGACCGTGGTCGCAGCCAGGAGGCCACCGAGGAAAGAGACACGCATGGCGGGCGATGGGAAAGCTGGAGCTGTATCTTTAAAGCGTGTCTTTGTAGAGATTGTCAACCGATGGGCTATCGCGACGTTGACGGCGAGGGGTGGTGGAAGAGGTGTTCGATGATGCGGGAATATAGCTGGCAGGTTCTCCTTTGTGTGTTTTGCTGGAGCTTTTTGCGGCAAGCAAGCCAGCAGGCCAAGGAGGACGCATTAAGGGGACTAGCGCGTATCTGGCAGTTTGGGGGCTCCGCCAGGCTACAGGCACAAAGCTCTGCACGCAAGTAAGTAATTGTTAGTGGGTACTTCATGTACCAAGAAAAGTCTAGCGTACAGGGTGTACTACTTATCAGCCTATCGCCGATAACGATTGCATCGAATTTTTGGTCAATACTTTTTTTTCCCTTGCGATAGAACAACAGCCTCATCGCTCGTCGTTCTTTCAAACTACAACCACAACATCAACCATGTTTATCACACAGCCACGGCCGAAAAAGGACGGCCTCGGCCCGGCGCCGTCCAAGAAGCGCAAGGCGACCTATGCCATCGAGGAAATCTCGTTTGACAACGCTGCCCGCTCCGAATACCTGACGGGATTCCACAAGCGCAAAGTGCAGCGTCAAAAGGCAGCAGCAGAGATAGCACAGGAGAAGGCCCGGCTAGAGAAGATTTCTATGCGGAAGCAGGTGGGTTGCAGCGGATACTATGCTCTTACCGCCCCGGAACAAAGACTAACAACTACAGATGAGAGAGCAACGGCAAAAAGACGTCGAGGAACATGTCCGGCAAGTCAACGAGGCCCTGCGGCTGGCTCGCATTGCTGGCGGCGAAGAAGTCGAAGACGAAGAGGGCGACGACGACGACGATGAATGGAACGGCATCGAAGACGACGGCCCGCCCGAGTTTGTCGACCACGAAGAAGAGTACATTGACGAAGATCGGTACACTACTGTGACAGTCGAAGCAGTCGACGTTGACCGAGAGGGGATGCACCGGCTGGGTGGCAACCCAAAGGACGACAGCGATGCCGAGGCAGAAGATGCCGAGAAGGACGAGGGCGATGATGGCGAGGAGGGTGACGGCAAGAGCAAGGCCAAGAAGGCAACCGAGTCTGGCAAGGAAAAGAAGAAGGAGTGGCCCAAGAAGAAGAAGAAGAAGTTCCGGTACGAAAGCAAGATCGAGCGGCAGCTTTCAAAGCAGAAGCAGCGCAGGAGATGAATGGCAGAATATTGGGGGCGATGCAAGGTTTAAAATTGGAAATATAATGAATGGCATTGGTATAGACAAAACTTCGGAAGCGACGGTCAGTTAATCGAATTTAGACCCCAATCTGATTGTTTAAACGCACTTTGGCGCGTCAGTCAAAACAGTATGCACATAAGATGCACACACAACGGTACAAAAAAAGATGAAATGCTGTATTCGTAGATGTAAAAAAAGTTCCTTAACAACATGCAGACCCAGCGCAAAACTGCCCCTCCAGACGACACTCCTTCAAAAACAACACACACAGGTATAGGGCCCATTCTCTGGTCGGGGTTTTCTGTCTAGCAGAGACGCCCAGGTATTTTCTCCAGCGTTTTCTCCAACGTAATTCCCTCCCAACGGGCAGTGGTCATCATATAAAAATACCCATCGTTCCTCCGCAAATCTTTGGTTTAGATGCTGCCAATCTCCCGCTGGAAGTCCTCCAGGTCCTTCTGTGCGGCTTCGTACTTCTTTGCCATCTCCTCGTACTTGGCCTCCCATTGGTCGCGGTCGGACTCCAATGCCTGGACTTTCCGCTCGAAGTTGCCGGCCTGGGCATCAGTCTGGCGGAGCCTGGGGTGTGTGTTAGTGGGGGGTGGCCTTTTGGGGTAAGGTAACTGCAGTGTATCATAACGTACTTGTCGTTGGCCTCGCGGAGGGTCTTGTCGGCCTGCTCGGCCTCCTCCTCAAGCAGTTGCAGCCTCCGGGTCAGGGTCTCGTTCTGGGTGCCGTGCTGGATACCCTCGTCGGCGGCCTTCTTGAAGTCGGAGATGGAGGTCTCGAGCTTCTGGACCTCAGCCTCGAGCACGCTGTTCTTGTGCGACAGAGATGTGATTTCTTGCTCCTTGGAAAGGTTCTCCTGCTCCAGAGCCTTGACCTTGGCCTGCAGCTCTTCAACCTTGGCGGCCGACTCTTCCGTCTCCAGACGGAGCTGGTTCATCTTCTGTAGTGGGGGGCAAAAAGACACGGTCAGCAATGGCTTCGGGAAATACAGCAAAGAGCAGGTGCGGCTGGGCAGCCAAGTGCAGACGACCACAGGTCTAGAGGTACAGACGATCATCGTGGCCGTTGATCCGTTATCTGCTTCTCCAAACGCGGGTGCCTCTGCTAGCTAAGCTTTCCAGATGGAGGGGTGGACGCAAAACTGACCTCCCGAATGCGGTCCATAGTGGCGGTTTGTGTTTGTTGACTTTGGGAACAGGAAGCGGTGGGATGGGTTGCAGAGTTGACTCTGTAGAGTTGGTTACAGCAAAGCAGAAGAGGATTATGTCTGGATAGCGAGAGAAGGAGAAAGTGACGACGAATACGAAAGCAGGCAGAAACAAATAAATTGGGAAAGGGGGAAACTACGAGTCTTAGGTTCGGGCAGGTGCAAATAAAAAGGCCCCTCCTTTTTCGGTTGCTACTGCGGAGAGACTGGGAAGACGTCGCGTTGTCTGATCAGCGAAAGGAGGGAGGGGCAAAAGCAAAGAGTGGGTTCTGTTTTCGCGGTGACTTTGGCTCTCAGAAGCGTCGAGAAAGATAGATTGAGCGCTCAGTGGTGGTTGGAGGTGGTGGGGTTGCTGGGTGCTGCTGGGTGTGACCGCTGTGGCTGTGGCGCATCTCACACACCTTGTGAGGCGGCGTCGCTGTGCGTGAGAAATCGCAGCCAGCCAAAACGCGGCACAGCACCAACGATCGCCCAGCAGGCTGAATGGGGCAGTTTCAGGAGAGCTCTGGAAACAATATCGGTCTAATTTAATGGGAAGCCGCCTATTAAGCACTGGCTCAGGGGGTTCTACGGGACCCGTTGGCGGTTGGGGCTAGCGCTAAAGGGTCCTTCCTCAGGGTGGCCGTTGCCCCAACAACGGCCATCAACAGTCTAACCCGGAAAGCTCTCTGCTGCCTTCCTTTTGGACGACGCATTCCTGCAGAAACAGACAAAATAAACACGGAGACTTCGAAGCGCAACATTACCACTGTAGCACGATTCACGATCGGCTACAAAGTGCACTCATCTGTGCCATCAAATCATCACCATCCCGCAGACAACATCGCATCCGAACACATCACAACCGACTTCGCACAAACAATTCGACAGGATGTTGGCCGCACGGGACCAGGAGAACCGGCTTTTTGGACGCAGCATTGGTGGACCTGGGAAACAAGGGCTGCAGCCAAAGACGCCGGGTGCGAAATTTCCCAAGACGCCGATGGGCGGACGGGGAACAGGAGGCATTGAAAACGTTCAACGTGAAGGAAAGGCAGGGAAGCCAGGGCCAGTGACGCCTCTCGGTATGTCGCCGCTTTTTCTGATAGCATTGAAAACAAGCGACAAAGTATACTGACCATTGTAAAGAACCTAGGACATCGCGAGCCCCGTTGGGAAACAAGACAACAAACGCGAAGGCACAGACCATCCAACAACAGCGCCATCAGCTACAGAAGCAGCAGACGGGGGTGAAAGATCGTGTCCGCGAGATTGAGAAGTCTCAGGGTCAGCAACAGCAAGTGCCGGCCACAGGACGCCGGCCACGGGTCATTTCACCGCGTGCCAATGCCTTCAAGCTGTCTGTCTTGAGCGATGAGCAGACTGGTGGCAAGCAAAATACCGAGGCCGAGGAAGAAGACATTGAACACGCGCCCGCGAGCATTCCACCAAAACCTTATGAATCCGATGTTTTCCCCGATGGCGCCTTGACTTTTGCAGCATTCAAGCCAGAGAACCGGCTGCGCGGATATTACAATCATTATTACAACCCTGTTGATGAGAATGGCGTCTCGAAGCGAGAGAAAGAGTTTGCTGCAAAACAGCGCAAAGCTTTCGACAAACTCGACAACCGTGTGCGGGAAGATCTCGATGCGCTGGATTGGTCCATTGGCGACGTCCCCGAGAGCAAGGAATATCTGGCTGCGAAGAGGAACCAAAACGCTGCATCTTCTGGCAAAGCACAACCACCTACTGTGGCAGCACGCAAGGCAGCCTCGGCTTTGGCGTTGTCGTCGAAAACCGGCGCCTCCACAGCCCTGCAGTCGAAGACAGCAAGGCCAGTGAACTCCCGCGTGGGTGTTCCTGCCGCTAGCAAGTTGGGTTTGAAGGCCCCATCTTCGTCATTATTGTCAGCGCTGCCACCCTTGCGCAAGCAAAAGACACCAACGGTTCTCCCTCTGCGGTCCAAGAACTCCAACCATCCTGTCGCCGAGACGGCATCAAGGACAACGCTAGGATACAATAAGGGGCGATCGGCATTGTCTTTGGTTCGCACCACGGGTCTGACTCCTGTGCGAAATGGCACGGCTACGCGGCCTACAGCCAACCATCTGGCAGCCGCACCGTCGCCGACCAAGGCCCCTATTCGCACACCGGCACAGAAGAGGGTCACGGCGGAGGACTCATTGTTTGGCAATGAGCTGGACGGCAAGGAGGAAGCAGAAACAAGATCACCGGCCTTCCTGTCAATATTCGAGGTGGATGAAGAGCCCAGCACCCTGGGGGGAGCATCGACGTTTGTGAACGGGGATCCAGACGACGACTTCCAGATGGACATTAAGTTTTAGCCTGGCATCGTTTGTACACGTATACTAATATCTGGCGTTTGGGTTGGACACGGCATATCCTCTTTTAATTGACAGACAAAAGAACGAGCAGGCATGAAAGGCCTTTGGACGTTACTTTTGCCTTATTCTTTCAGGGTTGAGCATTGTTTTTGGTACTTTGAGCTCTCGTCATTGTTTGGTTCTTCTTTCTTGTATATATTCCTGTGAACGACGTCATTCGGTTTATTGCTGCGCAAAACAAGCCTTGGCCGTATGCCGTTTCATTCGCTCTATTCATGCGGTCTCTTTAAGTGGCTGCGCGTGGCGTCTCCACCGACGCGTTCAAAGTCTGTCGGTCGCGTCTAAAAGGGTCCAGACGGACGACCACTCAAGGACGCCCCAGTGCCTCCGCTGGTGTCGGTTGCATATGCATGCAACTGCTGGCGGTCCGCCCCCCGCTGTCGTCCTTGATTTGGCTCTTGCTTCAGTCCCTATTGTTCCTGCTGCCGGCCGTCATTGGCTCGTTGGTTGCGGGTGGCCAAATTGTGGGAGGCCACTCAATAGCGAATTCAAATGAACTGAACACGCCAACACTACGTAATTACAGTGAGGAAGGCGAGGAAGGCCCCACTAGCACAGTTTCCCCCTGGACTGGACCACCACTAGGTCATTTGCGCACCTTGCCTTTCTCCAGCCACCCGCCACACACTGGGTGCACCTTCCCGGCAAATGCCTGTCGCGTGTCCTGTGCCTTCCGCACCAGAGGCCTGATGCAGCCAGTCAAGGCCAGCCAAGGCTGTTCTTTCCACTGTTTCTATTTTTTGTCTTAATTTTTTTCCCTTGGGCAGTCGCGCGTGGATCCCTCCTTCCCTGCGTGTCTGACTGTGCTCGCCCTAGTCCCTTTTTGCCTGAGAGCAGGATCGACCACGACAAAATCCCAATCTCCACGTCCCGCAGCCAAACTCAACTTCTTCACCCTATTTGCCTGGCAATCGGAAAAGAAGCCACCTTCCCCCAACGCTACGACAGACGCGAACGAACGTCGCGGGCGTCTGTTGGCTCGATCGCCACCCCCTACGCAGACAGTCCCTTCATTTCGCCCACAGCAGCAGCTCTTACTCGCAAGCGCAAACGTCCACTGAGGCCAGCATCGAAGGCCTTTGCCTCTTCCCTTTGCGGCCCCCAAAAGGCGGCCAGAAAGAGCGACCGGGCCAAAAGACGACAACGCACAAAAAGACCTCAAAAAGACCTCAAAAGAACGCGACCCTGCGGCGACGCTTTCATCATCCCTTATTTCTCCTCATTCATCCCTCATCACGATCTTCCCCCGTGTCACTTATTTTTCTTTTTCTCACCTCCCGCTCATGTTCGGACGCGACAAATTATGATGAGTGGAGGAAGGAGGGACCGGTGAACCGCGAAAACCCTCTCTTGTCGCTCTCATCGCCCCGACCACACTGCCGCCTTTGTCGCGATGCCTCCGCCATCCGGTGCAGGCTTTGCACAGTTCTTTCCAGCGGCCCCCCGGGCGACCCGCGACCGCGCCACCGAACGAGAGCGAGCCAAGCAACGCAGCGCGGCAGCTTCACCCAACCTTCGCGACAGCCCCAGCGCCACGTCTGGAGCCACGACGTCAAGGCCAGCAGCAGCTACAGCAGTATCATCAACCGCAGCAGCAACACTTGACGACGGCGACTCGCTGGTAGGCGACGCGCCAAACAGCAGCGGCCCCGCATCCACGCCCCTGTCGGCGTCGACATCCGCGTCCACCTCAACCTCGTCCTGGGCACGCTCAGGCGGCCAGCCAGCCAATGCCAAATCCAGCGCTCCATCAACCGCCAGCAGTTCCGCCAGCAGCTATCCCACGCCGCTCACTGCCGTCGGCTCGCCATCCTACTATCCAGGCACACATTCTACTGCCCAGCCTTACCAGCAAAACACTGCCCCCCAAAGATCCGAGATGACAGCCAACGGCTGGACCTCGTCGTCCAGACCACAGCCTTCATCCACCCCCTCTTCCTCCTCTGGCCATCGAGGCCAACCTGCGCTGGCGTCATCGTCCTCCGACCACGTGATGGCCAACGGCAACGCTCCTTCCCCTCTCACGAGCATGTCCCAAGCCATGGGTGAACGCATACCCGCCCGCGACCCGCACCGTGTCCCGCAAGGCATCGCCTGCGTCTTTGACCCCCTCTTACCCGATAACAAGTCCTCATCTTCGAGCCTCGACTTAAAACGAAGGGGAAAACCCGTCCTCCGAGAGTTTGGTTTGGTAAGTATTGATCGCATCACACATATATAGCATACATTTCTGCACCCTCGTCCTGAGTCCTCAGTCCTCCGTTTTGCCGCCCGCTCGCAGCTGCCGGTCGTCGTATACCAAGCTATACAATGAGACCACCCAAGCCTACAAGCCCGCAAACTGCCATCCTGCAGTCGTGCAAGCCTACAAGCATACCTACAAACACCGCAAGCATGCCGACGCGCATGCGTCTCTTGCGCTCCATACAATACATACAATACAAGGAAAGAGGAGGTTGAAAGAGGGGGGAAATAGGCGGTAAACCGAGAGGAACTGGGGTCTGCAGGCAGGGGGCGAGAGTCATCTTCAATGTGAACCAATGTGCTAATTGTGATATCAATCGTATAGGAAGATGACGCCCCCCCTGCGGACCCCCGGCTTGCCAAAGGCGGCCGTCTCAACTATATCAACGTGGACTTCCACTTAGCCCGTGCTCGTCTACGCCATGCGCCTTACGACCTCCGGCCCTACCGTTATGACCCGCGCACATCCCTCGGACCTGGACCGCCGACCCAGATTGTAGTGACGGGGTTCAACCCGCTAGTGCCCTTCTCCAAGGTCATCGCCATGTTTGCCACCTTTGGTGATATTGCCGAGAGCAGCAACAAGATGCACCCTGAGACCGGCAGCTACCTTGGCTTCGGCACCTTTAGGTATCGCGATGCCAAACCGAGCCGCTCACGCCCTGTCGGTGTCGCCGCCGTGGATGCTGCACGCCGAGCCGTCCGCCAAATGCACGGCAGCCGTATCGATGGCAACCCAGTGCGCGTCGAGTACGACCCGGAAGGCAAGAAGAGCAGCCGCCTGCTGGAAGATACGCTCCGCAAGGACCGGGATAATAATAAGAAGATTGCCGGTCCTGCAGGCCCGCGGATCCCAACAGCACCGCGCGGCATCAGCGGTGGACCAGCAGCACCAGCAGTTGCTGCGGCTGGCCCGCCGCCCACTGCGCCTAAAGGACCAGCTGCGTTTAGGATGCAGCAGACAGCTGTTGGTCATCTGGCGGCCGGTATACCTAAGAATGCCACAACGCCTGTCCCTGCCACTCCTGCTGTTGTTGCCGGCAGCGCCATTGTCCCAAGCCAGCCCAAGGCTGCCCCCGCGCAAACAGCAATCGACGGCGCACCTCCTGTGGGGATAGAGGTGAAGCCGATTGCGCCTCAGCTTGAGCATACGCCATTTATCTTTGTGAGCTCCGAGCATGTTCCCGTGGTCTTCCAGACCATTGCCCATATGAAGAAGAGGTTGAAGACACACCGTTTTGAAGACATTCGGGCGGATCGTTCTGGGTATTTCATCGTTTTCCGAGACAGCTTGTCAGGTCGCGGGGAGGCCGAGCGTTGTTTCCTCGCTGCACACCGAACCGCGTTCTTTACGTACGAACTGGTGATGAAGCTGTATTCCCGGGGTTATCCCGTGCGCAAGGACGACGGCGCAGGCAGGAGCCGCAGGGGTAGCACATCTGGCCCTGGTGCTGGACGGCCCACAACCGCAGATATGTCGAGGCGCCGGAGCCGAAGCCCTGAAAAATCAGAGGCACAGCTGCTGCGTGACGAGCAGGCACAGATCCGCCGTGACGAAGAGGCTGACCTCGAAGAGGAGAAGCGGCAGAGAGCCAAAAACTTCGACCCTGTCCAAGCAGCTGTTGAAACAGTCAGCGTAGAGCTTGTCGAGCACCTCATTCGCCATATCCGAGCCCACGTTGCCGCACCCACACTCTTCACGTACCTCGATCCCACAAACCACGTCGCTAAGCGCCGTCGGCTGAACATCGGCGGGCCCGAGGCCCCACGGCTCTCGGCCATCCTGTTTGATGAGGACGAGCGCGAAGAACGCCGGAACAAACCCTCTCCCATTTCGACGCCGAACTCCCGTGCAGACCCCATTGAACGGCGAACGGCACGCCTTAATGTCACCGCACTGCCACGCATCCGCAAAGTCAAGGGCAAGGCAAACCTTGCTGCCGCCAAGAAGCAGAGCCTGTTCGACCCCTTTGCTCGGCAGCGTACGCGTCCTTCGTCGACCCGCACTGCTTTCCGCTCACTGCACCATCGTCTGGCTGCTAGCAGTGATGACGACTCTGAAGACGAAGTCGAAACCAGGTATTCGTTGGCTCGAGACACCGAAGAGCCAGAGTCGCGCGACAGCGAACGCGATGTGGACGAGGACGAGGAAGGCGGTAAGCGGGGCGCTTGGGGCTCTCGTGATGATGACAGCATGACCGAGTCCAGTTTCTCGATGGTCCGCACAGCTGCTGAGGCCAAGGCAGAGGCCCTGGAAGCAGGCAAGACTTCAGATGGCAAGCCGGCGCGAAAGCGGAAGCTGGATCTCCACATGGAAGCAGCTATTAAACGACAGAAGCGCAGTGACGAAGAGTTGTTTGGCGTCTCTATCGGAGCCGTCGAAACCAAGTTCCCGCTGCATCACATCCTCGACGAAGATAGTGATCGGGACAGCACCAATCGCATCGTTGAGATCACTGACGAGACGTTAGCAGCACCTGCTGTTCCTACAACGGACCAAGCGACAACCGCATCTTCCACGCCTGCCCCTGCAGTCTCCGATGAAGAAGACACCAAGAAAAAGAAGTCCACCACCAAGAAGACCAAGAAGACCAAGAAGCAGCTCTTCGAGGAGCGCAAAGCGGCACAGCAACAGCAGCAAGAAGAGGCCGAGGCCAAGACCAAGGCTGATGCTGAAGCTGAAGAGACTCCCGAGCCAGTTCCAGAACCAACGCCAGCCGTAACAAAGAAGGCCGCTGCCGCTGCCAAATCCAAGGCCAAGACAACTAAGAAGGGTGCCGCTGCTGGCAGTCGGAAGGGACAGGTTGTTCCAAAGGGCAACGAGGAGGAAGAGTTTGTCGATACAAGACGGCCTTTCAACCCAGCGCTGTTTGCACACTCCCCCACACGTGCCCTGTCTGTTCCAGCTGGTTTTTCGCCGAATCTAGAGCTGTTGCGCCTTCTGGGTCTTCACACGTCTGACCTGCCAGACGTGGCGAGACTGCAAAAGAAGTTCAGCAGTGTTACCCGCAACACAGACATAGATGACCCGCAGCTGTGGTTGTGGAAGCACGAGCGGGTAACTCGACTCAACTTGGAGAGGCCGAGTGGGCAGCAAACAAATGCAGCGGCGTGGAAAAAAGGAACAGACGCTGTGGCCGCAGCTGTGTCCGCAATCAATGAAGCACCAGCACCCCCCCGGATTGAGGGATACTATGTGCCGAATGCGACGGGCTGTGCCCGGACAGAAGGCGTCAAGAAGATTCGCAATTCGGAGAAGGCCAAGTATCTGCCACACCACCTCAAGGTCCGCAAGGCTCGCGAAGAGCGCGAAGCAATGGCAGGCAAGGCAGGCAAGGCAGCAGCAGTTGCCGCAGCCAAGGTGGCGACGGAGAACTCAGTCGGCCGAGGCTCGTCTCGGGCTAACCGCGCAAACCAACGTCGTTACATTGCCGACCTAAACGACCAGAAACGGACTCTTGGCCAAGACTCGGACGTTCTGCGGTTCAACCAGTTGAAGAAGCGCAAGAAGACGGTCAAGTTTGCCCGTTCGGCCATTCACAACTGGGGCTTGTACGCTATGGAGCACATTCCGAAGGACGACATGATTATCGAATATGTCGGCGAGGAAGTGCGCCAATCGGTGGCAACGATCCGTGAGAAAGCGTACATCCGCGCGGGCATTGGCAGCAGCTACCTGTTCCGTATCGACGATGCCACCGTCATCGACGCAACGAAGAAGGGTGGCATTGCCCGCTTCATCAACCACAGTTGCATGCCCAACTGCACGGCCAAGATCATCAAAGTGGAAGGCAGCAAGCGGATTGTCATCTACGCGCTTCGGGACATTGCTCAGAGTAAGTGCCTTGAAAGTTCTATTGAAACCACACCATGATCACTGCTAACATGCCCAGACGAGGAATTGACCTACGACTACAAATTCGAGCCCGAAGACAACCCGATGGACCGCGTGCCCTGCTTGTGCGGTACGACAGCTTGCAAAGGCTTTCTCAACTAATTGGCCATTAATTTTACTCTTCTTGATTCTGAAAGCGGCGTTTCTGCCACTGGGACTGATCATCAACTGATGTGCATGTTTAATTACTTTCGCCTATACCCATCATCGCCTACCCACATCTCTCTGTACATATATCGCTCTGCTGTTCTGTTTTTCCCTCTCTTTTGTTCGTATTGTTTATTAGACTCCTTATTGCGGTTCGGTTTTTTTTATTCATGTTGGCTTTTGCTTATTTTCTACTCGGTCTGCTGTTGTTTACTTGATATCACCACCGGCAAAACAAAAACGGGAGCGAACACGGAGAGGACTTCAGGTGTGGGACAAGCACCCAAACAGCACCCTCGGTTTGGAAGGAAGCATCTGGTTTAGCAAAGTGTGAGAAAGCGTAAACGGTGTTATTGACCTGTTTGGTCGTGTTGCATTTCGGGGTAACAAAAAACAAAGTACTTTGGGTCACGGAAAGTGTTTGCGTGGGTTCTTGATTTTTTTTTTTTTTTTTTGCTTTTTTTACTATTTGCGTTTTTAACAACGGAGTGGATGGCTGTTCATATTTCCCTCGATTCTTATTCAACCAGGCTTTTCATTTGCTTCTTATATCAGGTTATCCGTTTATTTAAAAGGAGTTCCCGGTCTTTTCTCCTGGTCGGGCTAGCATATTGTTTTATTGTTTACTTGAAATGGAGATCACCATTTGGTGGAACAAGAAAAAGAAGGAATATCATCAATTATCCGTGTTGTCATAATGCACTGTTCTGTGTTTTCTTTTTCAAGTGACCATGTTATGCTTCCTTTCTTTATTCTTTATCTGGTATATTTGATTTGTTCTCTTTATGAGAGAGTCTTTTGAAATATATAAAAAAGGTCAAATAAGAGGATTGAAAAGAAGTAGAGTATAAAAACATAAAAAGCATAAAAAAAAGACAGAACAATAGTCAGCCCGAAAACAAAAAAAAAAAAAAAAAGTAGGAAAACAAGATCGAATCATTTCATCATCATCTGTCTACCCATTGTTTTTTTTTTTTTTTTTTCGTGATTTTATATTGCCCCCAAGAGAGCCACCCAATGACCGAGCCAACCGATCTACTTGTCCAATCCTTCCAAAGACCCATCATCACCATCCTGCATCACCCTCCCACCTTTTGTCGTCTACGACAGGTTCAGAACCATGGGGCCGGCAACGATAATGTCGTCGGTAATGACACCGTCCAGAGGCGACGCCGACACCAGGTTCACGTACGCAATGCCGGCAATCTCGCCCTGGCCGGGCACTTGGCAGCCCGTGCCCGGAGTAAAGGCAGAGAAAGCAGTGCCGCCGACAACGTTGCCGTTGGTAAACGCACAGAACTGCGCGCCCGACGACGCCTCCGACTCGACATTGATCATCTGCCCCGCCGCGGCCGTCGCGGGCGCGCCGGCGGCCATGGTCAGCGTGGGGAAGGCAGTCAGGATCAGGTTCGAGCCCTCGGGGCACGACTGGATGAACGGCGCCGCCAGCGAGAACACCTGCTTGGGCGACAGCGCCGTGTCAAAGGCGCCCGGCGAGGCTGCAGCCGCCGAGGCCACGCGGATAAACGTCTGGTGGCGGGCCTCGACCGTCAGGATGGACGCGGCGGTGCTGAGGATGGACGTGTCCGAGATGAGCGGCCCGCCGCCGAGGTAGGCCGAGACGCCGACGTTTTCGAGGACGGCGGCGGTGGCGACCATGCCTTTTGCGTCGGTGAAGCCAAAGTTGTAGGTGCAGGCCTGGACGGGCTGGACGCCGGCCTGGGCGATGGCGCCCTGGAGGAGGGAGACGTGGGCGGCCTCGGTGGTGCCGATGCCGATGAGGTCGTCGACCTGGGCCTGGGTGAGGCCGAGGGCGAGGAAGTCGGACTGGGGGAACATGGCAAAGCCCTGCTGGTAAAAGGCAGCCTCGAGGAACTCGAGAGTGAGGGCGCTAAGAAAAGGCAAGTGTTAGTGTCCTGGTATTACTTTTGATCGAGGACGTGTACTTGCAATTGCAGAATATCAGTGTCTGCCAGACCCAATGCAGCCGCTGCGGCGTTCTGGCGCTTGCTGTACTCGTACAGCTTCATCTGGCTGCGGGTGAACTTGGGCACGGCCGGCAGAGCGGACACGGCGGCGAGCAGGCTGGCGGCAACGCCAAGGGTTTTCATGATGGAAGGCATCTTGTAGTTGTTGAAAAGAGGGTATTAGAATCGTAATGTTGATTGTGTTGTTATTCGTAAAAAAGAGTCGTCGATATTCAAGACCAGCCTGATGGAGTGGCCCGCACACGAAAAGAATTAAAATTGGTATAAAAGAAAGTATTTGAGAATAAAAAGTCGTGTCGTGAGTTGAAAAAGAGAGAGACAAACGACAAAACGATGATCCCCAGTAATAAGCAGACCAGCGCTTTGGGTAAAAAAAAAAGAATGGAAAGGGGGAGAAGGGAAAAAGGAAGGACAAAGTACACGATGCTTGAAAGTGGAATGATAAAAAAAAGAGAGGGAACAAAAAAAAAAAGAGAGGAGGGGAGGGAAGAAACGGGAGTAGAAGTAGGACAGAAGAAATGGGTAACACGCCAAAAAGACCAGACACACACAGAGAGGGAATCTCGGGAACGGGAACGGGAATTACGCAGAGAGGGACTCGAGAGAGAGAGAGAGGGTGCAAGGGTTTCCAGAGAGGATCACCCTCGAATGGATCATGGAAGGGGCAACAGCCGGGACGTGAAGGAGCCAAGGAAACAGGTAGATACAAGGCACGCAGGCACCAGACACGCAGACTGAGATACGGGTATACAAAGTTACATGGGCATCTTGGATTGGTAAGGGCCAGGGGTAGGAAACAACCTTCTTTCGGGTCTTGGCTTTCTACCTCTTCGGATTAGGACTTTCCCATGCGAGAGGAAACTGTCAATGACCGGGGGGGGGGGCCAGAAAAAAGGCCAAGCCGGGACAAGCTTCAAGTCCAGACAAGCCCATCCTGGTGGAACATGGGAAAGTATATGCAGTGTGCGAGCGCTGTGGATGGGTACTTTGCGAGGGGTCTATTGATGGGCGAGAGTAAAGTACCATTCTCACTACTACGCTCGCACTCGCTCCTATCTCTTGCGGCTCGCCAGCGTTCCGAGGAACCGCAGCTAGGGTTTGCTGCTTTGGGGGGTGGGTGTCCCCTTTTCTTGTGACAGACGAGCCCAAGCTTTGGCAGAATCAGTGGGGGCCTGGTTTGTGCAGACAGGGATTCCGGTTTACAATTAAGAAATGTTGATTTGTGGCAGTTGGCGATGCTGGTGATGTTGGCGACAAAGTCGGCCTGTAGAGGTCAAGGTGCTTTCGGGCACACACTGAGCTGAACGGCAACTACGTGGAATCATCTGGAATCCAGTCGTCCTGTAGATGCAGACATTCTTTGAGAGGGCCTGCTGGCCGCCGTCAGATGTGGTGTAAGTGCACGGGGACGAGGCTCTTTTGCGGCTCAAGCGGGCCAATCAGAGACTAAGAAACGAAACGCAACTCCGTGCTTCATGGGATGGAAAAAAGGGTTGCGAGTACCCCCTTGTAATGCTGACCTGTCGCACCAGTGTCTTTTGGCGAGGCGAGATGTACTGCGACTCGAAAATAATTCAAAAGAGAGTGTCGGCGCTGCGCGCAGCCGCAATGTCCTGGAGGGCGTGTCGCACGTTGCAGTGCAAAAGCCTTTTATTGCGGGCGTCCCCAGAGCCCATGCAACCTGCAACTCGGCATTGTCTCAGGATCGTTTCGGCGTGACGGACCGTGAGGAAGCCGGAAAGACGAGACCGATGCGAAGGGGAAAATAAGAGACGCAAAGCATTGAAGTGTAGTAATAAAATAAGAGTAAAATAATAATAGAAAAGAAAGAAAAACAAAATTGGAGCATTACCTTATACCTTTGCAGTGTATTTTCTCTCACGAAACAGTCCCGAGAGCGCAGCCCCGAGAGTTTATTACTGACGTCGGCGTAGGAAGCAAAATGAGAATTTGTTCACAATGTGCATTCCTGTTACTCCAACGGGTGGCCGCATCCTTGGCTGCAGTTGGCCTGGGTTGGGCCTACATCTGCCACTTTTTTAGGCCTCTCAGATCTTGCATTGGCTGGCCCTAACCTTAATTCCTGTTGGTGCATCTGATAATAAACGAGATAGATCCCACGAGGCACGGCAAGGGGGTGCATGGGTTATGGTTGGTGGCAGGAGCTTCGCGTAGCAACAGGGAATGGGAGCCAAATAAGAGGGTCGACCCTCCTTGTTTTGCGTGTTTAGAAACCCTCGGGACTGTTGCAACCCTGGCAAAGTACAAAAATATTCATAGCACCCTTGGGAGGGGGGGGCACCCTGTGGCAGCTTACCACCTCCTTTTAATCCCACCGTAGATTGACCCGCTCGGATGCATGCGGTTCCTTTCGCTTCGTGTATGGGCATGTGCACTTTTTCCCTTTGCTGAGTTTATTGGATGTTGAAACGCACTCTATGCAGCTTTCGTAATCAAGCGATGATGCATTTAACATGGCCTGCTTGGATGGCGTTTGTATGTCGCTTTTTGACGTGGAATTCTGATCAAATGTAAATAATTGCATTGCTGCGTCGAATGAGAATCAAATACTTAGAATGCCATTAGGTATTCAATATTGAATGGAATCGCAATTACATGGAGCCATTCAATCTCTTCATTTCGGTTCCGTTCTCTGGCCTCGTCTGTTTCTGTTTGTCATTTCTCCACGGCTTTCGTACAACTGCCGTCCCCATTCATCGGCATTCCGCCATTCCACGACCTCCGAGGTGGGTGGTCCATTCACAATCTTCTGGAGATCTATTCATTATCCGGTTTATGCCTTTCAAGTCCATGTCTCGATAGAGAAAAGATATAATGTGCACATGGCCATGGAGTTCCGTGCTGAGCCCAAGCTTGAGGGGGCTCTCAGAGACCCATTGATGCTCCAGGTATTCATTCTCGGACTAGATGAGCACTCTTCTTCGTGGAGCTGGGCATCCCGCAGATATGCTCCCAGAGGCTGTCGGCTTCTAAATAGTGTTCCATCCGGCAGGAGCATGGAAACCTTGACTATGTTGTGATATGTCTTCTTCACCTTGGCGAATATCCATTGTTCATCCGACGTTTGTCGCCGGCTTCCTCGAGATGTCGAGAAACTTTCACGTCTCATATAGCCCTTGTCTACAATTGACCAGGTCCGGGCGTGCCTTTTCTTGAATCTCCAATGACCCCAGTCATCACGATGATTGCTACTCCAAAACGATCTGACCGGAAGCCGGCCTACTTGAATATAAACGAACAGGTCTCCGGACTCTAGAAACATGCCGAAAGATGAAACGCAGCCGACGATTGCTGATTGGATCATTTCGAGTATTTCCCTAGAAACTCCATGGGTGCTCGGAAAAGATGCCAGCTTCTCGCAAGATGCGCTCTTATGGGGAGGAGTGCCCACTTACGGAAGGCGCGGTGCAAATGAAGTCAGTTGCACTTTCCCTCCAAGTTGTCAACGGCCAGCCATACGCTGTCAACTCTCTCGCCGGCACTGTAAAGTAATACGCGAAAGCGAACAAAATCATTTCAACACCAAGGCCATCCCTCAACCTCGCTCTCGGAAGTTACATTTGGCCGGACAATGACTATAAAAAAAAGGATATAACGGACAAGCTTCACTGTAGTACGACGGGATCGACACGGCTGTCCGCTTGGTTCCGGCCGCAACAGTGTTTCATGACAGAGAGAGCTACTCGTCAGGTTTAAAGAATAAAGGACTGACCATGAATACTACCCAAGGGACCCTTTCTCTTTTTTTCATGATCAAGAGCCCGTTGGGAGCGAGTGACCCCTCTCTCCCACCAATCACGCCAGCCCGCGCGCATGAATAAGAGAACACACGCACACGCACACACACAGTCAGAATGATCGCCCCGGAAACTGTTTGAAGAACAAAGAAACGTTACTGCATCGAGATGCATTTCCTTTGGGTATATACTGCTTGGAGATCGACCCAATCTGCAACATTTCGATTTGCTTAGCCTAAAGAGACGTCGCTGTAGGTGTATCCCGGCCTGGCCTCTGCCCGGCATAAGTCAACAGAGCAAAAAAAAAAGGGTTTGAGTAGAGAGAGATATAGCTAGTAGTATCGTGAGGCTGATGTCTATCGTTGTCGGTCTATCATATTTTGTTCATATCTGTCGAGGCCAAAAAAAAAAGAAGCACAATATCGTAAACGGTAAAATATCAAAACAATAAATAACAAAAACAATAACCCGTGCCAAAATAAAAACTGGTGTTTTCGACTTGCATGGTATCTCCCTCTTCCTTGTCTCTCTTCTGCTTTGCCTTGTTTTCTCTTCTCTTCTCTTTCTTTTGTTCTTGTGACAATCTGGCATAAACAAATACATATCTTTCCTGTGCTTTTCTTCTTTTTCTGTGCTGCTTCACAATATCAAATCAAATGTCTTCTTACAATCCTCCTCCGTTTTTCGTATCTTTGAAAATTCTCATTGGCTTTATTCGATTCAAACAAGGAAATATTCACCTCGTGGGGTTTTTTGTTCTTCTTCCTGCCTTTCTTGTATTCCTCTTTTTTTTTTTTGTTCTTCGGATTTTTGTTCACTCAAACCAATGAATTAGGTTCCAACTTTCATATTTCGCTTCTTCTTTTTTTGTTCCTCTTGCCGGTCACGCATTTGCAAGCAACCCCCTTCTTGTTCCAAAATTCATCCAACTTGAAAAGCCAGGAAATGGAGAAAAAGTTCTGCCACAAAGTACCTCCCAACTCCTGTATAGCCTCCTTTGCAGGTCTACATTTGTCCAACTAAAGGGCATAAGGGTTCAGAGACCGAATAGTCAAGCACCTATCGAGTTGTTAGTATTTGGCTTCTTTTGTTTGTTCCTTCTTCAACCAAGGGCTGGGAAACTTACGGAGGGCTCTTGGAAAGGTCCGTCTTGAGGATAATCGGCACACGGGTCATCTCCGTCACATCCTGGATGTACTCGCCGCCCTCATCGCGCAGCTTGAAGAACTTGAGGTACTTCTCCTTGTTGGTCAGGCGCGCCTCGGGTGCCTCCGAGGCCGGAACCCGAGAGTCAGACCGAGCGCGGTGAAGAGCGCTTGAGTCTGTGTCCAGGCGTGATGGCGAGCCTGGCACACTCTGTGTCGGCCGCTCAGCCAGAGAAGCACCAGCCATCGCCTCCGTGATGTCCGAGGTATCGTCATCGTCGTCGAAGAGAGCATCAGTGTCATCGGTTGAGATCGTTCCTGTCTCGACTTGCTTGCGAGCAGCTTCCTCGCGCTCCTTCCGTGCACGCTCCTCCTCTTCACGCTTCTTAGCTGCCTCGTTGGAGACGCGGATGGAATGCGCAGCCTTTGGCCGCTCATCCTCTGGCACGTAAGCGGAGCTAGGCACGCCCTTCTCCCAGTACAGCTCAAGAACCCGTTTCTCCTTACGGAACTCGGCCTTCTTAAGCGGCAGCTGGTCGCAGTGCACACGCTTCTCGAAGCCCCATTCGGGAATGAGGACATCGAAGGCAGATTCGTAGACGCAGATGACAATACCCTCGCTGATGAGGTCACCATTTGTCTCAAGGCGTTTCTTGTCCATCTTGCGGCAGGACTCGATGTGCACGCTCTGCTCCTGAGCATTCTGAGCTGAATCCTTCTTGGTGTTGCACGCCTCAATCGTCTTGACCAGGTTCTCCAGGTCTTCCGTGTATTCGATCTTGCCTTCGGACAGGACAGCCTCAAGCTGCCGGTGAACAAGAATGTCGGCGTATCTACGAGTAGGACTCGTGAAATGTGTGTACAGAGGAACGTTAAGTGCATAGTGAGGCCAGAGGTGCTTAGACGTCTTGCCAGTAACATAGTACTTGGCGCGCTGCATGGCCTTGAGAAGCAAAGTCTCCATACCCTTGCGGATGTCCGAATCATCAACCTTGAACAGGCTGTTTTGAAGAGCACCGCTGCTGCTAGTATCAATGTCGTAACCCAGAGCGGTCATCCGCTCAGCAATAGTCTGCAGGCGACGCGGGCTGGGTGGCGACTGCCGACGCAAAACAGCCTTCTCTGGCAGGCCTTGGGCCAAGCGCTGAGCAACGTAGGCGTTGGCCTTGTTCACGAGCTCCTCATACAGCTCCATAGCAGGCGTGGTGTCGAAAATGTTGTGCTCAATAGGGATGTTCTCGTCATCAAGCTGTTGAAGTAGGCGGAGCGGCGCAATAGGCTCGCTGCCAGTGCCGAGGCGGGCCTCGCGGAACCTTTGCGTGACAAACTGTACTTGGTTAGACGCTTGTGTTGCTTCTTTCAAAAAAAAAAAAAAAAAAAAAAAAACTGGTTATGGATATGGGAAACTTACGCTGAGAATCTGGATGTCCTTAGCGGCCACAGCTTCATTCTTGAAGCTGTCTCCGTTTGCCAGGGCATCATTGATGTTGTCCAGGGAAACCTTGCCGTGGCTCTTGATGATACTCTTGCCAACCCAGATGTCGCTATCGGCCACGGAGACGTTATGAGGGTTGACCTGGAACACAACACTGACAGCCAGGCGATCCTCACCTGGGAGCAGAGAGCACAGATCCGTGGACAATTTCTGGGGCAGAAGGGCACAGGTCCGGTTCAGCAAGTGGACAGCGGTGCCGCGCTTCTTTGCTTCACGGTCCACCAGCGAGTTAGGCTTGACAAAGTGGGTGACGTCCGGCACGTGAATACCAATCTCGACCTTGCCATCCGGCTTGTAGGCGACATGCACAGCATTGCCCAGATCTGCAGATCCGTCGAGGTCAATAGTAAACGACTTTTCCTCGCGGAAGTCGCGGCGAGCGCTAAGATCGCTTTCGGCCTCCTTGTCAATGGACCAATCCTGCGGGGCAACGCTGCGGAGGACAGCCTCGGAAAACTCGTCCGAAGCAAAGTTGTTGTCACGCAACAAAGCATCGGTCTCGACTTTCAGATCGCCCATGCGACCAAGCTGTTCCACGAGTGTGCCGAATGGATGAAGGGAAGTGATGGGCCAGCGCTTGATGCAGGCCACGAAGATGCGATCCGCATAGTCTTGATGCTTCTCAACAAAGTCACGAGGGGCCTGTTCGGTAGGAATGGCAATGAGCGGCACGCGCTTGTCGGTCGGCTTGAACCACACAATCTTGGGTTTCTCCTGGTGGCGTCCATCATGGCGGCCCGAGGCGCCATCTCTGGCTGCGCGCTCAGCATCCTGCTTCTCCTTGGTAGCCTGGCTACTGGGACGCAGGAGGCCAAGAGTACCGGAGAACATCTGGCCGGCAACACGCTCAACAACTGCCACGATGTGGCCAGCGTAGAGCGGCTTAGCCTCATCATTGATCTCCTCTTCCTCGACAAGGAGCAGGCTCTGACCTTCGACCTCGACATCGTCGTTCTTCTTCTGCGTAGGGCGCTGTCTAAGACTACCCCGACGGCGGAGCCCACCTTCAGAATGACCATTGTCGTCACCGTTGCCGCTGCCCTGGCCGGGACCATTGTTGGAACCGGAGCGGGTGTCGGTGATGTCCTTGCGCTTCTTCTTCTCCTCCTTCTCACGCTTCTGCGACCAGACTTCGTCAACATCGAGAAGCTCGACGGCGACCAGGTCGCCTTCCAGGGCACGGTTGCGGTCCTTGCTACCGCAAATGAAGATGTCGGCATCAAGAAGACCGTCGTGTGTGGTAACATAAGCATCACTACGGTTCTTCTTGTTCACACGGAGGATACCAGAGACGAGCTGGCCGTCGCCAAGGAGAGCGGGCAGACTAGCCTGGGGAAGGTATGGTGTGAAGAGGGTCTTGCGCTGCTGCTGTTGCTGTTGTTGTTGCTGCTGCTGCTGCTGCTGCTGCATCTGAGGAGCATGCTGACTGCCCTGAAGGCCGACAAAGCCCTGGCCGTTCATCTGAGCAGCCTGCAGTGCCTGCAGCTGGTTAAGCTGGACTGCATTGAGCTGCTGTCCAGGGTAGACGCCAGGCATGAGCATCTGGTTGGGAAGCTGAACGAGCTGGGGTTGATTGGCATACTGGAACGAGCCAATGGAGCCAATGGACTGGCCGCCCATAGAACCACGGGAGCGATGGCCAGGCTGGAAGCCCTGCTGCTGTTGCTGCTGCTGATGTTGGTGCTGTTGTGGCTGCTGCTGGCCAGCACCACCGTTGTCCTGGCCCTGGCTTTGGTTGCGCCAGTTGCCATCGAAATTGCGGGACGAGGTCCTCGCGTGGCCACCACCACGGCGCTGGAAATCATGGCTGACACTCAAGTTGGAGTCAGCCTGGAAATTGCCCATGCCACCACGGCTGCCACCGCGGCCGACAGCCATGCTCTGGCTGCGTCCGTGGCCAGAGCCGCGACCACGGGTTGGGGGTGTTGGGACAAGAAGGCCTTCGGAAGAGACGGGGGCAGCACTGGTTACAGGAGGGGCACCGGCATCTTCTGGCTTATCGCCCGGGGAAGATGCGAGGGCACTAGGGGGCGGGAACTGGAAAGCAGATGTAGTGCGCTTCTGCTGGGCAATCTCAGCAGCCTTCTTGGCGTCGGCCAGCGCAAGGGAGTGTCTGCGCTGGTGACCGCCTCCGGACCCACCGCCGCCACGGCCACCGCGGCCGGAGGTGGAGCCATCTCGGTTGTGGCCAGAGGACTGCTGGTTCTCGAAGCTGCCAAAGGCAGAGCCGGAGGCACCGGAGGACGGAGCAGGGGGCGGCCCCATGCTGCTCACGTTGGGCAGGGCCGACTGATTACGGCGATGTGAGTGGTGCTGGGTGGGCACTTGCATGTTGACGTTTTGCTGCGGTAGCTGGTTGGGGAACTGGAAGCCGGGCTGGGGCGAGATGTTGGACACCTGATTCTGCATGGGGTTGAAGTTGCCGCCAGCACCCAGGGTCTGGGTGGGCGGCAGCATGCCCATGTTGACATACTGCTGGTGGGTGGCCTGGATTTGCTGCTGCTGCTGCTGGAGCAGCTCGATCTGTTGCTGGATGGCCAGCTGGTCCACTGCGGAGGGGGGGAGGAAGCGTCGTCAGTGTTGTTGTTGCGAGACACGAAGACGTCAAAGCGTCAGGAGATGTTACGGGGGTGGATTGGGGGGGACGGGGAGGTAGGGGAGGTAGCTAGGGGGGCCCGGGGTGGACAGGAAACAAAACAGAGGAGAAACAGGAGGAGCACGATTGGAGAAACAGCTGGCCCGCACAGAGGCTGCAATGGCACAGTAATCCGACAGGGGCCCGCAGGGAAGCCACGCACACAGCGCAGGGAAACTCACTGTTCGTATTGGCAAACATGCTCATGAGCGGCGTCAGCTCCGACGGGCTGCGGCGGTGGGCAATGTGCAGCCGGCGGCCGGCTGGGCCCGGGACGCCCCCGGTTGGGGGCTTCTGCTGCTGCTGCTGCTGCTGCTGCTGCTGCTGCTGCTGGTCCATGGCGGCTCGTGTGCGCAAGACAGGCGGAAATATGCTTGTGCGGCGTGTTGGAGCACAGTGTCAGTGTGGCACCTGCAGAGTCGAAGGGGGTGGGAGCCGGCAACGGGATGACGACTGTCGGTGGCGAGCTGCGAGGCGGGCAGGAAGTCGGCGTTTGTGTGCGGAGGGTTGGATTTGTGCGAGATGTGTGTTTTTTGTGGTTTTGGCTGTTTGGTCGTTTTTGGTCGGAGGGGGGTCGTTCTGGTCCGGGGGTGCTGGACTGCGTAGAGATCGAAGGGAAAAGGGAGCTGGACGGCGCCGATGACGACGGGTACGGGTGCTAGGCAGTAAGGGAGCAAGGGAGTGATAATGGAAGACGGTCGGGGGGTTCGGGATATGCAGAGAATGCAGACGATGCTGGGGAGAGCAGATGGTGCAAAAGGGTGCAGGCAGTGGTGCTACTAGCAGAGGTACAAAGCGGGCAGAGACCCTTAATTTTTCCCAAAAGGCAAAAAAAGAGATAGAGACGGGAAAACGCTGGCAAATGAGAGAGGCGGACGCAGCTGGCGTCGCGGCGAAGGAGAGTGGCTTGCAAAAGCAGGAATGAGAGAAAGGCGAGCGGCTGGCGAGACTGAGAGACTGAGAGGGTGCAAAGGAGAGAAAATGAGAGAAAGTGGTGATGATGAAGAAGGAGAGACGGAAGGCGTCGTTGCCCCAGCTCTGCTGGTGGGGACAGAGCTGGGGGGGATTTGTTGCTCTCTGGCTCGGTTGGGTCTCGCAGGCGATGCCAGAAACTGCAATCCGCCCCGCTTTTCTGACTATTGCCCTCCCAGGCCAACCGTCGCCCTCACCGCCCGGCAGAAACGATTGCCCGCTAGCTCCAACACGAGGTGCTAGTGGCCTAGCCTCCTGGGACAGGTTAGAGCTGCGCTGGGCTAAAACACCCTGCAAAATCGGCCCTTGGCTGTGGAGCGCGTCGACACGGAGCTTTGTCCGGCTTTTCATACCAGCCTCCACCACCAGTATCACCACCCTCTCACCTGTCTGCGAGTCGACCACCGAGCACGTCGACCGACCGCCATGCGATAGCGACACTGAATATCATTTTCTACTTTTCTTCTTTCACCCTTCGACATGGCCAACTCGTCGCCGCTGAGGCTGCCTCAACAGCGCCAGTCGGCCACGACCACCCCCAACTGGCGGGCGGCCTTCCCTCTATCTGACCCCCCGGAGGTTTCTGAGTTCCTGCAGAGCTCCCGCAACTCGCCCGAGGCGCACCGGCGCAACTACGAGGATGCCCAGAGACAACACCGCCGCGTGCTTGATGCCGCCCTGCACGTCTTCGAGCTGCATCAGCTGGCCGAGGCCAATCGCGAGATCGAGGAGGAGGAGGAGCGCCGCAAGCTACGCGTGGCCGAGGAATCGCGACGCATTGAGAAAGAACGTCAGGCCAAGATCAAGCAGCTCGAGGATGAGGCGCGATTGGCTGCTCAGAAAGCGGCGCCCATCCCAAAACCGGAGGTGAAGCTGCCCCCGCCAACACCGCAGCCAGCAGCCGAGGCGAAGCCGACAACGGCAGCTCCAGCAGCAAATGGAGCTCCAGCAGGAGCCAGCTTCCTACAAGCAGGGCACGCGGGAGCTTCATCGACCAACGGAGCTGCCGCTCAAGCAGCAGCGGCGGCAACGAAAGCAAAGGCAGCTGTCCCTTCTCTGGCACCACCACAGCCTCAGCAGCCTCAGCAGCCTCAGCAGCAACAACAACCGCAAAAGCCATCTCTTTTCCAACCATCCGAACAACCAAAACAAGCAGTACCTGTAGCTAGCGAGCCACCAGCAAAGCCAGTTCCCGCTGCGGCACCAGTTCCGACACCAGCGCCAGCTGCCGCTGCTCCACCCCAACCTCCGGCCGTCGACCGGCACATCGAGGTCCACAAGAACCTCAAGAACCTTCGCAAATACATGTCAGAGCAGACAAAAACAAACCCTGCATTGAAGAGCCGGATGGGCGACATGCGCCGGGATATAAGAAAGTCGTTTGGTCAACTGACCAGTGGTGGCTTGAAAGAAAACAGAGTTCCGGTAAGTTAATATCACCTCTTTTTCAGACTCTAGTTCACCACACCACCGCAAAAGTACTTGCATATTAATAACGCCCTTACAGGTCAACCGAATTGTCACTGTTCTTCAGGCTGGCCTGAGAGAAGTGCCGAGTGAACCGATGGACCCTAGTCTCTTTGTTCTCGAGCCGCGGGAACCCGTGGAAGGCGCCGCGCACAACGAAGCACAGCTCCCTTCGCTATTCCTCTACCTCTTGAACATTATGTCCAAAGCTGCAATTTCGCAGTTTATCAATGAGTCAGGAGCCGACACACGTACCGCCGAGGCTATTGGCCAGGCGGTGGTGAAGGTGTTTTCCGAAAATGATTTCCTCTGGCGCGGCAAGACCATGATCGACATGCTCGTTGCCAAATACCGGGTCTTTTGTCCCGTGCTGTTTGGCTTCCGCGGCAACGACAAGACGGAGCGTGGCCGCCTGCAGGTCGGCTGGCGTAAAGAGAGCGGCCGCTGGATTTCTGAGCAGTACCATGGCGACCGCATGACCGGCCTTGGCGCCGGCTTTGCAGCCATTACTCTTCGCGACTTCAGCCGTGTCAAGCGGCCCTGCCCGTGGCCGCCCACTGTGTACTGGACCGCGCTTGCAAAGATCATCAACACCCCACCAGCAGAGATGTCCGACACACAGTGCTACGTTCTCAAAGCTATGATTGAAGACAACGAAGCACGTTTCTTTGGCTTCTACGGCAACGCTGCAGTGGCAGCCTTGCGCGCTGCTCTTGTGGATTTCCCATCCCGTATGCCCAAGCCGTCTGCAGCAAGCGAGACGCTCAAGGTCCTGGCCAAGGTGATTGACAAGAAAACCGGCCTGGACCTTGTCAACATTTAAATCTATAGTCCCAAAAGAGATAGTGGTTACTACTGCCGTTGTTCAGTCGAGGACTGAGTCAGCTTCAAAGGGAATGGATAATGCATATATATCTGGCGTTTTGTCTTCTGATTTTTTGTTTTAGGACACTGGGTTTGTGATATGGCTGGAATAGGTCAGGATCAGTGTGTATTAAATAACAGTTACTGGGTACTTGGTTGTGTTTCACATTTATATCGTTTACGTTTATTTCCCTTTCTTTGAGACTTTCAATGACTTCGGATCCTGTGTCCTCTATTAGAGTGCCCTTTTGTGTACATATTTTTACAATAAAGAAGTCAAGCAGGAAAAAAAAAAAAAACAGAGCAAACCCGTCTTTGCGCCAAACAAAAAGTGCAACCCAATATCAAGAAAAAAAAATAAACCATCAGACCAAAAACACTACAACGAGAACACATCCCCAGAACGCTCCCCGTCTCATAGAACCAGCAGCAGCACCAGCAGAACTATCAACACAATGATCAGCAGGTAGATGCAGCAGCTGCTCCACCGGTCTTCGTTCCGCCGCACAATGTGATTTAGCTTCTGCATGCCCGTCTGCAGCCGCCCGCCGACCCGGTCCGCCAGGTTGTCCGTCGCCTGCAGCATCTCGTGCTGCTCCTCCAGCTCCCGGCCCATGTCGTCCGCCTGCTGCCGGAGGTTGCCTACCGTCCGAAACACGCCGTCCAGGTGCTCTTCCTGCTCGCTCATCATCTGTAGTTGTTGCTCGCGCTCAAACTCGGCATAGTTGTCGCTGCCGGCGCCGCCGGCACCGCTCTCGTCTTCCATGGCAAAGGAGTTGGGGTCGGGGAGGTTGCCGCCGCCGGCGCCAGCTCCGCCAGTTCCGGCTGCACCGGCCTTGGCCAGCTCCTCCTTCATGTCGTCCACTTCGCCGCCGACTTCCTGCACAAGCCGTTGCCGCCGTCCGACCTCGGCAGCGTTCAGTCCGAACTGGGCCGGGTCGCCCTCGACGGCGCGGACGGATTCGGCCAGGTCAGCGAGGTCTTCGGCCAGGGTCGCGAGGGCATTTTCGAGGTCGGCACGTGCCGAGGCCAGCTCGGGCGACGCGGATGTGGTCGAGAGAGAGCGGATGCGGATGAACGAGGCAAACAGAGGCCGTGTCGCGGCCAGCTGGTTGAGGACATCTCTGTGGGCAGGTCGTTAGGAGGCGTTTGGTACGCAGCATAAAGCTCCACGTCGCGACTTACTGTTGAACTTGGAGGAACGGGTCCTCGTCGTTTGTCGAGGCCATCATAGCGTTCTTTGTGACGCACCCAATATCATCGTCTGATTTGGATCATTGAGTAAAAAAAAAAAACGAACCAGGAGCTGCGGCAATGAAAGGCTGCACCTTGAGGGAAGTGAAAGCTGGTTGCCTTGCGCGGAAAGATGACAAAGAGTAGAGGCGATGCCGTGTGGCGCAGGTGGGACCCACTAAAATGAGCTCAGCATGGCCTAGACGTTGCCAGCCCCTGTTTAACGGCCCCAAAGGAGTTTCTACACTATGCATACTAGGAATTAAAACACTAAAGCTGAAGAAAGCCGAAGAACATTTGTGAAAGGGATACGCAGATTGTAAACACTGTAAAACATGACTTTGCGAGGACAAAAAAAAAAAAATAAGAGTGCAAAAAAAGACAAAAATATAAGCAACTTGCAACTTCCGGGAGTCGAACCCGGAGCCTACGCATGGGAAGCGTAGATGTTACCGCTACACCAAAGTTGCCTTAAATACGTTAGTGGTTATTACGATATATATAGTCCATCGAGGGTTGCCGAACCTTTACCCCTCCAAAAAAAAGCTAATGCCACATGCTGCTGAATAGCTCGCTAGCTCCCACACAAATTTCCCTCTCCGTCGCTGATTCCATTGCGACGAGACGAACCGACTCTGACACAATTCCTCTCCGCGACTTCCACCACTTCTCCCAATTGCCACCCCTTACTTGCGCTCTTCGCTCCCACACTTCAAAATGGCGGCCCGTGGCGACAAGATAGAAAAGATTATTGCGCGGATGCACACGCGCATCAAGGAGGGGCAGTACTACGAAGCTCAGCAACAGACACGAGTGGTGGCCGCACGATACATCAAGGCCTCCAACTGGGACGCTGCCATCAACATCCTGTACAATGTCGCCCAGGCCCTGCTCAAGGCCGGACAGGGCGGCAGTGGCGGTGACCTGTCCATCTTTCTCGTCGACGTCTACAAGCAAGCCGAGCTCAAGCCAGATACTATCAGCAAAGGCCGTCTGGCAACCCTACTGCACCTCTTCTCGAGCGAAGAGCCAACACGCAAGAAGTTTATCACAGAATCAATAGCGTATGTTCTTGGAGGCTGTGCCGTTGGGCAAGTAGATTGAGAATTAGGATATGTGGAAAGCTAACAACCCCATAGATGGACGGCCAAGTTTGGCGAGTTCCCGGCCGGCGAACCCCAGCTGCACCACATTGTCGGCTCCCTCTTTGCCCAAGAACACGACGCCTACGAGGCCGAGCGCCACCTCATCCTCGGCACCAACGACTCCCCACAAGTCCTCGCCAAACTCGAATACAAATGGTACCAGCAGGACGACGCACACACCGCTCCGCTCTATGCCGCCCGCGCCATCCTCCCATACCTCCTCGTCGCCAACCTGCGCGGCGCCAACGAGTCCTACCGCACCTTCACCGGCGCCCTCAGCTCCGACAACCCAAGCACGCTCGGCTCCGTCCAGGACGTGAGCAGTTCCAGCGCAGATGCGCGTGTGTTCCCGAGCCTGCCACTGCTCAACTTTTTGGGTCTGCTGCTGCTCGCCGTCCAGCGTGGCAGCCCAGACCTGTTCCGCCAGTTGACGGCCAAGTATGCGACGCCATTGCGCGAGGTCGAGGAGTCGTGGAGCGAGTCGCTCGAGATGATTGCAGAAATGTACTTTGGCATTCAGAAGCCGCGGCAGAGTAACCCACTGCTGGACATGATGGGAAGCCTGTTTGGCGGCGGCGGCGCAGCTGGTGGTGCAGGCGGTGCTGGTGGCCGGAGTGGCGCGGGCCGGGGGGCTTCTTCAAACAAGATCGAGGCGCCTGTGGCAGAAGGGTTGGATTAGTATGGCCGGTTCATCAAGGGAGGTGCCTTTTATACTAGGAGATGGTAGGCCAGGAGACGGGCCAAGGGGAATTGACCGGCAAGGCAAACAAAAATAGAAAATATGGCAAACACATCAAGGCGTATATCAGCGTATTTTGTTCTTACCGTTTTCCTGCGCTTTCGCAAATACACAAACAAAGAGAATTTCAAGCAGAAACCTCCCATTATGTGCCGTGTTGCTGTTACTACTCAGCTCGAGGAATATCCTCTGCTTCGTACATCCAATTATCGTCAGCCAGAGCTGATACCTTGGCGCGCAAACTGGCTCTGATAGCTTCAAGGAGCTCTGGGTGAAAATGTTAGTACCGTGACGAGAGCTGTACATGGCGTATGGGGACATACCTTCAGGCTGGCCTGGGATGCTAGTCCGCTGCTGGTGGTACTTGATCGTGTCGGCCAAGCGCTGCCGTTCCTCTATGTATGTGAAGCCATGGTCAGCAGACTGTTCAGGCGCTTACAAACAGAAACCACATACTCTCGTTCTCTTGCCGCTCATCAAGCGCCATCTCGTTGAGCTCATCTGGTGTTGGTGACGGTAGGTCCGCGAGTTCCACTTCTCCATTGCGGTCTCGTACTAGGATCTCTGTCGGGGCCGAGCCATTTTCAGACGACGATGAGCCCGAGTCTGCGACGCCAATGTCTCCGTCAAGACCGGTACGCAGCGCGTCGCCAGATGCGGTCGACGACGTGGAGACGACAGAAGCAGCAGGCGTTGGTCGGCGGGTCAGCTGGCTCTGGAATAGGTTACGGCGCACACCGTTAGAGGCCGAGGATGTTGTCGTCGGTGCCGGTGCGCCGGTTCGGGTGCCACGAGCAAATGCGCCTGCACCGACTCGCGAAGTCATGAGATTCCTTGGGTGACCTGTGTGTCTGTCGGCCATGGTCTGGTAGGGTAAAATAAATACTGCTTTTTAAAAATGAAATGAAATAAAAATATGATGTGTAAACGATATCCAAAAATGAACCTGTGTACGCAAATGAGGCAGAGGTCGTAGGTTGAGCAGCATGTGTGAAGAGTGGTTGTTTACTTTCAGTGGGGGAAATGGAGCCTCGTAGGAAGAATTTTGACTCAAAGTTGACTTTTAGCGCCCTGCTGAAGTTTGCCTTACAGCGGTCACAGCCCCAGTAAAACCTGGCCAGCCAGACAACCGTTGAATTCGTGCAAACGTCCAGTAAGACGAGGAAAGCTTCTCTTTCTGATTCAACTTATAACAAAGACTTCAAAATGATAGGGCATATGCGCCCAAATGCGAAACAGGACGCCCTGCGAGTGACAGCCACTGTCAGTGGGCGTGTTAGTTAGTGACATCGTTGAAGGGGCTTACAGCAGCCACTGGCAGGGTACAGCGCCTAACACGAACCCCGCAAAGAGCTTGACGCCTGGTCATGTGAACTCGACAGGGTAATTGGCTTGGGTGGGTCAAAACACGATAGCGACTACCCGTCACGTCACGCTAGGAAGAACGCGTTGACCCATTAATTGATTTTCCCACCTGGTGGCTCCTGCCCTTTCACGACTTTCATGCTGCATAATTGCTGTCCTCCCTCCTCACACAGTACTTCCACGAAGACGGTCCTTTTCTGGCGACAACACTACCTTTTCCCAAGCCAGACACATCCGCAGAGCATCTAACCATGCCTGCTGCCGTCCTGCCCCAGAAGCGCGTCTTCGGCGAGGCCTCGAGCACTCGCCGCAACATCGCCGTCTCGCCCTCGACGTCCAAGAAGCGGCGGCTCGAAGTTCCCTCCTCGATCCCTTCCACGCGTCTGCCCAGCTCTTCCCAGACAGGTCCCGGCGGCCGGTTTGGCTCGAGCCAGCCGAAAAGTGCTTTCGAGGCAGAGGTTCTCGAGAAGCTTAGCCAGGACATCTCAGACCGCAAGCAGAACAGCACAGAGCGCGACCAGTCATGGGACCGCCCACCTGTCCCCGAGTCCTTCAACCCACGCACAGAGAGCCTCACGTTCCAACAGATCGAGGCTGAAGAGGGCACCATCCATGGCGGCCGCACTGCCGTCAAGCTGTTCGGTGTCACCGAGCGTGGCAACTCGGTCATGCTGCACGTCACCGAATTCCGACACTACCTTTACGTGGCGGCCCCCTCGTCCTTTGCCCCGTCCGACTGCCAGGCATACCGTGCCTACCTCGAATCACAGCTGGCCATGCACCAGCCAGCGATCTACTCGGTGCAGATGACCATGCGTGAAAGCATCTACGGCTTCCAGAACAACACCCAGAACCCCTTCCTCAAGATCACTGTGACCGACCCCAAGCACATTGGCAAGGTGCGGTCAGTCATTGAGGGCCGGAGGGCCAACTGGAAGGGCATGTGGGGCCAGAGCGAGAACCAGATCATGACCTACGACAACCTGCAATACGTCATGCGCTTCATGGTTGACTTGGGTGTAAGTTCCCCTCGACTCCTGGTTTTGTTTACCGCGGCCACTAACACTGTGCTAGATCTTTGGTATGTCTTGGGTAGAGGCACCCGCCAACAAGTACCAGCTCGTACCAGAGCAACACCGCCAGTCGTCCTGCCAGATCGAGGCCGAAATCAGCAGTGTTGACCTCATTGCCCACAAGCCCGTGGGCGAGTGGTCCAAGATGGCTCCCCTGCGCACCCTGTCCTTTGATATTGAGTGTGCTGGCCGGAAGGGTATCTTTCCAGAAGCAGACATGGACCCTGTCATCCAGATCGCCAATGTCGTGACACGGTACGGAGAGAAGAAGCCGTTTGTGCGCAATGTGTTTTGCCTGGATAAGACTAGCTCCATTGTGGCCACCGAGATTCTCGAATACGAACGCGAAGAGAAAATGCTGAGCGATTGGCGTACCTTCTTGCAGCGTGTCGACCCCGACATCATCACGGGCTACAACATCTGCAACTTTGATTTCCCATACCTCCTCGACCGTGCCAAGCACCTCAAAGTGGGTGGCTTTGACTACTGGACGCGGATACCAAGCATCAGGTCAATGGCCAAGGACACCAACTTTTCCAGTAAGCAGATGGGCAGCCGCGACACCAAGGCCACCAACATCAACGGCCGTCTCCAGCTGGATCTGCTCCAACTGATCCAGCGCGACCATCATCTGCGAAGCTACACACTCAACTCTGTCTGCTCTCATTTCCTGAACGAGCAGAAGGAGGACGTCCACCACACAATGATCACAGAGCTGTTCAACGGCACACCAGAAAACAGACGGCGACTGGCGCTGTACTGTCTCAAGGATGCCTACCTCCCGCAACGTCTGATGGACAAGCTGTCGTGTATTGAAAACTACACGGAAATGTCTCGTGTCACGGGCGTGCCGTTCAATTTCTTGCTCTCCCGTGGACAGCAGGTCAGATTCGTCAGCCAACTGTTCCGCAAGGCGCTGGAGCAGAAGTTGATTGTTCCCAACCTGTCTTCCCAGGGAAGTGACGAGCAGTACGAAGGTGCCACAGTCATTGAGCCAGTGCGTGGTTTCTACAAGGAGCCTGTTGCAACACTGGATTTTGCTTCTCTATACCCCAGTATCATGCAAGCCCACAACCTATGCTACACAACTCTACTCAACAACGAAGCCATCGAGGCATTCAAGCTGAAGGAGGGCGAGGACTACATCGTGACGCCAAATCGCGACAAGTTTGTGACGACCAAACATCGCAAGGGTCTGCTGGCACAGATTCTCGGGGAACTACTGTCTGCGCGTAAACAGGCAAAGAGGGAGCTTACCCAGGAGACCGACCCCTTCAAGAAGGCCGTGCTGAACGGTCGGCAGCTGGCTTTGAAGGTCAGTGCCAACTCCGTGTATGGTTTGACCGGTGCCACTACGGGCAAGCTCCCCTGTTTGGAGATCGCGCGGAGCACTACCAGCTATGGCCGACAGATGATTGAGCGGACCAAGCACGAGGTGGAGCAACGGTATAATGTCGAAAACGGCTACTCGCACAATGCTCAGGTCATCTACGGCGACACAGATTCGGTCATGGTCAAATTTGGCACAAAAGACCTGGCAGAGGCCATGCAACTAGGCCAGGAAGCAGCCAACTTTGTGACATCCAAGTTTGAGAAGCCAATCAAGCTGGAATTCGAAAAGGTGTACTACCCATACTTGCTGATCAACAAGAAGCGGTATGCTGGGCTTTTCTGGACCAAGACGGAGAAGTACGACAAGATGGACACCAAGGGTATCGAGACAGTGCGTCGTGACAATTGCCTGCTGGTGCAGACCGTGGTTGAAAAGGTCCTTCGAATGATTTTGATGGACCAGAACGAAGTCGGAGCTCAAGTGTAAGTGAATCGTCAGCAAGGTGCCATCCAGATCAGTGGCGAGGTGCTAACAGACACAGATATGTCAAGAATATCATTTCGGAGCTGCTACAGAACAAGATCGACATGTCGAAGCTGGTGATCACCAAGGCCCTGACCAAGGAGAGTTATACAGCAAAGCAGGCCCACGTGGAACTGGCGGAACGGATGAAGAAGCGCGATCCCGGCTCGGCGCCTGGTCTGGGTGACCGTGTGGCGTACGTGATGATCAAGGGTGCGACAGGCTCCAAGAACTTTGAGCGGTCCGAGGACCCGATCTACGTGCTGGAGCACAACGTGCCCATCGACACCAAATACTACCTGGACAACCAGCTGGCGAAGCCATTGGGCCGTATTTTCGAGCCCATTCTGGGCGAGACCAAGGTCAAGTCGCTGCTGACGGGTGACCACACGCGTGCCATCTCGGTGGCAGCACCAACTGTGGGCGGACTGATGAAGTTTGCCAAGAAGACGCAGACGTGCATGGCGTGCAAGAAGCCGTTGACGGGCAAGGAGGAGAGCCAGGGTGCAGTGTGTGTAGACGACGCGCCACGGGTGGGCGAGCTGTACAACAAGACGCTCGACAAGGTGTCCGACCTGGAGGTGCGGTTTGGGCGGTTGTGGACGCAGTGCCAGCGGTGCCAGGGTAGCATGCACTGCGAGGTGATTTGCAGCAGCAAGGACTGTCCGATTTTCTATATGCGGATGAAGGCGAAGAAGGACCTGGAGGATGCGAACAAGGAGCTCAAGCGGTTTGATTTCGACAAGGCGGCGACATGGTAGATCGGTGAAGGGTCACCCGACAAGAGACCAGGGTGTTTTTTATTTCTTGTTTTACTGTTATTGGCTGTTTGCATATATACACACATGCGTGTTAATTGGGTTGTTGTATGACGACGACAAAAAGAAGGGGCGGCAGGACATGTTACGAATAATGGATCTTTAGGAACAGAACTTTTGCACTTTTGATATTTTTCTGGTGTTATGTCGAGTTGACGGACATTACCATTTTGGACGTTTCCAAGGATACGAGTTGTTAGAAGAAAAAAAAGACTCCAGGTAGGATATCTGTTACAATGGCACGTTTCTTTGCATTTCCTAGCTTTGGGCTTTTTTCGGTCCTTTTTTATTTTGCTCGGTATTCTCGCTATTCTCGGTGACTTTCTATTTAACTGCCTGTCTGTCGTCAAACATCCTTCCTACTGCAGATGTAGCCTGATTTCCTGTGGAAGACGGCGTATACCCGCAATAAAAAATCCGATGCCGGTTTCGGTCAATTTGTTTATCGAGGGAAAGGAGCACGCCCGATGCCCCTGGGACAGATTGAAGCTATCTCCAAAAGCTTCCATACCAGGCCGAGCTACCCCTCCAAGAATGCATACGGGAGAAAAATGGGGGGGAGAGGGGGGGACCCGTCCGAATAGAAGAGCACACAAGTGCGACCACTTGGCCGTTTCAAATTAGCATGATGCTTCTCAGCTCTCGCGTACGCGGCAAGGTTTACGATTCATGGTCTGTCCGTACATAGTAATACTTCTGGTCTTGAGTCCACTCCCGGGTTCTCATATCCTTCTCATATGCCCCTCATTGACTCTCATCTCGTATGCCCCTCATTGTTCGTGGTTTGCCCTCTCTCTCTCCCCCGGAATCCGTTCTCGGAACAGTCCTTTGTTTTGCCCGTCATCCGCAACTACGTAGTTTGTGTGGAGTGCATCCCATACAATGGTTTTGCCCGCACGGAGTAGACTCAAAATGTGGATGTCCCTCAGAGAGGAACCCACAATCTTATCTCTTGGCACAAAAGGACAAAAACGAGATCGTGGGGACGAACCAGAGGAGTTTGGGTTTCTGTATTTGTTCTGTCCATTTTATTTGAGATGGAGAATGGGGCAGTTTTTTTTTTTTTGTGGTGTTCTACATCAGAAAGTATGACATTTTTGGCGCTGTGGAGTTGTTGTTGGGGTCTACGGCCGAGCCGGTGTTAGTCGACGGACGCCGGCCGTACATACGAGGGGAGGTTGGGGAAGGAGGCGAGGTTGAGGGAAAGAGCGACGGGCAGTTCGCCGGTGTCCGTGTGTGAAAAGAGAGAGAGCCTGGTTGGTCCCTGCCTCGTTCCGTCTCATCTTGCTTGTTCTTTATCCCCCTAGCCTGCCAAGCTCACTGGCTTTGGCCTTTTCCATGACTTAAGATTTAGCAAAATAGAGCGTGTAATGCAAACGCCGCAGTCCTCTCACAGCCTCCGGATTAGAAGGTTTCCTTCGTTTCGGGCCACTTGTGGGCTCCTAGTGTTTTCCCTTACGTTTTGGTTCTCTTTTTGGCGGCCCTTGGTCCCCTTGGTTCCCTCTGGCGTTCCTTGTGCTTGTCCACACCCCGCCTTCGACAGGAGATGAGATCGGCAGACGGGCCTCTGGGGCAAAGCGCAAAGGGCAAAAGTAGAAACTCTCAGGTTATATGGATGGTTTCTGGGATGTTACTACAGGGGGGAACAGCGGGCTACAGATGGGACGCCGATGGGCTGCAAGATACCGTGATCGCATGCCGCGTTGCCAGTTTGGAATGGGGGTTGCGTGTGTGGTTCGACGTTTTTTGTTTTAATTTGGGTGGGTTTTTGTTCTGGTCTCTCGCACACACAATTTACCCTGGGCGTACCAAGAGGCATACACGAGCAACGGGGTGCTCGCAGTTTCAGAAAAGGCTACGTTGCCTGTTTGGGGACCAATATTGCACAGGGAAGCCGTAAATCGGACTGGAGCGGACTGCAGGACAGGAAGAAAAGGACTGGAAAAGTTTTCCGTTGAGCGTCAGAGTGGACAAAGCCAGCTCTGCCAGCGACGATTTCGGAACCCGAGACCGCCAGCGTGGGCAGCAAAACAAAAAAACAAAATGCACAACACTTTAATCTCGCACGCAACAGATCAAAGTTATCGCTTTAGCCTTGCGGGGACCCCGTTTCTGACACCGTCGCAAAACACGCAGGGGTGGTGGCAGGACGGATGGCCGACCGCCGGGTCCCATTCTTCCAGTAGGCGAGGAACGGTTTCCATATAGAGCCGAGGACAAAAGAGCGAGCAAAATGGCTGTACGGGAAAGGGGAAGTGGGAGGATGGGGGGGGGACACCAGCAACTGCGAGAATCGGAGTTTCCTGGTAGGCTTGCAAAAGTCATACGGGGCAGCCGCGTCAACCCAAGCAGTGGTGAGCTAGTGGTTGAGATGGCCGGGTGGCTCTTGCCTTTGCAGAGAGGGGCGATTCCGGCCTGCGAGAATTTTCAGGAAGAACGAAAATGGCAGTCTGCCAGTTGGCCCCAGTTCTGTCAGGTCGACTTACACGCCATTTGGGAAGTCGCGAGCTCGCCTCTCACTTGGGTGCCATTCTTTTACACAATCACCTTTGTACGTGAAAATGGACACACAAAACAAGGCCGGGCAATGGTGCACACACGGGACATGGGCATAGCCGCCTTTTGCAACGGTGCATTCATCCCTCATTGACGCCACACTGCGGCCGCATTGCTGCCGTTCTGTGCTTGTTTCTCCATCAATCCCCGGAAGCCTTTCGAATGCTATGATGCAGAGTATGCCCATTCTGGATTTCCCATTATGAGAATCATGGGGGTAAAAAGAACCCCCGCGTGACTTGAGGGGAGACAGGCAGGGCCTAGACGTGGGCTGAACTACGCTTTGGCGGGAGACGGTCAGCCCAGGCTGCAATACACAAGGGCAGGCAGGACCACCAGCTGGCCTTTCCCTCACACATAACCCCTCTCTTCTCGCTTACACCGACAAAAGTAGGGTGCTTTTGTGCATCAGATCATATTTTCCGCTGAACAACCTGGCTGGTTTCGCAAGAGGCAATAAAACTTGATGTTACTGAGGGGAAAAAAAAACGAGAGCAAAAGTGACCAGCCGTGGCCATGGGCAGGGAAAAGCAAAAAAAAGGCCCAAAAAAGCCTCGTTGCGCATGGATCACCGACCAAGATAGCAGCCCGTCTGTAAAGCCTCGATGCTGTTTGGCTGCCCTGGCTGCCTATCTCGACAATTATCTATTTCCGAGCTGTACGTGGATAAGATAGAGAACTGAGCTGGGCTTCTTTGCGCTTTTATACGCTCAGTAAGGCACAGATCATTGTCTGGATAGGACGCGGTGCAGCAGACAGGTTATCATCATGAAAAGCGATGTGATCGATGCCCCCCCCCGCCCCCCAATGAGGTGTCCCGATATGATGCGGCTTCAAACCGCTGGGCACGCCTGCATTGGTTGGCCTGTTGGCTGCATGGCAACCTCGTCGATTCCTACGTCGGAAACCAAACTCCCGGCCCTCTGTTCCCTTTTTTCCTCTTTTGCAGACGGACTGCTAGCGTGTCCGTCCCTGGAAGACGAGAATAAAATGTAAGAAATAAAATAAAATATAAACGACGGGCTAATAGAAAACGTCAAGAAAAACTCAGGAGCGATTCCGGCGACATCTCCCCCAGCCCGACCGAGGTGGGTTGGATGCCTTGGGACTAGACGGACCCTCTTCTGGCGAGTAGTCTGGGGCCAGGACTCGCGGGCCGTGACTGGACTGTCTGGACTGGCCTGACTCGCTGAAATTTGTCTCGAGGTTGGCCTTGCTCAGATCCTTGAGCTGTGACTGGCTGGATCTGCTGGCCTGCCCTCCTGTTAAAGACTGCCTAGCCTGACACTGTACCAATGGGCTGGCCGCATTGTTGCCACCGGCTGCCCACTTTGTGCAGTTCAGCCAGTCGCAGGGAAAAAAAGGACCCCCCACCTTGCCCGCTGTCGCAGTCGCACGGCCAAACATATGCTCTGTGGCCAGGCTCCATTTTGTATGACATCAACTCCGTTGTCAACACAATTGCCATGGCGCCGCCGAAGCAGGAGCCCCGTCGCCATGGAGGACAAGGAGATGGAGGAGGAGACGAGGGCAAAAAAAGACGCTCCTCAATGCACATGTAAGCTCATCTTGTTTTTTGTCTAGACCAGAATCCATTAGCCCATCTTTGTCTGCTCGCCTCATACTCCCCCTTCCCTTCACACCCCCCCGTCCCTCCTCCGTCCTCCCCGTCATTGTCGCTCTCTGCCCCCTTATCGTTCCTTTGTCACCACCCGAGTATAAGTTCCTGTCCGTCTCCCTCCCCCCTTCTCGTCTTTCTCCTTTCTTGTCTCTCCCTTTCTTCTTTCTTTCTTTCTTCATTCACCACTTTTGATACCCATCCAGTCTTTGCTCAACTCACTCGATCTTTCTCGGGACACTTTCATAAAACAACTTAACACAACTCACCACCACCACCGTCACGATGTCCAACATTCCGAGCGAGCCTGAGTTCGAGCAGGCCTACAATGGTATGCGAAACACCCAACCCATATGGTGCCAAGATATCCCCAGGAGAAGGATAAAGGGAGACAAAAAAAAAACACTACCAACGGCCGGAGGCGCCGTCGGGGGCACCGTTTGAAAAACAGTCTGGCTAACACGTGTTTTCCTCTCCCTCAGAGCTGGCCAGCACCCTCGAGAACAGCACCCTGTTCCAGAAGAACCCCGAGTACCGCGTCGCCTTGAAGGTTGTTTCCATCCCGGAGCGCGTCATCCAGTTCCGTGTTGTCTGGGAGGACGACCAGGGCCAGCTGCAGGTCAACCGCGGCTACCGTGTCCAGTTCAACTCGGCCCTCGGCCCCTACAAGGGTGGCCTGCGGCTGCACCCCACCGTTAACCTGTCCATGTAAGTGTGCCGCATTGGGAAGGGTCCTGCTGGTGAACGTCAGGGACACTGCTAACAACCACCCAGCCTCAAGTTCCTCGGCTTCGAGCAGATCTTCAAGAATGCCCTTACTGGCCGTAAGTCCATGCCACTCGACAAGACTCTCGAGACGAAAAGACGCCAATTGCTAACAATTGATCAGTGATGATGGGTGGTGGCAAGGGTGGTTCCGACTTCGACCCCAAGGGCAAGAGCGACCACGAGATCCGCCGCTTCTGCGTTTCCTTTATGCGCGAGCTGTCCCGCCACATTGGTGCCGACACTGACGTTCCCGCTGGCGACATTGGTGTCGGTGGCCGCGAAATCGGCTACCTGTTCGGCACTTACCGCGCCGCCCGCAACCAGTTCGAGGGTGTCCTGACCGGCAAGGGCCTGACCTGGGGTGGCAGCTTGATCCGCCCCGAGGCCACCGGCTACGGTCTGGTCTACTACGTCGGCCACATGCTCGAGTACGCCGGTGCCGGCGACTTCAAGGGCAAGCGCGTCGCCCTGTCCGGCTCTGGCAACGTTGCCCAGTACGCCGCCCTGAAGCTGATCGAGCTCGGCGCCACCGTCGTCTCCCTGTCCGACTCCAAGGGTGCCCTGATCGCCAAGGAGGGCCAGAGCGTCACTCCCGAGGACATCTCGGCCATTGCCGCCCTCAAGGTCGAGCGCAAGGCTCTGACCGCCTACAACTACGCCGACCGCTTCACCTACATCGAGGGTGCCCGCCCGTGGGTCCACGTCGGCAAGGTCGACATTGCCCTGCCCAGCGCTACCCAGAACGAGGTCAGCGGCGAGGAGGCCAAGGCCCTGGTGGCCAACGGCACCAAGTTCGTCGCCGAGGGCTCCAACATGGGCTGCACCCAGGAGGCCATTGACGTCTTTGAGGGCGAGCGCAAGGAGAAGAAGAGCGCTTCGTCGGTGTGGTACGCCCCCGGCAAGGCCTCCAACTGCGGTGGTGTCGCCGTTTCGGGTCTGGAGATGGCCCAGAACAGCCAGCGCTTCAGCTGGACCACCGAGGAGGTCGACAACAAGCTCAAGGACATTATGAAGAACGCCTTTGAGAACGGCCTCAACACAGCCAAGGAGTACGTCGAGTCCGCCGAGGGCGAGCTGCCGTCGCTGGTTGCTGGTTCCAACATTGCCGGCTTCGTCAAGGTCGTCCGCGCCATGCACGACCAGGGCGACTGGTGGTCGAAGCAGTAAAAAAAGGACAGATTAGTTTTGTCTTTTTTTTTTTTTCGACTGCTGCTAAGAAAAGGAATAAACACAAAGTGTTTCCTTTTTTTCGGCCAGCCAGAGAATCTCTAGGATTTCTATGACCACAACAAAAAAAAGTTGCATGACCTTCTTATCGTCGGGAATATACCTCGGGGGGGAGCATGGGTGTCGTTCAAGGGCTGCCATTCGATTTTAATGTTTTTTTCCTGTTCTTTAGTTTTTTTTTAGTTAAGCGAGTTTTCAATGGGATTGGTTCATGATATACATCCTTGCAAGGCATTTTCGGCCTCTTAGTGACTCTGTACGATCCGTATGAAACAATCTGGCTTGATCACGAGGCCATCTGGGTTGACACGACAGGCGGAGAGCCTGGATAGCATACAGCAGATGTGCAACGCTTGCAAAGAGGATAGCATACAGCAGACGTGCAACGCTTGCATGGAGCCTGGATAGCATACAGGCAGATGCGCAACGCATGCAGATAGCCCTGGCCTGGTGCCCATGCAAAACCCTCAGGGGTACCCGTATGTGCCACGGACGAAAACGCCATGCATATGTGTCATATCAGGGATCTGGTGAGGAAGGATGTGCTTTTGCTGTTGGTTCGTGAATATGCAACGGACCGGCGAGGAAAATTAGACAATGGACAAAAACGCCGACTTGCACACAACAAAACAGTGCACGGGTCGCAGTTACTTTCTTTGCAAACCCCGTCCCAAAACCCCGGTTGCCAATAAGGACCAAAGGCTGCGGACGTGTTCCGGGGACGTGGAGCAAGAGTGGCCATTGCTCAAGAAGCTTTCCAGACGCGAGGGGGGTTGTCTCAGGCTGTGGCAGGTTGTCTCGGGCAGGCTTCCCCATGTGCCATGGAATATCACGGCGGAACACGCGCCCCATGGTAAAAATAAAATAGAATAAAATCTCCCAACAGGGAATCAGACGCCAACAAACTGGACCGCCACCCCGAAGAGGCAACACCGACTCGGCGACAAGCGCGGCCAACCGGCAATGCAGCATTGCATGTCGGAATCTCAGAAGACGGAATCTCCCTAATTAACCACAGGTTTCGAGAAGGAAGTGCGACCAATATGAATCCGCGAGGAAGGAAGGCGCGACTCGTTCGCCGAGCAAATGTTCACACCTGCACTTTCCGTATTTAGAAGGCAAAATATTTCCATGTAGGGAGAGAAAAAGACAAGGTCGAAATGAAGAAAAATTCTGCGTCACGTTCCACCGTCACATTCCTGAGCAGATGGATACAAGCAAGCGGTCGCGGTCTGGTTCGTCGAGCGGCCCTGCTTCAGCCTCTCCTGGTCAGGGTAAGATTCTCTCCAGCCTCAATCAGCTTACGCCCCCTTTTTCTGCGTATTCTGTGCGATTCGTGGAAACTCGTTAGGCCAAGCGAAGCAGGGAGGGGGGGTCGAAGAACAGAGAACACGAGAAGAAGGAAACCAACGACGGGCATCCTGCAGAACCAACTTGTTCGCAACTCTGGCATCCAACGGTCTGGGTGTGTGGCTTACAGGCAACCAATTCGTTCATTTGCTGACATCAAGCCACAGGTTGCAACTGTTCAATTCTCGCCACCACACCCTTTCCCGGCCCGCTGGAATATTAAGGGGAGACTTCATTTTGGCTGCAGAGCCTTGGGGTGTCTGACAGGTCCAAGAGTCAGACATGCCATGGGTTCTGACAGGCGGCAGCACCAGAGGCTGTCCAGGGCCCGGTCAGTGTCGGCAATCAAATCTTACTGCGAAAATGCTACGCAGGTCCTGCTTTTGCCATCAGAGGCAGAAACAAATAAGGCAAGACAATATTCCGCGTGGCCCCCATGTTGACAGTACCATGGACGTCTTACGTGCAGATATCTGATATCCTACAGCTCTGGGCGCAGAACAAGCAGCGGAAAGACATGCAGGCAACGCAAGACTCACAGAAATACGACATCGGCAAGTGCCAGGAGACATCCAGGGCCTGGATCCGGCGATTTCATGTCCTCACCGGCTCTCCCTCCAGCCTACGGCACTACATTTACCACCACAATTTGAGAAGCTGACATGAGCGGCTATTGCTTTGATTATGGGCCAATGGACGCGAGGGGGTATTGCTGTCTTTGTATTGAGAACAAGGCATGGCTGTTCCCGTTCCGCCTCGGTTATATGGCGGAGCCTTCTGGGGAAGTCTTGGAAAAGAAGCAAGAAAGCCCCGTCTGTTGGAGAAAATGACAGCACCGAGAAACCCAAGAGCGCTCTCTGACTGGGAAAATATGACAAAAAAGAAAATACGAAAGCGGGAGAGGCAAAAGGAACAAAACCTCATAGCACAAGGCACGCACAGGGGGGTGTCGCTACCCCTTCTGCAGCTTTCGCAACCAGCTGTGGCTCTGCCCAGCTTCCTTGAAACCTCTCGTTTACTGACCAATTGCCGGTCGATCTCCCACGGCAGAAGGCATCCAATTCCAAGCCACATGTTAAACAAGAACAGTCAATCTCATCACCTCTATTCGCTGCCCCTGTGCTTTTGCTGGCTAACACCATGTAAGAGGAAAGGAATAGAAGGGGGGAAACGCTCCGGTGTGCATGGCAGGCCATGTACGCAGAAATGCGCAAGGGGCCTGCAGCGCTTACCAGGGGACCCCAAGCCGGCCCCTTGGGTTTTGCGCTCAAAGCACAATGGAATCTATGCACCTTGCCGTGTAAGTTCGCCCGCATGATATACACGACAATATGCACATGGATGCTAACACGATGGCTCCTCTAGTTTTGCGTAACCCTCCTTCACCCCTGCGCGATTTTGCACCACCTGAAAAGGGTTCTACGTGTCGCCGCGCGAGCATGGCGCCAACGCCTCCGGCATTGTTGCCTGGCTCCTATGTTGGCCGTTGCTCTCGCGAATAAAAAGAAAAAGAAAGAAAACATCCCACCTTCCGAGCCAGCATGCCCCCCTTGGACTAAGGAGAGCCCCATACTATCTTCTCGCCAATGCCAGTAGCCGCTTTCCTGACAGATGGCCTCGTCGTCCCGCTAGGGCTGACCGCTAGCTGACGAGCTGACGCCTGCTAAATTGCAGACTACTCAACGGCGCGATGGAACAGGCCGGACCCAAGGAAAGCAACTTCACTGTTGCCCGTGCCACGGTATTTCGCCTCATGTGTATGAACCTCTCCAGACGAGGTCCAGACGGACGCACAATGCAACGGTACACATGCCCTTTCGTCTTTTCGGTGTGGATTTTCCGTTTCTTTTCTTTTCTTAGATTCCATGATGGGGATCATGGCCATCATGGCCAGCCAACCAGAGCCCACGATGACCAGTTGCATGCTGTCGCCAACAGGGGGGGCGAAAGGATGGGTGTCTACTGCAAGTGCAGGCTGCTTGTATTTCCCCAAACAGGTCCTTGGTTTGTTTGGTAATGTGCCCCCGGCCAGTCTTGTCCGTGTTCCTTTTTGCTTTTTTTTTTTTGTGTTGTTATACTTTTCGGCTTCAGGTGCGGTCCTGTTCATGGCTATGCCCACTTGGTATGCAGGACCACCCGAATACTACCCTGATCACCAACCCTGCTCCCTCCTCGGCGACGGACTGGTTGGGGTGTGGCCAATTGGACGACCTGCAGTCGCCCTCTATGATTGCTTTCAGCCCAGCCTTGAGCGTCAGTCTCCAATGACGCACAGTTCTGGCATGGCAGTGCCCGCACCGAGAACACAACCACAACCGGGTGTGTATTACACTATTTGCACGCTTGCGGAGTCAGACTGCAACTAATACCAAGAAGGCTCGATCGACTCAGCAGACGCACCCCTGTTCTTAGCCCTCCTCGAGCAGACGCACACTCTGCCCCTTTCAGTATCCTATGTGAGATACCGGACTAGGCGTCCACATGTCTTCAACAAGCGTGTGTGCTCTAGCCCGTCTCATTGACATGGCAGGCTTCCCGTCCTGCATTGTTAGCGCCGGTGGGCACCTGGGCTGGGGCGGGAGGGAGAGGGAGATGGTCAGAAAGAGGGAAGAAAAAAGTGAGCCGTGGAGGCTTTGGTGAGGCCTAGTCTTTGCAGCCGATGGCAGACAGGCTGCAGATCCTGCGGCCTCTGGCCCAGGAAGACATTCCATTCCCTCCGGTTTTCATGTTGTGGAATACTTATAGCGCCTTGTCCGTCCTCTTCACTTGAAGGGGGCTTCCCTTATTCTGGGATCATGCTGTTGCACATTTCGATCCTCGTGTTGTGTTTCTTACCTACCACACCTTTTTAGCTGTCATTTGCCGGGCTTACTTGCACTTTCTAGGCTTCAGCCTCATACCCCCCTTTCGGCAAGCCATCTCACCATATCCACAATTCCACATGGCTGAGCTGATCACGCCCGTCATGACCATCCTGGACGATGGACAGTATGTCTATACCCACCGCCCCAACGAAAATGGCTCTGGACTAAACGGCGTCGGCCACAGACCACCAACTCCCACAGAAATGCCCATCACTTCTGGCCTGAATACCATGTCTACTCCGGAGAAGAACAGCAGCATGAACGGCAAGAACGGTGTCCGGCCCCGGCCGCAGAACAAGCCTCCTTCGCCAGCACCAGAGTATGGCTTCTCCTCAGCCATTAGCTTCAACGACATGAAGAAAACACGCAGCAGGACGATGTCATACGAGAGAAGGCCCTCAAAGACAAATGGGGTCGACCACGACTCGCCTTCACCGGGACCCAAGGCTCGTCCTGGCAAACGCTCCTATGACGAGGACATCCGCATCAACAAATACCCACGCATCAGCCGTCCTGTGGAGTTGATGCGCAGTTCCTATGACTGCATTGTCATCGGCTCCGGATATGGCGGCGGTGTTGCCGCCTCTCGCATGGCTCGTGCAGGACAGAGTGTCTGTCTGCTCGAGCTGGGTGAAGAGCGCTGGCCTGGTGAGTATCCAGACAGCACCGTTGATGCAGTGAAGGAGCTTCACTGCTCCGGCGAACTGGCACCGCCTCTTCTCAACGGCATCGACATGAACACTGGCAAGCCGAATGGCATGTACCATCTGATCTTTGGAAAGGGGCAAAACGCCATGGTTGGAAACGGTAAGCCTGTCTTTATCTCTCTCCTTAAGAAAGCGATTAGACAAACACTGACTGCTCTTTTTTTTTTTTCAAAGGTCTCGGTGGAACAAGTCTCATGAACGCGAATGTATTCCTTCGTGCCGACGAGGGAACCATGGGCATGAAAGCATGGCCGCCTGAGCTTCGCAAGAAAGGAGCACTCGACGAATGTGCGTATAATCGGGTGGCGATACAAAGGCTGGCAGGAACTAACTGCAGCAGACTATGAGAAGGCTGAAGCCGTCTTGGAGCCCGAATCATATCCCGACGACTGGCCGACTCTGCCCAAGCTTGAGATGCTGAAGAAACAAGCAAAGTATCTCAACATGCAGGACAAGTTCTACCACGTACCACAGACCACTCGGTTCCGCAATGGACCCAATAGCTGTGGTGTAGAGATGTCATCCTCGTCGCTGACAGGCCAAGACTGCACTGGCCTCAATGACGGGTCCAAGACGACCACACTTGTGACGTACCTGGCCGACGCGTGGAACTGGGGTACAGAGATGTTCTGCGAGTGCGAGGTGCGGTATATCGAGAAAGTGACAGACGGTCGTGGCGGCTACCGCGTGTATTTCGCATGGCACGGGCGCAACCGTGGCCACTTCTCTGCCAACTTGCACGACGACCTGATGTGGGTGTACGCCCGCGAGGCTGTCTTTCTCGGTGCCGGTGCCATTGGTACCACCGAGATCTTGCTGCGCAGCAAGGCCCTCGGCCTGGGTCTTAGTGACACCGTGGGCCAAAACATGAGCGGCAACGGAGACATCCTGGCGTTTGGGTACAACACGGATGACCGCACCAATGCCATGGGAAAGTCTTACCCGTCGCCGTACAACCCGATCGGTCCCACCATCACTGGCATCATTGACAACCGCAGTGGCCACAAGAACCCGCTGGACGGGTACGTCATTGAAGAAGGTGCCGTCCCGCATGCACTTACCCACGTCCTGCAGGCCATGCTGGACCTGCTTCCGGGTGCCCAAGAGCCCAAGAATGAGGGCATCGTCAAACGCACACAGGCCACATTGGCGCGCTGGGGCAGCCGCTTCCTGGGGCCCTACTTCCGTGAGGGCGCGCTGGAGAAGACCCAAGTGTACCTCATCATGTCTCACGACAGCAACCAGGCCTTCTTGTCACTCAAGAATGACAAGCCTGTGCTCGAGTTCCTCGGCGTCGGCCGCAGTGACCACGTCAAGTACCTCAACAACATTCTGGCCAAGGCTACTCAGGCCGTCGGTGGTACACTTGTCAACAATCCATTCTTTGCTCTCATGAATGAGCAAGTGACTGTTCACCCCATTGGGTAAGTTCTGTGTAGTCCCTCGCTTCATTCGACTCCTTCTTTGTTTCCATGCGACTAATAAAAGCAGTGGTGCTTCGATGTCTCGTGATAACACTGGCGAGACTGGCGCCACCGACCATGTCGGCCGGCTGTTCACTGGCAACAGCGATGAAGTGCATCCTGGCCTGATTGTCACTGATGGTTCAGTCATACCGACGGCACTTGGCGTCAACCCATTTGCTACCATCACGGCGCTTGCCGAGCGGTCGGTTCACTTGTATGCCAAAACACGCAATATGAACATCCGGACAGACAGCAACGGCATCGTCGATCTCTTTGGCAAGCCTGCCCATATTCCCAAGAGGCTTGACTTTGCTCTGGACGACTCCTTGAGCCAACAGGCAGACAACGCCAGCCGGGGCATCATTAACTATGAGGAGATGCAGGAAGAGATCGAGGCCTCGGGCGTCCAGGCTGCAGACAAGGTCATTGAGCGAGCGGATGCCATCCGTGCTGCCGGCTTTGGCTTCACCGAGGTGATGTCGGGCTTTTTGCACACGGACCCCAACATGAAGGGAGACAATATCGAAGCGTACAACCTTGCGTACCGCACGGCTAAGAGCCAGTGCGAGAGCGCTAGATTTTTCCTCAGCGTGCAGGCGTACAACACCAACGAGATTGTCAACGACCCGGAGCACCGCGGCATGCTGACCGGCACATTTGTGTGTCCGACGCTGCCTGGGTCGCCCTTCATGGTGCAGCGCGGCGCTTTCAACCTGTTTGTGCTCGACCACAAGGCTCCCGGCACGCGCAACTTGACATATGACTTTGACATGCGCGGCACCGACGGCCGTACTCTGCGGTTCCATGGGTACAAGGTGGTCGACTCATCGGTTGCACTGGCGCCGCTGCAGTTCTGGCGATCGACCAGCACTCTCTATGTGACAATCACTCGCAAAGTGCAGCTGGGTCCCGGCCCGGAACCGGAGGGTGTGTTGCTGCCACCTGCTGCCAACCCTCAGGCAGAAGAAGACGTGTGGCGGTATGAACAGGTGCTGGCAAAGGGCATCATGAACATCCGGCCAACTGATTTCATGTCGGAGGTGCTGACGTTGACCCCCACCGGCAGCGGGCTTCTGACCAAGGCCATGAGCGCGGCAAGCTTCATGACGTACTTTACGCGCAAATCTCTCGGTCTGTTCCTGGGCCCGCTCAACCGCCTGCAGTATCCCACGCAGGCATACACGGGGTACATCAACAACACACCGCCGACCCGCGTATGGACGGACATTCGGGCTTCCGACGGCGTGTACTCGCGGCTGTACATGTGGGAGCCATTGCCTGCATATGTTCCCCGTGAGGCGGATGGCAGGCCGGGCAGAGTGCACAACCTGTTCTTGGTCCCTGGAGCGTCGGTCGACCACCAGATCTTTGCGCTGCCGACGATCCCCTTCAATGCCGTCAACTACTTTAACCGGGCTGGCTACCGGGTGTTTGTGACGGTGCACCGGATCGGGCAGATGATGATTGCCGAGAACAACTGGACGACGTACGACGCGCGGTTGGACATCCGTGCTTGTTTCGAAAAGATCCGCAGCGAGTACGGCGGAGGCTACCTGCCCGAGGATGGCAACACCAAGAGAGAGCCCACCAAGGTGTACACGATTGCGCACTGCATGGGCTCGGTGGCGCTGTCGACGGGTCTGCTGGACGGCACGATCCCGTCGGACTGGCTGCTGGGCCTGAGCTGTTCGCAGGTGTTTATGAACCCCATCTGGAACACGATGAACATGATAAAGGCCATGGCGGGGCCCATCCCGGCCGACAAGCTGTACCGCGTGCTGGCCGGCTCGTGGTTCAGCTGCAGCACGAGCCCCCACGATTCGCTGCTGCAGAGAATTGTCAACCAGGCGCTCCGCTTCATGCCCGACGAGCGCCGCGAGCTGTGCAGCAATGCCGCCTGCCACCGCACGACGCTCGTCTTTGGCCGCTGCTGGAACCACGGCAACCTCAACGAGGCGACGCACCGGCAGATCGACCGCTTCTTTGGCGGCGTCAACATGACGCTGCTGCACCTGCTGATGCGCCAGGGTAGCGAGGGCCACGTCATGACAAACGGCCCGCTGTACGAAGTGCTGACGACGCCCGCCAACGTGCGCCGCAACCTGGCCGGTCTGCCCATCTTCCAGTTTGTCGGCGGCGACAATGCGGTGCTGTCGCCGCGGGCGACGGAAAAGACGTACGAGATATTGTGCGACACGTTTGGGACGAGCGGCGGCGTCGGGGGGCAGGAGGACCAAAAGATGGACCAGTACGGCCGGCGGGTGATTCCCGGGTACGGCCACCTGGACTGCTGGATGGGGCGGAATGCGTGGAAGGACGTGTACCCGATAGTGCGGGCCGAGGTGGACCGCATTGTGCACGGCGAGGCGTACCGGTTCCGGGAGCCGGATGCACGCGTGTGCCGGTTCACGAGGATGATCCAAGCTGGAGAGTTGTAAAAGTGGGAGAGAGAGAGTGAGAGAAAGAGAGAATGTGCGAATGGGAGAGTATTAAATTGTTTTGTTTTTTTTGTTTTTTTTTTTTGTTTTTTTTGTATTGCTGTTACTTTAGTAGGAGTTGGGGGCGGAAAGGAGCAAAAGGGACGGGACGGGGAAAGGAAAAGGAGGAAATGTATCTTTTTTTTTTTTTTTTTTTTTTTTTTTTTTTTTTTTTTTTTGCTGTTGCTAGTCTATTTGCCTTGTAAAGTATTTTTTTTTAATGTTATTTTTTTTTTTCCTCAATATGGCGGGCCGATTTCGTTCAAAGGATTGCTGGGTTACAGATTGCATGCCTCAACTTGCATCGATGCGACTTTGAGAACAAAGGAGGCAATATATATTATACGCCAACCAACGATATCCGGAAACCGTATTCTGCAAAATGTTGTTGGCAAATGCCTCACTGGCATGTTGGAATAAATATATTGAATATAGTATGTCGTTTTGCCTTGAATGTGAATTTTGCTGGTTAATATTTCATTGAAGCATTTTATATCTTTTAATTAGATGCCTTTTGCACAGAACATATCAACATGCAAGGAAAAAACAACCAACCACCAGTTTCGTATTCTTCGTCCATACTTGCAACGTTGTGAACTGCAGCAAAATCACACTGCCTGGCAGGTCACTTTTGAAAATATTCCCCAGAGAACAAACATATTTATGAATTTATTTCCCATTAACGCTATATCATTGTCTCGTAAAAATCTACATTCCCAGAGTACCAATCATGAAACCGTAATGACCGGCTCACCCGGCTTCTGCTGACCCATCTCATGCTTGAGTTCATCCAGGGCTGCCCTTGCTTCCCGCAACAGGGCCTTGGCTTCTTCCACCTCCACGCCGTCCTGGCACAGCTCTGATGCCAATCTGCTCGCCAGCAGATACTCGCCCTCCTCCATTGCATTGTGCGCCAGCCATAACCGTGCCTTACTGGTCGCAGGTGTTACACCGATACCCTCACCACCACCGCCGCCGCCGCCACCACTTCCTCCTCCTCCACCACCACCGCTGCCACCGCCGCCTTCTTCGTCATCTCCACCACCACCCGCAATCGATTCGCGGTGCATGGTGGAGTCTCCAGCTCCTTGGTGATGGTGCTGTGGCGGCTCTCCATCCTCTTGCGCCATGCACAGCTCCATGTATGCCTTTGCATCCTCCTTGTCGCCCAGCTGGTCGTACATGGTTGCAATTTGTAAGAGAACCTCGGGATCCATGTAGCCAATGCCACCGCCGCCGCCAACACCACCAGCGCCACCGCGTCCTGAAGCGCCACCACTCGCGGATGGCTCGTAATCACTGTCAGCCATCAGGGCACGCTTCAGCGCATTGATGCCGTCACGTTCACGCCCCATCTTTTGCAGACACGAGCCAACTGCCATCCACATCTTGCCGTCCCACGGGCGCAGCCCAGCAGCCTTCTTGTAGTACCACAGAGCGTATGTGTGCAGCTCGAGCACCTCATACGTTTGGCCGAGACCGTACCAGGCACGGAAGTCGCGCCGGTTGACGTCAACGGCTCGGCGGTACGACTCAATGGCTGCATGGGTATTCTTGAGCTCGACGTACTCGTGGCCCAGCAAAGTCCAGGCAGACAGACAGGAGCGGTCGAGCGCGAGAGCCCGTCGGAAATACTGTACGGCCTTCTCGTGCGACGACATGAGCGAGTAATAATTGCCAATGACGACACAGGTTTCGGGGCGGAATTTGTCGAGACTCGAGCACAGATGGGCCAAGAATGCCAGTTTGGGCCGCAGATTTAACACGTACAATATGTTGGAGTAGTGGTCGAGTGAGTCGAGGCGATGCGGATGTTGAGCAAGTAGTGTGCTAAAATGCTGCTCAGCAGCCATGAGATCCTTGCTGTGGTAGGCCAGCAGCGCATGGCACGTCAACAAGAATGAAGAGTTGGGGAAGATAGACAACAACTCATCGAGTGAATGTGCCAGGTTCCGCCCTTGCTGGTACAGCTCAAGAGATGCGTGCAGATGGAAGATGTACGAGACAATGTTCTGCGGCAGTTGCGGCGCCACCTTATTGAGCTGGTCAACTCGCGAAATCAGGGTTGTCATCTCCTGCCAGCAGCCCCAGTTCATGGGGAAGCGGTGCACACTGCGGATGAACCACTCCATAGCCTCTTTCTCGTTCTTCTCCTTGGCCAGCACCATGCCGTAGAGATATTCCAGCCAGCCCTGGCTGACCACGCGCTCTTCATCGCCGTCCATGTTGCGCTCAAACCAGGCCTGCAGGAACGCGCTAATAACCCGCAACTGCCGGTTGACCACATCGCCTGTATCGTGCGGACCCATGACCATCTCGACGTCCTCGTCCTTTTTCTTTTCGCCCGAGATCAGCTTGGCATACAGCGCCAGGAACAAGCTCTTCTGGCTCAGTTCTGGCAGCTCAGTGACGGGTTCGGCCTCGAGAGGGTTGGTTGATGGGGGTGGCATTCCTGCCATATATGCATCGTTCTCATCTTGTGTTTCTATAAGCTCGTCATCCGATGCGACCTGGGCCGAGGACGCCGTTGTCCGGCGCTGGTGGTCAAAAGACGACCCCCGACGTCCTGACAACCGGTGTTTTGAGTAGGTGCTGGCAGAGCTTGTGCGCTTTCCTCTTGACGATGACTGTCTCTCCTGCTTTTGCTGCTTCTGCTTGTCCGAAGCTGCGAATGATGCAGCCTGGTTGACAGTGTCCTCGTGTAACAGGTCTTCGGCATGCTCCTGGCGATAGGCAGACAGTACGCCGGACATGAGCGAGTCTGGAAGGAACACGGCGGCGCATCGGTCATATTCGCGGCAGTCGAAGAATGACTTGGCCAGGAGATACTTGTTGATCTCGGCAGCTTCGAGGCGGGCCTCGATGGGGTCGACGTTGGCCGTGAGGATCAGGGGCACTGGGTTGCCAGAAGGTTGGGCCGTCGCAGCTTCAGGGATGGAAGTGAGGAGTTCAGCAGCCCTGGATGTGTTAGGGATGCAGGCGTATCGAGGAAAGGAAAAAAAGCGAGCTGCTCGAGGAACTTGAAACTCACCATTTGGCTGACTGGTAGAGACACCGCTCTGAGCACTTGACAACAGCGTCTTGCAAGGCAAACCGCAGCTGCAGCGTCTCCTGCTTTGTGAGGCCCATGTTGTGGGCAGTGTCGCATTCAGCTTGCGACAGTTAATGGCAAAAAAGTAGTCGAATGCGTGTCTGGATCAAGACTGGTTTCTGTCTGGAGAATTCCACGAGCCAAAGTCTATTTTCCTGCGCAGCTCTCACCAAAACGGCAGGCGCGTCGAGAAGCGTGTCACGCTTTCTGCCAGGCCGTTCCTTCCCTAAGCGGGGGAGTCCCTCCCCAATTCGGCTCACCGCCTAACAGCTTAAACCACTTGGCGGCGGGCCAGGAACCACAACTGCCCTCGCTCTCACCTACCTACCTCCCTAGCAACGAGCGGCCTTGCGGCTTTGCGCCCCTCCTTCCGCAGTGCCCCTGGCCGAGCCCGGCAGAAAACCAGAAAATTAACAGGAACATTCCCACCCCGCCAAGTCTCCGAACATCTCGACGACGACTTCTCGCAACAAGCAAATGTCTCCGGGCCATTGTATATAAACTCGCTTCTTTTACCTATCTACGCTCGAATTTCTGTTTCCAAGGCAGGGCTCTCTTCTTCTTTCCTCGCTACCCTCGATTCTCTACCCATACCCACCCCTCACCACCGGCCATCATGGCGCAAAAAACTACCCTCAAGGAGTTCGAGTCCGTCTACCCCAAGCTCGAAGAAACCCTCCTCGCCCATGCCCAAAAGTACAACATCCCCAAGGAGCACCTGGAATGGTACAAGAAGAGCCTGGAGGTCAACCCTCTGGGCGGCAAGTGCAACCGCGGCATGTCCGTCCCGGACTCGGTCTCGGAGCTGCTCGGCCGCGCCCTCACCGACGACGAGTACTTCAAGGCCGCCACGCTCGGCTGGATGACTGAGCTGCTCCAGGCCTTCTTCCTTGTCTCGGACGACATTATGGACAGCAGCATTACCCGTCGGGGACAGCCGTGCTGGTACCGCCAGGAGGGCGTCGGCATGGTGGCCATTAACGATGCGTTTATGCTCGAGTCGGCCATTTACACTCTCCTCAAGACACACTTCAAGAGCCACCCGGCCTACGTCGACCTGCTGGAGCTGTTCCATGAGGTCACCTTCCAGACCGAGATCGGCCAGCTGGCCGACCTGCTGACGGCCCCCGAAGACAAGGTCAACCTCGCCAACTTTAGCATGGAAAAGTACCGCTTCATTGTCGTGTACAAGACGGCCTACTACTCCTTCTACCTGCCCGTGGCGCTCGCGCTGCACATGCTCGAGCTCGGCACGCCGGCCAACCTCAAGACGGCCGAGTCGATCCTCATCCCCATGGGCGAGTACTTCCAGATCCAGGACGACTACCTCGACAACTTTGGCCTGCCCGAGCACATTGGCAAGATTGGTACCGACATCATGGACAACAAGTGCTCGTGGCTCGTCAACCAGGCGCTGCAGATCGCCACCCCCGAGCAGCGCGCCGTCCTCGAGGCCCACTACGGCCGCAAGAACAAGGACGACGAGGCCGCCATCAAGAAGCTGTACAACGACCTGCAGCTCGAGAAGCGGTACCAGGACTACGAGGAGGGCCGCGTCGGCGAGATCCGCGACCTTATCTCCAAGGTCGACGAGTCCACCGGCCTCAAGAAGTCTGTCTTTGACGCCTTCTTGGCCAAGATCTACAAGCGCAGCAAATAGAGGGGTGTTTTTTTTTTTTCTACGAAGCAGGCGGTCACGAAATGACGACAAGCGGTTGGCGAAATATTGCAAGGAAAATAATATGATGATGATTGAACCGTTTTTTCTCTCCCCAAGACACATACTAGCAGATAGATCAAGCAAAGGCAAAAAAAAAATAAAAAAAAATAAACCAAAAAAATAAAACAAAGCTATGACATGATTCGATCCAGAGATTGGCATCCAAGTCCTGCTGAAAGTCGCTTTATGAGATGCAAGAAAAGGGAACAAGCTCAAAAAAGAAGAAGCAAAACACAGAACAAAACACCAAAGCAAGAAATTATTGAAAACTATGCCAAAAAAAGCGCTGTATCGTGCCTCATTAGATGCAACCTCCTATCCCACCCCCTCAACAGTTTGTTTTTCCTCTATGCTCTCATCAACGAATTGCTCCGTCCGTGGCTGGTCACGACGTCTCGTGTTGCCGATGCTGACGGAGGAAACCGGGATGGCATAGTCTCCAGATCTCCTGCACGAGACGAGTGACCTTGGTTGTAGCGCTGGCTGTTGGTACGTGCAAAAGCAGACGCGTTCGCTGCAGAAGCAGATGTCATGGTCACCGAGCGGCCACTAGACGATGTGGTTGGCCGGCGCATCGGAGGCCCCTGCAGAAGGGCATCATCACGCCGGAAGACCGCCCCGCGCGAGGGCGGCGCATCCAAATTGTTTCCACTGCTGTGGAGACGGTGGTGACTGGCACTGCGGTCCGTGGCGAGGTCGACAAGATGTGTTGTGCCTGGGGCCACACGCACGCCGCGGCCTTTGCCTTCCTTCGACCACTGTGGTGCTTCCTGGAACTTGGGTGTGAGATCGACGAGCGGCTGTGGCATGTTCATGGACACCGGAGGGGCATTAGTGTTGTTGGACCGCCGGACCGAACGGCTGCGATCCATGGAGATATCGCGGCGAACAGAGCGGCTCCGGTCCAAAGACGACGATGCATCGCGATGGTGCATTGGCTGCTGCAACATTCCCTGTTTCAGTAGTCCGGGGGGGAGACCAGACGATGAGGTAGGACGAGACGTGGATGATTCACGCTCTTCGCGAGGTATCCGTTGCAGTGCAGAATGTTCCGAGGCAGAAGGAAGCCATGGCTGGGGCTCGGAGTGGTCCAGATTTGCTGCGGCAACCGCAGCTCCCGCAGCAGACGGCCCGATGGCCTGGAAAGACGGGTCCCTGGGATGTCGCTGGCTCTTACTGCGGGAGATCGACGGCCCATTCAGAGGACTGCTACCGCTGGCGCCGCCATTCAACAGGGTAGGACGGTCGGTAAAGGCACCTTCGCGGGACATAACCAAGGACGGCCGAGGGTTGCTCACATCGCGCTGGCGTGCGGCTTCCATCCGTCTGCGTTCTTCATAACCATCACCCAGCAAGCCGTTTGCATCAAACTCTTCGTTGGCGTTGAGGTTGATCAATGGCTTGGGTGGTGTCTTCTGGTGATGCGATGTGGTCGGCCTCACATGCTGCTGGATACGCTGCTGGGTGTGTTGCTGAGTCTGCTTAAGCGTGCTGGGCGGTGCTACCGGAGGGTCCAGGTCCGCAAACATATTGTCGCCCAGTGACGATTTGCTCGAGTTACTGTTCCTGTCGTACATGGGCGTTTGCTTAGTAGATCTCCGGCTAGCGGATCGCTGGAGGCCTTGCGCTTTAAGCACCCCTGAAGATGATGGCGGGGCTGGAGGCTGGAAGCCGGAAGGTTCTTGGACCATGGGGATGAGTGGCTTGGGTGGCATCTGCGCCTTCCTCGGGCTGTTGCCAGAGTTATGGCGAGCATGCAAGGCGAGTTTCTTGTTGACGAGATACCAGCTGCGCCAGGCAAAAACACGATCGTAGAAGGCTCGAGCCAGCTCAATATGGTCGGTGCAGAAGAAATGGACAAACTTCTCCGTGTTCAGAAACACGGTGGTGCGTTGCTGACTCTTTACGGCGAAACAGTAGCGCTTGGGCGGGCGGAGAATCTTGCGCATCTGTGTTTCAGTTGGCGTGTAGATGTCGTAATCGGACATGTGGCACAGACTCAGGAAATCGCTGTGATTGCTGAAGAAGTTGCTGCTGCTGCCACCGGTGCCGTCGTCAATCTTGCTCTCGGCCTTGTTCAGGGACGAGAGCGCAGTTGCATCTGGTCGCTTTGAAGACACAACACGACCTGACTCGCTGACGAGAGATATATAGCGTTTGTTCCAGTGCCCAGGTTTGTTCGAGTGGTACAGGTGTGAAAAGGCAAAGCCGCCACCGCCGTCGGGGGCTGATGACCTGCCGTTGCTGCGCGGCACGGCTGCGGCATCGAGATCAGCATCATGTCCACACCGCCCAATGTCGGCCGCAATACTGCTGCCACTGGGGCGGCTGCTCTTGTGGAAACGCCTCTCTTTTTCACGTGCAGTGGCGGCGGCCGCCGCAGTAGCAGCAGCAGCCGCATCTGCCACACTGTCCTTGGTGACAACGACCAGGTAGTTCGCAGTGTCATTGTCCCACGAATTCATAATATCGCGGATGCGCTCATATCGCCGTACCCGCCGCTCCAGGCCCAGGCGCGTGTAACACTCGAGCAGGGCGCTGGTGGCTGGGTCGACAGGGTTCGGGGAGAATATATCAGGGCACAGCTGCAGGATCTCGGCGACGTTAGTGTTGTGGTGCACGGTGACCTTGGCGGCTTGCTGCCGGAAGCGCAACAGGACTTCCTAGAGGTGTGTTAGTAACAGTCTGATGTTTTATGTATCCATGCAATAATATATCGGTCCTGCATAGCTTACTCGGGTCGATCCGTCAGGGGCAGAGGAAGGCCCGTCCACCATACGATGAGTAGGCTTTGGGTCAGCAAGGGCAGCCGGGGCTGGAGCCGGGGCTGCGACTGGGACGGCCTCCATGCGAGTGTTTGGGCCAGGAGACTTGGTGGCAGCGCCGTGTGCTGTGGTCGGTCGAGCGCTTCCAGAGGCAGACCTAGTTGTAGTTGTTGCGGTTATTGGCGTTATTGGCGTTATTGGCGTTATTGGCGTTAATGGCGTCGTTGGCGTCGTTGACGATGCTGCTGTCCTTGCGCTTGACGTCGTGGCTATTGTCGATGTTGTGGCTGTCCTTGGCGGTGGTGCGCTTGCTGCAGGTGCTGTCGCACTCGTTGGCGACAATGGATTCGCAGGCAATGGCGGTGGCTTTGGCGTGGTTGAGGGAGACGGTGTGGCGTTGGAATGTCCTCGACGCCAAAAAGCAAACCTGCCGTGGACGGGGCTCTTGGACGGCGTTGGCACGGGCTGGTGGTTTGCGAGCTGCTGCTGGAGGCGCTCTAGGTCTTTCCGCTTCTGCTCGGCCAGCAGCTGTTCTACCTCAGCTGCCCGCCGCGCACTCTTTCCACTTGTTGCCACAGCCTGGCTTCCATTAGAAGACGATCGGCCTTTTTGTTCCACTTGCCGCCCTTGGGCTTGTGGCAGTGGAGGAACTGGCGGTGCCTGTGGGGAGGCAGGCCATTCCTGTGGTTGGCCTGCCGATCTGGGCGCGACGCGCCGTGCGTCTGCGGTCGCATCGGCCAGTGCTGCACCGGAACGGGAACCGGATCGCGTGCGCGTAGAAGACACGGCAGTTGCTTGGCGCTCGACGTCTGCCGCAGCAGCCCGAGTGCTGGCCTTCACCCCAGAGGGCAGGGCAGGTACTGGTGGTGGCGCTTCCTCGCTGTCGGGGAACTCGTCCATGGGGGCGGAGCGCGTGCGGCGATGCGCCCCGCCGTCTTGCGCAGCGCCGCCGTTGGCGATATTGTTGAGAATGTTATCGGTGCTCCGGCTCGGCGAGGGCTCGACAAAGCGCCGCGACTCGGGCACGTTTTTGCCTCGGATGCTGCGATACCGCGACAGCCTCCGAAACGGCGACGGGTCGGCAGCCGGCATGGTGGGCGTGAGGAGGGTGGTGGGCGAGGGAAAGAGCGTTTGCGAGACAAGGTCACAGAGCGATCGCGAGAAGGGGGAAAAAATGGGAGCGGGAGGGGGGCAGAGGCTAGCAGCTAATAATGCTAATAACCCTGCCTTGCCAGACGCCAGTCGCGCGCGTGTGCAGGGGTGGTCCAGGCAAATGGGCAATGATACCCTGATCGCGATGACGCCAGTGCGGGTTTGGGAGGGAGGTTTTGCGCCAGCCAGTTCGGGGCGGGAGACCGAGAGCGACTGGCTGCCCCCAAGAGGGAGACGAGGTCGAGGAGGGCAGTCGGCGTGGTGAGGGTCAGAAATGAGCAGAAAGTGCAGCTGTAAAAGACCTCTCCATGCTCCCGAGTTTTGAGGACCGGGGGCGCTGAGTGGTGGCGACGAGACAAAGAAGGCTGGCGCTATCAGGACGGAGAGCCGCAAGAAGAGACAGCATGGGCGAGTAAGTGTGTGATGTGTGTGGGAGACCGACTGCTCGTTCACAGAGACAAGGCAAAGACAGAGCAAAGACGCAAAGTGACGACAGAAAACAGACTACAAGGCCCGACCCAATTTGGAAGGCCAATAATATCCCACAATATATTCTCTAAGATGGCCGCTTGTTTTCTTTTTCTGCGCATAAAAGACACACTAGAACGGGAAGGATAAAATGAAAGGAAGGCGCCGCCCAAACGGTGCGACCGAATGAGATCAGGGCGCCCCAGCTGGCTCTGACACGGAAAGGTGGACTGAGACTGGGGGGGCTTTGATTTGGTCCCGTGCCCATTCGTCGCTCCTTCCGTTTCTAACCAACACTCGTACTCTGCTCTTTCATGATGTTGTTTCTATCCTTGGTCTCTGGGCTTGTTCCTTCCGTTTTCTGTTCTCTTGTTTTGCCCTGCCAAACGCCATTAGTGCGGCTGGCTGGCTACACTCCATAGTGGATGCACCCTACTTGGCAAGGCATGGTGCGTGTCTTGGGGGGGGGCCTCTTTTTTGGAGCCTTTCCTGGAGCTTTATTTAAAATATTATCCTTGGTATTATTTGCTTTTTCATAGGTCTCTGGCCCTGGAGGAGGCTGGAAAAGGAGGGCTCTGACTGCAGGGATGAACCGTTGGCCCACTGCCCACTTGGCTGCCCCCTTGGTAAGGCCACCGTTCAAGCGGCCGAGACGACCAACGCCTGGGTCCAATCTTGTCTGGCCGGGCCTGCTCGTCCCAGACGAGCATGTTTCCGTCGTTTCCAATTAATGAGCACAGGCCGGACAGAGCAAGACCAAACACCCACTAGTTAGTAGTAGACCTCCGTAGCATCTTGCAAAGTGTAAAATTCGTCGTATATTTGCGACAAAATATACCACTACCCACTGAATCTCGTCCAGATCTTGGTTGCCTCTTCTTCATCAAAATTGGGGGAGAAATAAACTCAGGCAACGGCGCGCCTGATTGGGCTTAACGCAAGGCTGCCTGTGGGAAAATGCGCGCCATTTTTGATTTGCAGGGGCTTGCTAAGTCGCCCAACCCGTGAGGCGGTGCAGCGTCAAACAGAAGAAACAGAAAAAAACAAACCCCATGTCGTTTTATCTATTTTTCGTTTTCTTCCAATGTACAAAGTACGAGTACATAATCAAAGTACATGCATTTCCTCTTCTTATGATATCATTTCCCCATGATTTTTTTTCCAGCGCCGTTGGCCCTGCAAATGGCAGACATTTCTCTTCAAGTTTCTGAGGGTTGAGACACGTGTAAAAATACGAAGCTCTCCCAAAAAGAGCCTCCGTATGCAGTTCCGCCCCTCGTGGATTTATCGCAAGGATCTTCCTCTTGCTCCTGGTGCTGCGCCGCCCGTATTCACTTCCCCTCTTTAATGCCGGAATGCCTTCAGTTCCCGTCGCCACCACCCCTTAAAGTCTTGGGTGTACACATTGATGCCGATGTCCTTGAGCGCCTGCGTGCTCAGGTGGCAGTCGTACGGCCGCTGCACGGCGCCCGGCACGTTTCCGCCCAGTGGGTCGGCCTCCAGTCCCGTGAGGGGTACGTTCAGGATCTCGGCGAACAGCTGGCATATCTCGTACTTGGTAAACCGGTCCTCGCTGGAGAACTGCAGCACAGCCGGCAGGGTGGTGCCGGCATCGGTTTCGCGGTATTTTGTGGCGATATCTGGTGGATTAGCTATGTGAGATACGATGTCTCCCAGCTTGCAGGAGAGCTTACCACTCAGAACTCTTCCAACATCCTCCGTGTTGGTCGGGTACCGGATCGACCAGTGGTCCATCTTGGCCGTCACGCCCGGCGTCTGCACCTTGTTGACAATGTCAATCAGAATGTTGACTGCGCTGTCGGCATTTTTGTCTGCTGGCCCATAGAGCACAGGGACGCGCAGAACGACGGCTCTTCCTTTCGAGGTTGCTGCCTTGTAACCCTCTGTGGTGGTTCCAGCAGCTCCCGCCGCAGCGTAGGCACCCAGCACGGCCTTCTCGCCGTCCAGCTTGGTCTGGCCGTACAGGTTTGGCGGGTTCGGCGTGGCAGTGGCCGCATATGGTGCCTCACCCTCCTTGCCGGGGAACACGTAGTCAGTCGAGATGTAGATGAGGACGGCACCTTGGGCAGCACACAGCGCAGCCAGGGAGCCGGATGCCTCGATGTTAAGCCGGCGAGTTCCTTCGGGGTCCTTGTCGACCTTGTCGGGGAACCGGTTTGCAGCGCCTACAGAGCGTTAACACAAAATCCACGGCATCGGCAATGAGAAGACGCAGTGCGTGAAGCATGCTGCTTGCTGGCTATGGCTTACAGTGAACAACGACATCGGGCCTAATGGTCAGCATGAGAAGTCTGTTGGCAACACACATTGTCGGAACTCACTTCACATCGTTGAGGGCCTTTTCGACCTCGGCCGTATCCTCGAGGTTGACCTTGATCAGAGTCTTGCCGTCGGCACGGGAGAAGGCGGTGCCTGTCACGTCCCAGTTGGCGTCCTTGAAGGCCTGGACCACCGAGCGGCCGAGAAGCCCCGAGGCTCCGGTAATGAGAGCTTTCTTGCCAGCCATTTCGTTGTCGTAAAGTTCAGAAAGTTTTCTGAATTTGGGTGCACAAGAGACAAGGCCAGCAAGCAGGGTCAGACAACGTCGAGAGGTGCCGTGGTTATTATAGACGGATTCGCCAGTGAGGTGGAGAGAATGGCTTAATACTTTTCGTGTTTGGCGGGGTCGCCCCTTCCAGTCGCGCCGACTGAGATGCCACATGGCCGCCAGTCTGGAGATCCACTGTCCATCACCAGGCGCTATCCTCGTCCACTGGAAGGTCCAGCCGAATCCAAATCACCAGATTTCCCATCCAAGCAGTCATGGATACAAAATGACGGCATTTCTGATTTCCATCTGCTTCAATCTTTAATTCCACTTTGTGCCATTTGTCAGCCCAATAGGGCCGAAGTGACAGAGTCTCGCCATTGCGCCGTTGCTTTGGTATTACTGGGATATTCCCAAGAGGACTATTCCCTACTATCCTATTACGACCACTTACACGCGTGCCAGCACCTTGTCTAGCGGCATCGACAAGATAATGCGTGTTGCAGAATCATATGAACTTTGGCAAATACATGCCCGAGCGTGTAATACCCTGCAGAACGCAAATCCAAACTCCTGCCTCACGACGGTGTCCATGCGATGGGGCCAATAGCCGGTTGCTTTGATGCGCCAGGCCAAACATGTTTGTCTAAGCGCCGGGCCTCTAAATCGAGGCCAATGCTGGTTACATATCTGCAGCCGGGGTACTCATTATGGGCCATGAAAAGCATCGATGAAACTCAGAAGCTTGGAAAGTACGGTCGGGCAGCCTTGGATTTTATACGGTGCAGCGGCACGCTTGTTCAGCAGTCATGTGCAAATGACGTTCTTCTCAGAGTCATTTCACCTCTGCATTACGCACTTTGTATGGACAAGATAGTGCAAAAGTCAGAAGCCAAAGAGAAAAAGTTTATTTTATCCCGGGATCAAAAAGATAGAACAAACAGCTGGCAAAAAAAAAAAAAAACAATTGGGTAGGTACGGAGTACAAAGGGCGAAAAAAGGTCGAGAATCTTACAATAAAGAAGAAAAAGAAGAAAAAGTTTCAAGAAAAAGAAAATCCTTCGCAGATCCAGATCGGGGTTCCTATGCGGCCACCCCTTTGGCTTCCGAAACGAGGAATACCTGGCGTGTACAGTGGTTGTACGCGGTTTTTTGTATGCGTGACGGGTTTAGGCCCAAGTATTTCTGGAGTCACCACGTCATCCGCCACAAAGCGGTAACCGCCCGCGGCTGACACCGCCCTGATGTCTCGTGTGTCAGCCCCTCCTTTAGCTGGGGCTCGACTCCCTTCCAGTCCCTTCTGCCGCGATTTAAAGACCCAGGCTCCCCTTTCCCCTTTCTGAACTTCTTGCTGCCTGCCAAATGTCATGTCGCCATAAATAACAAAAATACCACCGCCCCCTCTCCTACGTCTTTGTTTCTTGTGTTTGATTTCCTTCCTGCGTTCTCGTTTCCCTGTTTGACTCGAACCCAGCCCGACCGGTTGTCAGTTCCCCTCCACCAACGACGAAAGCGCCACGCAAACGGCCGTCCTCGAGCACACCACACCACACCACACCGACTATCGGCCTCACTTCAAAATATTGCCAGCATTCTCACGCATCTCGACTCCGTTTTAGCTTGAAGCCGGCGCAAAACACAAACCAACCGCAACCGAATTACCCCCTTGTCCGCAAAGAAACACACCTGCGAACTCACGGTATCAGCTCACCCAGTCGCAACCATGAGCGGAGCCAGGAACCGGTTGATGTCCGAGCTGAAAGCTCTGCAGAAGGAGAAATGGGTGAATATCGATGTATGTTGAGCCCTGTGGTTTCCCCTCACGTGTGCGCCCACAAAGGGTGCATCGAAGTCCACCTGGCAAACGCTCACTGACATGTTTCTGCTGCAGGCCGATGACCTCTTCAAGTGGAAAGTGAGCCTCATGGTGATAAACCCCGACAGTGCCTTCCACGGCGGCTACTTTAATGTGAGTGCAGTTTGAGCAGACGGCGGCGGGTACGGTGAGCGGGAAGCGGGAAGCGGGGAGCAGGGAGCAGGGAGCAGGGAGCAGGGAGCAGGGAGCAGGGAGACGACCGGCAGCACAGTGTGCGGTGATGGCTGGGAACACAAGGAGAGGAAGTTTGGCTTCATACTGACGAACATGGACTTGACAGACCGAAGTACGGTTCTCTAAGGACTACCCGTACAAACCACCGCAGTTCCGATTTGTCCCGCCGATCCACCACCCGAACGTGTACCCGGACGGCCAAATCTGCATCTCGATTCTGCATGCCCCGGGCGAAGACATCATGAGCGGCGAACAGGCCGGTGAGCGTTGGTCGCCGCTGCAGGGCGTCGAGTCGGTGCTCCTGTCGGTGCTGCTACTGCTTGACAACCCGGAGATCAACTCACCAGCAAATGTCGATGCCAGCTTGATGTATCGCGATTACAGGTCCGACTACAATGCAAAGGCGCGGCAGGCAGTGTTGCGGTCCCAGAGCGACATCCCCGAGGGCTTCGTTATGCCGACCTCATTTGAAGAGGCACCGCCTGCGAAGAATGATAACGACGACGCTTTCTGGGTGGAGAGCGACGAGGAAGAGCTGGATTTTGGTAGCGATTCTGACGAAGACGAAGAAGATTTTGAGGGCGACGATGACAGCGACGATGTGGAGCACGAAACTAAGCATTGAACTGCCGCCGACTGTTTTGCTTTATCCTCCTATCTTGTTCCGACGTTGATTAGACTCGCTTTTTGTCTCCGCGTCCGGCTGGTTTCTTCTGTCCTTCCTCTGTTGACTCGGATTAACCTCATACCCCCCGACCAACCAACCGATATTTTGCCCCTTACCTGCTTCACCGATTTGCATAGCGTCCGGACGGTTGATTTGGCGTTTTTTTTTTTTTTTCTTTTCTAAGTTTTGGTCCCCGGCCAGGTGGGAAGAGCAGCGGCATTTCCTGTTTTCCCCAGCGGCCATCTTGGGCAGCACGGCGCCGGTTCTTCCACGGGGGTGTTTTCCCTAGAAGATTCTCTCGGAGTTCATATACAGCTCCTCTACAGTTTCCCTACAGTTCCGCACAGTTCCTCCGGAAAGACCAGGAGATAGAGACTGGGACAGCACGAGATAACGCTGCTCCTAGTTGCCTGCTTGTTTTGTGTTTGCTTACATTTTATGTTTTTTTGTTCTTTCCTTCTACTTTCACTTTACGTTTATCGCTGCTTCCCCAGTTTCTGTTTAAGCCTTGTTGCCCGTGTTTGTTGCTCGTTTTCCGCTCTTGTGGTATCGCTGTATTTCAGATAGACCAGCAATTCCATTCCATCATTTGTCACTACGTCATGGGACACTTCCAGCGGGATCCACTCGCCCGTGCGTGGAAGGCTCTTTGCCTAAAGATCCGAGCGCCGGCACCCACCACTGTAGAGCATTAAGCGCATCCTCTAATACTTGTAGTTAGCGCACCTTGCATCCACCCCAGCGTCCAGGTGACACTCTCTGCTGCAAGGCTGCCCGCACCTGGCCTCCACTGAATGGGAAGGCGTCGCCCCTGTGAGCCAAACAGGTGAGAGGACAGACCCGTGCCTTCCTTGGTCTGGAACTTTTGGAGAAGCTGGCGCCAAAACTGCGGCCCAAGCTGACTACACCAGCAGCACGAAGCTGCTTGCTTTGAGCGATTCCATTCAATGCTACTTTGCATCTCAACCTTTCTTTCTCTGTTCTGTCAATCGTGCACACTCAGCAACAACCAGACATTGTCGGTCTTCCTTTCCTTTGCCCGGCCCTATTTTCTGCGTCTCTCGACACTGCGGCGAATGCGTCTGCGCGTCGAGGCCTTGTCACCGTGCAGCATTTATAATTTATTTTCTTTTTTACTTTTCGCATCCTCGCTTTCTTTTTCGCTGCGTTTATCACTGCAATCATTCCGTATACGCTTAAACAGCGGCCCAGAAGAGGCCAACCAGCTTATCCCTACTCCTTAGTGCCATTTTTAGGTTTATGGTCGTTCTGCCGCCTCGTCCCTCTTTTCGGAGCTATCAGCTTTTTTTGGCGTCTGCCTCCTTGGTTTTGCCCCCTGCTGACGGTGGACGACGAAAGCTGACGACACCGCCCGGCAGCAATATCCATCCGTCGCCGTCGTTAGGACCACGGCCAAGTCTACATCTGCAAGTTTGCCCGGAGCACCTACGAGTGAACACCTTGCAAACGTCTCGTCTTCTGCAGGTGCCCGTCAACAGCCCCCCTCCTCCGTCGGCCCACAAGAGCGTCAAACACCTCCTAAAAGAGGACACCATCGCGTCGCCTGAGCTCAAACGGCCAGCGAAGCCATCCATCCATCGCATCTCGTGGTGCAGTCGCCCGACCCTCTCCTGCGAGGAGCGCAAACGGCCGGCCGACCGACCACACCTCCCAAAGCCAGCTTTGCGCGCGCGACAATCCAATCCCCAGCTTAGCGATACCCCGTTTTCTACGACCAGTCCATCGCGGCCATCCTTGTGTCGGAGCTAGCCATCACCGCAGTTGGCGCCTTTCCAGCAACACGTACCTCTTGACGCTCCACCCTTCCCGACGGCTTCTCCCTGGCTACGGGACAGAAGAGCTATTTCGGTTGTCTCCTTCTCCGTCTCGGCGTCCAGCTCCTGGAGCTGTTTCGCTGAATTGCGAAGCTTGTCGCCATGGCCGAGCCAGATGAAGCGAAAATTAGAGAGGTTGCCGAGTTTACTGGCATGCATGAGGTCATTAACCGGGAACTCATCAGCGCGGCCCTGAAGGTCAGTCAGATACACACGGTGGACGGACGTGGAGAGCTTCATTGCAGCGCTCAGCGCCTCTGCCTGAAAGGGAAGCTCGATGACGGGCCGCCATGACGAGAGTCTGGAGAAGTAATGGGAGACCGAGAGAGCGCACGCGCTGACCAGAAACAGGATAAGGGAAACGATGTGTCGGCGGTTGTTAGTGCCTACTATGATGATCCCGCAAAGGTATGACCACCGATTAAGTTTGTCTGTGTCTGTCGCCCATGGCACAGCAAGGCTAACGAGAGCCCTGCGACTCTAGTTCCACAGCGCGTACACGTGGGATGAAACAACCTTCGCGGGTGACCGTGAAGGCGCAAGCGACAGCATCCCAACCTTCAACATCGAAGCCCCCGATAACCCCGTTATCCACGGTGTGTCGCCGACGGGTCTGCATCCAGGTGCCCCGTCACGCCCACCGTCCAGAACACAATCGCCGCTTAGCAAGTTGGCCGACTGGGCGGCGCAAAACAATGATGCCGGCTCAGTACCAAGGACTTCGGTGCAGGAGGACACAGATCTCAAGCGTGCTCTGGCTGAATCCGCGGCGATGTCAGGGATTCACTCCCCGCAGGAGACTGGAGTGACCGCTGGCGACAATGACATATCCACAGCCCTGCCTTTCTTCGGACCTGCAAGCAGAGAGACCTATGAGCCTGACCAGTGGGCCATGGTCACAACAGCACCACTCCACCAAGAACCGGGCCCGACTGGCCGGAAGCGGACCCCTGGCGCGCCGGCCTTCCTCCGGTCCCGCAATACGGACAACAGCTCTTATTTCCTCAATGGCTTGCTGACAATACTGCACGCTATTCCTGGCGCCCGAAATACCCTTCTACGTCTTGGGCCACAATCGAATACATATGGCCAGGACTCTGAGTGGTGGAAAGGCAGCTACATCCCCGCTGCCGGTGGGCCACCACATGAGGAACAAATGACTGAAGGAAACCGGTGGGACAGCGAGTTTGAAGAATACGCCCCAGGGCAGGTCCAGGACTTTGTCCAAGAAGTACACCGCCTCATGGCCTTCCTCGACGACACCGATCGCGCCTATGGCACCGCAGACGGTTTGCTCCAGACGAAGCCAATAAAATCGAGCTGGGATACCGATGCGGATAGGAATTTCTTCAACACACTGCGCGACATTGATGAAAAACTCGTCTTCCCCAGGTTCTTCTCCACAGCTGGCATGTTTGAGGTTGACCACATGGACAACTTTGAAGACATTGATTACTACGCCATCTTGGACGCTCCTATTGATGCCGGCCGGTGTCCTGGAGGGGTGCACAATATCTACCAAGCCCTCGACTCTGTTTATTGGGCTGGCCTGACAGGGCTGTCACAGGATCCCGCGGATGCTACAAAAACGACTACAGTTATGGATTTGGGACAGGTGCAGATCTTCAACCTGCGCCTAGATGGCTTGCCGGCTGACAAAACGCCATTCGAAGTGCCCGAGTTTTTCTTTGCCGACCGCTACGTCTATGAGAACAGGGAAATGGCAGTCGAGCTCCAGAAGAAGCTGCACAGCGTCATCAAGGCCATTGACGAAAGCGACAAAGTCCGCCATCAGATCATAACGTATCTTGATGTTGAGAACGTGCAGCGAGATCGGAAGGTTTTGTCAGAACAAGCGATTGGCCTGGGCCGGCAAAAGTTGTGGCAGGTCAAGGCGGCTTCTTTTTGGAAGCGGTACGAAGAGCTGCGTGGCACACCTAATGAGATCGACTTCAGCCTGGACGATGTCGAAGGAACCGAGCTTTCTGATGAGAAAGATCAACGCATTTACAAGGCGATTCTTGCCGAGATGGCTGTCCACAAGAAGAAGCTGGCCAATATAGAGATGAAGCTTGGCAGTGAGTTTTTATTTTATTTCATTTTACTCCCTCGCTTTTTTTTTTCTCTCGCTTTTGTTTTCGGTATAGATTGCTAACAGTGCCATCTAGAGCTCGCAAAGGAAAAAGCTGCTTGCGAAAAGCTTCTGGAGCGCCTTCGGTCTCAGAACACAGTTCCATCCGAAAATTGGTCGCCGACCCAGCGGTATCAGCTGCGTGGTGTCATCATTTCCAACAACGTGCTATACATTTGCAAAAAGGAACCGCCACCACCCGAAGAAGGCAGCTCCGAGTATGTCGCCGACCAGTGGTGGAAGATTTCATACCACTCTGGGCTACCCGAACCCATGACTGTAGAGGTGAGTGGCTCATGCTCTTTGGACCATAATGCATAAAAAGCTTGTTGTTATTAACACAACTGCAGAAAACCACGCTGGAGAAGGTGCAAGATGCAGCATACAAGGAGAGCGATAACAGGCCCTTCCTGATCTACGCCAACGAGGACGCGCTTTCGGAGGAACCAGAGCCTCTGTCTGACGCCCTGAGGACATTTGTGCGCTTCGACAACCGGCGATTTAAGCAGGAAGTACTGGAGGAGAGCCCTCGGGATAAGAAGCGGATGCCAGCTGAGACATCCCCCACATCGCCGCCAAAACGTCAGCAACGATCCAACAGCATCACATCTATCGCCAGTAATCTAGCATCTTGCGACGAGCTCTCGGAGAGAGACATGGACGATGTTCCACTGCTGGATGACAAGTTTGACACAGATGAAGGATACGAGGAGGATCTTGATCGGGCTGTCCGCGAGAGTTTCACCGATGCGTACAGTACCAACATAGCAACAGCCAACAGCAACAACAGATTCGACAATGTCACGACGAACAAGCCCACCACGTCAAGCGTTCGCATCCGAACCGAAAGCAACGATGGCAACGGTGAAATAACGCTGCATGACACCCAGGAATCCGAACAGAGTGGCCCACTGGGAACCGAAATGGTGCAATTGGCTATCACTCACTCAAACACAGCCAGCGGAAACACAACAGGCTTGGAGAACATCAAAACAAAGTTCGAGACGAACGGCAGTGGTAGCAGCAGTGGAAGCGGCAGTGGAAGCGGCAGCGCAACAGCCAGCAAAAGCGGTATCAACACCGACAGCAGCAATGCCACCAACACAGACGACGGTAACCACGTTGTCGAGAACGGCACCGCCAATGGGCGGGGGTCAACAGAGCATTTGGAGAATGCCGCGCCTCAAGAGGCCGACGAGAAGCTGTCTGAGAAGCAGCCAGAAATGAAGGCCGAGACCAAGACAGTGTCGTCAAGGCCCAAGAGCGACTACCAGATGATTGCCGATTGGGACAATCCAGAGGGTCGCTATGTGCCGACGTCGGAGTAGGCTGGCTATTATACCACGAGGATGGCGAAGGAGAGAGAGAAAGAGAGAAGAGTCGAAACATTGTTATTATAGCGGGCATTTTCCACAATACCACAAATATCAGGCATTATTACCAAGGGAAGGACAAGACACTAGGAAAACACAAATTCAGCATAAACGTGTTTAATCCGAGTACTCGCTACTCAAAAAAAGTGTCCTGTCACCTGCAACCAAGTGTTGATTCAAGCCATTTTATTATTTTTTGTCCTGTGAATTTCTACCAAAACCTGCCAACATGAATTCCTGCTCGTGAGCAATGCCGTGGCCATTGTCATTTTTTCCGTCATGATTTAAAGGTGTGCCCTGTAATGTGAGTGAGATGGACAAAAAGAGTAGATTGGAGAAAGGATCTCTTGAGATGGGCGTCTTAAGGAAACACTAGGTAATCTCACGTCTCAATATATAATCCTTACTTGCTCTCTTCTGCGACAATCTTTTCGACGACTGCGACGGTGCCGTCCGGGCTGCCCGCCTCGGCGGCCAGGACCTTGCCCGACTTGTCCACGACGAACACGCCGCGCGTCGTCCCCTTGGGCTCCTTCTTGAGGCCAATGGCGGCGATGAGCGAGGCCTCGGGGTCGCACAGCAGCGGGTACGGCAGCTTCTGGTTGGTCTGGAAGGTGGTGTTGGCCTTGGGCGAGTCGGTGGACAGGCCGTAGATGGCGAGGCCGCCGGCGGTCAGCGGGGCGTACCGGTCCCGGAACAGGCAGGCCTGCTTGGTGCCTGAGGGTGTTAGCAGGTAGGACAAGATGTCAGAGGCGTTGACCCCCTAGAACGGCAGCCATCTAGGAAGCAGCCGCAGCGCAGGGCAACTGCCACTAGACGGCGATGCCGGTTTCTTATCTACCAAAAAGGTCTGCCGACCGAATGGACTTACATCCCGGCGTCGACGCCTTGGGGTAGGTGAACAGCACCACACCACCCTTGCTCTCCTCAACCAGCGCCTTCAACGACGTGGGCTCGCCGTCGTTGGTCTGGATCGAGCCGCCGAACCCTTCAAGGTCGATTGTCGAACCGACAGCAGGGAGAGAAGACGAGTCCTTGGACTTTTTAGCAGCAGGCTTTTTCGTCTCTTTCTCTTTTGGTTCCTCCTTCTTGGCCTCTTTGGTCTCCTTCTTTGTCTCCTTGGCCTCCTTGGCCTCCTTGGCCTCCTTCTCCTTCTTGGTCTCCTTCTTGGGGGCGGCCTTCTTGGTCACTGGAGCGGCAGCCGGCTCGGGCGCTTTGCGCTTGCGAAGTTCCATAACCATGATGAAGATGTGTGTGAAAAAGTGATTAAATGGAAAAAAAGGGTATAAATGAGCAGGACAAGGGAATTGAGTCTCAATTGAAAGACTTTCTGGGCACTCGAAATGGCAGGTTGTAAACAGTGTGGAAACGACGAATGGGGTAGTAGCTATGGGGAGGGTTGAAGGATAAGGCGAAACAGCGTATTATTCAGCGGGATGCGAAAGAAACGAGGAGGCAGGGGAAAAAAAGAGTGAGATGGGCAAAAAAATGGGAAACTGGAAAAGAAAAAGGGGAGTCCGGAACGCGTATGCATAAACTGGAAGAAATGGCTGGGGGTGTGGGAAAGTGGCCAAGAGGGTTGGTGAAGCGGTCTAGTCCAGTCCCTGGGTAGGGTGCTGGTAGTCCGTTGTCGTCTATCAGAAGGGGGGAGGGAAGGAAGTATGAAGAGAGAGCACATGGGAGCTTGGACCAATCACTACTAGCAAGGCTTAAAAAAAGCTCTGGCCGCTCCGGGGAATGGCAGGTGGTGTTCCCCGCAGGAAGCAGCGAGCTGCGAACTGGGGACGGAACCGAGGAGATAGGAAGAGGAGAGGAGGCCCATCAGAGGAATAATGCAACAAGTAACCCAGAAGTAACCCAGAATGGCTTGAAAATAACAGGAAAAATATCACAATCAAGAAAAGAAACAGAAGACACTTACAGCCATTTTTAATCGATGTGTTTGATTTTGGGGGAAATGAAAAGGATCAATTAGCAAGAGGAAGGAAAGAGAAAAAGCTCAAAAAATAAAGAGAAGGAAGAACGGCAGTTGCTGCATGCGATATCCCAGAAGCAGGAAATCTGCACCTCTCGGGCAGTTGATATATGGGACAAATCCACATCGCCATTGGGCCGTTGTTCAGGCGGCCGACACCGGCCGAACACACCATTTCCGTAGCGCTGAGGTCCGCTATATACCATCATCCAGCGCTGACCTTGCGAAATTTAGGGGCCCAAAAAAGCCAAAAATTGGGTGGCGTGAATTGACCAATCAGAGGTGGTGCATTTTGGTCTGTAATATCATTTTCTTGACGGACCGTTAGCACCTGTCTGCCAGCTGGCGCCCCACTCGGACCCGTTCGGCTAGAGACCCGAAAACCGATCGAAGCTCGCGAATTGAATCCTCCTTTCAAAACAGCAGCCGAGACACCACGACCATCCCACCTCGCATCGCGACGACGTCGAACCAATTGTCTGCCAATCGAATCGAAGTCGGCATTTGATCGCATTCCGCAACCATGGCGTCCAAGGCAGCCGCGGCCACCGCCGGCGGCGTGATGCACATCAGCACCGTGAGTGAATTGGCCGAAGACAAGAAGACGGACGAACCGTCGACAACGACAAGAGACACTAACCTCTTTCCTCCAGAAACAAACCCTCCAGGCAAAGGGCGTCTGGGAACTCTTCCGCCGCGCCGTCGTCCTCGACAAGAACCGGTCCAACGGTGTTCCCCTCAACCCCTACTTCCGTCACCCGGCGCCCGGCCAGAACGACCCCCTCGAGTACGACGACCCGGTCACCCACCCGGCCGGCGACATTGCCGGCAACCCGTACTGGAAGCGCGATGCCCGCCGCAACTACCCCCGTCTCAGCACCGTCACCCAGGCCGATGCCGTCGCTCTGCTGACCGTCGGCAACGCCGTCAAGCCAAAGGCCGAGCTGATTGGCGAGGCTGGCATCCAGGCCCTCGTGGCCGCCACCGACGCCGGAAAGACCACCACCCTGGGCGAATTCCTGGCCACCAAGACGACTCCTGCTCAGGCCAGCGCTGACCTGCTGGTCAACGGCCTGCCGCCGACGCCGAGCGGCCAGAGCAACAAGACCGGCTCGTGGGAGGTGCACAAGTACGAGCTGCCAGAGGAGCAGTCGTACCCTTCCAAGTGAGTACCCAGAGTAACTACTTTAACATTACCATTAGTTCTTTATTCTAACCATTTAGGTACCCTTGCCGCAATTTCCGGTAAATCAAATTGGTCGTGGAGGATGTGTTGTATATAATGTTTGCATGGGATAGATTTATTATTTGTGGCGAAGAAATTCAAGCAAGAAACTGAAAAAAAAAAATCTCTATTCGTGTGATTTGTCTGTGAAATTGTCCAATGTCCAAATTCTAACAGTGTAATGGGTATCTGTAAATGACGGCATTGCTTTCTTCACTATCGAACGCTTTTGTCGCTTTATCAAACTCCTGTATCCAATTCCATGCCCTGTCCCATAAACGCCAGCTTATGCAAAATGCTCGGCCAAAAGACGATCTCCACTCGTTTTTAGTGGTTGCGAACTTCCCAGAAACTTTCAGTTCGTAGTTGACCTCGTCGCAACATCCCCGCCGTTGCCTTCAGTGGCGCTCATCTCGGCCACCATCTTCTCGACGATCCGGGCTTTGGTTTGTGCCCGCTTGACCCGGTCGTCGAAATCGTTGACAGCTTCGTCTGTGTTGTCCGTCGAGAGAGTTCCTGGTTCGACCAGCGCGTAGACAGACCGGATATTCTTCTGCAGGCGCGCATTTCGTGGGAGGCGGTCGAGAGTTTCCGTAGGCTGGCTGCCTGATGTGCTCGCAGCACCGGAAGTGGCGGCGGTACCCGTTTCCGTACCAGACACCGTATCTGAGGCCAGCCCGGAAGCTGGCTGTAGTCGGTTTGCCCAGATCACTGCTTTGCCATAGAGCCGTCCGCTCTCGACAAACTTCTTGAATCCGTTCTCCAGGCCAAGTGTGCGGCCCTCGATCTGCCCGGCACGTTTGCCATCGATTTCGCCCTGCCTGTATCCCTCGTCGTAAAAGTGGTCCTCGAGATTAAGGACGTCGTCAAACGGATCGTCCATTTTGTTTGTATGATGTGGTGGTGTTGGTTGCAGTTGTGGTTGTGGTACAAGAAGGATGTAACTTTTTTTATTTTGCGATAAGAGATCTAATCTGCGATTGCGGCGCTGTGGCGGCTGCAATAGGCTGTACTCAAAAGTGCCTGTAACGTGGCGGGGCACCAATCGCGTTATGGTAACCCCTCCTCAGCACGCCCAAACCTGCCAGAGAGGCGAAAGATCTCCCCACCTTGGAGCTGCTAGAACGCTATGTAAGTTTTTCTCCAAGCAGCGCAGCCTTGCTCCCGGCGCAGGACTAAATATTTTGTTTGCTGCAGCTGTGACTCTTACCTCCCCTCGCGAATTTGCCAAAAGTCAACAAAAGCCACCAAAACTGCAAAAAAGAAGCCACCAGGTCAGATAGCGACTAGGACGAGGCACAACTACAAGATTGACTCTTGCAAGAAACTTGCACTTCTCTTCCCCACCAACATCGAGCTTTCCAGTGTTCTCCGGCTGTCATGGCAGAGAAAAACCCAGTCCTGCCCGTCAAGGGCAAGAAGAACATCTTGATCACGAGTGCTGTAAGTTGGTATCCACTTGCTACTTTGGGCTTGCTATGGGAGGCTTTAAGTGAGCCTGTGCTAACTCTTCTCGACAGCTGCCATACGTGAACAATGTTCCCCATGTTCGTATACCCCTCCGAGATGTGACGAAAAACGACCGAGGCGAGAAGACTAGGGAGACTGCAATACAGCAAAGAGGAAGAATACAAACCGAGCACCGCTTCTGACAATGGACCTCTGCAGCTTGGAAACATCATTGGCTCGACCCTGTCGGCCGACTGCTTTGCGCGGTACTCGAGACAGCGCGGCAACCCGACCCTCTACATCTGCGGTACTGACGAGGTGAGTGCGGTTTCTGGGGCAATTCTCTCTGTGCAAAGGGCCCTTGGCTAACTCCTTTTCACAGTACGGTACCGCAACCGAGACCAAGTAGGAAATGTTGCTCCAAGAAACCGACCACGTCCTCAGACTGACACACACAGGGCCCTCGAAGAAGGCGTGACGCCGCGCGAACTCTGCGACAAGTTCCACAAGCTGCACAAGGACATCTACGACGACTTCCAGGTCAGCTTCGACTACTTTGGCCGCACCAGCACCCCGAACCACACCGAGATCGTCCAGGACATCTTTCTCAAGCTGTGGAAGAACGGCTGGCTCGAGGAGCGCGTGACCACCCAGCCCTTTTGCGAGAACCACAACTCCTTCCTTGCCGATCGCTTCGTCGAGGGCACGTGCCCCCGGTGCAACTACGACGATGCCCGCGGCGACCAGTGCGATGCCTGCGGCAACCTGCTCGACCCCTTTGAGCTGATCAACCCACACTGCAAGATCTGCAAGGGCGGCAAGCCGCCAATCCCGCGCGAGACCAAGCATGTGTTCCTGGCCCTCGACAAGCTGCAGCCCAAGGTCGAGGAGTGGTTCCTCAAGTCCAGCCAGGAGGGCAAGTGGTCGGCCAATGCCATTGCCATTACCAAGTCGTGGCTCACTAAGGGCCTGGAGGGCCGTTCGATCACTCGTGATCTCAAATGGGGTGTGCCGGTGCCTCTGCCGGGCTACGAGACCAAGGTTATCTACGTCTGGTATGTTAAATCTTTGGTTACTTATTAACAATGTATATCCACTAACGTATGGCTAGGTTCGATGTATGTTATTCTCGCAATTCCTTGTGGTTGTTTGAAATGCTAACACTCTAGGCCTGCATCGGCTACCCGTCTATCACATCCTGCTATACCGATCAATGGGAGAAGTGGTGGAAGGGAGACGACGATGTGAAGCTGTACCAGTTCATGGGCAAGGACAACACGCCGTTTCACAGTAAGTGTTGCCTTTCGTTCCTAAGCTCAATGCAAACGACTCTTGCTAACCTAACCAGCCGTCATTTTTCCATCTTGCGAACTTGGTACCGGCGAGCCCTGGAACCTGCTTCACCATATCTCCACAACGTAGGTTGACCGCTAGCTTCTAGGACTTACTATTATACTAACTCCCCCCAGTGAGTACCTCAACTATGAAAACACAAAGTTTTCCAAGTCGCGGTCTATCGGTGTGTTTGGCGACCAGGCCAAACTGACCGGCATCCCGTCATCGGTCTTCCGCTACTACCTGCTCAGTGCCCGGCCAGAGACGGGCGACACCCAGTTCGAGTGGAGCTCTTTTGTGGCTGCCAACAACTCGATTCTGCTGGCCAACATTGGCAACTTTGTCAACCGTATTGTCAAGTTTGTCAATGCCAAGTTTGACGGCGTCGTGCCCGAGTACTCGGCCTCGTTCAAGCACGAGTCGTTTGATTTCGCTGCCTGGGTTGCCGAAGTCCAAAAGACACTCGACGAGTACAACACGGAGATGGAGGCTGTCCACATCCGCGCCGGTCTCGAAAAGGCCACCGCCATTTCCAGCTTGGGCAACAACCTGCTGCAGTACCGCCTCGACAATGCCAGCCTCGAGAAGGAGCCTGAGCGCACCAAGACTGTCATTGGCTACGCCCTGTCGCTGTGCTCGCTGCTGGCAGCCGTGCTGTCGCCTTTCATCCCGACGACGTCTGACTCGATCGCACAGCAGCTCAACCAGCCGCTGGCTCTGATCTCGGACAAGTTCGACCCTGCCGCAGTCCCCCCCGCTCACAAGATTGGCAAGGCCGCGTACCTGTTCTCACGCATTGACGACAAGAAGGTGGCCGAGTGGAAGGAGCGGTTTGGCGGCACTTCGGAGACCAAGAAGGCCGAGGAGGAGGCCAAGAAGAAGAAGCAGGCCGACAAGGAGCGGAAAAAGGCCCGCAAGGCTGCCAAGGCAGCAGCAGCAAAGGCAGGCGAGGGCGAAGCCGCCAAGGATGCTCCCAAGGAGGCATCTGCACCAGTTGCCGCTGGCGAGACCAAGACCCTACCCGTCCGGGAAAAGCCAGCTGAGAAATAAGCTCAGACAAGTAAAGTGATAAAAAAAATAAAGGCATCAAGGTCATTTCGCATGGACACGACGTTTCAACAAGCATTAAAAAAAAGAGGTGGGATATCAGGAAATCATTCGGGAGTTTCAAGCACAGTTCAACAAAAAAAAAGAAGGGTTTCGGTGGGCGAGGCGTTGTTGTGAAAACGAGAATAGAAGGTGTAGCAGATATAGCGAAGAGTGTGTTGGTTTGTTGTATGTGAGCTGAAACGATGTACAATGGGAAATCCAGCTGGGGTATCTTGTTTTGTGAACTCGTGATTTTTTATGAATTTCTCAATGCGTTTATATCCCTCGTCTATATCTTGTGTTCTATGCTCTATGTGTGCCCCTTTATCTCCCCTGTCTTGTGTACTTGCTGTGTCGTAAAAGTCTTCTTCGCTACTGCATGATCATGCCGCCATTGGCGCTCACAATCTGGCCGGTGCACCATCCAGAGTCGGGCGTGCACAGCATCCCCACAATGCCCGCAATCTCGTGCGTGTACGCCGGCCGGCCGCCGCCGGACAGCGGGTCGCTCTTGATCGCCGACACGACCTCGTCGGAGTCCACGCCGGGGCGCACCGCCATCAGCGGCGCGTGCTCGATCCACGGCCGGATCCCGTTCTTGACCTCGTCCGGGTTCGCCGCGTACATGGGGCCCTCCACGGGGCCCGGGTTGATCGAGTTGACCGTCGCCCGCGCCGCCAGCTCGCGCGCCCACGTCCGCGTCATGGCCTCCAGGGCGGCCTTGCTGCCGCCGTACACCGACTGGTTGACAAAGCCGCCGCTGGAACTGACAGACGAGATGTTGATGATCCGGCCTCGGTCGGCAGCTCCTGCTGCGGGGAGGTACTTTTGCGCAGCCTGCACTAGTCTCACCGGGCCGTACACATTGACCCGCATCGTCTTGTTCAGCTCCTCGATGGTAATGGCCTCGATGGGGCTGTTGATGGCGATGCCGGCATTGTTGACGAGAATGTCAATCTGGGGCGGCGTCGACTTGGACAGCGTCAGGGCGGCGGCCACGACAGCGTCGGCGCCGACAACGTCACCCCCTTGCTTCGGCTCGAGCGAGACATCGGCCTGGACGGCCACGGTGCGGACGCCGTGCTTCTCGGCGAGCTCTGCAGCCAGAGCGTCGGCCAGTTTCTTGGACGAGTCAGAGACATAGTTGAGGACGACATTGGCGCCCTTGGCAGCGAGGTTTCTGGCAGTTGCCTCGCCGATTCCTACAAGCAGGTTAGTGTAAATGGCACTGGGCAAAAAAAAAAGAAAGCGTTCCTGGAAATCATGACTGGAGAAGCATAATAACACTGGTCTTGGCTATCCGAGGATAAACTCGTGCGTTGGAGAACACCAGGGGACCCCCCCAATTAGACGGCATTCTATGCCGGTGAAATCATCGCGTTAATTAAATACTATGAGAGAGAGAATACCATACCTCGGGAAGCTCCAGTAACAATGGCAACCTTGCCCTCGAGAATACGGTTGGAAGACATGGCGGGGGTTTTTGTGTTTGGTTTTTCGTAGTCTTTTACAGATTGCCGGCGAAGCTGGAAATTGGGATGTGGAAAGAAGGACGAGTGTTTTGGCAATGGCAATGACAGTGAATAGTGTTTCTCCTTTAAATACAGCGAATCTAGTAGAAACATGGAACAAAAAAAGCTTGATTCCACGGACAAAGGTCCCATTAATATTTACCAATTATTTCCTAATCCATGTTCCTTTTCGCCGTTACGGCGGCGATCACATCCTCGGTGCATTTCCAGGCGACCGCTGTAGGCGCTCTCAGCGCCGACGGAGCCTGCCCCGCAGTGCGGGAGTAGCTATCGAGACAAACCACGAAGCAGGGGAGGGAGAACAAGGCAGAAAAGTGGGGGTCCCAAAAGGAAATTCGGTTTCGAGATGACCTCACACACACTTTGATATCGAACACCACGACCACGAGAGCTACGACAAGGGCAGCCACGTAACAAACAACACCACCTCTACCCCCCAGTCGCCATCTGCCGATCTAATACGCTCACCATGGATATCCGTCTCCTCCAGGCCTCCGACCTGCCGCTCATCCAGCACGCCAACCTGGAAAACTTGCCCGAAAACTACTTTTTGAAATACTACCTCTACCACGCCCTCACCTGGCCGCAGCTCAGCTATGTCGCCGTCGACGTCAGCCGCCCGCGCAAGACCCCCTACGACCAGCCCAAGATTGTCGGCTATGTCCTCGCCAAGATTGAGGAAGAGCCCGCCGACGGCGTCACGCACGGCCACATTACCTCGCTGAGTGTCATGCGGACGCACCGCCGGCTGGGCATTGCCGAGAAGCTGATGCGGCAAGCTCGTAAGTGCCCTGCCCTGGGAGGCACTCATCTTCGCCCATGAGGCAGATTCACTTGGACGAGATGAAGACGGCGACGTCAGTCGACACATTCATCCCACCCCCATTCGACCTAATGGCGATTCTAATCTGCCGACCCAACACACCTGCTAACCTGCCCACCTAGAACTCGCCATGGTCGAAACTTTTGGCGCCCACTACGTCTCCCTCCACGTCCGCGTCTCCAACCAGGCCGCCATCCATCTCTACTGCGAAACCCTCGGCTTCCACAAGGAAAAGACAGAGGCCAAGTACTATGCCGACGGCGAAGACGCCCACGGCATGCGCCTCGAGCTCAGCGACATCCGGCAGCAGATCAAGGACAAGGAGGGCGAGAACGCCGACAAGGAGCACGCAGACGAGGGCGAGCCGGTCGGCGAGGCCGGGTCGGCGGCATCGGTCAAGGCGGCAGAGGCAGACAGCAAGACAGACAACGCCGCCGCCGCCGACAAGAAGGTCAAGGTCAAGGTCGGCCGGGGTCTGGGCGTGGGCGAGCTCGTCGAGCGGGTGGAGGCAAAGACGGCATAGAGATTGTGTTTTGTTGATACTACGGGGGGAGACGGCTTTTAACATTCAACGTAAAGGAGCAATGACTTTGGGATTCACGGTAGAACAAAATTCAAAAAAGTTTGTGGTATTCCAACATTAGATTTTCATTACATTTCAAAGGTGTTTAAATTAGTACATCCAAGAAAAAAGGTGGAAGGAAATACAAAATAAAGAAACGACAAAAAAAAGCAAAACAAAGCGTGTATCATCCAAAAATCCATTCATTCTAGACATCGTGATAATTGGTCGTAAATCATACCTGGCACTACCACCTCAGTGTCTTCCGGTCCCCTCCAGCTCGCGCGCATACGTCTCGTCGGCCGTCATGCGCAGCTGTTGCACGTGCTGGCCAAGTGCGTCGATCTCTTGCGACATCAGTTCTGTCTCGCGCCGCTGCATCTTGACTTTCTCGTCCTCTTGCTGAGGCTTTCCCGTCTGCGAATCTCCCCTCTCGGAGATGCCTTCTGCCTGGGTGCGTGAATTTGATGCGGCAATCATCTTCCACAAACTCTGCTGCATCTCGGCCAACTCTGCCTGCTTGTCTAGTATGGCTTGCTGGGCGCTTTCCACTTCGCGGTACAACTCGCTTGAAGAGACTGATGGATATGGCGCGTCGTAACCGTCGGTTGACTGCACGGGGATGTTATGCACGTTGCCTGCGGTAAAGGATTCATATCCAGCGCCATACGAAGGCACGGTGCCGTAAGACTGGGGTTCGTTTGCACCTGCCTCTGCTGTTGCGTCCCTTGTCTGTCCAGAATCATGGCTACCCCGGCCACGTCCGCCAAATGATCCGCGGCCGTTACCTTGACCACCCCGGCCAAACCCATGACTTCCCCAGCCGCCTGTACCACTGGCTCCCCAGCCCTCTGTGGCTCCCCAATGACCGCCGCGACCGAATCCCTGCCCACCTCGTCCAGCCTGGCCACCACCACGGTTGAACATGTTGTCCCAAATTGGCGCCACTGCCGTCAGGCCATTTGCTAGAGGCGTCCCGGTGAGGCGGCTGGCCAGCATATCGCCGAGGCCAGTCCTTGTCCGGCTCATACCCGGCATCGCAGGAGGTGGTGGGGGCGGGGGAGGCGGAACAACACCAGGAACAGTGGGTGGAGTAGGGATGCCAGGTGGGCCTGGCATATATTGGAATGGGAAACCGCTGTATGGCGGAAACTTGTCATTGCTGTGGTCCAGACCGCCCTGCTGGGGGTTTTGGTGGTGTCCCTGGCCACTGGTTCCCCGGTCTGGGGCTGCTTCATCGGCCCGGCCTTTGCCCTTGCGCCGTTGACACCTTTCCTGCTTGCGGCGCTGGCGTTCCTGTTTGCGTTCCTGTCTGCGCTGGTGTTTCTTCTGTCTGCGCTCCTGCCGCTTTTGTTTGCGCTCCTGTCGACGAACCTGGCGCCGAGCACGCTTCTCCTTACGGAAAGCTCGCTTCTGTTCGCGTTTGAGGGCCTTCCACTGCTTCATCATCATTCTGACATCAGACCGCATGACTGCCGTGTTCGCCATTATGGCAGCGCCGGCCGCGCCGGTACTGGCAAGAGCAGCATGGTCCACGCCGCTGGGAGGCACGCTGCGTAGTGTCTGGTTGGCCGCCTGGACAGTCTCAGTCGTAGCTGGAATCTCTGGGTGATCAAGCCATTGCTTCAGATAGGCCTGGGCAACCGGTAGCTGTGTGTCGAAGAGGCTATCATAGGGTGGAAGTGAGCCGATAGAATTGTTGGAGTCGGATGAGGACGACGAGTCAGAAGAGGACGACGATGAATCGGATTCTGATGAGCTGCTTGAGGAAGAAGACGAAGTCGATGAAACTGAATGTGACCGGTTTTTGCGCTGCTGGCCAGACTGGGTGGTGTCGACGGAGCTGCGACCCCGAGCGCTGGCTTCCAGAGCAGCAGCAGTGGTGGCTGCGGCGGCCGCGGTCGTTGCAGCAGAGTGTTCTGCTGCCGCTGATGTCACAGCAGAAATGCCACCCAGCTTAGCATCTACTCGTGCTTCGCGACTGCGTGTTTTGCTGCTTGGCGGCTTTGAAATCAGCGTCCGGTCGCCGAAGCTGATGCCTCGGCGGTCAAGAGACAAACCTCCGATGCGGAGACCGCTACGGTCGGCTATGATGCGGCTGCCGATGGACACGCTGTCGTTATCCAGAGAGATGCCCTTGTAGGTGAAAGATGGAATATCGATTTTGCGGCGGGGGACATTCTCGCTGGTCTCACTGCTGGTCGCGGTTGGTTGGAAAGAATTGCCGTCGGGAAATCTGTCTTCAGGATCGACCGCTGTCGAGCTGGCCGTGGTGGCGGGTGTTGCAACACTGCTCGAAGCAGTTGTGCGGGAGACTGCACCATCGCTGGCCAAGATGGCCGCCCTGGTACCAGGCTCAAATGTGCGTCTTGACACAGCAGGGAAGCGGTATTTGGGGTCATCTTCAACCTGAGCAAATGCTTGCGAGACAGGCCTCGGGTCAGTAGTGTAGCGCAGACGAATAGAGATGCCGCGTGGCCCAAAGAAACCGTCGTTCCACTGCCGCACCGTCGCCTCGGACTCGTGCAGCGGTGGGCCAGAGGTGCTCGCCGCAGGGCAGCCCGGGGAGTTTGATGTGGGAATGTTTGGGATGCGTGACGGGGTGTCTTGGCCGTCAGTCTCGTGGTCATCCAGGCTGATCAGCAGCCCTGGCCCGCCGAGTTCGTCATCATCGTCTTCGTCTTGCACCGTTGGTGTAGCCGTCGACGGCGCATGGCTCCTTGTCCGCGACGCCCGGAGGGACTCCAGCTGAGCAACGGACTCGGCCGAGCCAACCTCTCTCTCGGCCTGGAGCTTGCGGTCGATGACAGCATCGTTGCTTTGCGCCGTGTAGTCCGGTAGTAAGAAGTTGACAAACGTGTGCCAATCTTCGGCGGTGACAGCACGGGGGATGAAGGCAGCGGCTGGGAAAGGCAGCTCGGCAGCGGTGGTAATCCCCGTGATGGCAGTCGGCAACTCATGGACATATACCTGCTGCTGCAGTTCGACCTGTTCTGGTGTCAGGTCGTTAAACTCGGGCGCTGGCCGGGTGGCAAAATAGACCCTGGCAGCACCATTCGCTGTAACGGCTTGGGCACTGGGTTGAGGCCCGAGAGACAAGGAAGACGTAGATGCTGCCAGTTGAGTAGTTGACGCTGCAGGAGTCCCTAGCTGGCATGGCAGGTCCTGGCGAGACGAAGCTGGCGGAATGTTTGTGAAGGCAGGCGTGGTGGCCGGCGAGGATGGCGGTGGTGTGTAGAATGCCGGGTCATCTGGGGATGTGGTTCTGGACAGGCCGGCAGCACTGCGGCCTGCGTTCGACAGGTTATCAGATATGCTGGGATCGCCACCACTATGGCTGCCGCCTGCAACACTGCGTCCCGAGCGTGAATAGATGTCCGTCTCCGAATAGGGCGGAGGGGGCAGGTCGTGGGGGGTTTCTGAAGCCATGATGGCTGCAGTCTGATTTTGCTAATGCTTGTGGAAATGGATCGTAAAGAGAGAGTATGGGAGTGTAGAGAATACGAGACGGGGAGAACGAGGAGAAGGTGGATATTGAAATTAAGCAGGAGCGAGTAATAAGTCGTGATATCCAAAGGTTGGTAATAAGAACAGATAAGAAGGAAGTGGACGGCGACTCAAAATGCTGGGGTGGGATTTCAAGGCTGTTAAATAAAAACAACGGCAGCCAGATGAAAGTGAAAGGCTGCCGGAGACGACAGTAACCTGGGAAAGGGCACAGAACGTCAGGATGATGGGCGGGCACCGTCGCTCTTACTCCTTTGGTGAGTGCCCACCTGCCTTTTTCAACAATTCAAGTCGACCGTCGGGTCATCCAACGGCCAGCCTTACTGTTGTACCTCGCTTAGCACCAGTGAGGGGTTGAGTCTCGAATTTGGCAAGCCTGGGGAGCTGCTAAATGGCAGCCTACAGCCACGCGACCCCGCTGACGCGGCAGAGCCACCATCGCCCCCTCCCCAATAGCAAGGCTAACGAGCCAGTCAACCAGACTGACCAGCGCTGCAGCACTTTTTATTCTAAACTGTGTTAATCCTACAAAAATGCGCGCCGTTTCATCTGGTTGGCCTTACCCAGGCCGCCTGAAGGGCTACTATGTGTCCCAGGTCATCTAATTATCGACCCTCCATACACACCACCTCTGTGACGCAATTACACCGCGTGGTAGCTGCGGTCCCTCTCCCCTAGGCAGCAGAATTGCAGCACATTCTCAATTCACGGCCCTGGTTGGTTACCAGATGGCACAAAACCGTTCTGCCTCGCCGGGTTGCGTGTAAGTGTGAGTTGTTGAGAGGCAGCCAGATTTGGCAGGCTGTGACAGAGTGTTCATTACTACCAGTATTTTGTCCTGATTCAAGTCTATCTTTTGCCCGACCTCCCGCCCAAAATCAATATGTCCTTTTTTCCCACTCGCTTCTTTCCCGTTCAAACTCCCAATGGGCATACAATTCCGTGTCCTAGTGTGCATCGTCTCCTAATGAGCATACAGTTCCATGTCATCCTTCTTGTAATGGTCCGCAATGATCGTGTCGAGGTACGCTCGTGGAATGGGTCCCCTGCAAGGATATATCGGTTAGTCAAGAATAGCAGGGAGTGGGACAAACACTTGAACACTCACAGGTTGGTCACGTAGATATCGATCAGCGCTGGCGGGATGTATTCCGTCAGGGCTGTCTCGATATTGACCCCATCCATCATGGCACCGTCTGCAAACGGCACCAGGTTCGCTGGGGTACCCCATTCCACCAGATCCTCTGGGTCATACCACCACTCCGGGGACACACGGTACACACCCCCGATAATGACTACTGTCCGTCCCTGGGCCCGTGCAGCCCGTGCCAACCGCAACCCGCCGCTGTCCACCATAACACCGCCATCCGGTGCAACTGCCCGTGCCTCGACAATCACGCGGTTGACTTTGGACATGTACGGCGAGACTGCGCTGCTAGCCACCTGGATAACGTGGACCTTGGCTGCTGCTAAGCGCTTAAGAAGCAGAGCATGCTGGTCCTTGCTCCCGTCGTTTCCATTTCCGCCCACGAGCAATAGCGTGTACCGCCGCCGTGAAGCCGCTTTGATCAGGAACTTTTCCACTGCCCGAGATGGCGCATATACCATCACGTAGTCCGTTGGCCGAATCTGTGCCTCTGCAAAGCCGGCAATTTGGTCATCGGCCTGGCCGATCTCGTCCTTGATCTCGTCAATGCCGTCGATAATCTCAGAGCGCAAAGAAGAGACATCGCCGCCACCAAGTAAAGCCGCTGCCGAGACACCGTGTACAGGAGTTGAAGTGCCGGAACCGGCTGTGCTAACATCGGCGCTGGCTGATAGAGATGAGGTTGCCGCTGCTGGTTCGACTGCGGACAGGAGATTGTACATGGACTGCGACGTATGGACGAGAGAACCCTGCCGGGTCATGGACCGTGGCGGAGCACTAAAAGAGATCGAAGGGTTCAGGGGAGGACGTGTTTCGGTAGGAGTATCGGATGCGCTGGTTGTCCCTGGTGGAGGTGTGTTGGTCGTAGTGTTCAGGTTCGTCTCATTGCGGTCCTCAGTTGCCTCGTCTCTGATGAGGCCCAGCACGCGCCGAAGAATGTTGCCGATAACGAGCTCCTTAGGCTGTGCATCGACGAGCTTGAGGCCGACTTGGTAGACGCGGTCGAGGAGCTGGTCGGCATCGGTCCATTTAGCCTTGGCGACGACCTGCGACAGGACGTGTGCCGTGATGAGTGCGCATGGCTCGGGTCCCCGAACTTGGCGACGCTTGAGGAGTCTGGTCGGAGATGTTAGTTTACGTTAAACCGTATGGATGATCGCCAGCTGTCTCTGCGACCCGTTTGGAGATGAGCTGCGCGAGGGGGGTGGCGTACGCTATAGCAGCTTCGACTGAGGCCTCAAACCTCAGCTCCTCTGAATCGTTGAGATATTTCTCGAGGCTGGGCGCATAGCTGGTTTGGTGGTGTGACGGCGCCATTGTCGGCAACCGAGAGACAGTCGAGTTGTTTGAGTTGGGTCTGGGGAAAGATGTCAAGCAAGAAGAAACGTGACTCACGGGCGTTGCCTCGAGGCTCTGCGAAAACACACCCTGGCGGGGATATTTTATTTTTTATTTTATTTTATATTTTATTTTATTTTATTTTTTTGGCCAGTGCCTGCCGTAACACAAAAGCTTTAGGACCCTCCAGCCAGTAACAGCGCCCTGCAGCATTCCCCACCATCCTCACCGCTGATTAGTCAGTTTCTTAGAGGGAGAGATCTCCATGTGGGAGGTGTTATCGGCAGCTGAAAAGTGGAGCCACCTTTATCCTTTATCTAGACTGCCCCTCACTTGAGTTTCACAAGCAACGTTCCTCACCGCGTACGCGGTTTAATAAGAGAGGGAATGGACCTGCGGGAAGGCACGACCAACAATGAGCAAGACGTGCTTTCCGACTGTAGAAAAGAACTGCATGTGTACAAAAACTGGAGCCTCGTGGGCTTTTTGAAAAGCAACTCAACCATTGCAACCAAACCAAGGCAAGAAGGAACCTTCATTCCCCAAAATAGCTTCCCCTCCCAAAACAGGGGAATAAAACAAGCCCCCGAAATTTTGGAACCACCCAACAAAAAAAGGTTACGGAAAAGCACTGTACAAAAGCCCGTGGTCCCGGCATCCCACACACCGAAAAACCCAGCCCTGCAGTAGTACTCCCTCCATAGCTGCGTTGGGTATAAAGACACGCCTGCTGCCGCCCGCACGCCAGTACTATTACAGTCGTCCCCCCCTCTATTCCTTGTCCTGGTCTCTCGTCTCGTCCGTTTTTCCCTTTCCCTGCAGGTTCCTGCGCGCGCGATCAAGTTCCACACGACGAACCCCCTGGTCAACCAGTGAGATCGCGTCTATTTCTACGACAGGGGAGTGTAGAAAGTTTTTTTTTCTGTTCCTTAAAGAAACGACAAGGGGATCAGACGACCCGACGACAGACGAAGGTTGAAACAAGACATCAAACATCGCGGGCTCTAAAAGTGAGCTGGTTTTGGTTGAGCTCCGTCCCCGCATTCTGGTCACCGCTGCCACCATGGGCCTCTTCAGCGCTGTCCAGATCCTCTTGGATCCGTGGCTGTTCATGGCCTCCTCCGTTTACTACATCCCTCACACCTTCTTTAACCTCATCCGCACGCGCCAGTTCCGCGCTCTCTTCAGTCCACGGCGCTTCCGAGCAGCCTGGTTTGCCCGCTTCTGGCAGTGGGCAGGGCCACAGGTCAGCAACACCGCACGCGCTGTCGTCCTCCCTCTGCTCCAGGGTCGCGTGCGCCATGGCCGCGTTGTCGACGAGTCCGAGAAGAAGCGGTCTCCCTTGCCGCCATTGAGCGGAACCATTATAGAGGTGGGCCCCGGTAGCGGCATGTGGGTGTCGATCTTTGGCGAGCTGGCCAAGACACGGGGCGGCAGCTCGTCCTCCTCATCTTCGTCATCACGCAGCCACCGGCGCAAGTCTTCGGGCACGGCCAGCACATCGGGCAACATGTACAAGATATACGGCATCGAGCCGAACACGGAGGTGCACGGTGCACTGCGGAAGAATGTGGCAGCAGCAGGACTTGAGGGCACATACGAGATTGTGCCGACAGGAATTGAGTCACTTGCAAAGACGGGCAAGGTCACCAAGGGAAGCATTGACTGCATTGTGAGCGTGCTTTGTCTGTGCGGCATTCCGGAACCGCAACACAACATCCGAGAGCTGTACGGCTACCTGAAGCCAGGCGGGCGCATGTATGTGTACGAGCATGTGAAGTGCACGCGCAGCCTGTTTGCCAGATTCTACCAAAGTGAGTCAAGGCAGATAAAATAGAAATACGCACAGGTTGTGAGAGATAAGCTAACTCGTTAGGAATTCTGAACATCTTCTGGCCGACGTGCTTGGGCGGCTGCGAGCTGTGCCGAGACACTGGCAAGTACCTCAAGGAAGCCGGTCCCTGGGCGAGCCTCGACCTTACACAGCCAATCCGCGAACACGCGCTACAAATGACGCCTCATATCATCGGTGTCTTGACGAAATAAACGAAAAAAAAAACGAATGAAGCAAGAAAAAAAAAACACAGAAAATGAACCAAAAACAACATGAAAATGACGAAAAAAAGAAACATGGAGGAGACTGACGCTCGTGTGTGCTCTCTCCCCCTTCTCGGCCACCATTGTTGTGCCTTTGCTTTTTGCGTATACATATGATGGGGTGTTTGTTTTGTCTTTCCCACACGAGGTGTTCAAGTGCGGCCATTGCATACACAGTTTGCATGAAATCATTCTGCTCGTTTCCGGTTGTACGGGGGGTGTCGATAGCACAATTGGTTGATCTATTTTTCATTTTTCACATATTTACTATTTCCCCTGCTCCCCCTGTTTTTTACATTTGTTTTGCTCGTCTTGGGAGAATCATATATATATTGCTTTGGCTTGGTCTTGCACCGACTCCTCTTTGAACGCATTTATTATACCACAATAAAAAGCAGGACTTCTCATTTACGACTACTCAATTTAAAATTGTTGAAATTCGAATACTTTTTCTTTTTATCATTAACATCATTTATCTAGAGATTTTATGCTACTCTCATTTCGTTCTCTCTTCCATCTAAAACCGGGCCGTGTGTACTGGCGGCTTGTTGTTAAGGATAGTGTCAATCTCGGCCAGGATCTCAGGCGTCAACTTCTTGTACACCTCCACGGCCTGCACATTCTCCTGCACCTGCTTCGGGCTGCTCGCGCCGGTAATGGCCGAGCTCACATTGGGGTTGGCCAGCACCCACGCCAGGGCCAGCACGCTCAGCTTGGTGCCGAGCTTCTCGGCGATCGGCTCCAGCTGGTTAACCTGCTCGACCACGGCGTTCCACTTCTCCTTGCCGGTGCGCTTCCAGTAGCCGGCGATGAAGTCGGACTGCGTCTGGGCGAAGCGAGAGTCGTCGGGGATGCCGTCCTTGTACTTGCCCGACAGGATACCCTGTTTCATGGGCGAGAACACAGTCAGCCCCAGGCCGACCTCGCGGTACAGGTGCGCAAATTCGTGCTCGACTTTGGTGCGGTCAATCATGTTGTAGGCCGGCTGCTCCATGACGGGGCCGATCAGGTTCAGCTTGTCGGCGTACCGCCAGGCCTGGGCGATCTCGTCGGCGCTCCATTCCGAGGTGCCCCAGTAAAAGGCCTTGCCGGTCTGGATGAGGTGGTTGAAGGCGCGCACAATCTCCTCCATGGGTGTCTGGCGGTCGGGCCGGTGGGCGTAGATGAGGTCCACATAGTCAAGCTGGAGGCGCTCGAGGGACTGGTTCATGCCCTCGATGACGTGCTTGCGCGAAAGGCCGACATTGTTGGCGCGGTTGTCGCCAAAGGCGCTGCCCCAGTAGATCTTTGTGGAGATGACCAGGTCGTTGCGCTTCCAGCCGTACTTCTTGATGGCTTCGCCCATGACCTTTTCAGACTTGCCGCCGGCATATGTCTCGGCGCAGTCAAAGAAGTTGACGCCGACATCGTAGGCAGCCTTCATGCAGGCGTAAGTGCCCTCTGGTACGTGTTAGTGTGTGCGTGGTATGGCAATGGGAATGGGCAGAGAAACGGGATAGAATGAAACTCACCACTGTCAACATGGCCGCCGTAGGTCAGCCAGCCGCCGAGCGCAATGGCCGACACCTTGAGACCCGAGCGGCCGAGAAACCGGTACTCCATCGCGGGGGAAGTGGATTCAGCTGCCATTGTGTGTGTGCGGTATTGCCTTCAACTTTTTGTGTTTGCGTGATTCGTTTTCGTAGTGCTAGAGTGGGTTTCTGCTGCTTCGTATACTGGGGTATATTGGTTTAATAGGGTTGGGAACAGTCTGAAGTATGCGTGGCATTTCTCTTATCATTTTCCCGGGGGAAGCTCCTTCCTTTTATAGCCAGAAATTCGCAAATTGATTCTGTAGGATTTAACAAGCGCCATTGAATTTCACCATCGTTGATCCGGATACCGGAATGATGGCCCCCCCATCTCCACTCTCCTGTGCCGCAGGTCTTAGTTCTGATGGTTTGACGACGCGACAACCTCTTTGGACCCCGCCCCTCCCCTCTTTTCTGGACCATCACCAACGTGTTTGTTGGCAGTCAGTTCCCCCGACCCCCCACTCTGCCCTGTCTGAACTCTATACGAAACACCAAAACGTGCGTTCCGGGACGGCATCAAATGCTCCGAAGATTGAGAGATTTTCATATATCAAGCTTCTTTTTTTCTGCTTTGTAGTAATTGTGCGTTGACCTCGACAACGGCTTGTTGCTGTGATTGTCAACACGGCACGGGCGAATTGACCTCCGTGTTACTTCCTCTACGAGCTCTCGAAGATCCATTGTCTCCTGATCCCCAGTCATCGGGAAGGCCCAACCGGGCCAATTGAAGCATGGGTGGGGATTGGGAGCTTCCCTCGAATTTGTACGAATGCGTGCACCCTTTGTTTCATTTGTCTTGTCCCCGGTGACTCAATCGACTGTTGCTGACAAACCAATCTCACGATGAAAATTGAATAACCTCTAGCGCGATGCGGTGTAAGTCAACCCAACTGGCCGGAGCAATCCATACGGGCCAGTTGAATGACGGTGCTACCCCATGGCGCCTGGGCGTACCAACCTTTTCTGTAACGGTGGGCCGGCAGGGGTAGAATGTCCACCGAGGGGATGCAAGAACATGCCGAAAAACGACAGCAACCCAGAACTCGAGTTTGCTCCGCAAACAAGGATGGAGAATCTGAGTGCGAGTAGGAGTAAAATTGCTTAGGCGTGCCACGTGCTGCTTGCAGGCTGTGGCCCATAAGCCTCTAGCACTGGTGTGGCTCGATGCAAGGCTGCAAAGCGCCAAGACATCATCGCCACCTCTCATCGTAGCTCGAAATATGAGAACACTGGCCCCAGAAACAAAACATTCTTGCCTGAATTCGCAAGGCATCAGATGCTTGATTTAAAATAAAATGGGTTACGGAAGCAACAAACAGGTGGAATTGGTTGTTCTTTCCTATTCGGGACGGTGTAACCTGTATGTGACTTGCACCTGCCTTTTGCTGTTTGCTCGGTTGCTCCTTCCCTCAAAATATCTCTTGCCATATGTTTACCCTCCTACTGAAAAATTTCACATCTTCTCTCCTTCTTTCTTCCCCCTTCTTTCATTCTCACCTTCATCTCGCATTCGAGGCTTCTTTCCTTTTTGTCATTTGTCCCTCTGTTACCAGGTTTCCCAGGGCCAGAAACGAAACTACCTTCCCAAAGTAAGTACCCTCGAACAAAATTCGTTTGTGTCTGAGGCGCAACTACTAGTCTGTGTCCACCACTCTTCTTTCTTGATCTTCCGAGACTCGACAAGAACTGATGCCTTCTTTCACCATTCGATCTGTGATGTACATTCCATGCTTTGTCAACCCCTTATGACCCACTGGACAACTCGGATCGGCCTGAACAATCGAACACTTGCTGACACAAGTATGGCTCTTATTGTGACAGACCAAAATTTCTCATAATGTCTTATGAGGCCATGGGCTACCAGCCCTCCATGGAACAAGGAGGCGGATATTCGTCCTATGAAGGAGGCGGATACGGCGCCGACGCTGGCTATAGCGGCGGCTACGGCGGCGATGCTGGCTATGGTGGAAATTCCGGCTACGGCGAATTTGACGGCGGCGGCGGCGGCGACCATGCCTGCTTCAACTGCGGCGACGCTGGGTATGTCCAATATTTTTTCCTCGCCCCTTTCTTTACTGTGTTCTTGAAACACAGCTGACTTTCAATTCTTTAGCCACAACAAGGCCGACTGTCCGGTCCCGCGCCAATTCTCCGGCGAATGCAACACCTGCGGCAAGGAAGGCCACATGTCCCGGGACTGTCCAGAAGCTGGCCCCATGGTCTGCCACCGCTGCAAGAAGGAGGGCCACATGTCGAGAGACTGCGACATGCCGATTGTCTGCCCTCGCTGCAACGAGAACCACTTCGTGCGAGACTGCCCTCTGCCCATGACCTGCCGCATCTGCCAGGAGGAGGGCCACATTGCGAAGGAATGCCCTTCTGCGCCTCCACGGCTGTGCAACAATTGCCAGGAGGTGGGTGAGTACCGCGAAACCAACCACGTTTAACTCAATTCATTCCAACTGACAATTGCTCCTTTCACAGGACACGATGCCTCTGCCTGCAAGGCCCCTCGCAAGATTGTCCGCGACGATGTGCCCGAGCGCACCCCCGAGGAAGCTCTCAATATTCTTCGCCAGGCTGTCAAGGAAAAGGACGTGGACGACGCCAAGGCTGCCGTGCAGATGTACGTCAAGGCAATTCCCGAGACCACATACGTGGACCTGGAGAAGCGTCTGCGTGCCGAGGACATCAAGCTCTACCTCATCGGTGTCGAAAAGGCAGACATGTCGACCACCCTGACGAACATGGATTTCCAGGGCAACCTGGACAAGAAGTATGCGGTCACGTATCGTTTCCAAAACAAGCCGAACCGCCCCCGCGAGAAGGCAATTTGGCCAGCCAACGACGAGGAGAACATGCAGCGCCTTGCCGACGGAGGCGAGCCTGTCGCTCGCGGTATCCCTCTTTGCGTCAACTGCAACGAGCTTGGCCATACCAGCAGGTACTGCCCGCAGGAGAAGCAAGAGAACCTCGACAAGCCTACTGTGGCCTGCTACAACTGTGGGGAAATCGGTCATCGCAACCGTGACTGTAGGTGACCTGGACATGGTATGCCATAGTGAAGAACTTCACTAACATTTTTGTTTGCAGGCACGGCCGCTCGCACTGACCGATTTGCATGCCGCAACTGCGGGTAAGTGCCAACCATCAGCTGATCAATGACGGTAGCGAGACAGTACTGACATTGCTGAACTGCACAGCCAGAGTGGACACTCGTCCAAAGAGTGTATGTATTCTAGCCCGGGCTCCAATTCCGACTAGTGCTTAGAAACTAACATCGCATGACAGGCACGGAACCTCGCTCGGCTGAAAATGTAGAGTGCCGCAAGTGTGGCGAGAGTAAGTCCATCTACGTGTTTCTAGCGCTACGGCCGAGAGACCAAACATACTGACAACTCGCCCGTGTAGTGGGACATTTCTCGAAGGACTGCCCTCAGGGTGGAGGCGGAGACGGCACTTGCCGTAACTGTGGCCAGGAAGGCCATATGGCCCGCGACTGTACTGAGCCTCGCAAGATGATCTGCCGCAACTGCGACCAGGAGGGCCATGCTGCCCGCGATTGCCCCGAGCCGCGGAACATGTCCAAGGTCCAGTGCCACAACTGCGACGAGTACGGGCACACATCGAGAGACTGCCCCCAGCCTCGCAATAGTAAGTCTTTTCAAATTCTGCCTCCAGTCATTGGGTGGGGGAGTATTCAATGCCGTTGTCCAGGCCTTATTTCAACTAACACAATGTGTTTAGTTGAGCGTGTCAAGTGCTCCAACTGTCAGGAGATGGGCCACTACCGCTCCACTTGCAAGGCCGACGCTGTTGATGCTGGAGGCTACGGCGGTGGCTACAGCACCGGTGGCGGCGAGTACAGCACTGGCGGTGGTGATTTCAGCCAGACCGGCTTCAGCGGCTACTCTGCCAATGCCCAAGACAACCAAGCCAGCGGCTGGTAAAAGTACCGTGTACGGACTGCATGCGGGCCAAGAAACCGAACAGCCATGAGATGTGGTGAGTGTGTGTGACGGGTTTACGGATTAACATGTGATGGAGAAAAAATGTGTGTAGAAGAGGATGTGTCGGAATATGAAGTACAGAGTGTACGGAGTTTAAGATGGAGACGTTGGTCCGAATTATGCAGGCAAGCAGGGCATGGAATGACCAAGAAACGGAACGGCAGGCAGGCAGGTGATACGGGAACAGATAAAGAAAATGGACGGAACGCGTATTCGCGAAGGAACAAAAAAAAAAAAGCCCCAACAAAAGACACCAGTAAAGACCAAGGTAGGCGAGAAACAGTGCCGTTGGTTGCGTTTTGTTACCCCATATATTATTTCCTTGGCGGGAAGGAGGGACGTGGTGGTCCGAGACGATGGGAGTGGCTGCTTTTTTCGAGTGCTACTTCTTACAGTCCAGAGGGTGTGGGTGGGGTTATCGGGGCAGGAGTTTCCGTATGGCACCACTGAGGCCAGAATTGATGACCCGCCTGTACGAATTCTGAACACCGCCTTTTCGTTCCTGGATTGGATCTATCTTATCTGCTAGCAAGCCTCCATTACCTCTGTGCAAACGACGACACTCTGAACCTCCAACCTCCAATCTCTTGCCCTGGGTTTCCCCTCCACAGCCGTGTCCACTCCTTTACCAGTCATTAGCCTATAGTTCTGCGTTCTTACTTTCCCATTCTCACTGCCTGCTCTCGTTCTCTTCGTCCCCTTTCTGTCGTGCCTGTTTCCCCACCAAGAAACAGACAAACCGATTTTGCTGCCATGGCGCTGGCTGCGTCAACCACCACCTCTTCGGAGACCACAAAGGCTAACGGCGTCACATCGCGGGGCAAGAGCACGGAGACGGTTCTCAACGGCGATGCGGTCACCAACGGCAGCGCTCCCGTGTCCAACGGTGCCGTCAATGGTAAGGTCAACGGCCATGCCAATGGCCACGCCAACGGAAATGCCAACGGAGCTGTCAATGGAGAGACCAAAGAGTCGGCCACAAACGGTACGGCGACAACCGATAGCGACCACAAGGCAATCGAATCCGACGGCAAATACAAAGACTTCTTCTGGACATATACGGAGGAGCCGCACCGCTCGCGGCGCCTTGCGATCATCAAGGCCCATCCTGAGGTGGGTAGAGCTGCAAATTCTGGAAATGGCATTGCCTGTCCGTTGCCGTGTATCAACTGACACCAAAACCCCCAGGTGACCAAGCTCTGTGGTCCAGAGCCCCTGACCAAGTACGTCGTGCTTTCGGTCGTCGCCACCCAGCTGGTTACTGGCTACGCTCTCCGCGACAGCAGCCTCCTGGACTGGAAGTTCTGGGCGGCTGCCTACTTTATTGGTGCCACTGCCAACCAGAACCTGTTCATGGCCATCCACGAGATTTCGCACAACCTGGCCTTCCGCTCACGTACGGCCAACCGCATGTTCGCCATCATTGCCAACCTTCCTATTGGGATTCCCTACAGCGCGTCTTTCCGGGTATGAGATATCCCCAATTGCAACTACGAACGAGGAAGAAACTAACAGGAAGCAGCCGTACCACCTGACCCATCACAAGTCCCTCGGCGTTGATGGTCTTGACACAGATCTGCCGACTGCACTCGAGGCCGTTGTCCTGGACTCTATCCTGGGCAAGGCTTTCTTCTGCACCTTCCAGATCTTCTTCTACGCCCTCCGGCCCATGGCTGTTATGCGGATCCCGATGACCTGGGTCCACGGTATCAACGTGCTTGTCCAGGTCGTGTTTGACGTCATTCTTGTCAGCACCCTGGGCTACATGCCACTCCTGTACCTGCTGATGTCCTCGTTCCTGGCTGGCTCTCTGCACCCTCTGGCCGGCCACTTCATCGCCGAGCACTACGTCACCGATATCGTCTCACCCGAAGCCCGCGACCCGGCCAACGGCATCCCCATCCCCGAGACTTACAGCTACTACGGCCCGCTCAACTTCCTTGTCTACAACGTCGGCTACCACAACGAGCACCACGACTTTCCGGCTGTCCCCTGGACACGCCTGGCCAAGGTGCGCGCGATGGCACCCGAGTTCTACGACAGCCTTCCCCACCACCTCAGCTGGTCCCTCGTTCTTTGGCGCTTTATCTGGGACGACAACGTTGGTCTGCGCTGCCGCGTGAAGCGCAAGTCGGGTGGTCGCCTTGTCGGTGGTGCTAAGGTCGCCCAGTGGACTGAGAAGGAAATCCAGTTCTGATCCCTGAACGACAAGAATACGAAGGATGAAGAACGAGAACGAGAATGGAAATTAAGGAACCTGGAACTTGGCATGAACCAGGTAATGAGGACGACACGCTGACGATCTCCTAATGGTTTCCACATTCATTTGTCTATACGCGCCTAGCTGCGCCCTCTTGTATTGTTACGATACGTATTGCTGCTTTTGGTTTCATTTTACGACGGCGTCGGGTTATAAAAGGAGAATGATTCAGAGCATGAAAGTATGGCAGTTTTACATGCTCACTAAAAAAAAAAGCCAAAAAAGCATACTGCTTAACCAGTATTGATGATTACCGGAAAACAACCACAAAAAAGGAAGCGGATGAGTTATGGATGGGAATCTTGTCGAGAGAGACCAACATCACCACAAGCCAAAAGGCAAACCTAATACATATATCCTCAAGTTGTACACATTAACAAAAGATGTTCTCTTTTTTTGGTCTATGTGTATATATGTACAGTAAGGGAAAGCAAAGAGTGAGACTCCCTAAAGACCGCCCAGATTGGTCTGATAGTAAAAAAAGAACAAGAAAGAAAAAGCCCAAGAATCAGACAATAAAAAGGAAAAGGATATCTACCACATCGTGCCTCCAAAAAAAAAAAAAAAAAACACAGATCCCAACCTGTTTGGATCCCTTCTACTCCGTTTCACCACCACTCACAAATACAACACTCCCCACTCCTGTTTTATGCTTTTTGTTCTTTTCATATATTCCGAAATTGTCTTCGCCAAGTAAAGTATCGCCAGTCGTCAAGTGCTATAACTCTTCGTGGCCGTGTGATGATGATGACGACTCGTCGCCGCCGGCGACAGGGGGCCGGTCCGGCCGCCCGCTGTCCTTGTGCAGGTCGACGCCCACCTTGCCGCGCCACTTTTGCCAGACCGACCAGAATTCCTTCTCCATGCTCGACTCCATCTGGTCCGGAAGCACCACCACGTACTCGACAAACAGGTTGCCGTACTGCGTCTTGTGGTACACGCTGTCGCCGTCCTCGTGCCAGATCGGCATCCCTTCGCTGGCCACCGTCTCGACCTGGCCCGGCTGCACGACCTGGCCCCGCTTCCGGCCCAGCTGCACCACGTGCCCGTCCATGTGCGTCAGGTTCCGCGTCCAGTCGCCCATCCACGCTTCCCGCAGCGAAATCACCTCCTTCCAGAACAGGTCGTTGCCCCGCCGCCGGAAGAACACGCCGTCCACATTGTCCGGGTTGTCGTTGGGGTCGCTGCCGGCCTCCTTCTCGGCCAGCGTCACCAAAAGGTCGCCCGCCGTGTAGTCGGGGCTCGCGTCCGCCTCGTTCTCGTACACCACGCGCGAATCCTTGGCCGCGCCGCGCTCCACCGTCACCGACACCGGCGTCGACCGCCGCACGACGCGCTGCCCGCCGCACACGGTGCACACGTGGTCCACCGACTTGCCGTGGCCGCCGCACTGGTCGCAGTGCATCTGCACCTGCTGGTACATGCCCGGCGCCAGCTGGTGCTTCACCACGATAATGCCCCGGCCGTTGCACTTGGGACACGTGTGCACCACCTTGTCTTCGGCACCCGTGCCGTCGCAGTGCTCGCAGATCTCCTGCTTGTCCCACCGGAACTCAATGGTGCGGCCATTGTAAAAGTCGCGCAGAGGGATCTGGACTTTGAGCTCGACGTTGGGTCCGCGGCGCTCGCTGGGCTGGCCAAAGTGGCCGCTGCCGCCAAAGAACTTGCTGAAAATGTCAAACGGGTCGTGGTGCCCGCCGGCGGAGCCGCCCTGGCGGTGCTGCTTGAGGCCCTCGTGTCCATGCTGGTCGTAGATCTTGCGGCTCTGGGGGTCGCTGAGGGCCTCGTAGGCTTCCGCGACCTCGACGAACTTGTCCTTGGCCGTCGGGTCGCCTGGGTTCTTGTCTGGGTGGAACTTCTTGCTGAGCTGGCGGTAGGCCGATTTGATTTCGCGGTCGCTGGCGTCACGCTTGATACCGAGGATCTTTTGAGAGGGAGAGGAGGAATGTTAGCAACTGGTTCGGGTGCATGGCATGCGAGGCTTTCCCACGCCCAGCTTCCAAAAGCTTATCTGCCAGCTTGTCGTATTGTGTGCTCACCTTGTAGTAGTCTTCGGCGCAAAGCGCAATGTGCACCAGGGCCAGCAGCAGCAGTAGCACTGCTGCCCTGCCCAACATTTTGCCGGTTTGTGTTTTGTGTGCGTGTATAGAGGTTCGAAGAGGGTCGAGTGAAGGAAAAGAGAGCAGCGTGGCCGTCTGTGGTGTCGGTTCGAGGTTTCGATATTTCGGGTGACGGAGCGTTGGGCGTTGAGCGTTGAGCTGTCGGTTTAGATAATACGTTTCCCGATAGAGAGAAAACGTGGCAGAAATAATTTAAATAAAATAAAAACGAGCGGCAACGTGTTAAAAGTAAACCTCTACACCTGACAATGGAAGGAGGCAAATAAAGGAAAGGAAGGGCAACTAGCAAGGGCAAAAAAAGAGAAGTAGGGACAGAAAACAAGAGCAAAGTGGCAAGGACAGAATGAGAGTAAGAGGAGACAAGGTTCCCCAGACCGAAAGAAGAGTAGTGTGAAAAGAGAGAGGGATACGCGCAAGAGCACCGTTCAGTGGTTCTGGCGGCACTATTGCAGGCTAGCAAAAGATAAAGCTCAGCTTGATTGGTGAGCCGCGTATTATTTTTTGATCCCTTCTGCGCAGTAGCCACCTGGCCATTACAGGATAAGGCTCCGCAGCCGACCCTTTAGTGGCCAAACAAGGGGCGACTTTTTTTAATTTTTAATTTTTTTTTTGCCGGAGGGCCCACTGTTGAAAGAGGATCACGTGCTCTCGCGACAGAGTCGCTCCACTGCCCTGGTCAAGCTTTCTCTTACACCTCCATTTCGCTGACCGCTACAACGTGTAAAATGATGCTTAACAATTATTGTTGCATTCTGGGTTTTGAGGCTCCGATAGACCTCACTTGTGTCCCTTTTTTTCCATTTTCCTATCTCAAAAACTCCCGTTGCTGGCAGTGCTCATGACGTGTCCAAACCCCCATAGATGCGACGCAAAAACTATGTTACAAAGGTAATACAATACATAAAGGCCAAAAACCGCAATTTCTATTTAGTCTCCAGTCTTCTTTAGATGTCAACAGTGGCTTTCTGACAGCGGCCGAAATCTTCGCCTTCTTTCGCGAGTCCTGTTATTGCGCATCGTCTTGATGCCGGCGCCTCTCCTTCTCGCGTTGCAGCTTCTTGAAGAAGGCATTGCTTTCTCCCTTCTTGCCAGCGCCCTTCTTGAGCATCTTGTTGACCGACTTGTTCTGCTCCATGTACGCCATGTCCTGGCCACCACTCAGCTCGCCCAGCGTGCCTGCCGTCCGCCGAGCTGTTGGCATCCGCTTCATCGACTTGCCCTTGGTTTTCTGCCACAGGTCGTCGTCGTCGATCTTGTCCTCCATCAGCTTCTCGCGCTCCACCAGCACTTCTTGGAGCAGCTCACGCCGCTCTCGTGCTGTCGCAAATGCCAGTCCAGGTGTCTTTTCCAAATCCTGCAGCTGCGTGATGACCTTGAAGGCGTAGCCCTGGTCGACCAAGAACGCCTGCCGTTTCGACGAGTAGTACATCTCCTGGGTGTCCTTGGAAACCAAGGAGTAAAAGAAGGCGTTAAAACCCTCGTCATTACGACGCTTGGCCCGCAGAATACGGCCGAGCCGCTGTGCCTCCTGACGGCGCGAACCGTAATGAGACGAAATTTGAATGAGGCATGTGGCTTCGGGCAAATCCAGAGACGTATCTCCAATCTTGGACAAAAACAGGGTGTTGATGCTGGCGTTGTGTTGGAAGTTTTCGAGAATCCGCAGACGCTCGCTCTGTCCCGTCGCGCCGTAAATGCAAGCCTTGCCGAGGCGAGTCGCGTACTTTGTCAAGGCAAACACGTCATCCGAGAAAACAATAATTTTGTCTCCGCGAGATTCGTGATAATTGATCAGATACTGGCACGCCTGAAACTTGCGGGGGTTCATCACGTAGAGCGCCTGCTTCGTCCGACTGGATGACTTTAGGTACTCTTCGTAAAACTCGGTGGTCATCGGGCACCACACCTCGGCACACTGCACGCGGGCAATGTGACCCTGCTCCGACAGCTCCATCCAGTTGGCTTCAAACAACTTGGGACCAATGAGGAAATTCAGATCCGAAATCTTGTCGTCCTCACGCAGCAGTGTGGCCGTGAGGCCGAGCTTTGAATGCGTCTTAATGTTCGATGTCACCTTTCTAAAGATATTAGCCGGGACAACGTGCACCTCGTCGAGCAGCATCATGCCCCATTCGCGGCCCTGCAGAAAGTCCATCATCTTCTTGGCATCGTGAGACCGCTCGCGTGTCTGCGTCACCATGGAGTACGTCGTCACGATAATACCCGTATTTCCAGTGAACATAGACTTGTTGTCGGACGTGAAGACGGCAATATCGTCCGGGTTAATGTTCGACCATTTGAGGAATTCTTGCCGCCACTGCACCACGGACATGGAACTTGTGCATAGCACAATAATTCCCTTCTTCACCGTACACGCTGCAGTGATGCCCACAAGTGTCTTGCCGGCACCGCAGGGCAGAACGATGATGCCACTCTTCGCGCGGCCGTTGCCAAACATCTTGCTGAGGCTCTTCTCCTGGTATGGCCTGATCTGCGTGTTCGGGCGCAGATCAATGTCGAGGTTGGCGTTGACCTCGTCGTTACGGAAATCGTACTCTTCGAGGACCGGGTAGCCGAGGTCTAGGCAACGCTTCTGGACACTTTCGATGCCAGAATCGCGGACTTCAAACGCATGCACGGCCTCCTTGTCATCGTCGTCGGCATCTTCTTCTTCGTTAAGAACGGCGTACATGTCGGTGTCGGTTGCCGGGTTGGCTCCATCCGCGCCAGCGCCAGCCCCAGATGCCGCGCCGTTGGCGTCACCACCGCCAGCAGCGTCTCCCGCCGTGTTGCCTTTTTGTTGTAGGCCCTTGGCCTGCCGCACACCGGCTGCATTCTTTGTTCCAGGAATGACCAGTCCGGCCATGGTTGGGGCCGAGGTCGTCGAGATGCCGGCGCCTTCACCTTCGTGAACACGCAGGGGTCCAATGACGGGGTCCTTGAGCAGCTTCTGCAAGATCACAGCATCGTTGCTTTCAAGGAAGTATTTGGTGTTCTTCAAGACCAGCTTGACCTTTCCGAAGCTGTCGGTTGTGCTGATAATGAAGTCGCGGATTGCGTCTGGCACAGGTGTCTTCAGGAAGCGGTTCAGGGTGTTGATGATGTCTTGAGGGTTGAGGCCCACCGACACGGCGGCGTAGAGACTGTGCATGGTCATGTGGTACTCGTGCAAGAACGTCGGGCGCGAGATGGGTTCGGCAATCGTGATGAGGAAATCTTGCGCCGGCTGCGCCAGAGGGTGGAAGCTCTCGAGGATGATGAAGCCGCGTTCGGGGTCCATCCACATTGGCCGGTTCTGGTGGTCGGGCTTCAGTGGCAGGTATGAAAAATCCCTGTTGCCAAAGAACCGCGACGCAGCGTCGACATGGTGGGCACGAGGTTGGCGGTGGGCTTCGAGGGTGAACTTGTCGACGGCCTTGTCCAAGTTCTCCTCCTCGGCCTCGCTGAGGGGGTCGTCGTCCGAGAACTGTTCTTCGCTGACTGCACTTCGCGGTGTCCCCGGCCCTGGCGTCGATGTGCTCGATATCTTGCCACTCTTAAGGGCCGCTGCCTGCGCAGACCCCGGCGGTGCCTTTCGCTTCGGTGCCATGGTTGCGGGTGTCGTTATCGCGCTCTGGATAAATGTCTGCTTTTGCACGCAGGTACGACTAGGCAGAAAAAGGCTGGACCTTGTCTCGAGTCGCTCTTTCGCTGCTGAGCTCTGGCTGACACGCACTGTCAACAGCACTGTATTTCTATCTCATCCGCGGAAGAGCTTTGCAGACCGTGGATACAAAGTGTTGTGAGGAGTGGCGGGCGAACTCCGTAAACGAAGCTGGGGCGGGAGAGGAAAGAAAAAGGACGTCGTGAATAGTGTGACGGTGACAATATACTTGATTAGCGGCTTAATAATAAGGCGTACGAAAAAGTCGCCGCCCCCACTACTGCCAATCCCCACACGAGCCGTTGGGCGACGCGAATTCTACACATTTCCATGCTCTCCTCGAAGAGATCGTGACTTTTTACAAACCCGTGTAAAACTCTCCAGAAAACATGTGGTATGTTGTTGCCCTGGCTGTTGTCGCCGTATTGTCCATGGCTTGCAGCATAGCATGACTGACTTCTTGCGCTCACAGTAAACACGTGCTCAACGCGCAGGTCGCCATCCGGGCGCCATGCTGTAGGTGATAACCGAGTCCTCCCTCTCCAAGGGGGGCCAGGCATTCCTGGCTTAATTGTGTTGCTGACTAGGTCGTCTTAACAGGCCGGAAGTGGTTTGAGTGTGTCGAGTGCCACCAGGAGCAGGAGAGCCACCCTCTGATGCAGTCGTTCGAGATGACCTTTGCCTGCAAGAAGTGCAAGAAGTGCTTCCGCAAGGACGCCCGCGAGTTCGAAGAGTCCGACGAGTACTGCCCCCACTGCGATAACCACTTTGTTCTGGACGCCATTACTCCAAAGGCGGCCGTGACGATTGAGAGCGAGGATGTGCGCGTGGACAACCGCATGATCAAGGACAAGGACGAACGTGTCAAGGGTCAGCAGTTCCGAAACATCTTTGACCCTGACCTGGACGCGGACCGGCTTGGATAAGGAAGAGGACGGCCTAAAAAAACAAGGACATTTACGATAATATGAGTGGCATTTACGCAGATGCAGGCGAGTGGCGTTGGGGAGAGGTGTTGCAGGTGTTGATGTAGTAGAGCGGTCACAAAGGTTCAGGGTCAGAAAGTCCAGGGTCAGGATACAAAAGTAGCATCGCAGGGCGTTCCATGATATATCCCTTTTTTATTTTTTATACGAACCAACACGACAGAAACAAAAGCAGAAAGATACGATTACATGCTGGCGAATGACTAACAGGCGAGAGCAGGAATGTTACCTGGTGTATGCGTAAAGAATATGGTTTTGCAGGTTTAAACGTCTCCCATGTTTATGTCACCCAATCCAGTAATAAAAAACCCGACTTCACATCCCCCGTAATCATTCATCTCCTACTCATCCGACTCGCCGGCCTGTCCCCGTGTCAGGATGGCCGCGCTGCCGGTGCCTGGTGTCCGGCCCGACTTCTTCTTGGCAGCCTCCTCCTGCTTCTCCTGCTCGATGCTCTTGACATGGTTCTCAATGTCCTCGACCGGCAGCATCTCCATGGGCTTGCCGGGAGCCATGATCGCAATCTCAATGTTCTTGGCACCCGTCTGCACAACCTCGAGCAGCGACTTGATGGCCAGCTGGATCGTGGCCTCGCGGTCCATGTCCTCCTTGTAGTTGCGCTCCAGGAACTCTCGCACCGTCTTGCTCGAACGGCCAATCGCGTTGGCGCGCCACGCCGAGTAGATGCCCGAAGGCTCCGTCTGGTACAGCCGCGGGATGGTGCTGCCCTTGTCGAAGCCGACAATCAGCGTGCTGATGCCAAAGGGGCGCACACCACCGCTCTGCGTGTACCGCTGCTGCACGCCGGCCACGTACTTGGTAATGTACTCGATCGTCACGGGGTCTTCGACGGTCAGGCGGTGGGACTGCGCCTCTAACCGGGCCTTGTCGAGTAGGATGCGGGCGTCGGCGTTGAGGCCGGCGAAAGCCAGGCAGGCGTGGGAGTCGAGCAGGCCAATCTTGGACGGGGTGATGCGGGTGTCCTGGAGCTTCATGGCCGACCGCTTTTCGCAGCCGAGTACGACGACATCGGTACCCTTGACGCCAACAGCGCAGGTTCCTGGCCTGTTAGCACCTCCAATCTATTGCCCCCCCCCCCCCCCCCCCCCCTACCGTGCATCCATCAGAGTCTACCGTACCTCTCTTTACTGCTTCACCGGCATATTCGACCTGGAAGACGTGTCCATCGGGACTGCGATGATGTTAGCGCGGCCGCCTGGGAAGGGAGCAGCTGAGTGGCACTGTGCGTGCAGAGGGAACGAACCTGAAGACTGTTGAACAGCAAGACAACGGTTAGCACATGTCATCTTTGTGAGAACAAAACAGCTGCATCCACGGGGAAAGCATAGCAGACATACCAGAAAGAGCTCTGTCGTATCCCGAAGCCATGGCTGTATCAGGTAGGTCGAGACGGAGAGCTCGACTGGGAAATTTAGCTCGGAAAGAAAGGACTCAGGTCGGGTCGTTGATCGGAGGCGGCGTGGATGGCAGGAAGGTGAGTCGCGAGGGTGTTGATGGTCGTCGTTGAGGTTGAGGCTGTGGTTTGTGGTTGTGGGTATGCTTTGGGAGTAGCTGTGAAGGCTGACGTTCGTTTTGCGCGTCCGTTTGTTAGGGGCCAGAAAGCAGTTGTGGCTAGGCTGGCTGGGGAAGCTCAGACACCCAGGCACTGCATGCTGTGGTTGCTAGCCAGGCTGCAAAAGCTCTGACGAAAGCTGAGCACAAGCTGTGGTGGGCTCTGATTGGCTGATATGCTCAAGTCCGCACTCGGGGCACGTCAGATCACGTGTGCGCTGCAATCCGGCGGCATGATGCGAAAATGGGGGCAAAAATGCGCTTCTATCCGGGACAACTTCCGAGAAGGGACCGGAATTTGCTTTTCTGGACAGCCGGATCCCCCATTCTTGGGAATTGGTATAAATTTATAAAGAGGCACACATCAGGTGCCTCCACGGTTGGGAGTTGAGCATAAACGTCCTTCTTTTTTCCATTGCTCTTTCTTTTCAGTTACTCTGTGCTTGGATTTCTTTTCCTTTTTCCTGATTGGATTTTAAATTTTGCATTTTCAGAGTCATTCCACACACACAAACACAAAAAAAGCACACACCCAAAAATGGCTTCCCGGTTACAAGGTGCAACGGCCCTGCGCCGTGCATCCAATGTTGCTTTGGCCCCGAAGAATGTTTCTGCAATTGGCGGGAGATCTGCAGCTGCCCGGGCCACCACCGGCACCACCACACCCCTGCTGCGGAATGCCGCCAGGTGTCTCAGCACCACCGCCGTCCGGCCATTGCAGGCCTCCCAGCCTCGCCACAGCGGCATCGTGTACACATCAGACCACTATCCCTCGCTGAAGCGTGACGAGCGCTTTGGCAAGGTCACCCCCGAGCATGTTGCCTTTTTCAAGTCCCTGCTGGGCGACAATGCAGTCATCGATGCCGTTACCGACCCCAAGGTCCAGGACGACGTCGAGGCCTTCAATGGCGACTGGATGCGCAAGTACCGTGGCCGCTGCCAGCTGGTCCTCCGGCCCGGCTCTACGGACGATGTCAGCAAGATCATGAAGTACTGCAACGAGCACAAGCTCGCAGTCGTGCCGCAGGGTGGCAACACGGGCCTGGTGGGTGGCTCTGTGCCAGTGTTTGACGAGATTGTCATCAGCATGGGCCGCATGCAAAAGGTGCGGTCGTTTGACGAGGTCAGCGGCACTCTCGTGGTCGATGCTGGCTGCGTTCTCGAGTCCGTCGACGGCTACCTGGCCGAGCGTGGCTACCTGTTCCCTCTGGATCTGGGTGCCAAGGGCTCTTGCCATATTGGCGGCAACATCTCGACAAATGCCGGTGGTCTGCGGCTGCTGCGGTACGGCAGCTTGCACGGCAGCGTGCTGGGCATCGAGGCGGTCCTGGCTGACGGCACGGTGGTGGACGACCTGTGCAAGCTGCGCAAGAACAACACCGGCTACGACCTGAAGCAGCTGTTTGTCGGTGCCGAAGGTACTCTGGGTGTCGTGACGGGTGTGTCAATCCAGTGCCCGCAGCGGCCGTCGGCCGTCAACGTGGCGTTCCTGGGTCTGGAGTCGTATGAGAAGGCCCAGCTGGCTTTCCGCACGGCAAAGCAGCAGCTGTCCGAGATTCTGTCGGCCTTTGAGCTCATGGATGGCGGCAGCCAGAAAATTGTCAAGAAGGTCAAGCCCGATGCTCGTCACCCGCTCGAGGGCGACCACGCCTTCTACTGCCTGATCGAGACCAGTGGTTCCAACGCTGAGCACGACTTGGCTAAGCTGGAATCGTTCCTGGAACACGTCATGGAGCAGGAGATTGTCGAGGACGGTGTGCTGGCACAGGATGAGACTCAGGTCAAGTCGCTGTGGACATGGCGTGAGGGCATCACTGAGTGCCTGCCGCATCTTGGCGGTGTGTACAAGTATGATCTGTCTATCCCTCTGCCAGAGTTGTACCAGCTTGTGGATGACACACGGACACACCTTCAGGAGGCGGGTCTGATCGGCGACACCGACGAGTTTCCGGCTGCACAGGTTGTTGGCTATGGCCACATGGGTGACTCCAACCTGCATCTCAACATTTCGGTGCGCCGGTACACAGACGAGGTCGAGAAGGCTCTCGAACCATTTGTGTATGAGTGGGTGTCTAAGCGGCAAGGCAGCATCAGCGCCGAGCACGGTCTCGGCCTGGCCAAGAAGAAGTACATTGGCTACAGCCGCAACGACACGGTCCTGGGTCTGATGAAGCAGGTCAAGACCCTCTTTGATCCGGTGAGCTTGTCCATTCCTGCTTGTTATTTTGTTGCTCTCTTTTTTTCGGCTTCGTTTCGGTTATCTTCTTCTTTTTCTTTTTTGATTAGTGATGTGTGTGTCTTTGTTTCCGGTTTCTTCACCATTTCCTTGAATGGTTGTTCTTTATTTCATCGGCCTTCTATTTGAGGTATAACGTAATTTTACTAACAATGTACTACGCTCTAGAACGGTATCATGAATCCTTACAAGTACATCTAGAATGGGAAGGTTTTTCGGATGTCTGTTGTCTGGTCCCGACCTCCTTGTAAGGCTTGCAAGTCCCGAATGAAAGCATCGGTTGCCTTCTCTGCCGCGGCTGCAGGATACGTGAGATTACAGAGCTATCACCTGCCGGGTTGGTAGACAATTTTCAAACTGGGAGGCTGAGCCATACGAGAGCCAAGACGACATCTGATACCTCGCATATCTGGTAGAAGGAACAATTTTGCCTAAGATCTAGGCCCAACTTCGGCGGAAGTACACGCAAGACCCAGGGTTACGGACTGGCGTGTGGAGTCTGGGGGGGTTGAGAGTTGGGAAATTGTGGCCAGGGGCGGCGCTTGGGGTAAGGGATATTGCAAGGCAGGTACGCGATGAACAAAACAGGTATCAAATCTCGAATCCCAAAAGGGCATAAGTTCAACAATCAGAAAAAAAAAAAGGGGGAACCAAAAGTAGAAAGCAAAAAATTCAAACACAATGCAAGCGAGAAAAACTAAAGCTGCACTCTGCAATACCTAGCCTGTTGGTTTTGTTGTGGTCGGGCAATAGCTGGTTTCCGGTAAGCTGGTTTAAGTTGAGCCCAGCTTGGTGGTTTCAGTTTGGGACCCGTGTAGGTTCTTCCACACTGCCCTGTGAGGCGAATCATGCCTTCCCAGGCTGGCGGTCGCAATTGCTACACTGCGTTCATCCTGAATCAAAGCAACTCTGGTTCATCTTCACTTGTGACCGAGCGTGGAGATGTGCAGTTTCGCCCATGCACTCCCACGGCGTTTGCTGCGAGGCTGGCAAAAGGAAGCGTGCAGAGGAAGAAAAGGCAGATGCGGACAGCAAAGGGACGATCCGCGGGAGTTAGGGAGGGGGGACAAGGCAGAACGGCTGTGGCAGGATGTAGCAGGATGTGCGGCGGCGAACGGCAGGATATGTGCGGGTTGCAGGCGCTGGTAAATGTGAGGCAGATAAAAAAAGAATCAAAGGCAGGGAATCTTACAAAGACAGCGGCTGATGACAAAGCTTCAGGGTGTCTGGAAAGGACCGGTTCAAGGCAAGCACATATTGTGCTTTGTTGCTTCTGCGTGTTCTTATTCGCCCATTGTACGATCCGAAAAAGCTGACCGAAATGAGGACCCCTGAAAAGGAAGGAACGATCGTGATTGGGCCCCGTTGCCAAGAAACGAGGAAAGCGAACGTTGATCGGTGCAGCAGAGCCCCAAACGAGGAAACCCGACCTCGACAGTTTCCAGCCTCATTCTTAGGTGTCTCGTTCCCCTCTTTTTCCTGCATTTTCGATCCGTCGCGAGCGGAGGATGCCTCGACTTAGGCGGACACCGACGGCACGAAGCTTGAATTCCTTCGCAGAGTGGTGCGCATTATGCGCATGGAGTGCATTAAGTGCACTGCGTACACCGCTATGTATATGTTTGCCTGTCTGGCGTGCATCCAGCCTCTCCAGGCGTGTGGCATCTTGCAGGCTTGGGTCCAGTCTAGCGCATCCCCAAATGGCATTTTAGGCAGTTCCGAGCGTTTTGCAGCAGCCCCGTCTGTGTTGGCTTTAGTGGGTTTCGCCGGCCTAGAGACTCGTACGAATCTCGGCCAATCAGCACTCCGGGCCGTGTAAGACCGAATTTCATAGTGGTGTACTCTGCGGCCAATGGCAGGACTCGGCCGGGGGCAATCGCGCCGAAACGGCGGCAAGGAAGTCAGAAAAGCAAATTCCACGTCCAGAACCTCCCACTCACACCCCTTTGCTCGGCTGCAGCCCTATGGCCCCCCCGCCCCATATTGGCTAATCCTTTTTCTCTTTCCTCACTGCTGCTGCACGCCAAGTACTATCGTTGGCACACATCAGGCGCGCATATGCTGCGTGAGTCGTAAGGGTGAGTCGAAAGCTGACCCGGCCTGCAGTCGCTGATGCTATTGTCCCCAGCGTGCGGACAAATGTGGATACGTTGGCCTCCCTTTTGCTTGTTTTTCAGTCTCTCGGGTCTGATTTTCTATTTCTCTATGTGCTGTCCTGCGGAGATGGCAATGCTCCACGTTTTCCCGCACCAGCTGCGGCTCTGCTCTGCTCGTTTTCTCGGTTCTTCCCCCTGCCGGGTACGTAAGTCGTGCAGATCCAGTGGTCACACTGCCAGGCAACCCACCCGTCAGCTTGCTGCTGGCTATTTCCTCTCTGCAAAATCGCAATACATGGCCTGTCCTGTCCTCGTGTCTTCCCCGGGGTCCCCTCTCTTCATGCCCAACTTGCTTGCGGATTTCCTTCTCCTCATTGCCTCCTTGGACCTGCTTTTGAAAGCCATCCAATCACTACCGCCCGCTACCAGGTCCGGCCTTCTTTGTCGATGCTACGGTCAGCTCTTGTCAGCCGGGCATTTGGGAGGGGGCAGCCTACGGGACAGCCTGCGGATACCAGCCCACATCCCGTGGGTTTACAGACGACCTGGCTCGGGATGCAGGAATGCATGCAGCAACCTGGCTTCGAAATGTATGATATCTCTATCTCAATCGCAATGGATGGGGCTTATCTTTGGTTCCATACCACGCCTGGCGCCAGGGCATTGGTGTCTCTTCGATCAGTCTGGCTGGAGTGGCTTAGTACTGTTCCTTTTCCATACTCCTTCTACGCACTCATCGTGTTTGTTCTGTGATCGGCATCTACCCTGCATTTTGCGCTTCTCATGGCCAATAGCAGAACACCCTGCTTTCTTCCCGATCCAATCGTCCCCCTCCCTTTCCGTTGTCCCCCTCCACTTTCCCCTGGCAGATATGCCAGCTGTCGGTCAGACAGGCCAAAGCTGAGGAGCTGTGACTTTTTGTTTCTTTGTGTCAAGACACCAAATCTCACACATTGTGTAAGCCGCGCTAGGGCAGAGGCGAGACTTGGCCGCTGCTCATTTCCCACGGCCATGGGAAATGGTTCACCGGGATAGGCGCTTGGTGCTCACCCAATTATTCTGCACACACCACACAGGCGCATACACGGAGGAAAACTAGGGGTATTGCTCACACCTCCCGCCCGCACACATGGGATCACGGATCACACAATGGCGAAAAAGAAACAGGCCGTTTCCCGTCATCGACCCACAAGGCAGGGCCGAGACAAGGGAGGGGACGCTGTCCATGGTCGGGCATGCAGCCGCAAAATTTCTGTTCCTGCCACAAGCAAAAAGTTCTTTCTAGAACCCATTCCCTGTTTCAACCCACGCCTTTCCGTAAACGGTATCAAGATTCACGCTCAAGAACGGTCTCGTAGCCGCAAGCCAGAGGGCCTGTAATTCCCGGGTCAAGCCACTGTCAGATAGGGGCTATGTCTGCCTGGCTCACATGCACGGCAAGCCTCTCCCGTCTTGTGCTGTTTCTTCTTAGCATTCTTCATCCTTACCAGGCACACTCACACCTCCATGAACCCTTCTCACGGTGTGTGTGCGTAGCACTATGCATCTTACAGTCCACACGCCCCCCCTTTTTCTCTCCTGCATCGACCTTTACCCACTCCTGGTATAGCCAGATTGCACACATGGGACATGACTCTTCCCTGCCTGCCATCAATACCAAGGCCACGCAATCGTGCTCCCACAGGTCCGTAGAGAATATTCTTCCACTTGACCCCGTATAGACTGCCGGGGGAAACGTTTGATTGTTATGATTGGTGTATAAGCCGTTTTATGTTAGACTCGTAGTAAGTACATTTCCATTGCTGCTAGGCTGTTCTGGCCGTGTTGCGGTTGCCGCCTGTCTCGGAATATGCTACAGAACTTTTTGCACTACACGCCTCTCTACCTCTCTGTATTTCGGTTTTTTGGCTGCAATTCCCTCCTAGCTGCCATTGGCCTTCTTTCCCGGAAAGGCCCCCCTTTTCCCCTCTCCCCTGTCTGTGGCCTTCCATATTTGCCTGCACCATTTTGCTGGATCTGTTTTGGTCAAGCCATGGATTTAAGTAAGATGACACTATAGCTATGTTACCCGTTCTATTTCGTGCTCTGAAGTCTTTTACCAGCGCCTTTTGTCTCTACTTGCCCTTTCTGGCTCTGACGATACTCCGTGCCAACCAACCATCCCCCCCCCCCCCCCCCCCCCCATAATACCTTGTGTCCCTCTCCTCCCTCTCCTCTCAGTCGCCTTTATATTTCACCTTCTCCTTCCAACCCCTAACATGTTACAGACAGATCTCAAAAGTGTAAAGAACTCAAAATCCTTTCCTGCTGCGGTCCGAAGGTGCACCACATTTCCTGTTTGAAGGTTTCACGGCTGTGTTGACAGAACCGAGAGACCGAGGAAAAGAAACGATAAGGAATACGAAAACATATCCGGATCAACACCGGGCTATCTTCTGCAAAGTCCTACAGTCCATATCTAGGACATTCTTGCATATAAGTTCCGGCCCATTCTTCACTCACTTTGGGAACGGTGCATCCATACTCGAAGGTGGACTCTTGGCCCATTACTATTACACCACCGCCCAAGACTACATCACGACAGGTATGTGTACACAAGTGGATGGCGACAGTTTCAAGAAGAAAGGGGACAAAAAAAACAGCGCATCTAATACTCTTTTCAACCAGCGCTATCGACTATATCACCATGGTTGGCGTTCCAGGCAAATACAAAGGCTGCGAGACCTGCCGGCTCCGCAGAGTCAAGGTATGTATTATAAATCAAGTCTGGTTTCTGTTCTGTGCGTTTCGAGTGTTTTGAAAGTTCAAAATTTGCGCTGTTTCCTGGTTGTTGTTGCTACTCGTTGTGTAGCCTTGCCATTTGTCGATGCTTCTGTCTTATTTTGTGTTGTTATTGCTTTTGGCCCCCATCTTTTGTCCATCGCCATCGCCATCGACATCACCATCTCCCTCCGCCCGGCCATCATTATCGTAATCTAATCGTCATTTTTCTCTTCATCCCAGTGCGACAACAAGCGACCTTTCTGCAACAAATGCCAGGCCAACGGGCGCGAGTGTGCCGGCTACCAACGGGAAACCGTCTTCATCATTGGGACCCAACAGGACCGTGGCCGATGCTCGTCACACCCACCGCGCGTCATCAGGAGACCAAACCGAGACAGTACCGGAAGTGGCAGCGGTTCCGGAAGTGTCTTTAACGGCGGAGACAGTGGCACAATCACTGCCACAGCCAGTCCGAGCATTACTCCTAGACTATCTCCCAACCCGGCGGCGTCGGCACCCGCTCTGGCTGGAGCCGGAATGTCTTCCCCTGAACCGGACGAGTCTTTCTCGCATATGTCGGGACAGCCTTTTGTATTTCCCGACTTCTTCCCTCTCCCCGACGGCCAGGTACCCAGCCATCTCCTTCCTCCTGCTATGCCGACCGACCTCTTCGGAGAATTCGACCCCTTTTCGGAGAACAACCAGCAGCGACCACTCCAGCAATCAATGCAGCAGCAGCAGCCACTCCCGCAACCACCGCACCAGCCGCATCAAATGCATCAACCATACCGCCAACCGAACCGGCCGCACGACCAAACCGGCGGTATTATCATGACGATGCCAGGACCGGGTATGCCAAGCTTCTTGACTCCGCCCGGAATGTCCAACGGAATACCCAGCAGCCCATCGCTACCAACCCTCAACGACAACAGCCAATTCATGTCCTTCCTGGCCGTCAGCGGCGGTAGCAGCCCGTCTATTGTGAGCATGGATCACCAAGTCAGGCCCGGCGTTGAAAGACAATTGTCGGCAGAAGAACTAGACAGGGGAGCAGAGGCAAGGCGCTGGAGCAACGATCAACTACGGAGAAGTTCAAGGTACCGCCGCCGTCACGGGCTGTGAAGCAGTCGCAAGCGGAGTCGTCCAAATCTTTTTTAACTTTTTTGCGCGTGTACTTAAGCTTAAAACAAAACTGTATTTAACTTTGTTCTTACCCCCAGGCATGTCACCCCCTATGTTGGCTGGGCCAACACTAGCAATAGCAGCACGATACGAACATGATTTTTTTGCGATTTATTTTTTTCTCAACCTCTTTTCCTTGGCCTATCCATGTCTACACACACTTAGACTGTTCTTTAATGTACCTACACTCGAGCAAACCTTGAACAATACTGTGCCTCGCCAACTATACTTGAACCACGTGACCAAGCCTAACAGCAACTAGTCAGCAACACAAGAACGACTTCCCAAGTCCAAAGTCCTCAAAGAACGCTGGCCGCATGAAAGACATTTTCCTGCTTTCTCGAGGACAGGAATAAAAGTTACTTCAAGTGGCCTTGCGGCTTCTAAATTACTCAACACTGGGAGAACAGAACAAATATACTCTCCAAAGGAAGCACGCAAGGCCCACCTGCCTTGGACGAGCCTGGCAAGAATCGCACTTTCCTTTAACAGAAAAACGCACGCCAGCTGTGCCGCAATGGTCAAGTGCAATGGTCAAGATGCTGATGTTGAGTTTCTTCCATATATATCAAACATTGATGCGCCCACTTGAGCAGCAAATACCAGCCGACAACGACCAATCCAAGTTCTGTCAATCCTCCTCCTCTCCAGCAGACACAAAGTATTTCTTTTTGATTTGCCTCAGCACACCAATGCCTCTCACTTTGACGGCATTACTCCATTAAAGGAGTTGCGGTACATTCGTCATCATAGGCAGTAGCACCTTGTTACCTGATTGTTTGAAGTGCGTCTTTTTTTTTGCTCGAATGAATCCGAATTAAAAAAAAAGACTCCGAGGAACATGTGCATACCTCCAGCCATGGTTGCAAGTGTGCTCATGGCATGGATACTCCCACAATGCTCCCACAACACGAACCCCGTCAGTACATAGTCGTGAGGGCCATGGGCAGGAAGTATGTACCACGCTCCTTCAGATATCTCACAATCTTTTTTGAAAAAACTCGGGGCCCCACAGAAGTGTTGTAGGAATGCCCCGAGTTTGTTTATTTCCCCCGGCATCCAAAGTAGGGCAATCATCGGATAATGCACCCTCCCAGACGCCAACCTATACCCATTCAGAAACTCGAGGCCCCACGGAGAGGTTGCATGTGAAGGAGGATCGACCTCGAGTTATTTTTTCCCCAGCATCCAAAGGCATGGGCAGTGCCATCGGGAGGCACCAGGACTGTTTCTCCTTCAGAGGAGCATGTCGCCTGCCTCTCCACGTGCACGCCCACGATGGCTTCCCATAAAAAAAGAAAAAAAAAAAAAACGATCCGTTTCGCTATACGCAGGTGGATCATTCCTTGGGGTGTAAAGGTTCCCCGTAGAGGACTGGGCGGGAGGCGACTGTATTTATACTCTCTCAAGGAAACTGTCTCCCTTGGACACTAGGTTTTTTTTGTGCCAAAATGACGGCACCCCTTTATTACCTTTTTGTGTGGTGGCGACGCAAAAAAAAAGGGATGTCAGGGATGACTTCAAAAATGCCAGGCCACCTAGCCAGACACGACGCTGTGCTGAGTCAACACAGTTTGACACACTCTCCTGCCACTTTTCACGATGATGAAAAGGGAAAGAAGTGAACTATTTCTCGTCGGAAAGCACGCTCGTTGCGGCAAGCCATCAATCTCAAGCTGGAGATCTATCTACGATTTGGTGCGGCTGTCTTGTTTAGTTTGTTGGCGGTGGTTTTCATATATGCACTGTACCTACACAGAGAACTATTTTGTCCAACACTGTTTAGTTGAAGACAAGGGGGCTTGTGGGATAGGGTTTGAAATTAACAATGTCTTTGATTTCGGCAGTGCCCGTTTGTGGAGCAAACCCAAACAAGTTTGTGAGCTTGTTTTTTTTCTTCCTTCACTTCTCAACCTTTTTTTTCTGCGCGTCTTCTAGGACTGAATCGAGCGTGACATTGGTCATGGGATAGTTTGAACGGTCCAAATGGACGAGCCAAGGTGTTGCTGCATGCTAAAAGTAAAGAAAAGAAAAGAATCAGAAAACATGTCTGGGATATTGTTTTCAACTCTTTTGTAAAAAGCACATAAACGATTGAGATCTAGCAATGCCCGGCTGTGCAGTGGTAAAATATTGGAGCATCCGGTTGAGAATGGCCTTGGACTCGGTGTATCCGACATAGTCACAAAAGTCAAACTTGGAGTCCAATGCATACTCTTCGACTGTGTGCACAGTAATGTCTCCGCATATGTAGACGTCTGCTGTCGCACCGAGCGCATCCTAGTCGGCCGCCAAGCCGCGTATTCGGGGCCGGAGGGCTTGTGCCTTGACCTTTTTTTTTCTCGTGCTGGTCTCGAAATGCATGTCCCGCATATCTTTTAGCAAGCCTGTGATGCCCCCAGATAGGACAGCGAGTCGATATAGCCTTTTGCGTTTCTCGGGCAGCTTCCTGGCGAGTGCGCCCAGGGGGGCATCTTTCCAAACTGCATCGTCATACGGACTCTTGCCTCCGTGGACATTGCAGTAGCCAAGCTGGAGAGCATTCGTTAGCTGGGGGGCCCAAATTGTGGCAAGAGAGAAATAAATAGGCAAAAATAAAAAAAAATAGAAAAAACGTTTCAATATACAACGACACCGTAATTGTCCAGTGCCAGGAGACAGTCCAGCTCATCTCGAGGGTCTGGCGGACCACGGGCCGCCATGATCGACTTGACACCAAGACTGTGCGCCGCACACACCAGTGGCCGCGTCATGTCAAACATCGTTTCGAAGCGCTCCACCACCGAGGCAGCAGCGTGTCTGGTTGTCCAGTGCTTGGCTGAGGCTCCGCAGAGCCTTTCCGTAGACAGTCGGATAGACCAGCTCGGCGGCCGGGCGTCCGCGCTGGAAGTTGGTCCACGACGACAGTAACAACATGACAGCGTCACGCAGAGCGGGACTCGCGCCGAGACGAGCCGGCAGCACACGAGTGTAGCTGACCAAGTCGACAAACTGGCGCATGTCGTCGGGCACGCGGTTCAAATGGCCCACCATGCGGGTGGCAACACGGTCAGTTACTGTGGCTGGTGGAGGCCGAAGCGGGCACGCATTTGACCCGGCAAGGCGGAAAGCGTTGACATGCCCACCTCCAGGAATACATAGTGTAATGCCTTTGCTGTTGGTGGTGGTGGTGACTTGTCGTCGTCGTTCTGTGCCAAGGTGTCTGCACGCATCAAACTACTACTACTACTCTGCTTGACTCTGGTGTTGTGACGACAACCCGTGTGCCAGTTAGAGCAGGGCCAGAGCACACTGGCTATTTCTCATCGCACTTGATTCGGTATCAGAACTTGTTCGCGAGAAGGTTGCAAGGTACAGAGTGAATGAACCTTGATTTTTCTGAGCTTAGGGTGAGTTTCAACTGTCATCTCGTGTTGACCCTTGCAGACTGTTTCCGGACGAGATTCAGGCTGACGAGAATACCACCCCTTTTTTGTCTACCTTGCAAGGCTGCTTTGAGGCTGATGCCGCAGAAGATTGCCAGAAAGGGCAATTGTCAGAACACAAATGCGGGCAGACCCACTCGGACTGGGGCTTATTTAAGCTTACACGCCTACGCCAAGCATGCCGACTTGAAGGCAAGCTGGGGATCGACTGTCAGGTATGGGGAACTGCAAGTCACAACTCACATGTCCGAGTGCTTTCCGTGAACTTCAGAAACAGGGTTTCCTTGCGAATTATCTTCTCGGCCCAACGACTGTTCGGTCTCCAAAAGGAGCTGGTATTGTCACCGTAACCGGATTTCTGGCACCACCGTGCTGACAAGCAAGGCAGATCGTGGCCATGAATGGCCGAGAAAACACACCCGGGGACTTATCCAATCAAGGAAAGCCCAGCACCACCATCCAACTCGGTGAAATAGATCAGGCTTGGGCTTCAGTACTGAAAGGGTCTCATGATTTTAAAGGCTGCCAAAGCAGGATCGCAAACGTGGAAAAGAGAGAACTCCAGCTAGAACAATTGCCCGCAAGGGCCAGATTTAGACTTGTGGAAAACTCACCTGAATTGGTTCCATTGAGAGAAGAAAAGACCAGTTTTAAGGTATGTTTGCCTGCCATTGGGGCAATTCAAAACAAGCGTGATATATGGGTATAAAAAAATTTAAATTAAATGACAACTGGCAGCCATACTATGCCCCCTTCAGGGTTTGAAAGATGCAGTGTGAGCCTGTTAGAAGGCCATCAAAAGACCTACAAGATGAGTTTCACACAGGAAACTGCTATGGCGTCTTGAGCTGAGAAATAAGGAGTGACACAAAGAGGCTGAGGGAGGGGGGTTCTGCATTTGTCCCTCGTGTACTTTATAACACAATTACACTGAGAATTGATAGCTCTCACTTGAGCATGCTTTGGCCTCAAGTGTTACATAATGCCGTTCATACTTCGCCAACCTCAGGCATCGATGGCCATATTACTGATCAATATTTTGGGCAGCAACAGTGAGGCAGTAAACCAAAAACTGCCATTCAAGTATTTATTAGTCATGCCTGCCACCTCCATCGTGACTTCCTTTTCGACAACTGGCTGAAACAGGAACATGCAGCCTTGATAACACGTTATTGGCCAATGAGGTGCCACAAAACTGGGCGAGCCCAGCCCCGCTGCTGCCTATTTTGCCCAGCTGAGATGAGGACGCGAGGTAAAATCTTCTTTTTTTTCCCTCCAGTAAAAAAATCCTGCCCTCCTTCTTATTGCCACAATACGGGTTTTGGTATTCTCTTGGTATCTTGGTCTTTCAGCTTCGCAGCCCACCCATTCGTTCACAAACTTTCAACTTCTACTAACCCTTATTAACCTTTAGCCTCACTTTGCCGCCTCGAAATCAAGCCCAGCAATGTCGGATCACAAGAACGAAAGCCAGCGGAAGCCTGGTGCCGCCGGAAGTCGTGAAAGTGGCACAGAGTCAACACGACCATTTTCAAGTCTGGGCATTTATGATGGACTGGACATCAAAAGCCCACCAAGAGATGAGCAGCCAGGAGACCCTTTAACAGAGGTCACGACAGTGCCTGCTCTATCAGCACTTCTCCAGAACTTGGCTGTATATGAGGATAACTCAACCCGGCTCGCATTCTTCTCACAAAGCGACAAGCTCATTGCGGCTCCAGAGGCGGACGACACGCTCGAGGCCGGGAAGGTGTTGTGTGTCGAACAGAATACGAACCAAGTTCATTTTCGCCTGTGCCTGAATCACCCAGAGGGGGGGCTTATGTTTGTCATATACTTTGACCCAGCCAGCGATACATGCCTTCTCGTCAATCACTCCTACTGCGACGTCGCTCTTACGTCCGTTGACAACAACGGCCAGGAAACAGGTAGCGCCTTTGTCCCCAAGGGGGCAAAGCACGTCGTAAAACCATGCCTGTGGCGCGTCCATCTTACCAAGGACCGTGTGTCTACACAGCACGTCCTCGACTTTCTCATTCTCCGGAGGAAGTTTGTTGTCAGCTTGACACCCCCGCCAACGGGTCCGCTTCGTGGATTGCCTGGACCAGCAAAACGGAAGGCCGATGATGAAACCTCTGGAGCCAAGCAACTGGAAAGCGCCGCGAAGAAACTAAAAACTGGCCAGCTTCCAGCAGCAGAAGACATCACATCCATCTTCGTCCAAGTGTCCAAGGAGGCCGTGGCTGCCGAAGGCAAAGGAAAGGGGAAAGAGCCCCAGCTCGGACTCGCACCACAGCTGCAGCAATCTCCTAGCACAGACCTGACAAAGATCGGGGGCAACCCCATGCTGTGCCTGCGCGATGGCGACACTGCGGCGATTCAGACACATCCGGCAACAATCGACAATCCTAATGCTCTGACGCCCGCGAACTACCGCCTGACTCGGGTTAACAGGATCTTTGATAACCGTAATACGAGTGTTTTTGCCGTGCAGCACTCGTTGCTTGGCTCACAGCGCATGATCACCAAGGTGGCTAAGTCGGATGAAGATTCTCTGAAGCGCTGTGCAGACACATTTATGCACGAGGTTCGCCTTCTGGCGAGGTGCAACCATGTAGGTGTTCTTCTAAGTGCATGTCGGAAAACATTCATCATTACTAACATTGTCAGCCCAACATTGTCAAATTGGCCCTTTTTGATGCCCGCATGTTCAGCATGATCCTTGAGGAACTGCCCGTCAACTTGTCGCAGCATCCGACACCCTACACAGCTCAAGATACCCGCACCGTACTCCATGATGTGGCCAGTGCATTGGCGTACCTGTCGGATAAAGGCATCGAGCACAACGACATAAAGCCTTTCAACGTCGCGTTTTCGCGCCAGCGCGGGGCAGTCGTCCTCGATTTTGGCTTGGCAGCGGCTGTTGGAGGAAAGGCGTCTGACGGCGGTACGCCGTGGTATGTGCCACCAGAATACATGGATTCCAGGCGCGGCTTGTCTGGTGACGTGTGGGCTACTGGAGTCAGTATGCTCTTTGTGCTCGGCAAAATGAGGCTACCAGAGAAAAGCGCACGAGGCTGGATGATTGCAAAAGTCAATACGGATAATGCAACAAAGAGCGCAATGCTGAAATGGCTCGACCATGTGGCAAAGGTGAGACAGGCTTTGGATTTGACAAAATCTGTTGATAGGCTCGTGTATGAGATGCTGGAACCCCAGGCGGAGGCCCGCATTTCTGCCCGACGTGTGGTGGAGACTCTGATTTAACGCAGTCTGTCTGCCTAATGCATCACGTGATATTACTTAGATATTACTCTCTGTAGTTCTCGAAATTCAGTTCATCAACTTATCAGCTTACACAAACTCAGTCCAATGTGAAATAACGCCCACAATACCAGTGCCAGAGTCATGGCGCCACCACGGCTATTTTCGCTTCCTCCGTTTGCCGAAGGGATTCATTCGTGGGCCACCCCGCAGGTGCCGATCCGCGAAGACGAGCTTTTCAAGTCGCTGCAAGACGAGTACAACACGGTCACGATCTCACTCCAGAGCACATTTGCCTTCCACACCGATGTTCGAGATGCCGCGCGCAGAGCCGAAAATGTCGAGCACTTCCATAAGCTGATGGCTGAGACGGCAGCCAAGCGGCGTGAGGAGACGGTGAGGTCTGTGAATGGCCTCCTGTGCAGCTTTGCGGCACCCTACATACGAGCTCTGAATGTTGTCGGCCCCGGCAACGAAGGCTACAAGGCGCTGCATAATCTCCTACACCATCGAAGCCTAGACAACGTGGTCATGTTTCTTAGTCGGTTCTATGAACAGGTGCACCGGCGCGTTGAGTGGGAGAGGATGCCCATGTGGACATGGGAAGAAGACAGAAAGGCGCAGGAAGAGGCCGAGGGAGCCTCCAGCAAGGCAGAAACGAAGGCCGAACCGCATTCAAAACCGGAACCACAGCCAGAAGCAGGCCTGGAATCTCAACGAGTGCCAGATCAGCAAACAAAATCGATGCCCGAACCCACAAATCCACAGGCGGCCTCAGACTCATGTCCCTCGCAATTTGGATTGGCCCCAGAGGGCGATGTCGATTGTCGTCAAGCAACGTCTGATGGAGCCAAAGCCTCAGCCACCCAGGTCCCCCCACAGAAACATCCAGAGACCGAACAATGCACAACTGAAGCGCTTTCTACGCATTCAAGCTATCAGGTGTCGACAGATGATCACGATGGCACACTCTCCCAGGCAGACGCACAAGCTGAAGCATATTGGGCAATGTTGGATACGGACATTGACATCTTTGATATACCAGACTCAGAACCTCCCGGAACCTGGGACAGTCAGCCAAATCTAGTTGTCGATTTTGACAATGAGTTCAGCGACGAGGATGACCATTACACGATCAATCTTGACCTTCCCCCAAGACCAGACACAAAGGTGGTGGTGGACTACATGAGCGAAGTGTGCTCTACGCCGCCACACAGCGAGGCGTCGATGGGTGAACTGGACACCAACGAGTCAATGCTCGATGGTGGGGCGGGCCATAAGAGTGAAGTGTCTTCGGCGCGGTTGCACAGTCCATCGCCAGCTCCACGAGATGCAGGGCAGCCACAAACTTTGCGGGCTACGTCATCATCCCCGGCATCATCGCCATCTACTCTAGACTTTACAAACACGACTACACCTGCACACCCTTTACCTGTCAGCCCGAGGAGTCGTTCATGCTCAAGCAACGAGAGGGACTCACTGCGCACAAAGCAAGCACATGAGAATACACGGAAGAGAAAGAGACAGGAGGATGAAACAGCACAGGGAAGCCAGACCAACTGGCATGTCGGGCTAGAGGCGTCCCCAGACGCCGCACTACCCCGCACACCACCGTCAGCCGATGACAGCGACGGCCACGACAGCTGCGAGAAACGAAACGGCCCAAATGAGCCAGGGGAGGACAGCCGGGGGGCAAGAAAGCGGCGCCGGACCACGGACGAGTTTGGCCAGGATGGGAATGGAAATGAACTGGGAGAAGGGAACGATACCACTACGGAAAAGGATGGCAACGGCGCAACCGGAACATGGCACACTGGATGCTGATTTTTTGACTGGAGTCTGTTTTTTTTTTTTTTTTTTTTTTTTCAAATGACACCATGATGTATCTTACGAGTACGACGTGTGGACTTGCACACAGAATGATGAATCGTGAAATGGTTTCTGCTACAAAGTATCTATTGAACCAAAAATAGCAACCATCTTGAAAAAAGGCGCTTTTGACGTACTAGTTGTCGTAAGTGATGCCTACCATGTAGAAGTGTAAAAGACCGTTACAGCAGAAATAGGGGCACATTGGACCCTTTTTTGTGTGGGCGTTGTAGGCTGTGCGAAGAAAGAGTGATGGCTCCAGTTAACTAACTGGCTTGCTGCTTGCCAAAAGGATCGTCCCAGAAGATAGGAGAACGTTGGGGCCAAGAAGGGCGCATCCCCTTTGATGGGACGAACCTTGATGTTTGGAGCTGTCGGCAGTGCCAAATGGATAAATAGCTGACGCAAAGGCTGTCGGGGGGGCAGAATGTGCCTGTTCTGTGCCTGTTTCTCTTGCCTCTTGGCCAGTGTTTGGTGTCTGTCGTCTCCACTATTGGGCCTGTCTCCCTGTTGCGAGTGCGTCTGTCTGCGTGCGTGCCTGCCTGCCTGCCTGCCTGCCAGGCTCCCCACATACTTCCCGCGCCAGCCTCGTCCACTTTTATGCGTTGGGCCACCCCCCTCCCAGCCCTGGCTAAAGTAAATGCGAGACCCAGGAACAGTGGGGAACACAAGAGCTGGGGTGCATACCCGCCTGCAACAAATGACCGAGCCAGAACATGGGTGTCGACTGGCAATGGTAAACACATGAGAGACAGGGCCAAGTAGAGAATATCTATGGGAGAGAATGTGCAGCAGGCTATTGGCTGGGTTGGGTGTGACGCTGGCCACCTTGGGGAGACCGTGAGGCCTTGACATGGGGTCAGACTTGGGAGGCCACCCTGTATTGACACCACCAGAGAGACACCCTTCTTGGTCGAATGTCCCTAGAAACGGCCGCTTGGTTCAGGAACATTAAAGGGGAACAAAGGCCAACACGACATCGCCACGGGATGAAAAGATGCATTGAGACGGGCGTCTCCAGGTGGCCGCATTCTTGGGTTTACCCATTTTTCCATCCTGGCAAGGTCGAACGATGGGACCGATGAAGATCACAGGAAACAGCAGGGGAGGGATGCAAGTCACTGCGGAATGCACACATACACACTGTCGGGGCAAGGAAGAAATAGGGGAAACATGCCCAGGGGCTGTGATGTGCATGGCCGACGGCGGGCGGCACGACGAGCGAGTGTGTTTCAGGACGGATCGAGGCAGAACAGACAAAGGCCATGGCCGAGATAGTAGGCCAACGGATGGGGCAGGCCAGAAGAAAGGCCATTCTTCCTCTTAAATCGGCTTCTAAGGCTTTGCCGTTTGGAGACCCAGCAGGCGCCGTGTTTCGTCTCGGGGATCGGTATAACTAGTGCTCTTTGTCTGGATGCCTGGCCGTCTTTATCTTTGACTGTGCTGTCTAGTCTTTCTTTTCCACACCTTCTCTCGTTGCTTGCTTCTCGTCTCTCTTTTCTGCCTTCACTTCCACCACTCTATCGCCAAATTCCCCTTACAGCCACGCCTATTTATAAATGCGCTAAGGCCAGCACTACCGAAGCTATCCCCTGCACTAGCAAGAGCCCGGAACGACGCTGTTGGACGGCCGGATTACCCACAAGGCGGCAAACTCCACACAAACAAATTGCCTACAGCACCTGGCAAGCGCTCTACAGGCTTCTATTGACACCTGTCCAGGGGGTGGAAAGACTAGTCACCGCCCCGCCAACGGCCACCACATTTAGTATTATTAGTGCGCTCTTAGACACACCACCGCAAATGGAATCCGGACCCCTGGCGCCAGTGGCAGGCGCGGCCCCTCCTTCGCTCCTGCCCGGCAACGCCCAAAGCGCCAGCGAGCCCAACGAAGCGTTTCCCGCCTTTTGTTTACATGGCGAGGAAGAGCCGCACAAAGATGACCAAAACCAAGGCCCAGCCCAGTTTCGCCTCGAATCCTCAAACTATCACCCCGGAACCCACGTCCACGTCCAAATCCCCCAGAAATACGATACCAGCATCCCTAACAACACACACTCGCCCGTCCACCGCCAGTCCATCGTATCGGCCTACTCCGAGGCGACCAGCAGCAGCGGCAGCACCTTTGACCGGGACGACTTTGACAGCCGGCGGGCATCCGTCATCAGCGCAGCTTCGTCCTACACCTACTCCTACCCGTCGCCGTCGCCCCCCGCGAAGCCTCTCACACGCAGCCGACGAGACGCCAAGCAGCTGCATGCAGCCCGGGTCCAGCGCTCCGGCTCGGCCAGTGTAGCAGCCTTGGGATCGACCGAACACCGCGAACTCAAAGAGAAGGAGAAGGAACACGCCCGCGAGCGAGCCGACTGGGACTGGACCGCACGCCGAGCAGGCAGCTCAAGCCCGTCAGGAGATAGTGCAGCAGCAGCAGCAGCAGCAGCAGCAGCAGGAACAAGCGACTCCGGCGGCCTCGCCAAGATGGCGTTTGCAGAGCAGCAGCGGTGGATCAAGGTGCAGGAGAAGACGTTTACAAAATGGCTCAACACCAAGGTGTCGGAGCGCGGGCTCGAAGTCAAGGACCTGGTGGCCGACCTGAGCGACGGCGTCATGCTGATCCACCTCCTCGAGTGTCTCTCGAGCGAGTCCCTGGGCCGGTATGCGGCCAAGCCCAAGCTGCGTGTCCAGCGCTTCGAGAACGCCAACCTGTCCCTCAACTTTATCAAGTCGCGCGGCATCCAGATGACCAACATTGGCGCCGAGGATGTCGTCGACGGCAACCGCAAGATCATCCTGGGCCTCATCTGGACGCTCATTCTGCGCTTCACCATTAGCGACATCCACGAGGAGGGCATGACCGCCAAGGAGGGACTGCTGCTGTGGTGTCAGCGCAAGACGGCGTGCTACGACGAGGTCGACGTGCGCGACTTCAGCGCCAGCTGGAACGACGGCCTGGCCTTCTGTGCCCTGCTCGACATCCACCGCCCCGACCTCATCGACTACGACGCCCTCGACAAGTCGGACCGCCGCGGCAACATGCAGCTGGCCTTTGACCTGGCCCACCGCGAGATCGGCATCCCCAAGCTGCTGGACGTTGAGGATGTCTGCGACGTGGCCAAGCCCGACGACCGCTCGCTCATGACGTACATTGCCTACTGGTTCCACGCCTTTTCGCAGATGGAAAAGGTCGAGAACGCCGGCCGCCGTGTCGAGAAGTTTGTCAACAACATGCAGGGCGCCTGGGAGATGCAGAGCGCCTACGAGCGGCGCATGGCCGAGCTGCTGCGGCAGATCCGCCACCAGGTCGAGTCCTGGCACACATCCAAGTTTGCCGGCACCTACGCCGACGCCAAGGCCCAGGCAGGCACCTTTGCCTCGTACAAGCGTGGCCAGAAGCGCGCATGGGTCGCCGAGAAGAGCGAGCTGGCTACACTGCTGGGCAACATCAAGACCAAGCTTGGCACATACCGGCTGCGGCCGTACGACCCACCTGTCGAGCTGGGTCTGGAGACATTGGACCGGGAGTGGGCAGCCCTGACGACGGCCGAGATGAGCCGGGGGCAGCTTATCAACGAGACAATCAGAGAGTGAGTAGACGCCAGAAGGATATTTATTTTCTGTCATCAATCGTCAACGAAACTAACAACACCCAGTATCAAAAACGGGCTGCGCAAGTCGTTCGCCGACAAGGCCAACGATTTTGCAATGGCACTCAACACGGTGCAGCTGGCCATCTCGGGCCTGGAAGGCGACGTCGAGGACCAGCTGCTGCACGTGCGCAAGCTGTCGGATAACCTCCCACCCTTGGATGCATACCTGTCGACGATTGCAGCAGTGGACGAGCAGTGCCAGGAGGCCAACATTGAAGAGAACGATTTCACAACGTACACGTACGACGAACTGTGCTACGAGCTGGGTTTAGCCAAGTCGAGCGTGTCCAAGAAACTCGCCTTTTTGGAGAACCAAATGGTGGCCCGCAGCATGACCAACCTGACGCCTATCCAGCTGGAAGAGTTCGAGTCCGTCTTCCGCCACTTTGACCGCGACGACAGCAACGCCCTGCAAGAGCTCGAGTTCTCCGCCGCACTGGCTTCCCTGGGCCTGGTGTTCTCCGAAGAGGAGATGCACGAGTACTTTGTGGAGGCGGCCGGCAGCGAAGGATCTGCGGCCCGCGTGTCGTTTGAGCAGTTTATCCGCTTCATGGTGGACGTGACCGAGGACCAGAACACGGCCGAGCAGGTGTTCCAGTCATTCCGCGAGGTGGCCGACGGCAAGCCGTACGTGACGGAGATGGACCTGCGGCACTCGCTGGTACCGGACGAGGTGATCGACAAGCTTGTGGCCATAATGCCGGCACACGCCGGTCCAGACCTGGCCGAGGACCGGGGCACGCCGCAGTACGACTACATTACCTTTATGGACAAGATGATGAGCAGTGCCGAAGAGATTGCCGCACAGAACGCAGCGCAAAGCGCAGCACACGGCAACAACCGGAGCAGTGGCATCAGCAGCAGCAGCCAAGGGACAGGCGCAAGCAGTACAGGGCAGCACAAGGCACATGCGTCGTCCATATCGACCGTGTCGTCGTCGTCCGGAAGCAGTCCACGAAAGGTTAACGGTCTTCATTGATCGTGGCCCCTGTCTTTATCATCTTGTCTGCTTCTGTTCTTGTTAGATTGTCTGTACTGCCGCGTTTCTCTCTCTCTGTCTCTGCATCATCTTATACCCTCTCTCTCTTCTTATGTCTCCCTCCATCCATTCTCTTCTTCCGTACATATCTCACGCCATCTGCAATGCATATATATACAAACCCTCCTCGCCGAACATGCATCTCCCCCATTCTCGAAGGTCTCTTCCACTGCCACCTCTCGCGCAACTACCACACCGCTGGCTGCTCCAATACTCTTCCCCCCTTTTTGGATTCTCTCTTGATGTACTTTTTTTAACTCTCACAAAATTAAAATCAAACCGCATGCACTGGCGAGAAACGGGCTTCCATTTTATTTGTCATTCTTCTTTTGTCTTTCGTTCTGCTTCTTATGGGTTTGAAATGTCCTTGCTTTCGCCGTCTTGAGTTTCTTTTTCGTCCATCCAACTTCTACTACTTTTTTTATCCAACTTCTTTCGTGAACTACACACCACTTTTGTGTGTGTGTTTACATTAAAACTCTTTCTTCACCCATTGTACGGCTTGTTATATCACGCCAAGTCTTGCTTTTTTTTTTCCCTTTAGGTTACCCTCCCCCATTACACACAAAGTTAGATTCAATACCAAATTTGGAATTTCTCTCTTAGAATAGCAAAGAACGTAATAAATGTATGCGTACAATTGCAATATAAAGCGGAGCCTGAAAATCACGGTCAGGGCCAATGTTGTGTCGCTGGCATTGGATTTCCCCTAAACCGATGTTGTGTCTTTGATCTAAAGAACAAGCAGGATATGCAAAAAAGGAGAGACTAAAGCTGAGAGGAAAGAAACACTGCAAATCCATCTCCTGGTCCAAATGAAGCAAAAAAAAAAAAAAAGACAGAAAACTTGACCGTTGACGCCGTAACAATGAACTGACAGAAACAAAAAAAAGTGAACCTCGAAACACAAATCAAAACAAACCTGCAAAAACAGAACACAGCCATTTGCCAAACTCTGCCAGGAGTTTTTTTTTTGTCTCTTTCTTTTTCTCTGTGGAATTCTTTCGGACCGGTTTGTCTATAACCCCATACACACACCCCCAGTTCCCGCCAGTGATGTTTCCCAATCCTCCAATTTTTTTTTCCTTTTATTTATTAAACGCACCCATATCGGAGAGCGCTTTTGCCAGCCGCCGGTAGTCCCGCAACAGCTCCAGCACTTCGCTAATCCGCAGATCCGCCGGGTTGTGCAGCTCCATGAAACGCTTCACGGGCGGTGCAATGTGCGCTTTTGGCGGAAGTGCAGCGGCAATCTCAGGGAACGCCTAGATTGTTAGTTCTGAAAAGAATGGAGGTGCAAGGCAAAACGTCAAAGGGGGAGTGGAGGGCTCACCGTTCCTAGATCTCCTCCATCGACCGGCTTATCGGTCGTCTGCACTGCCGGCGTCGACTGGGCCCGTCCGAATCCGCGGAAACCGCCCAGGCGAGAAATGGGGTTCAGAGAGCTGCCCAGGTTGCGTACAGAGTCCATCAGTGCCGGGTTGTTGGTTCCAGAAGTCGATGCTGTTGTCTCTCCGCTTGTCGATGCTGCGTCGTCGTCGGCGGCAAAAGCCACCCGTCGAGACGAACTGGCTGCGCTGCGTGTACTATCGGCACTCGGGTCGCGGGAAACAGACGTCTTGCGGCCGCCCACAAGGGAAAGCAGGCGCTCTTCACGAGTAAGAGTCAGACGCCGCGGCTTCTCCTCCTTTGTGTCCTTCTGGTTGGCTGGCGGCGGCGTAATAATCCGCGGTGGTGCGATATGCGGCGGGTGAGTCTGGGTGCTGGGGTGTTCATCACCGTTGACCGACGATTCGTCTTCACTGCCCGGCGGCGGCGTGGCAATCAGCTTCCGAGCCTCGTCCAGCGTCTTTGGCAGCAAAACGTCAGCAGGGGTCTTGCCGGTCCCGTCGACCCCGCCAACGAAACCTGCTGCAGCACTTCCGTCGCCTTGGGCAGCCGCTGCAGCTGCAGCTGCTTGTTGTTGCTGCTGGCTCATGCGTCCAAAAAATAGACGGTAACTGCCCTCCAGGCTGGTCTTGAAACTGTGATCGGCAGCATTGAAAGTGTTGATCACTGCGCCGCCAGCGGCACCCAATGCCTGCGCTGGCGTGTTGACCAGGTCGCTCAGCCGCCGGTTACGCAGCTGCACAGCAGCACGCAGGCCAGATGTTGGAGAAGGTGCCGGCTTGATCGATGCCGCGGTGGCTTGGCTCGGACTCAGCTCGGGGTTTGTGGGCGTGGCCGCCGAAACCGTGATTTTCTGTTCAAAATAAGGAGGGAAAGTCTCGGTCTTGGGGGTCTCCGGTCCGGGTGCCGCCTTGACAGGGCCAGACGGTGCCTCGTCGGCACGTAGGGTAGACAGGTCTACTGTATCCAGGAAGCTGATAGAAGCCTCTAGGTTAGTTAGACAGTATGCTGCCTCGCCTTCGATTTTGGTTTCCCAGCGGAACCGCTGGATAAAGTTAAGGTCGCTGACCACGTTCAGCTGCTGGGGTGGGAGTGTGATGAGGGTGTAGATCAGCATAGGCATGATCTCATCGGCTGAAGATGAGGGATGAAAATGAGATAGGGTGTCCACGATGCCCTTGTGTGCAGACTTGAGATGGTTAAGCTTGCCCAGAGGGTAGTGTGTCTGTCCCATAAGAGCAATCTCCTTGCGAGCTGGTTCAAGCCACTCGCGGACCTCCTTTTGTTTCAAAGCAATGGCTTCGGGTGGGGCAGAGGCCGGCTCGCCCAGATCAACACCCAAGTCTGCCGGGCCAATACCAACCACATCGAGGGCAGCTGTCTTGGACCGCAGCTTGTCGTCCTGGGCCTCGTCCTGCGTGGTCCGGTGGCGGTAGATGCGGTCGTAGATGCCCTCACAGAGTCTCCGTTCGACAGCCTCCTCCAACAAGCTCCGCTTCTGTTCCAGGGCGCGTCGTGCTCGTTTCCGGTTGGCCAGCTCTTCGGAAGTTATCATCTGTTGTTCGGCTTCGGTTTTTGGCGGATGGGGTGGCGGCGTCCTAGTGTCTCGGCCACTTATAGAGATGGAAGCCGCCTTGGCCCGGAACAGGCTCGCCGCCGATGCACGCGTGGTGTTAGTAGGTGCAGGCGACCTCTCACGGTTCTGTCTTGAGGCAAGGGTGGCAATGTGTGTGCCGATGTGTGTCGAGGCGGTGAAATAGAAGTCTTGGAACTTGCGAGAGAGGTTGTCGATGTTGGGCGGCGTGGGATGGACTTTTGCGGAAAGAGATTCTATGAAGCTGCAGGCAGGGAAGAGAAGCAAACTGTTAGCAACGGAGAGGAAGGCAGGACATGCATGCAGACGGGAAACCTACTTGTCTGTGAGCCCAATCAGCTCGATAGGCAGGTCCTCCATGTCAACGGATGCCCGCGGAGGCTCGGGGGGATCGTCATTGTCCTCCTGTGTGTCAAAGGTGTCTGCGCCGTCTGCCTGGGCTGCAGCAGCCTTGCTCTTCTTCTCGTTCTGGGACGCCATGATGTTGATTTGTTTCTGGCGAGACGCGTCTTTGTCCTTCGGTGGAGTGGAGTGAGGTGCAGTGCTTGCCCTCTTGGGCGGTGGTGGTTTGAAAGTAGTGGAGGTCGAGGTTGAGGTCGTATTCGAGTTAGAGGCGGGCTTTGAGGACTTGCCCGTCACTTCCGTGCGCCCCGAGGACGAGGTGAGCCGTAGCGGGCTTGGGCGCTTACCGACCGCTGCGGCATCTTTGGAGCTGGCGGGCGCCATGAAGGTCTCGGTCAAGGTGCTGAACATTGTCAATTGGGAGTTGCTTGCGCGGCTGCCTAGCCAAGGCTGCGGTTCTAATGGGGAAAAGAGCTGCTTTTGGGGCAAAGACAGACGAGGCCGCGGCGAGAGACATGGAAACAAAGACACAGTGCAGAGGCACAACAAGCACGGAACATCAACGGCAGACGGCACGGGAAACACAAAGACGCAGGTGCACAGCTCAAAGAACGCAGACAGAGGGCATACTGACCTGCTGGGTGACGCATGAAGCTCCTTAGTGATCTTGAAACCTCGCGCGGGCTGAGGGGTGTGAGAGTGGAGCAGCAGAGCGCGCTGGGCGTAGTAGTGCTCGCGGGTCGTCTGGGGAAACGAAACAACGACAGCCAACGACAGCCGGTTGGTTGGATGGCGGTATAATGCAGGCAATATGGGGGTGGATGGGCCGTTTTAGAAGCCCGCTGGATGGTCGTTGGCTGACCTCGGGGTCGCCTGGATGCGAGATGATAATGTCAGGCAACTACAAAGTTGGCCGTCGCCCACACACGGAGCTGGAGGGTTCAAGCGACGCGGGCACAGCCACCGTGTAGCCGGGGATCGCGGGAGGGCAGGATGGTGCTGGGCCGGTGGTGCCGGCAGATGGTTGATGTCGTGGCGGGCAGGCAAAGAGCAGATGCAGCGCGAGCAGCTGTCCAGTCACGTCGACGGGCAGCCTGCGAATATGACTGAGCACAAGAACACCAGGGGTGGGGAGCCTGCAGGATGGGCTAGACGGCCGAGGCGCGTTGCAGCCGTGTAAATGAGTTGATTCTTCCCCGGGGGGCTTCTTTCTTGCTTCTTTTTTTTGCTTGCTTTTTTGGCCTTTTTTGGCCTTTGGCTTTTGGGGTCTTTTTTCACTTCTGGCCTCCAGCTGAGGCTCTTCTGTCCCTCCTCTCTGGCCAGATAGCTCTACGAGTGCTAACGGCAAGCACGCTTTGTGTGTCCACTCCATCGCACCTGCCGCTCTTGGCGGGCGATCTGCCCCCCTTTTGCGTGGCAGGCAGCTACGGACGGCGGCCTGTCGGTCTTCCTCGCGTCCGCGAGGTCCACTGGAGGACGCATAATCAGGCACCAGGCAACACTTTCGGTCTCATTCAGCAGCTCGGCGGCATATTGGCCAGGCCGTTACTGCGTGCTAGACTGTCTGTTAGATTCGTCCAGGACACAGGATCCCGCCTACATGAACAAGCCGTTTGCAGAGTGACAACATAGTCACGTGGTGTCTGTTGCCATTGTTAGTGCGATTGTATCTTCCGCCACAATTACAGCGGGGACTACCTCGTCTCTAACACACCCCTGGCCATTTTGCCCCAGCCAGTCAGCATCCGTTGTCGGCAGCTGGTCGCCGCCTAATCTGGTTATCGCAGCCATTCGTCATACATTCTCGACGGCCAAATGCCACACATGACATCGCCTCCTCCTCCTCCGCTCCACCAGGCCAACTGTTGGGGACTCCGCACGTGCATGTCGACCTCGTGCATCACCGCCTGAGGGCTGTCATCGAGTTGCTGCAGTCTTTCCTTTGGCCCTGCATTCCCACCTCCAGCACTGCGACCGCGCTTATCAACAGCCTTACTGCGGCCGACCTCTGGCCTTCATCGTTTCCTGCTTCCTTGCTTCCCTCTGTTGCTTTCTTTTGTTTACCCGCCGTACATACTCCCGGGGCCCCTCCTGCACCCCCGCGTTCCTCCTCCCCTCCGATCAGTTCATCCTCCCGCCATGGTGTCCGCCCGCAGCCATGGACAGTCGACCAGGTGCGCCTCTGCGGGCAGAGTGACGGCACAGCTGCTGCTCTCCTTCCTCGCCATCGCCGGCCCGCCACTCGCCGCGGCTGCCAGCGACAGGGCATCTGAGCAGCTGGTCCTTCCCCTGCCTCCGAGCGGCCCGCACCTGACTCCGGAGCCTCCAGCTCCCGCGGAGCATGTATTCGTACGTCTTCCCCACCGTTTGCTTTCTTTGTCTGTCCTCGCTTCGCTGCGCTTCCCAGTCACTCAGTCACTCCGGGTTCGCCTCGCTCTTACTAACGTCTTTCGCCGTCCAGACTCTCCGACACATCTACCACCATGGAAGCCACAAATACCCAAAGCTCCATCGAAAACAAGACGTCCACGACCGAAATGCCGAGGTCTGGCTCGAAGAGGAGGACGGCCACGAGAGCCGCCGCCTTCCAGTCCTCCGCGCCAGCAGCGAGGCGTCGACCATCGAGCGCCTCGTCGACCGTCGCCCCAGTGTCGTCGACCCCATGGTGGCGTACGCCCGTGAGCGCGGCTACGTCTCGGTGCTCTCGCCGGACGCCTGGACGCTCGACAGCGTTGCCACCCCCAACATGACCGACAAGGCGACCGTGCTCAGCATCGCTTACATGGCCTCCAACGCATACGTCGAGGACCCCGACCAACCCGACTGGGACGACGTCGGCGAGCCGTTCAACCGCAGCGCCGACTTTGGCTGGGAGGGCGACGGGCTGCGTGGCCATGTCTTTGCCGACGAGACGAACTCGACGATCGTCATCGGCCTCAAGGGCACGTCTCTGGCCGTGTTCGATGGCGAGGGCACCACGACCAACGACAAGGAGAACGACAACCTGTTCTTCAGCTGCTGCTGTGCCCAGCAGGGCCAGTGGACCTACCGCCAGGTGTGCGACTGCGCAACGTCGACGTACGCCTGCAACAACACTTGCGTGCGCGGCGCCCTGCGCGACGAGAACCGCTACTACATGGCTGCCCGTGAGCTCTACGCCAACGTCACCGAGCTTTACCCCGACTCCAACGTCTGGCTCACCGGCCACTCGCTGGGTGGCGCTGTCACCTCGTTCCTGGGCCTTACCTACGGCGTGCCGACTGTCACCTTTCAGGCCGTGCCCGAAGCTCTGGCCGCCGGCCGCCTTGGCCTCCCCGTCCCTCCCGGAGCCGACCCAGACCACCCCCAGACCCGTCGCTTCACGGGCACCTACCACGTGGGCCACACGGCGGATCCGATCTACATTGGCACGTGTAACGGAGCAACAGCATCATGCTCATACGCCGGCTATGCGCTAGAAACTGCCTGCCACACGGGTTATGAATGCGTCTATGACGTTGTCGCCGACAAGGGCTGGCGTGTCGGCGTTGGCACTCACAAGATCCGCACAGTTATAAGCGATATCCTGCTCAAGTACGACACCGTGCCGCCATGCAACTTCACGCCCGAGTGCCGCGACTGCGCTATGTGGAAGATGTACGAGAGCAACGGTACGGAGCGCACCACCACGTCGTCCTCGTCTACCTTCACCTCGACAAGAACTCGAACCCAGACATGCCAAACGCCTGGTTGGTGGGGTTGTCTGGACGAGACCACGACGACAACCGGCACGTCTAGCACAGCGTCCACAACGACGACTACCACGACCACCACGGAGAAGACCACAGTGACCAAGACGACCACCACGACCACCACGTGCAAGACTCCTGGCCGGTTCTGGGGATGTGCAGACGAGCCGACGGATAAGAAGTCTAGTGTTACGTCGACTCGGCACATTACTACCACTACGTCGAAGCCAACCGAAACGCCAACGTCATGCCTGACTCCTGGCCGGTTCTGGGGCTGCGCAGACGAGACTCCCAAGACGACGGCAACAACGTCTTCCAAATCGACAAAGACCCCGGCGCACTCGATCACGGCACCTCCTTCGGGGCCAACGGGTGCGCCGCCTTCGGAACCATCCAAACCAGTGACCAGACACCATTGCCTGCGGCGGAACTGGTTCGGTTTCTGCAAAGACTGGGGCTACATGGGTGATTTATAGATCGCGAGGAGTGGTCAAGACTGCAACAAGTGGCTGCGGTTGTTTGTTTACTGAGACTGTTTGATAGCATCAAGACTGTATTAGGACATTTGATTTATCTTGTTTGGTGTTTTTTGTTTCTTTTGTTTATCTTGTTAGAATAGCATGGGAACCTGGAGAACTAGGAGAATCAAGGGAGAATTCATGGCAGCAGTCCTCGGATTCTCGACGAACTGCTGCCTCTTTGGCGTATTATGGATGGGAAGAGGGAGGTGCCTGAAGTTGCATGGGGCTCTTCTCTGTTTTTGGTTGTTCATTTTTGCTTTTGCGTTTTCTCTTTTTGAATTTGATCTGTACATGGTCTGTAGAAGTCAATACAATATGCTTAAAGTGAATGGCTGCGAATAATGAACACTGTGACTGAGATGGGTGTAAGAGCTGTAAGAGTGCCAAGAAATCGTGTACATAGTAGTGTCTGGACCGATAAGATAAGTCACCACTCCAAATTTCTTACAGCGGACACGCGACCGCTAAAAACCGTCAGAAAACATCTACGCGACTACCTAAATCCCCCTCCCTTTTCCAGACTCTGCGCTCGCAGCTCATCCCTTTGGGCAACAAACGGGCCAGCACCACGACACGAACCACGCCCCCCTTTTAGTTCGTTTGCGCCCTGCCTGCAAATGAACCATGGCTGCGTCTGAAGACGGCGGCGTCAAGCTGTCTGAAGGAGCTGCCGCAGCGTCCTCCAGCAAGCCTGACGACGACCTGTCCTCGGAGCTTTCGAGCCTGTCCGACCCGGACGATAGTAGCGACAACGACGACGGCAAGGATGGCGACGACGACGATGAAAAGGAGCCGGAAAAGAAGATCGAGTGGCTCGCCACGGGGCGCGCGAAGCGGTCAACAGCTGGAAACCGGATGAAGAGTCTGCTTGCGAGTGAAGTGGCTGCTGCAGGAGGACCAGCGGCTGTTGGTGGCGATGAAGACGACCTGCAACTGCTGTTTGCCGAAGACGGCGACGACGAAGGCTGGGAAATGGACGAGGACGCAGACGACGATGAGGCAGACGACGGCGATGACGATGACGACGATGACGACAAGGCGGAGGGAGGAGGAGGAGGAGGCGCAGGCACGTCCAAGAAGAGCAAACGAAGCAAAAACGAAGACGAAGACATGGACTCGACCGACGACGACGAAGACGACCAGGACGGAGCTGTTGCCGACGAGCTTGCCGGTGAACGCGAGCTCGAGCGCCGCGAACACGAGAAACGCATGGCCGCCCGCAAGCGCAAAGCACAGTCGGCCATTCCAGCACGGTTTCGCAAAAAGGTCAGGATCGAGGGCAAGACCACCAAGGACAAGGACAAGGAGAGGTCGTCATCGTCAAGACGGTCGACGCCAAACGATGCCACGCCCACGGCCACGCCACCCCCTGCCAGCGCAGCCTCTGCTGCTGCTGCTGCGCGACGGAAAAAGAGCGAACGCACCAGCTGGCTCCCATCCCTATCCGAAGCACCCACCCGCGCGTCCTCGCGCACCACAACCCGCAACAGCAAAGCTCAGCTGCACATCCAAATGGCCGAGCGCGAGCGGCGGCGAGAACGCCAACTGGCCATCATGGCCAAGAAGCAGCAGCGCGCCGAGGCCAACAAGAAACCGCCCCTGACACAGGCACAACGGCTGGCCGAGGCAGCAGAAGTGGAGGAGATGAACACGGCAAGCTTGAATACGTGGGAAGAGGCCGAAAGGGAGCGCGAAGCGGACCGAGCAGCAAAGCTGGCGGCGATGTACAATCGGACACTGGAAGGCCCAGTGGTGACATTTTGGAGTGGAATTGTGGACTTGAATGCAGCAGCCGGCGCAGACGCTACAGGGACAGGCGCGGCCGAAGGTTTAATGAAGCAGTTTGGACGGATGGTGGCAATAGAAGAGAAGGCGCCGAGGAAGAAGCGGCAACCAAAGGGGGCAGCAGCTGCTGCAAAGGCCGAAGCCGAGAAGGCGGCGGCTGAAAAGGCAGCAGCAGCAAAAGAAGATGGAGAGGCAAAAGACGGCGAAAAGAAGGAGGGCGAAACTGCCGACAAAACAGACGGCAAACCAAGCGACAAGCCGGAAGAGAAGCCTGCCGGTGAGGGCGAAAAACCAAAGTCTGACGATAAGGCGGAGCCAGAGGGAGGAAAGACAACCGAGACAAAACCTGCCGACAGCAAAGAGCCTTCCAAAGACGGGACACAGCCGGAGAAGGCGCCAGAAACAAAAGACACGGCAGAAGCAGCCAAAGATGCCCCAGTCGAGTCACAACCACCCGTTGGAGAACAGGCTGCTGCGCCGACACCTACAACTGCGGAATCAGCCACAAGCGAAGTCAAGGAGCCGGCCAAGGAGAGCGCAGCGGGGGACGCAAACAAGGACGTGGAAATGGCTGATTCCGAGCCTGTGCCTTCGGCCTACAGCGAGTCTGTTTTTGTTCCCATTGGATTGCAGCAGGCTGGCAAAGAGAAGCCCGCAGAAGAAAAGCCTGCGGAAGAGAAGCCCGTGGATGAAACTACAGACAAGGCAGCCGAGCAGGCTCCAGCAGAAAAGCCGGCCGATGATGCAGCAACAGACAAAGGGCCTCCGACGGAAGACACGGTCATGGCAGATGCCCCTGCACCATCACAGCCGCAACAGGAGACGCAACAGGGGACCATGCAACACGAGAAACCTACGGCCGAGCCAGAGGTCAAGGCTCCCGCCATCTCTGCAACGGAGCAGGCTCCGGTTCCAGTAACAACAGAGACTGCACCGGCAGAGACTGCACCGGCAGAGAAGGCACCTGCCTCTGAAGCAGCTGCCACTCCAGCGGCAACCCCATCTGGAGACACAGCAAAGGAGCCCAAGCCTGCCCCCGGCGAGACAGTCCCAGGGCCCACCCAAGAGGCTCCAACGCCGGTCGCAAACAAGCCAGCTGCTGTAGCTGCCGAGCCAGCAGGCAAGCCACCGACGGAGGAGACCGCAGATACGTCGTCAGAGAAACAGGCTGCCACGTCATCTACAGGACCGTCTGAACCTGCTACTGCTTCTACACCTACCCCGGCCCAGTCACAGCCTACGCCAACCCCTTCCACTCAACCAACCGACTCTACGCCAACCCCCAAACCCACAGCATCCACACAACCACCACCACCACCACCAAACTCTATGCCACCGCCGCCTCGTCCGGGCACGGTTGATGCACCAGCAGCAGTGGCACCCAAGGCAGAAGGGCCACTTACCAAAGACGGCACTGCACCGGCAGAACCACCAAAAGAGGATGGTGCTGGAAAGTCAGACAAGCTTGTCGACGGCCGCATTACACGCACGTGTATCCTGCTGCAAAACTTTGACGAGGAGGCCATCCAGGACAAGCAGGTGCAGACGCAGATTCTGTTTGGCCGCCGCATGTCCAAGATTGGCAAGCCGCCGCCAAAGGGCGGGCCGCTGTGCAGCATCACGGGCCACCCAGCGCGGTACCGGGACAAGGAGACGGGCCTGCCGTTTTACAATGCGTATGCCTACAAGGAGATCCGGAAGCTGATCCGGGGCGACTACCGATGGAGTTCACTGGTGGGAGCATGGGTCGGTCCGGGGCCCGGTGGAGAGGAGAACAAGACGGCCGGGCCGATTGCTGGCGTGGCGGCGAAAGGTGTGCCAGAAGGGTTCCTTGATCCGAGCAAGCTGAAGAAGAAGACGGAAGAGGAGAAGAAGAAGGAGAAGGAAGAGAAGGAAAAGGAAGAGAAGGAAAAGGAGGAAAAGGAAAAGGCCGACAAGGAGAAGAAGGAGAAAGAGGCCAAGGAAGGGGACAAGGACAAGGCAGAGACTGTCGAAAAGAACAAGACTGCACCGCAGCCGACAGACAAGCCAGAGTCTGCAGAGAAGGATAAGACTGTGCCACAGACGGCAGACAAACCAGAGCCCGGCAAGCCGGCAGAAAAGCCTGCCGAGAAGACTTCTGGGACAGCCGAAGCAAAGCCGTCAGAGCCAACAAAACCTGCAGAGCCACCCACTGAAGCAAAGTCTACGGCGCCAGAGGTCAAGCAAGAGCAGAGCACTGCACCCTCTACTGCAGAAGCAGGCCCGGCTGCAGCAGCTCCGGTGGCCCAACCGGCCGAGGCCAAGTGATGGGGAAAGTGTACGAGTAAACCGAAAAAACCATGTAATATACCAAGATAATATGATACCAAAACTGAAAAGATAAAAAGGAAAAAGCATTGTACAAGCATGAACACTGCCGATTGTCAAGTATTGGTATATCGTGTCAATAAACAGACATTCAAGATCGAAGTCACTCAAAACTGAAAGAAAACACACGAGACAAAAGACGGCTGAATGCGGTTTTAATAATGTGCATGTATGTATTCATCGAAAAAAATATGTTCAAAAGACCAATAAACTAAACAACAACAAAAAATGCAATATATACCAAGTCAAAAAGCAAAGCCCCAAAAACAACAAATATATCCCATATGTACAGGTTTGTGTTTAGATAAATGCAGAAAAAAAAGGTTGGTTGGGTAAAAAGTGTGTGAGAAGAAGAGTAATAAAAAGGCAAGCGAACAATAACCAGAACTCCAGAACAAGAGGAAAGGTGGTGTAGTGATGGGGAGAGGGGAACTATATACAGTAGTGTGAGTGTGTAGCGATATGGAGTGAAGTGGGAAGGGGACTATATACTATGGTGAAGTGGCTGTGATGTGTCTGGAATGGGGGGGGGTATATACTATGATGAAGTGGCTGTGATGTGTCTGGGGAAGGGGGCTATGTACATTGTGAAGTGACTTTAGGGTATTGGTGAATATATACTGTTGTGTGAGTGCTGTGTCAGGGGAGGGGCTGGGGGTAATGTGGCGGAGGGGACTCTTTACTCCATAACCACAATGGCCGGCTCAGAGGCAGCAGTGGCGTTGGCAAACGGAGTCATCGAGGCGAACCCGGCTGCCTCGGCCTGCTGCTGCTGCTGCATCTGCTCGTCGTGGTGGCCCATGGCTGCCATGAAGGCGGCAATCATGGGGGTGGCGCCAACTACCAAGTACGTGCACACCAGCGCCGTCGCCACCACCGCGCGGATCACCAGCGGACGCACACACACCGCCGTCACGACAGTGCTCACAAACGACGAGATGGCCGAGCCGGCTGCCGAGACAGCGGGCGAGGCGGCCACGCTGGCGCCGAAAGCAGCAAGGGGCACGGCAATGCGCCGCGGCACAAGCGCCCAGACCGCACGGCCGGCAGCGCACACAATGGCCCACACGTGCAGCAGGAGCTGGTGCAGGAGAACCATGAGGCGGGCCTTGGACGTCCCCCGGGGCGACGACGCCAGAGAGTTCATGTCAAACTGTCCCTTCTCGAGGTCAACCCGCGACCGGTCCACAGCAGCGGCAGGCGGCAACTGTTGCTGCATCTGGCTATCCGGCTGCACCATGAAGAACGGCACAAGGTTGTTGTTCTGCATCATGGCAGCATGCAGCATGGCCTTTTCGTCCTCGGCCGAAGGGTACTCTTCAGCATCCTCGGCCAGGCCCTCTTCAACAGGCAGAGACCGGCGGAAGTTGCGGCGGTAGCCGCTGACGAGCTGCTTGCCAGGACGGGCCATCTCGCGAAGGCGGATGTTGCTGGTGCGCGTGACCGGAGTAGAGGTGGCCCGAGCCTTGGAGGACGAGCTGCTGCCGCCAATGGTAATGGTCAGCAGCTTGGGAGCGCTCGAGAACACGGAGCCAGACTGGTCAGCGCCGTCGTTGGGAACAACGTCGTCATAGGGGAAAGCATAGCCGCGGCCGTCCAGGTTGGCAGCGTGGACAATGCGGGCATAGTGGTTGGTCGGGCTGGTGGTGTAGTAGTCATCTGGGTTTTCGCCATCCGGCTGGTTTGCGTTGGACAGGAGGGTGCTGCGGTTGAAAGCAGCTGCAATGCGGGCAGTCAGGTTGCCCATCTCGTCTGTGTTGGTGGTGTAGGCAGCAAAAGCACCGCTCGAGCACGAGAAGATGTCGGCTGTGCTGGGCTTGGGGAAGCTGCCAGTGTCACCAAACTTGAACAGCGAAGAGCTGCTGTCGACAGAGCCCTTGAGGGTGCCCCAGCTGGCCTGGGTGTCGACCGTCAGTTCGGTCGGCGACACGTACTGCGACCACACCTTGTCGACGTACGGCTCGAAGTAGCCGTTGAACAGCGACTTGTTGAGGGTGATGCCCGAGTTGGGAGACAGAGCACGAAGGAAGGATGTGCCGGCAGATGTGGTGTTGATCTGGACGACCAGCTGGTCCCAGCCGGCGCAGTCCTCCTTCTGCTGTGCCTGCAGGTTTTTGCAGATGGTGTCGAGGCCATCAGCGGGGATGCCCTCGACCGTCTTGGTATCGGAGCCATCGGTGGTCTCCAGCTTGAGGGCAACCGGGATGCTGATGAAGTCGACGTAGGTCACGTTGACAAACAGCTGCTGCTTGTTGAAGGTGAACTCGCAAAAGTCCCACCGCAGGCTGTAGTTGACGTCGGCCTTGTTGGTCACCGACGGCTCAATCAGGGCCGGGCCGTTGGCACCACGGTTGAGCTGGAAGGTCAGGGCAGTGTCCTGGGAGAACCAGACGCGGGCACCCGCCAGCTGCGGGACTGTGATGGTCTTGGAGCTGCCGTTGCCGCCAATGTTGATGGCCACGTCGGCACCAATGGCTGCGTTGTCACTCGACGGGTTGGACGGGTAGTAGCCCGTGGAGCCGTCGCTCTCCAGCAGGAACACGGCGTTGTTGTTGTTGATGTCCAGGCCGGTCACCGTCACGTAGAGGTTGTCCGAGCTGGTGGTGTTGTTGAGGGTGATCTGCACCGTGTCTGGCATGCCCGACGACGTGTCGAGGGTGGCGGAGTTGCCATGGGTGCTGGTGGTGCCGCTGCTGCTGCTGGTAGCGGAGCTGCTGCCAGCCGGGGGAGCGGTCAGAACATTTGAATCGCTCTGGATCTTGAGGCACTCGTCGAGAGATGCCATCTTGGATGAATGTGTGTGTGTAAAATGTGAAGAGAGCCGGGTGTTGTTGGGTGTTGGGTGTTTGCTCTTTTTGGTGTAAGACGAAATAGGAAAGTCCAAATGTCGTCTTAGTTGGGGACTTTTGTTGACACCAAAGAGGAGCTTGATGAGACAAAACAGAAACAGATGTCTGGCGGGAGTGAGGCAGGTCTTTTATGTCTGAACCGGCTCTGCTCTCGAGGGACTTTGCAAGGCCTGTCAAGTCAGGTTTTTTCTCTTGGTGGCCTCTTTCAAGCACGATGATGCCAGCCACAGTATTCCAGTCCGAGGCTTTACAGGGAAAGCTGATGCAACGTGGACTATGAGTGACCGGTGTATAACCCCTTGCTGGAATGTCGCCACAATCGATTAGCAAATTGGCCCTGTTGGAGAATGAGGGAACGGTGTCATGGCGGCGGCCCAGGCGTCTCCCAGGCGCTTCTGACAATGCGGGAAGTGACCCGGGCGCCTGCCGTAGCCAGTTTTCTTGGGCACTCACCAGTAGGCTGTGGGGGCGATCTGTGTCCAACGGGGCTGGTCTGCTGTCGCTGTGCGCTGGTGGAATGCACTGGTGGAATGCAGCTAACTGGACTAGACTGGTGATGGAATGCTGTTCTGGGACACTGGCAGGGTTAGCAAAAAGCTAACGTGTAGATCGTGGTGAGGCCCGAAGCTTTTGGGGCTAGTTCTCGCCTACCTCGCTGAGGAATGCAGCTGGACCCGCTCTTAGCAGACTGTTGGAAGTCTCGCCGGTGCTGTGAATACTGGCTCTGCGGTGCTGTTGGTGTGGCTGGTTGCCTCACGAGCGTGGTGAAGAACGGTTGGAATGTGGATCAAACGTTTTGACTGCGTGGAAGGCAGGAAAAAGAAAGAAAGAAGCCTTCAAGCCAGGGACAATGAGCGTTGTAAGTCGAGTTTGACGAAAAGAGTGACAATCGGCGTTCCAATATAAGACAGAATGCGTCAAGCAATATATAATACCACAGGTAAGGAGCGTGTATTGAAAGGCAAGCCGATCCAAAGGGATGTAAGGAGCGTGTGGAGTTGAGCTTTGAAAAAACTGGCAAATACCCGGGAGTCAGAACAGGAACGGAAGGCTTGGTAAAGCTTGTTGGTGGTATAGGCGGCAGTGAATAATATCACGACAGTGTTGCTATATCGAGATCAAGACGGCAAACTTACCAATAACCTGGGATGCGTAAGATCGCCTCTTGACACTTGTCGAAGGATGGGTTGAAAGAACAAACAAAAAGTAGACGGGGTCGAGAAGGGGGGGTGACAGACTTCTTTATATGCATCGAGACATTCTGTCCCTGGTCTACTGAGTATATGCATCACACGCGTGTCCTCACACCTTCAGATCCAGAGTACCTGTCCAGGAGGTGCACAATGTACTCACTCCTGTGCAGCATCCGCTTGCCGCCACCCGTCACCCGCATCTTCCGTCCCAACCCTGGTCGCCTCGTCTGGGTTCGGCACCTGGCCGGCGGGACTCCCGGGCAAAAAGAAAGGAAACGAGACAAGAACCAGGATGGTAATAAAAAAAGGTGCTTGCGGATAGTACAGCGCAAGTCTCTCTCCTTGAGAAGAAGCATTCCTCCTCAAAACCAGGAAACCGTACTTTTGTTTCTTCTGTTTGAGCTATTGGACGAATGAGGGGATCCAGCGCCAACGTCACTTTCCTTTTGTGAGCATGGTGTCAAACGAGAAACAAAGACCGCCAGGGCGGTGGGGTGAGTGGGATGGAAATGATGCACGAGGACCGGGAAGAACCTGGTAGGGCAGAGGCAGAGAGGCATACTCGTAGGCGTGTCCGACTAAGTGAGAGAGTTCACAGGGGGCAGAGGGGGGCAGGCTTGCCCGAGTGGGATAGCGGAGACATGACCAGTATCAGTGAGACAGACGTGAAGACGAATGAGAGCTCAGAGCCAACAGCACAAGCCATTCACATCCCAAGAACCACAGACCACAGATATGGGACGAACAAGATGCAAAATGGGGATCGTCAAGAGCGTAGACGAGGAAGGTTAGGGGTAGGTGGTTGGTGCAGGTATTATGGATGGGGGCAGAATGGGGGGCGTGTCGCCGTGATGAAAAAGAAAAGGACGAAGAAGCAAAAGAGCCCGGCGCGAAGATGGGCTGCCCACAGGAGGGGGGTGTGGTGGTGGTAGGCCCGTGTCGAAGCTGGCAAGGGAAGAGCAAGCACGGATGCAGGCTAGAGTATCATCGTCTGTTTGCTGCCTTGTCAGGGGGTAGAAAGTCGAGTGAGCAGAAGAGCAGCCAAAAGCGGCGAGTGCTCCAAGTTTCAAACGCTCAGGAGGAGGCGCACAGGCGACAAAAGATGCCAGGGGATGGCCTCTCCTGATCGATCAGGGCGGCGGCTCTGTGTAAGCCGGGGTGCGGTGTTTGCGGGCTCTGGCTTTGGGCTCGTCATGCTGCCGTCGGGTTTGCTTCCTTTTTTGCCGTGTCTGACTCTGCTACAGTCCGGCATTTGGACATTCTTTCTTTTGACACCCGTGGTCGTCCAATGGCTTTGTGGCTTTGCCATATTGCAGATTAGCCACTGCCATCCTTCCAGAGGCAAAAAGTGGGTTGCCGAAAGGGGAAGGGACGATGAGCGAGAACCTCTGGGACGGGAAAGTGGGGTGGAGGAAAGGCTTGTCTGTGGTGGACACGAGAAAAGTAGAAGGAACTCCGTACACTCGGGGAAGACAGAGAACAGACGTGGCCAAGACGGGAAAGCCGGAGCCTGTCCACGCACGGAAGGGAGACTGCTGGGACAATTAGACACCGCGCCGCTTATACCGCCAGCAGCCAATCAGACGCTGCAACCCAGTTTGTGCGAACTGCCCAATGTTCCTTTTGGGGCCAGCTAGACGTAACTCATCCTCGACGCAGTCTGTCCACAGTTAATCCACATACAAGAGATCGTGTGAAGATCGACTGTCGAGAGATCGATTTCGAGTATCGCTTGGGTCGCTTGGGGCCTACCGAGTCGCTTCGAGGATCGCGTGTAATAGCGCAAGACGCGAGAGAGCTTGAAGCGTAGGCATTTCCGAGTTTAGCTTCACTTTTGAGGCGTTAGCTTGTCTTTTTCCTTGATTTCTTGCTTTCTTGGTTCTTAACCGTCGCTTGTCTGCTTAGCCAGCTCAGCTTCCAGCTGTGATGGGACCAGTCCCATAGAACAAGACACAGCCAGGGACCGTCTAGACGTAGGACTATCCGGACTACCAGGACACATGGGATGGCCCCCACCCGGCTAGAAGATGAGACGAAGCCCACATGTCTTGCTTCTCTCTGCCTTTCCCTCCCCGGTCCTGGTCTCTTACTCGCCAGCCATGAAAGGGGCTTGATCATGCACAAAGGCGAGAACCCCCCCAAAAGAAACAATCCCTTGTAGAAGAGTTCCCAAGAAACGCTTCAACCTTGTCGTCTTGGTTTGTTTCTCATGTTCACCCCATGATCAAAGGTTTCAGATGCTGGGAACCAGAAAGAAACAGTCACTGGTGGAAACAATAAATCAGGAAAAACCTGCTCTCTCGCCTTTTGCATGTCTCAAGTGGCCAGCTGATAATAAGGCATCTCTCGCTCTATTCTGCTACTCGTCCGTTAAGCTCTTTCCTATTTCGTCGCATGGCCGGAGTGGACCCCAGTCTCTTCCGCGCCTGCCGTTTGAAAGGAATGGAATGCCTGGAGAGAGAGACGTTGGACGATAGTCACAATCCACGCCCTGTAGCGCCACACTTTGTGCTGTAGAGCAGGGGTTTAGGGCTGGGCCTGCTGCGAAGATGCAGCGCAGGCCTGCTTCACGACTGCACAATGTGACCCCGTACCTGCAGGTGTCAAATCTTTGTGTCCCCTGTGTCTCCTGGATATGAGCCCTGGAAGTATTATTCCCTGTGTTTCCCCCCTGTTTCTTTGCACAAGCTTTTCCACCTCTCTTTTTCTCTGCTCTGTTTTCTGGTCCTGCAAGGTTGTCATGAGTGCGGTACAGTATGGTGGTGACGTGCTGTGGAAAGTACAGTGTACATGTTTGTTGGTATGGATTACTACCTCGCATATGTCACTGTACCTAGCCCAGACAGATTTGTTCTCGAAGCAGGCCGCCTGTTTCAAAGACGGAAGGTCACACACTCCCCTCCTGTTCCAGCAAATCGGCCCGCGAAAGGCATCCCCATGACAGGCATGGGACACCGCGACGAATGAAAAGAAAATAAAGAACCAAAGGAACAGTAGAACACCTCGACAGAAGCAAAGATGAAGAATGGGAGAGGGAATAATGGAAAAATGACAATCATCACGTCCGCCAGATCGATAAAGAAAAGGAGAACGAGTGGTCGACATTTTCCCCTTTCTTTTCTTTTTTGTTTCCTTTTTTGTTTCCTTTTCTGTTTCGACTTCTGTTTCTTTGCTTTTTTCCTAGCCCGCTGGCGTGTCTGGCCAGCGTTTGTGCCCTGTTGAAGACTAGCGAATTAGATTGTGCATACGCCCATGTCCGTTCAAAATCCAAAAAAAGGGGGGATAATCCTTCCCAAAAAGAGATCAGGGGAGTCGCGAGATGTATCTTGTATCTTGTATCTTTCAGTCGTGAGAGATACTACGTATTTCTTTGCAAGTTCGAAAAGATATAAAAAATCCAAAAGAAGAGTCTTTAGGATGGGAGGCCTTTGAAAAAAAAAAAAAAAAAAAAAAAAAAAAAGTCTAAAAATTGCCATGTACGCCGAAATGGCTTGTCAGAAAAAGATGGCCAAAAGGGCCGTGTTACTCCCTTGCATCGAGCTTCGGTCTATCACGGAGCCTTAATGATGCGCACAATGCTCGTTTTTCAGTAACCGTATCCACCACCAACCCGGTTCACAACCGAGAAAGCCATAGCCGCTGCATAATTCTTGTCAACTCGCTCTGGCCACTTAAAGACCAGCATATGCAGTGTGATGTGTGTTTCTCTGGGGCCTGTTCCAACTTCCCTGTCGTTGGCAGTACTCGTGATCCCCTGTCTCTGGTTCTGGTTTATTGTCTTTGGGTCCTGGTGATCGGTCAAAATAAAGAACAAAGTAGAGAAAAGAAACAATGAAAGACATACATACTCGTGGTACTACTCGCATTACACTGAAGAGATCCCTACAGCGAGTGACCCCAGAGTCTGGGTCAACCTTTACCCCCCCTTGTGATACAAACTCCTGACATTGAACCACGACCACCCAACCCCCCCCCTATCGCCCCCATCAGCGTCTTATCCTCCCCTTCCCAATTTCGGCCATACAATGGGAACAGCCAATGCCAGCACAAGAAAGCATACCGACAGAATCGGAGTGTCTGGGAACACCCAGAGTTTTCCAAGTGCCATGGGGAAGGGTCCAGACATCCGGCAGTATAAAGACGGAGCGTCTGAACTACCAGAGTCGCTGCCACGGCCAAATTTCATCTGAACAAAAGAAACGAAACAGTGCAGTTTGGCCGGAACCTTGTTCCCAGCAGATGGGTACAGTAGATGCACTGGTAAGGCCATAGGGCCGTGGGACTGCAGGTAGTATGTCCGGTAATAGTGTGTGGGAATACTGGAAATAGTACGTATGGTATGATGCTTCGTCAAGAAATAACATGTGAGAGGCTGGGAGAATAAGGTACGCGTATCTCAACTACTATCTCCTTGTCTCCTCGTCATACAACTATCAAGGTTATCATACCCTTGTCTGCCTTGTCCTTTGCATGCGCTGATCCTGAAAGCGTTGCAATTTCGGGGTCGTCCGGCTGGACGTGGAGATCGTGCCCCCCCCCCCCCCCCCAAAAGGATTAGGCGTCAAGCTTCAACTGTAAAAAGAACCGTAAAAAGCAACTGTAAAAAAAGGGCTCAACACTGAAAACGACAGGCATCGCGAGACTAAAACAGATAAGGCTGCAGGCAAAAACCTGCTTTTTCGGCACGAGTCTCGTCAACTTAGTCTTTGGCCCCCAGTTTAGGAACCTGGAGACATGGGGATGGTATCAAAAGAGCAGTGAAACGGCCAGACCGGTAGACGGAACAGCCATCGATATGGTGAAATACAAAAGGACCTCAACGGACATGGCTCGAGCATGGCCGGCATGAAATGCACGTAAAATTAATTCACGACTTCAACTAAAAAGCAAACTAGGCTGACGACATCCAGGGGCATAAAGGCTATCCAGAGGAGCCGTGAAGCCGTCAAGCCGAGGTACGGATGAATGTAAAACAATTGTACTACAAAACTTACCCAAAAAAAGAACTCAAAAGGACGAAACGCGAAAACATGGCAGGCATAATGTGAATAGCTGCATTCAAAACCTGTTTTTTTTGGCAAGCACTTTTGTGTTGTCCTCATCAACTAACACCAGCTAACGATCAATCCAGCTAAAGCCTCCCGGGGCCTAGGAACAATCCAGCTAAAAGACACCCGCGTGGACATGAAGATCACGTCTCAAAACGTTCTGGCTGAGGAGCTCAAGTACTACTTGCAAACTAACGGCAAGAGTGAAAGCATCGGGAGGTTTACGTAGAATGGCTTCACTTGCACAAAAAAAACCTGTTTTTTTCTCTATCCAGGTGCACTTACCTAGTTTGCCCACAGCTCACGTCTCCGTTCTACGGCCTGTCCGAACGAGAGAGGACGCGATGCAGCCTCACGGACCACCACTGGACATGTATGGACAGCAGAGACATTTACTAGACAAAAAGAGACTTACTTGTTCTCATCTAGCCCTCTTTTGGTGGGAGTTGCCAGAAGCAAGCCCTGCCGATCCCCCACACGGCTCATTTAACGACAAGAAAAAAAAGACTATGACCAGGCAAACCGTAAAAAAACGTTGTCATTCTTCAAGGTTGATGGTTGGAATCTTTGAGCACGTTTTTTTGTGCGAGTTTACTTTCCTCTAGTCGAGTCACCTGGATACAGGAAACCCCCCCCAGGCCGAGGAACCGGATCACGGCGCCGGTTTAATAAAGATGTTACCAACAAGCATGAAATCACCCACGGCACCGTTCCAGGAACTATTGCTTCAAGGTGCTACCTGATCAACACACGTCGATAGTTTCTTTGGTCAGGAAAAAAAAATGTGAAAGGTGAATGAAAGAGAAAAATGGTATTTTGGGGGTTAAATGGGTTGAGGCGTGTCCTCTCCTTGTTCTATTTCAAAAACACAGGATGCCGCCGACTCGACGGCTACTCTTCCTCTCGTTCTTCACTGTCCTCTTCTTCTCCCATTCCCCCGTCTTTTTCTCGTCTTCTTCCCTCCTCTGATCCCAGGTTCCCTGAAATAAAAAGCACAAACATATGACGCCTGTTTCTCCGTGTCCGCTGAGGGCGCAAAAAAAGGAAGATCAACAAAAAAAAAAAAGATCAAACGATGATGCCGTAAAACCACTGAATCCTAAGATGGTCCCATAATTCAGACAGCCACTGCCAAAAAATGGTAACAATGAACAAAAAAGCAAGACGCAAAGAAATAGGGGAAAAAGGTAATGAGTGAATCGCAAAAAAGAAGTGAAAAAGAAAAATGCCACACTACTGATTAAAGTTGATTTTGCATGTAAAAAAAAGAGTTCGTCGACAAAATGGGGTTGATGCAAGTCGTCGTAAAAAGGGTAAAAAGGGCGATTAAATGAGAGAGAGCCAGAATGGGTTTTAAAAAATCGAAAGTCGGGAATACGTTGTAAATATCAAAAAAAAAAAGATCGAAAATGCCGTCACCCCTTTTTGTTGTTGTTTTAAGATTATTTGTCGTTTTTTTTGTTTGGACCGGGCCCCATCAGAGCTGCTTCCTTATAAAGTAAAGGTCGCGGCAAAGATGGCAATGGCCATGATCGACCAGACAGCCATGCTGGGTGTCTGCTTGAAGCCGGCGCTGTCCTTGCCAGACACGGTCTGGTTGGTCGTCATGTTGGTCTGGTTGCTGAAGAACCAGTTGGTCGACGACTCGTTGGTGGCGGACAGCTCCGGGATGGCGCACACGGCACGGGCGGCGTTGATGTCCTTGCAGCGGTTGGCCCAGTCAGACTGGCGCTGCTCTGCCGACGAGTTGAAGTAGGCCTTGACGTAAGCAACAGTGGTCGTGGCATCCTCTGTCGGCGGGCCGCCGGACCACAGCTTGTTGCCATTGCTCCAGTGCTGCATCACCAGGTGGCCAGAGTGGGTTGGCACGGCCGAGCCGTTCATGGTGCCAATGACCTTGTTGTCGGCGTAGAACAGGACGCTCTCGGGCAGGAAGTCGATCCGGTACTCGTGGAAATCGGCGGTGGGGTCGAACGGCAGGTTGGTCTTGAGGAAGTTGCCCGTCTTGGCGGCGTCGTAGCCGTTCTCGGCAGCCTCGCGCGACTGCAGCACCAGGTTGATGGGGAAGGTCTTGTTGTCATAGTTGAACTCTTGGGACAGGAACTCCATGTCGATCTCCTGGGTGTTGTTGTAGTACCAGAAGAAGGCAGAGCAAGTGCCGTTTACGGCGGTCACGCGGATGCTCGCACGGAATGTGCCGTACAAGATGTCAGTGCGGTTGGTGTCGATCTCGGAAACGGGCAGCATGCCGTCGACCTGCTCGGACTTGACTGTCAATTGCAGGCCGGCGGGCTTGCCGTCCTTGCCGGTGGTGTCCTGGGTGCTGACGTCGGTTGATGGGTTGGTCTGGATGGTGGAGGGCGAGAACATCTCGCCAAACTCGCCGCGGTTGGACTCAGCAGAGAAGTTAAACTGCTGGCGGAGCCAGTCGGTGTTGGTGGAGATGTTTGTCATGTGTGCGAAGTCGGACTCGATCAGATCGGTGAAGATGTATGTTGCACCGTCGATGTCGGCAGAGTAGCCGCACTCACAGTCAGCACTGGCCAGACGAGTGAGGCCCAGCAGGGCAGTGAGGCCGGCCGTGGCCAGGCGCCCCATTCTCCGGGACGAGAAAGTCATTGTAACTCGTGTGTGTGAAAAATATGTGTGGTGGGTGTGAGACGTCAATATGCCAAACCGAGTGGTATGGCGCACAGAGTCCTCGGCGTGAAAGCAACTTGGTGGATGTCACTTGTCAATCTTGAGAAGGATGTAGCGATCGTTGGATGCAGGAATGCAGGAATGCGGTCCGATGCGTTTCGTGTAGTACAGCAGCCAAAGCAAAGGATGAACTATGGATGCTGGTTGCAGTAGGACGCTGGAGGGGCACGTGAGTCGTGTGTAAACAAACGAATGTAACACAGGCGTGAAAAAAGAGCAGCGCTGTAGAAAGCTGGAGCTGCTGTTTGCAAAAAAAAAGTGAAAAGGATGTGAATGAGGGAAGAAGAAAGAGAAGATTCGAGGTCGCCGCGCAAAAATGAGAGGTGCGATGCGCCGGGAAATATTAGGAATAAAAGAGTAAATATCGAATATGGAGTAGATAAAGTGAAAGAGGGAAACAAAGAGAAAAAGGGCCAGGGGAGCAGAAAGAAAAGTGGTGGGGGAAAGCGATAGTTTTTAAAAAGGGGCTCGAAAAGGAGGGACCTGCAGCTGCGGGCTTGCAGAACGGGGAGACGGGCAGAACGGGCAGGCTCAGACTGCGGGAATGCACAGAAGAGGGACGAGAAGAACGGACCAGGGGACTGGGTAAGCGGCCAGTAGGGGGGCACAAAGACTAAAAAGACTAAACAATAAAATAAAACAGGAAAAAAATGAAGAATAAAAATAAAAACGGGCTGCTACGATGGAGGCAGTCCTTAGCGTAACGACCGATCGACCAACAATGGCGGCCTTTGGGACGCTGACGCCGGGCACGAGAGAAGGGGCGAAGCCGCTGGAGAACGGCGCAAGAGGCGCAAGAGGCACAGGAAGAGGATTAAAGAGACGTCTGGGCAGCCGGAGACGCGAGCTAAACGGGCAAAACGGGAATGCAGCGCAAATGAGAAGCCAGCCGGATCTGGACAAAGGCGAGAGTTGGCGGGCGAGAAAGAGCATCACACAAGAACCTAAAGTAGAACGGAGACCAGAATCACAGAGTGAGGGGCAGAAAGACCACTGGCTAACCGTCTTTGGGGCCAAGGGAGGCCAGGGGTGGACGGGCATGCAGGGGTGCAGGGAAAAAGAACAAAAGGGCAAATAGAGGCACCCGCTGCGAATACGCCAGCCTGGAGTGTGGGGAGGGCGGACGTCGTGCAGCGCCGAGAAATACGAAGCGCCTTGGGAGGGATTGACAGGCCAGGGTCGGCCAGAACGAGAAGAATAAAATGACGATATTCCCAGTGTCGACTGTCGCCCGTGTTCTGCTGCAGACTGGGATACCTGTTTCGGTGCCGCTTACTTCTTGTTTCTGGCCCTAGCTGTTTCGTCCTGTATGTCTGGGGTCTGTTCCGGCGATCGTTTCGAGCGTCACGATGATCGCTTTTTTGACCTGGCGTTGCTCGACTTGTCGTCCTGTCTTCGTCGGGGCCTTCCACTGATCTACTGTTGGCTTCATCTCCGCGCTGTGCTGTTGGAACCACACGCCCATAACGGTCGAGACCCGTGGCCGACCAATGCCAAATACCGCTTGGTGAAATTCATGACAGGAATGGCGTGGAAAAGCCCCATTCTCCCAGCGGAACGTGTGGAAAAAAAACATAGAGAGAGCGAGACAACGAAAAGGTTCCTCTCCCTTGCCCCAGAACGTTCGCCCGGTCGTTCCTTCCCTTGACACGCCCCTTCCTGTCGGGTTGCGCCACGCCAGAAAAGGGTGTCCAAGCCCACATGACGCTGGAGACTATGAATGTCTATGCCCGGATAGGAAGCGACGACCAATGGCTCTTTGCGGGCAGCGCAATACGAGTTTGCAATAGGGCGCGAAAAAAAGGCAAAAATGCTACTCGATGACATCAGTTGCGCTTGCCCTTTTTGACTTACTCTATTTTGCCTTTCTTTTGGGGATCTTTTTTTTTTTCAGTATGGCCACCACTCGTTTTCCTGTGTCATGGGATTTGCCCGCCCCTCTCCAATGGTACCTTGCAGATCAGTGCCGGCTGCCAAGATGGGGCACAATCCGCCTTTTGTCTCTTTGAGTCCACAATTATCGCTCTTACTTTGGGCCGTAGAGTCCACATTTCAGCCCACTTGTCTTCTGCAAAATTTACCTCGACACGAAGAATGGGACGTTTCTGTGCCTTTTGCCTGCACTTTCTCCGCAGACAGCCGTCGGGCAAGGGAGGCGAAATTAGAGCCAGCAGGGGGGGACACGAAGGAAGGGAGAGCTTGTGTGGGTTTTTACGCTTTTTCGCTTTTAGCTATTTTCATAACGTGAGAGAATCAGGTTCTTGTCTTTGGTTTGTCAATTCGATTCTTGTTCTCCAGCATTTTGTGGGCAAACTGCACTGTTGGAGCTGCTTCGGTGCGATCCGGTGATTGCATATGCACAGGGTTGGCCGGGGGAGATGTGCATGCTTCTGCACAAGGAAGATCACTGCATCGTGATTCTTTACACAAAGAAACCAGAAAAGGCATCTCCTCGATGAAACAAGACGGTGAGACACTGCATTGCGAACTGCCGCAAAAAAAGGACTGCTTCAGCGCCCAAACCGGCCTAGCAGCGGAGGGAAAGGGCAGCAAACAGGGCAATATGCTTAACGAAGCCACAGAGAAGGACACCCAAGCGCACACACGCACGCACACTGAAAACCCAGAAACAAGAAAATGTGTTCTGCCTTTGTTCTCTTCTGTGCTAGCTACGGCACTCTGCTAGGCCGAACACAGCAAGAGCGTCCCAGAAAATAATGGAGTTCTTTCAGCAGGCGCAGTTCCCAGCACACCCGACCAGGGGGGTCTTGACTCTTGGGACCTGCCAGACTTCACCTGGAGAATGCTTGGGGAGAAAAGGCGGCTCCGCTCTTACGAATGGCCGAGGGAAAGCAGAGAAGTGAGATGGCATTTGCCCAGTGTTCTCGTAAAGAAAACTACTTTGTACTTGTCCTACGTACGCCCAGCGTATTTCGCATCGCAAAGACCCCTCAGGCTTCTTCTCTTTTGGGTTTTTTTTTCCCTCTTTGCCCTCTTGCCATCCACGTTGTGGGGCATCGAAATTTCCCATTTCCTCGTATTTGCATTTCGGAGGCGCTGAAGGTTTGGGGTCCCTGTGCAAAGCAATAAGAAATGGTTCCCCAATTCGAATGGCTGTCGTTGCCCGAAAGAAGCGTCTTACACGAGGCGAAGAAAGATGCCAAAAAAGCAATAATGAATAGACGAGAACAGAGAGTCAAAGGAGAGAGAAAAACGCGTCAGAAGCATCAAACAGAGGCAATACTTTGTACCTGCGAGCTGCAATCTGCAAACGATCAAAGTCGAACAGGCCCCATCATTTGGTTTTCCTTGATTCTGATTGACCCTTTTGGCCCTTGTGGGGCATACACTCTTATTTCCCCAATCCTGTCCATACAGAACCCTGCTGCATGACACTACGAAGTGCCAATCAAGCGCACCAAGCGCGGTCGGGCCGGTGGTTTGCCCGTGGTACTGGCAACACATATATGAAGACATAAATCTCCTCCTTCTTTGGTCCGACACTTCTCGAATACGAGCATGCAAATTGTATGTGACGGCAACATTTGCAGCAGAGCCTTGGACGTGTAACCAAATCAAAGGCATGAAACTCGAAAGCGCGCCCTGCATAAGGAGACAAATGCAGGAAAATGAAAATAAACAGCAAACTACTCGTAGACATGCAAGGAGAAAAGCCCACAACGTCCTTCCAAAGTGCAAAAATCAAAGAAAGATATGCAGTTGATGACAGCCCAGAAAACCCGCCAGTCGAGCCTCAAGACGGCAAACATCAAGGACAAAAAGTTGATCGAACCTGCAGAAAAAGAAAAGGAATACGACTAAAAAGTAGAAAAGATAACTTTAAAAAGAGAACTTTAACAAAAAAAAAATCAACAAAAAAAACATACAGCAGCGGGTATTCGCTGGTCGTCACCGACCCAACTACTAATCCGCCGATTACTGGTTTAACTAGGGGAGAGCGGACGGGATCCCGTGCTTTCCAGTATCTATGGCCGTATGTAGAGGAAAAAGGTGTAAATCAAGGTTATATAGTCTGGACTCTGCAACTATTCGCCTCGTCTACATCTTTTGAAAACTCGAATGTTCTGTCATTCTGGACCCTGTCGTCCCCAACTCTTCCCGTCTTACCGTGACGGAATATCGCTTGCCGCCTTTTTTTTTCTCGGGGTGGTGGTGGTCAGACGGTAAAAATATGTATACATCTAGTAATGCAGCAAAGTAAAAGTAAAAAGAGCATTGCTCTTAATATATGCTAGACTGTCCTAAAATGTCCTTCTGTAGTTTTCAAAAAAAAAAAAAAAAAATTACGAAAATGCCAAACTTGTTCGACTCTTATCAAACCTTGGCTTTGATTGCTCGTATTGCATCTTTTTATACATTTACAAACGCTTGTCGCGTTCTGTCAGTAAATGCTGTGACAATTCGGGTATCACACACTTTGAAATCGAATCATACTATTGTCTCAATTCCGTTATCAAATACTATTCATTCCGCTATGCCCAAGAATAAAACGTAAAAAAAAGGAGAATAATTATCTCTAAGGGTCTCTTTTTTTTGGGAACATCAGAATAACAGCAGAAAACATTGACAAAAAACATTAAAGCAGAAATAACAACAGATTACCCAATCTGGCGATTGCAATGGCGGGCCATCCTCTCTCCTTTCTTTCCCATTCCCACCATCCTTTCATGTCCCGATATACAATGATACCATTTTTTTGTATGCCCCGTCCTGTTTGCCTTTTCCCCTTTTTTTTGATGTAAAAAAGCAAGTTAAAAAAGCAAAAGTGTGTTTCAATCTCTCACCACCACCGCCAGATCGACACTTCCTCAACCATCTGTAAGACTCGACCCGGCCATTAGATAAAGACGGGCTGGGTCTTGGACTTGAAAGACGGAGCGGAAACAAAATCAAACAGCAACACAGACGGAACATTGCACGCACGCACGCGGGTCGCAAAACGAAAAAAAAAAAGAAGAAAGAAAGAAACTCGGGAAACACAAAAACGAAGATTGGCACGCGCGAGGAGAAGTTTTTTTTTTTTTTTTTTCGATAAGACGGCAAGATTTTTTTTTAAAGAAAGGAAAAAGAAACAAAAAAAAAGCAGTAATATAAAAAAAAAGGTAATAAAAAAGCAGGCTGTATATCGAACAAGGTATCGGGAGGAGGTGTGGTAAGTATCGGAGTATAAGAAGAGTCTTGTGAAACGAATGTGGGTGTGTCGGGTCTGGCAATGACGGAAAAGTCTATCGTGATCGCGTCGGAGCCAAAACGCCAGACAATTAAAAAAAATAAGGCGAGTAGGGGGTGCCCATAGCTAATAAAACAAGAGATATAAGAAAAAGAAATAAGAAAAAAATCCTCCTTAATGGACCAGCCAACAGTTGTGTTGTGTGTGTGCAGATATTAGTGAAGTCGAGAAAGGTTGCGCCGTAGAAACCCTCGCGAGACCCTTCGTCTCGGGGGATCAAAAGAAACCCTCTCTCAGTGTATTCCCAATCCTGCCCCTATTAGTTGCCAGGTGACCATCGACCATGCAAAGTCGCACGCGCTAAATGCAAAATAAAAAAAGCATAACCCACGGGAATCAAACTGTGAGACAAAGGCAAGACATAGGGAAAGGTAATGAGAGAAAAAAAAGAGGGAAAAGTGCAAAAACCAGCAGTGAACAGAACAGTAAGGAAATGTGAAAGCAGCAGAAAGAGCAAAGTGAGCAAGTGTTTCCACGGTGGCCCCTTAACCCTCATCAGCGCCCCAGAGCCAACCGAGCAGAGAAAAAGGAAATAGGCAGGTGGTGTTCATCCCAAGTGCAATGCCACTTCTCGTCGGGGCGCCTTTCGCCGACATCCAAAAGAGAACGCAGCACCACACCACGAGAACAGACTGAACAGTTTAAAGAGATAAAAAACGAGATGAAAAAAGGAAAAAGTCGTTCAGGATCGTCAAATCTAATAGCACACGCTATCCTCGTCGGCCCCTTGTGAGGTCATTGATGGCGTAGAAACGCCTGAGGATGCTTCAATGTCATCCACATAGCCCACAAGGGCTTGGGAGTGGAGGCGGAAGGACTCGCCCATAAGACGGGTGATGCTGAGATAAAAGTCAGTATTGGAATTCGAAAAGATGAATGAAGAAAGGGGAAAAATGAACTTACCCCCAGACAACCACCTCGTCGAGCATAGAGCCCCAGAGGCGGGCAACGATGGAGCTCAGCTGCGTGGCAAAAGCCTCATCCAGGTCCTTATCGAACAGCTGGCGGACCTTGTCGTACATCTTGAGCTCCTCTTCCGTAGCTGGCTCCTCGTCATGTTCCAGGCGATAGAGCCAAAGGCTGAGAATGATCATGAGGTCCATGCCGCAGAGAGGGTGCTCGATGCTCCAGTTGGTCGGAGAGGTACGGGCAACCCAGCGCACGCCCTGCACGACGACGGTCTCGATGCAGTCATAGCACTCCTGGATGACCTTGATCATCTCATCGCAGCGCTTGACCTTGTCGCGAGCGTTGGACATTGCAGCGGCAACCTCGTACGAGTCGTGGTAGCGAAGAGCTTCCTGCACAGTCTTCAGATCAACCATCAGCCGAGCCCGCGCGTTGCGGTACATGGCCTTGGCGTTGAAAACCAGCGGATGGCCCTTGTGCGGGGCACTCAGCTGGACCGACGACGCTTCGGGCTCGCAGAGCTCGAGGGACTTCTCCCACGTCTCCAGAGCCAAGCGAAGCTTGTACTCGGTGACCACGTCCTGGAGAGCTTCCGGGCTGCGCTTATGGTACCAAACCTCGAGGAACAGGGCATTGATCATGACACGCGTGGCAAAGGCGCTGTACTTGAGTGTCTCGCCCTGGAACAGGTTGTCATGAGCTTCCATGAATGTCGCACTCGGCGACGCCTTGAACTGCTCTTGCCAAGCAACCTCGTCAGCCACCTTGAGGTTCCACATCGCCTCAGTCGAGGGCAGCTGCAGGTCCTCAAACTCGTTGAAGCTGATGGCGGGGGTGTGGTTGAACGAGAGCGTCAACAGACCAAAGAAGATGTAGACAGCGTAGTAAGTACGGCGGCAGCCTTCATCCTCGATCCACTCGGCATGGGTAGGCGCACGACCCTCGCGGGCTTCCTGGCGGAGCTTCAGCTCGTAGCGGTTGCCGGCGACCATGTTAGCGAGCAGACTCTTGATGGAGCAAGCCCACTCGAGGCCCTTCGGGTCGCCACTCCAGCTGGTGAAGATCATGTTGAGCAGAGAGGTCTGCATGGTCCAGAGAGGGCACTTGCGCGAGCTAAAGTTCTCCTTGTGCTGCAGGAACTGGTTGGCCAACACCTTGGATCCAATGTGCAGGATGTATGCCTGCTCCTGGTCAAAGGCATAGAGAGCGCCAATGGACATAATGGCAAGCAGGAGCGACGGCGACATCTGCGTTGGGTTCAGGGAAGCCGGGTGCAGGAACGGCAGGTGGTGGTGGAACAGGCCAAAGTACGTCGACAGGTAGCGGTTCATGGATCCCAGGCTGGGGACGCGAAAGCCCTCGGGGATGACATGTTCCATGTCGCTGTTGCGGATGTTGTCCAGGATGATGTTGCGCTCGTCGTCACTGTTGACCTGAGGCACCTTGAAGCCGGCCGGGGTAGGAAGCTCCACAGGTGTGTGCGGGCGCTCTGGCTGGTAAGGTGAGGGAGGAGCGGCGGCCGGACTGATGGACGGCATCTGGGTTGTCAGGGACGGGGTGTTGTTGGCGGGGACAGTGAAGGATGGCTGGCTGTCAAAGGCGCCCGAGGCGCTCGAAGTCATGGAATGCGGCTTCGAGTCGACGGACTGGGCCACAAACGAGTCCCACTGGGAAGGCAGGGCAATGGCACCAGACGGGTAGGTGACAGCGGGTTCCATCATGGCAGAGGGGTTCTGGGTGTAGTTGGGAACACTGGAGCTGCTGCCCTCGTAAGGGCTGCCGGTAGTACGCACAGCGGCGGTTGCCTTGTGGTGCAGGTCAGCGACCAGCATGGCGGCAGTCTCAACGTCGAAAATACCGTCGCTGCTGGCCTCGAGCTGCTCGATGGCGGCCGTATCGATCGCAGCGATGGAGGACTTGGCCGGGCCACTGACGGCGCGGGCAGCCTTAGCCACACCGCCGCCACGGCGCTTGCCATCGCTGTGCAGCGGAACACCGCCATCCTTGGCGTGGACGGTACGGTCATGGCGAAGGAGAAGATCGCGGCGCACAAAGGTGCTACGGCACTTCATGCACTTGAAAGGTCTCTCTTTGGTGTCTGTGTGGTTGTTAGCGCGGAGACAGGAGGGAGAGGTGATTCGGGAAGGAAGGAGAACGGGAGTGAAGGAAAGGGAGGAGGGGGGCCGTTTTCCTGCCTGCGGCCCTCCCTCCCGCCTCTGGACAACAAAAACTTACGCGAACGCTCATGACGGCTGCGGTGCTCACTTCTGCTGAAGGCACGGTTGCAGAACTGGCACTTGTACTTTCTCTCCGGTGCGAGGGAGGGTTTTCGCGCGGCGGGCGCGGGCGTGCCAGTAGATGGCATAACAGCTACGCTTGCGCCAGGCATATTGACGGGTTGCTTTTCTTGCGGTTGCTGCGTCTCGCTCGTAGGGGGGTCTTGTTGACAATGGGGTTTTCTCGACGGACGTTATGTCGGTGGTAACAGGGAATTCTCGATCGGAAGACAAAAAAGGCTTCGATAGTAAACGGGGAGTTTCTCGACAGAAGTCTCGACAGTGGAAGAGTTCTCAGCGCAGAGATCTCGAGTCTCAACAGTCAGACGGCGGACGGCGACGGCGACGATGGCGACGGATGTGACGACAACGACGACGGGCAGCAACTATGGCGGCGGGCGATGGACGACGGGTCTCGGAAACCGCAGACGGGGTGTCGTTCTTCTCACAGATAACAATGGTGGAAATAATCGCCCCCCAGCACCTCTCTCGCACACGCGCTCCCGTGGGATTTAAAGTGTGTCTTCTTGACTTTGACGGCTGATGCAGATCATTTGGGTTGGTATCTGGGTCATGAAGAACCAATATGGGGTGGATTTGTTGTATGTTGAAAGGGGGGGACACGACGAGGTCGGTTGGTGTTGCTGGTGGGTTGTGTTGCGGGTTGGTGGACAGGTTGTGTCCAAGCAAGCTTGCCAGCGGAAGTGGTGATGATGGGGAAATGCGTCACTGGGCTGAAATTGCTGCAATGCGCAAAACAAGATGCAATGCGTCACGAAGGCTGCGCTGGGAATGCTTTGGATGCTCGACGGCGGTCCGAAGATGCGAGGTTGCAGGAGTTGCTGAGAGTCGAGGAGTTGGAAAACACGAGGGGGGTCGTGAAAGGGTGCAAGAGGGGAGAGGGAGGGAAGAAAAAGAAAGAGAGGAAGAAGAAGAGAGGCAGGCCAGAGTGGGAGAGGAGATGGAGTAAAAGGGAAAAAGGGAAGAGGGGTGAAAGGAGGGCGGCGGAGGGATTTTTTTTTTTCTTAGAGGGAAAGAGGGGGAGGAGCCAGAGGGAAGGAGCCAGCCAGCGGGAGGAGGGTCGTGGCCAGTGTCGTTGGGCGTTGTTTGGCTCCTATCTTACAGGCGGGCAGCAACGTCTGGCGGGGCCGTTACTCTGTTGGTGTGAGTGCGTGTGGCGGAAGAGAGAGGAGAGAGGAGGGGAGGGAGGGGGAGGGGACCAGCAAGACAGCAGCGGCGGGAGGGGTGGTTGGAGGGGCCAGCGACGGCCGCGAGAGCTGCGGACAGTGTGCGCCACTGTGCGTGTGCGTGTTGTTATTGTTGTGCTGGTCTGGCAATCTGGTCCGTTTGGGGCGTCCAGGCGTGGCGGACAGGGGCTGCAGTCCTCCGCTGCGCCTAATTTAGCGGTTGCTGAGGACGCCGTGTTAGGGTCCTTGCCCGGTGTGGGTGGGCGAGTGGGTGGCTGGTTGGGAAGGAATGGCCCAGCGCACTTGCTTTTTCTGGTGGTGGTGGTGTGTGTGGCCATGTTAGTGGATGGTGGTGGCCTGGAGTGCTGTCCCTGCGGTGTAGGAGTGGTGCTTGCTTAACTGTCCCCCTCTCATATTGCCCACTGTGGGGCACTGTGCCATCTGCGATTGGGAGCGAAAAGGGGCAGCAGACAGCACCAGCAGAGCTGGCACACCAAATCAGCTCTGGGAAAGCAACAGCCCACTTTTCCCTGATCGGGCCTAGCGCTTTTATTCCGGGAGATTTAAATTGGCCCCGAAAGTACCGACTACGAGTCACCGCGACACCCATCCGTTATCCGGAGAGGCCACCTGGAGGGTCGGGCAGGTACCAGGTACTAGTTACATTGCAGGGACCCCTCGCTCTCCTGCCGGGTAGCAAGGTGGGGTTTCCCTGCCACGCCAGGGAGGGGCGGACCTGCGATAGTCAGAGAGTTCCCCGCTGTGCTGTCTAATACAAGGGTACTTGGGGCGGGTACATTTGAGCTGGTGAGGAATGCCGCAGCTTGGCAAGTACATGCACGCTCTAACACAGCTCGCTCGTAGATTTCCTGTTCTTGTTTCTCCCGTTCTGTGCGTTCTGTGCTTTGTTCTGGCGGGCCTCTCCTCGTGTCTCGGTAGCTGGACGCTGGCCAGCCATTCAAAGCAGCTTCTGGCCTGAGTAATGCCTGTCTCAGATGGGCAACCTCTGTGGCCGCAAGGCATTCCTGCGCGATGCTGTTGTCTGTTGTCTCGTCGAGCACACGATAGCATGCTGGCCTGGCCGTCTTATGATGCACGATGCATGCTACACACAATGCAGCTGCTCCTTAGTTCTCGTTCGCAGATGGGCTGTCATGCGCAACCTGGCACAGCGAATGGCGGCCGTCGTGTGCTCTTGTGCCCCGTTGTCCCCATCTTGTCTCTTTGCGTCCAGTCCCGTGTCTCCATGCTTTCCAATGGCCTTTGCAGCTCCATGGTCGCATTGTCGCGGTCTCCAATCCCAATCAACAGTCCAAGGCGGGGTTCGCCTCGGCTTGGCTGTTCTGGCAGTCACGCTTTGGGCTTGGGTTGACTGGCGAGTGGCCGCGGAGACCACTGGGACTCCTCTTTTGCATGGAGAAAGAATTGTTAATTGTTCGCGTGACGCTGTGGACCAGGTGCCTAATAGGGAGGCAGAGAAAACGAAGGGTTCCCCAAATAGGCTTAACAGATTTGCGGCCTTGGGCTTTTTTGTCTTTTTTTGGTCCGTCGCTCGCCCTAGGCCAGTGATGTGCAAGGTATGTATCTTACTCACGCTGCAAAGTGTTCGGCATGCATGTGAGGAGTGCTACTTTGCAAGATACTCTGCCAGATACCTGCAAGTATCTCACTCACGAGAGGGGGCCCGCCGTCACCTGAAAAGTGAGGCTTGCCCTTACCTGGTACCTCTTGCCGGTCCGTCCTGGCCAACCAAACTCGGCCATCCATCCCTTTTCCTCGGTTCGGGGGGTGGCAACAGCGCAGAAAAGCGTGCTGCAAACTGCGCTCTAGTGGCATGCGAAATACTAAGAAGCACAGCAAAATAGACTCGCAGAGGCACTGATAGGCCGCGAACCCCACGGCACACTGCAGCCAAGCCGCAGCCCGATGGCGACTCCTGTGCGCAGCCTCCGCGGTGAGAGAGTTGGCTGTAGGGGTGCGAATGTGTGAGCATGATGCGTGAGTGCGTGTGAGTGCGTGTGCGCCAGGGTGTGTCCTCTCCGTGTGTTCACTCCTTCTGGCGGGCATGCGCGTGAGGTCGCATTCAACCAGCCGGTGGTGTGCACGGGTTGTGTGCAGGTTATCGAAGAGGACAAAATAGGCGGCGATGCTGCCGACAGCCTCCGAGAAGGAGCTGGCTAAAGTCCCTGGTCTTTCCGACTTTGATAGTTTCTAATGTTGGCGTCTTGGAAGTCTCTTTTTTGAGTGCGTATTCAGAGAACGCTCACGTGGTCATTGGGTAGATTGAGGTCTTTGTCAAAGTGGTCAAACTTTGCGACAGCAGCGCAAAAAAAAAAGCAGTTCGCTCAATAAAACTTCCCCTTCACTTACGCACGAACGAGGGGCTGCACCAACAAACGGCTGCTCTCTGACAGGCACATCCCACTGGCTCATTAGTGCTGGGCGTTAGCGAGTTTCGGGTGGCGTAACAGGAGAATGACAGGAGAGCAAGAGGAGAGCAGGCGCAGTAGAGGCAAGGAAAGCGCCGAAAGTGAGGGGTCGAGAAGAGAAACCGTTGCGCAAAGTCCAGCTGGACTGCCCCTCGCTAAAACGGACTCGGGGCAGGGAAGGGCAATGTTAAATGATGACTACGCCAGAGTGTCTTACAAAAGTAGCAAAGTAGCTAACAAAGGTATCTTGGAATTGGAAAAGGATTGAAAATGAAACAAAAGAAAATTAAAGCACAACCCCCACCTGGTCAATCCATTGAACCCCTCTCTAGTGAGTCTTGCGACGACAATTGAACGAGCCTCTAGCCATTGCTTTTACGAGGAGGATACAAAGTACCCGTGCTCCTGCTTACGTAGTCAATTAGAGCCAATACTTAAAGTGAAGACAGGTGCCGCTAATGCACAGCAAAACCAGGAGGGAACCAGAGCTCGAAAAAGGAATGAAAAGGGAAAAACCGAAAAAAAAAAATCAAGATGCTCAATCTTAGCAGCCAGTGTGTCTCGTATTTGCTAGAGGAGCAGGCAGTTCTCAGTCGCACCCATGTGGATAGCAGAGCGCTGTAAGAACCGGTGGGCGACATTAACACTGCGCACTGTGGGAATTGGCGGGCTTGACCCAATAACTCCATATGTTAATACTGTGTTTTGTATTAATATTATTAAGAACAGGGTCGCGACAGGCAGTGCACTGTGCAATAAGAACAGAATAAGAACGGCGAACAACGTTGATCCAGACAGTGCATTCTACCCACACTCGTTTGCCTGCCCGTTGTCTGTCTCTAGTTAATTCACTGCTCCCTGGGCTCGAGCCGGTTCCGTACTAAGTCATCTCGGGTGTTGCTTCCGCCGCGTTAGGGTGTCCAGAAATGAGAGTGAGAGACAGCAACTTGCCATATTAAGGCTCCCAGCGTTTCTCATTTTGGCTCTTTGGGAGACACTAATTTGGCTGTTGCACCCCAAGAGAGAAAATTTGCCCTGCATGGGTTCACTCGCGTGGAACAGGGGGTGCATAGTACGTGCTAACTGCCCGCAAGTATCTCCAATACATCTCGACATGACGAGATACCTTCGTATCCTGCGATGCCTCCCTGCCTATGATCCTTTAAAAATAGGATCAGGGGGGGCGTGGGCGTAGCACAAACGACGATGGCTGAACCGATCGCACGAGGCATCTCGAGGGAACAGATGTGGCGGCGGCTACTACGAGACGATGTGGACAGATACGTAGTACGAGTACGAGTACTTTGGAGCGCTCGCGGTTCATCACCAACCAACAGTCATACAAGCAAACGGCTGCGTCGGATTTGCGCGTCTGTAGACGAAACGGCATCCAACGCGCTCAGAAACAGGCCCCCGTGGCGCCTCCGTCTGCAGGAGGCGCTCCTCTCTTTTCAGCTGGAGTGTTGGAACAAAAGAAGAAGAAAAAGAAGATGACACATCAGATGCCTGGGACGGGGCGAACGGTGCCTGGGAGGAAAGTTCGTGAGTGTGTGAGTGGGCTTCGTTTGTGTTTTAGCATCTTCCTTCTCTGATATCGGGTTCCCAGGGGGTGTGTTCGATGATTCGATCCACGCGCTCACACTCTGAAAGGCAGACTCGAGTCTCTCACACCGAGAAGCGGATCCAATTAAAAAATTCAAGAAAATAATCCAGAAAACTCCAGGAGGCTTTCTGGCAGAGCATGCGTGTGTGTGAGATAGACTACGAGGCCAGGGAAGCACCGGAAATTTGGGATGCAGGGGTCTTTGAGATCAGGGAGAGCACTCAACTACGAGTACTGTCCTACTGTGTAGTCATGCCGTGGAAAAAGGCGTCTTCAAAAGAGAGTCCACTTTCCATCCCATCTCGTCCCCATCTCCGAACATTCCACCTCTGCTTGAGACAGGATAGGAGGGCGATGCCAAACAGTGGCGATGAACGCCTCACGACGCCTCGCCTCCTGGCTACTCGTACGCCCGCTCGCTTACACAGTTAGACGATACATGGTATTTCCATGGCCAAACGCCTCTCCCCAGAACGGGCTTCTTTCCATCATGCACTTTTGACAACTGGCACTTGCTCTGTTCGGCATGGTCAACCCGTTTTGCGTTGTCCTCTCCCCAAAAAAGAAAGTAGATTTTTCCTGTGGACTCCCAAGTCCCAAAAGAAACCAAAGTGATGCCCATTGTTTCCAAGTTTCTCCCCTTCAGTCCTTTACGCCCAAGTTCTATCCAATCTTCTGGGACAGTCCGCCTCGCATGTGGGTTCGCCCTCTGATACTTTGTACGTGACCCCCTGGACATGGAAGACGCTATCCAAATTCCTGCCCCTGACTTATTTCCAATCTCATGAAAAAAAAAAGGGCAAGGCCCAGCCGAGAATCTACGACAGTAGCATCACGAATCTCCCATCTGTTTTGTTACCTTGCCCTTTTCGTGCTGCGCCTGGACGCTTCTTCCCACTTGTCATGAGATGCAATGACTCCGAATCCATGGTTCTGGGGCCCGCAGAGGCCCATGCTGGCGCGCGTCTCCCGAAAGTGAGAAAGGCTTTTTTGGGATTTTGGGAAGACGCTCCACGCAGCGCGCTCCACAGAGCAACAGCACAGCAACGGCAATGAAACTTGAAAAACTCTTTATAAAAAATCCTTTCAATATTGCAAAAAAGAGTATCCAGTCCGTGTTTCTGTGGATATATGGCAGGAGGAGTCATCAAATGGAGATTCGGCAGAGGCAACACTCATACTGCATCATGTCTTTCGCCTCCTTGAGAGTGGACCGGTCTTACTCCCCCACGACCAAGACATTGCATTGTTCATCCCCCTTTCGTTGTTCAAGATCGGCTTCCCTATTTTTTGGTCCTTGCCTCTCCTTTTTTTTTTGGATTGCGGCGCGCGCAATCAAGGAATGCGCCCGCTCTGATTAGCGTCTTAGTTCCCTCTTTTTTGGCGTCCCGCTCCCTTTCCCTTTAGGACGCTCCCTTTTGCGTCCCGCCCCTTTCCACCCCTTTGATGCAAGCTATTAGACACGCCCAGAGCTAATGTTCGTACTGTATTACTGGAGACCGTATCACAGTGTAGACCTCTCCCCGTGCGGATGCCTCCACCGATCGATGCCCACCGATCAATTGCGGCCCGACCGGGTCCCATACACACCGCCTTGCGTCTTACGGGCGGACGAGGAGCGGCCCTGGACAAGCCCGGCAAGGCGTGGGCCAAAAGGCCGAATCGAATAAAACATTTAAAAATAACTGAAAAATAATTCGCAAAATGCCGGGCTGTGGGATTACTACGCCAGCGGGACTCTCTGTGGATTCTCTATCCTCTCTGGATGTCTTCCCCGGGTTGGCCCTTTTCCTTTTTGAGCCAGCAAGAGCCACAAGAGAGACCGCAACTGAAAAAGTCGGTGAATGTAATCACGACCAGGAAAAGACGACATGGTGTCGCTGTTGGGTTTAGATCGCATACTATTCTGTGAAAGGTTTGGCTCCCCGACACAGACCAGCCGTTTGTGAAAGAACAGCCTCACACGGCTGGCGAGGCTCCCGGCCCCCGGGCGGCAAGCTGAATGCAACAAGAGATTGTTGCAGCCTCGTTTTTTCTTTTCTTTTTTGTCCTGTCCATGCCGTCATCCCTCGTGGCCCAAGTGTGTCATGTTTTACATTATACCCTTTGACTTTTTTTTTTTTTTTTGTTTTCCCTCCATTTTCTCCTTCTTCTACCCACAGTCCAGAATACCTCAGTCTTTGGTCCCCATTGCGCGCATGCCTGCAGTCCTATGCAGCTCTGCATTAGGGCCATTTCTGCAAGAGAGGAGCCAAAGCGGCGGTGAACAAGGCAGGATGACGGAGAATGACCGCACGCAGCCAACCAACCACACCCGCAACAGGACAAAACCAGGCACAGTGTGACCTACAACCTCTTTCGTTCCTGGAGCTGCAGAAAACCCAACTGTAAAAGGGAAAAAACTCCAAAAAACACTCACACAAATCGGTTGGCCTTCAATGCTGTCCTCCCCAAGTCAGGCAGGTACCGGCAAGGAACAGCCGTGTGTGCATGTTCACCCCTGGCAATCAGCCCCCCTCCCTCGTCGTTGTCCCCTCCTACTACCCTCCTTGCATTGATTGGCCTTGTATGCTTCCCCCCACGAACGGCATCGGGCCATTCAGAGTTCGGAGCGGTGAAGATCTTTTTTGAAAAAGAAGCATAATGCCGCATTTGCCAAGGTTGGCAAGGTGTGGTGCATTGCTTCGCTTGTCAAAAATCATCGACCCGAGGTATGAACGGTGGACGGCTGGTGAACGGCCAGTGACGTTTAGACCACAAAGCATACCCCGACATCAACAGATCACGGCCTTGTAGACCTGTTGAACAGAGCCCCCGTCAATGCTGACTACACCGTCACCACTCGTATCTGATCAGCCGGCATTGGCCCCATATCAAACGTGCTCCGGCTCCGTCTCTGGTCTCCGTACACCGCCATTGTCACAATGGAGAGTGTGTGGGGGCCTAGAGAGGAGCCACACTTGGACAACGCATCGCCGGCCCCATAGAGGCCGCAGGAAGAGCCCCATTGAGGCCTCAAGAGACCGCACTGGAGACCACATCAAGGCCATGGGAGAGGCCCAGTCATTGACCGCAGAGACCCCGTCGAGACCACAGATGCTCCCGTAGAGACCGCACCGAGGTCAGAGAGACCATTGAGGCCAGAGACCACTTCCAATACCACATCCAATGCTACTCCGAGCAATCTGTTCACTCGGTGAAGCCTGGCTTCCTCCACATGTTCGGTTCCGCGTTTTCACGAGATCGAGCCCGCCTTTTGTTGGGGTCGTCAAGGATGTCATCCTGGCTGCCCGCCTTTTCGGGAGGTTGCTCCGGGACGATGCTGCTGGTCGACACTTGTGGACGATATTGCGTCGACGGTCCACCTCGGAGCATCACGACCTGGACAACTGGACGACTGGACGACCTTGGGCGACATCAACCACCTAAACCACATCCAATGTCAAACCATCCGAACGTCCTCAAGAGGATTGCCTCCCACCGTCTCGGCTGTCGGCAGCAGAAAACCATAAACGCAAGATACCCACAACTTTGATATGCATATATGCAGCAGCGGACCATTGCAGAGTCGTGATGCAACAGCAGAGCAAGAATGTTTCTTTCTTTTTTTCTCTCTCTTGGCTCTCCTCCGGCCCCAGCTCCCGGAGTCCGGGATGGAGCAAGCCCAACCTCCCAGCCTCCCATGTTGTCAGACTTTTGCTAAAAGGCAAGGCGCAATGGAGTAATGCTTTGCTCGTAGCTTCTAACCGGTGAAGCTTTGTTGTAGAGCCAAGACAGCCAACCCGGGAGAGAGGAGAGAACACGATGACTGCCGTTGGGGGCGGCGTAGAACAGTCTTCCTTGACATCGCATCGTGACATCCCCAACGTACTGGTAGATGGCACTTGGCATACCGCCGCTTGCCGAGCCCCAACTTTAGACTCTTCGAGCTCAGCATACTAAAACGCACTTCGTAGGCGAGATGCAAAGATCGTGTACCTGCCACTTGGCAAGTTCAACAGTTCTTCCGGCATACAGAGGTTCGGTTTTGGTAAAATTGCAAACCCTATGCGCATGCAGTTCATGACCTGCCGTTGGGCTCGTTCAACGGTTCTCCCAGCCCATGGACAAGCTCAATGTGCCATCCCGTATGTTCTCCGATGGCCTTTGGCCATCAATTTGACGGTCAGCATCTTGGGTCATTGCCGTGCCACTCCAGGCGTCCTCCCCACTCCAGATACAGTTCCATCAATGTGTAATGGCATCCGTTATGGTATCTCTAGTGACAACAATGACATCCCGTATCAGTTGTACTAGCCGATACCCGTACGCCTTTTTTGGAGCTTCACGAGAGAAATCATTCTCAGACACCTAAACGTGAAGTGACTTACCAAGTAAGACGATAAACAAGGGAAATATCGTCAAAGCCATCTTGAAATGCCAATACTGGCCCGGCCTTCTGGCATTGCTTCCCCCGTTTTCTTGCGCGCACTGCGAACTGTTGTCGAACACGGAGACTACCCACACATATGTTTGGTAAAAAGGCCTGTTGGAATGATCGCCTCCTAGACCAACAGGTATAGGCGATGATGCCAACGAACACGCAGCGGCATCACACCATGTTGCTTAATATTGACTCGGGATGAACAGACAACAAAGACAGATAGAACTAGGAGCGACAAGAAAAAAAGACCAACTGGCGCACTTTGATGACCACAGAATTAGAATATGACATGTAAGGGCGAAGATCAAAGAAGATGCCCAAGACCAACAGACACACACTTGCGTATCCTTGGTGGAGATCCCGACACTTTGGGAGACACATCATAGAGGATATCGTAGGAAAAAAGCTAATCGCCAATATCCTCAACGGGCATAAAACACAACAACAACAACAAAAACGCTTCCAATCCCTTCATATTACCGAAGCACTTGCTCAGGTTTGAAGTTTGGTTTTCTGAGGGTGCCATCGTTTAAACTGACTTGTAACTTTTCTTCTTCTGCGCCCCAACGGTTTCAACCCAAAAAACGACATGCTGGACGGTATCCTCCGTCAAGACAACACAGGAAAGTAGGGTTGTAAGGAAGCCCAAAGAGGCAGGAGCTGAGATGCCAATCATACACAAACACAAAGCCAAAAGAGAAAGATATCAAATACTGTTTGTGCATGTGTAAGGGTCAGGGTACGCAACGAGTCAGAATAACCCCAAAAAGAAAAGGGTGTGTCCGTCCACACGGGAACAAACGAATGTAGCCCGTGGGTATGCGTTTGTGTGGCCGGAGACACATAAATTTCTTCTGGTGAATTGTTCGTATAGTTCGTGCTGTTTTTGTGTAAGATGCGGTTCGTGTTCTTTTGTGTTCTCGTGTTTCCTTTGCTGCTTTCGTGCCCTGGTTATCTGTGGTATCACTCCAAGATGTCAACCCAGTATCAATTGCAAAGAGAGAGCATCGACATCTGAACTCCCGAGTTGGCCCCTTTTTGGCCCTCCATCTTCTTCTCCCGAACATGGATGTGCCTGCCACGACCCTGCTCTTCATCTGGCTCATGTTCTTTTTCAACGTAACATTCCTTCTTTGCCTTTTCTTGTGATTTTACCCAATGGTGGTTGGGCTGAAACACCGGGGACAGGGGTAGCCGAACAGACGAGAAGACTCGCCGAGGCGGCTGTGTCGGTCGGGCCTGCTGTCTGTCTGTCTGTCTCTCCTGCACTTCTTCGTCGTCTTGGGATGAACAACCTCGGACGGACAAGTGTGTGTGGGATCATGCCGACGTTGTGAAAGGGAAAGAGGTCACACGCATGTCACACGCAACTTTTGTTTGATTTTTTTCGTCCCTGCGCATTCCTTTCGGCGGTGCTTTCCGTGGTTTCTTTTCTCGGCTTCTTTTCTCGGCTTCCTTTTGCATCCCCTTTTTTCGGGAGTTTTTCCCCCTTCCTTTTTGTTCTGGCCGCGATTCCCTGTTTTCATTCGAATATGCAACAGCCGATGCTCAGATCCTGCCACATGAAGCTACACGCTTCCTCGCGTGACGAAGCACGAGAGGGGGTAATCGGAGCGAGAACAAAAACAAAAAGCAAAGGCATTGTCCTTTGCGGGGAAGGAACTTCGAAGTGAGAAAATCAGGCAAACTATTTTTGCACCGTCTTTCTCTTCTCCCTCTGCCCGCAGTTCCGTGCTGCGGGCGGGCGGCCCGTGAAAGCTCGTTTTGCGGGGGAAGCTCCATATGCAGTTGTTGGAGGCGATTCTGTCTGCACGGCCACCACTTGGCTCTGCTTGTGAGAGGACCGTCCACACCCTATTTCTCTTGCCTTTCCCTTTCGGGGACACGACCTATTTGCTTTTTCCATGTGTGGTCTGCCGTGGCCAAGTACGTAGAACGACAAGCAACATAATGGTGCCGTCTTGCATTATTACCCACCAATGCGGCACAACCACACGGCACTGCTGCAGGGATCATGCGATGGAAGGAGGGGAGCAACGACACCTGGAACATACAAAGGCAGCAGGCTGAAAATGGGACCTAGAGAAGCAGGCCAATGTGCAACAACAAAAGTCAGTCGAGGGACAGCAATCGGGGCTGGCCATAATGATGGGCAGTTTGAAGAAATGGGGAGATGCTGGAAAATCCACCAAGCTGCCAGTGGTGGAAACAGTGAAAGCAATACAGCGGGACAGTGTCGTTTGCTCGTTTTGTTCATGCTGTGTGAAACCGGGACGGAGTCGAAGAGGGAAGCCGACAGGGCAGCAAAGAGTCAACCGGCGAGCAGCGGCTCAGGGCTGCAACTCCGCGGGCACAAAAAAAGCGACAGGCAAAAAAGACGGCAGGGCCAGGGCCAGCGATTTCAACCAGATGTCATACGAAGAAAGATATGCCAGATACGCACGTCAGATGCGCCACCCAGATGCGCAGAGATGTGTAAATCAGATGCGCAGGCTAGATGCCACCGTTCTGCCGACGTCGATGCCAACACGCGATGCTCGCGGATGGATCTGGTCACATGTTGGCTGTTTGTCCGTCAAAGCTGCTGGGGTGTTGAGCTGCTGGGCTGCTGGGCTGCTGAGCTGCTGAGCTGCTGAGCTGCTGATGATGTCGATGTTGCTGATGCTGGTACAGAGTTTCCCGACTACCACAGAGACAGAAACAGGGCCAGCCAGGGCCCTTTCCAAGCCAACAAAGACACATCCGGGGCGGTTCTGAGGGCTAGTGATAAGTCGGATTTTGACACGGCTCGCGGTCCATGCCACCGGTTGCGAGAAGCGCGTCGTTTTCGCAATCCCTGCTCTGGCAACCCCTATTGTGTCTCTCTTCGTAAGAATGCCGGGGTGAACACACGTGTGGGAATTGGCCTGTTGCGTTGAATATGGGGCCGCCGCCTGGCAGTCTTCCTACCGTCCTCGCCTGTGCTCGCCAGCGGCCGCAAAGAGCGCTATTGGACTTTGTAACTCAGGAGAAGCCACTAGCAGGCCCCAAACAAGGCGATCCAGAGCGGTGGTGGGCAGCGCCGTCTCCTCCTGTCACCGAGCACCAGGCTGTGTCAGAAGCTAAGCCTGGCAGCTGTCAGGGAGCCGGCGGACATCGTGACAGAAGCAGCAGAAGCAGCAGCAGACATCCAGAGGCCGGACAACCGACACAGCGCGGAAATGCACGAGGACCGCGCAATCGGGAAATGGCGATCGTAGCCAGGATGCCAGATATCTCACCACGAGGGAAGCCTGGCCCAGGGCACGCCCGTGCGCCCACGCGCATCATCATGCCGGTGAGGCAACATGGCGAGATGGAAATAGGGGATGAGATGGAGAGCCGGAGGAGCCAACCGAAAGTGATTAAGCCTGGCAGCACAAAGCCAAGAGACAACCCAGCCAGCCAAGTGTGTATTTAGTATTTATAATTATTACATTGAGCTCTTGTGCGAACCAGTTGTAAAAGAGAAGCAAAGGTGGAAGGTGCGACACGCTCCATCCAGGGCAGGAGCGACCTAGCCAGAGTCCACCAACCTTTGAGCCTACAAGCCTTGAAGCCTACCAAGCCCAGAAAGAAGGCCGTTTTCGCCGTTGAAACGGCTGGCTAATACCGGGGCACTGTCAGAGTGTTGAGCAGGGCAGCCCACTAGGCACGGGCGCGCCATACACATCGCTGATCTCAACAGTGAACACCACCTCTCCACTTCCCTTCCCCCCCTCCTTGCCAGACAGGAGGAACCCACACCCCCCTCCTTCTTTCCTTCCTCTTTTTGCAGCCAGCGCCAAAAGTCCCAACCCGAGCCTGCACAAAGAGCAGCGCGAGGGGCAGCAAGGAAGGAGCGACCTACCACGTCTTCCATTGCCAGATCCGTGAGGCTTCGCTTGCTGCAGCTTCTCTGTTGGCTGCACATAGACGCCCGCCTTTCTGCACGTCTCGTCTGCCGCGTTTCCTTCCTCGCCTCTTCTCGCTATTTCTGCCTCATCTGGCTTTTTTTGGCCCCCCCTGACGCTTCCCTCGACCGCTACAACACCCTTGCCACACGCACCTTGTCCAGTAGTGACACACGCAGCAACTCGCCCGGGCCCCTCTCCCGCCATTCCTGGCCCTCTGGCGATTTTTCTTCAGCGCCTGCCGGAGATAGATTGGCGGAGCACCCCTCGCTCGCTCTTGCTCACAACTGCTCACTCACAACTGCTCTCCCATCTGCTCACACCATCACCATCCCCCACAAAACGCCTCACCTCCCACAAGAACCCCAGAGCGGTGGTGGTGATAGCTCGACTGACACCCGCGCCTGCACAGGCCCAGCTTAAAGCAAGACCCCGGAAGAGCCAGAAGACACCCCAGCCAGGAAAAAAGAAGGCCGAAAAAGGAGGTCGTTGAGATCGACCTTGCCCCCTCCTTCGCTGCGACGCTCTCGCCTGCCGCCCTCTCTTTTTTTCGCTGCCCCAAATTTCAATCCCTTCTCGACCGGCATTGACTCCCTTTTCTGCCCTTCCACCACGCTCCCTGCCCGTCGATCTCTCCCGACCTGCGAACAGTCTCCCTCGCACTCTACCTCTTCAACGACCCCAACGCCTGTCGCCCTCTCCCTTTGCAGTGTTCTGTCCCTGGCGCGACAACCTTCTACCCTTGCCCGTCGATTTGGAGCCGTCGACATAATAGACCCCCCCCTGTCTTTAACGAGAGTACCTACAACACGCTCGTTCCTCTCGCGAACACACTCCGGCCCCCGACCTCCTCACCCTCATCGCACCGTATCGACCTCACCACGACACAATTGACGGATTGCATGATCGCCAGCGAGGCCATGGACTGAGCTCACCAGTCTCTCAAGGGTCTCACTCATCACCTTTTAAAAACTAAACAAGAAAGAAAGAGAATAGGAACACACCAGCAAAGAAAAGAGCGCTAGAAAGGGGCAAAAAAAAGTGAGAAAGTCCACTTATGCACACCGCGACTTCTGCTTCACACGACGACGACCAGACAACAGCTGCGACGACTTCCCTGACCGTCTGGAACGACTCCAGCTTCTAGGATCTCTGACGAAGTCCCAGGGCCAACTCACCGCCTCGCCTCCTGCGTTGTTGCGCAACTGAACAACACAGACGGAGAGCGTCCCCCCTCTCGCCAGCCCTGATGAACGGCATAGTGGGGACGGCACCGGTCGGCGCCATGTACGTCCGCGCCCTGTACGACTACGAGGCCGACGACCGTACCAGTTTGAGCTTCCACGAGGGCGATGTCATCCAGGTCATCACCCAGCTCGAGAGTGGATGGTGGGACGGCGTTATCAACGGCGTTCGCGGCTGGTTTCCTAGTAACTACTGTGCCGTGATCACAAGTGCCGACGAGCTGCCAGAGTCGGAGCAAAATGGCGTCGGTTTGGCCGACCACCTCGATGAGGACATGGAGGAGGATGTCTACGAGGAAGGCTTCGATGACGAGGACGAGGATGACGACACAGATGACAACGGCGGCCTGCCACTGGAAGGTGTCGACCCGGTCGGCAGCCGCTCTGGCGCCGACTACTGGATACCGCAGGCCACTCCCGACGGCCGGCTTTTCTACTACAACACCATGACCGGCGAAAGAAGTATGGAATTGCCGCTTGAGTCGCCCACATCGGCATCCGAGACCGGACCCCACGACCGCATGAATGTTGTCATCCCAGAACGGACACGTCCGCCACCCGAAATGATGGCCAGAGGCTTGATCCAGAACGAGGATGAGGACTCTGAAGTCACATCTGCTTCCGAGCTGGAAGGGGAATCCATTCTGATGGCCTCGCGTGGAGCCTTGGTAAGTTCTGTCCCTGTTCTGGCCCGGCCCTGACAGTTTGATTATACCAGCAACTTGCTATTCGTTTTGTTCTTTCGTCTGCCTTTCGCCACTAACACCCACAACAGAGTCGTAGCCAGCGCCCGCTCAGAAGCGCAGGGATCTCACCATCCGTGTCCATGGACTCCATCAACGGCCAGTCTTTTATTCGAAGCCGGACAAACAACTCTGTCCTCAGCCGTGAAAGCTTCGGGCCAACACCTATGATCGCGTCCGCCACATCATTCACAGCTGCTACCTTCAACCTGCCCAATGCAGCCACCATTCCCCGGTCGTTCTTCGACGACGGCACCACCCCTTCTCTCTCTTGGAGCCGACTTGTGACCAACATGAAGATGTCCATCGACCGCTACCGAGAAGCCATCACGTCCAACAGCCGTTCCGAGTATGTTGCGCGTGCCGAGGACATTTCCGACCATTTGAGGTTGTTGCTTGCAGCTGGATCTGGCACCACTGATAACCACTCCGGCCAGCCTTCCATTATTTCGACCAACAAAGCCTTGTACCCCCACTTCCGTGACATGATGTCCAAATTTTCCAAGCTGGTCATCTCTTCGCACATTGCAGCCGCCGACTGGCCCAACGCCGAATCTGTGCAAAAGTGTTTGCAGGAGGCCGATGGCGTCCTCCTAGGTGTTTTCAGCTATGTCGAAGTTGCCCGCCAACAGCGTGGCGAGGAAATCCCCCGGCTCTTCCCAGGGTTTATCATTGGGAGCAACACTGGCGGCAGCTGGCAAAACAATGCTCTGATACCACGCGACCCCATTACCTCCAACTTCCTCGACGACGATGAAGGTGCTACTGAACCAACAGCTATTCTCGACCGTAAGTTGTTGGAGCGGCTTGACGAGTTCAAGCGGATGTTGGTCTCTAGCATTCGCGAGCTCGACAAGTATCTATCAACGACAGACAAGGTCGTTACACCTTTCAAGCACGAGGTTGTGGGCAACAATGTTTGCATAGCGGGCGGCAAGGTCTTGGAGATGTTTAAGCCTTGGATCGCGATGATTGAGTCGCTTGACTTCTCCATTCTAGGGAACACTTTCCAGAATCCGCAGCTAGTGGAGTTCAGCACGCAGAAGCAGAGCTTGTATGACAACATCTCGGACCTTCTACTCGGATGCCAGGCCGTTGCTGGTCCCCTTGCAGATGAGTGGGCCGAAGTCCGTGGAGAGGCACTCGAGAATCGTCTGGAATACGTCCGGCAATGCGCGCGAGCTCTTGAGACAAACTCGTCGCATATCGGTTTCTCATTGCAGCTACTATCCGATCTTGTTCAAAGAAGCCTGCAACAACATGCGGATCCCCGCATGCGCGAGGACCTGGTCCAGTCACGGGAACCCTTGCGCCGCAATGATTCGATGACTTACGCGCCTTCATCGGCGTCCTCGACCATTCCTGTCATGGCGGGTTCACCCGGCTCATCAGCACCATCGACACACCGCCGGAATGAGTCCCGGGGCGTTGCTCCTGGCCCAATGCAGCATTCTCAATCGTTTACTTCAACTTCATCTGACGTTGTCAGCCGTGCCCCATCGAAGGCAGAGAGGCTTCTCGGCGAAGAGCTCCCGCCACAAGCAATGCAGCAACAGCCTGTGGTGGTAGCTGCTGCAGCACCTATCGATGACACCCCGCATTACCTACAACTGGATTACGAAGGAGAGATTTCTTGGGACACGAAGACAGCACCACCACAGGTCAAGGGCGGTTCACTTGTTGCTCTGGTTGAGCAGCTGACCCGCCACGACAAGCTCGACTCTAGCTTCAACAATACTTTCCTTCTCACCTACCGTTCATTCACGTCGGCCAGAGAGCTGTTTGAGCTTCTGGTAAAGCGCTTCAGCATACAGCCACCCCAGCGGCTCTCGCCAGAGGAGTACGACGAGTGGCGTGACCGAAAACAAAAGCTCATCCGATTCCGTGTCGTAAACATTATTAAGAACTGGTTCGATAATTTCTGGATGGAGGATGCCTCGCAAGAGGAGACGAAGCAGTTGATTCGGGATGTCTACGCCTTTGCCAGGGACACAGTCAAGTCCACCGAGACACCAGGCTCGGCGCCACTGATGGCTGTTCTTGACCAGCGGTTGACGGGCAAGGACACCGGCGCCAGGCGCCTGGTTCAGACACTGAACCAGAACAACACGCCGCCACCCATCATGCCGAAGAACATGAAGAAGCTCAAGTTCCTCGACATTGACGTTACGGAGTTTGCTCGCCAACTGACGATCATAGAGTCACGTTTGTACGGCAAGATCAAGCCCACCGAATGTCTGAACAAGACTTGGCAGAAGAAGGTCGGCGAAGGCGAGCCGGAACCCGCACCCAATGTCAAGGCTCTCATTCTCCACTCCAACCAGATGACCAATTGGGTGGCTGAAATGATCTTGGCCCAGACGGACGTGAAGAAGAGAGTAGTCGTGATCAAACATTTTGTCGCTGTTGCTGACGTAAGGAGAAACGACATCGCACCCCCCGCCATATAAGGAAGCATCTACTAACATAATTCCAGAAATGTCGGAACCTAAACAACTTCTCAACGCTGACGTCCATTATTTCTGCTCTTGGCACAGCCCCGATTGCCCGGCTCAAGCGAACTTGGGATATTGTCCCACAAAAAACGCAGGCTACATTGGAGAGCATGCGAAAGTTGATGGCCAGCACCAAAAACTTTGGAGAGTACCGAGAGGCGCTGCACGTGGCCAACCCGCCATGCATTCCTTTCTTCGGTAAGACTGCCGTCTCCAGGGCACCGCATGTAGTGTTGCATTTCATTCTGACTGGTGCTACCATATAGGTGTCTACCTGACCGACCTTACTTTCATCGAGGACGGTATTCCGTCCATCATCAAGAAGACGAATCTTATCAACTTTGCCAAGCGGGCCAAGACAGCGGAAGTTATCCGAGATATCCAGCAGTACCAGAATGTGGCATACCTGCTTCAGCAAGTGACAGAACTGCAAGACTACATTCTGAGCAACATGCAAGCCGCCGGCGACGTCCACGAGATGTACGACAAGAGCTTGCAGGTGGAGCCTCGCGAGCGCGAAGACGAGAAGATCGTGAGGTATGTGGCACCAGCGCGGATATTTCACATCGAGTAACTCCATAGACTGGGCCTGTTACAGAGCATGGGGCTGACTTTGCCAACAGAGTGTTAGCCGAGTCTGGCTTCCTATGAATGGCAGCAACCCGACAACCAGCCAATACAATCCAACGATTCTCTCAATCAAGCTTCGTCCATTTCACACGGCATTGCGACAGGCAACGCCGTTTTTTTTATGAAAGGAAACGAATGACGTGCACAAGACTCGACGTGTTTCAGTTCGAAACCATGCTATTTACAACAAGACAACTTTGAAATCTAGATTCTTTTTATTTTTGCTATTATACTGGAGCCAAATGTTTGTTTTTTTGGAGGAAGATCTCATACTACATATAACATCCACCTACATGTTTGGGTTTTTGGGAGGGGGTATTTACTGGGAGTCATGGTTGGTTTCTTTTTTGCTACACCCAGTGTGTATTCTGGATCCGCATCAATGTTCCCCCCTTTATTTTTGGGATTGCGGCTAGGTCTCCTGTTGTCTTTTTTTCATATTTACCGTCTGCATAATTTGCATAGCTGGCAAAATGAAAATTGGGTCAAGAGCAGTCAGTTTTATGACGACTATGTCATCTTTTTCAAGGGTGAACCAAGAAAGCACATGCTTTTATTATTATGGGCCTTCTTGCTACAGTATGAGAAGCAAAAAAAAAAAAAAATGTTCTTGTTTTGAAACCGCTTGCTGGTTGCGTATGTACAGTAGTAATGGTAGCATGGAAATGGATTAACAATATTTTGAACTCCCAATCAATCTCTCCGACCACCCCGGCGACTTCCACTGCTGCTGCGTGTCCGGCTCCGGCTCCGGCTCCGGCTGCGGCTGAGACTGCGGCTGTCGCTGCGAGACGATGACGGGTCCCGTCGCTGGCGCACCCGACGGCCATCCTGGCGGCCACGGCCCCGGTCGCTGTCATAGTCGCTCCTCTTGTCGTCATCGTCGTCATCATAATCATGGCGGCGCCGCCGGTCGCCAATGTCTCGTTCAACACTGCGTGCAGGTGGTGCTCGTGGAGGTCCACGGATCTCGCCATCCTCTGCATCGTCGTCGCCATCGTCGCTGCCACCGCCGCTGTAGCTGCCCCTGTCTGATTTGTCGTCGTCGCCGTCACTGTACCGCCGCCGCTGCGGCTGGTTCCGCTGCTGCTGCTCCCGCTCCCGCTCGGCTGCCGCCTCAGCCTCAGCCTCGGCCACGGCCTCGTCCTCTTCCTTCTTGCGCTTCTGCGCCAGCTTCTCTTCTTGCCGCCGCCAGTGGCCGCCCTCCTTGTAGTCCTTGTTGATGTGCAGCGCCCGGCGGATGCGCTCCGTCTCTTCAATCTTGGCCCGTGCCTGCTCGTGGACCTGGTGTGTCTTGAAACGGCGCTGCTCTGGTCGAGGAGGAGGTGCAGCAGAGGAGCCCTCTTTGGACAACTTGTCCCTCAAGGCATCGCACCGTTTGTCGATTTCGTCGTCGTCGAGCTCGCCCTTTTCCTCGAGCTCGTCCCGCAGAGCAAACACCTCGACCTCGATGGCGCGTTTGCGGCCGTGGTCGAGGATGCCCTGGTCGGGCTGGCGAAAGCGGTTGGCGGCGGCCTTGTGTTCGAGGTCGCGATGGAACCCGCCCGGTGGAGGTCCGTCGCGGGGCCGGATGAAGGCGCGGTTTTTCTGGACGTAGCCAGAGGTTCCGCTGCCACGCGGAGTGGAAAGGCCGACGTTATCAGACATTGTGGTTGGTGGGCGAACGTTGGGAACAGCAGGCTACCGTGTAGGTGTGGTAATTACTTTTGGGCTACTGGCAGCTTGGGAAGGCGGTGAGTGGCGCAAAGACAAGGCTGTGGTGCTTTGTCACGGCAGAAAAAAAAACAGCCAGTCATCATCGCGGGGAGGGGAACCTGTTTAATATGGAGGGGAGTCAGAACAACGTTTGACTCATTTCATGCATGCTTCGACGGGCTTCTATACAAAACCGGTCATATTAAAAGGTGTTTGGTCGCGACTCGGTTTGCAACGTTTTTTTTTTTTTTTTGTCGTATAAAGGGTTCCCATCTGTTACTCTAAACTCGTTTTTTTTTTTTTTTTTTTCACTTTTTTTTTTGCTCTCCCTACAAGGTTGAAACGGAAACCTTCTCTTTGCGACCACATTGTCACGCCCGGCAAGCATCGCCATGCCCGAGTTCAACTTTGCTTCCGAGCCGCCACCAGCGGGCGAGAGGGCCGACGGCGAGGTCGAGTTCCCGCCCGTCAGCCGCGACCACATCCTCTGGTGCTCCTACGACTACTGGTTTCCAAAGTAAGAATCTGCGGGCGAGATCTGGCCCAGGGCTCTACTAACAGATGCAGATTCCGCAAGATGTGCATCAAGTCGAGAATAATCCCGTTGACACCCGAGTTTATCGAATACCTCCGCGAAGATAGCATCGTGCTGAGCGACGAAAACGACAACGACGACGACGACGATGACTGGGAGCCGACGAACCCGACAATGAAGCATTTTCTGTCCGAGGAAGAGAAAAAGTATGTCAAGGAGTCGGAGGCATACAGCCACGACGGGAGCAGCAATAGCAGCAGCGAAGAGGAGGAGGAAGAAGAGGCAAACCCGCCAGCTTCAGTCCGGATCCCACCGAACAAGCGGTTCCCCGAGCTGCACCAGCGCATCAAGGACGAGATCAAGGCCCTCGGCGGGTCCGTTGCGCCCAAGCTTAACTGGTCGGCACCCAAGGATGCTGCGTACATGCTGCAGAACACCATGATGTGCCAGACACCCGACGACGTGTACCTGCTGCTGAAGGGCTCCAGCTTTGTCAGCCACGACCTGGAGCACGCTTTCGACGGGTGCACCCAAGCGCAGACGCAGACTTCGACAACACAAGAATCGTCTGCCCTCGGATTCAGGCCGGTGCTGGTGCTGAGATCCTATTTTGACATTCACACGCCGCTCGAGTTCCGGTGTTTCGTCAAGCATCGCAACCTTGTCGCCATTACTCCCCGCGACCTCCGCTACTATGCCTACATGGACGGCCTGCGCGACACCATTATCGAGCGCGCCCGCACACTGTTCTACAGCACGCTCCAGTTCCGCTTCCCGGCCGGCAGCTACTCGTTTGACATTTACATTCCCGAGAAGAAGCGCAAGGCGGACGACGAAGACTATGACGAGGACGACGAGGACGACTCTAGACTTGACGGCCCCAAGAGAGATACGAGCCGTCTCTCGTGGGCACGGCTGATTGATATCAACCCGTGGGCACCACGCACAGATACACTGCTGTTTACCTGGAAGGAACTGCTGGACCTCAAGATCCCCAAGCCGTTCCTGGGAATGGCCGACGGCGAAAAGGATATCGAGGAAACATACAACGAGCCCGACTCTGACGCAGACTCTGATGCTGAGTCTGATAACGATGCCTCGGCTTCGTCAGACTCTGACGACTATGAGCCGGAACTGCGGATCGTCGACAAGGACGACCCGGCAGCGTCAAATTTCAGCTCGTCGCCGTACTCGGCGCACAAGCTGCCCAAGGACGTTGTGGATGCGAGCATGGCGGGCGATGGAGGTCTGCGGGAGTTTTTGCAGCAGTGGCAGGAGATCACTACCAGCCGCGAGAGGAGGCAGTGACGTCAAGCGGCGGCAGCGACAGACTCATCCTAGCGGTATATCACGACGATGTTCATTTCTGTATATATTAAAACGTAAAGATTACGGGGGGAAAAGCGAAACGAAAAGAAAAGCAATGGGAACGATGCTCTGCAAACCGAACAACCTACTGAAGCCGTGAATGTCGTGCCACTGAAACCAGTGGCCCCAGCACCAAGTGCCGTCTGGCCCGTGCGAATTGACCAGCCAATTGGCGAATGGCGCCTTGTGCCTGGAATGATGCGCTGGAGACGGGGGCCACTAGCGGTGCGAAGCTCCACCCGGGTGTGCTAGCCTGGCGCAGCACCTTTTTTCCCAGCTCTGTCGGGCGCAACGGCCTTTTTCTTTCCCTACCAGCCAGCTGCTGCCAGCTGCTCACACTTTTCTCTCCGTCTCGAATCGACGACATCTCTTGATCAACACCACCCACGACACAGCCTCGACACCATCGCGATATTGTATATTTTTGCGGTGTATCGTGCAATATTGTTTGTTTTTATTTCTCTACGACGAATCATACGACACCGTTCAATCCAATTGAGTACGCCCCTCAATTGGGCCGATTGCTCGAGTCGTCAACAGATCGCAAACCAGACGACGTCACACTTACAATGACGGGAGTCGTTCGCTACCCGCGCGGCCGGCCGAGCAAAGTCACCAAGTCCGCGTCGATGGCACCGCAGCGACGAACGACGAACGGAACTAGTCGCAGCGGCTCGGCCTCCACAACAGCGACCGCGGCCGCCATCGCAGCCAACAGACAGGCTCTGGCCGTCGAGGAGGCCCTGAAAGAAAAGGAGAGCAACGGTCTCGCGACAGACGGCACAGAAGAGGCGCAACAACAACAACAACAACAACAACAACAACAACAACCAGACGACGGCGGCGAGTTTGACGGTTTTGTGGACGATAATGCCGAAAATGGAGAGGCCAAGACCGAGCAGGCTGTTGAAGACGAGGTTGGCGACGAGGAGATGCTGGTCCTGGGCGACACGACGAACAATACAGCTGGGAGTGCAGAAGAGACGACGGCTGGGAGCAAAGACAGTAATGGGGACGGAACAGACAATGCGCATGCGGTGGACGACCAAATAATCGACATGGACGGCCAAAGTGGTGGTGACGGCAATGCCCATGGCGTCGACGGTCTGGATGCTACGGAAGACGCTGCAGCAGAAGAAGATGCCGAGTCGCCGTCACCAAACGGCAACAACGAAGTCAACATGGAATTGACTGCTGCTGCTGCGGCAGCTGCGGCGGCGGCCGCTGCCGTGGCCGCCGCCGCATCGGCATCGTCAAGTGGCGAGCAAGCAGCAACCCAGAATGGAAGGCCACCAGCGGCTCCACAGCTGACAGCCAGCCAACCCTCTACTACGCCAGCACCGACATCGACCACCTCCACCCCTACTACTGCCCAGCTAGCTCGCGAATCCGGGTACCAGAACCTCACCGTCGAGAGCGCACTGGCCAAACGGCTCGCACGTGCTCCCGGCCTACGTCTTGCCCACCAGCGCCGCCCCGAGCAGCAGCTCAACCTGGCGCGGCGGAGCAATGTGGAGGCTCTTTTTGCGCACATTGCGGGCGATGAAGTTGTATCACAGCCTTCTGCCGGGAACCAGCGCGTGGGCGGGCCGTGCAAGAACTGCCACAAGGGCCACGGCCCGTGGACGGCGTGTGTCGTCGTGGACGGGCAGATGTGCGGGAGCTGTGCCAACTGCTGGTTCAATGCGTCTGGAGCGCGGTGTTCATTTCATGGTAAGTTCAGTCCTAGGAGGCAGACGGTGTCCAGGCAATACGCGGCAGATACAAGTTGTCGAGATATATTCTAACTTGCCAGAAACCAAAGCGCCTCTCATACACCATGTCCAGCACCACACGCAACGCCCATCTTTGGGCCCTGGACTGGGATCACCGACAGCATCAGACGTTGCCATTGACCCTCAACTAGCAGGGCAACAACCACTGCCACCACCTCTGCCACACATGACACACCCCCGCCCTCAACATCAGCATGCGCCTCCTCCACCGTCGTATGCCTTTGCCGGTCAACAGCCCGTTATGGTGGACCAACAACAACAGGCAGTGCCACAGCCGCAGCCACAGCCACAGCCGCAACTGACGCCCAACCCGCTGCCTGCAGCCGCGTCTACAGCGTCGTCAGTGGCCGTCGCCGCAGCCGCTGCAGCACAGCATCTGGGCGGGAGTGGCGGCTCTGCCGGCAGCTCCAACGGAATGGGTCTTTTAGGCCTGCACTTGGCGGCCGCACTCATGGGCGGCGGCGACCGGCGGGAGACCAATGGCGAAAATGGCACAGCCGTCAACGGCGCGGCCACATCCTCGTCTTCTCTTGTCGGCCTGGTAATCGACCAGGCACTGGCCGAGGTGCGCAATGCGGACGCCCGCACGCGGGACCTGATGATGGTTGAGATTGCGGCCAAGCAGCTGGCGCTGGCGATTGTGCGGTACGGCGAAGGGGGGGTGACGACAGCGGCGACAACGGCGGCGGCGGCGGCGGCGGAGACAGCGAACGGCAGTGATGGCAAACAACAGCAGACGACGACGAATGAAGACACTGCAGGGGAGGCGTCATAACACACAATTGGCATTTCATTTTGGGGTTTGATTTTATTTTGGGGTTTCTATTTTCACAGTCTGATACCAAAAGCGACGGGGGGTGAATCCGGGGGGCAAAACATGGGAATAATTTATCATACATGACAATTTGGTGGGGAGTTTTAGATAGCAAAGGCCATGTTGGCAACTGGGAAACACGAAATGTTTGGGAAATTGGTCTTACTTCGGGATTTTCATAATGGGGGGGCGGACTACCATGCATAGTATAGGGTTATATGAAAATGTAATGACTTGTGAAATGTCCCACTGCTTCCAGTGCGAGTTCATTTATCAGAGGTTCAAATTTGTTATAATAGAAGAATAGTCAGAAGCCCTGCTCCTATTAACCTATCTACACCCAGTCATGCAAACAGGAACAGAAGGAAATAAGAATGTGTTGGATGCTGTGTCTTTGTGCGTGTGTTCCTGGTTGGTATCTGTGCTTCCATAGGTCGACCTTCTCACTTCTTGGAACTTCTCCCCTCACACCATTCACGAAAACCCGTTTTTTCACTTGTCTTGTAGTACAGAAATTTTGCTTTGTTTTTTTACCTCTTCTCGTTCCATATGAAAAAGCACTTGTAACATGCACTTGTAACATTCCTCCCTTCCTTTCGATGCATCTTCTTTTCAAATACATTTCCCACCTCTTTTCTTTTCCTCCCCACAACTTCCATCCTTCCTTGGTAGAATAAATATGGAACTTAACCAAGGGCAAAGTTCAGAGAAAAAACAGTAGAAGAAAAATGAAGTAACTTTAGAACACAGTAAAAGCTAAATAAAGAAGAAAAAAACACATAAATAGAAAGCAGTTCGCCCATACGGAAAATAAACACACAGATGACAAATAAGACAGCAAGGAAATGAAGCATAGTAAAGATCAGGGTCGTAATACGGAATAAAAAGGCAGTAAGGTTTAATATATGAGGTACACGCGTACGGAGGGTGGTGAGTTGTATCGTGATAAGAGAAAGTGGCCGTTCTCTTATGCCTGCAGTCGGGAGGTCGGTGGATGGAGAAGGAATGGCAGGGAGAGAAGGGAGAGAGCTGATGTAGATGCGAGATGTAGATGCAGATATGCGCATTCAGATGACAAAGATTATGTCAGGCGACTAGACCGAGGTGGCTGTCGGCATCTATCATGAAGACTCTTGTTTCCGTTCATCGACCGTCGTTCGGGTATATAGGTAAGATGCTGGGTGTGTCGTGTAAAGCGAAAAAGAGAAGAAGAAGGCAAGTCAAATCGCAGAAAGCTGCCGGCAGGTTCTGACGGTTAAATCAGACCGCACAGGCGCAGATTCTCTTGGATGATAATGTCTAGGGTTGTTAGTAAATGAGGAGAACGTCAGTCGACCGCAAGAATATAACTAACCATTAACAGCCGCCATCACGAAACGGATCTGGGTGGTGTCCGTTGCGCAAGTGAAATGAGTGTAAATCTGCTTTGTCTCATGCTGGTTAAGATTGACAAAGCGATTTAAGATGTAGTCGCATGCTGCGCCGTAGTCGTCACCTCCCTCGTAGTCCGGGAAGTAGTTCTTCATAGGGCTGATTGGGAGCTTCTCCTTGAAGCGGTCGATCTTGTTCAGGAACAGAATGATCGAGGTCTTGATGAACCATCTGGAGTTACAGATAGAGTCGAACAGAGTGAGAGCCTCCTGCATACGGTTGACTGTCTCGTCCTCAAAGAGGAGCTGGTCGTACTCGGAAATAGCGACGAGGAAGAGAATGGTCGTGACGTTCTCGAAGCAGTGGATCCACTTCTTCCGCTCGGAACGCTGGCCGCCGACATCGAACATGCGGTAGGTGAGATCGCCGATGATGAAAGTGGTCTCGGTGATACCGGTCGTCTTGACACGGGAGCGCAGGACGTCTTGGTCATCCGGCATGTAGTCAGGCGCGGCGATGCGGGCGATGTTGTCGAAGTAACTGGCAGGAGGTTAGTAAGAGATACATGGCAGAGCGCAGCCGAATTGTCCGGGGTTACTCACTATCTGGCCGAGTCGTTCAGCTGGTACTCGCGCGACCGCTTGAAGCAGTCCTGGACACCGCGGTCCTTCCACAAGGCCTCAATGGCATTGCCGACCTCTGGTGGCAGAACGTCACCCTCGATCTGGGCGGGTTGCATGAAGATGGTCTGGACGTGGTACTCCATCCGCTGGTCCTCCAGGGGCAGCTCGAGAGACTCCATGGCCTCGAGGATGACACGCATCGACTGGACAGTGTTGCTGAAAATGATTTCCTTGAAGGACTCGCGCTCGTCACGCGAGTAGCCGCCCTCATGGATGAGCTTCATCTGCTTCAGAATTGTAGATTTTCCGGATTCACCAGCACCTGTCGACGTTAGCCATGTGGACAAGCAGGCTGCCTAGAGTCTGCTGGCTGCCAGACGTGATGATTCATAGTCCAGGTCACATACCCAAGAGAAGCATCTTGATCTCGTTGCGCTGCTGCATCCGGTCGCGCTTGAGCTGATTCTCAATCTCCTCATTACGGGCCTTGCCCTCCTTCTCCTCCACACTCATACCGCAACCCATTGTGGCGGATTGGTTGTCGCACCACGCGCTCTAACCGGGGGAAATTATGGTTGGTTGTCGTTAAAGCGTCAGGGCGCGAGAAAAAAACGGATGACGATAGTGAACGGTTCGTCGTTGAAACTGGACTGAGGCGGGTCAGTACGGTCTCACGATGGAAAGTGTGGTAAGAGGAAAAAAGTGAATAAGAGGGCCGGCACCCGGCGAAGCCACAAAATGGAGATGAGAAGACGGAGAGTAGTTGCAGAGCGAAAACGCAGGCAAGGCAAGAAAAGAGAGACTAGCCGGTGATGTGGTCAATTGTTTAAAAAAATAGTTGGAGTTTTTACAGCAAAAGATAAAAATATTCCAACAAATAAAACTAATTGTGGATGAGGGTGATGCAGGAACAACGGCTTCTTGGAGGCGGCGGTGCATTGGGAGACAAGTTATCACCGCTTGCCAGGAAGAAGGGGGAAACGGGTAGAATGGGCAGAGGGAGATGCCGTTTTGCGTCCGAGGGGTCTCCTGACCTCGAAAAAGAGAACTGGGAGGAAAAAGCAACAAATGTGGTTCACCTACCCGTCAGATCGTCTCTCGCTTTGTTTTCCGATCTGTTTTGTTGCTCTCTGTTTTGACGACAGCACTGATTAATGTCGATTGACGCGGCGAATGGTTGTAGCGACCGTGAGGATATCGTGAGAAAGCAGAAAGGGAGAGAGGGAGGGTGAAAATAGAGCGGGAAAATAGAAAGGAGAAAATGGGAAGGGGAAAAAATAGGGAAAATAGTTTGAGGAGACTAGAGAGGAAGAGGCTGGGGGTGGTGGGCAACGGAAGAGGAGGGAAGTAGGTACAGTAGGGGAAAATAGAGTGAGAAAGGGAAGGAGCGACCGAGCCAGAGAGGAGGAAAGAGGCACGAACGGGAAGGGGGTTAGCGGGTGGAGAGCAGGCCAGGCCGGGCAGATTATTGGTGGCGATCGAAAAAGGAAAGAACAGTGTGAGACAAGACGCCGGAAAACAATAAAAAGGGAAGGAACGATGGGCTGGCCGGGTGAGCTAGTACATAGTAGCAGGGCAAGCAAAGACCCCCTGGGGATTCTTGGTGCTTGGTGGTCCCTGCAGGCCCTGGGCTGGGTGTTGGCTTGGGCTGGCTGCATGCAGCGTGCAGCTCAGGCAGGCAAAGCAGGAAGTGAAATCTTACAACGTAAATCTTACGGAGCATTTGCATCTTAATTTGGTCGCCAGGTATCTTATTTTACGTGGTAGCGCAGCGCAATTTACCAGCTCTCAGGACGCACACCCTCTCCCCCCCTGTGCGCTTCCGTCGACCAGCAGGGCTGCGGGCCAAGATGCATGTATCTTGCGTCGCGATGTTTGCTGGAAACCTGCTGGCCAGATACTCGTATCTTGCACATGCACAAGTCCCAAGTCTGAGCACCAAACTAGGGGGGGGGCGAGCAGGAGGCTTTCCCATAGGAGAGTCCGGGCCCTTTTACGGGGCAGCCGCCTGGCTAGCGCAGCCGCTACAGCAGGACCGAGCCAAAAAAAGACACCATTCCAATAGCCAGGGCCTGGCTGGGAGACTGTGCATGCAGGTTGGCTGAGCTTCGGGAGTGGTAGAGGGGGTTCGGGGGGTCGCAGAGAGAGCGACAACTCTCTTTTGTTCGGGTTTTTAGCCTCGATTTCCTGCTTTCTGTATTTAGTTGCTTTTTTTCTTGCTGTGAAAAAAATTCGCAAAAAACGCTCTCTCTTTTTTTTTTTTCTTGCAGACTTTTGGCCAATGGCAGCCAAGGCGGCTCTGCTAGTGTGCCTGCCGCGCCGCCCAACTGGCTGGTGCTGGCTGGCCAGCCTGTGACGCGAAAAAAGGGCCTTGACGCAAGGAAGCACGAAAAAATCAGGCAGGAAAAAGAAAGCAAAAGCCGTCCGATACCTGGCGAGGGTGGTCCCATACCGGTAGGTGGCCTGTATCGCACCCTCGACTCACAGCAGGGAGAGCGACGGCATGGAGACACGCCAGGACTCACCCATGCACTGGTTGGTGCGACACTGCTGGTGCTCTGTTTCTGATTGCGAGTGAGGCCATTCAAGACAAGGCGAAAGCAGCATTTGCCAGTCGCCGGACGGGCGCAACGGCAGTCACCGTAGCTTGGACGCTCTCCTGCGCAGGAGCCTCTGCGCTCGGACCCTGATCGCCAGAGGCTGGTCTCCCCACAGGTAGCTGTACCCATTTGCCAGGGCAGAGGCCGCCCCCAGTGGGTGTGGAGAGGTATGGATACATTGGCTATGGGAATCTTACATTTGGCACACATTTGGGGGGTGATGGGAAGGTGAAGGTGTGGGTGACAGCATGTCGCAGGCAGAGTGGGTAAGTGGACGATCGAAACAACTGGGTGATGGCCGAATGGAAAGGAGTACGGAGCATTGGGGGGCGAGGACACGATGCTTGTGGGCAGCAGCGACGAAATGCTCGTTCAAAACGCAGTGACTGCGAGCAAAAAGGAAGCCCAAAAGCAAGAACATCACAGGCTTGAAAGGGGCGCGGGGGCCCACAGTTTGACGCCTTTAGAATGCTCCGAAAACGGACTAGCCCGCAGTCAGGGGATTCTTGCTCTGTATGCAACCCTGTCTCGCTGGAGGGGCCGCTTGTACGGAGCGACTATTACGCACCATCGATGCTTGCTTTAAACAATGCATGACGCTACTGTACGTCGTTAGGAGGCAGTCTTCGGCAATGCCTCGCCAAAGAGGATAAACTGCGATACGCGATACACAATGCTGGGCAATACTCAATCGGCCAGCCAGCCGGGAAACATCTCTTTTGAGACGAACCAGTTTGGCTCCAAGTCAAACGGGGATGGACCAGACGGCGCGCAGAACTGGGCAGCATAAAACGGCACTACCGACAAGAATAGGCAAAGGCCGGGGCCGAAAAAGAAAGGCCTGTCTCACTGGAGCGCCGTGTAGCCTGCGTCTGTAACGGCCGGCCAAGGTGAACACTGACAGGACGCCCAGAGGCTTGGGCGAGAAAAAGAAAGGAAAGAAAGAAAGACATTAAAGTCTTTGCTACGGGCTTAGACGTTGACAGAGACTTCGAACACGACGCCCGTTTGTTGTTTTCCCGTTCTTCCGTGCGTGCCGTCTTTGTTTCGTCTTTGCCCAACGGCCTGTTTTCCTGCCTCGCGAGTCGTGACACTCGCTCCGGTGCCTCGATGCTGCTCTGCTGGTGTACCCGGCTGTGCTTGCAGGCACAGACGACGCAAGATGCACGCCGCGCTCAAGTACCGCCCAAGCAGCAGGAAGAGCCCTTTAACCTTTCGATCCGTCGATCCGTTTGACAATCCTTGTGCATCTGCCTGCTACTTCACATGTCGACTGCCGCTGCTGTCAAAAGCCCAGACTCACACCCTCAGCCTTGAAACGCCTTTTAGCCACGATGCGGGTCTTTTCTATGCGTTTTTGTGTGGAACCGTCCTGCTCCCAAGGGCATGCCTGTCTACTTTGCTCAGAATTCCCTGTTCTCTGGTTCGGCTCTATCAACGGGCAGGTCTTGTCTTTCCCATGCCATCTTTGCCTGATGTCTTGTTTTCCTCTCCATAAGATACTCGCCTAATCTTTTCCGGCGTCCTGGACGGCCCGTCATCCCCATCGTCGTCGACACCTACTCTTTGCTCCGGGTTATCGATGATCCCGACCTGATCGACTGCAGCCCGTCGACGTTTGCTCTTGACGCACTCCCCCCAACTTGGGATGACTTCAGCCGCATTCTGTGAATGCCATTGTTCGGGCAGGTGCAGGGGTCTCGTCGAGTACGACAACTTGCCAGCATCGCATCGCGACGAGATGAACATCAGTCTGTGACGCACCCCGGACCGCACGCTTGACCATGTGGTTTTGCCTGTCTTCTCCAACCCCGGTCTCTAAACTTCTACTGAACTTCTGTGTGACGTTTCCTGCTCCCTTTTCTCATGGGACAGGGATCCAAAAACAGACAACCGAAATAAGGACCCCATTCCAAGTATGCATGTGTCCGTAAATAACACAGCTACAGTAGAGGACGTCGCAGCTCTAGGGTACGCATGGAAGCAGCGCAGACGGGGCCATTGTATCTTACGAGTGGTATTGCATGGAAGCAGTGGATGTCTCGTGCGGCATTCCTGGCCACTCCAAACGTTTGCACATGCCCTGCACGGTGAGCGGTGTACTGTAGTATTGCTGTGTACACGGCATCGTGTATTTTCACCTCACCTCAGCAGGGTCCTGTCTCCGCTCCTTTCGCTTCTTTTCGCTTCATCGCGTCATCATTTCTCTGCGGCTTCTGGAAACCGGTTTGCCCCTCTCAAGATGTCTCGCCAAGATGAAGGGGCGGGGTCCTTTTATGGCAGTGTGTGAGAATGGCCGGGGGGTTGACAACACAGATCCTACCGAGGGGGGAGCAATAGAGGATTTGTGTTGCCCTGCTTCTTCGTACTGAGGATTACTTCGTGTCCTCACACATACTCGTACGCAGCAAAAACCCCAAATCCTTCTGGTGCAGTCTGCAGGGGAAGACAGCCGACGCGAAAGGCCCCAATACACTTGCAGAGCATCCAACCTCGAGACCCGTATGCAATGCGACCCCAGGAAACCATATTCATTACCCTTGGCCCTCGTCTAATTTTGACGCGACCCCCCTCCACACCCCCCCTGGAGATTACGGTGTAATTAAAAAATGGAATCCGACTGAAAAATACACCGTACACAGTATTCCTGGCGAAGCAAGGAGTCGGCCCAGTATTATTCTAGAAGCAGCCTTGCCTTGCCATTGCAGGCCGTGGTGCATGGCCCGAAGTCACTCTGGACGCTTGAAAATATTTTGCGATGCTGCACTCGCAAGTTTCACAACTGGCCATACGGAGCTGCATGGAGCCGTATGGAGTTTTCTATATGAATGGCAATATCATTTGCACTTGTGACCACGAGGACTGTCGTGATGTGTGAGCAACTGACTGGCCATAGCTTCCCCTAATATATGCCACAAAGAACAAGACTCACCGCAACTGATGTCATTGTATTGCCGAATCTGTCATGTCTTTTGCAGACCTGGCGGTGTGAGGTGTGACGAGGGCGTCTTCCCAACCCGGCAAGGTACCAATGCAAGGCAGATGCGTCCAGAGTACCGAGGAGCAGAGCAGCCAAGCCACTCGGATGTCTTGCTCTGCGACGGCCGCCTTTGTTGGCGCTGATCTGCTCCAATGGCAGCAGCGGGCATTAAGACACAGCGGCCCCCAGACCCGGGATGCACACCGCCTTCGGCACTCGTTTCTGACAGTCAAATATGCCGGGCCCGTCCCTTGGGTCTTGATACTGCCGCCGTACGGAGTGAAGTCGCCGAACCCGAGCCAGACTCGGGCAAGAAATCCGCATTGGCCGTCCGCCCGTGTTTTGACATCGGCAAGCGTCCGGTGAACTAACTGATTGGGCATCAGCTCAGGTATGACTATCTAGATCGACTGTCAGGCATCACCTTGACTTCCTTTCTGTGTAAATACACTCTGTACACTGTCCAGAGCACCGTGCCGTAACGTATTCGAGCAGGACAGGAGCACAGTGCACCACTTGAAATCGTGCGGCTACCGATCGCTCGCTTCTCACAGCTGTCGTTGACTGCTGGCAACATGGTCATCCGCAGCAAGCACTGCGAGTGCCGGCATACAGTGGATAAACTATCAAGTTTCTCCCAGCAACTCGTACTTTGGTACACTTGGAACATGCTCTACTCGTAGACTTTTTACACTGCAAAATCTGAGATGCCGGAACAAAGTTGAGGAGCTGATCTGCAAGCCCTCCCAATCGCAAAAGCACGCCCGCAAATCCAAAAAAGCGCACCAGCTGCGTGCTAGTGCGGGACTGCCCAACCACACGTCGCTGTTCCTGCGCTGGCGCCTCGATTTTCAGCTGCCTTCTTTTGCTGGCAAAGAGGCCCAGCCAGCGCCTTGGCATCGGCAGCTAACAGTTAGAAGCGCAAAAAAAAAAAAAAAAGGCGGCGCAAACATCGCGAGTTACCAGAGAGTAGTTCTCAAGTTCTCCCCGCTCTCAACCTCTCTGTTGCCCTCGCTCCTGTTAGCTCTCTGCTGCCTTTCTCTCCTCTCCGCCCACCGCCTCGACATTGCCTCGAGCCCTTTGCGACTCTGACCCAATAGCCGATCCGACCTCCGGGCAGAGAATCCAGCAAGCAGCCATGTCGTCCTCCGCCATTCCCATGACCCGGCTCGGCGAGCGGTGTAAGTTTGGGACTGAAGACTGTAGAAACTTTGACTGGGCACGTCGCTGACCTGCCAGCCTTTAACCATAGCGCCGGCAACGACGCCGAGGAGGAGTACGACCGTCTCCGCGACCTCGCCCGCAAAGAGGCCGCCAAGCGCAACTCATGTTTTGACCGGGTGAGATTTGACTATTCTTTCTCGAACCGTACTCTTTAGACCTCTCCTGTTCCTAACATCTGCCGCCCTTCCAAAGTCCCACCAAGCGTACGAGCGCGGCGACGGCGCCGGCGCAAAATCCCTCTCCAACGAGGGCAAGAAACATGCCGCCGCCATGGACGACTACAACCGCCAGGCGTCCGAGTACATCTTCCGCGAGAACAATGCCGTCGGCCGCGTCGCCGGCGACACCATTGACCTCCACGGCCAGTTTGTCGAGGAGGCCGAGAGCATCCTGGCGCAGCGCATCCGCGCCGCCCAGGCCCAGGGCCAGACGCACCTGCACGTCATTGTCGGCCGCGGCAACCACAGCGCCAACCACGTGCAAAAGATCAAGCCGGCGGTCGAGAAGCTGTGCCGCGAGCTGGGCCTGCAGTTTGCCACCGAGGAGAACGAGGGGCGCATCTACGTGAACCTCCAGGGCGGGGCCGTCAACGGCGCGCCGCCGCTGTCGCAGCAGCCCGACGGGCACCTGGGCGGCTACGGCGGGGGATACCAGCAGCAGCCGCAGCCCAACTATGGCGGACAGTACAACCAGCACCACGGCCAGCAGCACCACGGCGGCCAGCACCAGCAACACCACCAGAACCAGAACCAGAACGACCAGATGGAGCAGCAAATCGAGCAGGCCGTGGTCAAGTGCCTGCCGAAACTGCTCAAGAACTGCTGTGTGGTTATGTGATTGGGTGTTGGAGAGGTTTTCTGCTTTATACCTTGTCATATTCCCATGTTTCCCCCGCCATGTATTCCCCCCCCCCCTTGTTTTATTTCTGCTGTTAAAAAGGCATCTGGCCTATCTGTCTTTGCATTTGCTTGTATATAGCGAGCTGTAGGCTCGGGTCGGCGTTTTGTTGCGCATTTCTGTTACATAAGGACTTTTGAGGTTTCTTGGTATATAAAGCCCAATGGACCCAGGATAGGATACAGAATAGATGCTTCCTCTGGAAAGAGTAGAAGGCACATTCTTGGAAGACACACTTTTTTGGAAAGCATATTCGGCAGGATCTCACTTTTGAACTCGGAACAGCTCGTTCTCAAATGATTAAAATGTATCTTTGACGGCAACATGTCTAAATATTCCATCACCCTGTATCAAAACAAAAGAAAAAAAAAATCATGTTTGTACAATATATGAACAGAGATGCACTGGAGAGGAGGGAGAGAGAGCCGGGACAGGACGCGTCCTTTCAGCTGTAGTCCATTCGTGCTCTGGCTCCCTCCCTCCCCATCCAGCGCCACCCCCAATGGTTTACAGTCGATGCATTCACATCTATGCTCCCTCGCAAAGCCCCTCCACCTCGTCGACCGTCCCCGCTTATGCCTTCCGGATGTCCTTTGCTGCCTGCTTCAGTGCAGAGTTGCACTCCTCGTACGCCCGGCCGGCGCCGAAACCCACGCCGATCACGGCAGGCCACGTCCTCCGCTTGAACAGCAGCACCGAGAACACGACACCGAATCCGAGGCCGAGAGCCGACTTGATCACCAGGTTCGACAGGCAGTGGTCCCACTAGAGGTTGGGTCAGTATGTGTTGATCACGATAGAGAGCTCCAAGCTGGGAGGACAGCTTCCAAGACTCTTGGCAGGCACGAGAGCTACCCCCTAGACGCTCCCAAAGCTCCCATCCCAGATCGCAGAATCATCCCAGAAAACGCAATTCGCAGCCCGGGCGACAGCTCCTCGCGCCCAAAGCTTCCCCTGACAGCTTCCTCCCAAACCTCTCCTCGGTTAACCCACCTGCTCGTTTAGAAGTGCCTCGCTGACAGGCCGGGCGACAATGGTCGACCGTTGTGGGGGAGCCGGTGCGTCAGACATGGTTGTGGTGTGGTGTAGGCGATGAACCTCTTTCTGCGTGTGTGCGCGTGAATCGGTTTCGTGGACGCTTGCGATCGGGCAGCCGGGGATTAAGGGATGCTTCGATACTGTGTCGATTACTATTTTTTTCGCGCTGTTTCCGGCAAGCTCAGGAAGCACGTCAGCAACGCAATTGGACGTGGAATTCTGGGGGGGTATCTGCTTCAGGGCAAAAAAAAAAGCTTACGTTAATGAGTGTGTTGCCGGATGTCGTGGGTGGAAATGAGCGATGGGGGGAAAAGAGTTCAAGAAAGGGATCGAGATGGATGCGAAAAAACGACAGCAGCAATAGAGGAAGACAAAGCCTGTCCGCGATTGGGGAGCGTGTTTTCCGCGCAACGCGGACTAAACCGGGCTCGGCCTAACTTTTTTTTAAATATAATAAATAATAAAAATCAAATGCCACTCACTGGACTGGGCTGTAGAGCGGGACCTTTCCCAGGCCCAGCGCAAGGTACCAAAGGCGGTGAAGGCCCTGCAGCTACCCATTGCCTCGCCTTGGTATGCGATATAGACCGGCAGAATTATAATTTTTTTTTTTTTTTGCGAGCAAGCTTCAATAAGTCGCAGCCGACCTTTTTTGAAGGGAACGTTGAGCCGACAACGTCGAGATCTTTAACGGCACATTTACGAACCGCTTTCCATACCTGATGGAATTGCGGCCTAATTTCACCAATATCTCATTCTGCTAGTCTGTCACTTGAACAGAGCAGGAAACGAAGAAACGAAACGATACCACAACGTTGAAAACGACCGACCGAAACCGATTCCAACCAGCCGACCACAACCACAACCCTCCCCCCTAGCCGTTCACAATGGCTGAATTAAAATTCATAAAAATTTCGAGGGCGCTGCGCAAGGACTACGAAGACGATGCGCTGGGCCAGATTGAACAGATCCGTCTGGGGTTGGCGGCGACAACACCCGCCGTCCGGAGTCCCAAGCCTCGACCACATGCCGCCGAAGAATTCTGCATACGATGGCTGTTCAATGGCCTGAGCGGCAAGGGCGCCTCTGCAGAGAGTATGCGCCGCTGCCCCAAGACGTGGACGGTCTTGTCGTGCATGTTCTACCGGGTACCATTCTTCAACCTCGCCGTCCTCCTGCAGCAAAAGAAGTTTATTCCACTTCTCCAAAAGACGCTCCAAGAACTCGTTAAGACCCTCCAGGCCGCAGTCGCCAACGCCACGGACGAACCCACAGACGAAGTCAGGGAAACGTTGCGATGCGCCGCTGCTGTTTTCCGGACATTGGCCGCACTCATGCACCTGCTGAAGGAGTGCGAGGCGGCCAAGAAGGCGGGGAAGAGGGCGTCCAAGTACGCCGTTTCGTTCTCCTTTGAGAGAAATGGGCCGGCGCATATCCAGGGACTGTTCTACAAGACGGCCTCTGAGGCCATTGAGTACATGGTGCCGCTTCTGACCGTGGCCAACTTGGTTTTGGCCGGCAAGTTTGGCGAGATCGATATCGACGACGACGTGGACGAGAGCATATCCGAGCCGATCGAGGGACAAATATCCTGGATGGACACAATCGATGCGGTCTGGAAGCTGCATAGGGCAGAGCCCACAGACCCCTTTGAGACGGCTATACACCTTGCGCCATTTGCTCTGGCCATGCTGGGCCGCCTGACGGGCGTCTCCGCCAACAACTGGACAGCTCCGGCCGTGGACGAAGAGACAAAGCTGCGCTGGACCGCTGCTCTCCGCCAGTTTGTCGTCAAGGGCATTGTCCAGCAGGCGCGCGAGGCATATTTGCTTCGCAAGGACACACAGACGCTGGTGGCTGCCATTGGCGACGAGTTGACCGTGAGTGCTGGACGCTCACTGGTATTGTTCCAGCTCACCCTCGAGACTGCACATTTGACTCTTGGAACAACAAGGAGAGATAATGAGCTCTGGATACAGACTGTCTTTGACAGCATACAGAAACCATTGAGGGAGTCGGAAACCGTTGACAAGGCAGAACAAAACCGCGTCCTGGCAAGTCTGCTGGATATGGCCACAGAGCACCAGGCATCGCCTTCAGTAGCAACGCTCGAGAGAATATGTCGCGACTGTGCGCATGTTAAGGATACAGAGAATCCAACAGACTGGCGACTGCTGGCGTCCGTCACACGTTGCGATACGGACGTGTTCCTGGTGTCTGATTCGGGCAAGAAACTGCTTGACGACATCCTCAAAGAGATTACCTCCGAGGCTGGCAACGAGGCCGCCTACGAGCATGCATCTTCATTTCTGGTCTCGCTTGCCCGGGGGTTCATCAATGCGCGGAACCTGCTCGAGTTCATTACACGCTGGCACCAAAGCATCTGCCAACTATCAGACATTCAGAGCCTTGAGGGACCACAGGCTGCTTTGCTGAACGAAGACATTCGCAACACAGTGGCCAAATCACTGAAAACAATTCTGTCGCAGGATGACCTGATGGCACTCTTCAACAAGCTGGACGACGCAAAGGACGAGAGCGAGGACGAATCGACAGCCAAGTCGCTGGCAAGACTGGTCGTGGCCGATGCAATTATCAGGGGAGTTGACCTGCCCGAGTTTGATGAAGCCACACACACCAGACTCTTGAACGCCTTTGAGTCTGTCGACCTCCCAAGAACCGTCTCGCCTGATGTCCTGAGCATTCGTTGGCGCTTGATCCGCTATATGCTGGACAGGGTAGACTCACCAATCGTCGACCGGATCTGGGAAGCCAACAAGGCCGCTCTGAAAAAGGCAGCCAAGCCGAAAGAGACAGCCTCTCTGAACGCCAACTCTTTCGAAGCATTTGCTTGCTGCTTCTCGCTGTACCGGAATCTCCGACTCGATGTCAAGGGAAAGCAAGAAGCCCTGGAAATGGTGCACAAGTTCTTCAAGTGCTTTAAGAAGGAGCTGGCCAATGTGGACGGCGGCGACAGGAGAACGTTGATCGAGGACGTCGCCAGACGTCTCGACGCTTACAACGGCGGAGACGGCGAGGTTGTGACGGATTTCAGCACCAGTGCAGCAACTGTGGCGACGTACATTACTTGGATCCTGCGGCGTCCACAAATCCAGATCTGCTGCAGCAAGGAGGAGTGCGACGACCTAACCGCGTTCCTAGACGGAATCTTGCTGTGGCAGCCAGAGGCCTCTTCCAAGAAGAACAAGACAATTGTCCACCCGTCCGTCTACGCTTTCCTTCTCACAATGTTCAACGACGGGGCCGAATACCAGAGCACGTCGGAAGCCAGCTCAAAGAACGAACACAAGGTTATCGACAGGCTCCTGGACAGCATCACCGACCACTACATTGAGTGCCTTGGAGATACGAAGAAGAAGGGCAACCGGCTGTTTGAAGAAGCCGTGCGCGCACTTCAAATGCCTAGCCACCTGTTCCTGTCGCAGTCTCGTTCTGGGAAGATTCTGACCACTCTCATTCCTCGCAAGCACAAGTCATTTCCTCTCAATGAAGCCGTCCTGGTTCTCGACTGGATGCCCAGTCTTGTTCAGACCGCCAAGTCAACTGTAAGTTCTCTGGAGATACCCTTTTTGCATGAAGCCTAAACTAACGAAGAGCCCTAGGGTCTCGAATTCAAAGGCATTCTCAAGCTGGGAGAATATCTGGAAATGCTTCTCGAATCCGAGTCTGTCGATACGACGGTGGACATTTTGAGCCGTTTCCAGAGAGTAGTTCAGGTTTGGCTGTCGACGAACCTCACGGACTCGCCACGGACCAAGTTCGACGCCGTTTACGACAGCGTATCCTCCTGGAACGAGGAGGCTTCTTCTTCAACGAATCTTCGCATTCTGATTCTCGATGCCGTCTTCATGGCGACCAGCAACATCAAGGCATCCAATCTTGAAACTGAAAAGCTGGAAAAGATCAAGCAGACCCTGTCCTCGCTGCTTCTTGGCCAGATCTCGCAGTACCTCGAGGATGGTGACGCAGAAGAGTCAGTGACCGAGGACGGAACCACAGACGTGGCAGAGCCCCTGTCGCTGCCACTCAGACTTGCTTTTAGAGCAGCTCTGGGCCCTCGCTCGTCGCTGGTGCTGAAACAGTCCACATTGACATCCCTGGCGCCAAAGATGAGCTCGCTGGCCATCACGCTGTGCAGCCAGAACCGGAAGCTGGGCTGGAAGTGGCGGATCCTCATGGCCCGGTACCTGCCAAGTGACAAGCGTCTCCCGAGAGAAACTCGCTTCCAAGGACTGCGTCCTGGAAAGGGGGCCGAGACGAGCCCCGAATCGTCTTCGTATGACGATGTTTGCATTGTCAATGACTACATCAAGGCCGAGACAGAAGGATACTCGCAAGAGGACCTGATGGCCTACATCCGTGAACTCGTCGACGTTCTCGAGAGCGAGCCCGAAGATCCCGTCTCGCAGATTTCGGCCATCCAGAACATGCTTCACCAGCTCCTTCGTAAGTTCCCTCCTGCATTAGGTATCCAACAACAGTATTTCCACTGCTAACAAATCAGAAACAACAAATGCTGCCAAGGCACAGACAGAAGACGGCTTCGACCTCGGCGCTCTGCATGCCCGCCTGAGCCGCCTCATTCCCCAGTCCCGCAGCGTATTCGAGTGCAAGACCCTGGCCATGGTCGTGACTGACCTGCTGGAGAACAGCAAGTTTGCGGCCGGCATGACGCAGTGGAATATCGAGGTGACGCTCGAAGCGGTGGTCCAGATGGTCGAGCTCAACAGCCCGTACGGCGGAAACGTCCACGAATCGCCCGTCACGTTTGACATGGCGTGCCACTTGATGCGCGTCATCTTCCAGAACCACCGCATAAAGGTGGAGGACCGGTACAACGTGACGGTTCCGGCGATCAAGGCGCTGCTGGGGCGGCTGGTGGAGAGTTCGAGGACGGGCACTGGCCCCCCCTGGGACGTCCGAGGAGAGCAGCTGTCCCACCTGATCGAGGTCATTTGCCAGCCCAAGACGGCGGCGCTCTCGGCCAAGTACCGCGAGACGGGCGGCGCCGCCGACGGGCAGGACATCCAGCTGCGGTCGGCGATTGACGAGTCCAAGCAGCAGGCCGGGCGGTTCATGTACACGGTCCTGCTGACATACTCGTACCTGCAGACGACGGGCCACGTGGTGCCGCGGAGCATCAGCAAGGCGCTGGAGCCGGGCATGTTTGCCATTCTGGCGACCATGACGGACAAGACGCGGCGGGTGGCGAACGGGTGCATGGACTCGTCTGGACGGGCGTTTTTCAGAGAGCTGTACCAGAGCTGGCGTCGGGAAGGCAAGTGGAAGGGTGTATAAGTGGTGGTGGTAGAAGTGGTTGCAAGTTGTTGCAAGTGGTTGTATCCCGAGGGGGGGGGGGGGGGGGGGGGGGGACGTTTGGACATTTGATACCTGTTTGTGGGCAATTCTTTTTGATATCTTCTTTAACTTTGTGAAAAGCGCTACACATCATCATTTTTAAAGTCGTTACAACGATGGGAAGGAAAGGGGGAAAAGACATTCATCAGGATAGGATTAGATTTTAATTGCCTTGGGTAGAAAAAGGTGCAGAAAAAAGCACCCATAGCGTAGAAGAAAAAAATAGAATCATCAACATAACAACTTTAACTTTTCTTTTAATCTCGTATTCCTTCTTCTTGCCGTCACTTCTTCTTTGTAAACGTGCTCGGGTTGCCGTGTTTGCGTGCATACGCCCGGATGTCGCCGTTCATCCACCACTGCACAAAGAAAAAGATGAGCACCATGGCCCAGCCGCCCAGCGTGTCCAGCACGGCATTGTTCCGCGGGCTGCCGCCCAGGACGCTCCACCGCATCAGCCGGCCCAGCAGCGAGACGGTCACAAAGTGGTCGCCTCGCTGCAGACCGGCAATCGCCTCGGCAGCCACGTCGTCGGGCGTCATTTTCGGGTCGTCCTTTTCCAGCTGCAGCGTGATTTCGGGCTTGGTCTGGTTCTCGCGCGTGAGGCCGGGTGACAGGATGGTGCCCGGGTAGACCACGGCCACCCGCACGGGGTGCGTCTTGTAGTACAGCTGCGTCTCCTGGTGCAGCGTGTCGGCCAGGCCGCGGAGGGCCCATTTGGAGGGCGTGTATGGCGCGTAGCCGACGACGGCGTAGAACGCCAGCACCGACGCCGTAAAGACCAGGTGGCGGGGCTCCGTGTACGGGCTGGTGCGCCACTCGGCCAGGATGGCGTGGGCCATCTCGGCGGCGCCCCAAAAGTTGACGTCCATGTTGCGCCGGCTGGCGCCAATGGCCACGTCGTGGGGCTCCTCGAGCCACAGCATGGGCGTGGACATGCCGGCGACGCACCAGACAACGTCAATGGGTGCGCCAGCGTTCCAGGCCAGAGCGTCGGCCACGACAGCGCGGGCATAGTCTGGCTGGGCGACGTCGGCGGCGATGTAGTGGAAGCGCTGCTCCGGTGATTTGGCCAAGCTCTGGGAAAGGGAGATTGTGAGCAACAGGAGGCACTGTCTGGCAAGGAAAAGTGAAACGAAACAAAAAAACATGCTCAGCTTACCTTGATCTCATTAACAGTCTCTTCCAGACGGCCAACATTCCGGGCGACGACAATCAGGTTGGCCCCCTGGGCGGAGAGCTGTTTTGCCACGGACCGGCCCATGCCCTCTGAGGCGCCGGTAAGGAGGACAGTCTGCAGGTTAGAGCTGGGCTTGCACTGGAACCAACTCGGGACGCCCTCTCTCTCTCACCTTGCCATCCACTGGCATCTGGTTCTTGCTGAAGAGCCCCATGGTGGCACCGGCGACAATGGTGGCTCCGACAATGCTCGCAGAAGTCAGGGCTACGGTCGACGAGGTGCTGAGTGCGGGCATGGCCTGGGATGTGTTGTGAAGAATGAAGGGCGACAAGTTGGGCGACTGGATATTTGAAAAGACGCTGCCAGAGGTGCTTTGTACAATCGCAGAGCTCACGTTGATACTGGACTTTGGGTGGAGACCTTGTGTGGGACTGGTTATTACGTGCGGCAAGAGCGAAGTCAGCAACAGGATCAACGCTGAAGCATCACCTACACCCTCACTCCATGTATTACACAAGATTAATCTCACTCTCACAATGGCAGCAAAGACAAGATATATCTCGTAAGACGCAATCTGCCTTGGATTAAATCGGCAACTTCTCCATTAGGCTTCCACGCAGCCTTTCGCCATGTCACGTGAAGCAACACTCTGCAAAGTAGGAGGTGTCCCGTTTCGACGGGACTGTTGTTGGCAAGTGCAGACCAGATTTAAGAAGAAGGTGCGGAGGAGGCTTGTCTCAGGCACCGAATGGAAATGGGAAAGAACTTTCTCCGGGGGTAAACAACAAGTATAGATAGTTGGGTTGCCCAGAGAGGGAGGTCTCTTCTTGACATCCCTCATCCATACTTAGCGCTCCTCCTGTTTCAAGTACCATTGGCTGAATTTTTACAAATTGTGGGGCTTATCAGAACACGCCGATAAGGAAAAAAAAGTTCCCCCCAGACTTTTTCTTTTCAATCCCAATTTTATCTATCGAATAACCAACCAGAAATTTCTGCTTAAACAATCACAAACACAACCACAATGGCAAAGAAGAGAAAGGCATCACGCCTGCCGGCCCGGCCTACTGGCCCGAAAGAGTACGACCCTGCCGACGCTCGGCTTGGTCCCATCTCGACGTTTGAGGACATTGCCGACGAGCAGGAACAGCACTTTATCGACCAGGACAAGATCATGTTTGGCGACGATGACGCTCCCGAATCCAAGCGCCAGAAGCGAGAGCGACAAGAGGACGCATTCCTCGAGCAGTCCGACGAGGACGCATTCGACCGCGACTCGGACGATTCCGACGACGAAGAATACCAGGAGCTGAAGCGGACACAGCAGGCTCTGAAAAAGGCCCAGAAGAAGAACAAGAAGAAGGCCGCCCGCGACGACTCTGACGACGAAGCCAGCAACAAGGACAGCGAGGAAGAGCACGACGAGGGCTGGTGGGGCTCGTCAAGGAAGGACTACTACGACAACGAGGTGATCGAGACGGAGGACAATGCACGCGAGGAGGAAGAGGAGGCCCGCAAGCTGCAGCGCAAACAGCTGTCTCGCATGCGGGCTGCCGATTTCTTCGACGAAACCGAGTGGGCCGCCCCTGGTGCTGATGAAGACGACAAGAAAGACCAGGCTACCGGCAACGCTGTCACGATGTCTCTCAAGACCGTCGAGGAAATCGACAGCATGACGGATGAGGAAAAGTACAAGATGTTGCAGGCTCTGTATCCTGAGTTTGACTATCTGTGTGACGAATTCCAAGAACTCGACCCGCAGCTGGCTTCGTATAAGAAGCAAGCTGAAGGCAAGTCGCCCAAGACAATCGAGGTCGTCCTGTACCGCTCGCTCACCTGCTACCTGTCTACCATCGCCCTCTACTTTTCGCTGCTCATGGCGCCGACACGGGATAACCCGGGAGGAGGCAAGTACCTTACGGATCCGGACGAGCTGCACGACCATGATATCATGAAGAGCTTAAACGACTGGCGCGGCATCTGGGACCATGCCAAGCGTGTGAAGGAACGGAGAGAGAAGCTTGCTGCTGCCAAGGCCAAGGAGCAGACGGCCAAGTCGCAGGAGCCGGACGACGAAGACATGGACCTGCCCGAGGACATGATGGATGAGATTCCGGATGAGGCCGAGGCCACAAAGAAGGCGTCCAAGAAGTCAAAGAAGGACAAGCCAGAGGTGTCCAAGAAGCCAAAGAAGGACAAGCCAGAGGTGTCCAAGAAACCCAAAGTGGTGGATGCTGATCTGTCGAGCCTGATGAGCAAGAGCGCGGAGAAGTTCAAGGCTGCCAAGCTTGTAGCCCATGACGACAGCGACGACGACGACGACGACGACGATCACCTCGGCGAGCCTACGTCTCTGGATGCCCACACTGCCGCAGAGAAGGCCAAGCGCAAGAAGGCCATGGGTTTCTACACTGCCCAGCTGACACAAAAGTCCAACAAGCGCGCTGGAGCTGGCGCTACTGGTGGTGATGTGGACATCCCGTACCGCGAGCGTCTCAAGGAGCGTCGGGCACGACTCAACGCCGAGGCCGAGCGCCGTGGTCGGCAAGCACCGAAGCCCGGTGAAGAACTTGGCGACTTTGACACCGATGACAAGGATGACAAGGATGACAAGGGCAACAAGAGCGACAAGGGCGATGATGACAAAGAAGTCATTAGCGAAAAGGCCATCGAGTACTACAACTACTACCTCGACAAGGCTGAGAAGAAGAAGAAGGACAAGGCGGCGATCAAGGCGGCGGTCGAGGCGGGCCGTCTGGACCGCGTGGACCCCGAGGTGTGGCAGGACGAGACCGGCCGCCGGCACCTCACGTGGCAGATCGAGAAGAACAAGGGCTTGATGCACAAGACGCTCAAGGAGAAGAAGAACAACCCGCGTGTGAAGAAGCGGGTCAAGTACCTAAAGAAGCAGAAGCAGGTGGCCAGCATGCGTCACCAGTACAAGGAGGGCGTGAACCGGAACAGCTACCAGGGCGAGAGGACAGGTATCAAGACAGGCTTGATTCGCAGTGTGAAGCTCGGGTAGAGGAGTGTAGCAAACATAACGCCAGCGTTTGGCTGGGGCGCTATCGTGGTTGCGGTTGTTGTCACCTTCTGGGGGTATTATTTTTAGGATTCGTATACGGTATAGAGGTATAAATAAAAGGTTTAATATCCAGACAATGAAGAATTGGCAAATGGTCAGACGAGGCGTGGCATTTTGTGAAGCATCCACATTGCGTCACAAGCTGTTTCCAGGGCGTAAACACCATTTCCAGGGGCCGCCTGAACGCCCAGCGCCAAAAAACCCGGCTCCCCCCAGCTGCGCTGTCCCACACCAGCTCATTGGCCAATCCCGACCAGGGGTAGACCCTCTTTCAACTACTGTACACGCATCCACAATTCCAACGTCACTTTGTGAGGGAAACGCAGCAAACACGAGGGACCGACTTGTGGTTGTGTCGACACGCGCAAACGACACAAACTGTCCTTCCTAGCCACCCTCCCCAACCCAACATGGCCGCCTCCAACACAGACATCGGCCTGCTCACGACGTCGGCCCAGATCTTTGCGTCCAACCACACCCTCCCGCAGATCCGCTCGATCCACAAAGCCCTCCATGGCCAGGTCGAAGACAAGGCCGCCCGGCTGCGCACGCAGGTCGGCGGCTCGTACCGCGAGCTCCTAGGGACGGCCGACTCTATTGTGCAGATGCGCGGCGACATGGAGTCTGTTCAGGCGACGCTTGCCGGCATGGGCGGCCGGTGTGGACGCACTGTTGTTGGCAGCAAAGTGTCGGCGCTGGCCAACTTTGTGGAAGGCAACGACAGCAGCGAGGAGGAGGAGGAGGAAGCAGAGGAGACAGCAGCTGGAGGCCGAAACAAGTTTCTCACGGTACTTGCTAGAGCCCGCATGCTCGAGGCCTGCGCTCGCACGGTGGGCCGGCTGCTGTCGCGGACAGCGTCAGTGCCGGTGAGCTACATCAGTGGTGCCGCGACGACAACCACAGCAGCAACTACCACGGCCGGCGGGCGATCAAGAAGCGGCAGCCTCGCCCATTACAAGACGATACCAGGAAAGGGCGGCCGCAGGCACAACAAGGCCCTGGAGAGGCAGCAGCTGAGCTGGGGCGACCGACTGGTGCTGGCGGCCAAGGTGTTGGTCCTCGGCCGGCTGCTGAGCACGAGTCTCGGGAAAGCAGACAGCAAAGTGGCAACGACAGACGAGGAGGTGGCTATCCAAACGTCTATAAAAGCCTCAAAGAAGACCCTGGGCAGCTTGAGACGGCGACTGCGGGACATTATCGAGATTGTGGAGCGGAACGTGCCGACGACTCCGGCAACTACGGCTGCAGATGGTGATGACAACGACGAAGATAATTCCGACGACAATGACGACTACGACGACGGGAATGGGAGCGTCATAACGAGTGCAACGACACGGTCTGCAGCAACAGCTGCTGCTACGGCAGCTGCAACGGGCAGAGACGACCTCCTCAAGGCTCTCTGCGCTCACAGCCTCGTCACTGCATCGGGCACCAGCGAAGTCTTGTGGCAGCTTTTGCACGTGCGCAGCCAGGCCATGGCCTTGGCCTTTGATGCCCTCGACCATTACCAGTCAGAGCAGCAACGCGCCACGCCCCGGAGCGACCACGTCCTGCGGGGGCTCTCCCTGTATACCAAGACGCTGCTGGACGTCCAGGCGCTGCTGCCGCACCGGCTGCCAGAAGCTCTGCTCGGGCTCAAGAAGCGAGCTCTGCTGGACGACGACGCACTCCGCCAGATGGAGGGCCTGCGCCAGGACATTTATGCCCGGTGGTGCGACGAGGACACGCAAAACTTTAAGCCGTACATTCGGCACGACAACCTGGACGCTGCACAGGCGCGGGAGAAGCTGGCCAAGTGGGCCAAAGAGGGCGGCCAAGTGCTGCTGGCAGGCCTGCAAAAGGCCATGGCAGCGACGGCCGCGAAGCCGACGGCCACGACAAAACCGACATCCTCTTCCATTCAGCCGTCGGCAACGGCCTCGCCGCTGGACCTCCGGAGCATTGTCGAGCTGAGGACGCGCGTGCTGCAGCTGTGGATCCGCGACAGCAGCAAGGCCCGCGGGCTCGACCCGACGGAGCTGCTGGACCAGATGCGCACCGTCTTCAACGAGCAGATGCTGCAGGTGGTCAGTGCCAAGGTGGGCAAGCTGCGGCTGGTCGGGTCTGAAGTGGCGGCGACGCTGGCGGCCTGGCGGGACGGCGTGACGGACCGGCACCGGGGCCTGTGGGACGACGGTGGCGGCGGCGGCGACGACGACTACCATGAAGATTTCATGGGCGACGACGAAATGGCGGTGCCCTTTGTGCGCAGCGTGGTGGCCCGGCTGCACGGCCAGAGCGACGCCGTGGCCAAGGCGGTGGCGTCGTATGCGTCGTGGCGGCACGTGGTGGACGACGTCGAGGCCATGGTGGACGAGCTGCGGCGGCAGCGGTGGGACAATGACTCGGTGGACGACATGGTGGTCGAGGACGAGGACACGATTGCGCAGCGGCAGCAGTCTCTGAGCAAGCAAGACCCGCAGCAGCTGCACGACCAGCTGGCGGCGGCGCTGGCGACAGCCTTTGCTGACCTGGACGGACAGCTGGCGAGCGCGTGGGAGGAACTCAAGGGCGAGTCCACGGAAAAGGGCGGGAGCGGCGAGCTCAAGACCAAGGGACGCGTCGCCATGTACCTGGTGCGGGTGCTGCGGGAGATCCGGAGCCGGCGGCCGACGATTGGCGACGACCAAAAGAACGCCAAGGCGGCGACTGCGACGATTGGCAGCGTGGGCCTGAAGATGGTCCCCGAGCTGCACACGGAAATGGTGCGCGTGGTCGTGGCGCCGCCGCTGAGCAAGCTCGAGACGACGGTCCTGACGCGGACCACAGTGGCCGGGCGGGCGCTCTGGGAGTGTGCAATCGTTGGCGGGGAGGCGCTGCCGGCGTCGCCGTCGCCGGGCGTGTTCAAGTTTGTGCGCGATCTGTCGGCAGCCATGGACAGTGCCGGGATGGACCTGTGGAGTCCAGCGGCCGTGACGGAGCTGAAGCGGCAAGTGTGCGAGGAGCTCGGGAAGCAATGGACAGAGAAGCTGCAGACGGCAGAGCATCTGCAAGAGACGGACGACGAAGAAGAAGAAGAGAAGGAAGACGGAGAAGAAGAGACAAACGGAAAGGGCGAGTCAGAGGGCGAGGGAAAGACAAGACAGAATGGCGAGAACGGCCACAGTTTGGAGACATCCAAGGCCAAAAAGACGGCCTCTCTTTCGGCAGACAAGAGACGAGACCTGCTGCTCCAGTGGCTGTTTGATATTGCCTGGCTGCGGTGTGCTCTGGCCGTCGCCGTCGACGAGGACCAGAAGAACAAGAAGCAGCAGCCGCTGTTGGCATTGGAGGACGCTGTTTCTGCGCGGGTGGCCAAGGAGACAGGCGGCAGTAGTAATGGCAAGGACACTGCGGCAGCGCGGCAGCGGATTGCCAAGACGGCGGGCGAGTACTGGAAGAAGACGAGTTTGTTGTTTGGGCTGTTGGTATAAGAGATAGACGGGATGGGTTCAGAAGGGGCAAAAAAAGACAAACGCGGCAATGATACAAGATGCATTCTACAGCATGGACTTTGTGGTCTTTGCAAAGTGAATCAAGTGAAGCAATCACCAAAAAAAAGTTCAAGTCCCAGAAGAACCGACGCAGCAAGTGAAACATGCATTGCCAACAAGGATCTCCAAGGATATTCCGGGACTTTCCTGGTCTTTTGACATGTCATAATTATATTTATACTGAATCTACAGTCCAACGCGTATTCCTGCTCTTCCTCTACAGCTTGTGCCGCTTCTCGCCCATGAAAATCTTGCGAAACTCTTCCTGCGGCACGCCCGACATGAACCGGCCCAGCCCCCCAAACACCTCGTGCACGTTCTGCGCGTCCAGCTTGTCATTGTCCGGCCGCCGCACCAGCGCCTTGATCTGCAGCATGCTGTCGCCCACCAGGTGCTCGCCCAGGCGGTCGTCGATCTCGCGCAGGACGCGCGCGTGGAACGCCTTGTGGTCGGGCTCGTCAAAGACGGCATTGGCAAAGCCGGTCTCGACGAGCTCCTGGGACGAGATGCGCTTGCTCATGACGAGGGCCTCCATGGCCTTTGGGCGGCCGAGGCGCTCGACGAGGCCAATGGAGGCGCCGCCCTCGGCGACGAGGCCGAGCGACGAGAAGGGCGTGAGCAAGAAAGTGGACGGGGTGCAGTAGACAAAGTCTGCGAACCCGACGAGGGCGGCGGACAGGCCGACGGCGGGCCCGTTGAGGCCGACGACGAGGATCTTGGGGTGCGTGTAGAAGGCGCGGGCAATGTTGAGGTTGTTTGCGACAAAGGAGCGCAGCCAGTGCTCAAAGATTTCGTTCTGGCTTTCGCCGGCGGCGACCTTGGCAATGGTGACGTCGGCGCCTCTGGGGCAAGTTAGTGAATGAACAAGCGAGCGAGCGAGAGTAGATGAGTGAATGTAAAACGAGCGAAGCGAGGACCAAAAAAGAAACGACGAGCAAGCAACAACACAAAACCGGCGCTTATCGAGCGAAGCGAGGACACAAACAACTTACGCCGAAAAGAAGCGGCCGGTGCCAGTCAAAAAGGTAACGTAGACATCATCGCGGGCGGCGACCTCGCGCATGGCCTGGGCGAGGTCAAAGTACTGGGCCAGGGCGAGGGCGCCGAGCTTTGAGGGGTTGTCAATGGTGATGGTGGCGATGCGGCCGGAGTAGGTGATGTGCACGACCTTGGGGAGAGGCTCGTCGGACATGATGGGCGGTGGGAGACAAGGTCGAGTCGCGGGTGAGGCTGGAAAGAGTGGTTGGCAGCGACGAGTGACGAGTGCCTGGTGTTGAATGAGAGTTGAGCCCGTCCGTGAGTCCCGAGGGAGGTCCGTAAATATGAGGTCCGTGAGGGATGAGGTCCACGGTCGAGGTCGAGCTGACTAAACAGCCGAGGCACGTGTCAACGGCGAAGCCGAGAGATGAGACAAGAGCACAAAAACCGCCGGGCGAGGCGATGATGGCTTAGACGGAAATCGGCAAGGGCAGTCGAGAAGGACAGTCGAAGGAGGACAATCGAGCAAGCACAAGCTGTCGAGCGAAGCGAGGAAACAAAAACAATTAGTGATCAAAAAACAGTCGAGACTTAGCAAATTAAAGAAAGAGCTGCCGGGAACAATTAGTGAACAAAAAATAGTCGAGACTTACAGGAGGACCCTACCGAGAAAAAGTGTGGGGAAGCCTTGCCCGCTAGTGGCTTCTGCCCCATGCGGAGAGCCTGAACCTCGGTACAAGTGGGCTATTAGCAGCCGGCTCTATTCCCCAGGCCAGGTCCAGCCATTGGCATGCCGGGGAGAATGGACTCAGTTGTTGCCGTATCGATTAATAATTTCGTTTTGGTGTTCCCTCGGGTATCTGTTTCAGACCCAATTACAGCAGTTACAGTTGCATTTCGTATTTACACTTTCCTTCATCCCCCATCACCCATGCCGTGGACGCTGCCGGTCTGGCTTATATGCCGCCCCCGGATTCTGTGCTGGGCGTGTCATTGTTGCACGGCTTCTTTGCTGTTGCACAGGAGGCTGGCAATGTCTGACAGCATCGAGAGTTGCCTTGTGTCTGCCTTGCCTTGGCCGTTGAGCCATCGACTCTGGCCCATAGTCGGCAGCCGTAACCCACTTACACATCCTCCTCCATCTTCACGTCTGGCCCAACACCCTCGGCACCACTTTGATTTGTAATCACATCTTCCTCGTCTTCTCCCACCTCTTCTCGCACTCCTGGCACTGGGTGTGCCAGCACAATCGTCTCCGGACCCTCCGGGATGCCCTCCTCTGGTCCCATCGGCAGCGTCTCCTCGTCAATCTCTAGCCCCAGCAAGGACCGCAGCACCACAACCGCTCCCGCCTTGCTCAGCACGCTGTTCGCCTCGCTGCACACCTGCGACACCACACACTCGGGACACCCGTGCGAGTCGGTGAAGCCGCCTTCCGGGCTAGGCACGAACATGCCGCACGCACAGCTCTCCACCCGGTCCAGCGCCTGCTTCAGCAGCAAGTCCATGAAATCAAACGCCTTCACCGACATCCCCGTGCCGCCCGCACCCCCCTTGGCATCGTAAAACGTCAGCCGCGCCGGCCGCTTGCGCGCATTGTCCCGCCGGCTGTCCTGGAACTCCTTGAGGTGGCTCTTGCACTCGGTGCGCACGTCGCCGGGCAGGCTGATGACAAACGTGGGCAGCAGTCCTAGGACGGCGTGCTCGGCCGCGTGGATCGCCGCGGCCATGTGCAGGCGGCGGCGCTCGAGCACGCCCAGCCCCGAAGCCGGCACGTCCAGCCAGGTGCCCTTGCTGTGCCGCACCACGGGCGGGTTGTCCACCTGGACGGCATCCAGGATGCGTTCGCGCTTGTCCACCTTGAAGTAGCCAAACACTTGCTGTGTGATGCGGACCCGGCCGAGGTATGCCCGGCCAGAGGTGGCGGCACTGCGCCTTTTGGGCCTGCATCGTCCTCCTCTGATCCTCCGCACCGCTTGCGTCTCGATTGCATCGACGTCGGTGTAGTCCCGCTGCTGCGTCGTCCAGTCCACCCGCACCCGCTCCACCCGCGCCATGTGCCGCCCCGGGTCAAAGTCCTTGACCAGATATGTCTTGCCCTGGTGCAGGAATATCGCGCCGTCGTAGATTGTAAACGTCGCCCGCGACGCCTCCAGCTCCTCCAGCACAATCGGCGGGTTCCGCCCGACGTCCACAATGGCAAAGTGCTCGTCCTCTGCGTCGCGGATCGCCACCAGCTTCCACGGCTGCGGCCGGAAGTGGTCGTGGCAGTGGTAGAAGCCGTTGTCGTCCTCCACCAGCCGCTCGCGGCACAGCTTGTCCAGGTCCTTGCCGAAATACTTGGCGTCCGCCGCCGGCTGGATCGGCAGCTCATAGGCCGCGCACTGCACGTGTCCCTCGCGCACCAGCAGGTTGTCCAGGTCGACCTGCAGGGCCGCGTTGGGCTGCTCAAACAGCTGGTCCGGGTTCTGCATGTAGTGCTGGTCCGTCGCAAACGCGTCGCCCACCAGCACCGACAGCGAGTCCATGCCGTCCTTGCGCCGGCCCGCGCGGCCGCTCTGCTGCCGCAGGTTGGCAATCGTGTAGGGAAACCCCCAGCTGATGACGCCGTCCAGCGTGCCAATGTCCACGCCCAGCTCGAGCGCCGACGTCGCCACAATGCCAATCAGCTTCCCGCTAAACATGTCGGCCTCGATGAGGCGTCGGTCCTGCGGCGTGTACCCGCCGCGGTAGCCCATGACGCGGCTGCTGCACTCGGGCCGCCCCCGCGCCTCGAGCTGCTCCTGGATCGCGCCCACCAGCTTCTCGCACTGCTCGCGCACGCGGCAAAACGCAATCATGCGCACTCCGCGCAGGATCAGCTCGCAGAACAGCCGCGAGCACTCTTGCAGGCCGCTGCCGCGTCCACTCGCCGGGTCTCCAGGCACGCGGAAGGGCGTGTTCCAGCACAGGAACTCTTTGGGGCCAGACGGCGAGCCGTCATAGTCGATCAGCTCGACCTTGTCCAGCTGCTCAGAGTCCGAGTCCGAGTCCGAGTCCGAGTCCGTCCCAAAGATTGTAGAAAAGTGCTCGACTGGGTTAGCCACCGTGGCCGAGCACGCGACAAACTGCACCCTGTCGTTGCCCAGAGCCGCACACACCCGCCGCAGCCGGCGCATGATAAAGGCCATGTGCGACCCCATCAGGCCGTTGTAGTAGTGCAGCTCGTCCACGACGACATATCTCAGAGACTGCAGGAACGACCGCCAGCGCTCTTCCTGCGGCAGGATGCTGACGTGCAGCATGTCCGGGTTCGTAAAGATGACCCGCGCCTGGTCGCGGATCGCATTGCGCTCCTTCCACGGCGTGTCGCCGTCGTACGTGTCCACCAGCCGGGGGTCTTCCAGCCCCGGCATGTACGCCAGCAGGTCCCTTAGGCTGCGCTTCTGATCTTGCGCCAACGCTTTTGTCGGGAAGATGTACATGGCTCGCGCCTGGTCGCCGCCCTCTACCTGCTGCTCGAGCGCGTAGACGACGGGCAGCTGGAAGATGAGCGACTTGCCCGAGCTGGTCGACGTGGCCACGACCACATGCCGGCCAGCATGCAGTGCGTTGATCGCCTGTGCCTGGTGGGCGTAGAACTGCGTGATCCCTTTGGCATTGTACAGGGCATTCACGAGATTCTGGCTCATCAAAAAGTCCAAATCTCCGTAAACAGCTTCCTGCTCGGAAAACACGCGGTGTCCGTCCGGGACGATCTGGCCAGAGTACCACGGGCTGTCCTTGAGCTCCTGCACAATCTCGGCAATGCTCTTGCGCACTTCTGGGATCTTGGCCGGTATTCCATTGTTGAGTCCTTCCGAGTCTGTTGTTGTCTGCTGTTTTCCTCCAGGGAACTCGTCCTCTTTGGGCGGTACTGGAATAAACGGCTCGGATTCCTTTTTCAGAGTCTCAACCGGGTCGCTGCCGTCTGTTTCGGCTCGGTCCAGATACTCGGTCACGGCTACCGCAAACCGCACGTTGCGCTTCTCAATCAGCGCCATCATCTGTTTCTGGCTGTACTGCGGCAGCTTGAGCTGCTCGTCGCGGATCATGCGTGTCGACTTGACCGGCTGGCCCGTCTTGGCGCTGGCCACCTCGCGCTTGAGGTCCTCGTCCACAAACTCAAAGTAGAGGACAGGCGGTCGCGGCTCGTCGCTGGCCACATAGTCCACCAGGCTCCGGGCGCCCAGAGCCTGCCGGCCCGTGATGCCGCCGACCGAGGCGTCCGAGGCCGGGCCCTGGTTGGTGATCCGCCCCGGATTGCGGCCCGTCTTGAACGTCTGGTCGCGCTCGGCGCCTTGGATGTCGAGCTGCAGCGAGAGCTCGTCGACATATGCAAAGTGCACGCCAGTGCCGCCCAGGAGACACGCTATCGCTGCAACGTCGGCTTCGAGCAGTGGCCGTTTGGTGTGGTCCTCGACTGCCGTCCGGATAGTGGCAAACGTCGTCAACAGGTGTTTTCGCGTGCAGCAAAAGGTGTACACGAGGTTGAGTGCGCGGTGCGTCTTGTGGAGGCTCTGAAAGTATTCTGGCCATGTGTCTTGTTTCCGTAGAGGTTTTGGCGGTTCCTCTTTCTTTCCCCTCTTGGCTTGTCCCGCTCTCCCGTCTCCTTTCCCCTTGCCCCTTTTTGCTTTTGTTGATGCTTTCCCGCTGCTTTCGGTCTCTGATATGGAGTCGGTCAGGTCCACGACCTCGCTCGTGACTGTCTCGGCCCGTTTCCTCTTTGTCTTTGGCCGTTCTGCCATTGTCGATGCGCTGGTATGACCCACGCCCTCTCCATTTTCTGGCTTCATTGTATCGGCCATGGCAAGAAACTAGAGTCGAATATAATCAATAGGTAGTCCATTTGGGCCCCTTCCGCGAGATGTTGTCGTTTGGTGGGAAAACATGCCCCTCTCGTCGAGAAAAGGTTGTCTTGGGGAGAACGGGCTTCGACGCGGGGCTTTGCCTGTTCACGCGAAAAAGCCATCGCGATCTCACGTGACATAATTGACTGCTTAATTGATCTCCGAGCACGAGTTTCTTTGAGAGTAGAAGTTCAAATAAGTCGAGATAAATTATTTTAATATCTAATGTAAATGGTGATTATATTTCCAGAAACTTGAGAGTGATTTGTATATTTATGAGGTTGTACGAAAATTTATTTTATTTTCACTTCTCAGTTACATCTTCATTTTTGATAAACACTTGAAGCCAACCATGCTTCTAACATCCATGTTCTGCACAAATCCTTGTCTAACTGTTATGCGATCTTCGTCTTTGCTTTATTTGGCCTCCCGAGGGCAGTGTGCTGCTATTCGCCCAAAAATAAATTAGAAAAACAAAATGCCCTTTTGGACTGTGTAATAAATACCCATCAACTCCACAGAGACATTTTGCCGTTTGCCTCTGTTGACCGACCAGTACCTCGACACCTCTTTTACGCTTACCCCCTGATGTGCCCCCCCCTCGTTTCCTCTTCATCCCCAGACTAACTCATCACTAACTCGTCATCATCTCGCAGATCAGCTGTCCCACATGCTTTTGTGGTAGAAATATAGAAATATAGCTCCAGCATCTGACCTGAATTTTCTTTTTATCTCTCCTTTGATTTCCATACTCAATCGCCACGAAGTTCCTTTTGTATTCCCTCCATGGTGGACAAGAAGGTCTTGGCATTAGCAACGTTCATCTGTTGGCATTGTTAGTGAACGACTCAAAAACATTCCCGCTTGCTTGATGTCACCGAGGGGAACCAAACGTACCTTTACTTGGATACTGACGGGCTGGGCATCGGGACCCTCGAAAGCCGTGAACAGGACAGTCGTGGCCTTGAGAGTCTGCTGCTCTTTGAACCCAGTGGCTGCTAGAACGACAGTGTTGAGAATAACACGGAGTGTTGAGTCCTGGCGCATGATGAGGCGCACAACAGAGCGCTTTGGCAAAGGTGCAAGACCAGTTCCAGACGAGGGCGCGCTGCCCTTGGCCGCTGCAGCGGCAGCCGCCTCGACACCATCGTCATCGCCGAGTGTGGATGCGTCGAAGGAGGCGGGGATAACGCCGCCATCGCGGTCAAACTCCACACAGCGTTCGGGGACGTTGATCTTCAGCATGCCTGCTCCGCGCTCCTTCCAGCCGCGCTCCTCCCTGTCGACATAGTACAGGCGGGCCCGGACTTGTAATATTGTTGCCTCGCCAGCCTCGCCATCGTCAACCGTGACTGACTCGTTAGATACGCGAATACAACAAGAACCGACTAGATAGGAAACCATACCTTTTTGAAGCTTGGGCTTCTTCTTTTCCTCGCCGCCTGCCTTGGTCGCTTCACTGGCGCCGTCATCACCACCGTCGGCTTCGTCGTCCTTTTCGTCATCATCGCCACCGGTACCAGATGCACCCTCGTCATCTCCGCTCTCTTCTGCCTCGCTCTCGGGTGCGCCGAACGGCTTGGCCTTCTTGCCGCTCTTAAAGGCCTCGCCGGGCTTGGCAAAGCTGCTCAACCTAGGAGCACCGCTGCCAAAGGCGCTGCCAAACACACTACTGCCAGTTGCACCACTGCTGCTGCCAAAAGCGCTCTTAGACGTGGCGGCTGGGGCGGCACTGCCGAATGCGCTTCCAAAGAGTTTGTTGCCAGAGGAACCCTGCAGGCTTGCGAAAGGAGAGCCAGTCGCTGCGCCGCCGAAGCTCAGCTTTGGCGCTGCCGGTGCAGGAGCTGATGCGGCCGGGGCCGGGGCTGGCGCTGTTGCAGTGGCGTTTGAGCTGCTCAATGCGCCAAAGGGGGATGCGGAAGAGGTAGAAGAGGAGCCGAACAGAGAAGGCTTGGCACCGCCGGCGGCGCTGCCGCCCAAGGTGCCGAATGGCGAAGCAGTGCTCGTGAGCTTGGCAAATCCCGAAGAGGCAAAGGCAGAGGTCGAGTCCGGTGCTGCTGTGGTCGAAGTTGCCTTATCGTCTTTGGCACTGCCGTTCTCGGTAGAAGCCTGGCACAGGGTATGGTTAGTTACGAAATCACCACGAAAAGCGTACACATTTTGGCTAGAAGCTCACCTCTCCGCTCTCCTGCTCGTCGCGCAACCGCTTCTTCTCCGGCTCTGCCCGGTCTACACGGTTGCTGCTGCTGACGTCACCGCCGTCGGCCGCGCCTCCAGTTTCGGAGCCGGCATCGGCGGTACTGCCATCCTTTGACTGCTGCTGTTGTTGCTCGTCGGCCTTCTTGCTGCGGGAAGTGCCTTCGTCGTCCTCGTCCTTGTCGACCTGGTCGTGGGCGCGCTTCTTCTTGGGCGACGAGATCGGCTCCCGTGACGCGTCTCGTAGCTTGCCGTCGAGGGAGAGTGAGGGGTGGTCCGGGGTCACAGCCCGCTGCTCAGCGGCGCCGTTCTTGACGCTGCTCTCCTGGCTACTGGCCAGCTCCTGTTCCTGCTGCTGCTTCTCTGAGATTGCCGTGTGCTTCAACTCTTCCCGTGTGGCCTTGGTGGCAGCGTCCTCCTTCTCGCCGCTGGAGGGCACGGCTGCACCTGCAGCCGCATCCGCCATGGTCTGTTTGTGTGTGTCGGCCGTGAGTGTGTGCGTACGTGTAGGACGGATTGCGCTTTCTCTTTGCTGAACCGCGCTTGGCTTTGCAGGTTCCGTCGAGGCGCGTTCTGCTCGGGGGAGTGGGTCGTCTCCCGGTAGATTTTGCGTGCACCCGAGAGATTCGCCCTGTCGGTGGGGATGGCTCCTCTGTACGTTTTGGGGACTGGCCCGGTCTTTTCGCCTATGGGGATGGGTCTGCTCCGTGCACTCTGTCCTGCCGGTATCTGTGGCTGTCTACGACAGGCGCAGGCCACTTGCGATAAGAGCAAGGCACGAAATAAGGAGCCGCGTGCGTGTGTGGCGCGCGGGCGTCTGTGAGGGGATAGACGACGGCGAAGGAGCGCGGCTGGGCTGGCCAAAAAAAAAAAAAACAAGGGAGTATTGGCGGGCTGCGCTGCGAAAATGCTCCCGAATAAGCCGTTTTTCGGGCACAAATGAGCAGAAAGGGGGGAATAGAGGTGTGTGTGCGTGAGCGTGTGCTTGTTTGCGGTAAAGTGTGGCTTCTGGATATTAAACACGGCAAGAAGAGAGAGAAGAGGAAATGGTCCCGAACTTTGGGGGTGCCGGACCAGAATGGAAGGAGCGATGGGCGGCGAAGGAGGGGCGGCTGCCCAGCACAGCTTTTGTCTCGGTTTTTAGGGGCCACAGATCATGGCGGCAACAGAGACCACAGCTTTTAGCGCTGTTGTTGCTGGCGAACAAAGATATTGGTGGGTTCAGGGCGGCTGAGCTTGGTGGGGCTTCCCACTGCCTGGACAGTTTTCGATAGCTTGATACTGGATATGAGGGAGCCGGCGCGCGAGGACAGGGCCAGGGATACATCGCACAGTGAGCAGGCGGGCATGGCCCGTGAAGGCGTTGAAGGGAGATGCCGAGTCTACACAACTAGGGACAGACGTTTAAAACGGTACACAGTAAATACTACAACTTGGGATGAAATGGCGACTGCAGGATATCGTGGCCCTTTTGGATCGAATCAGGCTTAAACAGGCAAGCGATAGGCAGACGAGTTAGTCAGTCTCTGTAACCCTCAAGTGGTGGTTTCATGGTCTACCTATGTGTTGTCCACAAGAACGGCCAACCTGCCCCCACGAGCCTGGTGGTTGGCTGCCCATTGTTGGTGCGTTGCATGAAGAAATGCCAAAAAAGGCGCGGAGAAGGCGCTTGTCAGAGCATGCATGGCCCGCATTGGCCAGCCGCCAGACAACGGCTTCGGAGGCTACTACTGGCTCGCCAGACTTCACAGCACGGCCACTGCAATTTCACACGATTCGTGGTTCTTAATGCCCTTAATACATTGCCCCTTCGTTCTTGTACACCGATGTTTAATCCTACAAATACAATGTTCCAACCGGGAATGCATTAACCCTTCCCTCCCAAAGTAAAGCCCGTTTGCTCCGTGTGTAATATTGTGTCACAGTTTCAAGTCCGCAATCCCATGCCTGCAAGTCTGTCTCTCGTCCAACTCCCTGCTATGGCCGTGTTTGACCATATGCCGCCCGTCTCTTGTCTAGTTGTGGTCGCCCAGGTAGGCCCAACCACTGCCAGGTATGTCCATCTGCCACTCGGCTGTGGCCACTTCTGGATATCTTTCTGCTGCTGCACAGATAGTGTTGCTTCCATTGTGCTAGCATTGTGCCTAACCTTTAGCTGATAAAGCACAGGCAGCCAAGGCCCAGGTAAAAGACAAACAGCGGGAACACCGCAAGGCCTACCCGGTTCTTGACCACGCCGCTTCCGCCCAGGATGCTCACACCCGCCGCTATCGACCAGGCCACCAGCACAAGGTACACCGGAATCCGGGCAACCGTCGGTATGCGCAGCGCCGACAGCAGCGCCGCCACCACCAGCGGGAAGAGGGTGTAGCCGATGATGCAGACGCTCTGCGCAAAGGACACGTTACCTCCCAGGAGCTTGATCTGCAGCGTCACCACAGCCTCGCCAATCCACACCATGGCGAAAACGCCAGAAAACACCAGGTCCTTCTGGTCGGCCTTGGCATTGAAGCTCAGCAGCATGCTCAGCAAAAGACAGAACACCAGGGGTCCCCACAGGTCCCAGTCGCGCAGGCCGGGCGTCATGTTGCTCTGCCGCAGAAGCGACTCTGGGTCCATCACGCGACCCGCCAGGCCGGCCAGCTCTTCGCGGGTGCCTGCGAGGCCGGCATTCCGAAGCGTGGCGTAGGCGCCGCGGAGACTGCTGAAGCCGCCCTCGGACGAGCCATTGCCGCCGTCAAACATGGTGCCACCAAAGAGGTATTTGGGGTACAGGACTTCGCGCATCTTGGCCCAGACGGCGAGCAGGTCGCGGCGCAGGGTGGCCCAGACAGACTCGTCAATGGTGTTGGTCGGAGCGCTGCGGTCTTCGCCGCCGATGCGGGAGGTCAGGTAGTTTTCGCTGAGGGAGCGGCCGAAGCCACCGGAGCCAGACCCAGAGCCGGATGCACCAGATCCAGAGGCACCGCCGGCAGCCGAAGAGGATCCAATGTTGCCGCGAAGGGGGGCTCGGGAGGACGAATCGGCCAAGGGGTCATCGAGGTCATCGAGATCGGCTGTCGAAACGTTAGACCAGAAAACAACAACAAAACACAATGCACAAACAAACACAGAACAGATACTAACCATCATCGGGGTCGATGAGGTCGTCGTCCTCCACCTGCGGCGCAGGCCCATAGTCTTTCCTATTCACTGAAGCCATTTTGTGGTTGCCTGGTTGTGGCAGTCGTTCGCCGTTCGGATACGCAGTCGGATGCAAGTAATCGCGCGTAGAACGTGTTTAAAAGGCCGAGAATATTTACCGAAATCGTGGATTTCTAATGTATGAGCTGGCCGTTTCGCTGTCGATGGTGTAGATGATGATAGAGACACATTCACCACAGTGGATGAAGAAAGGGTTATGCTGGTCTGGTCTTGTCTCCTGAAAATGGCCTAAAATCCACGTTTCCCCAAACGAGTAAAGCAAGCTAATTGGACGGCTGAGGAGGTGTGGTTACTATGTATGTGTACCGCGTCCGCGTCATAGGCTCAAAGAGTTGGTCCAAGCTCGCCTTTCACATTAGTGCCAGTTGGCACATGCTTTCTTCGTATTATTGGTGCCTTATTATTTCGCCCTGGCCGAGCACGAGCAAAGCCGAGATGTGGTTCCATGGCCGCAAATGCAATTTTTATTCTAGTTGAAATACTATATCTGATGGGTATCTCCCGTCCTGTTCGCTATGCTGATTTAAGAATTGTACGCTGCTTCTGGCAAAACAGGGCACGTCGAAACACAAAACGGCCAACCCAGGAGGTTCAAAGGTTCATACTGATTAGACCAAAATTAGAGGGACAAAAAAAAAAGAAAGATTAAAAACGAAACAAAAAAGAAACGATGTGTCCAAAAAATAAAAGCCGCCCATAAAAAACAGTTTTGCTGGTATCCGCGAAAGCTTTTTGTACTGGTGTAAACACCACCGTCCTGAGCGCCATTCCTGTGGTGCGCTGTATGCTGATCGTGGTCTCTTTTCGTTCATTCGTCTATCGCCAGTGGAAGAAATAATCTTGGATAGAGTCTGCGGCAGTTGGACGTGCCGTGCGTGTAGGAGGAGCCCCGTACGATTGCTGCTGGTGGGACATGGGCCTTGGCTCTCTGGGGAGTCCAAAATATGCCTCTGAAGCTGTGCCGGTGTTCTGAGTGCTTACATCACGGCCATGCAAGTACTGGTCGTGAGGGACTGTGTAATCGGCAAATGCTGCTGGGCGAGTAGAACTGGAGCTGCCGCAACTCATCGGGCCAGAACCAGTAGCCGTAGCTGGCCATGTCGAGGGTATGCTGCACGAGTCCTGTTGCGTCGTGGCTGGTGTTTGGAAGGCGACACTCCGTCCCATTTGGTGTTCATGCGCATATGCGTATTGACCGTACGGCGTGCTTGCCACCGCAGGCCCCTTGCCCTTGTCTGTGGTGCAACCTGGAGAAGGCCACATTGAGGAGCTGGTGGGCATTCTTTGATCGTTGTCGCCATTGTCGTCGCCTCTTGCATGCGCTGCAGCACTTGCATCTTCCCGAGATGACCGCCTATGAAGCTGCTGCATGTCATCACCAGGCCTGGCGTCTCCGCTTGGCCGGCCGCGACTGTAAGCTGCCATTGCCGGGTTGATTCCAACGACGCCCCAGGCAAACACTGCAACGTCTCGGATAGAGCCCATGAGGACATCTAACGGTGGGCCGCCAGCATCTTTGACGTTGTCCCTGAGTGGCATGTATTGCGGGAGCAACGGGGGACGGAAAGTATATAGCGATTCGTATGGGAAATGAGGCTGGATGGGATGCTGGCCCCATGGAGCAGCAAAGAGGCCATCTCCATAGTCGAAAGGAACCAGTGGTGGGTGTGCAGGTGGAATAGGGGGCCGGGCTTTCCTCAATACCACCACGAGGCCATCAGATGTGCAGGACACAACGGCTTCCAGTTCAACCGACGGCAACCGTGAGAGTCTCCTGGGCGTGGAAGCGCTGCTGTTTACTCCATTGCTGGATTGGGCGATGTGGAGAACGTTGGAAAAGGGGACTACCTTGTCGTCGTCTTCTCTTTTGATACCGCGCAAAGAGCCGTTGTCGTCGTCAGAGTCAATGTCCATGGCCATGTCGTCTGGTTCTTTCTGACCCTGTAGAATTTGAGCACCTTCGTCTTCCATGCCGTCCTCCATTTGGTATTCGTCAAGCTCGATTTCGTCGTCTTCCCTCGGATCTTGAAAGCAGAAGCGTAAGTAGGCAATGGAGTCATTTGCTTTGGCACTTTCCAGACACTTGGTGGCCTCGGCCATACAGGACTCCTGGATGCAGCGGTAAAAGCTCTTGTTCTTAACCTGGTCTGGCCGCAAGCCCAAAATGCTGGTAATGGCGTTGGTTGCAAACATTACGGTGAGATTTCGTGTAAACCGGTTCAGGATGAGAGCCGCCCGCGGCTCCCGCTCCATTGGTGGCATCTTGAACTTGGGGGACAGGTGCTCCAGCATGTGGTACCGGGGATCTCGCGGCGAACAGGAGAAGATGCGCCTTATTTGCGGGGCCTCGATGGCTCGTCCTGGTGTGCGTCAGCATTTTGAAATCTCTTCTGCTCGGCCCTCTTTGGCAGTCTTTGGTATCGGTGGTGCAAACCGGATCCATTCGTATAAGAGAGGGGTGGTAGGACAAAAACACTCACGTTCGCTCTTAGCCCCGCGGCGGTAAATGCTTGTGCAGGCGACCAGGACATCGTGCACAATGGTGAAGCAGCATTCGCAGCCGACCCAGCGACCGTCACGAGACAGAATGCGAGCATAGCAGAGGACGGCGGCCTTGTCCAAAAGCACACCGCGGCTGTGCACCGAGCGTGCGAATGGCACTTCGTGGGGATGGAAGTAGTCGAAGGGCGACTTTCCCTGCACCTCAGCTGGCTGGTAGCCCAAGATATCGGCTATGGACTCAGAGGCAAAGAGGATATTGGCATCAGGGTTGAGATCTGTGAGACGGTGACGACCAAGGAAAGACACGCAGACAGCCAATCAGCAAGACATGCCATATTGAGGCAACAGGGGGGACCCCCAGCAACACGAGCCGTGTGGAGGGGGCACCTGGAGAGGGGCTGGCTCTTACTGTGAATTGTCATAAAAGTCTGCTCCATGACTGGATGTGGCGGTCCTATCCACCAACCTGCTGAGAGACTGGTGTTAAGGTGCTAGGTGAATGACCACCAGTTTTCCATGCACCATGAGCCGGGGAGGGTCGAGGTGATAGCGGGTGCTGGTAGCCCCGGGCAGTGGATGGAGGCGCCCCTCTGTGGCGGAGAAGCAACTCCAAAAGCTGCAAGACGGGATATGGCGGTGTACGGAAGAGACCTCCAGGCGGACGGAGGAGAGACAGAGAAACGGGCTGAACGAGGGGGGGGACAATGGCAATGAAAAAGCGAGGACGAAAGAGAGAAGAGAGAGCGTGAGTAATGAAGTCAACGTCTTTCGGATTGGGGCAGTGATCGACGGGGTAGCGGTTAGACTAAAGTAGTCGTTCTTGTTTGAGAGCGAAGCTGCAGAAAGCAGAGCCACTTAGCAAGGAAAGTTCCGAGAGTTGGTGTTTGGTGATTGGGCTGGGCAGAGAAGGGCAGGCCGATTGCAATTGATTGAGCGGCCCGCAGGAAGCAGGAAGCAGGAAGCAGGAAGCAGGAAGCAGTGGCAGGTGGCGAGAGACGGTGAGGGTCTGGGCAACGTGGGCGTGTTGCTGTGAAGCCGAGACGCCGTTTGTCAGGGCTGGAGACGTCGAATTTTGAGCCGGTCTGGTCGCTGCCTTTTGTGCGTTGTTTCTGGCGTGTCTGGCGTGTTTTGTGCTGCTGTTGTTTCTGGTCTTTCTGCCCTGTTCTTCTTGGTGTTCTTGCGTGCAACCACGGCCGGAGAGGACAGCGTTGCGAGCGCTGGTTGTCACACAGAACCCGTTTGGCGGAACCGAATGTCCAGATTCGGCCGTTAGGAAATGGTGTGAGCACAGAGCTGCTGTGCTGGGCGGGCGAGGTTGTGTAGAGGTTGTGTTGACGGGCCGTGTGGAAGTCGAGCCCAGCAGTGGTGATAATAGCTGCTGGATGAGAGTGAGTGCGGGGACTTCTGGCGAAGCGAAGCGGGCCACTAAAGTAGTAATACCAAAAAAAAATATAATAAAAAAAGCGTAGGCTAGAATGGGGTTGGAAATGGGGCGGATTTGGCTTCTGTCGGTGACCGGGAGATCACCGTGGGGGTGTTTCCCTTCGCTCGTCAGACTACTCGTAGCTTGTACTGCCTGTTGAGGCGCGCCTTCCTTTCTGGTCTGGTGCTGGCGGGCTCGTCCTGGGCAGCAAAGCGCAGAAGGAAGGAACAACGGAGGCAGGAAACGAGATGGCCGGCAGAATAAATATGGACGACCGGGTCAGGGCCTGGTAATATGGCAAAGACGGGAAGCAGACAGAATTGGATAGACAACCAACGGGGGGTGTGCACGCGTGTGGACGGACGCTCGCAATGTTCCACGGCCCGGATTTGCACAACGGGTTGCTGCAGGTGCAGATGCTCTGTTATTTGGGCGCAGGGAGACAGAGAGCGGCCGAGACGGGCACGAAAGGGGAGGTTGATAAAGCTAGTGGGGCACTGGCATACTTTAGCGGCTTTCTTTAGCGGGAAGGGACGGGGGAGGGTGCCCGGATGGCAGCGACAACAAAGAGCCAGCAGGAAGGGAGGAACACACTAACGTCGTAGTTTGACCTGGAGCTCTGACAGTCGTTCGTTCCTGCCAGAACAAGAGAGAATGGCGAGATATTATAAATTGATTGGCAATGCAGAGAAGTGCCGTAGGATTTGACACGGAGGATGCAGACACGAAGGAAGACCGAGCAGACCAGAGGGTGGCCGCGAAGCAGCGAGGATAGAGACAACGCCGAGGCAAAACCGCTGCGAGGACGAGGCAGCGCGGCGAGGCCAAAGTGTGGGAGGTATTTGAAGAGTGTGGGAGGACCGGTTTTACGTCAGTGGTGCCAGGGTTCAGAGAACCAGGCGAAAGTTGGCAGCTGCAGGATTTGGCAGAGACGAGAAGGAACGCAAAGTGGAAGGGGAGGTCGAGAGTTGAGGGACGAGGACGGGCGAAGATATAGACGAGAACGAGAACGCCAACGGGCAAGAAACGGGAAAATGGTCAAACAGCAGCGAGATAAACAGACAGAGAATGGACAGACGGCGAAAAGACCAAAAACAACACAGGAAACAATCGAGAAAGGACTGTAGGAAAACACAAGCACCGAATTGCTGCAATATAAGACACGGCTACAAATACAAATCAGAGGCAGCTGCCAGGCTCGGAAAAAGCAAGCAGACAGGGGAGTGATTGCAAGTATCTGGCCATGTATCTATCCCCGGTTAGATACTTGCTCTCTGGTCGCTGTCATAGTGCTGTAGTAGTCCGTGCCGGCGCTCTCTTGCTCCCAGCACTTTGGCAGCCCAAACAAGTCCATCCCAATATTGCTTGGGCAATAATTTCCATTGGTAACACTAGTGCGCTGAACAGTGCCGGTTTCGTGTATTTTAGTTGGGCAGGGCCGCCCAGAAGGCGCCCCACCGGGTCCCCGCCACAGGGCCGCTCCTGCCATGCTCCAGCTCTAGCGCAGCAGGAGGCTACTATGAGTACTGTGTATGTATTTGCCTCGTGGAGCATCCTAGGCGAGATAGACCCCATAATTCCCAGCTGGCGTCCATTTCCAGGCGACAGTGTGTTCTAGCACAGACGCCCAGATAAAAGGACAGATAAATTAGCAATTGCCAATTATTTCCTGGCATTCCGCCTCTCGCTTGCTGCCCTTGTTTCTGCCACCTCATTGCACGCCATCCATGCATCGCCATGCCTCCGTGACGAGCAGCCACCGCCTCCCGTCACAATCACCCAGTTGTTTCTTTTTCGTCTTGTCATCTCAGACGTCGCTTTGTTCGCATCGTGATCTGCAGCCCGTCGCTTCGCTGCCGTTTGCTGTTTGGACGGGCAGCAGAAAAACAGTAAAGTTACATGGGAAAGCGTCGGCTACGCCGAGATGGATGCATAACGGCTCTGGACTTTAGCAGCCCCGGCACCCTTGGCGGTCCCCCGTTGTCACATCCGCACGCAAGCCCCATCCATCCCCAACAGGCCTGGGCGGCAAGAAGGCAAAGAACTGGTGCTTCGTCCCGCCCGTGTTCAAAGCTCCTACCGCCATCCCATAATGCGACTCCGTACGTATTACTTTGTACCCCTGCTCCATATTGCCATATTCCCATTGCCTATTTCCTATTTCCTATTCCCAGCTGTTCGCATCCATGTCCTGGCCCTTGTCAGGGTGCCCAAACATTTCCAATCCAGACCGACCCGAACCCATCCTGCTTCGTATGATGCTGGGGACGATACGAAGATTCGGGCAACGGAACCTCATGTTTTGGGCCATTGGCAGACAATCTTCCAATTTCCACATGTTTGCTTCTTGCTACGGAGTATGTACAGGGCAAGAGGCCGGCCGACGCAGTTTTGCTGAATGTCCGTTGCTTCCAAGTACATTGTATCTCAAGCTTCTTGTCGACAATGCACTGCCACCGGGCGATCAGTGTAGTGTGGCAACAGCTCTCTCATCCTCAGTAGCGGCCATGTTTCAGAGGAGACGTTGCGACGACGGCAAATGTGGGATGCAGAACGAGACATACCATGCACCTTTCCTGCGTCCCGTTCACACTCCAAGGCTCACTTTCTCCTCTGGATGCGAGGTTGTGTAGCCGATGCCGCGATGGTGTTTCAGCTGCCCATGGCCTGGGAGCACAGAGCACGCATGACCCAGATGGCACAGACGACACGGTCAGCACAAACACAAGAAAACAAACATGCGCACTCGCAAATGGCCGAATTCCATTGCATCTCGTGCTGCGTGCTGTGTGCGCCGTGGACACAAAATGCATGGCAAGACGTGGACCACAGGCGAACCCTGCCCCCAGGGCATTAAACGGCTTACAAGGCGGATCCGCAGCCGACAGAGAGGCCAAGCCGACCCTTACAGCCCTAGGGCGGCCGTGGACAGGACTAGCCCACACATGGCTCAGTAGCGTTGTCTCTCGGTTGAGAGCTCCCAAACGAGAATGCGGCCGTACCGGGCTGGACAGACAGAGACACGAGAGACACCCCCAGGAGAGCAATGGCGGGGGAGCGACTGGAAATGAAAGAAAGAGGCAACGAGGAAGCAAAAGTCTGCAAGAGCTGTGACCAACAGTCTCGCCAAGCCAAACCCGAAGGACAGGAAAAAGGGTGATCCTCCCAACAAGACCAGCGCGACGGTACGGAGAGCCGGGCAGACCAGCCAGGGTAACCTCGGCACCTCTGAGTCTTTGACGCCGTTGGATCCGGTCTTTGACGCATGCTATGTACATCCTGACTGGATGTTCCATTTTGGGACTTTTTTTTTTGCTTTGGCAACGGGCATGTCCTGGTGACGTTGCCATCCTGCTCCTTCGCCATGTTGCGAAAATGGTGTTTGATGGAGTGTCACTGCAGGGCCATTTTGGCCACTGTCGTCTGCAGGCGATGCGGTCTGAAGCCATTGCAGAAGATGTAGCCTGTTTCTGTCGTCTGTGCTCGAGGCCTTCATCACGTTGCCAACTCGTGATGAGTGCGAGCATATTGTGTTCGAAGTACTCGTACTTCGAAAGAAGGCCCTCAGAACCCTGCCGGGATGGGCGCCGCCCCACCACACCTTACAAAGTAAAGCCCATCCCCCAGGCTTGCTAGTGTGGACGTCGGCTCCAGACTCTGGGATAGACCGCGGCGAGGTGCTCATTTCGGGCGCCTTACTTCTTGGCTCTCTATTTCTGGGTGTTTCGTCAACACTGGTCTGTCTTGGTAAGTGGTGTTTTCTCCCGCCGTCGACTTCCCGCATCTCTTAGTAACATGTCCCCATGCCTATCTACGCAAACTCATGAATAGCCAACGGCCACGACTGCCTGCACTTGCAATTCGCCGGGCAAGCTCGAAGCAGACACTGGGCGCTACATACAAAGTAGTACTACAGTAAGCTGGCCTCACGAGCAGGGAGAAAGCTCTTCGGTCCGGGAGCACCCCTGTCCAGAGCTTCGTTTGCCTGTTTTAACCCCATCAACAAGCCAGCCAACATTTGCTAAGAGTGTGTGCGCGCACACACCACATTCGGCTGCAAGAACTGGTGGTGGGATGGTCCAGGGGGTTGTGGTGTGGGTGGGCGACGCTTTCTCGGAAATGGCTTTCCCTCCCTGCCGCTCATCCTAGACCGCCCCCTTGCAAGCTGCCGTGAGTGTTTTGTACAAGTAAGAGTAAGATACAGGCGCTGTCCAAGAGCTCTACTCCGTACAAAGTATGGTCTTGTCAGTGTCCTCACCTCTGACCCTGCTTTGGTACCGCTGTCGGCCAGACCGGGCAGGGAGATAAAACGAACCTGTGCAGGGGGGCTAGGGGCCGTCACCCACGAGCTCGACTCTGCGCTAGGTTCAACGGCTTTGCCGTTGTTGCCCCTCCCTGCTGTCAGCCCAATGTCGGTTATGGGATGGATGTTTTAAGAACCAGAAGTGCTTGTCTCTGGCTTGTAACCGGGTTTTCTGGGTAGGGGCAGGTGATATGGGACGGCCGGGGAGGGGAGAGATACTCTGCACAATACGGGGGTACTTCGACAACACACCGCAATCCTGTCCGCGATGTAAACAAGCGAAAACCGAGCTGGCCGTCCTCACCGTCGTAAACTGGGGCCTCGCAGTCAGACATGCGTTTCTTGCTGTTTCAAGGAATAGGATGGGATGGAGACCAAGACGGAATTGCGGCCGGTTGAACCGCCAGTGCACGCCTGTGCACGGCCGCGTCTCCAGTTTCTCGTGCTGCAAATGGCAGGGCCATTTGATGATTGGCAGTGCCTCTTATTTCCTGGGGCGCATCGTGCATGGGATGGGGCAGCGTGGCATGCAGTGTGAAATAGCGTCATACAGTGGCTGGAGCTTTTTTAGCTTGGGAGCTTTGGGCGTCGGCTCTGTGCTTTACTTTATTAGTGTAACGCTGAAAGTGTCCTACAGAATGGGTTTTTCGATTTTACCTGGTCCTCCAATTTTGGCATTATTAAGGGCCGCTGCCAAACAGCAAATAAAATAAATCAAAAATAAATCAGAAAAAAAAAGAGAGGACGGAAACCGCACAGAAACGCTCGTAGTCCAGCGCCCCCAAACGCGCCGCCCCACTCAGTCCAGGACCACGACACGCACTTGGCCTCTCTGAAAAACAACGGCTCCGGCCTCCCCGTTCCGGTCTCCCCACCCCTCCGTTTTCTGCACCCCTCCGTTTGCCGTCACATTCTTGTATCTCCGTTTGACCCCGGCCCCTCTCGCTCCTTATTTCTTTGTTTTCTCCCAGAGGCACCTCCAATGACACCGGCCAATGGTGAACCGAGGCCACTCACACCTGCGCTCACACCGACGAACACGCTCTCACACTCACCGTAGCCCGGCCCATGATCGCGAAACCCAAAAGAGCCCCTGATCGTCCCCAGAGCGAGAAATGCCGCCGTCGGCGGTCCCGATAGAATGGGAGCTGCCCAAGCTGCGCTACTCATTGAACTTTGAGGTACTGCGCCGCCTCGTGTTGGACCCGTAGAGAGACGTGGCAAGCGGCTAAACAACCTCGTAGGACGACCACCGATACTTTGGCGATGTTGGGCCAGACACAGGTAGGTCGATACTAGGCTCTTTGCATCATTGTATGGCCGCTCTCTGGACATTGCTTGGCTAACATCACAAGACTTCTTCGATGTCAAATTCTACCCATACAGCCCTGTCGGAAGCAACCCCGTCTTTGCGGCTGTGAGCAAGCGGCTCGTATGTCCTCCCTGTCGAGCTGGCTTTTGTGTTTTGTTTTTTGACCCATTCGTTCCGAGAAAATTTGCTGACGAAACCCTTCTTTCGTATCTGGGCCGCCGCCTGCAGATCTTCATCTGTCGACTCAGCCAGACCAAAGACAAGGATACCAACCCCTGTGAAGTCATTCAGGTCATCCGGGACGACGACGTAAGTTTAGAAAGGGCCCTTTAGAAATACCTCTCCCTGCCATTGGCAGGCGAACACCACGTTTCTGACAATCTTTCAGCCCGGAGCCTTGAATTGCTCTTGCACGTGGACTCAGGACCCCGAGACATACCATGCTCTTCTCTGTGTGGGCGGACGTGACGCCAAGGTCAAAGTCTACAGTGTCCGAGATGGCAAGCCGGTAACAGTATGTTCATGAGTTCTCGCCCTGAACGTCGATCCTCTTTCCAGACCCAGCTAACACTTGCAGTCGTTTGTCGGCCACGGAGGAGTAAGTCAGCTGCTCACCCCAGATTCACTAGGAACCTGATATTTACCGCCAGGAAATCAATGATCTGGCAACGTCGCCAGCCAACCCATATCTTATTGCCTCGGCATCCGACGACACAACTGTGCGGATATGGAGCCTGGAACCAGTACACAAACGGCAGCCATGTGTGTGTCTCCTCGCAGGCGAGGGCCACTCGTGGAACCTGCTGAGTGTGGTGAGTTTTATCTGACCTCGACATTCAGACAACAATGCTGACTGCCGCGTCTAGGCCTTCCACGACTCTGGCCGCTACGTGCTTTCTGCTGGTCACGACCAAGTTATCAACCTTGTAAGGACAGTTCTAGATGGAGACGACAGGCTTCCGCTGCTGACATACATTTGACAGTGGACGCTGCCAGACTTCCCACAAGAACACATCGAAACCCCCTACGTCGTACAATACCCACACTTTTCTACATCTGAAATTCATACGGGATTGATTGACTGGTGCGTTCGCCGTAAAGCCATCCATGGTGACTTGGAGCTCCTCCACTGACCTGACAGTGTGGCATTTTACGGCGACTTGATCCTCTCGCGGGCATGTCATGAGGATGTCATTGTCCTCTGGCGGATAGAAGGCTTTGACTCAGACGACGAGCCGCCGTCACCAGAACAGGCACCATCCAACCACGACACATCCAAGCTGACGCGGTCTGCCTTTTCATCGTTTGGCACGGCCCTGTCGGCCACGTCTTCGTCGACTGCCGTCACGTCTTCTACCCAGCCCCAATACACACGCCTTATCCAGCTGCATACGCCGGGCTGCGGCCCGCAGTTCTTTATGCGGTTTGGCCTCTTCAATGTCGCCGGCCACCACCCAACACTGGCTTTCTGCAACGCCCAGGCTAAGATCTACTTTTGGGACTTTGCCTGCTTCTCGGCCTACCAGACGTTCATCACGGCCGCATGCGAATACCACGAGACGGCAGTGGCTGCTAACGGTACAGTGACTGGCAAAGTCAATGGCATTGCTACGCCTGCTGAGAGTGGCAGCAGCAGCAGCAGAAGCAACAGCAACAGCAAACCAAACGGCGTGCCCACCGTCACCCGTCCCCCATGGCTCCGGCTCGTCGCTCCTAGGCGAAGGCAAGGCGCGGCCAACGGCACCCACAGCAACCTCCATGGGTTTCCCAGACGCGGCGACAGCGCATCCCGGCTGCTGAGAGAGACCAGTATCGCCCGCGGCGGCGGCGGCGGCGGCGGCGGCGGCGGCGGCGGCGGCGGAGGAGGAGGAGGAGACGGTGTTACAGCGAGCGATAAAGATTCAGTGTTTTCAATGTCCGTCGCACACGGAGGAGGAGGAGGAGGCGGCCCCGCCCGGACGAGTGTCAGCACGCCCGACCCGGACAAGAACGACAACAGCACGAGCACGGCCCGGCCCCCGTCGGCCGCGTCGGCGGCCACATCTGCACCGCTGAGCGGCGGTGGCGGCGTTGGAGGCGGCCGTATTCCCATTGGAATATCCGGGTCCATTGGCGGGCGGACAGTCTCTGCGCTGGCGCCGGCGAGTGCCCAGAAAGCGGGACGGGAGTTTTACAATGAAGAGACTTTGGACGAGTGGAAGCACAAGTACGACCTCAGCGACCCGCATGCCCAGCTTAAGGCGCACAAGACGGAGACGACCAAGGGCTTGCCGACGGTCGGGCGGCAGGTGGCGTGGAGTCCCGAGGGAGAATGGTGTGTGGTAGTTGGTAGCAACAGCCGGGTGATGATACTGCAGCGGTGGGCACACGGCGACGGTTCGGCGGCAGCTCACGGTGGAGAAGACGGGGAGTAGTAGGAGTGGTGCTGAAGGATGGAGTTTTATACCTTTTTTGGTATTTCGTACAAAACAAAAAGACGGGATGGGGCGGATGGATATGTTTAGTTGGTATCACTTCTGGGCGGATTGGTGGTGGCTACCTGATTAACTATTGCATAAAGACAAATGAAATATGCCTTGACTATACGAGTGGCAGAAATTGATTTTTTCCGTGGCATATCTCCCACTCATCTCCGAATAGGCAAGGAAGACACTGGCTGAGATGTAAAGACTGGCCGTGACAGGAAACTGTAGTCGTCATCGTCATCGTCATCGTCGCTGTCACTAGCTTTGCCGCTATGAGCGCCGCCATTATCATCGCTGTCGTCTTCATCGTCGTCGTCGTCGTCGTCGTCACCCTCGTCGTCGTCGTCGTCGTCACCCTCGTCACGGCCAGGCTTGCCAGCCATGACTTCTACCAGGTAGTCGTCCACCACCGTGTCCGTGTTGTCCTTTGGCCTGCCAGTCCCGACAAGCTTCTTGAACAAGTTCCGCGCCCGCGTGTGCTCGCCCGTGCGGATGCGTTGTCCGTCTGCAGTCTCGCGGCGCGTCCGTGGTGGATTCACAATGGCCAGGTCGCCCATGTACAGCGCCAGCATGCCTCGCAGACGAAGCATCTCTGGACTGGTATTGTACGGTGGAGTGGTCATGACAGTGTCCATGCGGCGAGACAGGTTGCGCAGCTGGGCAATCGTGGATGTGCGGACGTGTTCGCGGCGGGCGCGCAGAGAACTTCGCCGGAGTGCCCTCAGGGTTGTGTCGTCTTTTCCCTCCTGCTCTTCTAGACTTGCATCGCTGTCTTCTTCTTCATCATTGTCATCATCATTCTCGTCTTGGTCCTTACGAGGGCGTTCCTGTTCCCTCTGAATCTCAGCCATATTTTGTCTCTCCTCGGTGTAGATGCTGTACAGCTCTGTTCCTACCAGAGCGGGCCAGAACGTCAGGGCACTGATGGACCGTGGCCACAGACGGTTGTATGGGTGCTGCTGGATGAGGTCTTCATAGAAAGCGCGAACAGCCGGCAGGTTGGCAGCACGTCCCCAGCGGCGGCTGGGCTTGTCGTCCTTGTCGTCACCAGCTTGATTCCCATTCCTGGTCTCGTTCTCATCCCCCTCTTCGTCCTCCCCTTCCCGCATCAGAAGCTCTGCGCCCATGGCCCAGTAGTAGTTCCGCCGCAGGTCCACGGGGGTTCCATACGCATCAGACCGCACCAGCAGAGCAAACGCCCGCTTGGCCCGCTTCAGGCCGACTCTGGGACCACCACCGGCAGTGCCGTGCTCGGCTTCCTGCAGACCTCGTTCCACAACCCCCGCCAGGACACCCACGTGCCGGTCCTGCGTGCGGTAAAATCGCAACGCGTTGCGCCGTCGCTTAGCCTCGCGACGCCGCTGCCGTTTTTGGGCTGCCGACGACGTGGCCGCGGACGAGTACATGCCGGCGCCGTCGCTCTCGTAGCCCAGGACGCCTGCACCCGTCTTGACGACATTGCCTCCAGTTCCTGAGCGAGTGCTTGCAGTGTCGTCTGAAAAGGCTCCATCGCTGTCGTCGTCTGAGCTGCCATCCGAGTTGTCGCCATCGTCGTCACCAGCGTCTCCCTTTTTGGCACCGTCCTTTTTGGCAGTGTTGCCATCGTCATCCGGGAAGGACCGATGGGGAAAGTCGGCAATGTATTCGGAAGGAAAGAGGTCGCGGTCTGTGAGACCTGCGACGGTCAACTCCTTCAGCTGGGCCGGTCTATGGCTGTGTGGGTTGAGCTGGCTGTCAACTGCAGCGGCTGGCAGAGGAGGGGATGACGCAAGGGCTCTGCTAATTTCTGGTGGCAGCGACGGTGTTCTCGACGAGCGTTTCCGCTTTCTGAGATTGGTGTATGTTGGCGCCTCGAAAAACGACATCTTTTATGAAGAAGGCGGTTGTTGTTAATGGGGTTCAAGGTGAGAAGTTGATGTCGCATTTGGAGAAGTCGTTTGTATAAAAAACTTTGCCCCACTACTTTTAGACTGGACATAATTCATAAAGAATGACCACATACTTTTGAATTCCAACCAATTGAACAAAAAAAGTGTCATTGAAACCGCACACATATGTACACACAATCTCTAAAGTAGTTTACATACCCTCCCCGCGCGCAGGGCCGTGTAAAAGCCCGCACAGGAAGCCGGTAGTTTCTTGTTTTCTCATCCCGGCCGCGACACCACTCGACGTCCTCCCATTTGCTTTATCATTCTATTGGCTCTTCATTTCCGCTCAAAGTATGTCCACTGGCCCTCGGCAGGCTTCTCCTCCAGGCTCTCCCAGCTATACGTGTGTCAGTAAATAAGGCGCTGTCTCGTCGAAGCAGATTAGACGAAGAAAACTTACACCTTGGACTGGACCATGACGTCCACGAGCTTGGCCTCGTTCTCGGCCATGTAGATGGCCTCCTCGATCAGGCCGGCGCCCAGCTTGTTCTCAATCTCCTCGATTCTGGATGTGTTAGCAACGGAGTTGTCCCAGCATCGCCCTCTCCGCGACTTTGGGTACTTACTGCTCAACAGTCAGAGGAGGCTCGCTCTCGAGCTCGATCTTGGTGTGCTCCTCGAGCGGTTTCCGCGACGCCGACAGAACCTGGTCGGCACGCTCCTCGGCCGTGTGGATGCCCTCCCGCTCCGGACCCTCGTCCACCTCGCCGTCCCACTCCTGCACCCGCGGGTCCACCTCCTTGGCCAGCTCTTGGATCACATATGTCTGGCCGCCCTTGCTGACGGACCATTGTGAAGAGCCGTCAATGCTTGTCGTTGCAATCTTGCCAAACTGCTGCGGGTTCGCCTCCACCACCTTCTTTGCCCGCTCCCGCCACTCGTCGTAGCCCTCGGGCTTGACCGACTGCACAATCGCCATCCGGTGCTTCGTCAGGGCCTCCACGGACTGCCGGTACACCGAGGTCTCGGGCACGGCCTGGAGCTTGTCGAGGGTCGTCGCGTAAAAGTACAGCAGGGTCGAGCGCGGCGTGTGGTGGTTGTAGACACCGGCCAGGCCAGTCTTGGCACCTGGCTGGAGGTACCGGGCGACCGGCTTGACGCCAGCCATCAAACGCAGGGCGGGACGCATTGTGGGAAGTGTGTGCGCGTGTACGCCTTCTTGGGGATCGATCGCAGATTAGTCCGGCAGCCAATTGAGTCGGGAGGGGTGTCGTCGGGATCGAATTGTCGCGGGGGGGTTGGATGGAGCTTTTGCCAAATGTCGAGTAAAAGCTCCAATTCCGTCACAGCCCGGGAAACCGAGATTTAGCGGTTGGTAATTCCCATCACGTGGTTGGTTGTGGGCGGCCAAGAATGGAGACCAAAATGACTAATCATGTACTGGCGGCTGTCACCAGCTGCCAGCTCCATCTAATACTTCTATGTTCACTCTTGCTACAAAAAGTAAATAAATACTCCGTACACCAAACTTGCTCCCCTTCTCAACGCCGCCCGACATGCTTCATCTTGGATAGCCACTATTTACCATGACATTCCGACTCGACCGACTTGGTATAGTCGTGCCAGAGCTGCTCGACCGGGCCGCCCACCGTCTCCGTCCAGAACGCCTTCTCCTCGTATTGCCGCGTCCGCAGGTTCTCATTGATGCGCCTAACGGTGCCGCTGCCAAACCGCTTCTCGAGGTAATCCAAAAAGTAGCCCGTGTGCTGGTACCCTGCATCCCACCGGCCGGCCTGGGCAGGCTCGCGTTTCCAGTGCGGCGGCTCCAGCCCGCACTGTAGCCGCACCCAGTCGGCAATTCCCTCAATCAAGCCACCAGGGGCTGTTCCCAAGGCGTTCCATTGGTAGCAGTGAACCAGCTCGTGCGTGAGCACGCCCGTGATCTCGTTTGCAGCACGCTCCTTACGCGGCTGGACGCCGGCAATGTAGCCCAGGCTGACATGAATTTCCTTGTGGTCGCCGTCGAGCTCCGAGCCGGTGGTGTAGGCGACACCGCCCATGTCCCGCAGGATGACAGTGACCGAGCGGGTGGGAGTGATGTGTGTGTGCGGGTCGGCGTGGCCCGGGCTGCGGCCGTACAGCAGGCTCTGGACATTTCCAACAGCCATCGACAGCACAGTGGCGGCGTTCACATTGCCGAGAAAGACCTCGGCGCCCTCGTGGTTGAGATCACGGATCTCTAGACGCAGCTTGGGCACGGGGAACGGCGAGCCCTTCTTATGCTCGGCCTCTTCATCCTGCTGTTCCTTCTGAGCCTCCGACGCTTCAGGAAGCGGGGTCTCCTTTGCTGGCTCGGCTGTTCTAATTGCGGCTTCTGTCTCGGTAGTGGCTGAAGGTGCCGCTGTCGGCGTCGGGTGAGGCACCTTTGCCATCTTGGTGTCGATCGGTGAGAAGCGGGGGATGTGATAATCGAGCTGTGTGTTGCCTCCCTTTGCACGCACTGTAAAAAATGTCTCTAAAGATATGGCGCACGGGCAAACAAAACCTGATGAATCCAAGGGTAAATGGCAAATCCAGGCCAACTCTCTCCAGATAAACAGCTGCTGCTTAATTATGATGTAAGATGTAAAGATGTGAGAAAGGGTCCGTTCGAGCTCTGCCTGCTCTGCCTTTGGCCGTTCCTTCAGCCGTCGCTTCAATATACTGAGGCGCATTTTTAGTCAGCCCGCCCCGACTACGGGCGGCCAGCGCGGGCGCGCCTTGACGTAAGGGTACATGTAGCCGGTACTTCGAGGCCAGCATTTTGCGGCTGCCTTGTTTGGCCTGTGCTGAGAGCTGCTAGCGCGGTTCCTGGTTTCTGAGCTGCACCCTGCGGGAAGCAGCGGGGTTTGATACTGGCCCGTTAGCGCGTCCAAGTACCGGGTACAACTGCTGCCTGTAGTGCTGATAGGGAGGCACCAGCAAAAACAGCAACCAAAGCCCGCGTCGCACTAGCACAGTGCTACAGCAACAGGTAGGAACAACAAGGCTTGACCTGGCGAGGTCGGGTTATTATTTGATTATTTTCTTGGGGCCCGTTGTGGCGCGCACCCTGGTCCCGTTCCCCCCTAAACAAAGGGGGAAACCACGACCGATCGACCGTTGCTGCCCCTGCCGTTTTGGATGTTGACGTTTTGCAGCCTTCCGGCCAGTTCGTCCTAACATATCTGGTCCAGACTTTTTCTCTTAAGATTCCGCCCCGCTTCCAACACAACGGCCCATTCGCATTCACATACCTCCCTACACACACTCTCGCACACAAAGACAAGGCACCGCGCGGCGCAGACATTTGACGACGCGGACAGCCTTCTCCCATGCCAACAGAAGCAAGCCGCCGCTTTGCCACTTAACATCTCAACCCCGAACAGGGCGATCAGACGGCACCGAGCGCGCCTTTGACGCGCCTCTCCCCGACGACCTTTTGTCGTGGTCCGCCGCGATCTCACGACTTTTCTCTCGTCGACCACAGCCCATCCCTCCCTTCGCCTACCTCGAGATGGCCGATAAGATCACCATCGAGCAGGTCAACGACCTGCTGGCCGTCCTCCGCACCGACGCCTCGATCGACACCAAGGTGCAGCACGTCACGGCGGCCAAATCGGGCATCAAGCAGCACAACGTCCCGGACAATGCCATCCCGGTCCTCTTCGAGGCCCTGCGCACCGCGTCGACGTCGCAGCATGCCGTCCTCGTCAATGCTGGCTTCACCGGCCTCAACCACCTGCTGACCCGCCTGTCACGGCAGGAGCCCAAGTTCCTGACCAAGGAGGCGGCTCGCACTCTGCCCCTCATCGTCGACAAGCTCGGCGACCTGAAGGAGAAGTTCCGCACACTGGCCCAGCAGTCGCTGGTGACGCTCTACAAGGCGGCGCCCATGGACGTCGAGCGCTCCGTCAAGAACACTGCCATGGCCGGCAAGAACCCTCGGGCCAAAGAAGCTGCCATGCAATGGCTCCTCCAAGTGCGTTTTCTCCTCGTTCACCACGCCCGACTTGTTCTCTCCCCCCACCCCCTATCGTTGTCTCGGCCACCGCTAACAGCTTAGATGCATCACGAGCAAGGACTGCAGTTCCGTGCCTATGTACCTGTCCTGATGGACCTCCTCGAAGACGCCGACGGCATGGTCCGCGATGCCGCCAAGTCGACCGTGATCGACCTCTTCCGCAACGCCCCCAATGCTGCCAAGGCCGATCTCAAGAAGCAGCTCAAGAACTTCAAGGTCCGCCCTGCCATTGAGCAGGCCATTGTCAAGGAGCTTGCTCCCACGTCCAGCGCTGGCGCTGGCACTTCGGAGCCCGCCGAGTCACGCCCAGAGACTGCTACCCGTACGGTCCGTCCACACGCCCCGTCGAGCTTCTCGGCTAGCGTGTCCTCAGTATCTGGCGATCGTCCAATTACCCCCATGCCCGACCGCGCCGAACCGGCCGAGCCTACCTACGTCAACACTCGCCACGAGCTCGACGGGATAATTAAGGAGATGCACGTCTGGTTCGAAGGCCGGGAGTCTGAACAGAACTGGATGAAGCGTGAGGAGAGCGTCAGCCAGCTGCGCCGGCTCATTGCTGGTAATGCGAGCGACTTCCAGGAAACGTTCCTGCCTGGTGTCCGCTCGCTGCTGGACGGCATCATCAAGGCGATGATCTCGCTGCGTACCAGTTTGTGCAAGGAAGCCTGCAGCTTGGTGCAGGACCTGGCAAACACGTACGGCCCGGGCATTGACAACATGGTGGAACTTCTTTTGCAGACACTGATCAAACTGTCTGCTGGCACAAAGAAGATCAGCTCGCAACTAGCCAATGCCACCGTGGATGTCATCGTGGGCAAGGTCACCTACAGCGCGCGCATCCTCCAACATGTCTGGGGCGCCTGCCAAGACAAGAATGTCCAGCCGCGTACGTATGTTACCGGCTGGCTCAAGACCATCTTGAACAAGGAGTCGCATCACAAGGAGCGACTAGAGCACACGGGTGGCCTCGACTTGGTCGAGAAGTGCATCATGAAGGGCCTGAATGATGCCAACCCTGGTGTCCGTGAGCGGATGCGTTCCACATACTGGATGTTTGCTGGCATGTGGCCGGCAAGGGCAGAAGTGTAAGAGTTCTTTGGTTTCTGGGGACTTTGTTTCCTGTTTTTTTTTTTTTTCTTTGTGCTAATATTTTTAGACTCATGAGCAACCTCGACGCGCAAGCACAGAAGCTGCTGCAGAACGATGCGTCCAATCCCAACTCGCCAAAACGGGTCGAAGGCGGCGCCAGCAAAACCGCAGCGCGGCCCGGTCTCGGCTTGTCCAAGAGCACGGTCGGCTCCGCATCCAAGCCTTCGCTGCGCGAGACCATGATGGCCAAGAGGAAGGAGGCAATGGCCTCGCGCAACTTGCCTCCACGTCCAGGCTCAGCCATGGCCCACATCTCTCCCGTGCGGACAGTTTCAGGCTCGTCAGCAACGTCGACAACTTCTACGGCCACGACTACAACTGGCCGTGGCGTCGGAGGCGGTTTGTCACACGCTCCTGTCCGGCCCAACCGGCGGCGGCCTGAGCTGCACCCACGCCCGGCAACTGCTGGGCCATACTCTGTGCGCACTCACGACCATCCATCTGCAGAGCAATCCAGCCCACCAGAGACGCTTCGATCCAAAGCCGCCATCACGCCAAAAACTCTTGCTGCCTCGCCTAAGCGGACAGCAGGCACAAGGACAAGACCCGGTCACCAGGCAACGGCAAGCGAATCCAGCGTACCAACGCCTTCGCGTACAGATCGTGGCGCAGGCGGTCCTTCATATGCCAAGTCCACGTCAGGCTCGAGGTCGGCTGCAGCGTCTCCTAGAACTAGTCCTGCAAAGTCCAAGTCTGCTGGGCGTGGCGGTGTTTCGGTAGCAGCGGCGACAGCGGCCAAGGCGGCAATCAAGGCTGCCTCTAACGCGGGCAGCCCAGCTAGAGGACGTGGCCGTGAAGAGTTCCGGAGTTCCATGCAGTCTCGCATTCCTGGTGTATCGGCATCGCCGAAGCAGACAAAATCTGCCGCGCCAATTCCAACGGCTCCTATTGTAGTGCCAGTCCCGTTGGAAGATGCCCCCGAAGATATCTTTGAGGCACGACCCGCTGTGCCACAGGATGGCAATGTGAGCAGCGGTGGTGGCATGGCATCACCACCTCTCAAGGTCTACGAGGACCCTTTCTCGGATGACCAGTCTACACCCAAGCCTACAGCAGCGATTTTTGCACCGACGGTGTTGGAAGATCGGCCAATCAACGAAGATGCGGCCAACCTTGCACACATCTCTGCCGATGAGCCGGTGGCAGGCAGTGGTGGCCAGCTGGGGGGGCCGACGGATGACGGCATGGTGCGCAACGACACGACGGGCGTACCTTCGCCTGGGGCTGGAACTGACGGGATGTTCTCGATCTCGCCGGAAAAGGCCAAGCAGAACGCGCGCCTGCTGGACAGCGGTATCACCCGTGTCAAGGCGCAGACGTTGGACGTGCACGGCTTCCGCCGACTGCAGGGTATCATCCGTGACGCTGCTGCAGCTGGCAATGGCGGCATCGTTACAAACAACGCGAGCAACGGCAACGGTGGGGGCAAGACTGCGCTCTTTACGGACGAGCGGTTTGATGCGCTGCTGCTGGGCCTGTTTGCGTACCTGGAGTCACCTCTGACCAACCTTGCACCCGAGAAGGTGCAGGACGTCAAGGCCCAGATCCTGGCGACCATTAAGCTGCTGCTGAAGAAGTCGCGCGACAGCTTCCAGCCGCACGTATCACGCGGTCTCGAGGCGCTGCTGGCCAGCCGTGCTGGCTACGACGCGCGGACACATATTGTGGCCGGCCTGGAGCTGCTGGCGGACGAGCTGGTGACGCTGGGGGACGCGTCCGAGATTGCGCTTGTGCTGACGCGGTGGCTGTCGGTGGACCCGGCCAATGCTGTGAACCCCTCGGTGCATGCACAGAGCATGGGCCTGCACATGCTCAAGGTGCTGGTGGATGCGCGGCCGACGTTCCAGCCGACAGACACGGAGCTGGCGCACCTGGCCGGACTGGCGCAGCGGTGCCTCGAGAGCAGCGAGTCTGGTGTGCGGATGGACGCGGTGCAGCTGTGTGTGGCGCTGCACGAGCGGGTCGGCGACAGCCGGTTCTGGGCGTCGGTCAAGGGAGTCAAGGATGACCCCAAGAGCCTGATTACGTACTATATCGTGAAGCGGCAGCGGGAGAGGGAGGGGGCGGTTGAAGCGAGATAACCTGCGGGTGTGAAGTGTGCCCAGGAAAGAGTCTAGGATATAAAGGCTTATGTTTTTTGGCCGTTGTGTTACTCTCTTTAGTTTTCTTTGTTTTTTCTTTCTTTCTTTTGATATGACCCGGCGTCAGGAGTGCTCCCCCAAGAAATGGGAACAAGGGCAGAATATTCTGGGAACTGGACGAACATGAACGGCGCAGGGGGGTAAAATGAACGGATGAATGTTTCCATTGACACTGGGTTTCTTTCCTTTTTGCGTTATGCGTGCAGTCCTTTTTCGTCTCATTGACACTGGGTGTCTCTTTGGTGTATGCTTGTATCTTTGTTTAGTTGTAATATGTATTGGTAAATATCGGGCGTTGGCCAACCCACATCAAAATTTTAACAAGCTTTCCTAGCCTCCTATTTCGGATCCAGTATGCTCACTTTGTTAATCTGGCCATAATTTCGAAAAACGTGTATGGTCGAATCGCCCGGCAGTCTGTCGTATGGGGTCGATGGTGTCATTTTGCTGGCGATGATGCCTTGGGACGCAGATATGATGCGAGGGGCACAGAAGTGTAAGCCGTGTCCACAATTGGTGTTGGCGATGATAAAGACGAACGAATTGTCAGTTGTCAAGTCCGTTGTCGTCGAGTCGTCGTGAGGTCAAAGTCAAGCCAAGAAAGTCAGCCCGCCATGGCTTCTCCTGAGCCCAAACAATGGATTCTCAATGCGTTCACCATGAACACGCCAAGCCATCTGGCTCCCGGCCTCTGGAGACACCCTCGCAACCGCACGGCCGAGCACAACGACATTGACTACTGGATCGACTTTGCAAAGACGCTCGAGGCGGGCAAGTTCCACGGCGTGTTCATTGCCGACGCGCTCAGCCACTATGGGGTCTACAAGGGAGCCGGCAACATCGACCCGGCCCTGCCCAGTGCCGCCCAGTTCCCGCTCAACGATCCAGTGTAGGTCGCAATGCAGATGCAGCCGGATGGCCGAGTATTACTCGAGTGCTAACACGCCCAGCGGCCCTGTTGCTATCATGGCGTCGGTCACCAAGGGCCTGTCGTTTGGCGTCACGGCCTCGACGACATACGAGAACCCGTTCCTGCTGGCCCGTCGGCTGGCGACCCTGGACCACTTGACCAAGGGCCGCGTGGCGTGGAACGTGGTGACGAGCCACCTGGAGCCGGCGGCAAAGAACCTGGGGCTGCCCACGCAGATCCCGCACGACGAGCGGTACGCCATGGCCGACGAGTTTGTCGACCTGGCGTACCGGCTGTGGGAGAGCACGTGGCGAGACGATGCCGTAATCAAGGACGTCCCGGGGCATACCTACACTGTGCCGGGGCGCGTGCGGTCGATTGACTTTAAGGGGTAGGGCAGACACTTTGAGGAGAGCAGCTCGAGACCGTTTCCACTAACGCATATACACAGAAAATACTACTCTTCTGCTGGTCCGCTGACTGTCGACCCGTCGCCCCAGCGCACGCCGTTCCTCTTCCAGGCCGGCGCCAGCCCGGCCGGCAAGGCGTTTGCCACCAAGCACGCCGAGTGCATGTTCTTGCCCGGCCTCGACCCGCCGACGATCCGCAAGGTGGCCGACGACGTGCGCGCCCGCGTCGTCGCCAACGGGCGCGGCAAGACGGGCATCAAGCTGCTGGCCGGCATCCTCATCATTGTCGACGAGACCGACGCCAAGGCCCAGGCCAAGTACCGCGACTATTTGGAGTACGCCGACTACGAGGGCGCGCTCAACCTGTTCAGCGGGTGGTCCGGCACGGACCTGAGCCAGTGGGACGACGACGACGAGGACTTTCGGTTCCACGGGCTGGGGTCCATCCAGAGCCTGGTGTCGGCCTGGAGCGCGACCATCCCCGGCACGGCCAATGTCAAGTGGACAAAGCGGCGCGTGGCCCAGGAGCTGGCCATTGGCGGCGCGCACCCGCGGGCCATTGGGTCGGCGGCGACGGTGGCCGACATTCTGCAAACGTTTATCGACGAGGGCGACATTGACGGGTTCAACATTTCGTACGCGGTGAACCCGGGCGACTTCCAGGACATTGTCAAGTATCTGCTGCCGGAGCTGCGGCGGCGCGGCGTGTTCTGGGACGACTATGCGCACGCGACGACGCGGGAGAACTACTACCAGGACGGCAAGGGGCCGCGGCTGCGAGACGACCACCCGGGCGCGCAGTACAAGTGGCCAGCCGAGAAGTAGGGGGGAAGAAGATGGGAAATAAAACGTAACAAAATGAATATGAAATCTGAGAAGAAGATCGTTTAAAAAATCACCAAAACATGCCAAAAATTACAAAAAGTAGACGAGCTCGTAGAATTGCCAATCCTTGGAAACCATATGAATCGTCCCAGATTCTAAAAACCATGCATCCCGGCAGGCAATAGACACTACAGTCTTGCGGAATGCACTTGTGATGATGAATATCAACCCCCGGTGACGCAATTGCTTTTTTTAAACGAGCAACGAAAAGCTGTGAAAAGTGCTTGTTTTCCCCGCAAGGATAACTGCGTCTGACCATAATTTCAAGCTTTTCAAAGAACTGGGCCTCTAGACCAGGAGTCGGCGGGTGTTTGTACCAAGAAACAACGATATCGGAACGGTTGCTTGTTTGAGACGGCAAGGACAGACTGCCGCGGACCAGATGGAAACAGACACCCAGTAGAGCAATGCCAGGTAGACCCAGTATATTAGACACCCTACGGGCAATGATAATGCCTGCAATGCATCTCTTTCGAATGACACTTTAAAGTCGTGCTTATGTCGTTACAATGTGAGAGGCTTGTCGTTTAAATAGAGCACACGGCTGGAATCGCCAGAAACCACTTGCACGCTCAACCTTAATTCAACCGACAACCAACAGACACAATGGGGGCCCAACCACAGACGGAAAGTACGGCTGAGACAAGAAAAAAGGAAAACATGGCCACCGACACCCCAGACGCCCCTGTAAAATGGTACCGGTCGACCATGTTCAACATTACCGTCCTCGGCCTCTGCAACTTCGCCGCGCCCGGCATCTGGGGCGCCATGAACTCGCTCGGCGCCGGCGGTGCTGCCTCGCCGCACCTCGTCAACTCGTCCAATGCCATTTCGTTTTGCCTCATGGTGCTGTCGTGCTACTTTTCGGGTGTGCTTGTCCACTATGCGGGCATCAAAGGGGCCTTGATATTTGGGACGTAAGCTCCCACCCCCCCTAGACGGCAGACTTGTCTTTTGGTCTGTTTATACTGACCCTGCAGCCTCGGATACGCCCCGTACGCCGCCGGCCTGTACACAAACAACCGCTTCGGCACCGAGTGGTTCTTCATCTTTGGCGCCTGCCTGTGCGGCCTCTCGGCCGGCGTGTTCTGGATGGCCGAGGCCGCCATTGCCATTGCCTACCCGGAACCCGGCATCCGCGGCAAGGCCCTGGGCTACTGGCTGTCGTACCGCCTCAGCGGCCAGATCCTCGGCGGCGCCATCAACCTCGGCATCAACGCCGGCAACAACCACGCCGGCAAGGTGTCGTACCACGTCTTCCAGGTGTTTATCGCGCTGCAGTGCCTCGGGCCCCTCTTCGGCCTGCTGCTCAGCCCGCCCGCCAAGGTGCAGCGCCGCGACGGCCAAAAAGTCAGCCTGTCGATCCCAGACAACCCCTGGGCGGAGCTGCGCAAGACGGGCGCCATGTTCTTCCGGCCGCAGTTCTTGCTGCTGGTGCTGTTTATCGGGCAGACGGCGTTTGCCGAGGCCGTCTACAACACGTACTTGTCTGGTGAGTTCCCTGTGAGCGTTTTGTTTTGGTGCCCTATCCTAATGTCTAGCCTGGTTTACTGTTCGATCTCGAGCCCTGGGCTCGTTCCTGTCCGGCATCGTGGCCGTCATTGTGGGAAACATTTTTGGAGTAAGCACTTGAATATCTCCCTGCTTGTCCACACCATCTGACAGCCAGGTCTTTCTCGATTACAAGAAAACGTCGCTCAAGTCCAAGGCCCGGTACGGCTACATTGCCATTAATGTGCTGCACGGCGCCTGGTGGCTCTGGGCGACGGTGCTGGTGACGCGGTACCGCAAGACGAAGCCGACGTTTGACTGGTCCGACAAGGGGTTTGGTGCCGGCTTTGGCGTCTTTGTCTTTTTGACTGCCAGCTTTCAGCTGAACTATATGTTTTTGTAAGTCCCCTTACCCACACCCTAGGCAGCTTCACTCTCGTCCCTACGACACCTCTAACACTCCAGATACTTTGTCATTCACAACTTGGCCAAGAAACAGTCCGACATTATCCGCTACGCCGCCCTCCTCCGCGGCACCGAGTCCGCCTGGCAGGCCCTCTCCTACGGCCTCACGTCCCTGGCCGTGTTCGCCCAGGCCGGCGGCGTGTACTTCAACTTTGGCCTCTGGGGCGCGGCGCTGCTGCCGGCCTGGCTTGTTCTGCGGCGCTTCGGCGTGGATCCGCAGCACTCGCCCGAGCTGGAGAGCGGGGGCGCGAGCGACTCGGCAGAAGTGGCGCCATCGGAAGGAGAGATTGTCCAGGCTGTCCAGGCTACTGCTCAAGACAAGATTTAACAACATGGCAAAAGACGAGACACCATATTTTAGAGTATTATCAGACAACAGCCAATGCCCCGTGGTCAAATACTTTGCAATGGACTTGCAACTGAAAGAGTGTCTTGGGGCGTTGTGCAAATAAACAGTTCCATCGGGAGTATCGAGGTGCCGTGGCACCGTGCCATTGTGACAGTGCTTCCAAAAATGGCAGAAAATGTTTCACTGGCTGGTAAAAGTACAAGTAGAGAAAGAAAATGAAAAAAAAAAAAAGACAGAGAGAGCACCGAAGCTGTGAGTAACCACGGTCCCCCTGCCCCCCAGGCCTTTCTTTTTTAAATGCCAGACTTAGAATATCTCCAGCAAAAGATGACATGTCTGCAACAGATCAGCCAGTGACACAGCGGTGCTGAGCCAGCCTGGGAGAAATTGTCGAGGGAAGGAGTCTGTCGTAGGAAGCTGTCTGTGGAAGAAAGGTCGACGCAAAGAGAGCTTGGCACTGGTGTGGTTCACTGTCAGTACTGGCCAAGTGTATGTGGGAACGCAGCTTCTATTGAGTTATTTGTTTCTAACAAGCTCTGGAATAAGTGTGCGCCGCAAGATCTGCCATTGCTGTTGTCTGAGAGTCTGGACGTTGCGGTTCTGTGATGGAGAGGCGCTTCCACTAACAGAGCGGTTCCCCTTCTGGGACATTTTTGCAGGGCCTGTGGATTGCCCAATCAGAGAGCGTCAGTGCAGCGACTTCTAAGCAAGTACAAAACTCGGCTGAAAATAAGATAAAAAATTGTACTGTCGCATGCAAAAGAAAAAGCTGCATCTCGCTCAAATTTTGACATTCTAGTTTATGGACAGCTGCGTCAACTGTTTTTTTTTTTTTTTTTTTTTTTTTTTTTTTTTTTTTTTGATGCGCTGTAACTTACAAGCTTTAGTCGCAACGAGGTGCCCCGTGATTGGTCAATGCCAAGACCTGTGTCTCGCCCTGAGTTCAATACCTTACCCACCACTGGTCCGTGACGTCGTCTGGACCACACTACAAATAAGGCTGAATATTAGCATGCAGACTACACGTAGTACTGTGTGTGATGAAACAAATCAAGTTGGGATGGACCTATCAACCCAGGTCCCTCAACCTGGTGTTAGAGGACTCTAGTCCTTTTGATCATCTGATCTATCACTTAAAGCTGAGTAGGGCATTTGCGTGTGGCGTGCCTCGCGCTGTAAGTGCAGGTACCAGGCGGCTGAAGCCGCGTGTGGCTTGACAGTAGCCTATTGGATGCCATGTGCACAGGGTGACCTTTGCCATAGGCGTGTCCCACAGAAGCCCTGCAAGGGCCGGGCCTCGACCGGAAAGGGATTGGCCTGTGCTGTTTACGCCATTGACTCCCACACTGTAGAAAAAGGGCCTTGTCGTCGCTTTGTCATGTGTACTGTCACCTCTCCAAGGTCCTTTGACACGGCAAAAATGTACTTGCTCACGAGAAAAAAGCCCACAGTGCGCCAAACCCGGCCGCGAAGCTTGGACGTTCTTTGTCCTCGACCGCGGCCATTCTGCTGCCACCAGAAGCCATAGACGTCTTTTTCCTTTGCCACACCTACTGTTATTCGGCCCTGGGCCTTTTTTCTTTCTGATGGTAGCTTTCCTCCAGAGAGTCTCTTTGTGAGCTGAAGCATCACATCCCCAAAAATGGCTGCCGTCCTCCCCAGACGAGCCTGCCTGCCACACCCCGTTCTGGTCCCCTCCTCCCCAAGATGTGTCCACGACAGACTTTCTTTGACTGTGGCGGCAGTGAAAGAGCTCTGCCGTCTGGTTTTTTTTTTTTTTTTTTTTTCCCTTTTTGCCCACTACCTCGCATTCTCCTCACGTTTCATGCTCTTTGTAGATGTCGGCAAAGGACCCATGCATGCCTGGTCGCACCTTAAGTGTGCTGTTTTTTTTTGGTTTCTATGTTTCCGGTCCGTTTGTAATTGGTTTTCTAGTTTATTTATTTATTTTCATTTTGGCATTTTCTTTCTTCATTGCTTGTTTTCGTTTCCGTGTCCGTCCGTGTCTGTGTTTGATGTTGGGTAGAGCTCTAAATATGTGTGCTTGGTGCCGAAATTGTCTGGCCGTGTTGGTGATTTGGGTGTTTTTGCTGTCAGTTTGTTCTCGAGATAAATTGACACATGTTGTGCAGTCGCAGACAAGGAAAAAATCATGTATGGGTGGTAGATGGTTGGTCGAGTTCACAGCCGTGGCGAAAAGGTACCGAAGACCGAATATTGATTTGTTTACTGACATAAATGGAAACGACAACGAGGCAATGGCTCCTGTTCACCAGATGGGACAATGTTTCAGAACTGACGACAAAAACAAAAACAAAACAAACCAAAACCAAAACCAAAACCAAAACCAAAACCAAAACCAAAACCAAAACCAAACGAGGCCAGCAGGGCAAAAAAAAAACATCAATACGAAAATATATACATGGCATTTGGATGCAGCAGGCAAAGAAGGAACCCGCCGTCCCGCCAAAAAATAAAAAGCAGATTAAAGAGAAATAGTGCAATAGAATTAAAAAGAAATAGTGCAATAGAAGTTTGCCAAACATCTGGCGAGTCCGGAGTTGGCAGTGCTTTGATTTGCTGTTTTTTTTTTTTTCTTTTTCTCCCCCCAGTCAGTTGTGGGATGCAGGAGTTCTGTTGTTAGTGTTCATGTGTGCTGTTTGTGTCCTTCGTTTTCGACTTTTTTTCTTCCTTGCCTCGCTTCACGTGGCTCTTTGGAATCCACTCGCCCTCGCAGCTCTGCGGCGGGTAAGGAATGAACGAGTGGATGTCTGTGTAGCCATGCCAAAAATCGAGCTGGCCTGGCGCAATGGAATTGCCGTACTCGTCCCGGAATTGAAACTCCTCTGTGTCCGGCTGGTCGATGCTGTCGTTGACAGGCTCTAGCTCGACGTCGACATCGGTGCCGCTTTTTTCGACCAAGCCCTCGACCATGTCGTCCTCCTCCGACTGTCTGTGGCTCGTTCCCGGCGAAGAGGCACGCACGTCCATCTCGGGGGCAAAGAAGGGCTCCATGTCCAGGAAGTCTTTGTCGATATCGGGAACGGCATCGGGATCGCAGTATTGGGTCTGCTGCAGGTAGTCTTGGAGGTAGTCTCCCATGATTTGATCGTCGCCAGGTTGGTTCGATGGCTCGTTTTCAGCTGGTTGTGGGATTGTGTGGCCCACTGGGTGGTCAATCGGGTCCATTGGGTGGTCAATCGGGTCCATTGGGTGGTCAATCGGGTCCATTGGGTGGTCAATCGGGTCCACTGGGTGGTCCATCGGGCGGTCCAACGAACGGGGCTCATCATGGACTCCAGGGAGGTGCTCATGGTGGCCCCCAAGGTGGCCCGCATAGTGACCACCGGTCTCATCTCCCAAGAAGTCTTGGTGATCTCCCGGTCGATCTCCCGGATGATTTCCCCTTGGACCCCAAAGTTGAGGAACAGGCTCACCCAGGTGTTGAGAGTCTTGCGGGAACAACCCATGCCCGGTCTCTGGGTGGTTTTGACTCGGTTCACCGTCTGGCTGTGGTCCTAGTTCCACGCCTGGTGTCTGGAATGTTGCGTTCCAGCTACCGCTGTTGCCGCCACTGCCACTGCCGCCACTGCCGCCACCGCTTCCACCGCTTCCACCGCTTCCACCACCTCCACCATTGCCGTCATTGCCGTGAACAGCGCCGAAGCCAGTTTCTGTCTCGTCTTGCCACCGGCCCGACATGTATGGAGAAGATGGCCGCTCTTCATTTGGAAAACAAATGTCGTACAGAGCAAACCATTGCTCCTCATAAGTCTTTGATTGCTCGCTGCGCTTTTTCAATAGCTGTTTCTGCTTGACTGTGAGAAGGGATTTGTGTTTGCGGCGGATGTGCTGTTTGACGCATTTTATTTCACTGAGTTTGAAGTGGAAACAGTTGTTGTAGGTGTCGGGGTCATGTTTAGCAAAGGGGCAGGCAAACATCTTGTCACCATCCTTTTTCTTGCAAGCACGTTTTGACGGGCGACCTCCTTCCCCCCCTCCTCCGCCACCGCCGCCGCCGCCGCCAGCCTGGCTGGAGCCAGCGCCGGAGCCAGAGCCGTCACCCGGAGCACCCGGAGCACCTTCCCCTCCCCCTTTTCTGACTCCATTGCCGGATCCGTGATAGCTGTGCCAGCTTCCGCATCCGCCCGAGGCGGTGCCGGCGTCGTTTGCATCTTCATGTGGTGTGTTGAAGGCATCTCCTTTGGACGATCTGAGAGTGGCCAGCCTTTTTGGCCCAAAGGTAGCAGGGAAAGACGCACATGCCCTGCGTCCCGTCGAGAATGCCGTCATGACCTTTTTCAGGTAATGGTCGAGCTTCGACGACTTGGCATCCATCTTACTCTCTAGCAGCACTGCCTTCTCATGGTCCAATTTGTCCTCAAGTTCAACAATGGAAACGCCGAGACGACGCTCTTCGGCGAGAGGAAAGATTGCGTATGACACCATGTCGAGCCCCAAGTCGACGACAGGCATTCGCGTGTCCCCCATGCTGCAGTGTTTGACATACTCAACCTTCTTCTGGTCAATTTCGGCCTGCTGGTCCCGCAGTTGCTCCTCCACCTCTGGCAGAACACTGGCTTTCAGTCTGGCGATCTCTTCGTTCACCATGGCGTTGGCCGTCTTGGTTGCCACGGAGGACAAAAGGCGTTTTTCGGCAGCGGGCACCCGCTTGTTTGCCGCAGCGCCCAGCGAGGCGTCCATGAGCTTCTTCCAGATTTTTCCTTCGCCATATTGTGCTTTCAGACGCCATGACGGCCGTACATCACTGGGCCGAGTCTCGGGGACCGGCCAGTCTGTGCCGCCGACGAAAGCCATCGTGGAAAGACGGGGACTGCTCTTGGACCCTGAAAGTGGGTGTGTGCTAGTCGTCTGGATGCGCATTAGCTTTGGAAGAACCAGCATTTGCACCTTGTGCTCTCCAAAAACGTACCTCTGGGGGTCGGGTCGAGCCTTGGGGTCTAGCCTTGGGGCTGTCTGGAGAGAAAAAAGACAGTCAAACAGACAAAGGGCGGAAAAGTCGTGGCACAGCCAGCTGCCAGAAACAGCAAAAACACGGTCGATAACGGCACCTCTGCCTCGCTTTAATGCTGAAAGAGGAACGCTTGTGCTGTGCACAGTCCAAGGCAAGGCGAGGCATATTTGTAGTCGTCCCGTTTGGCTGCAATAGATACATGGCAACTCCGCACAAGCAGGCTTTACGCTATGCTATGGCTGACTAGCACGCCTCGAGGGCTGGCCCACACCCTCTGCAGGCTCTCTCGACCGCTTTCGGGGGCGACACAGATGGCACATTTGGGCGGAGTGCCAGCCAGTCAGCCACGTCCCCGATTTACGAACGCAGCTTGAAGATAGCGGCGGCAGGACAGCCCAACGAACGCCAGAAGCACAAGCAGTTCAGCGGGAAACGTTCATCACGTGGCCACATTGCAAGGGGCGGAAGGGCCGTGGCCGCGAACTACGACGGGAAAAAAAGGCAAATCAGAATCAGGCAAACGCGGCCAGGCAGCCGTCTAACGCAACTTCCGTTTTGGTGCCCAACCAACGAGTCCCGACCCGGGGCCTTCACCGACAATTCAAATGCCAGGGCCTCGCTTTTTCAAGCTGGAGCGCCCAGGGCCAAAGAAAAAAGAAAGCAGTTGATGACACACTGGCCCGAGGCAGGATGAAAGAACCGATAAAAGACTTACATGGCCAAGAAAGAAAAAAGAGAGAGAGAGAGAGAGAAAAGGGACAGCACATATTACATCACTCACTGAAGATTACAAGCAGAAGAACCAAAGAGCCGCCGGGTGGCCAGCAAATGCCAGCACATCTCTGCAAAAAGGGAGGGGGGAGGGGAGTATCAAAAACACAACCCCCCCCCCCCCCCCCCCAAAAAAAAAAAAAAAGAGTGCACAACCTCCCAAGTGCCCACATTGGGTCTTGGCTCCCTCCTCAAAGTCAGACAAGATTTGTGGTGGCCAAGCGTGTAGGATTCGAGGCTGCAAGCTGAAAAATGGAAAGAAGAAGGAAGACCAAAACCAGAAGCAGATCTGATCTGATAAACTGAAATCCCAAGAATCAAACGACTGCCATCAAACCATCGATATCAAGCCATTAAGATCAAGCCATACATCAAATCATCAGCAATCGAACGATCAACATCAAACGATCAACATCAAGGTATTGGAAGACAGTGGTAAATCAGAACACCATTGTCGTCCATTGTCGTACCGACTTTTATGCCCGTGTCTAGCCAACCATTTATCAAACAAACACACCAGGATATCCAACCAAACCAGAGAAATCGTACAGGAAAGAGGTGAGAGCCAAAGAGAAAGAAAACTCTACCCCTCTATGCAAGCCAGACAAAAAAAAAAGAAAAAAAAAGGAAAAAAAAAGAGGGAAAAAAAAAGATGAGCCTACTTTTAGGACGACCAAAAAAAAAAAAAAAAAGAAAAGAAAACCCGACCCAAGAAAAAAAAACGGCTCCCAGGACCAAAACAAAAAATGAAGAAAATCTGCCTCCAAAAAGAAGATGTGAAAAAAAAAACCGCCAATAAAATCAGCCCCCTAAAGCTTAAAAAATATACTACCCACTTTTCCTCTCAAAAGGCTTGTCTCACTCCTCGTAGTCTTCGTCGTCGTCGTCGCCGTCCCCTGTAAAGTCCCTGCCATTGTCCATGTCCATCGTGTTGGTGGAGGAGATTGCTCGTCCACGGGCGTTGCGACGGCGACATTGGTTGACGCCAGTCGGGTTGCCACTGCCCAGGCCGTCACGGCTGTCAAGATTGCCGCCAGTGCTGCTGGTTTCAGTTTCAGCCGTGTTAGTGCCCGCGTGGATCCACCGCGAACCGTCGCCAACGCCGCCAGCGCTGCCCATATTAACACCGCTGCTGTCATCTGGGGTAAATGTGGGGTCTAGATAAGTGGAGGAGTGGGACAGGCTATTATTAGCGGATGCTGGTGGTACCGCCCCCGACGCGACATGGTGCGATGCGGCATACGACGCGTGCGATGACACGGCGTGCGAGGTGGCGTGCGAAGTGGCGTGCGACGACACTGAAGCAGACTCAAAGCCAGAGCCTGGCCCGACGTATAACGGGCCGGCGCCCCACAAAGGCAAAGCTGCCAAGGGCGACTGGACAGGAGGAGGAGGAAGAGCCGACGAGCAGCCAGGCTGGACGACGACGCCGTCGTAAAACGGCTGATGTCCAGTTTGTTCCTGGCCGCACCCGGGAAAGTACCATTGCTCTGGCTCTTGGTGGTCCTGTTGGCCTTGGAAACTGGCCGGGGCTGGCTGGGGCGGCTGGCCGACAGCGCAACTTTCGTGGGGGCTCTTGAATAGGTGGGAAGAATCGGCATAGCTTCCGCTATGAGTATGACTCGGTGGGGGTGGAGGATCATGCTGCTGCTGCTGCTGTTGTTGTTGTTGGTCGAGAGCCATTGGCGGCACAGGTCCTCCTGCCACGGGCTCGCCGCCGCCTTGGTTCTCTCCATGCGCACAAATAATCCCACGCTGCTGCACCCACTGGCAAATGAACAAAGTGCTCAGATGTGCCGCCACCGCCGAGGGAGGCTTCTGTGCGAATTCGTGGCTCTTGGCCGCGACAACGCCTTCGCAGAACTGCGGATAGTCCGTGAAGAAGCTGTGGATCAGGGTCTCGGAGGGAAGCAGGATTCTGTACGGCGAGATTGGTCGACTGGAACCCGGGAAAGCAATATCATACAAGGTATACCACAGCACGTCGTCCGGCTGCTTTGGCTTCTTGTCCTCCAGTGCATCGATCTGGCTCTGAGTCAGCCAGTGGCGGACACGGCCCGGGGCAGGGACACAACTACTGCCGCTGCCATCGCCGCCACCGTTCTTGTGAGTCTGCAAAGCCTCGCCGCTGGCAAACTCTCTGTAGCAATTGTGGCATGCGTGCTCTGGCGCTTTATGCTTTCGCAGAAGATGCTGCTTGACGTCTCGAATCCGTTTGATGTTGTAGCGGAAACAGCACTCGAACTCGATGGGGTTATGGGCATAAAAGGGGCAGGCAAATAAGCCCGCTTTTGCTTCTGGGTCATTGCTGGGCTTATCCCGTGATTTCTTTTGATTGTTGTCGTCGTTGTCGCCATCGGTGCTGCTTCCGTCGTCGCCTCCTTGCGTGTTCTTGTTGCTCTTGCTGCTTCGAGAACCGCCTTTCTGCGCACCATTTGACCTGGAAGCAGGTGTTTCGCCAGTCTTTCTCTTTTTTGTTGGCGAGGAGGATGCGGCCGGCCTCTTCCCCTTCCGTTTGGAGTCCACGGGACGCTGGCAAAGTCCAGATTCTCCGGGACCCAAGAACGACTGCGTGTCTTCGTCCAGCAATTCTGTCTCCAGGCTTTCGTCATCGAGGATAATGTTGGTTGTGTACGTCCCGGTCAGGTCAAGGATCGACGGAGCTGTCCCCACATTCAACAGATCCGTCGTGACATCTAGTTCTCGCGTGGAAGACAGTTTGTCTCCTGTGTCGACAATGGTTTCGAAATGCACCGGCTGTCCTTGGTTTGCTGTGTGTTGCGCATTCGTAGCCGAGGCCATGTACACCTGTGCCTTTGCCGCAATGCTGATGTCGTTGATAATGTGGGTACGGTCCCGACGTATTGCCATATATGCAGCGTTGATGTCAAACCCGTGGCTCTCCGGTGGTGCATTCACGATAACACAGTGCCTGTCCAGGCCGGGGAAAATACTGGATTGCTTTCCCAGGACTTCCTTTCCTTGTGTGTGCTGAAGATTCTCTTTGGTGAGCGAGAAGATATTCGACATATCAATTTGTTGTGATTTTTCTGTTAAATGCGGCGTCAAGTCGAGAAACTCTCTCCCGCGTAGAAGAGACGTGCTTGACATGACTCCGGTGGTTGGAGAGAGGAGGGCTAGAACAAAATAGGGAGTGGAAGGTGCGACGGGAAAATGTGACAGCGAATACTTTTGATTAGCCCCAAAAGAGTGAAGGAGAAATATTGTGCCTGTTGGTTTTGCTTTATTTTGCTTTTCGTGTTGTGTGTGTAGAGAGAAGGCTGGGACGAAGGAGGACCTGGTCCATGGCGGTGATTCTGGAAAAGGGGCTGCGGGAGCCGGATGGCGGGAGAGCAGCGACAAACACACACTCTTGGAGGCTCAACCTGCAGTTAATATTCATTGAAGAAACAGCTCTTCACCGCTAGAATCAAGGCAACCTCGCCTAACCGAAAACTTGCGAGTTGTTGGGGGAGAGGCAGCCAGAGAAAAACGTGTGTGCGCATACGCAACCGGCAGCAAAAAGCAGCACACCCGAAATGCCACCGGAATACTAGCACATCCATTTTTCAGAGCCAGGAGAGGTATCTTTGCTAGAAATGCGGGAGAGCAAGTACATGGCCTTGCCGGGCACAACGGTGCGAAGCCAGCGGCCGCAAAGCCTCTTGCAGGGCTTTTTCCTGGCCCAGCTCAATCCTCCCACACACAATTGGCTTAAAATTTACATATTCATCTTAGGGTTCCTGACCTTTGCTGCCGCGTTTCATTTCTGCTCGCTGTGTGGTGTCGTGCTCGCGTCGCCGTGAATCCGCACGCGTACATCTGCGTATGAAGTTCACAGCCGCTCAGTAGGCTGGCCAGTCCAAAGGACTAGCTGCAGGAAATGGTGCCCAATGGCTACCGCACGGAGACCCAACCGAACAGGAAGTTCCCGCGTGGCATACGCTGTACAACTCGCAGGGAGGGCTCGCATGCTTTGTGCACGACTATGCACATTGTGTACGAGGACGTCGGGAAGGCATAAGGCGTATTCCCCGCAAGAATCAAGTAGAGGCACATCTTGATGCAATGCATGCAATTGGCTCCCTCCCCAACACTGATAGAGTCTGCCCCGGCAGACAACCGCGAGTCGTTCCAAAGGCTGAATCGCCATTGCATTAGATTTCAAAAGAAAAATAAGCGCACATCGAGCCTGCCTTATAGACAGCCCTGTATAATATTACTCGTTACTCTCTTAGCTAATAATGCGACTATCCAAGTTATTATAGTCCTTCACGGCCGAGTCGTTTCCCTTCAGCCTTTCGTCTGCATAGGCGAGTGCCCAGTCCTTGAACGCGGCGATGCCGAATTCTGGCGCCCATCCTCGGCCCTGAATGGCCCCTATGGCGTTGGCAACCCATGTCACGCAGCTCTGCTGTGGTTCCCTGTTTTTGATGGGGAGAGGAACGGCTTTGAAGAAGCTGCCAAGCTCCTGATCAGTCATCCCGTCCGGCACCTGCCCAATGGCGACACGCCCAAGCAGCGTGGTGGTGGGAGCAGGCTCGGGCTCGACGTCGTATAGGTCCCGGAACCACCAGTCCATGGTTGGGTTGTTCATCCGAAACGTGACAGGGTCAATCTCGGACGAGTCTGTCGCGTCAAAGGCGCAGCAGGTCTCTGCCGCGCTGGCGTTGGCGTCGGGCGCGACCATGATGCCCCAGTGGAAAGCCTCGTGCTCGAAAACCTGCCGCATGCGGCCTGTGGAAAACCCTTCGCGGCGGTGCAGAGACACGCAGAACCGCCGTGTCATGGTGAGTTGTTGGTGTGTTGGCCGCGGTGATGCCCAGATGGCCCGAGCTGGCGGATGTCATTTTATTTCTGCCCACTTTAAATGGAAAAAGGGCCCACCCAGAGCCTTCCGCTGCCCACTGTGCGACAACGAGACACGGCATGGCGTCGCCCCTACCAACGTTGCCACATCTCCGCTATGGAATTCTTCAGAGGCAAGACCCTGGATCGGCATCTCTGGCTTTATTCGCCAAAGTTCCAAATTGGCCAGGCGGATGACGCAGTATTGCCAGTCAGGGATGGTGTTCTACCCAGATAACATCCAGGCGTACGCGTGCTCAAGGAGACCAGCTGTCGTAAAAGAAAGGGCAGACCGTCTGTAGAGAGAGAGCAAAAATTCACCCGATCCACCACCGTTGTGGGTCACGTGTAGAATCGTTGACAGCGCCGTTAGCCACGCCGTTAGCAGGGAGCTTGCCCTGGTTACCCCGCAATCCACCCCGTTCGCCAGAACTCCAAATCCGTCAAAATGGCATCTGCGGCCATGGTTGCTCACAATTCCTACGTGGTGTACAAACGGGACACCCAATACCTCCTGTACTGGATCATCCACACGTCCAACACCATTGTCAAGTCCCTGGTCGTCCAGCCGCCCGCCGAGAGCGACGACAGCACCAACAATGGCGGCCAATCGCCCGCCCTCAACACTTCAGGCCAGACGACCGTGGCCGGCCTCGTCGCCATGGCCGAGCTGATTGCACGCCACAAAACGCCCTGCCCGCCGGTCATCCTGCGCCTGTTCCAGTCTGTCATTGCCGCTCGGACGGCCTTTTTTAACGAGTTCCAGCAGCTGGCGGCTGTCAGTGCCGATGCCGACATCCAGAAGAGCAACGCGACCCACAAATTCTTCATCGACGCCCTCACCAAGTCCTTCACTGCCCTCGGCGGCGACGAGGCTCTCGCAGCTGCACAAAAGGACGACAAATATGGCAGCATTGACGACATTGAAGACGCCAAGGACATTCATAATATAATTTTCGCAAACCAGTTCTCGGCATTGGCCGTCAATGCCACCGAAGGTGCCTCCGACGCCGAATCCGACGCCGAGCCCCTCGACGACAAGCCTACCCCCTCCCGCTCGAGAGCCCAGAAGAAACCAGGCAAAGGAAGAAAGAGCAAGGGCAAGAAGAACCCCAAGAAGAAGCTGCAGAAGCAGACGGTTGCTGCGGCACAGCCGACGCTGGACGACGTGCCGCTGGAGAGCTTCCGCATCATCGAGGACACCGAGGGAATCACGACGGAATACCTCACTGCTGTCTACTCGATTGCCAAGGAGTGGTCCAGTCTGCGCGGCCATCTGCTGGGCGTGTGGCGCGACGTGGCCTACGGCGGCCTCAACAGCGCCGTGGCCGCAGCCGTGAGCAAGCTGGCCGTGGGCATGGTCAAGCAGACCGAGACGGACATTTTTATCGATTTCCCGGGCCACGACACCTACGACACCGTCATGCAGACCATTACGCGCGGAGACATTAACAAGGCCGAGAAGAACTTTTCTGTCAGCATGTACGAGTTCAAGCCGGGCAGCACGGCGCCTGAGCCCGGGGTCCAGCACAAGTACATTGACATTAGAGAGCACCTCCTGATCAACGCCTACAATGACCTCATCGACTTTGCCACCGACTACCAAAAGACGCGCAGCGGCAAGCCCACAAAGGCCATGCTGGCCGAAATCGGCAACTGGGACCCCAACCTGGACGTGTCCAGCCCCCGTTCGGGGGTCACGCGCGAGCAGCGGCTCAAATGGCGCCGCGCCTACACGATCAACTGGCTGTACGACCTCGTCAATGTGTTCTCGGGCGTCGTGATGCAGCGCATCCGCCAAAAGGGCGAGCGCCATGTTCTGGAGCGCATCGACTGGTCGCGCGACGGGCCGTGGGCCCAGCACCGCACCATATTTGGCATCGACGACGACTTTGCTCCCTTTGTGACGTCGCTGGCCATGCAGAAGCCGGGCACCGACATCCGCAAGAAGATCCTGCCACACCACGTCTTCCAGCTGCAGAGCATCGTCGACGCCTTCACCGTGTCGCGCGGCTGGTCGTTTGACGTGATGCAGGGCCACGTGCTGGAGCCCGCCGCGCGGGGGTTCCGCCCCCGCCGGGACGTGGACATCTTTTTAGACCGCGAGAACGAGCGGGATATGACGGGCATCCTGCGGTCGGTTGACCTGCTGGAGCAGGTGATTGCCAAGGACACGGTGCTGCAGCAGCTGCAGGGCCGCCAGAATGACATGATGGACGTCTTCAAGGACATGCAGTTTGACTTTGTCAACTGGCTGGGCGAGTCCAAGTACATGCACGGGCTGGCCACCATCCCGCCGTCGCGCTTCACCAACTCAAACTCCAACGGCCTGTGGGAGTTCTCGCCGTACCTGTGCGGCGCGGGACTCATGGAGGGGCTGGAGCTGACCTACCGCTTAGCCATGGAGCTGTGGGAGTCGCTGATGGAGCCCATGCTGATGGTGCACCTGTACAACTTCCTGTCCCAGAACGACTACTTTGACGGGCCGCCCATGGGCCTGTACGAGAATCTCAAGAACATGCTGGCCGAGTCGTTTTTCGACAAGGGCAAGATCCCGGAGAAAGGCGGCGGGGGGGACGAGTTTGGGCTGGCGCTGGCCGACCAGCTGATGCGCCTGAAGCCGTCGCGCGCCCGCGACCAGGCGCGCCGTTCCCGGCTCGGCATGACCAAGGACATTCACAGGATTATGGATCTCGAGTTCCACGCCGTGTACCGCAAAAAGTCGAACCTGCTGCTGTACCGCGAGGCCGGCTGGGACCTGGACCGGATCCCGGACAAGGACCTGTCGGTGCACTCGCTGCTGGCCATGATCCGCCTCTCGCAGCTAAAGACGACTACTACTACTGCTACAGGAAAAAACCCAGTGGCCGCGGGCCAGCGCTGCCTCCCCGACACGGGCCTGGTGGTGCGGCTGCGCCAGCAGACCAAGCAGGACGACAAGCAGCTGCTAAAGTTCCTGGACATGGTGGCGGGTCTGCTGCTGGAGCGCAACGAGGAGCAGGAGCGGTTCGTGGCGGCGCGCCAAGACTCGATCCAGGCGACGCTGCCGGACGCCCAAGAGCGGCAATACAAGCCGTTTAGGGACGACGAGTTCAGGGCGAAGAACGCGCGCGGCGGCGACAGCAGTGGTGGGCGGCACATGCGGCTGGTCGACCCGGACGTGCTGCTGACGTGCGTGCGGTACGACATTGAGCAGGATGTGTGCGGCAAGGCGGAGCCGCTGTCGAGCCTCAACTATGTGCTGGCGACGCTGACGATGCTGATGCACTTTATGAGCATCGAGGACGAGCTGGAGCGGGTGCGGGACCCGGTGTATGTGGGGATCTACGAGGGGGGTGGTGGCGGGACAGGGCCGACCACCGTCAAGGCGAAGCGGCTGCAGCTGGTGACGCAGGCCATTTCGGACGGCGACTCTGCGGAGAACTGCCGGCGGGTGATGGCGCGGGTGATGCAGAGGATGCGGCAGGGGATGATGAACAGCATCTACTGGGACGACCTGGAAGAGATTGGCAGTTTCGGCAATAAAAAGAGCAGCAGCAAGACAGGTCCCGCGTTTGCAGGGTGCAGCGTCATGTAAGGGGGGGGGGGGTTCAAATGTCGGCTTCTGGCAGGTTTAACATTATGTGAGGGGAAAGTATGTGAAATAAAAGAAAAAAGAGACGCAAGTCACTGTACGCTTACAATGCAAGATACCACGTCTAGACGCAGATTCGGCAACGAATGGAATTCACGATGAAACGGTCCAAGAAGGGTGTTTGTGGATTTTAAAAGGAACAAGAAGAAAGATATTCAATAAAACACAAAGTAAATGTCCAATGTCTGTGCAGATGTACCCATATTAGTGGGCTGGACAAGAGTTTCAGGTCGTGAGCCTCGGCCGGCGGAACCCAACGAGGAAAAAAGAGGCCCCCAAAAGAAGCTTTGCGTCAGAACCAAGCGCGCTACCCGCGCCCTATATTTTTTTTTTCTCTTGCCAATTGGATTGAAACACTGCTGCTTTGCGAGTATAGTCGTTGTCTGTTTGGCCCCTTCCGAGCTTGTGACTTGGCCCCTGTCCGTCTTGACTTGGCTGTGCCCCCTCGTTCCTGCCTGCCTGCCTGTCCACCTGCCCGCTTTTCTTTGCCCGTCCATGTACCATTTCCCTTCCATGCCCATCACCTAGCCCTGAAACCAAACTTGCATCTTATAATCCGTCACATAAACCCAAATCCCAATGCCATCTACCAACGAAGCCAAGCACGAAAGAATGAAAAACAAAACGCAAAAGAAGACAAAACACACACATATGGCAGACCTCACGCACCACCCCCATGGTTTTCAAGAAGACGAGGATCAAGACAATTGTTGAGCTCTTCATCGTTGGAGGCACCACCCAAGCCGCCCCTGGGTTGGGGGCAGTGATGCCAATGTGGGCAGTTGGGCTGCGCCTCCGTCGGTACAGCTGGCGTGCTCACCCCGAAGGACTGCACCGACGGCGTGGTATGGGAACAGGCAAGTGCCGCGTTGGGAGGGCCATGGAGGTAAGTGTCGCCTGTAAAATAGGTTTGGTCCGTGGCCGACGAGGAAGATGCTCCTTGGGCTTGGTATTGGTTGTCGTATCTCATGGAGGCGGCGAAATTGCCAAGACCAGCCACTGGGCCAGAAGCCTGTGGATGTGGCCCAACGTTGCAGACGCCGACATCGACTTGGCCAGGCTGCTGGCCGTCCTGCTGCTCATCCTGCTGGCGCTTCTGAAAGCGCCGGTTCAAGGACGATGCCGGTGCCTGCCGATTGAGCACCAGGTCGACCTGGGTCTGCGACCAGTTAATGTAGTCAGGGATATGCGAGTCATCCTGGCTTCCAAGGCCCTCGTAAAGCATTTGAAAGATTTGCTGAACTTCGTCGAGGCTGCACAACGGCTGCGCAAATGGGGACGGCATGATGTGCTCGGACGGGAACAGTTGCCTGTAAAGCTGGTGCCAGTATTCCGTTCTTGTGCGTCCTCTAATCCTCTCTCCACGAAATTGTAGGAACTCTGGCGGAGCCCACAACATGTCGAGTGGCTGCTGTTCTTCGCAGGGCTTTCTTTGTTTTGAATGTTTATCAAGGCTTTCTTGGCTCCTAAACACCCTGGTGCAGCGACGACAGTAGTATGAGTGCGCCGTTATGACGTGCCCTTTAACACGGGAGGGCTGTAAGTCGCCCCATTTAAGACAGGCAGCATGCCGGACTGGGTCTTTTGCCATTGGGCAAGCCAGCTGCATGTCAGCACCATCCCGTATTATGTCCCTGTTTTGGCGGCTCCATGGGCGTTGACCCTTGCTTTGCTCTCCCTTTTTGCTGTTACCGCTAACTTTGCCATCGTTGCCGGCCTCGTCGTTCTCGCCATTGCCGTCTTCGTCGTCTTCGTCGTCTTCGTCGTCTTCGTCGTCTCCCGTATCATTGTCCTCAGCATCGTCTCCGCTGGCTTCGTCATCGCCGTTTTGGTCTCCATTGCCAGAACTGCCGCCGCTATCGTTGCCGTTTCCTTCAGAGTTGTTGCTGCTGTGCTTCGCGCTCTTCTTCCTGGGATGGTTTCCTGAACCGCCAACAGACGCCTCTTTGGAGCCTCCCCCAGACCTGGCTTGCGACCGGCCACGCTTTTTGGCTTCATTCCCGGCTGGGCATTCTTGAAAGACCGGGGCGTGTTCCGGCAGGATGTCGCAGGTGGATGTTCTTTGTTGGACGGTAGCTGGGTAAGCCGTCTCGAAAATGTCCTCGTCTAACAGCTCTTCCGTGTCTGCTGTGTCGCCATGAGAAATCGCCAACGCGTAGGGGGACTGGGCGGCCGCCGAAAACTCTGCACCAATACCAATAAGCGCAGTTGGATGGGAGAGAAAGGTTGAGGCATCCTCAGACTGGTTCTTGGGAGATTCGAGGAAAGAGTTGTCCTTTCACGAAATAAGCTTGCGAGGGGCCGTTTGTACATGGCTCACTGTGGTGCTAGAGTGGATGATAGCGAAACGCAGCGTTGCAGCATATTCTGGACCACTCGATGCCCACACAGCCTTCCAGTGTGGAAGCGGAAACGTGTCTCTAATGGTGTATGTTTTGCAGAGGCTTGAAGGTATTGTGCTGATGGCCGACGTCCACTTGGCGGTCTGTAGCTCCTTGTCCAGCATAACCGTCAGCCATGGGTCGATTGATGGCATGTAGCCGACATATTTGGGACTGGCCCTTTTGTTTTGTAGCAGTTGGTTGTCGCAAGTCTTTGCTGAGAAGGTCGTCGAAAAGTCGTGATGCGGACAGTTGTCTTCAGACGCTTTGCGTCGATGAAACAGAACATCCGTCGAAAGGGGGTTGGCTTCACTGGGAAGAAAAGCCATTTTTGGGGCAGATGAACAGCAGAACAATAAAATAATGGGGATATCGGCAATGAATTATACAGGAAAACAGTCGGGAAGTACTGAGGCAAAGAGTGTTGGGCCGGCGAGTTTCCCTTCCCAGAGTGAGAGAAGGGGGAGAGGAAAGAGTAAAGGAGAAAGGCAGGGCATCGGGGAGCACCTTCCTTCAAGTACTCAAGCCAGACACGTATTAGATTCCACTCTTCACCGACTGTTGACGAGCAAAGCCCTTTTCCTGCGGAGTTGGCGCCCGACAGATGTACATGGTATGGCGCTACACTCCTCAACAGAAAGGCCCTCCTAAGAGCAGGCTGATGTATGTGCAATCTGTTGAGAAAATATTTCATTGGCTCAAGAAGTGAACAAAAAAAATAGAAGAGAAAAACAGGTAAATACTGCCCGAAAGGGGTTGGAACAACACTGTCAACACAAATATGCTGTCATCTAGCCCGATTCGTGCAATGGGATATTGACCAAGACGCGGTATTGAACCCAGGGCTCGGCCCTGGAAGACACAGTTCAACAGTTCACAGCAATTTCCAATTTAGATGCCAACACAACATGCATTATTCTGTGGGAGCGTGCGTGGTCCATGCAGTCGAGCCTGTGGCAGAGGTCTATGGCGACGGTCGGGGGGGGTGCCTCGATGCCCAATACACGAGATTCCGCATTAGCGTTTGGAGCAGCTAATTTCAACTGCATATACACAGCTAGAAACTTTTGTGTGTGTGTTTTTATCACCCTTCATTCTGTATGCTTCGGTGTGCTTCTGTCTGGATGTCTCCTTGCCCATGCGTTCAGACTCACAACTGAGGTGATCAATGGGGATCTTTGAAAATAGACTTCGTTGTATTTAACGAGTGGCAGACAAGACAGCGGCAAGGAAGGACTTTGAAAGGGTCAAAACGCGCATCGCCAGGAGTCAAACCCTAAGCAGTCAGGTTGTTTATTTCCATGGCTGGGAAGGAGGGTTTTTGTCAGAGGGGGCCACCCAAGTGGCCCCCAAACTGGGTGGACAATAGATACGACCTCAGGTGCGTACTTTAAATGGTGGCTACCTTGTTTTGCCCAGTCTCCAAGCTCAATGGATGCACGGCAGAGTTGCTATCAATCGAGTGGCATCGTCGGTAGTTCTGCTGCCCGGCCTGAAGGCTTCTTAGCGAGGCTCGTATGAGCTGCTTAGCTGCATAGCAGGCACAGACCGCAAAAAGGGAGACGACCTGCCCGGAGCCGAAGCGGACGCGAACCCGGTAACCTGGAGACGATTACGCACTGCGGCGACGAGAGACCGTGGGCGTGGACGGCAGGGAGAAAGCACGTCCAAGAATGCGGTACGCACATCATACGAAGGGCATTGGGCAAGCCAGGCGCAATACGAGCCAAGAAGACGCAGGGAGGAAAGAGTGAGGCTCAAATACAGTGTGCGGGCATGTTGCTGCTGTCCGCAAGGCTCTGGGCGTTCTGGAACGGGTCTGCGCCCAGGAATGCTCTGCACCAGAGCCGCTTTGAGGCAAGTGCAGACGATCCACGGCATGTCGCGGCGTTTGATGGACGAGTAGCCAGCGATCCTCATCTGATGGCCAATTCCGGCTAGCCAGAGATCATACTAGCCAAGGGGAAAAACTGGTTGAGCTGTTGGAGAATTGCAGACCTCGGGGCAAGACAACACACCAACCGCAGCAGACAACGAGGAATGCAGAATGACTTCCCAAACGGCCCTGCCATGAAACCCAAGGGCCAACAATACCACGGGTGGAAAAAGGGGGCCGCCGTACCGCAGGGAGAATAGGGGCAATGCGACGCAGGACCGCCAGAAGGCAGAAGGGCCAGCCCAGCAGGCCGCAAGTGTCGGCCAGCCAGATTAGCTTGGCGCGACGCACCTGTCATAAAGGCTTGTCACAAAGAGACAACGAGGGTCGCACATTAATCTGCAGTTTAATTGTTTGTTTGCGTAAGAGAGGCGTGGGTGTCTGCGCGGTCCTGTGGACGAGGGCGATGGAGACGAGGCGTGTAATTATGCCCTGCCATCTGGTTGGCTGTCTTTGCCTTGCCTGCGGCCACTGCCACCACTGCCCTTCCCTGTCTTTTATGCCCTCCTGTTCCTGTCTGTTCCTTCCTGTTCCTGATCCTGCCTGCCCATCGCATCCCTGGGATCGGCTTTGTTTGGCAAACCCAACACGGCAGGACAGGCCCTTCGTTTCCCATTTCCTTGTTCTCCAGCCGGGGCCTGGGACACTGGGGGGGGGGACCTCCAGGGGAGCCTCGGCCAGGAGCTGCCACCGCCAGAAACAGCCACAGGCGGCCACAGCCCACCAACACAGAACCAACAGCAGGGTGTGCCACATTAACGAAACGTTGATATAGGGTGCAAAGACGGCTCGCCCCTGGTCTGTTTAGTGCTGCGCTAGTGTTGCAGGTCAGGAGTGGAGCGCCAGGCGTGGGCAGCTGGGAGAGAGAAGGGGCTCAGAGCCACGCTCGCCACAGCGCGCAACAGCCACATGCCACCGCCATACAAAGTATCTGCCAAAGTCCACAGTAGCAACCGGAATGGAGACGGCCAGACGAAACATGCGACGGGCTCGCGGTTGGTCAGGACCACTGTATGTGAAACGCCTCCAGGGCCATGGCAGCCACTGGCAAGGCGTCTGACACGGCCTGCGTGTATCTGACAGGTTGGCTGCTGTCTTGGATCGCCGTGGATCATATTGGATGCGCTCCGTGGCTCATTCCTTGGTTATCCAGACAATCTGCGGCTTTGGTTAGTCAGCTGTGGCCCAATCTGTGGCAATCTGTGGCAATCTGCAGCAATCTGACGTGGGAATTGTGAGAGCTGGCTGAATGTGGTGCTTGGATGCGGCGTCTGAGGCTTGCGAGGCGTGCGAGGCGTCTGCTGTCGCCTGCTGCGTCCTTCTGCGACGCCGGGCAGACGCATCTGTCCACTTTAGCTTGCTGCTCTGTCTCGCCGCCGCGCCGCGGCTGCATGACTCTGGATATGACAGCCGATTTGCAAGCAGATTTGCAAGCTCTGGCTAATCGGGCCTGGCCCTCGGGCTGGTCCTCCGTCCTTTCTGTACGAGTACGGTTGCCATTCCGGCCATTCCTGCCCCTCTGTCCTGTCCTTCTCCGCCCTTCGCCATCCTGTCCTCTCGTCTTCCTATCCAAGCTCGCAGCTGCAGGCTCTTTGCCTTGGCGTCTCCCCAGTCCTGTCGTTTCCTCACCCTGGTCTTCTCTGCCCCCTCTCTGTTTCTGCCATACCGCACTATTCCACACATAGGTAGCTTCGTTGTCGATCCGCGTGGGAAAATTGCCAGGCCTCCGCACCGAAACGCAAAAGCAAACAAGCGCTGGCACACATGGAGACGTGTTCTGGGAGCAAAGCCATCACACAAGGCCAGCAAAAAAAGGAAACAAAAAAGAAGCCCACCCGCCGTTTGAAGTCTGCCCACCGCGCCTAGTCCCTTCTCGTGCTCGATGTTGCAATGGCTGGGTTCTCATGCAGTAGTGCGTTTTCTGCCCGCAGAGTCTCTTGTGGCGAACAAGGCCGCCGCCCCAGCCTGACCGGCCGCGAGCTGACATACTTTGTACCGTGTACGTAGGGCAGGATGGAAGAAAGAACCGCCAGAGCCCACCGCAGGCCCTTCTCGCTGTGCTGCCATCCCTCATCTCCCGTGCATGACAACCTCGGGTCCCCACGCTGGATTCGTGGTTGCATTGCCCATGGCCTTGGTTCGCTGTGCATGCTGTCGCCTGCGTTTGGTAATGGTGTTTGCCGCACTCGGGTGTCTCCTTGCTTGGTCGAGTTCAGTAATACTTCTGCTAGTACACGAGCAGGCAGTCGGGCCCTGAAAACGCACTACCCCGGCGCTAGCCTCTACGTATGTTTCCCCCGTTCGAGTCGTGTTTCTCCCCTGTGCCTGCCTTCTGGCGGCCATGAGCTCGCCCTGTCAGGTGAGCGCTGGTGTGTCTCTGGCTTGCGTGCCCCTCCAAGCCGCCACATCCCTGTCGTACCTTCCACCCCTGGCTGAACATGGCCTGTGCCCTCATCCTTCCCCACTAGGAAGACTGGCGGACCCACCTGACTTGGTGAGAGCATTCTTGCAGTGGAGCGTGGGCGAGGTCTCGGGTCTGCCTGTTGGCTTGTGTCGGTTCTGACGCTCGGCCTGGAGACCCACAAGCCCGAATTACAGGTGAGATACGCAGTATTACGCCGTAAAATAAGTAGTGGCATTGCCCAGCACATGCAGCCTGCCCACAGACCTGCGGGCCTGTTCACGAGCGAATTCTGCGGTCTGCATGCATCGCCCAGACCGTAATGAAGCGGCTGTTTGATCGAGATGCGCGATACGAGTCCGCTAGCCTTGTACTTCCGTCGCCGCCTGCTCCTGTGCCGTCTTTGCGTCCATCTTTTGATATTTGGCCTGGCGGCGTCGTGCTAGCAGACACTATTCATTTCTACACCTATTAAACGATCCCAAACGCGCTACGGCAGAATATCCCCAAGTAGAGACAGGCTCTTGCCCTCCACTGCCAGAAACACCAGCGATTGACCCCTGCCGAGCTGGACCCACACCCTTCCCTCTCTTTCCCATCCCTGGTGCTCAAATGCTGTGCTTGGGTGCTGCTCTCGCTTCTTGCGCCCTGCTGGGCCGTTGTTTCCTTGTCCGCTGCTGTGACCACTACAAATCGCCCGCAGCTCTGCCCGGTCGCGCTCTCACCTCCCGCAGCCGTTTCGCGCACAGTGGCAATGCACAGTAAGGCAGTGCGTCTCCGTCCTGCAGCCGTTCGCTCTTTCCTCGTTTTATCCACCCTTCTCCCCAAAGGCCTAAAGACTTAGCAACGCCGGCCATTGACGTTGTCCTCGAAACCACCGACGCCTCTCTGGGATTTCCACCCAGCCCATCTCGAATCCACCCTTTCCTTCCTTCCTCCTCCCCCTTCACCCTCTCCCGCTTCAATCCTCTCCACCCCGTTCCTGGACACGACGCCTCCGACGCTCGACGACTTCACGCAACCACCCGTCGACGCCGCTGCCTCGTCGGCCAGTCAGCTTCCTCCCATCTCTCGTTATCGCCCCTCTCCCTCGACTCGATCGTCTCCCCCGTCGAGCCGTTCCCACGGGTTTTTTCTCTTCAAACCAAGCGGCGAATCCTTCCTTGCCATCACCCTCACTTTTGCAGTGTTATCGTGTCTTGGTTTCTTTTTTGGCTTTTCGTCGTCTCGTCTTTTTATTGCTTTTGCTTGCTTTGCTGGCTTTTCGCTCTTGCGCGTGCAGTGCCACCGCCGTCCAGCATTCAACGGCCATTTCCTCTTGTCTCCCTCATTTCATTTGCCGTTCCCACTTTGTCCTCCACAGCCACACCCCTTGTGCTGTTTGGCCTCTTCGTTCCTTCGCAATCGCTCACGCTGGTTTCCTTCGCGTCACCGCCAGCTCGTCACTCGCGTCGAATCTTTCCAGGCACATCGCATTGTCTGGACCGCAGCTCCCTCGGCCTTTCTTCGCCTTTGCGTCTTCTCTCGCTCGATCTGCCCTCCTCCCACGCCCAGCTGTCAAATGCCATATGTCGGCTTCGAGGCCGCAGTCGGATCGTTAGCCTCTCAATCGCTCCCCCTCCTCGAATGCTGAGCGCCTCCCCCGTTTGTGATCGTCTCTTGTCAGGTCTGGGGGCCTTCTCCCCCTAATCCACACGCACGCCATGACCGCCATGGACGAATACCTTGACAGTGCCATGGATGGCGACGACATCTTCCCCTGCAAGGGTTGCGGCGAGATCCTCGAGGAAGGCAAAGCTTTTGAGCTTGGTAAGAACCTCTCCTGTTGAACCCGGCACCTCTGCTTTTTTTTGGCTTGCTTTTGCACTCGTGAACTTGCACTAATGCGCTTCCCTAGCCGGCCAAAGATGGCATCTCGACTGCTTCCGGTGCAACACCTGCGGCACCCTGCTCGACTCTGATGCAAACCTTCTTCTTCTCGGCGATGGCTCTCTCATCTGCAACAACTGCACATACAGCTGTAGTGCATGTGGCAACAAAATCGAGGATCTAGCCATCCTGACTGGTGACCAAGCCTTCTGTGCCACTTGTTTTCGCTGCCGGAGTTGCAAGCGCAAAATCGAGAACCTTCGCTATGCTCGCACTTCGCAGGGTATCTTCTGCATGGACTGCCACGAGACCCTCATGGCCCGCCGTCGAAAAAAGCACAAGGCAGCCGCTCAGACGAGAACACGCGAGAAAGACGCGTCGCCGATGATCACCGACAAGTCCCTGCCAGCCCTCCCCCCGAATGCGGCCAGCAACCATCCGCCAGATGGCCCGACCGAACTATCTCCCCGCCCGCGCGCTGCATACACACAACATCAGTCCTCATCGCGCAGCAGTTCCCGACCCAACCGTTCCCCCGAGCGCTCCGCACCCGACGCCACTGCGGCCAAGGACACCACTAGTGTCAGCAGCTCGCTTGCACTGTCCCCCCCGAACTACCGAAACAACCGCAACTCGTCTGTCATGGGAGGCAACATGGACATGACCTCCAGCGATGGCGAGAGTTTCTTTATTCCCGTCGCTCTGGACCCAAGTCCCGTACCGCCGGCCACGTCTCGCCCCGTGCCAGATGCATTCACAGAACTGAACAAGAAGCCAAAGGACAAGGACTACTTTGGTGCTGGTCCCGACAAGAAGAGCGACTCACAGGCCTCTACACCCCATATTGCCTTCCAGGAGAAGGGCCGGTCTGCGACTCCTTCGGACTATGAGAGCAGCGGCGCCACACCCAGGGAATTGCCGATGCGAAAGCCGTCCAAATCTACTAGATCCGAAAAGAGCCTTGGTAGTGCTAGCAACAGTGCCAGCACCAGCACCAGCGAGGAACAGAAGAAGCTGTCCAACGGACGTGTTGACGAGTTCAAGCTTCAAGATGCGCCGAAGAGCAAGAGGTCGACCGGCTCGCGGAGCGGTTCCCAGTCGCACAACTCTCTCGAGACGGGATCGCCCCGCATTCGGAGAGAGAACTCGGTGCCTTCTGCTTCACCCCCGACCTCCACGTCAACGTCTAGCTCTGGTGGACGGTCCTCCCAGGACACTCGTCGTGACGAGCATGCAACACACACACCGCCGGAACCGACTGCCATGACGCCGCCTAGCAGCCGGCCAAGCATGAGCGACCAGCAAGCCCGTGGCGGTGCGATCGCCAGAAAAGAACTGCCGGCCTCGGCTCGTACTGGTAAGGCGCCTTCTAGACAAGACGACAAGCCATTTGTTACATTGATTGAATCTTTTATGCTAACAAGCGAAACAGTCAATGGCAAGGCCATTTCAAGCCCCCTGGCAAAGACGCCTGCCACGGAAGACAGCGTCGCCGCTTCTGTTCCACCTTCTGCATCCCGTACCAACGGCCAGGAGCACAAGATGACTGAGACTTACATGCAGCCTCGTGCACCACCTCAACCCCCAGCTGCAGTAGCCATCCAAAACGCATCCAAGGATACGACAGGGAACAATGTCGTCACCACTGAGGTTACGCCGACTTCTCCGCCGAATGGGCCGTCACCCAAGCTGCCAAGATGGAGCTCAGGTGGTGATTTCAGTATGGACGAAGACATGGCCCGCATACTCGGAACCGACGAGACCTCCTCCTCCATCCTCCGCCGTGTCTCGAACGCCGTGCGCCATGGCCGGAATAGCAGCACCGAGTCCAACCTCAACCACCACCTGAACGGTCTTCCGCGTGGCCCTGGTCACAATCGCAGTGTCAGTGAGACCACCCGCGCCACATCTTCGCCGCGTTGGCCTAAGACTCCGATCGCCGAAGACTCCGCCGACGGACACACACACGACATCAGCAGTCCCATCTCACTTGCCGGTGCCGGCTCGCATGATGACCCGGCCCTCCTCAAGCGCCGACTTAGGAATTCGGAGCAGAGAGTGGCCGAGCTTGAACGCCAGTTTGGTGCTGAGAAAGATCTCAAGAGCCTCAACAAGAAGCTGCTTGAGAAGAGACGCACGGTGTCTGTGCTTGATACCCAGACCGAGATCATGATTCGTCAACTTGAGGTTCTTGCCGGCTACGTTGAGCGGGCTAAGGCTACAAAGCAGCCCATCGACCCTAAGGACCTAGAGGACTCTGCCATTAAGGACTTCGTCCAGAAGCTGAATGACCTGCAGAACAACATGGCAACTGCCCTGGAACAGATGCACTCCGAACGCGATGAGCTGATCGAGGAGAAGAACCAAGCCATTGCTGACCGTGACCGTGCATTGCTGGAATTCGAGCAGCTCTCCTCCAAGAATGCCCAGCTGGCCGACATGAACAATGACTTGACTCACCAAATCCAAGAGCGCTTCAAGTCACAGATTTCTTCAGAGCAGCTTACCAAGTCTCCCAGCGGCCTGGGCATCTACCACCCCAACAAGGGCCCTTCAATCTCCTCGATGAATTTGGACAACGCGAGTATCCAAACGTCAAACGCAGCAACTCTTATTGGAACCGACATTGACGAGCAGCCTGTTGTCGAATCTGGCCCCACCGTGGTGAATATCCGTAAGGGCCAGGTGCGCAAGTTCAACTGGAAGAAGGGTTCCAAGATGGCACAGAACTTGAGCAAGGGTGTCAACCGTGCCGTCGGGGCATTCCAGAACGACCGTGACCAGCGGTACCCTGGCTTGACTGGCGATAGTATCGGCATGCCCTACAACATGACTGTTGCCCCCGTCGAGTCTCCAGTGCCTATCAGCGGTCCTACCATGCAGCCCGTCAACCGTGCACAGACCGAATTCCCACAAGTGGCTAACCGTGGCCCGAATGTTGTCAACCTGCCCCCGGGTGCACCTGGATCAGCCAGCTTTGCCTTTTTCAAAAAGTCGGGTATGCCAAAGTCCGGTACGGCCGCCAGCTTCCCAAGCACTGCACAAGCCGCCGAAGCGCCTAGTACACTTTTCGGCTCTGAGTTGGTCGAGCGTGCCGACTTTGAGAGACGCCAGATCCCGAGCGTGGTGACACGGTGTATCGAGGAGGTCGAACTGCGTGGTATGGATATTGAGGGCATTTACCGAAAGACGGGCGGCAATTCCCAGGTCAAGGCGATCCAAGAAGGCTTCGAGCGCCAAGAAGATTATGACATTTCAGACCCTGGTCTGGATATCACAGCCGTGACCAGTGTCTTGAAGCAGTACTTCCGCAAGTTGCCAAACCCGCTTTTGACATTTGAAGTATACGACCGGATATTGGAGTCAAACAGTGAGTTTCCACCAGCCATTATTTTCACGCTTCCTCTTTAATATTCATATAGCTAACCTGCTACAGCCATTACGGAATCTGACGAGCGCTGCGACCATCTTCGCAAGACGTTTAACATGCTGCCAGCGAAGCACAGGGATTGTCTCGAATTCCTTATGTTCCATCTTGCCCGCGTCGCCCAACGCGAGCCAGAGAATTTGGTACGTCTGGTCGTTTTACCCCATTGTTGTCGTGGACGAATCGCAGCTAACTGTTTGTAGATGTCACCCAAGAATCTTGCCGTCGTGTTTGCGCCAACCATTATGCGCGACCACAGCGTGGAGAGAGAGATGACCGACATGCACGCGAAGAATTTGGCTGTGCAGTTTGTTATCGAGAACAGTGACACGATTTTTGCAGAAGCCTAAATGGCCTGCAGCACGGACTAAAGCCACGCTCGGCCTTTTCTACCCACTTCCAACGCAGACCAACGCCCTCTTGTATATAAGCTTGTATACCCGGATTCCTCTATTGTTTTCGGACTGTCAATTTGCCTTTCCTGTCTTCTTTTGCTTCTTGTTTCCTGCGCTACCCGCCCTGTTATGACTGTTGCTCGGATGGGTTTCTCCCTGCCAGGAGAGGCAACTAAAAAGCACAATGTCGGTGTTGTACGTCTTGTCTTTTAACTGTTTTTACTTTTTCATTGTTCATTTCTCTTCACTGTCCATGATATCTGAGCTCGGCGTTCTCCTCTTTCTATATTTGGAACGGTCCCTACTTTCTCTATACACTACATTTCGCCCACTGTTTTTCCCCTCCTTGCCACCCATATCTTTTCTTCCTCCTGAGCAAACATCATTTTCATTTCTGAAAGCACACACTGACGAGAGATCTTTCCGAATGGAAGGGTTGCCACTTTTGAACGACTGTTTTTTTTTCTCACACTTCATCTTCTTTCACTTCATGAACAAATGGCCGCTTTTGGATCGGACCGCTCTTTTTTTGATGCTGCTGTTACTGAACTTTTGTGTTCATCTGACGATGTCTCGAGTTTTGTTTTTGCAACAAATCCCACACCACCACTTTTCATGTTTGCTCTGTTTTAAAAATGTTAGGATCATTTAATGATATCCGTTTTATGTTTTTTTTTGCTGGTATACCGAATTCTATGATAGTGTGAATGTTTTGTATAAAAACTGTTGCAACTTTGGATATGTGAGCCCAATACAAATATATAAAAGTGCGAAACGCCAACAATGTATGCCCTTCTTTCCTTCGCAGGCTTGACTCGTCTGCTCTGTCCTCGCAATTCTCTTATTGCCCCATCATCTTCCGGACTTGGTCCAACAACACCCCACCCTCCCGTCCAAGCTTCCGTTTCCGGCCATCATAGTCGTTATCTGCTCCTCTCCTCTGAAACTTTTGCTTCTTCCCTGCTCCTGGGCCCCCTGCTGGGCCCCCAGCAGCTGCAATCCGCCGTGCTTTGGCCATCCGCTTCTGCTTCTCTGCCCGTTCGGCCAGCTTGACCCTCCGCTCGGCCTCGCGCCGCTCGAGCTCTTCCTGCCGTGCAATCTCCCGCGCTTTGGCATCCGCCTTCTTCTTGCGCTCCTTTTCAATCTTTTCCCGGCCGGGGTTGTTGGGGTACGGGTTCGGGTTGGAGTCCAGCCGGGGGTATGCGTCTCGGCCGTGGCGCCCTCGAGCTGTCCTCGGCCCGATCCACCCGTCCTTCCCGCCATTGTCATTCTCCAACATGGCCTGGCGGTCAGGGTGGATCTCGTTTTTCTTTTTGTCCTCGGCTGCCGCCTCGTTTTGGGCGTCGTCCGAGTCCGAGTCGTCGTCCGAGTCCGAGTCGTTCTTCTTTGCCTCCTTTGCCTCCTTCGCCTCCCTCCTCTTCCGCCTCCGCTCCTCCTCTTGTCGTCGCTCCTCCTCCAACGCTGCGTCGTCGAGCACTATGTCTCCTCCGCCGCCCATCGACTTGGCCGCGTGCGCCTCCAACGCCTTTGCCCGGATCCGCGCATACTTTTTCCGCAGCTTCGCCTGCTGGCCCAGCGCCGTCTTTTCCTTGACCAGCTTCTCTCGCCACGCCGTGTCCTCGGCCGGCAGCGGCTGGTTGATGCGCGACCGTTTCCGCTGGAACGGGACGGACTGCTTCTTGTCGGCCGATGGGCCCTCGGCGGCCGTACGTTTGGGCATTGTAAGGAGGGGATGTGGTAAGCTTGTAGGTTGTGTGTTGTTTTTGAAGGTGTTGTATGCTTCGTAAGTATTATGGTTCGTGGTTCGTGGAGTTTGCGAATAAGGGATGCACGAGGGATGGTCGTTGAGATGCAGTCGCCCTTTGCCGGGATCGTCAACAGGGAAGATACTGCCGTTGAAAAAAAAAAAAAAAAAGCTTGATAAGATAAATGTTTCTTATCGATACGTGGTCTCGTGACTTGCCTAGGATCTGACCTTTGTGCTGTTCACACTGTACGCTCCGTTACGCCCCGTATTAGGATCTCGGACTACCCCCTAGACGTCCCAACTGCAATTTCACTGTTTTGTTGTTCACATTTCTCACTTCTTTTCAAATTCCATCGCGTCGCTCTGTCGTCTCCTTCCCAACCTCATTGACAGAGCCTTGCGGTTGGAATGTGATTCCCTTAAAAAAGTGCCGCCAGCACATATGAAGCGGAACCGGAGGCGCTAAAACACAAGCCTGGTTTGGCGAGTGTGGAGGTTGCAGTGGCGCCTTCTTGTGCCAGCGCAGCAAATATTACCCAAACTCGGGACTTTGATGGGTCTTATTCCCATGCTTTCTGCATTCGGTTGAGTGCTTCCTTCCTGAAACATTGCCCGTTTTCCCATTTGTTTGGTTCTCGGAATGTCTGCTCCTATGGAGCACTCTATGGGGCAAATTGCTGCACCAGTTGGCTGCAACAAGTGCCTGAATTCACCGCCAGATGTTGGGCGAGTGCAATGTGGCAGCCGCATGACTGGTCCAGCATGGCTGGTCATGTAAACCCAAGAAGTAAGCCTCCTTCGTTTCTTTCCCTGCGTTTAACAGATCGGTGAGGGATAGCACGTTCAAGCGAGCACAGATTGGCGGATCCCTTTTTGCTGAAACCGCCAATTATTCCACACCGGTCACGCCTTTGTCCCCCACGCACTTACTGACACGCACTTGGGGTCTCGGGGTCTGGCTCGTGCCTGCGTCTCGCCAGTTGCTCCTTCCTCGGGCAAGCAATGGCTCCTTTGCGCCTTCCGTAGAAAACTGCCTCCAGGTTTAAACACAAAGAATACGTGTCTTCTTGTCTCAATCACTCTTCATTTTCTTGGTCTCCTCTCCTGCATTGCTCGTTCACACATTTCATGACACTCACCATCTTACACCAACCGCTATTGCCGACAGCCTTGGCCTGGGAGGGGGCGATTATCACGCACCGCTGTAGTCGCCGAAAACGGTGTGGGACAGGCCCGCCACTAAGCCTTTCACAGCGCTGCTGGGTCCCGCCTGACCGCTGATTTTCCTTGTTTGCAGCTTTCCTGATCTCCTCTCTTTGGATTTGCTCTGCTGCCACCACGAGCTGATCTCCTCTAAACCGACTGATAAAAGCAGCATGCAGTTCTCACTTGCGCCTGACGACCTGCTTGCCACTGCACCCTTTCACTCATTTTCACCAGCCTTCCTGCTACCGACCAGGAACCGTCCTGGCGCTCAGCCTGAATGCATGTGACCGGCCCGGCCAGTCTCCACCCGCTCACTACGACGACTCGTACCTTGATAAGCAAGCCATATATCTCGACAATCACGCCGGCCATACACGATATACAATATCCCCCGAGCGCCAGGTGAGGGGGGGTTTCTGCACAGCAAACCCAGCCCTGGTACCCTCCCTCAACGCTCTTTTGGCAGCCTCCCTGCAAAGGCTGTAGCTGTATCACCACACCAAGACGGCCTATTCCTCTTCTTCTAACCGCCGACGCCATGCCGATGTTCGAGGAGAACCCGGGCCTTGTCCGCAGGGACAGCACCTCTCCCCCCTCTCGCCAGCGCCGCCAGTCTCCCGAACGACCTACTACACCCTCGAAACCGATCGCCATACCCGCCGCTTCTCCGATTCCTCCCCTCTCCCGAAGACTGTCCGAAGAAAGCATACGAACCGAGCTTTGTGAAGGGCCTCTTCCGGACAGCCCGTCCTTCCAGTCTCTGGGTACCTCCAGCCACTCCAACCGGCAATTCTCTCCCATTCGGCAACACGATGGCCCATTTGCCCGGTCTCCAATGGCCCCGGCGGCCCAGAAGTCACCCAGTCCTGGCCAGGACGAAGCAGCAGTATCAGACCGGGCTGAGCTGATAGAGCGGTTGAAGCGAGGCGAGAGCCCAACCTGGATACCCAACCGACATGTAGGTTCTCCTGTTCCTGCCGCGTACGGGCTCTCTTTAAGTGCTAACATTCACCAGCTGGAGTCCTTGTTCCACAACCAGCGGCCACGGTCGCCCACTCAAAGTCCGCGGCCCCCCCCGGCCGACTCCCAAACGACGGCACTGCTCCCAGCCGCCGATATCACCGACGAGCGAATACCTCTCGAAGCCCACGACCACGACGCCGAAGCCGCCGCACGACTCGAGGACGGACTGAATATTGAACGGCCGCGGTCAGCACTCCATAGCGGCGACTTTACACTACCTAGCTCTCAACGAGAGGGCTCTCGCACCGAAGAAAAGACTCGAGATCAGGAAGCTGGGACTGCTGGACGGCCCTTCCTCCCGACCGAACCGTCTTCTCCTTGGCTAGCCACATCACCGCCACGCCATTACACCCCATTCACCGCAGAGCAACGAACTGGCCGTCCTTCTGCACTTGCCGACTTTGCCGTATTCCGGTCCCGGCAATCGTCCGTCTCCTCATCTCTGTCGTCCAGCTTCGTATACCAGCCACCAACGAGCCCTCTGGTGCAGTCAGAGAGCAACTATGACGAGGACGAAGATGACAATGGAATCGGTGGACACGGGGACTTGTCTCTGCCTATGAACAGCATTGATATTGGAGTGGGCAGCCCGGCCAGCAGCTTAAGGAGCAACCCGAGGCGTCACACATTGTACTCCTCCAGCCACTCCCAGCTGATGCATTCTTATTCCTCGCCATATCCCGGCTCAAACCCATCCCAATCCCTGCCACGACAAGGTCCAATGCATTTCCGGCGGGAGTCCCAAGCAGGGCCGATTCCTTACCAGGCTCACCAGCCTCGGCGGTCACTCTCCTCTGCCCGCAACGACGGTCACCAGGCATTTGGAGCGTCATCCATTCCCCAGACACCTCTATCACGATCTCGCCGCACTTCATTTGCCTCGGATGCGTCACCGCTGCAGCACGCATCTATGGTTGGCTCGTACGAAGAAAGTATTCTACGAGGTCGCATGTCAACAACACCGTCCAAGCCGCTCGACTTCTTGGCCCAGATTGGTGTTCTCGGTCTCGGTGCTAAGTGCAAACCCAGCCTGCGCTGTCCGCCCCATGTGACGCTACCTTTCTCGGCAGTGTTCTACAGCTACAGCTCTACACCCCACGGCCGGTCCAAGACAGAAGACGGGCCGAGCCCATACGTGGGCATGGTGGACCTCGAAAACGGACTGCCACACTACGAGCCCGATCAGCGTTCGAAACGCAAGATTCTGCGAAGCCGTGCCGCAACTCGCACACGACAGTCCCTGCCGGTTGATGGCAACGAGCCTGGCAAGGACTCGACCGCTGGAACCACCACCACTGAGACCAACAATGGGTCTAGCACCAACCCTGGGGACGACATTGTCATGCAAGATGTCGAGGTTGAGACGGAAGCCATAGACATGGACCGACCAACAAGGGCATCCGCCAGATCTCAAAAGCGAGGAACCGTCAAGTCGCCTCCTGGCGGCTCTTACCGAATTCCCCAGCAGGGCCAGTTGCAGATCATCATCAAGAACCAGAACAAGACCGCCGTGAAGCTCTTTTTGATACCGTATGACCTGACAGACATGGAGCCAGGCACGAAGACCTTTATCCGTCAACGCAGCTACTCTGGTGGCCCAATCATTGACAACGTGCCTGGACTGGCCGAGGCAGCTGCATCTGAGCGGCCCATCCTGCGCTATCTCGTCCACATTCACATCTGCTGTCCATCCCGTGGCCGTTACTACTTGTACAACAATATGCGTGTCGTGTTTGCCAACCGTGTGCCAGACGGCAAAGAAAAGCTGCGCAACGAGATCAAGTTTGCAGAGCCGCGGTATTCGCCATACAAGCCTACTCGTGTCATGTGCCATCCAATGACCGGCAGCACGGCCTTCGGTGGAATTGGAAACACCGGGCCCGGTGCTATGCTTGCTGCCGAGAAAGCCTACCGGCGCCGGAGCTCTGGAATGTCTTTTGCCGGACGTGGCCCTCTCTCCTTTGGCATGGGCAATCTCCAGCACCAGCAGTCCTTACCGGCACCAATGCCCATTCCCACGGCTCGATCCATGGCCATGAGCCACCAGAATGTGGAGTCGTTCAACTTTGGGGCCGGCAACACGCCCGTAGAGCCCATGCCGTTTGGCAACTCGGTGCACTCACGACTGTCGTCTTCAGCCAGTCACTTGACTAGCCAGACCTCGTCGAGCTACACACCTGCGAATAGGTCTCGACAGGATGAGCATGTTAGACACCAAGATGGAAGCCACCATTCAGGCCTGTCCTCTACAACGACATCGCCGCCCATGTACAACAAACTTAACAGGGGAGACGTTGGCTATGGCGGCAATGCATTTGTGCCCATGGTCAACGGCACCCCTGTGCTAGCTGAGGGCCTGTTATCACAGCGCCTTCGGTCACTTGATGTTCAAAAGAACCTGCCCGCCAAGGAGCCGACCGAGAACCCGCCATCAGAATGAGCAGCGTGGTTCACTTGGACGTGACTGAATTGGGGTGCTGCACTTTTCCAAGGGTAGACATGCCTCAAGAACAGCGCGGTCTTTTTATAGAGACGTCGGACAGGAAGTCATTTTTTTTCTTCCATATTTCATTTTTTGGACATTTTTCTTCATTGGAAAAACAATAGATCTCTTTGTAATAATCACACAACAGTTTATACACATCACCACAAACCATAGCATACAATATTGAAAGAATAGATGTCATAGTAATTATACAAAATTTCTATCAGGAATTCATCTTTTTTGTGTCTACGTCTATGTAACATTCTAACATGTGTGTTTACAAAATTATATGTAAAGTCAAGATGTTGTGTGGGGGGGGGTGTTTGGACTGCTTGCAGTCACCCTTTTCAAAAACTCGACGCGTTCTCCTTCGTCCCGCCGCTGCCGCCGCCGCCCTCGTCCTGGTACACATTTCTGAAATATGACTCGAACGAGCTATCCTCTTCTTCCTGCCATCCGCTTCCGCCCCGGCGGCGGCGGCCGTCAAAGACGCGCCCCTCCATCTGCGAGTTTATCCGCATCATGGTCCGCACCGCCTGCACGGATTTCGGGCACTGCTTCTGCAGCTGCTTGAGCTGCCGCTCCGTCGGCACCGACCAGCCCGCCAGCTCCTCCATCTCCAAAAACGCCTTGGACAGCACCATGAACGTGTACGTGTACGGCCGGTTGAAGCGCGCAGCGCTCTCCAGCAGCTCCTGCGTGCGCGACAGGCGCCCAAACGGCGACGAGTCGTCCTGGTTCGCCATGTCCTCGCTCAGCTGGATGCGGTGCTCGTTGCCGCTCCCGTGCCCGTAGCCGTGCTCGCTGCCCCAGTGGGCCATCAGCTGCTCCTCGCACACGCGGAACGCTTCTTCGGTGCGGCCCAGGCGCGCCAGGTACTGCACGTAGTGGTTCCAGTTCTTGCTGTCCAGCAAGAACCCGGCCTCGCGGACCTGGCTGACCAGTGCAATCAGGCCGTCCACGTCGCGCTCGGTAAAGTACATGCGCTGCATCGTCTTGAGGGGGTCCGACAGGCCGTACCGCAGCTTGGGCACGATAGGCGGCGGGGAGTCCCGGGCCAGGGGCACTTCAATGGGGGCAATGGCAGAAAAGTCGGTCTTGGGTGGGGGCTGTTGGTCTGTTGACTCCTCCGCCGTTCCCGGTGCCGCCTCTGTTGGAGCCTCTGCAGGTTCTGTTGCGGCTTCTTGTGCGGGTTCGGCAAAGTCTGGGGTTTTCTCTTGTGGAGTCTCTGGTGCAGGTTCTGGCGCAGCCTCCATTGATACCGGTACTTCTGGTGTTTCTGGCAAAGACTCTGGTGCTGTCTCTGCAGTCTCGGCCGACTCGACAGACTCTAGCATGAAGGTTGGTTCTGCATCTGGCGTGGCTTCTGACGAAGATTCAATTAACTCGGCTTGGTCTGGCGAAGACACCGTTGTCGGTTCGGGCGGTTCTGTTGGAGCCTCTGTTGGAGCCTCTGACGCAGCCTGCAGAGATTCTGCAGGCTGTGGAGTCTCTGCTGAGGCTGTCGGCTCTGATGCTGCTTGTGCTTCCCGGGCAGCTTCCCGGGCAGCTTCCTTGGCTTCCTGTTTAGCCGCCTCCTGGGCTTTCTTCTCGAGAAGCTCCACAACATGGGTATCCTTCAAAGACACTGGACGGCCAACTTCGACTGTCCGCTCCAGGACATATTTCCATGTCTCCTTGACCCGATCGAAACGACGCTCATAAAAGTCGGACAATATCAGCGCATTGCAAAGTCGCAGAGGCAGCGGGCGGTTCTTTTCGTCTGCCGGTGCCATGCTGCGGTACAGCTCCATAACTTCGTGGACGCCGGCGAAATCACGCGCCTGAACCAGCATAAACATGACAAACGAAAACCGACGCACTGAGCCCAGTGGAATCTTTACAGTGTCGTGATCCAGTGGGCCGCCTGCGTTGCGAATGGCGGGCGAATGGGCACCAGCGCTGCCGCCGCCCGGCTTGCCTGCTGTTTCTGCTCCCTCCGCAGCGTCGGGGGCCGTAAGAGACCGCTGGAACTCACGCAGTGCCTTGGCAAACAGATCACGCCAGTCGGGCCCGCCACCGCCGTCTCGCGTAACAGTCGATCCGCTTCCGTCTTCGCCCGCGCGGAAATCCCTCCACTGACTGAACGCCTTGATGACCGTCAGGATCTGCTGGCTTGACCGCTGGAATCCCATGCGGTGCATCAGACGGTTCACTTGCAGGGCATGGTTCGGCTGGTGACTACGGAGGTAAGCCATCATGAGCATGACAAAGTGCTGTGCTGTCGGGCGGAAGATGCCGTCTTCCTGAGCTGTTCGAAGCAGCTGGGCGGCACGTCGAGGCTGTCGGCATTGAGCCAATGCAAACAGCAATGCTTGGTACGTGTCGTTGTTGTATGTGACCTGGAGCTTGGTCATGGTCTGCAAGAGCCTGTTGATGGCGGCAAGGTCGTGGCGGAATGCCTGGTGGACGAGCATCGTGTTCCACAGCGTGGCGAGCCCGCCTTTGCCGACGAGCAGGTCGCTCTCGTTTGTGGCCTTGAGGCACATGTGTTCGGCCTCGGTGAAGCGGTCGTTCTGGCAGTACGCCTCGATAATGGCGTCGTACATGGCAATGCTGGGCTGGATTTTGAGCTTCTCTGTCGCCAGCTTGTACAAGTCCAGCACCATGGCCAGTTCACCACGCTGGCCGGAAAGCGCCATAATCGTGCCGAAGCTGTATTGGTCGGGGCGGACGGCACGGCACAGGTCTTCAAACACCTTCATGGCCATCGGGTAGTCGCCACGCTCCACGTAGATGTGCAGCCGGATGTTCCAGCACACAATGTTGGGTGTGGCTCCATAGGAGCCGAAAATGTCGCGAAACACCTGCTCCACCTTTTCCAAGTCGCCGCGAACGGCGTGCACCTTGAGCAGATGAGCAAATGTGTCCTCGCCATCCATGACCGCCGAGGGGTATGTCTCGGTGAAATCGTTCCACATGCGGTACACCGTATTGACGTCGCCGCGGGCCGCATAAAAGGCAAGGTACTTTTGGAAGGTCCAGTAGTCGAGGCGGCCCGTCTCCCCTGCCGGGAAGGTGGTGTACCAGTCCTTCAGCACATCCTCCATGCCCCGAGCATCGTCATCCTCATAGAACACATTGCGAACCATGGCCCTCAGCGTTCTTCGGTTGGGATGGAATCCGGGCAGCTGGCGAGACTCGTTGTATGCTTCCACTGCCAGCCGGATCTGGCCTCTGTCGAGGGCAAGATTGATAAAGTCGTCGTAGATGCGTGCTTGGCGCCAGCGACGCACAAGAGGATATGTCTTTTGCAGGTCTGGGCTGTGCAAGGCCGCCTTGAGAAGACATCTGTACAGGGAACGGAAGGATTCCAAGTCTTTGCTGCTCACCATCGACCTGCGGTACAAGTATGCATCTGTGGCCGTTGGTTTTTCCGTTGCTGCACTTTCCGATGTGCCGGTTGGCTCGTGTGGCTTCTCTGCTGCTTCTTCTAGTGCCTTGGCCACTGCGGTTCCCATTGCTCCCTCCTCTTCTGACTCGTCCTTTTCCGGTACCTCGGCTGGTGGAACGTCTCGCGACAGCAGCACAAGTTTGCTGGTCAACGTAGACAGAGGCATTTCCTCCTCGAGCGGGACATGGTCGATGTTGTTCAGGCCGGTTTTCTTAACGCGCACAGTCCATATCCTAAAGAGCAGGCCCCAGGAAGACACATGGAGAGCGTATGCGAGGAGTGGATACAGGCTATAGTCCAAGGCATTCTGTGCTTTCCTTGCTTCCCTTTTCTGCTCTGCAGCCTTGGCCGCTGTGCGTCTCGCGGCACCTGCAGCCTTTATAGCGTTTTGCTTTGCAGCCGCTGCAGCTTCGGCCAGCTCGGTTATGGTGGCTTCCTCGGCGTTGGAAGCTCGCGCAACTCCTGCAGCATTTGCTGTTCTGGCTGCACCCAGGGCTTCCTCGTCTGCAGCCGCTTGGGCAGCCTTCGCCTCGGCCGCAAGTGCGGCAGCTCTCTGGAATGACCGGGACGCATGGCGTTTCAATCTCCTGGCTGCTCTGGTTGATAGGCTCCGGTCGAAGACGGCTAGGGCCTTTTCCGGATCGCCAAGAATTAGGTGTGCTTTGATGACAGTGGCGACAACATCGGCGTCCCACATGCTCTCGCGAAACTGGGTTGTGAAAACGCGTATGATCCTCTGCGCTTCAGTTTTCCGCTTGGACTCTTTGAAGCACAGCAGCACGCGCCGCAACAAGAGAGGATACAAGCGGTCCTTTGGGGCCAGGGTGTAGAGCGTCCATATGCGGTCAAAGGTATCAATCTGGGAGGCCAACGGCCGCACCCGAACCTTGGCCTCCAGCTCCTTGATCACTTGCAATTCTTCTTCGGTGGATATAGCCTGATCTGGGGGACCTGCGGATGACTGACCAGATCCAGCAGCTACAAATCTGGTGGATTCGGCGGGCAAGTCGGCCCTGTTTTTAGCAGCCGAGGAAAACAACGGCTGGGAAAGCGGACTGCGGCGAGCAGCCGTCGACGTGGGCCGCAAGGGATCACGAGACAGGCCCAGCGACCATTTTGGGTAGAGAAAGTCGAGCACCAAGGTGGAGGCACCGAGCGGCTCCGTCTTGGCCGGGTTGGCCGTAAACATGCCGATATAGTCGCGGAGGGTCTCGTCGGCAGCGGGGCTGTGGCACACGTGCGACGGGTCGATGTCGTTGGCGCCATGCCGAAAAAACTCAGCATGCAGTGCACGTGGCCTGTCTCCTTCGGAGGCGTTCTTCGTGCGTGGGAAGACCTTCTGGAGTTTGCGAGGCTCCAGGCCAACGGCTGATCGTTCCAGCATTGGAGCAGCCGGATGGAGGGGGGCCGAGCCGTTGGGTAGGGTTGGGAGGGGTGGCTATCGGGCTATCGAGGCATTCTAGGGGTCGCCGAATGCTCTTCCAGGCCTGCCCGGAAGGTGTCAGTATGCCGAGGCCGGAGCAGAGGCAGAGGCAGAAGCAGGGGACGGCCAGAGGAGCAGCTTCCGGGGAGTCAATGGCTGGACACGCGATCTTCTTGGGGCTCGTACCTTGGGGGAATAAATGCTAGACAGCAATTGGAAAAATGCCGCTTTTCAACCAGTTTCCAGTTCCTTTCATACATGCAATTCGTCGTAAAAATTCCTGCTTGAAGCCGCGGCTGCTGAACACCGACGAGCCGGACGGGATCTGCTCTGTCGGTCGTGATGTCCGTCCTCATTTTTTTTAGGCCGGCTGGCCAAACATGAGCTGATGGCTCTTATCGCAAATACCGATTGGGAGCTGTTAGCCGGATCGGCTGAAGGATGATCCGGGGGGGCATTGGAAGCGCTATTACATAGTACACAGGCGCTGTAATTGGCACAGCACAGGCGACGCACACAGGGCCAGCAAAATCTGAATGGTGGGGCAGAGCAGCCAGGAGGAGCAGCGAAAAAAGGCTGCGCTAAAGCAGTCGATGAACCCCACACGTGGACGACCTCTGGACGACCTCTTGCGACGAACAGCCAACGTTAGAACGACGTGCGACAGCCCCCCCGACGACCTACCGGCACCCATGCAGTTCTAACTGTGAATTGGCCAGTTGTTCAACCCGAGGGCCAACCAGCAGGTTCAGTATCCGGAGAGGACAGCCCAGGGAGAACAGAAACGAAGGACAAAATAGAAGAGAAGGAAGAGAAAGAAAAGAAAGAAAGAAAAGAGGAAGCAAACGGACACCATGGACATCACCTCGACTGTCGTCTCCTCCCGGGAGCGGGCATTGACCTTTGGCGACTACAACACATACCAGACGCAGCTGGCAAACCGGATTCACAACTGCCGCAAGAAGCTGCACGTGGCCACTCGCCATCGCGGCAAGTTCAACCCCAAGACGAGCCGCATCAGCGCCGAGCAGGTCGCCGAGGACGTCACGTATGTTTGACTAGTCTGGAATCACTCTCAGCCATGTCCAATGTCTTGCTAACCTGTTCTCTTCCAGCTATGTCCGCCTCCAGCTGCTCACGGCCGAGCGCGCCTTTGCCCACGCCATGGGCATGAAGCAGCAGTCTGCCCGCACCGAGAGCAAAGCCATCACGGGCCGCACTCGTTCCCACATCGCCTCGCGTCTCGACAAGGCCGCCAAGCATGCCGAGGTCCTGTCATCTGTGCTGCAGGAGGACGCCAGCGGCGCCAGCTCTGTCGACCGCCTCGAGGCCCGCGCATATGCTGCCATGCTGCGCGCCTCTGCCTTTTTCGAGAAGCAGAACTGGCAGCCGTCTCTGGCCAACTATGCTGCTGCCTGGGCCATCTACAGCGCTCTCTCGTCATCGTCGTCATCATCTTCGTCCTCCTCTCGCACTGATGCCCTCCGCGGACTAGTTGTTGAAACCATCGAGCCGCCACTACGCTACGCCGCATACCAGCTCAAGATGCCCCGCTCCAAGCCGATTCCCATCATTGTCCGCGAGGCTCTGACGACTGCAGCTAGCGCCAAGTTTGTCACGGGCTCCGATACCGAGGGCCTCGTTTCCCAGATCAACGACATTGACCGCCGCGTCCTGCAGCCAGACGAGTCCTCCGCAGCTGAGGGTGCCGGTGTCGTCGCATCCACCCGGACACTCACCTGGCGCTCGCGCGAGGTCCGCATCGAGGACGCTTCTATTGCTTCGGCATGGGCATCTCTGGATTTGGCCAAGGACCGTCTCGCCGCCACTCTGGCCGCAAACCTCCACACTACATCGCCCCGTGACAAGGCCGCCGCCTACGACGAGGTTCTCGAGGTTAGCCAGGACGCCGTCGACACCACCAAGGCTGCCATTGACGATCTGCGTGGCGAAGGTCTGCCGCAGAGCGACCCGGCCGTGCAGGTTCTATACATTGCCCGCACTGCGGCCAACTACGAGATGATCAGCTACCGCATTGGCCGGAATCGCGTTTTGACTGGTGACCACGACGGTGCCACTCTTCAGCAGGCTGCCGACGGCACCGCCCACGCCAAGTCGAGACAACGGACAAAGAAGGCCAAGACTGCTGCTGCTGCTGCTCCCCGGCCAGAGGCTCCAGGTCGGTTCATTGCCCGCCTCAAGGAGAAGATTGTTCTCTACGACGGCACCCTGCAGAGTCTGGAGACGGTCAAGGAGCTTCCGGGTGTGGCTGGCGACGAGGACCTGTCTGAGCAGCTCGACGCCACCGTCAAATACTTTGTAGCCTTAAAGTGAGTGCCTCTCGCTTTGCACGATTGACAATTCCGTAATTTTTTTTTTTTTTTTTTTGCTAACCATCAGATCTTTGGCTATTGCCCGGTCGTACAGCGTTGCCGGCCAGGCTGCCAATGCGCTGGCCCTGGTCAAGCACGGCTACGACCAGTGCACAGCCGCCGCCCCTGGCCTGGCAAAGATTCCGGCCGATAGTGGAGATGACGACGACAAGTCCTCGTCCTCTTCGCCTCTGCTGACTATCCGCGTCTCGGGTGCCGATGGCAAGTTCTTGCTGGACCTCTTGCAGACGGAGCTCCAGCGCTACCGTGCCTTGGTCGACATTGAGAAGCTGCAGGCCAAGACGGCCACCCCGGCACAAAAGTCCGGATCGGCAGTGGCGGCAACTGCTCCCCTGTCCCAGACTCTGGGCGCGTACCCGCGCAGCGGCGCCGTCGACCTGGACAACATTGTGGCCTACCCGCCCAAGCTGGAGGGCGTGCCGGTGAAGCCCCTGTTTTTGGACATTGCATGGAACTACATTGAGTACCCGAGCAAGTCGGGTGCTGCACGGACAGCCGCAGGAGCAGCGGCGCCGAGCAAGGGCGCTGCAGCCGCAGCTGGTGGCAAGGCCGCACCAGAACAGCCCCAGAAGCGCGGCTGGTTTGGATTCGGCCGTTAGGTGGGAGTAGGACGACGAGCATATTAAACGGGATGGGAAATAGGGACTTGTCGGGAAGGGAAAGTTCATTGTCGCAATGCCATGCGTTAGAAAAAGCGATTTACAGTGGCAGATAAAAGCCTTTTTTTTAAAAAAAAAAAAAAAAAGAAAAAGAAAAAGAAAAAGAAAAAGCATCCGTCTTATTCAATGGGGAAACATTTGCCATTTTCAAGTTGAAACTTTCCAAAAAGAACAAACATTTGAGCAAGTCACACATGTCAAAGGGAACAAATAGTTGAGCGGGGATATGTCTATTATTTTAAGAGTTCTGTCGCGTACGGCAGAGTTTATCTGTTTCGTGATGAATTTTTGTCGGAGAATAGGTGAGAGTTGTCCCTTTTTGAGAAAAAAAAAAGCACTGAGAGGAGATGGGTCATTCTCTAGACACACGTCACCTCCCGTTGCCCTTCCTCTTCTTCCTTTTCCCCTTTTGGACAGGCGATGCTTATTCATTCGCCTTGCCAAGGGAGGGCCCGTTTCCCACCGTTCCTTCTCCTCCTCCTCTTGACCCGGTCCGTTTCTTTTCCTCCCATTCTCCCCGGTCTGAAATCGCAAGCACCGTCATTTTGAAATCTCGGAACGCCAAACAAGAAAAAGCAAGAGTCCGGACCCCCCAATAAAAGATTCCCTCCCCCCACCCCCAGAAGTGTGTGCATGAGTGTTTCGTCCCGCATAGTTGTTCCCCCCTTTCCCTTTTTTGTTCGTTTGGGGAGAGAAACTGTCCAGGCATTTGTGTGCTCCACCAGGTAACCTCAAAAAGAAAAAAAGGCAAAAAAAAGAGAGTATGAACAACGTAAAAAAGGTGGAAAGATGATAGCATGAGTGTGGTAGAGTTACAACAGGGTAAATACAAGAGGAAGTGAGACGGTGATAGAGACAGGAAGAATCTATAATAGTGACACTTTCTAACGCTGGCAAATGGAAAAGCAGTCAAGCAAAAAAAAAAAAAGGAAAACGTAAAAGACAAGTGGTGAGAGGGAAAAAGATCCAAGAAAAAAAAGAAGATTGCAGAAAAAAAGAAATTGCAGAAAAGGATTTTTCAAAGATTGGCAAAAAAAATAACAAACTTTTATATTTTCCCTTTCATTCTTCTTTATGCTTTTCTTTCATAACTTCTTCAGGAACTCCTTCTTCACGGCTTGCTCTCGTCCTTCTTCTCGCCCTCAGACGGCTGACTCTCCTGGCTGCTGCTGTCCTCGCGAGCACGGTGAACCTTGTCGAGCAGGGTCAGGCTGGCGTTCTGGAGCTCGTCAACCTTCTCCTTGATCTCCTCGGCGGTGGCGGTACCCTCACCAGCCTGGCTCTTGGAGATAAACTCGCGGACCTCAGTGATCTTCTCGCGCAGCTTGTCGGTCTCCTCCTTGTCAAGCTTGTCGGCGTGGTCGTTCAGGGCCTTCTCGGTCTCGCTCAGGATAGTGTCGGCGCGGTTGGAAGCCTCAATGGCATCCTTGCGGGTCTTGTCCTGCTCGGCGAACTTCTCGGACTCGTCAACCATGCGCTGGATCTCAGAGTCGGACAGACCAGAGCCCGAAGCAATGGTGATGGACTGGTCCTTGTTGGTGGACTTGTCCTTGGCGTGGACGTGAACAATCGAGTCGGCGTCAATGTCAAAGGTGACCTCGATCTGGGGGACACCACGGTGGGCAGGCGGGATGCCGACCAGCTGGAAGTTGCCGAGCAGCTTGTTGTCCTTGACTAGCTGGCGCTCACCCTGGTAGACCTTGATCTCGACGGCAGTCTGGAAGTCGGCGGCAGTGGAGAAGACCTGGGACTTCTTGGTGGGGATGGTGGTGTTGCGGTTGATCAGGGGGGTGAAGACACCGCCCAGGGTCTCAATACCCAGAGACAGAGGGGTAACATCAAGCAGCAGCAGGTCCTTGACCTCACCAGACAGAACGGCACCCTGGATAGCGGCACCCATGGCGACAGCCTCGTCGGGGTTCACCGACTTGGCGGGGTCACGACCGAAGATGCTTTTGACCGACTCGGTAACCTTGGGCATACGGGTCATACCACCGACCAGGATAACCTCCTGGATGTCCTTGGCCTGCAGTCCGGCGTCCTTCAGGGCCTTGCGGACGGGCTCGACAGTCTTGGTGATAAGAGGGTCGGCAAGCTTCTCCAGCTGGGCACGGGTCATCTTGGTGTTGATGTGCTTGGGGCCGGAAGAGTCGGCAGTGATGAAAGGCAGGTTGATGTCGGTCTGGTGGGAAGACGACAGCTCAATCTTGGCCTTCTCGGCGGCCTCACGGATACGCTGGATAGCCATGCGGTCGCCAGACAGGTCAATGCCAGAGTCCTTCTTGAACTGCTCAACCAGGTGGCGGACCAGGCGGATATCGAAGTCCTCACCACCCAGATGGGTGTCACCGTTGGTGGACTTGACCTCGAACACGCCGTTCTGGATCTCCAGAACAGAGATATCGAAAGTACCACCACCAAGATCGTAGACGGCAATGACGCGGTCAGCCTCCTTCTCCAGACCGTAGGCCAGGGCGGCAGCAGTGGGCTCGTTGACGACACGCAGGACGTTCAGGCCGGCAATCTGACCGGCATCCTTGGTAGCCTGGCGCTGGGAGTCGTTGAAGTAGGCGGGGACGGTGACGACGGCGTTCTTGACGGGCTTGCTCAGGTAGGACTCGGCAGTCTCCTTCATCTTCTGCAGGACGAAACCACCGATCTGGGACGGCGAGTAGGTCTTGTCACGGGCAGAGACCCAGGCATCGCCGTTGCCGTGCTGGACAATCTTGTAGGGCACCTCCTTGATGTCGCGCTGGACCTCGGCGTCGGTGAACTTGCGGCCGATCAACCGCTTGGTGGCGAAGAGGGTGTTCTCGGGGTTGACGACGGCCTGGCGCTTGGCAGCAACACCGACTAACCGCTCACCATCCTCGGTGAAGGCAACGACGGACGGGGTTGTCCGGGCACCCTCGGAGTTCTCAATGATCTTGGGGGTCTTGCCCTCCATGATGGCAACGGCCGAGTTGGTGGTACCTGGGGGGGTAAATGTTAGAACGCAGTGCTCTAGAATTGTTTACTGTTTCCAGAGGCCCTGGGAGGCCATTTCGAGGCCGTGGAACTTACCCAGATCAATGCCGATCACGGAACCCTTGACCTTCTCCTCGGACGAGGTCGACTCGAAGCGGCGAGCAAGCGGAGCAAAGGCCGGGCGGAAGGTGTTGGGGCGGAGGACACCTGCAGAGCGCGAGGCTGCTGAGGTTGCCCGGGGAAGCTAGAGGCCGCTGTCAGCAAGGTTCAGGAGCTGCCGAGCGTTGCGGTCGAAGGGGGCGATAATCCAAAAACGCCGGTAGAAGCCATAACGGCCGCAAAAACCGGTGTGGGTGGGTTGACTTACAGCTCTGGAAATGCGGGAGGCCAGCATTGTGACGGGTACAACTGTGAACAGGAAGGGGGGAGAAACCAGTTCTGGAAAAACACAGGGAGGGATGAAGAAGGGGCAGACAAGCACCAAAGAAAGGGGGAGGCGATGCGCTGAGGGTATATGGAGAGGGTATGAAAGGTCACGATGGAGAGGAATGGAAACAGGCGAGGAAGAAGTTTTTATGGAGGAGCTTTTTTTTCGGCTGCTCTTTGCACTCCTCTTGAAAATTTCGAGAAGGTACGGAGAGATTCGCAGGCGAGCCACCCTATTGGCTGCAGCACTGTACTAAACAACGGTGGCCCGCTTTTGCTCGTTGCCACAGGCCCTCGAAGCTGTGGACAGTCACGTGGAGTAGAAAGGTCTCCACACGTGATCCGCTTACAAAGGACGCATATTCATGATGCCATTCTGCGAAATGCGTGTTGGGCTGAGTGAGGTCCAGGCGATCGATGGAGGAGCGGAAGACTGCGCACGGCGTCATGCAACATTGGTTGTTTTTGCACGGGCGCAGATTGGCTCCGGTTTTAATAGAGAGGCATCAGGGCAGCAAAGGATCACAGGGGTGGGCAGCGGGTGGTTTGGCCGTTTGCCGCCCTCTCCGACGGCCTGCCGGATACAGCAAATGGCTCTCGGCGAAGAGGACCACTTAAGGCCAGATTCTGCCGCTATTGCCACCGCCTTCCTAATCCTGCTAGGCCCTCACCGCAGATAGATCCAGAGATGGCGTGCAGCGATGCCGGACCAGCAAGGCAGCGAAACAGACCGCAGGAACATTTGCGAAAGACCTTGCTCGTTTTCCAGCTCGCTGCTTGCGTCGGTGAAGGGAGTCCTGTGCAGACCCGAGGCGTCCAGACGACAGCATACGGACAGCACGTCGACACAGTGCATGGACAGTGCATAGACGAGGTAGTACCCCGCCGCAGACAGGCCGCCAGCCTTGTTAGGGGCCAGCTGGCCAATCCCCACAGCGCTGACACCTCCCTAAAGCGGACTTTGGAGCGAGCCGGGCGCATTATGTTCGCCCTCAGGCCGCCCCAAGGACCGTCTGGACTCTCGCTGGGCACAGTTCCCCTGGTGGCCAGCGCACGGAGCGCCGGTTTTCTCGCCATTTGACTCCTCCGAACGTCATTTCGCAAAACTTCTGCAACATCCTCGACAACCACCGCCCAGTCGCATGCCCACGATCCCGATGCCCCCTCCGCGTCTCTCGTTCAGTCCGTAATAATACGTCCTCTGCACATTTCCCCAACACCACCCGCGCCCAGCTCAACCCGTTTGCTTTTATTCGCCGCGCTGCTATTGGCCTGGCGACGACCCACGGCCATCGTCGACTTCTCCCCACTGTCGCCACTTTTCTGCATACGATACGCCTCGCCCTGCCTGTCTCTCCTCCTTGGATCGTCTCACGACTGCGCACCGCTCGGTTCAAGGAGGGCTTTGAGATACAGGTCGCTGGACAGCCTTCGCTATGGGGATGGCCGTCAAATATGAGACACCGTGCGTGCACCACCTGCCAGGGACGGCGTTGTCGCCCTTTTTCGCCCTCTTCCCGCTGCCGTTCAACGGTCTCGTGTTGTTGTACTGCTCCTATTTCGGATCAAACTGACACTGTTTCGTCAACAGACTCTATGCCACCGAGAACCTCATCACCATCGAGCCACGACGGCACTATCGCACCAGCATCAAGCCCATGTATGTGACGATACCTTTCCCGTCCAGCCTTCCGCATTTGGCGAGGCCGACGAACCCAGGAGACGAACGAAGAGCGATCGTGAGGGAAGCGAACGGTGGGACATGTGCATCGGCTAACGCGCGCTTTTTTCTTCACTCACCTACAGTCACTGGCAGTTGCGGTCCCTTATCGGCGTCTCTGGAACGAACGCAGTCTACTACCCGGCAGGACAGGAGAGCAGATACATTCAAGAATTCAACCCACAGACGCACCGGTCGGAGACGATCGCATTTCTGTCCTTCGAGCCACGATGCCTAGTCGCCCGAGATGACTGGATCTGCTGCGGTGGCGAGGAGGGTGAGTTTGTTGCGTTCCGCCTCAGCGAAAGGAAGGGTGCGAACGGCGACGACATGGACGAAGAAGAACACGACCCTTTCAACCTGCGCAACATCGACGACTCGACATCCTCGCTCGGCATTCCGTCGCGTCTGGTCACAAAGACGGAGAAGTTCGGCCTGGAGCGGGTAAACGGCATCACCATATGGATGCCCCCGACACTGGTCCCTGCGTGCCCCGGTGCCTACACATTCCCCGTGGCCGTCTTGGCTAACAACGACAAGCATGTCACGCTGGTCAACCTGGAGGAGACCGAGGAACTGGCCAACTTGGAATACCCCGACTACGTCAACCGGGCCGTTCTCTCCCCCGATGGCAGACTGCTGGTGGCCGTTAGCGACGACCCTTATCTGTACGTCCACGAGCGCGTCGAGAAGGAACTCCCTCCGTCGTCTTCTCGCCATCTGCAGCGGAAGGAGTACGAATGGAGACTGGTGGGAAAGCACCATCTCCGCGGCCAAGACAAGGATGACACCACCGTCCGTCGAGGCAGCTTCACGGCCTGCTTTTCCAACACTGGCCAGTACTTGGCGGTCGCGACCCAGTACGGTGTGATCTCCGTCTTCCATACCGATTTCCTCCACGGCACGAACGCCCCCCTTGTTGCATGCTTCTCCTCCTCGAACCCCAGCTCTGATGCAGGCGCTGTGCGCGAAATGTCTTTCTGTCCCGGTCCGTACGACCTGCTCGCCTGGAGCGAGGATCACGGCGCCGCCGGTGTCGCCGACATGCGCAACGGCTTCGTGTCGCGCCAGATCTTGCACCTGTGTGACGACGAGTCGTACGAACACATCGCCATGAACCCTATGCCGCAGTCATCCAACGATGATCTCATTGAGGAAAGACGGAGACGTCTTCGCAGCGGGGCCATTGACGATATCGGTAGCCGCAACTTTTTGACCGGATCGCGCCTTCCCACCAGTGGCAATGCTTACTTTGACAGACTCTCTAGCTTTGAGGCTCTGCGGATGCGCGAAGCTCTCGACCGGTACAGCATGCCCTTGGACGACCCGGAGTTTATGGATGCTTTCCGGGAGCGCCGCCGACGCCGGGAACGTGAACGTGAACAAATCGAACAGCTTGACCAGCAGCAGCAACTCACACGTGAGCAGCGTGAACACCGCGAACAGCGTGAACGCGAACGTGTGCAAGACTACCTCGGTCGTCGTTCGGCCTGGGTTCTCCGCTCACGATCTGGTCTCGCCAACTCGTACAGCAGTGGTACCGGCGCCGGAGAGGCTGGCAGCGGCAGCACCCGCAATGCTTCTGCTTCTGCTACCAACAACAACACTACCGCGTCACGGCTACGCCAGCGCAGCGAGAGTGTGAACTCATCGGTCCACGACCTTCTCGGTAGCATGCGCACCTACCGGCCCGAGCGCGAGCGTGAAGTCTACCCTCCGCGAAGTCACCGTGTTAATGAGGTTGTGCGGGCAGCGCGGCGATACGCCACCACCCAAGCAGCAGCGGAAAATGACGACTCGACCGGTAGTGACGACGAGGACTCTGGCGGCGGTGAAGCGAGTGGAGGTGGCCGTATTGCCACTGGCAGTGGCGCTGGGACAAGTGCTACTACAGGAAGATTTGGGTTCCCTTCAATCGGAGATGGAGGAAGTGGTAGTGGAGCTGGAACCGGAACTGGAACTGGAAGCGGACGTACTGCCACCTTCGGGTCATCCCGACGGCAACCATGGGGCAGCATCGACAATATGCCTTACTTCAGCGGCGAGGCCACAGCCGGTGCGGGTGGTGCAGCAGAGAGCAGTATTGCTGCCAGCAGCCGAAACATGCTCGACCTCCTGCACGCGTATAGCACAGCAGAAGCCGCCATTGGAGGAGCAACGGGCACTGGCGGTGGCAACCGCAATAGCACTGCCGGCACAACGACTACCTCGGGCACGTCAGCGACGACATCTACCACAACCCGCCGTGAGCGCGGCGCCTTTGCCGGCAGCTCTCTGCTTACTACCGGCTCGCTACTGGATTGGGAGGGAGGAATGACTAATGGCGCGCGGAGAGAGCGCGATGCAGCCGACACAGTCGATAAGCTGACTGCGGGTCTAGCCTGGAGCGAAGACGGGACTTACTTGTGAGTTTCTTCTTCTACTTGTTTTCGTTATTCTTCTTCTTGCCTTCTAACAAAACAGGTATATTGGAACCCAGGGTGGTATCTTTGAATTCCACGTCAACGTTAGAGGCCGAATGTTCCACCCCAGCGTAGAGATGCGCTGATCTGAATGGGTGAATGAAGAAGAACTATGATTGGGCTGGCAAGGGGGACAGCAGTAATGGCATCTGCCTGTTTTTTTTTTTTGTTTTTTTTTTTACTTGATGCGGATGGGCCATCGTCGTTTTGATTTGCTTTTTTCATTTCCCTTGGCTGGCTGGTTCCTATTTATACGTCCGGATATCTTTTTGTTGTTGCCACTGCTTTTGGCCCTCTTTGTCTGTTTTGTTTCTGATCTGTTTCTGTCTGTTTTTGAGTGTGTGCATACGGACTATCACTGCATTTCTTGGCGTTTTCTTCCAAAGGCAATCGAGGCTTTTTTTTATTTGCCATGTATCTTGTCTGGTTTTTTGTTCCTTTTCTCTCTCTACATACTACTTATATCTCTTGTGTTTGTTTTTGTTTTGTTTTTTTTGCCTCCATGTGTGTATCGTGTTTTTATTCAAGTGTAACTTACACCTTGCTCATTCTGACATTATTTGATATTATATATCGCTTCGACAGAATATTTATATTACTCAACGAAATATTCAAATCGTTCTTAATTTTAATTTGCTTGTAAATAGACCAAAATGCTTTTTATGCATGCTAAATCATAATTTCCCGACTTTATTTTGTTTTCTTTCCTCCCTAATACATCAAGTCCGCTACCATGTCGCCCAGTGCCAGACTGCTCGTCAGCCCTGGACTCTCAATGCCCAGCAGGTTGACCCAGCCAGTGTACCCTGGTTCTTTCCGCACGATAAAGTCGGCAAACCCCCTGCCGGCCAGAACCGCCGCTTGCGACTGCAGCTTGGGACGGATGCCCGCATAGTCGGGCTGCAGCGCCTCGGTGTCAACCTCGGGCAGGTACTGCTGGATCGCCTCGATGGCCTGCGGCAGGCGCGCCGTGTTCACCGTCAGGTTGGTCGGGTCGTCAACCCACTCCACGTCCGGGCCGAACCGGATGCGGCCGGCCATGTCGAGGGTCAAGTGCGTGCCCAGACCGGCCAGACCGGGCTCGGGCGCCGGGTACACCAGCGTCGACACTCTTGGCTGGCTCGCCGAGTAGGAAAAGTAGTTGCCCTTGGCATAGAACAGCTCCATGGGGGCCGGCGTCTCCTCTTTCGGCCGCTGCCCGTGGATCATGTTGTGGACGTCGGCCGCGCCGAGTCCGGCGGCATTGACAATCGTCTCGGCCTCAATGACAAACGGCTCGTCCTGCCCGGGCGCCTGGACGTGGATCTCCCACCCGTTGTTTCCGTTGCCGCCGCCCAGCGGAGCAATGTTCACGACGGGCGAGTTGAGGGCCACCTCGCCGCCGGCTTCTTCCAGGCAGCCCGACAGGGCCTGCATCAGGCCGTGGCTGTCGACGATTCCCGTGGACAGGCTCTCGAGGATGCCGGCCTGGGCACGCACGGCAGGCTCCCGCTGGCGGGCTTCTTCGGGGTCGACCCAGCGCAGCGGCACAACGTTGTCGTTTCCTACAGACTTGCCGTACGCCTGGCCAAACGCGTAGACCTTTTCGAGGGCCTCGCGCTGGCCCTCTGACTGGGCCACGATCCATTTGCCCGTGTTGCGGTGCGGCACGCCGTGGTCGGCGCAGAACCGGTACATCTTCTGGCGGCCCTCGATGCAGACTTTTGTCTTGAGGCTGTCGGCGCCGTAGTAGAGGCCGGCATGGATGACCTCGCTGTTGCGGGATGAGGTCTCTGTGCCGACGGCATTGTGGCGTTCGAGGAGCAGGACTGACGAGGCGGCCTTGGATGCCGACGTGCCTGCCGAAGAAGCAGCAGCAGCCCGTTCAGCCAGAGCCCGGCCAACGGCCAGACCGACGACGCCTCCTCCGATTACCTGGTGCCCCAGTCAGTCCCATGAACACGGGGGGGGGGACGAGAACATCCTCCCAACTTACTACATGAGTAAATTCAGCACTCCGAGAAACGGAGCTCGAAAAGAACCGTGAACTTGTGCAGGGCCGTGATGACGGTATGGCGCGCACGGCCTGGGCCGACAGTGTACAGCACCGCCTGAGCATGGCGGAAAGATAAAAAGTAAAAACGAAAAAAAAAAGCTCCTCTGCTTTAGTATCTTGTGATTTGCCGTTTTCGTCGGGAACGGCGAATTGTTCAACGGTCGGTCGTCAATTGGCAGCAGTAGCACGAGAAGGCCGGTCTTAAGACGCCGTAGCGTTCCCCTCGTCGGGCTCCATGTCCGTTTTTTTCCCTGAAAAAAAACGGAATTGGCCTATGGCGCGATTGCCGATATAGTCGGAGTCCATGTCCGCAGTGCAGCAGTCGCCAATGGCCATGGCTGTGGTTACCAAAGTAGAGTTGCACCACAGTTTCAAGGTTGAAGCAGCGATACCAAAGCAGCTGCAACGACAGATCGTGGCCACAACCTAAAAAGACCTGCCAGTCGTCAATCTGAGACGGGTTGCATCGTAACAGCTGCACCCGAGCGTGCAGATTGCAGGTCAAGCGAAAAAAAAAAAGTTTACTCCTATGCGGCAGTTTCACAAGCACATGCCGGGTAGGTCAAAGTTTTCGAAGAGCATCTTCATTGGCGGCAAATCCTTTCCTGTTGCTGTGCCCAGAGTTGCAGGAATTTTGATGCAAACCAAAAGTATGAGTGCCGGAATTGACCATGCCAACATCCTCTCACACCCAATTGACCCAATTGCCGGCTGTGATACCGGCCGGCAGCGGATGCAGCCGGGAGAGGAATTTGGAGGATTAGAGAGCTGACTATCGATACAGGCACAAGTGTAACTGGAAATGCCTCAGTTGTAATGCATATGCAACTGGCGATGTTTTCTTTTTTTGTGTGTGCATGAGGCCAAAGAAAGTTCCTGATTGTGAGATCTTGAAGATAGCCTCAAGTGGCCCAACCTTTCTTATTCTTGCATCAAAAGTTTGGTTCAAGAGGTCAAAGCCTGGCCAACACTTTCGGTAGTGCCTTTTTCTTAAAGATACGAGCTTCCAGCTTGTTTTTTTCGGCTTGCTTTTTTCTTGGAGGACGCCGTTCTACATCGACGTTGCATCCGCCGTTGCGAGCTTTGGCAAGGGGTAAATCTGTTCTTGTTGCCCTTGCCGAATGCCAGCCGGTGTTATTTTGCGTACACTACGGAGTGTGTAATTGCTTACGAGTGCTACTACAACCTCTCAAATAGGGCGTATTTGCTGCGCATCTTCGTATCATAGAGATATCTTGTGATAGCGTTGCATCAGCTACCCACCAGGATGGGACTAACAAGTTCTGGAGTTACAGTGAGCGGTTCTTTTAAAGGGGTTCTTCCAAACATGAGATGATTTTCGTTGGACGTGTTGACTTTCTCAAATATGAAGGACATAGTACTCCAAATCATACGGCACACCCGGGTGTTCGCCAGTCAGCCTTTTCCATCACTCTTCGTTTACATAGTGCTCCGTAAAACGCCTTGCCGTAATTCCCATGATGGTGCCATGTGCCAATTGCCCAAACAAGGCGGGCCCCTGCGGATGTGCTCCGTCGGCAAACGGCCAGCAACGAAACGAAACATTTCCCAGGGAACATCCGTTGTCGTTCAAATATTGGCCGCGCTACTGGTCAAGCAAATGTCCCTTCCATTGGGAAGCTAGCTTCCCTTAAAAATAGCCCGATCAAAGTGTGACAGACACACAGTTGAAACACAGGAGGAGGGTATGTCATTACACGACGCAAAAATGACATTCTGCGGGCAGCTCGTAATGGTTCCCAGGAAACTTGTGGACTTTGTGGGCCCCTCGGTCGGTTTTGTGGGATTTGGCAGTGGCCCTTACCAATCTACCGGGCAGGTCTCTTGAGTCTTGACCTTTGGTCTCGGCCCCCTTTTTGTGCATCTGGCAAGAGTGGCTCTGCTCTGGGACGCGTGCGTGGTCCGGGATTCCCTGCCAGCTGAAGAGCAGCCGCCTCAGCGCTAAGCCGGTTTGCTGAAAGGCTGAGACGAAGGCGAGCATTGGCCCGACAAAACGGATGCAAGCTCTGCAATAAGAAACGAGCAAAAAAAAAAAACCTAAGAGACTGCGCTAGCACAGGGGAACAGAGCCGGTCGGAGCAAGAGTCTCCTTTTGCCATATGTATGAGCCCAGGGGCCAGGGGTTCGGAAGCGTGCCGATTTTAATTCGAGCCTCCTGGGCAATTGGGGGCCTGACGGCGGCACTGGGGAGCCAGGAGTGGTTTTCGTCAACGAATACTCGTACAGAAAGTAGTTTCTGAGCTTACTTTGGAAGTACTCCTCGCCGGCTTCGTGGATATCATCCTGTCGTTTCTTTTTCTTGGTCTTTGACCGCGTCAATGCACACATGGCATATTCTCCGCGAGACGAACAAAAAGAAAACAAGGGAGCATCACCTGCCCGTCGTCAAGCCATTGCCGTCGCCTCCCCGACTGCGGAACCAAAACACAGCACTGCCTGTTGGAAATGAAAAACGAGTCGCAATATAAAACAAGAACGAAATGTGACCGCAAACCGTGCCATACTATGGGCGAGTAATAGGACCCAAACTAAGATCTTCCTGCGGCTGTCCAATTTACGCAAGAGACACCGGGTGCGCCACTCGCACCTTCCCTTTCTCCTTTCGATATCGATTCTGCGCCGCCCGTCCTTTGTGTCTTCCTGCCATTCTGCCCCCAAAACTGCGTCACGGGTTCTGGGCACTCTACCTCCGGGATAGGGATCCGCCCCTCCAATCACACAGCAGCACCAGCTCTGGTGTATCGCCGGACCCCTGCGATCTTAACTGTGCACGGAAGGTGCAAATGGCCAAACCCATATCCATGCTACTATGAGAGCCACTGGCTCTCACCTTACGGTGAATCATTCCCTGGTACCGTGCTCCGTATTATTGTTTCTTTTGCGGAGGTCACAAACCAGAATGGCTGGTTGTGTGGATATTGAGCTGCCTAGGGCTGGCACGGGGCACAAGGCAAAAAGCAAGGACATGCTGGTTGGCTGGCTGACTGTCTCTGTCTCTCATAATGAAGATGCAGGCACGGCCAGTGGCTTGAAGCAAAAAGCAAAAAGCAAAAAGCAAAAAGCAAAAAGCAAAAAGCACGGGCACCAGCCATTTGGTTCCGAGGCAGAAGGCAGCTTTCCACCTTTCCTTACTGTGCACACAAAATAAAGAGCAAACAAGTTTACTGTTGCAGTTGCAACCCTATCGCCAATGCATGCGGCTCCCAACCGCGTCGTGAAAGACGCGCTTCGAACATGCAGGAGCCCCTCCCTACATATTTACATCCTACGAGTGTACGAGTATCTTACCATGCAATATGCAACATACTCGTGACACGGATTGTCTTGCTTCCTGCAGATGTCAGACAGAATAGACGAGTCAGCACTATAGTCAGCACCGAAGCGGACCGCGACGTTGTAGTGGGCAATTTGGCAGAGAGGCCGTCGCGTCTTAGTGCATGCGTACTTTTTTAGAGGCAGGAAGGAATGAATCCATTTACTAGTAGAAACAAGATACTTTAAACGACGGCCATTAAGGACAACCAGACACCACTCGTGCTGACTGAGGCAATCGCATGCCGACATCCATCGTTCCTGCTTTTGTCGATGTGCCCCTGGTCGTGCCTTCCCAATGTTTTGATTGATCTAGTGCGGGAGCCCATTGGGTGGCGGCGGCCAAGCGGGAGAGACAAGAAGAGGAAAGCATTCCGCACCATAGTGGAGGAGCGTGCTCCCACGCCTTACTCCGTTCGTTATCCAACTGAGTCTGGCTGTTTATTTGTTTTTGATGTGTGTTTTTGTGTGTTTTGATGTTTTGGTCAGATGCCAAACCGCAGACAACCTGCATCGACAAAAAGGAAGGAAGGACTTGCAGAGTGCATATAATGCATACACTCGTAGCTTCCGTTTCCGTGTATTACTCGTAGACGCTCTTCCCCTCCCTGCGTCCTGTATCCGCCTGTCATTCATCGCTCCTTCCCCACGGCCGCCTTAGAGACCGCCCTGGCCGCAATCGCAGCTTTCCCGGAGACCCATCCGGGGCGCACATACCTAGCATCTTGCCTCAAATACCCGGGAGGCAAGAGCGACCCAGGCCTCCAATCGCCCCATAGGACACATGGCATTACTCTGAACGAGCCACTTCTTGTGGAATTGTTTCTCTCGCCATCCGTCCCATCACGATTCACTCCCTTGTCAAACGATAGACGAAAAATTTTCCCTCGTCAGTGTTTCCAACCTCTAGCCTAACCACCCCCTCGTCATTTCATTTCCCTGCCCACAGCCTCCTAGTGTGCGGACCACCGTAACATTCAAACGGCCAGACCGTGCCAGCCCGTTTAGGTGTGGCCTTGTGGGAGTTGAGGAGTGTGGACAAGTGTGGATTAGACGTGGGTGTCTTCCCGAAGGCACGGACGTCTGGCCTCTGCACATTCTCGGCACACTCAGCACACTCAGCACGCTCAGCACATTTCAGCACACGGCAAGGACTCCCAGAATCACACCAGTCACAGCCAGAAACCCACTCCCAAATCCGCATACCCACTTGCAGCGACACATCCACGCGCAAATCCACCAACATCCACAGGCACGCGCCAACACCCCGGCCGTCACCCTCGTCCGCGCTATTGCTCTCTGGCACTATTGCACGCCTAATCAGCCACCCTGGTCATCCCCTGCCCGCTCGCCTCCTCACCCCTGCGCGTCCAAACATCCTGGCTCTGTCTGGTCTTCGGCTGCCGTTAAGTGAAATCTCAAATCTCTTTCTGTCATATTTTGTGCATATCCTGGATCTGGTCTTCTGTTTCTGTCCTCTTCTTTCCCTTTTCCCTCATTTATGTGCTGCTGCATGTTTACACGGCAACCTCAGCATCGTCACTTTTTTGCAGCGGCGCCCCGCCTGTCTTGACTTACACCGCAACACACGCCAGGCACCAACACGGCTTCACATCTGGATCGTCGGTCCCCCTAATAACCCACTGTCAATTTAAAGAGCAGCTCCACCAGACTGGAACAAACGTCGACTCTGGGGAGGAGGGGTGGCAGTTTTGCAGCTTTGCCTGGCATTCCTTGCTAGAATATAGAAAAAGGAGAGCACGGCCGTTTCTCCAAGAACTTCTGGCAGACGATTTTCAACTTTCAACGGCCGTCAAACAGCCCGCCAGACGCCAACAAGGCCACCAGCCATGCAGCCTACTACCTTTGCCTCGGCGGCAGCCGCCACGCTGGCAACCTCAGGGACTCTCATGTCACCCTCGACAACAACTCTGGACTCGCTGCAGAAATACCCCAGCAACACATCGTCACGACGGACTCGCCCACCAGACCTGCGTGACGAATCTACCGCTGATGAAAACAGAGTACCGCTACGGTCCGGACCTGAGAAGCTGACACGCCGCGAGTCCCGTCTCGGCCTCCGTGGCCTTTTCTCCCGGACTGGTGTCCAAGACGTGCGCGCCTCCATAGCAGATCTGAGCAAGTGGCCGTACGCCTACCACCAAGCACGATCCGAGTCCCTTCTGTTCCGGGACACGCCAACACCACTTCACCAGAACCGGGACATTGACGCGGACTCGAACGTGCAGTCCATTGTGCAGTCCCAGCCCCAACCCCAGCAACCAGAGCCAATAGAGCCAATACATACTTCCTCTGTTCCTGAGCGGCCACCAACACAGGCCTCGATGCGACCAGTTGCGGCTCCACCGGCAGCGGCCGCACCTGCACCTGCAGCAAAGCCAAAGAAGATTGTTGTGCCTGCCCGTAGTAGGACGCCAGTTCCAACGACCCGGTCGAGGCGAGGCTCTCTGGCTACGTGGGACCCGCCCCCTCTGTTCCAGGCTTACCCGCAGGCGATCAAACATGCACAGCTACGGGCCTGTGCTACACCCATCGAGACACTGGTGCGCATGCAGGGCAGTCGGCGCGGCAGCGTGAGCGGCAACGGCTCTCTGCGTGGACCTTCGCCCAGTGGCTCGATCGACGAGGGTGCATCAATTCATGCTGCCGACCTCGCCAGGCGCAGACATGGCCGGAACACGTCTGCGTCTTCGCAGCGCCTCGACTGGACCAGCAAGATCTACGTGCTGGTGACTTCTGGCTACCTGCTCCAATATGCCGGCGAAGGCTCCTTTGATCGTCTCCCTGAAAAGATGCTTCAGATTGGCAAGGATTCGGCTGCATTCGCGAGCGATCTGATCCCGGGCCGCCACTGGGTTCTTCAAGTGTGCTCTGTCATGGACGAGGATGGTCCACACAACACCGATTCACGTTCGTTGTTTTCGCGCTTGTCCTTCCGTCCCAACGAGCGCCGGAACGCCTCAACCTTCCTCATGGTCTTTGAGAATGCCGACGAGATGGAGAACTGGATCACCACTCTGCGTCGCGAAATCGAACACCTGGGCGGCAAGAAGCACCTCTCGGAGACTGGAAAGCCAATGCCCGAGGGCAATGTGCTGCAACTCAAGGCCCAGCCCAGCCAACGGACCCTCGTCGTGCGGGACCCGGAGCGTTTCTCCCGTTTGATATCGCCACAGGACCTGCCCTGGCGACCAGATTCCGCCGTCGGGGTCAGTGGTGGGGGCAGCGAAGGAAGTGGCAGCATGTCCTTTGTGCAACCCGATGCCTCTACCCGGTCGAGTGTGATTTATGACCTTGAGACATACCGTGATGACATGTCCGCAATGTCAGCCACAAACAGCATAATCTCCCAGGATGGCCACCATCTCGAGAGCCTGCGTGACAGCGCTGGGCGTCTTTCTTTCATCTCGTCTGGCCAACGGACCATTGTGACTTCGGAGGGCTCTTCGGCACCCTGCTCTCCAACCCGGGACAGTTTCGTGAGCTGTCAGGAGGAACCTCTGCCCACGGACTTCCCTACAACAACCGGCACCAAAGAAGCCAAGCCGCGCCCGAATGCATCCGCCATCCTCGATCGCCGGCAGTCTGTTCGGCAACCATCACAGACTTCATCGGTCCATGTCCAGCCACAGCACCAGCTTGGCAACCCGACTGCCTCTTTCCCTTCGGGCTCTGCACCAACGACGGGCCTTCGGCCTGAGATGGCTGCCGTTATTAACGGCTATGCATTGGCATCTGGTCACTCTCACCCAGACCCACCGCCTTCCGCTCCGCCCCAGCAACCTTTACCTAGCATTCCAAACTTCAGTGTCCCCAACGTTGGATCCAAACGCTACTCCATGGCGAGATCTCCGTCACTCGAACAAATTTCGTCTTCCTTGCCGTCGCAAACAACACTAGCTCCAAGTGCCGCGATTAGATCTATTTCCACCCAACATGCCACTCCAAGGGCCGGTGTGCGCCGGCCGCCACCACCGGCCCTGGCCTTCTCCCGCCCCCTTTCCATCGTTTCCGACCAGCCATCTCCTCTTCCCACTCCACCTCCGCGGTCTCGAGACATCTCCCACACAACCGATACAAAGATCAGCCATGGTGACAATGACGGGCGGCCGCCTTCGTCAAGACGGGCCCAGGTCCAGGTCACTGTTCATGCAAGCCCAAAGAGGCAATCCAGAATGCCATTGTCTTACCAACCTGTTGAGCATGTCCAGGAACGGACTGAGGTCCGACGCCTAGTGATGCCGATGAAGCAAAGCAAAAACTACGCTTTTGAGGGCCGCCAAATGGTCGATGTTGAACCGGCTGGGTATGCCATTCCGCGGTCTCGTTCTGCCATGGGCTCGTATAACATACGGCAGCAGAACAGCTCCCCACCGCCACCCCTGCAACGAGCAGGCAGCTACCGCTACCATCGGCCCGGTGCATACACGCCCCAGCCAGTTCGCCAGCTTTCCCGTTCGCCTTCAGCAGCGTCGTCACTTGCCCCACAACCGGAGTCTTTCGCTATTCCTGAGATGAATTTCCAGCGCAGCACTGAAGCAAGCCGTGGCCGACGCCTCGTCAAACCACCACCACCGTCCTTGCGTACCTCGGTATCCAATGCTCGCCTCCAATCCAACTCTGGTTCCATCAGAGGGAAGGGTCTCTTTGGCCGGAAGAGCATGCCGCAGTTAACAGAAGGACCGCCCCCGGCACCGCCACCGACGTGTGCGCTGCCGCCACTTCCTGACCACTATCACTAAACCACCAGCCTGTCCGAGAACACAGGCTCTTTCTGCTCTCTGGTGACCTTCAATCCTTCCGATTTCCTTTTTTTCTCGTCATTTTTTTATTGTGTCGTCATGAGCCAGCAACTCACCTGCTTTCCTTTGTTTCTTCCGTTTCTTTTGTTTCTTGGGCCAGGCGCACGGTAGAGATCTTTTCGTGCTTCGATGCACATGGATACACAGGACCTGTTTTGGGGGATCTTCGAAGCTTATTCTTTGGGTTATTGCTTTTGGGTTTTATGCCATGTATTCTATTTCCCGTAATGATTTCTTAGTTGTAATGTATGATGACGTTGGAAACCGAACGTTACGACGACGTGAAAGTGAATCGAGTCTGTTCTGAGGCGAATCCTGGGCCTTGCCCCACTAATGCGTGACTACACGCTAAAACCGCGAAAGACGATAACAATGTATCTTCCTAGTAAAATATGCGGAGCGGTACTTTGGTTTTGCCCCACACTTTATCGAAGGCGGGCAAAAAATTAGAAAGCAGAATTCACACAAACCGTGAAAAAAAGGGCGAAATCCATCATCAACCCATCGCGACAGATTGCAACCACCAACAACCTACTTTTCCGACAATATTCACTCGGAAAACCACCGACCACCGCGTCAAGGAAAGAAAGAGCATTTATCAGGATATATTACTCACCCTGGTATCCTAACGAGCATCCCTCTCACAGCCACCTGAGAGCCTCCTCCCCCACCAACACGAACCAAAAAAAATCGAAGCACACGCACACGACGCAACCATGTCGACCTCAACGCTGGCCAACCGGCCCAAGCACGACTGGGCTGACGATGACGACGCTGACGAGGCTACATCTAACGAGCTGCCGCCGCCGCAGACGATCTCCAATAAGGACGGCACCAAGACCACCATCAGCTACCGCTTCAACGACCAGGGCCAAAAGGTCAAGACCACCCGCCGCATCCGCTTTACCACGCACCGCGAGGTCGTCAACCCGCGCGTCGCCGACCGCAAGCACTGGACAAAACTCGGCCTGTCTGCCAAGGACGGCGCGGGCCCGGCTGCCGACACCACCTCGATCGCCGAGAACATGATCTTCCGCCCCTCGGCCAACTGGCGCAAAGATGCCAAGGACGAGGCCAAGGACCCCAACGCCAACGCCCTCAAGGAGAAGCTCAAGGACAAGAAGGTCAAGTGCCGTATCTGCAACGGCGAGCATTTCACGGCCCGCTGTCCGTACAAGGATACCATGGCCCCCATTGGCGAGACCGCCACCGGCACCGACGACCTCGACAACGGCGGCGAGGTCGGCGCTGCCACCAAGGCCGCCCTGCACGCCCCCGTCGGCGGCGGCAGCACAGACAAGAAGGGCTCCTACGTTCCCCCCGCTCTCCGCGGCGGCCCCGGCGGTGCAGGCGCAGGCGAGCGCATGGGCGGCCCGGGCAGCGCTTCGGGTGCTGGCGGCAAGTATGGCGAGCGCGACGATTTCGCCACTCTGCGGGTGACCAACGTTTCCGAGATGGCCGAGGAGCAAGAGCTCCGGGACATGTTTGAGCGGTTCGGCCGGGTGACGCGTGTATTTTTGGCCAAGGACCGGGACACTGGGCTGGCCAAGGGTTTTGCGTTTGTGAGTTTTGCGGACCGGGGCGATGCGGTCAAGGCGTGCGACAAGATGGACGGATTCGGTTTCAAGCACTTGATTTTGCGGGTGGAGTTTGCCAAGAAGGCAAACTAAGGAGGGATTAGATGCATGATGAAAAAGAGGCAGGCAGCATGTTTTAGGAGATGCCAAAAAGTTTTCAGTATTGTCAGTTTCTAGGGAGGGAGTGCCAAAAAACAATAACAAGCATAGATCTTGTTCCGAGAGAAATGGAACGGACCTGGTGCCGTCTACACGGAAACATGAAAGAGTGTTTTTTGCAAACGTCACGTCCGAGTTAAAACATATTTGACTGCCATTTGTAATGTTTTAACTATTGTACATTAACTTCCGCTTTTCGAGGTGCCTTCAACTTGGTGCCAGATCTCAATATGAAAAGAACCATAGTAGACCGTGATCTTCTTTGGTGTTTGCTTGAGTCTCTTGTCTCCTCTTCTTGTTCTTTGTCTTCTTACCGTCCTCCTTTGCTGGCTCTTTTGGAGGGTCTGGTATGGCTTCCTTCTCGACAATCCGTACTCGTCCAGGACTAACATCAGTTCGTCGATGCTTATTTCGCTTGTCCTCAAGAAGCAGCGGGTGATGCTGCAAATCCAGCTGTGAACACAGCCTCCTCTCCGACAGCAGCTGTGGTGTCAGAGCCTCCTGGAGATGGTCTCGGGCCAGACCAAATTGCTGTTTTGCTTCGGCGAGTAAAAGCCGTGCCTCTGCGGACTGGGCAAGTTGTTGGTCGTATGAAAGTACGGCCTGGAGAATGCTGTTGTGGGACCGCAGCCGGATTGTGCTGCTGTTGTCTCTGGATGGGTACTTTTTGCTGTGATCTGATGCTTCTTGTTTCGCACCGCTATTTGGTTTCTCAGGTTGCATTCCGGCTGCTTGGTTTCTTGTTGCAACAGCCGCATTCTTTTCGGTTTTCCGTGCCAATTGTTGACGATCCTGCTGGTGGACTGCCTGCTGTCGTGGCCTCTTCCTTGGAAGCGGTTGAGGCTCCCAGTCCGTGACTGGAAGCGGCAACAGAGGAGGTGGTCTCTTGCCGTATTTGCGGCTGTCGTCATTGCTGGCATTGCTTGCAACCGTGCTTGGATCTGCAGTCTTCTTCATCGGAATGGGTGGCAGTGGCCGTGGACTCGACTGCTCGGACGGATAGCACGACGATGTCGAATCTGGCGAAAGCGGTGCCGGCGGCAGAGGCGAGTACTGCCGTCGGTCGTGCAAGCGCGGAGGGACGATAGGCGGGTTTGTCTGGCGAGCCATGCTGCGATTTCCGTCCGATAGCAGCCAATGTAACTGCCTATTTTGGACAAGAATCGGGACTCTACACACAAAAGTGGCTAGAAACTGCAAAGCATTTCAAGTTTTGCTTCATGGCTACCTTTTTAAAAATATTCTCCAGATTCTATTCTTTTGCGAGACCCATCTTCTCTGCAATGTTTACTGATGGCACCAGTTCGCCCATATCATCCGGTGAGGGTATAGCAGATGGCGTAAATAAATACGACGCTGGTGATGTGTGGTTGCTTATGTCGCAGGGGAGGTAAACAAGGCTCAACCAACCGGACACGGAACGGTCACTCATTCAACCGGGTGGTACTGCCCTTTGCAGCGCAATGCATAGCCAGCCAGCGACCAATCTTTCGTGTAATTCGTTCGAGATGTCCAAATCATGAGGGCTCAATAAATTACTGAATAATTTGACTCGTTTTCTTCAATCTCATTGTGTGCAACCATCTCATCTGGAGAGATCACGTCATCCAGGTTCCTCCATTTGTCTTCTTCCCCTTCGGTTGTCTTGTGACTGGACTCCCTGGCTTCCCTTTTCCCATCAATTTGTGCGATGGCCCTACGAGGCTCCATCGTTATCAGTGGGGTTGCAGACAGGGCATTAGCAGACGCCTTAGCCCAAGCAAAAGCCGCTGGGCTTCCCGCTATGGGCTTAGGGCCGTTGGGGAGCGCATTGCGGGCCTGCTTAGGCGTGCACTGATTCGTCTGCGGGCTCTCTGGGCGCGTCGCTCCAGGGGTCGTTTGGAGGCCATTTGCAATTTTTAGCATGTGACAGCCCCTCCGGTGGCTCAATGCAGCAAATGCCAGTTGAAGCAGCAGACGCCCCCACCAAAAGCTGTCCCAATAGCTCGCGTGCCCTCTGCGTGTTCTCGTGCCCAAACCACCATTAAAGCCAGAATTTGCCCACTTTCGGACCGGCTTGTCAGTCCGCATTGGCTTCGCCTCTTTTCTCAACGAAAAAAAAAGACGAAGGTCCCGAGTGGGACTGGCTTGGCCCGGCCGCACGGCAAAGTGGGCTCGCAGAAGTCTGCGGAAAGTCAGCAGAAGGCCTGCGAAGCAGCGAAAAGCCTCTCTGCTGTGCCAGGCTGGCATTCATCCGGCCAGGGACCGACCCAATAAAAGGCCGTTCGACCCTGTGAGGTGTGTGCTGTGCGACACGTTTTCTCTGGCTCTTACTTCTGAGCTCTGTTTCCTTGACACATCGATTTGGAGTTGCCTCTGGAGTAAAAGTGCTCTCTAGCCGCGCCGTTCCTGCCTGTTTCTCTCGCTCTTTGTCATGGCCCCACCCTGAGCTTGGGTCCTCGCTGCTTTTGTGTCGTCATCTGAGCTCCTGCAGACGGAAGAACGTGGGAGGAGAAAAAAAAACGACAACTTCTCGGCATTGCAGTTCACTGCCGGACAGAGCCAACCCGGCACGACGCTGTGCCAAGTATTGGAGTTGTCACATCCCGCGTTCCAACTATTTGGCCGCACCAATTGACCCGAGACGAGCGTCCCGGTCCTTTCTCCCTCGTCTCCCTCGTCCTTTAGTCTTTTAAGCTTCATTTTCCCCCGAGGCAGTCTGGAACTGCTTGATCATCCCGCCCATTGCGTATTGGCGCCCTGCATTGCTCCTCTTCAACACCATTTTCCGAACTGCTCTTCTCAACATGAGCTCCGGAGCCGTTTCCCCGCCCGAGCAGTCCGCCGGCTTGCGGCAGCGCCAGCCTGCTGCCGTCCCGACCTCGTCTTCGGCGGCAACCTCGGAAGCTGCCACGGCTGTCCCTACCGATGCCGCCGACGAGTCTGACGACGAGCCCGCGGGCGAGTCGGCGCAGGTTTCTGCTGAAACCCAGAAACTCAAGAAAACATACGGCCGCACCCCTGACGGGACCAGTAAGTAGCCCGCCATAGAGCCTTCTCCAGCTCTCCCGGCTAACCCACCCCCTCCTTCCAGTCTTCACCGTCCCTACCACCCATGACATGGTCTCGCAGCTGCTCGACCCTCGTCAGCCCAAGAACCTCTCGGACGTCATCGTGCTGGCCGTTCTCGGTCTCCACATCCTGGCCGCCTACCTGCTGCCTGCCCACCTGAAGCGCCCCGTGTTTGCCGCCATCTTCATCTTCTGGCGTGCCTCTTACAACATTGGCATCGGCTGGCTGCTGACCGTCCAGTCCAAGTATCGTCAGCTCGTGCAGTGGGCCAAGCGCTGGAAACTCTTTGAGAACCCTGCGACCGGCCAGAACCCGCGGCCATGGCTCTACAGCCTGCTGAAGCGGGAGCTCGAGGCCAAGATCCCGGAGGACTACAGCTTCGAGAAGGCGCCCATTGAGTACAATACCTGGCTCGTCTTCCGCCGCGTTGTTGACCTCATTCTCATGTGCGACTTTGTCTCCTACTGCCTGTTTGCCATTGTCTGCGGCCACCGCCCCGAGGGCGAGGGTATGGCCTTACTCATCGGCCGTTGGGTCGCCGGCATTGCCCTTTTCGGCTTCAACCTCTGGGTCAAGCTGGATGCCCACCGCGTTGTCAAGGACTTTGCCTGGTACTGGGGCGACTTCTTTTACCTCATCGACCAGGAGTTGACCTTTGACGGCGTGTTCGAGATGGCTCCCCATCCCATGTACTCCATCGGCTATGCCGGCTACTACGGCATCTCCATGATGGCCGCCAGTTACGACGTGCTCTTCATTTCCATCGTTGCCCACATGGCCCAGCTCATCTTCTTGACTGTCGTCGAGAACCCCCACATTGAGAAGACGTACAACCCGCCCCAGCCCCGTGTCCGGACCAACAGCACCGCCGCTGGCGACGCCATAAGCGCCCTGCAGTTGCAACAGGAACTGCAGCTCCAGCAACAGGATGACCTGAACCTCCTTCCGCCGGCCAAGGCTGCCTCTCCCACGGCTGTCCACGACCTGTGGGGAATCACCAACATGGATCTGTTCCGTTCAACCGACTACTCTGTTCTGCTGCTGGCCGCGTACATGGCCTGCATCACAGTGGCCACCCCTAACACTAATCTTTGGCAGGGCATTTTCCTGGCACACGCTATCGTCTGGCGTCTGTGGTACAATGTTGGCCTGGGTATTATCCTGACGCGCCAGTCCAGCAAGAAGATGTTCACGCGGCACTTCCTCAAGTTTGGCGAGGGCGGCGACGAGGCCTGGCGCCAGTGGAAGAGCATGTACCACCTCAGCATGGCCATGTGCCACGGCTCGTTCATGGCCGCTTGCTGGAAGATGTACACTGTTCCTGATGACTGGCACTACGGCTGGGCCACTCTGAAGCACGTCATGGGTATCAGCCTCATTGCTTTGCAGCTGTGGACCGCCGTCAGCATCCATGACGAGCTCGGCGAGTTTGGCTGGTTCTACGGCGACTTCTTCTTTGACAGCACCGGCAAGCTGACGTACAAGTCCATCTACCGCTACCTGAACAACCCGGAACGCATCATCGGCACAGCCGGTCTTTGGGGTGCTGCCCTGATTACCTGGAGTCGCTCCATCTTCGCACTGGCCTTGATGAGCCAGCTGTTGACACTGGCATTTATCGAGTTTGTCGAGAAGCCGCACATGCAAAAGATTTACGGTCGCAAGCTGCGTGCTGAAGCTGGCCTAACCAAGTTTATTCGCAACTCGCTGCCGCCGCCAGTCAAGGAGTGGCAGCAGAGCGTCGACCGTGTCTTTGACGAGACCCGCCACTTTGTCGAAGATTTCGTCGACACCGCCCGTCCCAAGCTGGCAGCTGGTGTTTCTACGATAGTCCGTGACACCACGGCTCTGTTCAACAAGTACCCTGCACGTCTCACAATTACACGCCTGGCCCCCGACCTGGCTGGCTTCGACCCCAAGTTCTACAGCCTGACAGTTGGGGGCGCTGCTGGCGGCGGCCAGTCTATTAACATTGACCCCAAATCTTCGGCATCCACGCCGACTACCCTTGTTCTGCCCTACGGTGCCCCAATCCGCGTGCGCTGGACTGCTCCGGTCCACCATAGCAAGAAGGACTGGGTCGGTTTGTACCTGGTTACCGACAACAGCTCGCGTGAGGTCACGGAAGTGTCATCGCTCGGCCGCTGGGTGCCGACCTGCCGGGGTGTCTACGACCGCGCTGGCGACCGGGGCATTCTCGAGTCCGACGAGCCGGTCAAGGCGAAGTCCAACAACTCGACTGACTCGAAGCTCGTCGAAGGCGAAATGATCTTCGAGGGCGACCGTCTCTGGTGGCGCCAGGGCGTGTTCGAGTTCCGCTACCACCACGACGGCAACCACAACGTCATGTCCATTTCGCAACCGTTTGAAGTCCGCATTGCCAAGTGGGGTGGCGACGACAATGATGACGACAGCGAGCTTGCTGAGAGAGACATTTCTTACGAGGTCAACGACGTGGCATCTGCTCTTCTACCCGTGGTCCAAAACTGCCTCGACCGCGATCCGGACATTGCCCCTGGCACGGCCGACGAGCCATTTGGTGGCCACGTGGTGCGGGACTCAAAGTATGCCCGGCGCGTGGTGTATGCCATCCAGCACATGTTTGGTATCGAGTTTGCGCCGGCCGTCGTGCCAGCCGATGGCAACGTGCGGAAACTGGCGTACCGGATCTGCAATGCGAAGCAAGTACTTGTAAGTATAACACGGTAACAGCTTTGTGGCTATTTCCTTTGTTCTGTTGGTTTCTTGTTCTGCCCGGGTTGTTTCTTGTCTATTCTAGGTTTTTCTCTTCCCTTCCAGTTATGTCGAGAATTCTCTCGTTTCTTCCATCTCTGGTGTCTTCTGGATGCTTCCAGCCCCTTCCTGTCCCCCCTGGATTTGTACTTTCTCGGCCATTCTTGTACTTTCTAGCATTCTTCAGTCTCCCTATTTTTAGCCATATCTGGTTCCTTCTCAATCTTTCTCGGCCCCTCTATATCTTTTCTTGTGCTACCAAGCTGACTCGAACAGGCACCGTACAGTATGTCGCCATCACGATGACGTAGATGTCGATTGTGGAAAAAAAAAAAAAATGCCTTGCAAAGTGAATGAGACGCAAACGAAATGTCTACTTCTTGCAGTGCCGAGACATGCGTTGTACACCACACCTGCATTTGACGACAACTCTCTTCTCTTGGCGTAGTTTTGTGCCAGTGTGCTGTGTTTCCTTGATGCGTTTTTCCTTGTGTCTTTTCCTTACGTTTCCTATTCCAGAATGACTGCATATACCACGGCGAAAATATCCAAAAAAGGAGTGACTGATAGAAAACTTGGGGTGTTGATGATGATTGAGTATCTGAGCATGGGAATAGGATAGTCAAAATAAAAAAGAAGTAAAAAGTGAACGTGAAGCACGTAAACGAACATAAGCTTTCGAAAAATAGAACCTTTTGAACATTAGACTACATATTATCCTCGCTGGATGGTCAAGGTACTCTAGAGTTTGAGGCGTGTTGCATATTCAACTCCCAACATCCAACCAAGTAAATAGGAAACAAGACCAAAAAGAAAACTAGCCTTTGTCCATAGAACGAGGTTAATACAGAGGCAGAAAGGCAAAAAATAAATAAATACGCGAGTTAAAAGATGGCACAAACAGCAAAAAAAATGCGTCGGCCGGGAATCGAACCCGGGGCCTGTCGATATTTGCGTTTTGCTTTCGCTTGGCAACGACAGATTTTACCACTAAACCACCGACGCTAGTTGTGGTTCCTTGTTGAAAAAGTTTGGTCTTAAAAAGTATTATAAGCTAAGGTCGTTTAATTGAGGAAAAAAGCTCATTCTCTTCAGCTCTCTTTGGCCGCTCGTCTTGGCTTTCTTTCTACTTTTTTAAAATTTCAACAAACGCCTTGCGTTTTCATATGCCAGCTTCGCCCGCAGCCCTTCGTTCAGCTCCAGCCCGTCAAACCACCGCGACGACTCCAGCATGCACTCAAAGGGATAGTCCGTGCTGAACATTGACCCGGTCCGGGCCAAACTCCTCCAGCGCATTCCGCACCGTGCTCTCCCGCATCACGCCCGAACAGGTCACATAGAAATTGTGCGTCAGGTAGTGCGACAGCGGCTGCTTGTACTTGAAGACGCTCGGGTCAAAGTGCCGCACCCGGTGGTCCAGCCGCGGCACCGCAAACGACAGGCCCTCGCCCGCATGGCCCAGGACGATCTGCACGCCCGGGTGGCGGTCGAACAGCCCCGAGACCATGAGGCGGACGGCGTGCTCGGCGGTCTCGCGGGCAAACGCGAGCGGGCTGCCGTTCAGCTACTCGTACCCCTGGAAGATGCGCGTCTGGCTGGGCGGCAGGTTGCGCGGGTGCAGGTACACGGGCACGTCCAGCTCGGCCACCGCCTAGAAGGGCTCGCACTGCGGCTCGTCCAGGTACTGGACGCCCTCGATGCCGCCAATGTTGGAGAAGCCGTTGATCATGCAGCCGACGCAGCCGAGGTCCCTGACGGCGTGGCGCACCTCGGCGGCGGCGGCGACTGGGTCCTACATGGGCGGGCGTGGCGCCGAGATCTTGTGCAGGTCCTCGTTTGCCTTGTGCGCCGTGGCGGCGGCCTGTTTGGCGTCAAAGATACCCTCGATGCCCGGCGAGGCGAGGGCGACAGTCATGATTTCGATGCCCGAGCGGTCCATCTGCTCGAGGCGCTCGGGGACGTCGGCGAGGCGGCGCATGAGGTCGCCTATGTAGTCCTTTGTGAAAAAGTCGAGCTCGGTAATGTTTTCGCGGACCGGTGGGCAGGTAGGTGCTGGCGGCATTGAACGTCCCCGTAAAGACATGCTCCTCAATGGCAATCTTGCCGGGCTGCGACTCCCAGGGCAAGATGAAAACGTGGGCCGGACCTGGGCCGCAGCTGCGGTTGTTGCTGTCTCGGTTGACGTCTCTTGTGAAGTTGACATGTTTGTTTGGGATACGATTCAAACGATTCTGATTATTTATTGTTGAATTACAGAGAGATACTCAGAACACAGCAGAAGAGCACCACCGGCACCGAATGTTGGTGGGACTCTCCGTTAGTTTGTCACCCGGGTTTGCCGGTTTCCCTCCCCAAGGGTGGACTTGTCAAAAGCAGTCCCTACCAATCGTCATTGACCTCAGAATTGCATATGCAAATGGTCAGACCGGCCTGGAACCTGGCATATGGCTATTACATTGTTTGATGTTTGTATTCCACCTATGCCGGTTTATGAGTTTATCATAACCCCCCATGACAATCTAAAGAAGACCCTGCCGGAAAAAAAGGGAAACGCAAAATAGAAAAACAAAGAGCCAAGAAACGAAAAAAAAAAAGAGAAAAAAAAAAACCCACACAAACGACGAATTACAAGAAAAAAACAGTCCTGACCATGTCTACGAAGCAATACCACCCTTCCATGAAACTTTTCTCCCGTACCTGCCGAATGCATACATCCCATCCCACGCGCCGTTTAGTCGTGGAAATCCAGGCCGTACACATCCGCACTCGTGGGCCGGTTCTGCACCATCTCCGCCAGCACCAGGCCAGTGCCTGGCGCCATGCTGATGCCCCATGGCCCGTGGCCGGCAGCCACAAAGACGCCGCCCTTTTCGTGCTTTTTCGTCTTGACTGGCGCAACTGCGGGCGTCTTTGCTTTGCTGCCCTTCAGAGTGCCGCCTAACCGCTCGTCCTTGAGCCGCACGATCAGTGGCACGCCCCATGGCGTCGATGGCCGGAAGCACAGGCCGGTGCGCATAATCTCCAGGTTGTCCTCGTCGACGGGGAAGCCCAGCACCTTTTTGCACGTAGACAAGAGGTCGTCGAGCTTGCCCTGCTTGGGGACCGAGTCGGTGGCCCGGCGCGGCAGCGGGATGACGGACGAGTTGAGGCCGGCAAAGTACAGCTCGCCGCCGACGCGGGAGAACATTTCGGGCGAGAAGCCCAGGTCGCCGCCGGCGCCAAAGACGGCGTGGCACGGGCTGTCCTGGACCTTGATGGTGGGCGGCGCATGGAGCAGCAGAGAGTGCCCCGCATAGGAGCTGATGGGCAGGCGCCGGGGGTCTTCCGCGGTCTCCTCGTCCTCTTCCTCCTCGTCCGGGTCGATGCCCAGGAACAAGCTGTCAAAGACGGGCCGTGACCAGGCGCCGGCGGCAATGATGATGCGCGTGCACGGGACGGTGAGCTGCTCAGTCTTGCCGCCTTCGGGGCCCACTTCGAGCAGGACTGCGGCCAGCTCGTTCTTTTCGTCTGTGCCGACAGATGTGACGCGGGCCGGCTGGTGCAGCTTGGCGCCGCGATTCTGGCAGAGCTTCAAGAAGAAGTCGCAGAATTTCCAGGGGTCGCTGAATTTGTTAGACACTCTCTTTTGCCCTGTTTAATTATACCCGGGGGGACTCACATTTGAGCTGTTGATCCGTCGTCGTGGAGAATATCGATGCTGTCTCCCTTGCGCCGGCGCAGCCACGCCGGCAGCTTCTTGGACATTCCGTCGTCGTCGTCGTCAGCTGCAGTGCCCGGTGCAGACACGGCCCGGCTGCTCCCTTGCTTGAGCCAGTCCTGGCCCTGTTTCTTCTGCTCGGCCAGGCTCTCAGACTGGCCCTCGGGCATCTGGTAGCTGACAGACGTGGACGTGGAATAGCCCCAGTTCTTGCGGCCGTCGTACTTGTCGGCGAGGATGCGGTGCTGGTCAAACGACAGCCGGCCCAGGTCCTCGGCGGCCGGGCCGAACCAATTTCTTGCCAGGAAGCCGCCGGCATAGCCAGAAGACGAGGCAAAGAGCTTGTCGGTGGTCTCGACGATGTGGATGGTCTCGCCCGGCTGGTGCTCACTAAGGTAAAAGGCCGTGGAGATGCCGACGATGCCGGCACCGATGATGACAGTCTCTGCCATGGTGGTGGTGGTGATGGTGAGAGTGAGGGACGATGGAGTGAGAGGACGGCTTAGCTAGACCATCCGCAGTGAGAAATTGCTCACAATGGGCTTTTCACAATGAGCTCCGAGGTACTCAGAAGTTGCTGATATATTAGCCTGGCCGGGCAATGGCGCGGATTCATTCCACCCTGCTCAATTCCACCCCACCAATTTTTTACGAGTACGTCCCACCACCACCACGGGCCACCACCACCACGGGCCAGCCGAGCCACAGGCCACCGACCGCTCTAGCTCCGCGCAAATGTCAGGTGAGGGCGCCAGTGATCAGAGAGCCAGAACAGGCACTTGGTGCCGTCTCGCGTGGTTACTGGTGGGCAAGCAGGAGCGATCACGAGCTGTTTCAGGCCAGTGCATGTCAGTGCATTTCTGCGTGTCGTGCTATTTCTGCTTGCTTCTTCCTCCGGTCGCAAGATTCTGCTCTCAAGACGCGTGACGTCATGTCAGGAGACGGCCAGCAGCGACAAAACAGGAAGGCACAACCAGCAGCTGCACTTGTCTGTTTAGAACTCCTAAACGGCGGTATCTCAGGACATCGCAGCAACGGGACGCCTCGGGTGGCTTGTCTCGTACTCGTATGAAGAGGGCATAATGGCAGCAAAAGACGCATAATGAGAATCTGTGTATGGTCCTTTAAATGCGATGACTAAAGCAGAAACGATTTTCTCGTCTCTCCATCTTCTTCATGACTCTTACCTTTCGAATTGACAGTCCAATTGCAGAATGCCAAACAGCTGCTGACCAGACGCACAAGCCTTTGCAGATTGACTCGCAGATTGACTCGCAGATTGACTCTCAGATCGACTCTCAGATCGACTTCGGATGTCCAAGCTTGTCCCAGATGCCCAAGATCCCCCTCTTCCCAGCTGGATGGGCCAGCTGCGAGGCTGTTTGCCTGTCGCCGCACTGCGTCCAATAACGGCCAATTCCCATGCACGAAACCCTCAGCCTGCCTGTCTTGCATCGTCTTATCTTCTCACCCGCTGGGAATCTTCCATGGCAGTCTGCGTTTGACGCTGTGCGCCCTTCACGCCCTTTGTTTGACCCTTTGCCCCGGGCTTCAGACAGTGATTCCCCTCCCGCTGTTGCACAGGACGGACTTTGCACCAGTCTGCCCAAAGAGCTTCCCCACTATCGGCTAACTTTTTTAAATCTTTTTTTTTTAATTACTTTTTTTAATCAATTTTTTTTTCTTTCGCTTCCCTTCCCCTCCTGCCCCTCGTTGCACCTACTGTGACTACGTGCTCCCCAGCTCGGCTTTTGCCATTGGGACCGCAGCCAAGTGCGCCTTGCATCGGTTGTAGGGCGCGTCTTAGTAAAAAATGTTAAAAATTCAATTGGGTCTTTTTACTGGTGACTGTCCCTCTTCTCTTTCCGCATTGTGACTCAGACGTAGCGGCCCAACGTATTTACAACCCCAGGATTCCCCCCTTTGGTCCCAAAGCTGGTTTCTTTTCTGGTCTATCTTTTTGCTCCTCTCCATTCTCGCTTCTGCTATTCCCAGTGCTTCCCTGCGCCTGCCGTCCCATTGGCGTCACTAAGCTCCACCACCCGCAGCCTTCTCCTCCTCGACAGCAACCATGGGCATGTAAGTCGCATCGCGTCACCAGGGAGACTCCCATGCTCACCCGTGCTAACACCCCCTCTGCTTCTAGGCTCAAGGACCCTTCACAAAAGTACCGGCCCTTCCCGCCAGTAAACCTGCCCGACCGCCAATGGCCCTCCAAGACCATCACCAAGGCCCCCCGGTGGCTGTCGACCGATCTGCGCGATGGCAACCAGAGTCTGGTTGATCCAATGGTGGGTGAAGAGAGAGGGGGAGAAAGTTGAGACGAGAGAAAGAACGAGACTGACTGTTTAGAACGGTGACGAGAAGTGGGGCTACTTCAAGATGCTGTGCGAGCTGGGCTACAAGGAGATCGAGGTGTCCTTCCCCTCGGCCTCGCAGACCGACTTCGACTTTACCCGCCGCCTGATCGAGACACCGGGTGCCGTCCCCGACGACGTGTACCTGCAGGTGCTGTCCCCCTGCCGCGAAGACCTGATCCGCCGCACCGTCGAGTCCGTCAAGGGCGCCAAAAAGGCCATCATCCACATCTACCTGGCCACCAGCGAGTGCTTCCGCCAAGTTGTCTTTGGCTTCACCGAGGAGGAGTCCGTCGAGCTGGCCTCGCGCTGCGCCCGCCTGGTGCGCTCCCTGACCAAGGACAGCGAGGACCCGGAGGTGCGCGCCACCGACTGGGTCTTTGAGTTCAGCCCCGAGACCTTTTCGGATACCCGCGTCGACTTCTCCCTGGAAGTCTGCGAGGCCGTCAAGGCCGCATGGGAGCCCACTGCCGAGCGGCCCATCGTCTTCAACCTGCCCGCCACCGTCGAGATGTCCACCCCCAACGTCTACGCCGACCAGATCGAGTACTTCTCGCGCAACATCTCCAAGCGCGAAACAGTCTGCATCTCCCTGCACCCCCACAACGACCGCGGCTGCGCCGTGGCTGCCGCCGAGCTGGCCCAGATGGCCGGCGCCGACCGGGTCGAGGGCTGTCTGTTTGGCAACGGCGAGCGCACCGGCAACGTCGACCTGGTAACCCTGGCCCTGAACCTGTACACACAGGGCGTCTCGCCCAACATTGACTTCTCCGACCTGCAGCGGGTCATTGGCGTCGTCGAGGTTTGCAACAAAATCCCCGTCCACCCGCGTGCTCCATATGGCGGCTCCCTGGTCGTCTGCGCCTTCAGCGGCTCTCACCAGGACGCCATCAAGAAGGGCTTCCAGAAGCGCGAAAAGAACGGCCTCGACAGCACCGACCACTGGCAGATGCCGTACCTGCCTCTGGACCCGCACGATATTGGCCGCGACTACCAGGCCGTTATCCGGGTCAACTCGCAGAGCGGAAAGGGCGGCGCCGCCTGGATCATCCAGCAGTACCTGCACCTGGACCTGCCGCGCGGTCTGCAGGTCGAGTTCAGCCGTGTCGTGCAGAGCATGGCCGAGCAGCTGGGCCGCGAGCTGCTGCCCGTCGAGATTACCGAGCTGTTTGAGCGTACATACTTTCTCAAGGAGAACCCGCGCTTCGGCCTGATCGACTACAGCATCCTGCCCGACCGGTCGACCAGCCCGGCGCCGCCCGCCGCACCAGGCCGCACACAAGACACCAAGAACATGAAGCGGGTTTTTGACGGCGTGGTGACGATCAATGGCCAAGAGCACCACGTTACCGGCCGCGGCACGGGTCCCATTTCCAGCCTGGCTGCTGCTCTGCAGCCAGTCATTGGCATCCTGCTGGACGTCAACGACTACAAGGAGCATGCCGTCGGCCGCGGCTCCAACGTCCGCGCCGCATCCTACATTGTCTGCACAGTCGACAACAGCAACGAGACCGTCTGGGGTGTGGGCGTGCACGAGGATGTCATGACCAGTTCCCTGCACGCCCTCTTGAGTGCTGCCAGCAATGTAAGTTTTTTTTTTCCTTTTCTCGCTTCGCTCGTTTTCTACGACCTTGCTCCTTGCTCTCTTTCTTTCTTTTTTATTTTTTCTTTCTTTCCTCGCTTCGCTCGTTTGACTTGTATTCATTCTAACTTTTTCAGTTTATGAGCAGCGCACCCGGCACACCCAAGCTGGCTCGCCCGGCCCCCAAGGCCGCCCCCAAGGTGGAGGCGCCCAACGGCAAGGCCAACGGCTCCGCCGCAGCCACCACCTCCACGGAGTCCAAGCCGGACCTGATTACGGCTCTGGAGGCACGTGCGGACGAGATGTAAAAGAAGAGTACTTGTTTCCAATCTGCATCTACAAAATATTTTTAAAACAAATTGCATTCTCGGATCTTAAAAGTCATAGTGGAAAGAAGGCGAAGTGGCGAGTGTAGGGTGGTGAGATTTACGAGGAAAGATATCAAGAAAAGGGAAAGAGAGATGCCAGAAAAAGTCAACCATACCAAAAGTCAATCCTTTCTTTTGCACAAAGTCGGGTGTTTATTATCGAGGTTTCTTAACTTGTGGGTTTAATTAATTGTTTTTATTAGGTTGCGTAAAATAGTATGAAAAAAGAAACTTTAAAATAACACAACCCCAATTTGATAAAACTTTATGTAAAGGTTTAATCATGAAGAAACCTGCCGCACTTGAAAGCTTTACAAAGACAACCATCATGTCAAACATAACTTATCTTGAGATGACAGTTGAATCTTTTCCAAGCAAGACGGAAGCTAAATCTCGTAGAATCATGGTGGCTGAGCGGAAAAAGGACTGGTCAAAGAGCCACCACTATACAGTGAAGTGGAAGTATTTGATCGAGTTGATATACTACACGTCTTATACATATCCCTGTTGCCGTTCTTTACAGAGTCCACTGAGCCCAAGCTGAGGATGTCTATCAATGAAAACTCGCCGGCAATTTCCTGAAAATAATACGCCTCATGAGTTGGACCGGCCCCGACCAGAGAGGAGATGCAGCCGATTATTCACTGCATCAGATTCCAAAGATTAGAACAATACGACTTGTACGCGCTTCGACCCTGACCAAGTGCTGACGCCAGATGGGCCTGGAGAATAGAGTTTTAATCCCGTGAGCACGCGCAAGTTGCGCGGGTTCCGCAATGAGATGCACACGCGAGGAACGACCCACCATCGTGTCGTCGACGCGACGCTCTCATTGGATTGACAAGGAGCTATGGCGCTCGTCAGCTACGTTTCCACCTCCGCCGGGCCTATTTCAAGGTTCAATGACTCACCTTGCCGTGACTCATACGCGTAAGAAATAATGGAAACTTGATGGTCTTGGCGAGAGAGCCTATTCGCAAAATGAGTCTCGCAATAGTTTTAATTCGAGTTACGATTCTTGCTCAGACGCCATCACGTGCAAGGCGAAGATCACTTGCAATGTGCCCCTTAGCGAGAGGTCTTGGTAGACGTTGTGGGTTCTGGTTGGACAGCCGTGTGAGGTTAAACAAGCCTCAACTCCGGAAAACGGATTACTGTGCAGGCGTTAACACGCCCGAGCAAGGGACTTAAATCCGGGGCTCATTGCCTCGTCTGTCCTCTTGCCAGCAAGAAACTTGATAAAGTTGCACTCCAAGATAGGAGTGAGAAGCTGATTCCTTCTTGGAGATTACCCGTGCGAACATGTGTACTACTATAGCGATGCCGCAATTTGTCAGATATCCGCACCTCGCTCGGCAAAGAACCAGCTTACAAAAAATGTCGAAGCAGTATGCCCGGGCATCAGAAAAGCATATAAGAGCAGCATAGGGCATCACTTTGTGAATTAGACAATCGTTGTCAGAATAACAACCACTTCCAAGAGCCCATTGAAAATTCTCTTCCCAAGAAATACGCTGTCTTATATCTCAAAATGAGCACCAAACTGTTCTCGCCCATACGCCTGGGTGCTTTCCAGCTGGAGCACCGTGTTGCTCTTTGCCCATTGACACGGGTGCGAGCAACACCTGATACGGCTGTCCCTTTTGATTTTGTTGCGGAACACTATGCTCAACGGGCTTCGAGTGAGTTGTTCCGTCTCAAGACTTTTTTGTCTAGAAGGAAGCACACACAATACTGACATGAAAGCCGGTGGTCTGTTGATCAGTGAAGCCATAAACATTGCCAAGGAGGGCGGCGGCATCGCCAATGCACCAGGCAAGGACCTGTGTCCCGACCCATGCTTTGATTCGCCTTGCTAACCGCGTGTAGGCATCTGGTCGTCGGAGCAGATCGAGGCATGGAAGCCCATCACGGCTGCAGTGCACGCAAAGGGCGGACTGATTGTCGCCCAGCTGTGGGCCATTGGGTATGGAGCAAGGAAGAAGGCAAGTCGTCAAGAGAAATGCTGACATATTATAGCCGGACAGCAGATCCCGCGTCGACACCGGTGGTGTTTGGTGCCGGCTCAATTCCCGAAGCGAGCTTCCCGGAGAGGACAGTCACGCCCATGACCGAGGCCGACATGGAGCGTTTCATTGGCTACTTTGCCCAGGCCGGGAAGAACGCCATCGAGGCTGGCTTCGACGGCGTCGAGGTCCACAGCGCCAATGGTTTTGTAAGTGGCCCCGAGTCAAGAGGACTTTGATAATCTTGTACTGACACCATGAGCTTCTTGATCAATTCGTGAGTACACACAGCGTAATGACGTGACAACCACACCTAACACCCCCCCAGCTCCAAACAAAGGCCAACAACCGCACCGATGCCTACGGCGGCAGCGTCGAGAACCGCATCAAATACCCCCTCCAGGTCCTCGACGCCATGTGCACCGCTGTCAGACCCGAGCGTGTCGGCATTCGCATCTCGCCCTTTTCCGAATACCGTGACATGCGCGAAAAGGAGCCCCTCGACTTGTTCGTGCCCTACACCAGAGCCATCGCCCAGCACCAGCCCAGGCTCGCGTACATCCACGCCGTCGAGACGCAGGGCGACGGCACCGTCGGGCCCCACCCGGACACGGACACCGTCGAGCCCATCCGCCAGATCGCCAAGGACGCCGGCATCGGGTTCATCGTGGCCGGAGGGTACACGTCTGAAAAGGCCCTTGAACAGGCGGCCAAGTCTGACGACGTCGTCGCTTTCGGCCGCTACTTTACCTGTAAGTTTTTTTTGGTTCTCGCTTCGCTCGTTTTTTTTTCGTTTCTTTCCTCATTTTGTTCGTTTTCTTCTTTCTCTTTACTTCCTTTATTCCTCGCTCGTCACACTAACAAACAGCCAACCCCGACCTGCCGGAATGCATCAAGAACGGCTGGCCGCTCAGGCACTACGACCGCGACACTTTCTACACTTCTGGCCGCGAGGGATACACCACGTAAGCACTCACCTGAACTCCTAGTTGCACAGCATCTAACATTCTAGATTCACCCCGTACGAGAAAAAGTAGTCGTTGCAATTTGAATCTGGACGACCCTGGACCTAAAGTACATGGACATGTAGATAACTAGCATGTCTCTTTTTCTAGTTGCCGGCAATTCAATCTACCTTCTTCCACTTGTCATCTTTTATAATCAGCTTTTGCTCGCTTCCATGTTTACACTCATTTACAGCCCAACCTCATCAATGTTGCGGATAAAGAGCGTAAAGAACTTGACGGCATTGATGTGCCCCTCGACGCTGACGCGCTCGTTGATCGTGTGGATGCCGTCCGACAGCCCGTTGCCCGTGTCCGGGCTGTAGCCGGGCGCAAACCGGAAAATGTGCTTGGTCAGGTCCCAGAAGAAGCGCGTGTCCGTGTTGCCCGTCATGATGCCCGGCGTCACAATCGTCTCCACGCCGTAGATGGCCCGCACCGTGCCCGCCAGCACCGCGTACGGGCTCTGCACGTCCGCGCCGTCCGCCGGCGTCACCGGCGACGAGTTGCCGCCGCCCTCGGCCACGAGGATGACCGAGTCGGCCTCGTCCTTGCCGTCAAACGCGTGCAGCCCGAGCCCGTGCTTCTCCGCAATCGGCGCCACCAGCTCCGCCAGGTGGTCGTACACAGTCTCGACCGTCTCGCCAATGTTGACGCGGTGGTTGACGACGGCCTGGGCGCGCTCGGGCTGGGCGTTGACCTTGACGCCGGCGTGGAAGATGTCGACGGCCTGGGAGGTCTGCAGCAGATACTTGGTGACGGGCCCCTCCTTGGCGGCCTCAATGGCCAGCAGGTCCGGGTTGTCCTGCGAGGTGTGGCCGGGGAGGTGCTTTGCCAGCGCGTCCGGGAAGGCGGCCGCGTGGGCGGCGCCGCACTGCAGCTGCGCAAAGTACGGGTTGGTCTCGTCGACGTGCGTGCGGTACTGCGTCCCTTCAATGGCCGTGACAATCTCGCTCAGGATGCCGATGCTGGTGTGGTCGTGCGGCACCGACGAGTGGCCGCCCGGGCTGCGCACCGTGATCTGCACATCGGTCGAGCCCTTCTCGGCGGTGCCCGGTTTCGCAAACAGCGTGCCCCAGACTGTCTCGAAGCCGGCGCCCTCGTCAATCACCGCGGCAACGCCGTCGTCGCCGTACCGCTCGTGGATGACGCGCGAGATGTTGCCGGCGCCGTGGAAGCCAAACGACTCCTCGTCGTAGCCAAAGGCCAGCAGCAGGGTGCGCTGCGGCTGGAAGCCGGCGGCCAGCAGCTCCTCGGCGGACTCGAGCACGGCGATCAGCTGGTTCTTGCAGTCGTTGGCGCCGCGGCCCCAGATGAACTTGCCGTCGTAGTGGCCGCTCCAGGGCGGGTAGGTCCAGGCGGGGATGGTGTCGTCGGGCACGGGCACGGTGTCCTGGTGGGCCATGAGGACGGTCGGCTTGAGCGCGGCGTCGGCGCCCTGCCACGTGTACAGCAGGCCGTGGGTGTTGACCTTGTCGACCTGCAGCTGGGAATGCACGAGCGGGAAGATGCGCTCGAGGTAGCCGGCAAAGCCGTAGAACACGTCCCAGCGCTTGTCCTCGCCGACCTCGCCCAGGTCGTCAAAGGTCTCCGTCTTGATCTGCACGGCGCCCGCCAGGCGGCCGATGCTGGCATTGCGGAACGCCGGGCTGGACAGGTGCTCGTACGACTTGTCCAGCGAGTCGCCGCCGTTGCTGCCGGCGGCAGCCGGGAACAGCGCGTCGGGCTGCACGCAGACGCCCTCGAGGTTCAGCTTGGGCACAGGCGCAGGCCGGCTGCAGCCACGGCCGGCTGTCCGGGCCAAGAGGTAGGTGGCGCCGGTCAGGACAACAAACAGCGACGCGGCGGCGTGGCGCACCGAGATAAGCTTTGCCCGGCGGGCCGAGGCCGGGCTGGCCGGGAGTGGCGCCTCGGCTGCCAAGAATGCGGCCTTCTCGTCCATGGGCAAAAAGAAGAAATGAGAGTGTGGTGGTGTGAAGCTCAGGGTGATCGTCACGACTCAATTGGTGAGCGAATAATGTCTGAGAACGGGAGCAGAGGGGAGGGAGAGGTGAAGAGCTATGGGGGTGGCTAGACGAAGCTGATAAGAGGGGAAGAACACACCCAGCAAAGCAGGCTTGGCTGGTAAAGCTGCGCCAAGGGGATGAGGTCACTTGCAAGGAAATGTCGGAAAACGGGCAGCAATGGGTAAATGCAGAGCTGTTAGCGGTGGCTGGCATTCGTGAGCGATCTATGCCGCTTTAGTCGTGGATAAAGCGGGAAACTGTTAAATAGACGAGATTAATAGTTGTTAATTAAAGCATAAAAAGTCTAGTATCACGCAGTTACGTGATAAGACTAAATACATTATAGGTCACCTGACCCCATTAACCCTTCCACTCACGTGCTTGCACGTGACAGAAACCTTTGATATCGCGATGGTGTAACAGGCGATATCGGCTAAGGCAGCGCGCTCGCGACGAGATAAAGAGGCTCTGCAATGCAGAACGAGGCCTGCATTCGCAGCAAGACACCGAAAAGGCCTTCCAGAACTGCATGCTATCTATGCCCCGCCGGCAGCGTGCGGCGAAGTGGCTGCGGCGGCGCGTCGGCATGCCGTCTTTTGGTGACATATCAACGCCATATCACGACAGACTTGCCTGCCGCCGCGCCCAGCCTGTGCTCCCTGGCAATGCGCAATCAGAAAACCCCCATTTCCAAGCGCCAAGGGTTGTAACGGCCACATCCGGTGGCCTTGGCACGCTGTCGAACACACTACCCCCGATAACACGACCAACGTGGAGGCATTATCCCAGGACTCCTTGCAAGTCGGCCAACTTCTGGCCAAGGGCGGTCTTGCGTTATCAACTATCCACGCCGTCTTGGCGGGGGCAACAATCGACTTTATGCAACTCTCGAAAGGTCGCCGCTCTGTTGGGGGTTGGGCCCGGACGTGTTTCCCTCCCCAGACTTCCTGATCAATTGATCAGCGTCGTGTTATCACTCGGCTCCAAAGCACCAGAAAACCAGAAATGACAGAACCAGGGCCCCCAGGTGGTAGTGCATGCGCCTGTGCGTTTTGTACGGCGATTTACACGTGTAGATTTATATAAATAGGAAGGATGATCATTCCCGGATATCTGCGAAAAGGGGGATCCCGGATATCCCAGTCCCAGATTCTACAAACCGCACCAGCGCGTCTCGACTCTTGAGAAATGCCCAATAAGCTGGACGAAAAGACGGGGGCGGCAGTGGTGACGTCCAAGAGCGAGCCCGACGCCGCCATCGGCACGCCGCCCGAGTACAACAGCGACCGCGAGCACAACGAGAAGGACGGCCCCAAGGTCGGCGTGGTCACCGACGACCATGGCATTGAGCACGAGTACGACTTTACGGCCGAGGAATTCAAGGGCATCCCGGAGCTGGTCCGCAACATTGTCAGCTTCGAGGATGACCCGGCCGAGGCGGTCATCACCTTCCGCTCCGTGCTCTTGACGACGATCTTTTGCATCATTGGATCTGCCGTGTCCCAGATTTCATAGTGAGCACTTTCTGCGCTTACCCGTGTCTTCCTATGCTGTGGCTCTGCTAACAACCCGCAGCTTCCGGACAACCACAGCCCCCTTCCCTGTGTACTTTGTGATCCTTGCCTCGGCCCCCCTGGGCCATCTCATGGCAAAGTGTCTTCCCAACTGGAAGGTGCCTCTTGGCCGCTGGTCGTTCTCTCTGAACCCGGGACCGTTCTCTCCCAAGGAGCATGCTATCATTGGCATTGGCGCCAACGCCGGCAGCAAGGGACAATGGGCTAGTAAGCAGCACTCGTATCTTGACTAGGACGTGAAGACAAACTAACATCCAGCCCAAAGGCTACCTGGCAACCAATGCCTCTCTGTACTATGGCATCACCATGAACCCTGCGGTTGCTCTGTTCTTCAGCTGGGTGTGCATTTCCCAATAGCCCACCATGCCCGATGCAAACTAACGTCTCACAGGGCGCTGCTCTTGTCGGCTTTGTCTTTGCCGCCATGGGTGAGTGAACTACCAGCGCCTGCCCAGATTGCCTCCTTGACTAACACCCGCAGTCCGCCCCATCCTCGTCGACGACCCGGACTTCATCTTCCCGCTGTCACTGCAGCAGGTCAAGCTGTACCGCAGCATGCACGTCAAGTGGGCGTCGCACTCGTCCGACTCGCAGGCCCTCATGAGGGTCTTTTACTGGACTCTGTTTGCCATGTTTGCGTGGCAATTCTTGCCTGCCTATGTCTTCCCCTTCACTGCCGCCCTGGCCCCCCTCTGCTGGTTTGCTGCCCACAACCACAAGGTCAACTTTATTGGCGCAGGCCGCGGAGGCATGGGCATTCTCAACTTCACGCTGGACTGGTCCAACATTACGTCGACTGTGATTACGCTTCCCTACAGCGTCCAGGTGATCATCTTCACCTCGTTCGTCATTACGGCAAGTCCCATTCCGACTCGCTGTTTATGGAACCCTGCTGACAGTGCAGACCTGGATTCTCATCCCCATCGCCTACTTTGGCAACAGATGGGGCTCGCCGACATACAACATCATGTCCCAGCACGTGTTCCAGAAGAACGGCTCGGCCTATCCATTCAACTCTCTGAGTATGCCTCATATTGCAGTGTCTCCCTGTCAGAGCCTCCACTAACACAGACAGTCTACACCAACGACAACGGCCAGCAGGTCATCAACGAGACGCGATACGAAGAGGTAGGCCTGGCCTACACCGGAGCAGCCTACACCTGGGGCATCTTCATGGTAAGCTATCTTCTCTTCGCCCCTACATTCGTATCGCTAACAGCAATGCAGTGGTACGCTTCGTACATCTCGTCCTATGTCTGGTGCGTGCTCTTCCTCGGCCCCAAGCTTTGGAAGCTTTGGAAGGGTCGCAAGAACATGAGAAACTTCCACAAGGACCGCCTCAGCGTCATCATCCAACAGTACCCCCGGATCCGCTTCTAGTAAGTATATCGACTGCCTTTAGAGCAGTCTGAAATCGTACTGACACTACCAGTGAATGGGCTCTTCTTGCACTTATTCCGTTTGCCATCCTGCTGGCCATTGTTGCCACTGGCTCTGTCTGGATGCCGACCTGGACCTACTTTGTGGCCCTCGGCTTCGGTGCTGCGGCCATGCTTCCCATGGGTCTCATTTATGCCATGACCGGCTACTCGATGAAAGTTGGCCTCTTCAACGAGCTGATTTACGGGTGTGCGTGACCCTCTCAGCGCATTCAACGTGTACATGTTTCTAATTCCGTCTCTTCAGACATGATCGAGGGCAGGTCGAACCGCCACCCGCTCGGCCAGCTCGCGTACCGCATCATCTCGGGCAACACCTGGTACGACGCGTCGACCGTGCTGGAAGACCAAAAGATTGGCCACTACCTGCACCTGCCGCCGCGCCAGGTCATTGGCATGCAGATCTTTGCCAACATTGTCGCCACCCCCGTCAACTATGGCATTATGCGCGGCGTCATCGACTCGTACTACAACTACCTCACCGGCGTCGAAAAGGACCCCAACGGCCAGTGGACCGCCCAGGACTTTTTGAGCTACAACACCGACGGCGTCCAGTACGCCCTCGTCGGCCCCAAGAAGCTGTTTGCCTCGTCCTACTACGCGCCCGTCCTCTACGGCTTCGTCGCCGGCGCCCTCGCGCCCGTCCTCGTCTGGCTGCTGCACAAAAAGTTCCCCCGCGCGCGCTTCGACCTCTGGAACACGACCATCTTCTTTGCCTCGGCGGCGACGTTCCGCGGCAACCTGAGCACGGGCCCGCTGACGGCCATTATCATTGGCACGTTTTTCAACTTTTTCCTGTACCGCTACCGGCGGCCGTTTTGGAACAAGTGGGCGTACATTCTGGGTGCGGCCATGGACACGGGCTTCAATGCGAACCTGTTTTTTATTTTCCTGTTTCTGGGCACGACGGGCACGGTCATGGTCAAGTGGTGGGGCAACAATGCCGACAGCGTGGAGCGGTGCTTTGCGCTCAAGAGTACATAGAGAGTGAGTGAAGTTGTAGTCCTTGTGGTGTTTGGGGGGTGAGTGGTCGAGTCTTGGAATTCATGATTTACTTGCACATTGAATATCTGTCAATAGCATTACACATTGCTGGAGGTCGAAGACGTCTGCATCGAGTTCCCAGTCCTCACGTCCGTCTTCCTCAGCGTGGTTGACGGATATCCGCTTCGTCTTGATGTCTATATTCAGCCTCTTCTGTCCCACATAAACCGGAGTCTAGTTTAAGTCGCCGCGTGGCACGCATGCACTAAGAAAGCACGCCACAGAACTGGAACACCCGACAAGCATATTGTGTCTTTCCCCCTTGACGGAACACCTCCCGATCGGACCGTCAGATCGCTCTTCCGAAGGCATATGGAGCTAGTGACTTGTACCATACTTGCCAGATGTTGCTACATGTCTAGATATCCCACCTGTCTCGTCCCCTTTTCCATCCTGAAAGACATTTTATTTCTATTGATAATTAAAACATCAAACAAGCTCTTTTTTTTCAATTCGTGGGGTTATTCAACCCAAGAGCCCAAGAGAGTCAGCCAAGACGTGATCGGGACGTTGAGTTGGCCGGCTAGAACTCTCACCACCCAGCCTGGGCTCTGGACATTCCAGCCCGGACCCCGAAAGTACTTTTTTCCTCTCCCAATTGTCCCATCCTCAGCCTCTGTTCGCCATGGCTGCCGCCGTCTCCTCTGAAGAGTCCACCCTCTTCTCGCCGCTGACAATTGCCAATGGCCGCATCACGCTGAATCATCGTGTGGTCCTGGCCCCAATGACCCGCAACCGCGGTGTTTTACTAGAAGAGCCGGACAAGCCGGGCGAGCTCAGCCGCGTGTGGCTTGCCGATGACGTCGTCGCCAAGTACTATGCGCAGCGTGCGTCGGCGGGCGGCCTGCTGATCACAGAGGGAATACCAGTGTCGCTGGAGGCTGCAGGGATGCCCAATGTGCCGGGGCTGTTTCACGATGCACAGCGCCAGGGGTGGAAAGCCGTAGTCGATGCCGTGCACTCAGCCTCCGGGCACATCTATGCCCAGCTGTGGCATGCCGGCCGCGCCACGATCCCCCACATGACCGGCGGCGAGATCGTCTCGGCCAGCTCCGTGCCGTGGGACACCGACGAAAAGTACCCCTTCCGCACGCGCGACGCCAAAAAAGAAAAGATTGCCTACCGCGACTTTCCCTCGACGGCCATGACGGATCGCCACCTGCAAAACACAAAGGCAGACTTTGTCAGAGCGGCAAAGACGGCCGTCGAGCTGGGCTTTGACGGGGTCGAGATCAACGGAGGAAACGGGAACTGTAAGTGCAGGAGAGCAAGGAAAGCAAATACCTTGTCTAACTCTCTAGTGCTTGACCAGTTTCTGCATTCAAACTTGAACCTCCGCGACGACGAGTATGGCGGGTCCATCCAGGGCCGCGCCAAGTTCCCGCTGGAGCTGATCGACGCAGTGGCTGCCGCTGTTGGGCCGTCCAACGTTGCCGTCCGGCTCGAGCCGGCTGGCCTGTACCAGGGCACGCGCGGGCTGCAGCGGGTCGAGACATGGTCCTACCTGGCCGAGCAGCTGGCTGCCCGCTATGGAAACGACAGTCCCGAAAAGCTGTCCTATGTGCATTTTATCGAGCCGCGGTTTGACAGGATCAACTCCGAGGCCGAGGCTGCCGCTTTCAAAGAGTCGTGGGACCCCAGCTATCCAGTGTCCAACGAGCCGTTCCGGGCAATCCTGGCCGCTGCAGGCATTCCGGCGATTACGTGTGGCGGTGGTTGGAAGTTGGCAGCCGAGGCCGAGGCCGCTGTTTCTGGGAGCAGCGCCTGGGATGCACTGGCATTTGCCCGGCTGTTTGTGGGGAACCCAGACCTGCCGGAACGACTGCGACTGGGCAAGCCGCTGGCCGACCACGACCGGAGCCGACTGTATGGAAGCTGGGACGGGGTCCGGGAGAATGGCTATACCGACTATCCGACATGGCAAGAGGGTGAGAAAAAAGCATGAGGATTTGTTTGCCTTTCTTTTTTTGTATCGAAAAACTCGTACAAAAAATAAATCTGTCTCAAAGGTATTTCTTGCCAGTTGGGACACTAGATCTTGGCGTGCCTTCCCCATACGGTAGGCTGCTGCACCTGCCTACCTCACAGTGTGTTCTTTTGCCCTTGCTCTTGCCAAACCAGGGAGGGAAATTTCTTCCCTGCACACTGCCCCGCCTTGCATCTTGAACCTGCCAACACCAAGAAACGCTGCAAAATGGCGACAGAACGCCCTCGTCCACGCGCTGCAAGTGGTGGCCGCTGCCACTTGTGTCGTTTCCCGTTCGAACATGGCTGCCAAGTCGTCATCCGTAGGCCACTCTTACCACCCCATCCTGGACTCGAGGACGCGCGACTGACCAGCACACAGACTACTCGGGGCAGCCGTCTTCGCCCTTTGGGTACAAGGCAGGCGCTCAGGCCGCCTACGCAAGGCACTTTGACGCGAGTCTCAACATCGACATTGTTCATTTTGAAGACGTTTCTCTGTTTGGAGACAATGACAGCTTTGAGGGCGATCTCAACTGGTCTCCGGCTTTCCACAAAGAATGTCTGGAGCTCGCTGTCGGACTGCCGTGCGTGGTCGACCTTGTCCGGAGACTGTGGTGGAGACACAGGCCGCCACAAGCGGATGACCGCAGACGTCGCCAGCGCATTGTGCAGCTTCTGCCACGGAGACTCAAAGAAGCACTGCCGCAAGCACGTCTGCCGTACGAGCTATGGCTCATGATCTCCAGCCATTGCGTAGAGTTGTGCGCCTGCGTGCAAATCCTGGAGATCTGGGATCAGCATTCCAGGCATCTAGGCGACACCACTACCGGTGTGCCGGGACCACGAGAGTCCCATGTCAGTCTACGCGAGCGCATCTGGGCACACTATGCGTTTATCGAGGGCGTGCGATATGTATCGGAGCTATCGAACTCGCCGCCTCGACGGAACAGCGAAAGCCGAGGACGCATCCAGCAGACCAATGGCGCAAATCTTGTATACGACCCAGACAACGTGCAACGAGACGGCTCCGGCAATCTGGCGTTCTACGCAATGGAAGACCACTTCGGCATCCGCCTGATAGCCTGTCGGTCAGAGGGCAGTCCGGGGAACCTTCCAGTGGAGTCTGGCAACAAGCCCAACACCCACAGAGCCATGGTCCGTTGGCGCTGTCTTGTGGTCGACGGGGATGATACCAGTCTTCGTTTCTGTAAGGGTGTAAGTCTCGCTCCTTGAATCCCACTTTCCCGTTGTGCCACTAGACAATACTTAACCACTGCAGCCTTTCAAGATTGAGGGTTTCAGGGTGGCCGAGAGGATGAGACATAGAATGGAATCCATCTACTGGGCAGCACCTACGACGCCATTTCAATTTCAGCATACCCAACTATTTTCTATGTATAAGGATGCCTTTGACAACTTTACGGGCTACGAGGCTACGTTCAGTTCGTTTCTATGCAACGCGCCGCACGTTACCGGGTACTCTATGTGCTCCGGAGAGACCGGGACCGTCGCCTTTCACGCCCACACAAAGGACGAGTCAATGTCGTTTTACCGGGATATTGACCGCAGCATGATGGCGAAAAGTCGCCATCTTTGGATCTATTGCCCAATGGCCGCCGAGGAGACCATCACGCATATCATGGAGCCACCCAAGTATTACAGATTCGAGTTGTCTTTTGGAGACTACACTTTCCAAACAAGCCACGGCAGAACCCTTTTTAGGTATGTCCCCCAGAAAGTTGGTCCCCCGCCACCGTTCACTGGGGAGCACAGTCACCGCGTCTTGTCCCTCTTGCCTACCGACGACGACCACGCCGACGCAGATCCTACAAATGTACCACGACGTCCACCAAGACCCGTACGAATTTACTACCCCGTCTATCCGATCAACGGAGTCAAAAATATAGGCCTTTACCCCTGTGGAAAGTCAAGGTCGTTCACCCGCGTGCCCAACCCACAGCACCCATGTCCGCATGTGGAATTTGGGGCCGAGTACAATAGCCTACGTGGCCGTGCGGACATGGGGCAGTGCTTTTACTCTGCGGCGAGGCTGCGAGGACTGGTCCGCATCACGCCTTTCTACAGTGGAAACATGCCCGTGCCAAAGAAGCCAGACCGCGTCACAGGGTTTCTTCTCGAGTACGGAGGTGCCCAAGCAACGGCGGCCGTGGGCGCTTGCCGTCTGGACCAAGCCGGAGTCCCCGTCGACGTGACCGGCATGTCTACAATGTACCTGGGCTTTGCCAACACTGGTGATCCAGCGAATGTTCCGTATGTGGTCGCCTTTGAAGTTGGACTGACCAGGACAACTCGGCGCAGAGCGGACGTCGTCTGGATGGAGATTCCACTGCAAGGGAAGCTCGAGTGGTGGTTTGTGTACGGCAAAGAGTGCATGGCCCATACGGATCAACATGGCGTGAGCTTGTCGCCTAGACCTGGGGCTACTTGTCAAGCAGCTCTATGACATAGCACCGCGGTGTAGAAATCCTGACGATCAGAACAAAAACCAGCATAAAACCAGACAGAAAGAATCACTGAAATCCAGTCTACAAACGGCGCTCTAGACAATTCATCCCCGTGAGAACATTTGAGGGCTTTGCAATATGCATTCCTTGGCTCTATATCGCTTGCTTGTGTTTTGGTGTTTTGCTTTAACGACCGTCTCCGACAAGCCGGGCGACAGTATGCCAATCCCAAATACTTACAGCCTGAAGGCATTTCCCGCCAATAAAAGCTGCACTTCCAAAATCGTTATGCTTCCTCAAAAATCTGCTCAGATCAGTTTATGCGGGTCTGCGGCGCTGCTGACCTGGTGACTGGTGAATGGTCTACTGGTCTGTGGTCCGTTCTTTTTGATTCCTTGGGATGTGCCACGCAAACAATGCCGAGTTGAGGCGGTCGACAAACAGATATAACAGAGAAACCCTAGTACAAGACACAGCAAGAAACAATGTCGTGGCCAGACAGAATCCTGTCTTTTTTCTCGCCGCAAGGTCAGCTCCCCTTAGTGGCAGATCAGCTCACAATGGGCGGCGTTTCTTCCGATATCTCCGGCTCGCTCGGGGCTTGCTCGCCAGACAGCATCGCCTCCCCGGCCCTCTACGGCGCCGAGTTCCTGTCCATTGAGACGACCAAGGTGACCGGCTACTCGCAAAAGGTCATCCCCGGCGCGTACTGCAACCACGGAGACGTCGCCGTGGAGAACATTAGCTTTTGCAACGTCACTCTTTCCTACACCCACCCCGGCCAGAACGACAAGATCAACGTCCAGGTCTGGCTGCCCCCGGCCGACGGCTGGAATGGCCGGCTGCAGGCCATTGGCGGCGGCGGCTGGCACGCGGGCCTGTACTGGCCGACTTTCCAGGGCATGAGCGCAGCCGTCGCTGAGGGCTACTCTACCGTCTCGACCGACTCGGGACTGGGCCTGTCGGACAGTGCCGAGGACTGGGCTCTGCTGTCGCCCGGAAACATCAACTGGAACCTCCTAAACGACTTTGGCTCGACGACGCTCGACGACATGGCCGTCATCGGCAAGGCCGTCACTGCGTCGTTTTACGGAAAGGCACCAGAGTACTCTTACTTTACCGGCTGCTCGCAGGGCGGCCGTCAGGGCCACATGCTGGCTCAGCGGTACCCCGATGCCTTTGACGGGATTGTGGCCACTGCCCCGGCCATCAACTGGCCGACCTTTAACTTTGCCGACTACTGGCCGGCGCTTCTCATGCAGGAGCTCGGCGAGTTCCCATCCGCGTGCGAGTTCGAGGCCATCAACGACGCCGTCATCAACGCCTGCGACGGCCTCGACGGCGTGGTCGACAATGTCATTGCCGACCCGGACGTTTGTGATTTTGACCCCATGGCACTCGTGGGAAAGACAATCGAGTGTTCTACGCTAAATGATACACGCCAAATATCAAAGACGGCGGCCATTGTCACGCAAAAGACTGTAAGCCCAAGATCTTTTCAAAGAAATAAAAAAGTCCACCAAAGTCTGACATGAATAGTGGGAGGGACCAAAGAAACAAGACAACTCGAGCATCTGGCCCGGGCTGGAAAAGGGCACGCCCATGTCGCAGACCATCCTCCGGACAAGCTGCAGCAGCGACGGGGCGTGCGCCGCCGACCCGCTCGACTTTGTCAAGTCGTGGTTCAGCCTGTTTTTTTACCGCAACGCCTCGGCCGATCTCGCCCAGATGACCCGCGACGAGTTTGACCGCTTCGCCACGCTGGCGGCGCCCGTGTACGACTCCATCATGGGCAGTAGTAGTCCGGACCTGTCCGAGTTTAAGAGGGGGGGAGGCAAGTTGATAAACTTTCACGGGCTGGTAGGTAGAAAGTTTCATAGTTGACGCCTACTTTCGGGAGAAAGTTTCCATGGAGCATAGTTGACGCCTACTTTCGGGAGAAAGTTTCCATGGAGCATAGTTGACAGGCTACTTTCGGGAGAAAGTTTCCATGGAGCATAGTTGACGGTCTACTTTCGGGAGAATGTTTCCATGGAGTATATGTTGCCTGCTAACATCCTGACCCTCTCAGATGGACCCCGTCATCCCCCCATCGACAAGCACTCGCTACTATGACAGCGTCGCCGCCCTCGACCCAGACATCCACGACTACTACCGACTCTTCCTCGCACCCGGCATGTCCCACTGCGTCGGCGGCAGCGGCGCGTACCCCGGCGGCGCGTTCGACGCTATGCGCAAATGGGTCGAGCAGGGCGTCGCGCCCGAGACGCTCGCCGCCGCCAGCCTGGGCACCGACCCGATCATCCGCCGGCCGCTCTGCGCGTACCCCAAGAAGCAGTACTACGAGGAGTCTGGGAACTCGACTCTCGGGGAGGGGTTTTACTGTAAATGACAGTAGAGAATAAATAATTCAATTAAGCTTGTTTGTGGAAATATTTCACCATGAATATTCCCCAGAAAAAGAGACGCACTTGCCAGCCAGGCCTAAAGCAGAGACCTTTTCTTTCCAAGGAACTGTTCATGAAATTTATCCATCAGATACCAGGTCGACCGACTTATCTAACTCGAAACAGTTTCTTTCTTTCTTTCTTTCTTTCTTTCTTTTTAGAGCTGTAAATGGAGACAGGACTATTTCAAATGTTTCAACCTCCAACTTGCTTTGTTTTCCTCCTTCCTATTATCTTCTATGGTCTATTTTTTAGGCTCTTTTCTTTTATCATAGTTCTTCTTTTCTTCTTCTTCTTTTCAAACTTCCAACTTCAACTTGTACACTGCCATTGCGATCAAGACCACTCCGCAAACCCCAAGACTCCACATCCAGTTGCTCGTCCGTTTCGTAGCCTCATGGCGGAGGATGGCTTCTGTGTGCCTCCGTGGCACAGGGAGACCTTCTATGATCAACGCCGTCTCTGTTTGCTTGATGATCAAGCTCATTATCAGGCCCTGGCCATAGCGCGTAAAGAAGTAATCCACAAATATCCGGGACAAGAGAGTGTCCTTAATCGAGACTGATGTCGTTCGACGGCCTTGGCTCACGGCGTCCACGGTCTTGGCAAAGCGGACTGCCTGGACACTGGCAAAGACGGACTCAATGTCCTCCTCGCCCAGCTTCGTACCTGCAGACAGGCTGGACTGCTTTTCCCGAAGCTTGTTGACGAGAACGGCCGCGGTTTCCAGCGCACTGTTGCCTCCCTGTGCGCTGATCGGATGAACCTGTAATGGCAACATTAGCACACCACCCCCAGCGGGATCCTCGAATGGTCCTCCGTACCTTGTGAGCCGCGTCGCCAATGGTGATGATTCTCTTGAAATGCCACCGTGCAAAGACATGGTCCTCGAGGGCGACAAGCGTGGTCTGCAGGCGGTTTCGGTAAATGTCCTCGAATGTTGTCGAGTCGGAGATCTGGTCCTTGAAATGCTGTCCTGCAAGCCGGAGCTCGTCGTCTTTGGTGAACCGCGGGATGTCTTCACCATGGCATTTGTCTAGGCCGGTGAACAGGAACCAATACAGCCGGTCGCCGGGGGCCGACAGGATCATGTAGCCGCAATCTTTGAAGAAGGCATTGATCTGCAAGGCTGCAGGAGGCAAGCCCACCGGTCGTTTCGATATACCGAAAATGCACATTGATTCCGCTTGAAGGCCTGTGACTTGGGTGTCAAATAACGCTCATGCAAGGTCTGGGGGTGGGAGAGCATATGCTTACCTCGTTCTTCATTGGGTCGGAAGAGACCCGGGCTGCGGGCATTGGCGATGCGCCACATTTCTCGCCTGACAGCGCTGTGCACGCCGTCGCCGCCAACAACAAAGTCTCCGTCGTAGACCGACCCATCTGCGGTATGGACGTGGACCTGGCCCTCTGCAAGGTCTATCCTGGTGACGCGCTTCTGTGTCAAGACTCGCTGCTTGTTCTTGAGTTTGTCGAACAGGATTTGTAGGAGCATCTGTCGATCGATAAAGATCTGAGGACATCCGATTCTAAGCAAGTCAGTGTCTCACAGGCGGACGACTGCATATTCGCGCGGCAAAGATGCAAAGACGACATACCTCGTCTCCAGGCGCTCGGAAAAGGACTTTGGGTTCTTGTCAGCCCATGTTTTCCCGCTGAACAGACGCATGCTGGCCCGGTAATAATAGTCGCCAGCCACCGCCCTGATCTTGTCGTAGCAGCCAAGTTGGTCCAGGATGCGCAGACCGCTTGGAAGGATACCGATGCTTGCACCCAGCTGGGGTGCGATTTCTTTGTGTGCTTCGAGGAGGACATACTCAATGTCGAACTCGTCAAACATGTTGGCCAGAGAGAGGCCAGACACGCTGCCTCCCACAATGACAACTTTGAATCCCATATTTGCTCAATGGTCGTTTGCCGTATAATGCAAAACTCTGAACAAACAGAGAAGGAGTTGACCAGGCTCTCTTATACCTCTCTGGGGCGTTGCTCTTTAGGGTCTTACGGCGGGCGGCCGCCAAGCTGACCATCGAGCGTCTGGCCCAGCATTTGTGGATTGGCTTACACCGTAGCGCTTGCAGATCTTTAACCCAGCCAGGGATGAGAGACCGGACCCCGGACTCTGCGGGACGCGAGATTCGCCCCCTTCCTACTTGGCCATAAAGGACCACGGCCGCGTCCCGCAACCTGCGGCCACCGAGGTCACAGCGCTTCAACCGCTTGCTTCCTTTTCGGAGCGCGCGCACTTTCCATTCCCACCCCCCCAAGACAGCTTACAGCCATCCGATATCTTCACGTTGACTGCATCTGCCAGTGTCCGAGACGCTATGGAACCCACCACAGCCGCCAACCAGCTTGATTTGTTGTCATCTCGGTCTCGCCGTGCTGTATGTGCTTTTCCCTCTTTGCTCGCATTCATCACGACTGACATGTATATCCACAGTGTGACCCGTGTCGCGCTCGCAAGGTATGATGGGCCTGGGCGCAAGATGCTCTCCCGCCCCCAGTTCACGGGCGAGCCCTCCTACGAAGAGCGACCGGGACTGATCCTCGACTAGATTCGCTGTGACCGGCAAGATCCATGCGCCAACTGCCGCACTGGCAAGCTCGAATGCAGGCACAGTGATACGAAGCCGCGCGAGAGGCGTGCGCGGATCCTCTTGACGCCACAATAGTAACCCCTTTGTCCTTTTTCCTTTCATATGCCGTCTTGCAGCCTCTGATGTGTGCTGGGGGGGGGGGGTCTAGTGAGCAGAAGATTGATCAAATCGACCGTCGGCTCGATGTCGTCGTCGGCCTGCTGCAGCATCTCAAGACCAGCGCGCAGCCGCCGCCGAGCAGTGCCCCTAATTCTCGCCAGCCGCCGTTTTCGCGATCGCCTACCCCGAACCCGACTGTCAACACGGCCGAGGCGGCGGGTGCTGTCGTCGAGGGCTCCTCCTCGCTGTCTGCCCAGTCTGCCTTTGCCCACGACCTGGTGCACAGGGCCGCGGGCGACGAGCCGTCGCCGAACTTTGATGGACTGGACATACAGGGACAGCTGGAAGCGCTCTCTCGTGTCGTCGACGCCCTGCGCTGCCAGATTGCTTCGGACGAAATGGCATATCCCCATGCCCGGCCCACGCCTCGTCCGGGTATTGGCGCATGTGAACTGCCGCCCTTTCAAAAGGCGCTTGCGCTGATTCGCCTTGCCCAAGGTATGTTGGGACTGTCTCACCCCCCGAGACTACACAAGCTGACTGGGCTACTAGCAAAACGCCTGGGCGGCACTGGCTGGATCTACGAATACCTCATCGTCCGCTCCTTTTCGGACGTGTGCCTCAACGTCTACTTTACGGACAACTACTCGGACACGGATGTCATCATTGTCAATGCTGGCCTGTACTCGCTGTTTGCAGACTACACCAGCAATGTGCCGCCGGACGAGATGGAGACGCACACCGAGTATACGCGCCTCTGTCGCGAGAATCTCGAAACTGCCCTCGGCAACTTGCCTCTGCATCTGCCTGCCAGCTCGGATGTCATTGCCGCGCTCATTTTTGGTGTAAGCCGGGGAGGTTTTTTTCTATTTTTTTCTATTTTTTTTTTTTTTTTTCCTTTTTCTTTCTCCATTTCTTCCTTTACCTTCTTTTTCTTTTTCTTCTTCTTCTTAAAAAGACTGACTCTCCATTAAGGCATTCCACGCAGTCGAGATCTCAAAGCCGTCTCTCTCGTGGACGCTCTGCTCAAAGGCATCAGAGCTGTGCCAGGTCCTGGGCTACCACCGAGCCGTTCCCACAAGTACCGGCGGCGGCGGCGCGGAGGACGATGCTCCGCTCCGGCAGCTGCTCTTCTGGAGTACCTACTTGGTCGAAAAGAGCCTCTGTCTCCGCCTCGGCCGCTCGTCGACCATGCCGGACTGGGACATTACGGCCAGCCGCCCTCGCGCGGGTGACGCCCAGCAGGACTCGACCCTGGCCTATTTCCCCCTGTGGATCGAGTCGGCCCGCTGCCAGGAAAACATTTACGACTTGCTGTACAGCCCGGACTCGCTGCTCCAGCCCGACACTGTGCGAGAGGCCCGGGTCCAGGCGCTCGTGGCGGACTTGGAGAATCTTGAAACGGCGACCCGAGAAGTTAATGTGAGGAGTCCCCCCCCCTTTCTCTCCCAGCCCTGTAACTCTGTGTGCTGACCAGACGATTCTTGTCGGCAGCGCGACTGGATCGGAGTCTCAAGAGACCAGTTCGGACAAGAGATGATGGACTTCTTTGCCGTCTCGGACGAGGTGCTCCGTCTCTCGCTGCTGACCATGGTCCGCCGCGCCGCTCCGCGGGCCAGCGACTCGTCGACGACCTTTAACCGCAGCTGCCTCGACGCCGCCCGGGCCACCCTGTCCCGGCATCAAGACTGCGTCGCCCTGATGGGCAAGTGCGGTCGAGCGGCATACCTCCGGACATATATGCACTGGTGAGTGGCGAGATGTCGTCGTATTTCGTACCAGGAGTGCCGCTCACATCCTAGGACCCTCTTGTTCTCCCCCTTTATCCCATTCATCGTCGTCTTCTGCCAGGCCGTCGAGATGCGCAGCCAGGCCGACCTCGACAGCCTCGAGGCCTTTGTGTCCTCCATCAGCCCTGCCGGGGCCGCCTCAGACGCCGCCGCCAAGACATTCCGCCTCTTTTACGCCCTCCACGGCGTCGCGCGCTGCTACATTGAGCTCCACAGCCGGCCCACGCCGCGCGAGGAGCAGCTGCACTTTGGCGCCGAGATCGACCGCTACCTCTCGGCCCTGGGCGTGCAGCAGCCGCCGGAAGCGTGGCCGGGCGTGTCGCCGGGTGCGTTTGGCCAAGAAGCCGCCGAGGGTGAGGACGGCGTGTCTGTGGATCACCCGGACCCGCCAGGGATCGGGAGGGACGTGGCACAGCACCCAATCATACGCATGGGAAACGAGGCAGTGCTGGAGCAGTGGTTTTACAGCAACCAGGCCATGCTGGAGCTGGGCGAGAAGCCAGGCTTTGGCGATGTAGACCTCTGACGTGCCTTGTCTAGTAAAAGTTCCTACAGCGGCCACCTTGGTGCCCATTCAGCTTATTAGATTTTCATTCCTGGGCCGACGAGTCAGGTGCGGGACCAGTCTGGAGATTCAGATGCCGATGAGTCACTGCCGGTACTGGGACAATCCCATTACAGTGTTTAATATCCAGTCTTCAGCAGGAGCAGCCTTCTTATTGCAGTGGGTCTGCAAGGGCTCGGCAGGGGGTCTTTCACAGTGTAAACAGCTTTCGGCCGGGAGTGCAGTCTGCGGCGGTGGTCCAGAATGAGACCCGACAGGGATGCTTCACTTACGCTCAATGATACTTGCGTAGTCTGGGTGTAAAAACCAAATTGAGATGCCACTGTCGCTGGGGAGTCAATCAGCGGCGCCAAGAGGCGTGGGCGATGCCAAGCCGGTTTGGAAACTGGGCGGCCCCGGGGCGCCGCGATTTCGACTCGGCTTCGAGCGCGTCCAGCGCCGAAATCCCGGGAGCACACCAGGTCTCGCTGTGACAGTCTGCGGCTCTCCGTTTCCTTGAAGGACAACAGGTTTTGTTGTGCCTCTCTGCGTTTCGTGTCTACATAATATAAATCACCGCCGCGTCCAACTGTTTCTGGCAATAAATCATGCGTCTCTCGTCTTAGTGTCGTTTCTTTTCATATATCCACACCCAAAGGTCATTCTAATTTCTCGATTCAAACTCCATAATATGTCCATCACGGAGGCTGAAAAGCCAACGGGCTCTGGCCCCAAGGCCGACGACGATGCCCGAGTCGCGGCTGGGGAATTGAGTCCCGACACGGAACGAATGTCTGCAGCGGGAGCGTATCTGGTAAGCCTTTGGCGACACGAGAAAAGCGCTTCGGCTCTGATACGTGGTACTGATAGGCTCTCATAGCGCATCTTCTCGCGTATAGCAACCCGCAAACATACCTCCTGGAGGCGATTGCCGTCATCGCAGCCTGTGGCTCGGGGACGGCGATGGCCATGGTCAACCTGGTTCTCGGCAAATTCATCACTCTTCTGGGCGACTTTTCGACGGGCCAGATCAGTCGTGACGCGTTCATGACGGCCGTGTCCAAGCACTGGTGGGTGCCATCTCCACCTCGACTGACAACAAATGCTTACAGCCTCGGCCCTCGCATCTTGAACCACTATTCTGTCTTCTTGGACAAGGCCCGCAAGCTTGGCCACAAGAAGAACATGCTCTACGGCCTCCTGTTCTCGGGCGAGTATTTTGTTGTGTTCTCGGGCATGGGCCTCGCTTTCTGGCAAGGCATCTCCATGATCGTTCGAGGAGAGGTCGACAGTATGGGCACCGTCTTTACGTGAGTTTTGGTTGTTTGAAAAACAAGACTCGCCTTGCTGGAGTGCATTAGTTGACTTGTTCCAGTGTCCTCTTCTCCGTGCTTATCGCAGCGGCCATGCTGAACTCGGTGGCGCCCAACATGGTCACCTTTACTCGCGCAGCCACGGCCGCGACAGATCTCTTCAAGCTCATCGACCGCCAGTCGGAGATCGATCCTTTCCAGCCCGGAGGCACCAAGCCAGACGAGCTCATCGGAGCCATTGACATCCGCCGTCTTTCCCTTAGCTACCCGACGCGCCCTACGACTTCACCCTGCATGTGCCCGCCGGCAAGGTGACGGCCTTGGTTGTACGTGACTCGGTCGTGTCGTGCTGTTGCTGCAAACATGCTCTTTTTCTGACTAGCTGTGTGTAGGGTCCCAGTGGATCGGGTAAGAGCACCATCGTTGGCCTTTTGGAGAGGTGGTACAACCCGAGCTCGGGCGAGATCGCGCTCGACGGCAGGCCGACCAACACGCTCAACCTGAGGTGGCTTCGCACCAATATTCGCCTGGTCCAGCAGGTAATGCATGCCCCTGTCTCCTGAAGGAACCTGAATGAAACACTAACACCAAAATGCCCCCGCTGTCAAGGAGCCCGTCCTCTTCAACGGCACCGTCTTTGAAAACATCTGCAACGGGCTGGCCGGCACGGCCTGGGAGCACGAGTCTCGCGCGCAGAGACTCGACCGCGTCAAGGCGGCCGCCAAGATCGCCTCTGCCCACGACTTCATCGAGGGCCTCCCCCGGGGCTACGACACGGCCGTGGGTGAACGGGGCGGCCTCCTCTCGGGCGGCCAGAAGCAGAGAATCGCCATTGCGCGCAGCATCATCTCGGAGCCAAAGATCCTCCTGCTCGACGAAGCAACGAGTGCGCTCGACCCGCACGCCGAGCAGATCGTCCAGAAGGCGCTCGACAACGCCTCCAAGGACCGCACCACCATTGTCATTGCGCACAAGCTCAAGACGATTCAAAACGCCAACAACATTGTCGTCATGAAGCGCGGCACCATTGTCGAGCAGGGCCGGCACGACGAGCTGGTGGCTCTCGGGGGCAGCTACGCAAAGCTGGTCAAGGCTCAGGACCTCTCCGCCAGCAGCAAGACTGCCGTTCCTGCCGCGGACTCTGGCTCTGACCGTGGGCAAGACAGAGCTGATCTGGACACTAAGCAGACCCAGGCCACAGACGACCCGCGGGCTGGCGAACTACAGCATCTCGGCCAGGCCAAGGAAGGGGTGGACGACGGGCGTGTCCCGGCCAGCGGAATCCTAGTTACGGTCATCAAGCTCGCCATGGCCACACCGGACTTGAAGTGGTTTTACGTTTTGTCTGTCGCCCTCTGCCTGATTGGATGTGAGTTTTTTTTTTTTTTTTTTTTTTTTTTTTTTTTTTTCATTCCCCTGCATAAAAGCAGTCCAAGCTGACTGCAACAGCCGCGGTCTATCCGAGCCAGGCGTTGCTCCTAGGCAAAAGGCGCTTGCGGACGCGGCGTCGGTGGGACAGAGGATCACAGTCGCCGTCGCCCACCGGCTGTCGACCGTTAGGGACGTGGACCAGATCTTTGTCTTTTACGCGGGCAGGATTGCCGAGGCCGGCACGCACGGGGAGCTGGTTGCAAAGAACGGCATGTACGCGAGAATGTGCGAGGCGCAGAGTCTCGCGGCCACAGAAGAATAGACCGAAAAAAAGAGAGTGGCTTGTCATCTAGGTTGAAATTGGACTTTTTTTTTCTTCTTCTTCTTTTCCTCGCTACGCTCGATTTCTTTTTCTTTCCTCGCTACGCTCGATTTAGCATATTACACTAATCGGCTGGGACAAGGCTTCCGGGGTGTGGCCTGGTGCACCTGCAGTGATAATGAACTACCCATGGCGTGTCTGATATCGTCGCAGCCTTGCAAGTGCTACAAACAGGATCCCCGTTTGTCTGATATACGAGACGAATCATGTTATTTAGTTTGCATTTCCTCTTTTTCCAAGATGGAGCGTTCATTAAGCGTAGTGTCATGCCAATGTAAACAAGAATCGGCGGAAAAACTTGGCCTGACAGCTGAAAGCTTGGCCCCCTAGATTGCTGTGACAAGCTTGGATCCCCACGTAAAAGTAGAAATACTCATCTGCAGAGGCCAGATCTGTAGCAGCCGAATACGACGACAGATCGATACCGATTAGGAAAGAGGGAGGGAGGACGGATGAATCAGTGTGGAAGCGGGTCGTAGGTAATGTCGGCGTTGCCACGAAAAAGCAAAGTATCGTCGGTTGCCTCATGTGGCGTTCGAATGCGCCATAGTTGTCGGAATAGCGAAGCAGGCTTGCTAGTCAATAACGAAGCAGGCTTGCTAGTCACAAGTATTGGAGAACGCAGATGGTGACTGGGCGGGCCGGCTGGAACAGCCGTGCGTCTCTTGCAAGTGGCGGTTGCGAACAGGGCAGTCTTTGTCTGCCGTGGCCTGACGCGGCAGCCTTTTCCTTTGAGGACAATGAAGGGGATTATGTATTATCAGTGTTGACAGGGGGATGACAGAGCCGGCTGACCGACAGGTCGGGCCACGGTTAACAGAACGCAGAAAGCCCGGTTTCGCCGGGGGACCAAACTCGTTATGTCTCACGTAGCCTCACATCCCGCGGGGCGAAGTGATAGGGCCCTGCTAGTCTCAGTCATCCTCGTAACAGCTGTCGTCGTCCGGGCTTGCCGCCGTGTTATTGGTTCTCCTCGCCTCCCTATCTCTTTGACGCAGCCATTGACTTGTCGACATCCGTAAAGAAATCAGGATAAAATCTCCCAATCGCCGCCCATACAGAGTTAGTCGTGGCTGCTAGCAGTTCTTTAGCAGACATTTGGTGATGGTACAATCTGCAAAAAAAAACGCACGCCATACGCACCCCACAAATCGCACTCCTGAGACTCAAAACCGCACCCTCTCGCTGGCCCAAAACGCGTTCAAGCACGCCTGGTGTCTTTTACAGCGAAAATAACGTTATTCGTGCTAAACCATTCAGAGATGCTCCCAGCAAGGTTCCCTGGAGATCTGGGAGATGTGTGTGTGGGATGTAGGGGGCGGGCCAGGAAAAAATCTTTTCAAGGTCTTGTCCGAGATTTATCTTTGAGATATATAGACTGCAAGCGTGTCTTGATTGTGCTGCCGGACTCGCCATTCTCGGCGAGCGCGTCAACCACTCGAAAACTCAAACAAAAATGGCACAAGAAACGACGTACGACGAGAAAGTCGCCGACAATCTCGCCACCGAGAACACGCTGAGCGATGGCTTCCAGTCGGATATCGAGCAGGACTGGACGGAGCAGGAAGAATGGAGGCTGGTCAGAAAGTAGGGGAACATCCACGGGCACCTGCTTTGCGACATGGTAACTAACACGAGCGTGCAGATTGGACTTTTTGATCATGCCAATGTTGATCCTGGCCTTTGCCGGACTCCAGTTGGACCGCGGAAATATGTATGCACCCTTATCTTCCGTGCTTTGCCCGGCGGAACTGGCCACTGACAATCTACAGCGGAAACGCCATCACGGACAAAATGCTCGAGGAGATCCATGTAACCCAGAACCAGTACAACGTCGGCCAGCAGCTGCAGTCTGTCGGCATTGTTGTTCTAGAGGTGAGCGCCTCGGGGCTTCCTTTCTGCCCGGATTGATTCGAGTTTCGCCCAGCTAACAAGCGCAAGATCCCAAGCAACATGCTCTTGTACAGGGTCGGCCCAACAATTTGGATTGGCTGTCAGATCATTGCCTGGTAAGTGACATGACTGCCTTTTTAAGCCTTGCGTGCTAACGTTTCTCGTCTAGGGGCTTGGTTGCCACCTTTCAAGCATTCCAGCATGGTCTTGGCCCTTATCTTGCCACAAGACTCCTTCTTGGGTAAGACATCCAACATCTCCACAGCTACATGGACACACGCCCCCTAACACCTGTCAGACTCTGCGAGGCTGGCTTCATCCCTGCCGGTCTGTACACCATGACCAGATGGTACAAGCGCGGCGAGACGAGCAAGCGGTTTTCGTGGTATTTCTTTGGAAACAATGTGGCTGGAGCCTGCACGGGCCTGCTGGCATATGGAATGTAAGCAAAACGGACAGCATATATTTGTGCTTCTTGTCTTTACACTTTTGTGCTGACAACTGCAGTCTGCACATGCGAGGCGTGTGCGGCCTCAGCGGATGGCAGTGGATGTTCCTGGTATGTCAAGACTTTAGTAATACTTGTACCACAACGGTTCTAACACGCGGCAGCTTGAAGGAATATTTACCGTGGTCGTTGGCATCGTTTTCCTCCTCTTTTTCCCCAAGAGCCCACTGAGCCCGAGATCTCTTTTCGGCTTCCGGTACTTTTCGGAGCGCGAAAGCCATATTCTCTCCCAGAGAGTCCTGCTCGACGACCCGTCCAAGGCCCACGCCCACGTGCACATTACAAAGTCAGAGTTCAAGGCTACAGTACGTCTATTACAGGCCCTTGGTCAAGCGTGCAATACTAACAAGTGCAAGTTCACCAACTGGCGGCTCTTGCCACACGTCATCCTGACCATTGCCGGTCTCTCGCCGTCGTCGACCATGTCGTCCTACGCCCCGACGCTGATCAGATCGCTCGGCTACGAAAAGCTCAGCGCCAATGCCATGTCGTCCATTGGCGCATGGATGCTTCTGGTCTTGAATCTCATCTGGGGCTACACTGCGTATGCAAAACTTGTTCCCGGTCCATCCAAAAAGACAAACGGAGCTGACACACTGCACAGAGACAAGACGCGGCAGCGGGGCATCATGGTTTTCATCGGAATGCTGATCTCTTGGGGGTTCACGGTATGTTGCAAGGTCAAAGGCAGAAACGGCATTCTCTTACTAACAATCACAGCTGGGCAACCGCATTTTGATCAACTCTACCAACAAGCATTTGCGATTCGCCATTCTGACTTGCAGTATTGGATTTGCCTCTCCATGGCGTAAGTTTTCTTGCTCGCCCAGCTCGTCCACTGTCACCTGCTAACCTTACAGACCCTGTCAACGGATCCTGGATGTCGCTGAATGCTCGCTCGGCCGGCGAACGGTCCATCACGTTTGCCGTTTTCATCATGTCGGCCAACACCGGAGGCATCGTCGGCAACCAGATCTTCCAGGCCAAGGACAAGCCCGTCTACCGCGTGGGATGGTCGGTCATTCTCGCACTGGCCTGCGTGGCGCTGGCGTCGGCTGTCGTGGCCAACGTGCAGTACCACCTCCTTAACCGCATCAAGAGGAGAGGGGGCAAGACGGCCGACACGGATCTTTACAAGTATTAGACGGTGCATGGAGATTCTAGAATCTGTATACTAGTACAGGCGTCAAGTGTAAATGAATGTTAATCAAGGAAACTTGGAGCGAGAATAGAATTTGCAAATTGGCAACAAGGTTGGCGTTAAACTGTGAATTGGCACATCTATCTTGGTCTATGGTAAACGCTTCAACAGCAACAACGAAAACAAAGCAAACACAATCAACCAACAGCAATAATAACCGGAGCACAAAGTCGCTAAACATCCCCCGTCTCTGTCGTCTTTCGCTCATGGGTATTGCAAATCCACGCGTTAATGCAGTCAAACGCCCCTTTGTCACACCTCCATCGCCGTCGACTCGTTGGACGCTTCCTTTTGCAGCTTGCTCTTCTTGTTCGAGGACACATTGGTCCCCTTGCCTCGCGAAAACGCCGCCTCCACAATCGGCCACCGCTCCGGCTCCAGGTAGAACGGCTCCCGCTTCTTCATCGACAGCATCCCGTAAAAGTCGTACGGGTCCGCAATGTACATGGCCCAGTGCCGGTTGTGGATCCAGCCGGGGCCGAAGCGCTCCGTCGTGCCGTCCATGTCCAGGTACTGCCGCTGGTCCGCCGGCAGGTACCGCCCCGGGTGGATAATGTTGAGCCAGTACGTGTACAGCACCACCGGGATCGTCTCCAGCACATACAGCGGCCACTCGTGCCGCACCAGCGCCGAGTGCCGGTCGCCGCCGCCGTCGAGAATGTCTCGCAGCTGGAACGCCTCGACGGCGCGGAAGACGCACCGCACGAGAATCAAAAACGACGTGCCGTACAGCATGATAAACAGGTTGCGCACGTTGGGCGGCAGCGTCCTGGCCTTGACGCAGCGGTAGTTGAGGACGGCAACCATGGACATGAAGGCCAGCTCGACGACGCCCTGCAGGACGACCGAGACGGAAATGAGGGTGGCGCCCTGCACGTACAAGTCGTTGTCTTCGCGGCCGACGGCAGCGGCCTCGCGCGACGCGCCAATCGCCGTGAGGATCTCGACGAGCGAGCCGATAAAGATGAACAGGTACACGATGCGGTTGGGGTTGATAAAGGCGTGCATCGGCAGGTAGTGCATCAGGCGGCCGAGCGTGTTGTATTCGGCGGCCGAGTAGATGGGCGGAGCGAGGTAGATGAAGACGTTTTGGATAATGAAAACGGTGAGGTTGTCGGTGTCGCGGGTCGAAACCGCGCGGAAGATCCAGCCGAGGGTGTAGCAGAAGCCGGCGTAGAACATGAAGAATGTCACCTTCCAAAAGTTGTACCGCCTAGAAACAGTAGTTAGCAACGACATGCCAGCAAAGCGTGGGACGGTGCGGAACTCACGTATTCTGGTAGTAGTGGATCAGCCAGGAGATGCCAACCACTGCCGTGGCAACTGCTGGCAGGGCCTTGTTGGCATCGTAGCCGAACAAGTTCTGGACCTTGATGTCCGACATGGTGGATTGAGGGGGTGTCGCAGTCGGTATGGAAGAAAGGTCAAGAGAGAGAAGAGGAGTAGAGTTGTGAGGAAGCCCAGAGTAACTGTCTGTGTAGCGCCTTGATGAGAGACGGTTGTTTGACCCGAACACGGGACATGCCCGACGCCTTTATACTTTCAAATATGCAGTTTGGGGCAAACGGGCACACCCCCATTTGGCCAAATGCGCCGCAGTGCCCAGAAAACTGCCCGGGCAGAAAGTAAGCAGGGCTGTGGGAAATCACCCCGATCTTCTCCCCTGGCCGTGCCTGGTCGGACTGACGGCCCCCACTGATTGGATGGCCTTACAGAGTGACCCTTCAAGCGCTTACTTTTTTGCACGACACAGCCATTTCGCCCAGGTCTGCCCGTCCAAGGCTGCTGGCTGTGGCTGTGGCCGTTGGGTCCTCGAGCGGCACATCGAGCCTAATGGGGCTAAGCGTGGGGAAAACAAGGTTTTCGGAGCGGTACGTCAGACCTAAACAGGACTAGTGTCCGGCGTGTCAGGCTGGGCGAAACTAACACATTGGGTAAAAAGCGTCGGAGAAGACAAAAGTCTGGGGAAATGTGGGAAGGGGGCTCAACCCATATTAGTAGAGGCCGGCCTGCATTCCGGGCTTCTGATCTTCTGCTCCGTGTGGCGTCGCATTTGCTTACGGCTGCTGGAGACGACGATCCCTACAGTCCACTGCCGCCCGTGTCTTTATTAAGAAACACAACTGGGGCCTTGATTCCCAGGACTCCTCGACAATTTCCACAATCTCACCCAGCCCGTGCTTGCAACCTGAGACAAGATCCCCCTGCCAGCCTTCATTTGGAATCAAGTCTTCCTGGAGCTCGATGCCCCACAGGGTTGACTCTGCACGTCCACACAGCCCTTAGCTTCGAGCCCCTTCGTGATGCCAAATGAAGACTGTCTTTGTTCGGGTGGATTGTGCACGCGTTGTCTCGACTTTCCACTTTTCCGACCGCAAGCGATGCCCTCTGGACAAAATCTGGACTCTGTGACAGATCAACATATCTGTTCTCGTTCCATGGTTCTGGCAAATCATGACGATAGACCAGTCCATCACCAACGTCCAGGTGCCGAGGCAGGGCTTCAGCAAGTTCGAAGCCGGGGCAGAGCCGGGGAAAGTTTGCAGAAATATCGTGGAAGCGGGACCGTGAATGTGAGGGCTATGGAGGCAATCGAAGTGGCAGTGGACGGGTGTGTCGACTGGAGTGTCAAGCTTTCTCGGTTGTCGTGGTTCTTTTGGCAAAGGGTGGGAGTTGGCCATTCGGCGCATAGCACCTGGCAAATTAGCAAGCGTCCAAACCCCGAGAAATAGACATGCAAATATGAAAAAGAACACCTGTCAAAATGCTGGAAACGCATCGCTCAGTCGAATCTGGACTCGGGAGAGCCTTCGCTGCTGCGTGTCGCGACTAAAGCTATTGTTCACTGCTTATCGAAGAAAAGGAAATGGCAAGGGGGCACTATGACAAGTGTATCGAACAGGCAATGGAAAGTTGACCGGAAGGAAAGAAGAGGATTGTGAGAGGTGGAATAGAATGAAATAAAAATAATGTTCGAAAATGGTTATGTAATGTCACGGACGTATGTTAGGTTTCCCAATTTGGAAGGCACGATCGTGGTCAGCAAAAACGCCAAAAAAAAAATAAAGATTGAATGGCATTAATATTATTAATAAACTATTGTACTTTAATACTATTCTTCTAATTATTTTCTTTCCCTCCTCTGGACTCTAGAATTCGTATTCAAAGGTTTCTCTCCTGAATGCTTTGCATAGAGTCCCTTCCTTCACTTGTCTCGTTAGCTCGCCGGTATCTGGATCGATCGCCAAGCCCGGGAAAAACTCGTGTAGCTCGTCGTATATCTGGGCAGCAAAAAACGTGATTTGGCGAGGCGGCAAGGTATTTGGTATACGCCCCAGAGATTGCTGCAGCAAAGAGATTCGTCTGTAGAAAGTGTCAAAAAGCGTATCAAAAACAAGATGGGCCTGGTAGTATTCTTCGTCGCGGAGAGACGCTTCAAAAGACGCAGTGTCCACCTGCTTCTGTTTCTTGCGGTAAACACTCATCATAACATAACGAGAGTCTCGACAGGCAGTCCAGAGACCGCCATCATCCATGAGAGTCATAGAGGGACCCTTCCCTCTGGGCACCATAATCCATTCAAGAACACGTGGGTCGCTTGGCGGCTTTGCTGCCTCTTCCCAGATCATCAGCCTAAGCTCAGCACATAGCTTGGGAAATCCGTGGAAAGTTTTTGGATACGCTTCCGGGGTTTGGGTGGTCCAGTAGGAAATGTCGTGTTGTTGGGGGCGGTCCGTTAATTTATCGCAGAGGCCGCAAAGGTCGTACGTCAGGTCGACGATTTCTCTTGCAAGGTCTGCGCCGTAACGCAGCAGACCCGAGGCGAATGTAACCCGCGGATAGTGCTTTGTCTCTCGTCTAGCCGCGGTGTATCTGTGAATAATTGCTGTTCCTTTTCGGCGAGCTTCGAGAAGCTTGGCCACCATAGGATGGGGATCCATGCTGCGTTGAAAATAGAAGTCTGGGTACCAATCAAAATCCATGTTGTTATGCGGAATGTTGTTATGTGGAAAAAGGAAAAATTAAAAGTGCCGCAGGAAAAAAGAACGACATATATATAGGCAAAAAAATAAGGTTCAGACATCCCTTTGGCATAGGCCAGGGGGCATGATAAAGTTCAGACCTCCCTTTGGCATAGGCTAGGGGATCATGATAAAGTTCAGTGGCGTGGGCGAAAATGGCCTCTAAGTTCAACTAGACATCCCTTTTCGTAGGGTTAGATGGTCTTGCGGGTGCCATGATCTACAGAGTGCACCGTTAAAGTTCAAAATAATCCCTTTTCCGTAAAGCTTGGGGGGCAGTACCCATACAGAATAAAAATAAAATAAAAATAAAATAACAAGGCAAAATGATGCATCTTATCCCTAATCCCGCAAGCAAAGTGATGTAAGTGGTGGAGCACCACACACGGCTCCCACCGCCAAACAAAAACACAAAAAACCTAGTCATGTTTCACGTGTGCTGCTGGTAAATTTCATGCGCCTTTTTGGAATCCCAATTCGGTTTCGCCGATTTTGGCACGTATGCAATTTTATTATTTTTTTCTCTCTTTAAAAAATAAATAAAAATAAAACTAAAAACATCCTCTTAATGTGTGGGGTGCTGACAGCCTTCCGCTTGCGGGGAATCGTGGACAACTTTGGAAGCATGGATCCGGTGGCATTCTCTAGAGTCTAGACTTCTTGACAGGGAAGGAGCGAGTGAGCACGCTGCGACTCCACACAAGATCTATTAAAGTGCGGAGAAGCTCTGGCCGATGGTGGATGTAAACAACCAGTATTAAACAAGACCACTGCTGGTCTTGCAAGAATTGAACCTTGGACGGCAGAGAACTCCCAGACAGTCAGCCAATCATGGAATCCACCTCGACGCCCCGAAGGAGTGGCGCATCAGCGATCCTCTATGCCCTCCAGGCAGCTGGGGTGACGCACCTATTTGTCAACCTGGGCTCTGACCACCCAGCCTTCCTGGCTGCCTTTGCAAGCAAGGATTATGCAAAACTGCACGTCTTCACGTCGCCCAACGAGATGAACGCACTCTCTGCGGCATCTGGGTTTGCCCAAGTCACTGGGAAGCCAGCTGCAGTTCTGGTGCATGTCGAGTGCGGCACCCAAGGACTGGCCGGTGCCGTGCACAATGTCAGCAAGGGCCGGATTCCAGCCATCATACTTGCAGGAACTGTGCCGATCACCATGGAAGGCGAGCTCAAAGGCAGCCGAAACGAGTGAGTCGGTCTATCCCGGGAAAACCGGTACGGATCACTGACTTCCAGATACATCCATTGGATCCAGGATGTCCCCGACCAGCGAGCCATTGTCCGCCAGTGCATGAAGTATGGCCACGAGATACGATCGCCACACAATGCCGTCCAGATTACCCTCCGCGCCCTTCAATTCGCGACAACGAGCCCCCAAGGACCGACGTACCTGATAGCCAGCCGAGAAACCCTCGAGACCGACACAGTGCACCCAGCTGCCGCCGGAAAAGTCAAGGCCAGCCAGGCCTTTGATAAAAATACGGCTGTGGAACAAATTGGTCTTTCATCGTCTGGCGTCAAGCATCTGGCGGACGCTCTCCTAGAAGCCAAGAAGCCTCTGGTTGTGACGAGCTACTGTGGCCGCTCTGTCAAAGGCTTCGAGGCGCTCAAGGCCCTGACAGAATTGCTTGTTGTCCCTGTCCACGAGAATGCACCCATCTACAACAATTTCCCTACTACTTCATTCTTGCACCAGGGACACCAGTGGAATGGCGGGGGTCAGTTGCCCGCGTTGGCCGAAGCGGACGTTGTCTTGGTTGTCGACTCGGATGTGCCGTGGATTGGCGCGGAGTCCAATCCAAACGAAAATGCTAGGGTTTTCCATATTGACAGCGATCCCCTGAAAACGGCGACGACACTCTGGTCCATGGCTTGCGAGAAACGATGGCAATGCGATTCCCCTCTGGCCCTGCAGCAGCTGCACGACTACATCAAGACCAGCAATAAATACACCGCCGCAGAAGCCCAGCTCAATATGGAAACTCGCACTGCCGAGCTTAAGAAAAGGTTCGACCAGAGGCAGGCTCGGCTAGGCCACGCCGAAGCTGTTCCACAGGACGGAAGCGTCACCGTTCCTCTTGTCATGGCCCGCCTGCGACAGGTCAGCCAGGGGCTCGATGTCGTCGGTCTCAACGAGTCGACGACCAATCTCGGAAACGTGGCAGACCACCTTTGCCACGACAAGCCATTGTCACTGATTGGCAGCGGTGGTGGTGCACTTGGGTGGTACTCTGGAGCTGCTGTCGGTGCCCACATGGGACTGCAGTCGCTAGGCCGCAAAGATTCGCTGCTGGTGGCCTTTACTGGTGACGGGACATGGCTTTTCGGTGTGCCGTCATGTGCCTACTGGATGACCAAGCGGTACAACACACCGTTCCTGACGATTATCTGGAACAATGGCGGATGGGCTTCGCCAAAGAATGCCTGTCTGCGGATCCACGGCGAGCTGACCGGCAACGACAATCTCAGCGACGACCTACGTGTGGCAATCAGTCCTTCGCCATCTCTTGGAAAGATTGCACAGGGCGCTGGCGATGCGTGGCGGGGAATCATCAGTACAGAAGGTAGCATTGCACCAATGCTCAAGGAAGGGATCCGGGTGGTTAGAGAGGAGAAGAGATGCGCAGTACTGGAAGTGAAGCTAAAGACTATCTAGACATGGACAATTAATTAAATTTGTTGTTTTCTCTACATAAATCTGTTTAAGGTGCCATTTCAAGTCAAATCATTACGTGGCTTGCATATGTAGAGACGACACCAGGACGTGTCACTGATGTTTAATTTGGACGTTTACATAACCGAGGCAAAACATTTCCAGAGCTCTGCGGGGATGAATCCTGAGCGTCCCCGCAAAATGTGTTTCCAGACTGGACAAAATTGAACGGGTACAAGTCTCCGTCAGTATTCTTTTGTTCTTCTGACTCCCGCGAGGCTACCAACAGAGCTGCGGAGAAGTCCCTCTTACGTCATCTGTCGAGACAGAAAGTCATGCGGGAGATCACGTGGAAAGATGAACCGTCAAGCCCATCCCCGAGTCGGACAATCAAGGGATTTATTTGCTCCTGCATTGATCTAGACGCAATCAAAGACCATCATTAGATAATTCTGAGCCTACGCTTTCAGAATACACCACTTTTATGTGCTCTGCTACCCGTGTTGAATGCTTGGCCAAATAGACCGGGGCCCCTCCTTGTGTTGAAAAGATGACGACTAACAGCACACCAACCTGACGCGGATGGAGGACCAGGAATACTGGTGCGGCCTCTTGCGATGCCGAGCCTGGGGCCACTGGGAGTAATTTAATACTGACAGCGAGGAGGGGCAGGAAGCTCTTGGGCGTCGAGCCGAGCTGAAGATCCCAGAACCCCCCGGCCAGCCCTGACGTCGAGAACCCCAACTGGCATCTCTGGTACACGAGGCAGTTATATCACATTGAGAGCGTGAATGAGCATATTCGCGACTCGATCCCGACCAGGAGGCCCATGAGTGGATTGAATACCTTTGGCAGAGATTCGACGCCCATCACCAGGTCCGACACTATTCATGAAAAAGTATATTCGGGCGGGTACAAGTCTCCGCCTTGGGTTTCTGCTAGCATTGATACTGCGGGGAACAAACAGACCTACAGTCTGTGGGGAGCATTGTTAAATTCGGATGCTTGCAATTCATGGCGTGAGGGTTGGTCCGTATCGTGGATTCGCAAACAGGTCGGCAAAAGCCGCACGGCAACTCCCCAAGATGGTCAATGACTACTTCAACGGCGGGTCGATGGACAGCATCACACTGCGGGCCAACCGACAAGAATACGGAAAGTGGTACATTCTGCCTCGGGTTCTGCGAGACGTGTCTGATGTCAACACCAAGGCCGTTGCCATTCCAGGCGGCCACGAGATCCCGTTTCCGTGCTGCGTTGCGCCAGCTGCCATGCAGCGAATGGCCCATCCAGAGGGAGAGGCAGCCATGGCGCGCGGCTGCGGTCGGTTTGGCACAGTGATGGGCCTCAGCACGTTTGCGACGACATCGCTCGAGGACGTCAAGGAAGAAGTAGACAAGGCTCGAAACGCGGCTGGTCTGGAAGGTCCCGGCGAGCTGGTTCTGCAAATGTATGTTTTTGAAAACAGAGAAATCAGAAAGGGGCTGATTCGACGAGCGGAAAGTGAGTACAGCAAATGTAGAGTGGGATAAATGGCCCTGGCTAACCAACATAGTGGCCGGATACAAAGCGATTGTCCTCACCGTCGACACACCATTCTTTGGACGACGTCTGACCGAAATTCGAAACGGCTTCAGACTGCCATCCCACCTCCGTCTTGCCAACTTTGACGAATCTCTGGGTGTCAAGACTGGATCTGAGCATCGCACAGACGAGGTGCAAGGGATGGGGGATCCCATCAAGTCGGGCACCCAAGGAAGCAGGGCAAACAAACTCGGTAGGCTCTCCCCGACACGTGATATGGCTATCCGCGCTCACCGTAAGATGCGTCTCTCGCGTGGGACACTGTCAAGTACCTAAAGACTATCACAAGACTTCCCGTCTGGCTCAAGGGAATCATGACGCCCAAAGACGCAGTGCTGGCCATTGAACACGGCGCCGACGCCATTTTCGTGTCGAATCACGGCGGCCACCAACTGGACGGGACACCGCCGACGCTCCGGGTGCTGGCCAATATTTGCAAGGCTATTGACAAGCGGGTTCCGGTGGTATGTTTCAAGGTTCGCTTCCTATCAAAGATCCACGTTAACGATCCTCAGCACTTTGATGGGGGCATTCGACGGGGGTCAGATATATTCAAGGCCCTGTGTCTGGGCGCAGACATGGTCTGGATTAGCCGGCCAGCCCTTTGGGCATTGGCTTACGACGGCGAGAAGGGCGTTGAAAATGTTCTCAATCTACTAAGAGAAGAGTTCAGGGCATGCATGGCGCTGACTGGATGTACAACGTTGGAAGATCTAGGACCGGAGCATCTGATGAGAGTCGAAGAGGCGAGACTTTAATGGCGAACAGGATAGTTTTGATCAATGTTTTTATTTATTTATTTACATTGAAATGGAAAACGATTGTTCAAGTTTTTATCAAAAATATGAAATTACTTGGAATTCGCGAGGGTTCTTCAAATGTTTGGATAACGTACCGAATTTTCTTGGACAACAATGTGTCTTTCTCGTGCATTTTCGGGTGCCTGTAACCGCGACCATATTCTGCATTTATGTTCGGATTCTTGACTCCTGGCCAAGAAATGCAATCCTTCATCTCCGCAGACGGGGTGCTCGCGATGCTACCCCAGATTTCAGCCTGCCATGCCCACCACAATGACCCCGGATTCTTGAATCCTTCGCTGAATCGGCGAGTCCGACAAGTACATAAGAGACGGCAACGTTTCTGGGTCGCAATTATTAACCTATGATTGACAAACGTCCAAAATGGCCGAACAAAAGACTACGACCGAGAGCCGTCTCTCGCAAGAGACTCGCGAGAAGCAAGACTTTGACCACATGGAAAAGACCGAGAGAGCCTCGCTGCAGGAAGAGGAGGAGACCGGTCCTGTCGAAGAGCGGCGCATTATGCGCAAGGTCGACCTGCGTCTGCTGCCACTGCTGATCCTGCTTTACACATTGACCTTTTTGGATCGGGTCAACATTGGCAATGCCCGGCTGTGGAATCTCGAAGAGGACCTGCACATGACGGGAGGCCAGCACAACCTGATTGTCATGAGTGAGTGAATGTGTCTACAATTGGTTCTGGTTCGTTTCTAATTTGCAGTTTTCTACATTCCATACATTCTGTTCGAGATTCCGTCCAACATGATTCTCAGTCGCGTCCAGCCGCGATACTTTATTTCTTTCCTCACGATAGGATGGGCGTGTAAGTAATCGAACATGCCCAAGACTCTACATTTTAGCTGATATTCCTTCTAGCATGCGTTGCTTTTGCAGGTTTCTGCAAGTCTTTTGGTGGCTTAATGACTGCTCGATTGTTTCTTGGTAAGAGCTTCGCTGGCATTTACCTTGACAGAATTCTCACAATGTTAGGCGTCTTCGACGCCGGCATGTTTCCCGGCTGTCTGTTCCTGATCAGCGCGTGGTACCGCCGGCATCAACTGCTCGCTCGAATGGCCTGGTTCATGGTCTCCAACGACATTGCCGGAGTCATCTCTGGTCTCTTGGGCGCTGGCCTCGGCTCACTCGGCGGCACCGGCGGCTACTCTGGCTGGAGCTGGATCTTCTTTGTCGAGGGAGCCATGAGCTTTGCAGCCGGCATTCTCGCCTTCATCTTTATCCCGCCATTCCTCCACCAGTCAAAGTTCCTCAAGCCACAAGAGAAGGCGTGGCTGCTCCGCAGACTCGAAATCGACTCGCAAAAGAACAATGCCAGCGAGCACGAAAAGATGACTCTGAGGGGGGCTCTCCACGCCCTGCAGGACTGGAAGGTCCTGACGGGCGGCGTGCTGTACCTGTCCGTGTGCGTGACGGCGTACTCGCTGTCCGTGTTCACACCCACAATCCTGACCACCTTTGGCTGGAGCAGCATCAAGTCCAACCTGCTGTCAGCCCCGATCCGCATTGCCTCGGGCGTCGTGTCGGTGGCCATGGGCTACGCGTCCGACAAAGCCAAGCGACGAGGCATCTTTTGCGTGGGCGGCTACAGCTTTAGCATCCTCGGCCTGTTCATCTCGATGCTGATCCACAATGGCAACGTGAGGTACATGGGACTCTACTTTTCCGCCATTGGCATCTACATCTGCCAGCCTCTGGTGATTGCATGGTGGTAAGTTTGGACCGTCTTTTTTTTTTCTTTGTCCTTTGTCTCCCTTGGTGTGTGTACTTGTTTACTCACACCGGCCAGTGTCAATCAGGTTGTTGGAAATGTCAAGCGAGGTACGTGTACAGCTTTCGCAGTCAGCTGTGGACAGATTGGCGGCATCATCTCCGCTCTCATCTTTCCCAAACGAGACTCGCCGTACTATGTCACGGGCATTTCGGTCTGCATTGGCTTCCAGGTGCTGGGCATGGCCGCAGCCGTCAACATGTGGATCTGCTGCGCGTACGAGAACCGGCAGAGAGAAGCTGGAAAACGGGACCACCTCCGCGAGCTTGCAGAGGACGAGCTGAACCAGCTCGGCGAGAAGCACCCAGACTTTAGGTATACTCTATAAGTTTGGCTCGGTGGTTGTGGGTTCTTCCATTACTACTAGCCTTGGTGTGTCGTATGCTGTTATGATGTCACTGGAGGGGAATTATATCCACTGCTTTCTCTTTGTCAGTTGCCAACATTTTTACCTTGGTTCTGTGGGTGTCCGCGATGGAGCATCCGAATATTAAAGGCTCTTCCATCCCTTGGGGAGAGGGAAGGTCAGACCGAACTGGCAAATTCAACTTGTCTGTCCCACAAAGCGTCCGTGTGGCTTCCCACCATCAGTTGTCAAGGTGCGCCACGTACTTGTGCATCCAACGTATGAAAGGTGGGATGCTTGGCTTGTTGATATCATCGGCAGTTGCATCCAGCTCGTAAATTCGTGATCAGAGCTGATCGACAGGAAGAATGTGCCGAGTTGCTTACAGTCGCAACCATGATTTCTGTTCGCTCTTCTTTGTCTCTGGGTTGTCGAAATAGACGAAAACTCCATGACCAACAGCCAACTTTAGTTGACGGAAGAGTCGCGCCGAATAGAGATCTGGGCGTCTTCATTGGAATACAAAATTTGTTCTACATATCTTGGATGTGCATTTGCGACAGCGATTGTTTGAGAACAACAACGCCGTTTTTAGAAATCACAGCAAGCCACAATACCTGTCAAATTGGAGGGGGGCTTGCGAGGCACATTCCTGGAGTTGCGGAGAGTTGTGGACGATACTATATTGCGATGGGGGGGGGGGGGGGGGGTGCATTGTCAACTCTGGTTATAGGGGTGCAAGTCTAGGTGTTGCCAGAATGGGCAAGCCACATCCAGCCACTGCGAAAGAATGCTGCATTAAATTGTGCACACTCCTTGACACCTCCTTGAAACGCGAGGTACCGCACTGAAGAGGTGGGAGACTAGATGGATAGCCTCCTCGTGAAGTCTTCCCTTGCTTCGTGTGTGCCATTGGGACGCAGGAGGCCACCAGACCACCCACACCAAAGCAAGGAGAACAAAGAATTGTATTGCATCTTGCACTACTTTTTGAAAGTTGTTTTAATTCACCGTGTATTGTGTCGAAACCTCGAAAAATCTTCGCTGCAATCGCACGAGGTATTCGTATTCAGCGTACGAGTATACACCAGTTCAACGGCATGGCCGTTGGATAATGCAAAAAAAAATTATGCTAGCTTCGGGCTGCAGTAAGACATTTTATGCAAATCGCTGCTCTCCTGGGTATTGGACCCGCGTCTATGAAACAAAAAGGTCTGGTCGGTACCCCAAGCGAAGGACGTTCCCGCAGTGATTGGCAGCAGGATCTGCTGAGACAAAAAACGTAGAACACCACAGAAAAACGAACCCGGAGTGAGGACAGAATGCCGGGTTTGAAGGGAGGGGACATCTCGGTCAGCCTGGTGGCGTGTGTGCGTTGCATTCCTCTTACACCCTTTTTTACACTCCGAGTTTCTTTGTTTAATATCCGGCCGGCGACTCCATCGCGCGTACCGAAAAAAGAGTCTGTAGTGGTTAAGCAGTATTTTAGTTTCCAGCTGGAGCTGAGCTGTGAGCAAGCAGTGGCCCCCGGATAGATCCCCGGAACTTTCCATCCCACGCCCCCAGGCTATTTTTGTGCAGAGATATTGTGCATTGCGAGTTTACATAATGCGTATGGGGCCAGATAGAGATGGAGGAGACGCGATATCTGATGAAGCTTGGATGGAGCTCGAATGGGGCTCGAATGGAGCTTCGCTCACAAATAGCCTCTCCCTAAAGCCTTCTGGGCGTGCTTACGGCAATTGTCAGTTCAGAACTGCTTGGCTCCGCCTCAGAAACCAGCGTCTGCGGGCCCTTGGGCCCAGTCCAGTTCATGTCCGGAATTTCCTGGCGAATTACGTCGTCGAAAAAAAAGGAAAGATAAAAAAAAAAAAGGGGAAAAGCACCCCATTGCAAAGCTGCACTATGGGGTCTTTCCTCTCGCAGCCACACCGTACTTTTGTTAATTTCTGCGGGGTTGCACACTCAGTGGTACTTGTGCCTGAGGTACCTCTGGGTGTCTTAGTCTGCCCGTTATGCTTCTTTTTACACTAGAGGTCTCAGTCTGGATTGCGGCGGTTCTTCCCTTTTTCCACAAGGGATATATTTCCACATGGGTAGCACGTACCACGGCGAGAAGCACAGAGCAAAGGGAGAGTCAGAAAAAAAAGATGGGATGGATATCTGCTCGCGTAGACGTTTTTCTCCCTCATTCGATCACTTCTAGACGTAAGGTCTCCATTCCAATCTCCCCCTCCTCTCTTATCATCCCTTCCTTTGTACAATTGCGTGAGAGTCCAGACTGCTCGCGTATGGGAGGAATGGAATGGGCAACGTGGCTCCTCTCTTCACAATTGTGCACAGACTGAATTGATCTGCAATCGGGTCCAACGGCGATAATCTGTTGTTGTACATTTCGTGCTTGCCGTACTTTTGTTTCCAATTACCGCTATATGCCAAAAAAGGAATCCGAAACCAGGACCATACATAGAACTTTGCCTAAAAGAGAACACGAACAGACCAGAATCGGGCAGAACTGGGCAGAATTGGGGAATCACTAGCAAGCAAAAACAGCGCAGGCTATACCGGAAGAGTGCGCCTGCATTGCGTTTGACAGCAGGAAGCTTGCTTTGCTGCATCGACACACACCCGTCGTCGTCGTCGTCATCATCTCCTTTTAAGAGGGTCCGGCCGCAGAGTCACTTATTGCCGTAAAAAGAAAAGAATGAGAGGGCCCGTCGCGTAACCAAAAGAAAGAAGTTCGTGCAGAAAAAGATCCCACGCCGCTGTGCACCAAAGAGGTTCCTCGCCCTAGTTTCCGCATACGGAATAGACGACGTGGGTACCGGTCGTAGACTGGCGCATTCGCAGAGAGCCTATCCAGAACGCCCGCATTGAGGGCAGACTCGCTCTTGCTCGCTCGCTCGCTTGCACGTCTTCCGTGTACTCGTACAGGTTGAGGCTCCCTTTTCCGCAGGTTTGCCATACGCAAGGGGGGCGATGCCAGTACGAAGAGTACAGGGAATCTGCAAGCCGTGGCAGAGGCCAAGACGACCCGGGCGCGGCCTAGACGACGCCACCTTGGGGGCTCTTGCAGGGGTAGGTCTGCCGGGGGCGTCAAGACCGGGGGGGAAAGGCAGTTTGTGGCGTACTGCTGTGCGCCTCTGCGGGTTGCGATCTGCACCAGCTGGATTAACTATAAATCGTAGCTGCGAAAAAAAAGAAGATGTAGAGCATGCAGGATGCGGAATCCCTGGTTGACTACGAGTGCACACAACGAATAGACGAACTAGGCCCCCTATTCCAACTGTACCAAACATTTCCGTCAAATTTCCCACTGCCTTGCATCCTCCTTTCCCTTCCTGCAGGTTGCAAGGAGGTGTCCTGCAAGGTACCAGCGCGCGTCGAAAAAGTAAAAAGAGGTAGGGTAATCCCTGCTTCTGCCGTCATCAGGGCGATGCAAATTACTGTTCTCTCCCCCACGGATGTGAGGCAGGGCAGACGAGGTTTTTTGGAATACAAGAATACCGCTGTGCATCAGGATGCAAACCAGGTGATGGAATCGGAGCGAACAGGTGAGTCGGCACTGCAAGCGAGACTCAATTGAGAGGCAAAATCTGTTTGCGGGATGGCCTTCCGAGCTAGGCCGCCAGGATCGGGCGATGGCTACAGGAGCTGTGCAGTTGTTAGCCGCAGCGCTTTCCGCCTTGGGACGCTCGGATGAAGAAGAACGGATTAGTAAAAGAAGTAAAGGAAAAAAAAAAGACAAGATGCGGCAAATACACTGAGAGAAATAAACAGACATGGGCTGCCAATTCCTACCATTGCCACATTCCAGCGACCCAAGAACCAACAAAACTCTTCAGTGATCAGCGTCGAGCTTTCGCCGCGGCCTTCATTGTCCCATGGTAATGTAACGGTGCCCGCACGCTGATCGGTTGACTGTTGGTACCGATGGCGCGGCCATTGTATTTTTTTTTGGGCACAAAACAGAGAACAAAGGAATGCAGTTGGACTGTTCCTGTCCTAGCGGCGGGCTAGAACACCAGAGCCCGAGCCAGACAAAGATACGGGCAAGGCGATAAGATAGGCCGCCGAGGTGATCGTCGCGTCTAGGCTGGATCTCGTCAGTGTCCCGTCCCGGCTCTTCTATGGCCCTTTTGCTGGGTTTGCCTTTGCCGCTGCTTTCGCCTCTGGTGCCCGTCCGTGCTCTCTGGTTCACCTCGCGGCCGTACTCTCTTTACCTCGTCCCATCTTTGTCGGCGACCTGTCAGCAGCTGAATCTAAGCTCAGCAGCCGGACTGGCCGCAAAAGGAGCCTCGACAAGGACCCCCCTGGTCGTTTGGGGTCCCATTCCCGGTAGCATTCCGAGGGATCTGCATTTCCCGCAGCTGTGTACCGTACCACACAATAATCTTTCAGGGAAGAGCTGCAGCTGGCCCGCGTCATGGCGGGCACACAATCCCATCCAGTACCGACAGACTGATCCTGGTCTGCACAGACATTTGTGATTGGCCGCAGGGATCTTGCGTTTTTGCTTCTTTAGGCTCTGCGCCAAAAGTGGGCCTTCTTTGCCAATCCTTCAGGCCCCCAGGTCGCGCCCATGCCCACCGCCCGCGTGTTCTCTATGGCTCCCGCTGCTGTTGGATCACGTACAGTGCATTCGCCAGTGTCTTATATCACAAAGATGTGCGTTTGTTTGTTGTTATTCCTGTCGCTTGTACGCCCTCCTCTTCCCGGATAACCACCGCCCGAGGGCCACAGAGGCTTGCGGCTCAGAGCACGCCAATTTCCACACTTGCCTTTAGCTGCCTCGAGGCTTCTCCTGCTTCTGCCTGGCGTTTTGGGCGTATCCAGGCGGTGTGTTGCTTGCTTTTTTTTCTCGGTGCGTCCTTCGTGCGTCCTTCGTTCCCCATTGGGACCCATTGGGTGAAAATTTCGTGATCTTTTTTTTTTGTGCAACTTTGCACTATGAGATCACCACTGCTATGTTTTTTCCTCTTGTGCTCTTTGTTGTGCAATTCTATGCAGTGCCCCCAGCCTGCCTCAAGCTGGGCTCCGCGGCTGTTGGCCGCTGTTTTTCCTCTTCCCGCGGCGGCTTTGTCACCTCTCGTCCCGTCGTCCCGTCTTTGTCTGTCTCGATCTGGCAGATGGCAAGAACCCCTGTTGGGCGGGACCAAGGAAGCTTCATCCCTTGGGTGGCCAGCGTCCTATGTGGTAGCTCCAACTGCTCGGCCGTTGTCGACTTCTCTCTCCGAAACCTCCCTTCATTCCAAGCTGGAGGCGACGAGATCCGCACGCCCAAACGGGAAAAGCCCCAGTGCAAGCGAGCACAACCCATACAGGAAAAAAGAAAAGGAAAAAGGAAAAGAAAGGTACGCCAAGACCTGCATTTGGGCGCGCCTCTGGGGCCATCCATCTTGGGAGGCGTGAGATGTCTCCATTTTTTTTCTTCTCGCTGCCTCCACTCCACATCTCCAGCTACCAACTGACGCTGCCTCTGCACAGCGGAACAAAGGGATAGTCCAGATTGCCTGTCTTACCGGGTCCTCGGCCCATCTGGGTGAAGACTGCACCGCGAGCAGGATGCTTGCAAGATACCGCGAGCAAGAGACCATGCAGGCTCCTCCGAGCACGTCTGCGTCCACCCGCGAGGGGGGGGGGGGGGGGGGGGGTGGCACCATGAGAGGGACGCCTCGCTGGCTCGTTGGGCGTGCGGCAAGGCGGCCTGGCGTCCTCGTCGATGAACATTTAAAGACCAGGACGAGCGCCTCCTTGTCTCTCTTGATTTCCTTGTTTCCATCGTCCAGCCAGGCTTCACCCAGTTCGACAGCCCTCGCCTCTTCATTCGTTTGCCTATATATCAGGCACAGAGGTCCTATACACCCGTCCGCTCGCTTGACATCAGCCAGCCGCCACCACCACCAGTTAGTAATTGTTTGATATCGACCTTTAATTCGGAAATCACTTCGCCATAATCATAATCGCGAGCATCACCACCGAGATCACCACATACTAACCCGCCGCCAACATGGTTGCCTCCCCTCTCCGCCTCCTGGTGGCTGTCCTGGCTACCGGTGCCGCGGCCAAGCCTGCCTACGGTCCTCGCCATGGCCTCTTCTACCGCCAGGCTTTCACCAACTCGACGTCGTCGGCCCCTCTGGGCACTGGCGTCTCGAGCTCGGCTCCGGCCAGCTCGGTCCCCGTGAGCTCGGCCCCTGAGAGCTCTGTTCCGGCCAGCTCGGTCCCGGCTAGCTCGGTCCCCCTGAGCACTGCTCCCAGCTCGTCCGTACCTGCCTCGTCTGCCCCGGCCTCTTCTGCCCCGGCCAGCTCCGTTCCCCTGAGCACTGGCGTCTCCAGCTCTGCCCCTCCTAGCTCAGTTGTTCCTTCCAGCTCTGCCCCGGCCTCGTCTGCCCCGGCCAGCTCTGTTCCCCTCAGCACCGGTGCCTCCAGCTCTGCTCCCGTCAGCTCTGCCCCTATCAGCACTGCTCCCACCAGCTCCTCAGCTCCTTCCAGCTCGGCTCCCTTCACCAACTCCACTTCGTCTGCTCCTACATCTTCGAGCTCGGTCCCTCTCAGCACGGGAGCTTCCAGCTCCGTGCCTCTGAGCACTGGCCCGTCGAGCTCCGTGCCTCTGAGCACCGGTGTCTCCTCCAAGCCCAGCTCGGTGCCCAGCTCGGTTCCTCTGAGCACCGGTGTCTCCTCCAAGCCCAGCTCGGTGCCCAGCTCGGTTCCTCTGAGCACCGGTGTCTCCTCCAAGCCCAGCTCGGTGCCCAGCTCGGTGCCCAGCTCGGTGCCCAGCTCGGTTCCTCTGAGCACTGGTGTCTCGTCGAAGCCCAGCTCGATCCCTGGCTCTGTTCCCCTGAGCACTGGCCCGTCGAGCTCGGTCCCTCTGAGCACGGGCCCCATCAGCTCGTCTTCTGTCCCGTCGAGCTCTGCTCCGTTCACCAACCTGACCTCGTCGGTCCCGACTTCATCGAACTCTGTTCCTCTGAGCACCGGCCCGTCTAGCTCTGTTCCCCTAAGCACTGGTGTCTCGTCTAAGCCCAGCTCTTCTGTTCCCCTGAGCACTGGTGTCTCGTCCAAGCCCAGCTCTTCTGTCCCCTTGAGCACTGGTGTCTCGTCCAAGCCCAGCTCGGTCCCTAGCTCGGTCCCTCTGAGCACGGGCCCTTCGAGCTCTGTTCCTCTGAGCACGGGCCCCATCAGCTCGTCTTCTGTCCCGTCGAGCTCTGCTCCGTTCACCAACATCACCTCGTCAGTCCCGACTTCGTCGAACTCTGTTCCTCTGAGCACTGGTCCTTCGAGCTCTGTTCCCCTGAGCACTGGCGTGTCTAGCAAGCCCAGCTCCTCGGTCCCCTTGAGCACTGGTGTCTCGTCCAAGCCCAGCTCCTCGGTCCCCCTGAGCACTGGTGTCTCGTCCAAGCCCAGCTCTTCTGTCCCCCTGAGCACTGGTGTCTCGTCCAAGCCCAGCTCGGTGCCTTCGAGCTCGGTCCCTGCTACCAACAGCACCACCTCGTCTGCCCCCATCACTTCGAGCACTGCTCCATCCAGCTCGGTCAGCTCTGCCCCGTCCAACTCTGCCAACTCGACCGCCCCGGTCTCGAGCTCGACTGCCCCCAGCTCGTCGTCTGTGCCCACTTCCCCTGCCTCTTCGTCGTCGGTGCCCAGCTCCACTGTCCCATCGTCGTCGGCTTCCAGCCCGGCCACTTCCCCCTCGAGCGCTCCCACCACCCCCAGCGGTCCTCTGGGCTGCTACGGTACCACTAACCCCAACACCGTCCTGGACCGTGTCCTGATCGATGTCTCCCTGACTGTCGAGAAGTGTGTTGCTGCTTGCCGCGGCTTCAAGTTTGCCGGTGCCCACTCCACTGACTGCTACTGCTTCAACATCAACGCCCTGGTCCTGCTGCCTGCCCTTACCTGCGACATCCCTTGCCCGGGTAACCACCGCGAGATCTGCGGTGGCAACCGCCCGTCCAACCTCAAGCGTGAAGAGGTCACTGTGCCGTACGAGGACCTCCTCAGCGTCTACGCTGTTCCTGCCAGCGACAACTCGACCTCGTCGTCGGTTCCTGTCTCGTCTGCCACCAGCTCGGGCTCTGCCTCCGCCTCTGGCTCGGCTACCAGCTCGGGCTCTGCCTCCGCCTCTGGCTCGGCTACCAGCTCGGGCTCTGCCTCCGCCTCTGGCTCGGCTACCAGCTCGGGCTCTGCCTCCGCCTCTGGCTCGGCTGCCAGCTCTGGTTCGGCCACTGCCTCCGGCTCTGCCACTGCTTCCGGCTCGGCCACCAACTCTGGCGCCGCTTCCAACTCTGGCTCGGCTACTGCCACCAGCTCTGGTGCTACTTCCTCGTCCAGCAACGGCGCTGGTGCCGGTAACGGCTCTGGCAACGGCAATGGCAACGGCTCCGGTAGCGGCTCTGGCAATGGCAACGGCAATGGCAACGGCTCCGGTAGCGGCTCTGGCAACGGCAACGGCAACGGCAACGGCTCCGGCTCCGGCTCTGGCTCCGGCTCCGGCAACGGAACCCCCACCAACGGCAACGGCGGTACTGTCACCGTTACTGGCACCTCGACCTCCACTGCCACTTGCGTGTCCGGCTACTGCTCGGTCACCTACGTCTTCGTTCCCTGCCCGACCACCCCTGCCACTGGCGAGGTCGTCTACGTCATTGAGAAGTGCAGCTGCGTCGGTGGCCAGCAGTACGTCCCTGTGTCCTACAACCCGTCGACCCACGGCAGCACCACCGTCTACCAGCCGGTCCCGTGCACCAGCAACGGCGTCACGACTCCTGGCGGCTCGGGCACCTCTGTTGTCTTCACTCCCAAGTCTTGCTCGTGCCCTGGCGGTGCCTCTTTTGTCCCGACCCCGGCTGTTGAGATTACCACTGTGACCGAGACCACCTCGTGCAGCACCACTACTGGCGCCACCACGGCCGCCACTCCTGGTTCGGGCTCGGGCTCGTCCACTCCTGGCTCGGGCTCTGGCTCGTCTACTCCGGGCTCGGGCTCTGGCTCGTCCACTCCGGGCTCGGGCTCTGGCTCGTCCACTCCTGGCTCAGGCTCTGGCTCGTCCACTCCGGGCTCGGGCTCTACTGGCTCGACCGGCAGCACTGGCTCGACTGGTTCTACCGGCTCTACTGGCAGCACCGGTTCCACCACCCCCGGCTCGGGCTCGACTGGTTCTACCGGCTCCACTGGCAGCACCGGTTCCACTACCCCTGGCTCGGGCTCGTCTGGCTCGACCGGCTGCAACGGTGCTGACTGCTCGACCACTGGCACCACTGGCTCGACTGGCAGCACCACCCCGGGCAGCACTGGCAGCACCGGCAGCACCGGCTCCACTGGTTCGAGTGGCTCGACCGGCTCTACCCCTGCCTCCAGCGGTTCTACTGGCAGCACTGGCTCCAGCACTCCTGGCTCCAGCGGTTCGACTGGCTCGACCGGTTCTACTGGCAGCACCGGTTCCACTGGCTCGACCGGTTCCACCGACACCACTGGTTCGACCGGCTCGACCGGCTCGACCGGCTCGACTGGCTCCTCGGGCTCGACTCCGGGCACCGAGACCGGCTCGACCGGCTCGACCGGCAGCACTGGCAGCACCGGCTCTACTGGCTCCACCGGTGCCAACAGCCCTGCCGTCGGCTCGTCCTCGCCGTCGGGCACCGCCGCCACCACTGGCAGCACCGGCACCACCACTGGCACTCCTGCCGTTGTCACTGCCGGCGCCTCGGTCTTTGGCGCCAACACTGGTGCCCTGCTGGTCTCCATTGCCGCCATCATGGCTCTTTTCTAGATGACTGGAGAGGAGAATGTCGACAGGATGATGTCGACAAGGGATGCGACACTCACAAGCTTGACCAATGTCAACAACATTGGCAAGCTTTACTATAGAATCGGATAACTGGGCGTTTTTGTGAGCCATTTTGGCGTTTTCAACTATTTCGTGTTCTTTGCCCTATCTGACAAGACGGGAAAGCCATTTTCTTTTTTTTTATTAATAATTTTACATTTCCTTACGCCCGACTGCTGAAAATAACATGAAACTAGTTTCAACGTGACAATAAAAATGGCATTTGATTGAGCTGTAAGTGGTCGAAATATAACGATTCAATCATTTCACAGAGCCCGGCAAAGCCAGTCACTGGATTGATACTTTGCGGTTGCCGTAAACGCAATGGCATAATGACATGCGTCGGTGGCGTCTCCTTTTTCTCGTGACGTCGACACAATTACGTGTGCCAACGTGTGCAGAGTGCTAACACGTGTAGCGCGGTTCTTGCAGTGGATTTTTGGGAGGATGTTTGGTGGGATGTTTGGTTTTTTTTTTTTTTTTTTTTTTTTTTTTTTTTTTTTTTAAAACTCTTCTCAGTTCTCGTATTGCATTGCGTGTTTGCTTTGAAACATGGAAAAAACACTAGGGCAAAACAGCCGGTCATCTAATGACGTATTCTAGTGACATTGCAATGCCATTCTTGGAATGACATCTTTGGGCGGGTAATTGCCTCTTCCGAGACGAATCTGTCTAGGGGGATTGGTAGTCACGGAAAAGAGAAACAAAACGATGAAAACAATAAAGACCAAGAAAACAATCAAGTACAGTCGGTGACTGCTTTCTTTTGGCATGGCAATTTGCGCAAATCAGTGATTTCCCGGAAACACCATTTCCCACCGTCACGGCAGTCCGACGCCGACACAACACCTTCTAGACTCTCAACCATTTTTTGGGCGACTAAATGGAAAACGGCCGGCCCCAGATTTAGATCGGCCGCCGATCCCCAACGCGCACTTTTCTTGTCCCTCGAGCTGCGCTGTGCATCATTATCGGGCATGCGCCGGCAGATGTATTACTAGGGGGGCGACAGGGAAGGCTTGCCGCATTTGCCGTCCGGGTGGGAAGCGGGTGGGAAAGGACAGTGGTTTGATTTGCGCGTAGTGCATCCTTTGCAGACCGACAGGCCCAGATCCCAACTTCCTAATGCAGCTGCTGCACAGGTAATCCATGTCACCTGAACAGACCCTTGCAACTGCAGAGGACTTGACTCCGGTAGCTGCCGCAGGGCTATGGCCACATTCTGGCCAGAGCCCGCCTCGATTGTCCTTTTCTCACGGCGGCTGGGCACCGCTCCGGCTATCTCTCTGTCTTTCTTTTCCCCTTTCCGCTGTGGCAGCGGTCAAGGCATACTCTCGCTCATCACCTCCCTTGCAGGGCGGGCGGCTTATCTTTTGTGATTTGCCCCTGAAATTGGGGTCCCACCAGAGATAGGCTGTAAGTGAGCACAGCCCCTCTTTGTTTTGGTCGGGGTGGTGCATTGAATCGAGTTAGGATAATAACAGGGAAAAGAGAAAAAAGAGAGAGAAAAGAGAGAAGAGAGGGAGAGGGAGAGGGAGAAAAGAGTAGAAGACAGAGGGCCAAGAGGTCCAAGAGGACGGGAGAAAATCAAGACCTGAAAAGATGCCTGTCCGCAAAAAAAGACCTGAATAGGCAGACAAACGCAGACGAAAACCCACAAAATAAGAGGCTGATGTACTTTGTACTCGTACCCGTGGCCTTCGTACGCCATGCTAAACAAGAACTGATAGAAGCGTCGTCATTGCTACCGTGCCATTTTCGCCAAAACTACGAGTACTTGGCATACGAGGACGGCAGTACCATGTATAGTCACAGCGGCCGCCATCTTGTCGTATATCGCAAAAACAACGTGGCAGGGTGCATAAGAGCCTGTACAGTGTTTCTTCTGGAATTTATACATTGCAGGCAAGTATTATCTTCCCACGAGGCCGGTCACCGTGGCCACAAGACCGCTGGCTATCCACATTCCAGCGAGTCCCACGCCCAAGCCGCCTCTGCTATCTACGTCCCAGGCAACCTCTGAGTTCAGAGTAGCAGTGAGACGCTTGGTCAAGAAGACACTCAAATGGCCTGTATCACACTCCAAGATGCTTGTCAAAATATGCCGTGCAAATCATGAAACTCGTCTGTAGTGTCTTGTAAATGTAATATCTACAATTGCTGCACATCTATCTCTTGTAGTACATGGCTGTGCAGCTCGCCGTTCTATGCGATTAAACATTAGTCGCCTGCTATGCGAAAGAAATAAAGAAAGTGATGAACCTTGAGCAAAAAAAAAGATAAAAACATCGAAATAAAGCAACCAAAAAATGAATATGTAAAACGCCTTTTTCTCCTTTGAACCCCCCTCTACCACCCCGTTGTAACCGCCCGGGTATCGTTATTCAAACTGTATATCCATCTCCAGGCCCCGGGCACAGAGGCCAGAGACCAGTCAGACCACTGTCCGAGGCCGTAGCTTGACGACGTAAGCCCGTCCACTTTGGGTCCCACCCCTCATGACACTGTCATGGCCAGACTGAGAACGTCAAAGGTCACGGTGCTGTTGGCATAGTACGCCTCGGTGCCAAAGGCAAAGTAGCCCATGTAGTCGCTGGCCGTCGGCACGTTGGCCAGGTCGAGCGTCGACAGCGTCGACACCAGCGGGTAGATGCTCGCGTTGAACGTCGTCGCCGGCTCCGTGGCCACCCACGTGTACACGTGCTGCTGGTTGCTGTTGGTGCCGTTGTACAGGGTAAAGTTGTGCCCGTCGACGGACCGCCACGCGATCATGCCGTCGGCGTAGCCGATCGGGTCCGTGTAGTCGCCAAACTGCCCGAACCACACCATGACCTCGTACGTCGCATTGGTCGTCTGCTGCGCGAGCGCCTCGTCGGCGTCGAAAAACATGTCAATGGCGACGTTTGCGTTAAAGTCGACATTGCTCACGGACGCGCGCTTGCCCAGGTCGACGTCAAACATGCCGGGCACAACAACATTGCGGTCGAGCAAGAAATCGAGGTCGTCGTCGCCCAGATCGGCGTCACGCTTGGCGGCCGCGGCGGCAGTGGTGGCTGCAGCCGCTGCTGGGGTTGTCGCAGCTGCGGCGGTCGTCCCAGCGGCAGCTGTAGTCCCGGCCGCGGCGACTGCGGTGCTAGAGTCGGCTGCTGCCGCCACCGCAGTACTCGTCCCTGCTGTCCCGGTCGAAGCTGCGGCGGCACTGCCCGATGCACTGCTTGACTGTGGACTCCAGTTGTTGTTCGGCCCGCCGACGATGGTGCCGGCAGCCGAGTAGGACCATTCCATGCCAATCAGCATCTCGGACAGCTTGCCGAGCTTGACGGGCAGCAGAGAACTGGCAATCTTGATGTTCGGGTAGGCGTGCACGGGCTGGGAGTCGGGGCCTCTTGGGTACTTCCACTTGGCAGACCACAGAGGGGCGGTTGTGTTGCTGGCATAGGTATCGTTGTTGTTGGTGGTGACCTGAGGTTGTGAGCCAGCGAGCCCGTTTTGGCGATGCAAGGGGGCACACTTACATTCAAGCAGAGACTGCCGCCCTCGGCCTTGGTCCATCCCCACTGGTTTGGATTCACTAAATTGTTAGACGATGCAGGAAGTGGCTACAGGCGAGAGACATACAGGTGTAGTTCTGTCCGGTGGTGTTGACGTTGACGGTGGCGTACTGCTGGCAGTACTCCTTGATGGTGACGCCGCCAATGACTGTCGTGACGTTGGGCTTGTTGCCCTCCCAGGTGCTGTTTCCACCGCCGCTGCTGCTGCCGCCGCCGCCGCTGTCCGAGCCGCCGCCGGAATCTCCACCTCCCGAGCCTCCGCCGCCGTGGAAGAGGGGTTGTTGGCCGTTGTTCGCGCGGATAATGTCGATGCCCTTGAGGATGCCGACGGTGCCGCCAATGGGCACGGCCAGCAGGCCGGCGTTGAGCGCGACGAGAAGTACTGTGAATATCATAGCGAGCGTGGAGTGTGTCGAAAAGACGACAACAACGGAACGGAAGGAAAAGAAAAGCAAAATTAAACCAGGAGCAAGAAAAAGAGCCGCAAGTCCCCGGGATGGGATACGGCATTTTGTTATTTTCGATTAATTTTTAATTCTCCCAATTTCTTAGCCTGCCTGTTTCTGGCAATACTCGTCACTCGCTACTGTCGCTAGAGGTACCCTTGCTGGCCGTGCGAAAAGGGGGCCTGGGCACCTCTGGAAAAAGTAATATTGTGGGGGTCCAACGCGACGAAGCGCTGCCCGATATAGCTTACGCCGTTGATTGGATTGGTGTTGGCCGCTGGTGATAAGGCGCCGCCCGTGACGAAAAGAGAAAAAAAAGAGCAGAGCAGAAAACGAGCAGAACAGGCGGCCCTCCACGCAAGCCGGGCCTCGTATTCCCAGACAGAAGGGGACGACCCGAACGAGGTCGGGTGGCACAGCGTGTTGGAGAACAGCAAGCCAAGCGCCGCGAGGCAGACCGTTATCTGGCGATGACTGCTTGCTTGTTTGCTTGTTTGCTTGCTTGCTTGTTTATTCTGCTTACTTGCAGCCTCGCAGATTGGCCGAAGCGAAGGATCCCACTATCACTATGCGCAGAGCCAACGCCGCCTATTGCGCCCAAAGAAGAAACCACGCTCCAGCGCAATTTGCCGTTGTGTGCGATTTCAAAGCCTATCGCGCTCTTGGCTCTTGAAGGCGGCCGGCCCCCTTTCAGCCCCGCCAGTCTAGGCCCGTTTCTGCGCACCCATGCGAGCAGTGGCGTAGATAACGACACCAGCGGCCCACTGGGTCTCGGATCAGCTGGCAAGTGGAAAGGGGGGCCGTGAGACACCGCCAAGTCGCCGCGAGAACAGCGCCAGTGCAGCGTGCCCAGAGCAAGGCCACAGAGACCCGGGCGGCCCCCCCTCAGATGGACCCAGGGACCCAGAGACCCAGAGACCCAGCGCCAACAACGGCCGCCGCGCACTCACTCTTCGTAATGTCTCTTGGATAGATATCCCAAGGCTGGACGAAACTCCCCTTTTCGCCTTGCCGTCTCTCTTTTCCCGAGCCATTCCTGCCTCTCTCTCTTTGGCGCATCTCTGCTGTTTCTCTGACGACCATCACCATCGCTTTGGTTCTGTGTCTTTTTGCATTTGCACGACTTCACTCGCTTGTTGTCATACCCCCGTCCGGTCGTTCAGCTCCTTCGTTTAATACCTCTGAGGAATCTGCCCTTCCTCGCCGTCTTTCGCTTCGCCATTGACCTAATCTTATTCCTGTTTATTACTTTTTAATATTTTAATTCCCAAGACTCTGCCAGATTCCAGCACATCACCACTTTACTCTCGTCCGCACGCCTCGCACGGCGATGCACCAGGAGGACATGGAAAAGGGACCGTACTCCTCCGTGCCCTCTCGCGACGGGGAGCACGACATTGCCGACCATGCCGCCTCCGGCGAGGAGTCCTTTCCCCTGCACCCCATAGACCGCCACCAGGCTGCCACTCCCAGCCATGACTCTAGCCAGGGCGGCGAGGACATTACCAGCTCGTCTGCCACCGTCGTCTCTGGCCGCCGCTTCTCAAGCCTCGACGAGGTGGCCCACGACGGCTCTGCCCCGTCTGCGTCTGGCTCGTCAGACCGTGACATGAGCACCACTGTCAACGACGACGACATGGGCATCACCGAGATTGGCCGTGATCCGTCGCCGCCGTCCCGGCACACCCGGACATCCACGCCCACCACCATGCGCCTGGGCTTCCCCAACTCACCCAGTGCCAGCACCTCTGCGCTGCGTTCAAGGTCGTCTACGCCCAAGCCCATGCTGGACGACCAGCAGCGCGACAGCTACTACACCCTGGCACCGCCGTCCGCGCCGTCCATCGGGCTCGGCGGGCGGTCCAGCAATGGCCGTCTCAGCAGTCTCTTTGACGGGAGCACGACAACACTCCGCAGCAGCCGGGTAAGTTTTTTGGGGCGGGCGATGCATCTGCATTCCTCGGGTTGTTTGCCCCCTTGCTTCGGCTCCCCCGCCTTTTTGACTAACACGCCATTCCAGAACCTGAGCCGCCTTAGCCTGGCCAATCTCATGCCAAAGAACCCGACGCCGGAACCCAAGATCATTCCAGCGCCGGAGGCCATTGTGCAGATGTACGAGCGTGACGATGCCGAGACATCCAATGGCTGGAAGCGCTTCATGTCGCGCTTCGCGCCTCTCCTGACGCTCCTCAGCACCGCCACATACATCCTGTACGTGACGTTCCGCATCTACTGCGTGGTCGACCTGCAGAACAAGTACAACCGTGTGTACGCCCCGGCCTGGGTGTTCATCGCCGTCGAGCTCGCCACGGCCCTGCCGTCCATGCTCAACAATGCATGGACCATGATGGCCCTCAAGAAGCGCCGCCGGCCGCAGCTCCGCCTCGTCGGTGACGGCAACGTGCCGACCGTCGACATTCTGATCACCTGCTGCGGCGAGGACGACGACCTCGTGACCGACACCCTGCGCGGCGCCTGCGACCTGGACTACCCGCGGGACCGGTTCCGCGTTGTGCTCCTGGACGACGGCAAGTCGGCTGGTCTGGAAACAGCCTGCCAGCAGCTCAACAGCATTTACGGCAACGTGTTCTACATCGCCCGCCCCAAGTACCCGGGCGTGCCGCATCACTTCAAGTCGGGTAACCTCAACTACGGTCTGGACGCCTGCAAGGACTTTCCCGGTGGCCCCGGCGAGTACGTCGCCGCTCTGGATGCTGATATGGTACGTACGAGCCCCGTGTGACTTTGTAGACTCTTGACTAACTCTCCAACTCTGCAGATTCCCGAGAAAATCTGGCTGCGTGCTGTCCTGCCGCATCTGCTGACGGACCCCAAGATGGCCCTGGCGTGCCCGCCGCAGCTGTTCTACAACACGCCCAAGTCGGACCCGCTCGCGCAGAACCTGGACTACTTTGTGCACGTCATCGAGCCCATCAAGGACGCCCTCGGGGTGGCGTGGTGCACGGGCTCGGGCTACGTTTTGCGGCGCGAGGCCATCTACGACGTCGGCCAGTTCCCGCTGGGGTCGCTGGCCGAGGACGTGGCCACGTCGACGCTGATGCTGGGCAAGGGCTGGCACACGGCCTATGTGCACGAGCCGCTGCAGTTTGGCACGGTGCCCGAGGACTTTGGCAGCCACCTGAAGCAGCGCACGCGCTGGGCCATTGGCACCGTGGACACGTCGTTCAAGCTCAACTTTTGCCTGTGGGGCGACAAGACGCGGTACATGACGCCGGCGCAGCGCTTCTCGGGGTTCCTGTACTCGTTCTTGTCGCTGTACAGCATCCTGTACACCATTTCGCTGTTTGCCATTCCCATTATCCTGATCCTGGGCCACACGCTCATCGCCTACACGTCGCTCAACCAGCTGCGCTGGCTGATCCGCCTGTGCTTCATCTCCATGATGGTCTCGCGCGTCAGCGAGATGTTTCTGTTCCTGCCCGCCGGCTACCACAACGGCCAGCGCAGCTCGCGCTACCAGCTGTGGATGTCGCCCTACATCAGCCTGTGCCTGGTGCGGTCCTTCCTGCTGCCCAGGTGGCTCGGCGGCCAGACCCAGGCGTTCAAGCCCACGGGCTCCATCGGCTCCGCCATCAACGAGCGCGACGCCAAGAAGCGCCGCAACGTGTTTGTGCGGCTGTGGACCATCATGGTCAACTACCTCGCCATCTACCACGTCGCGTTTGTCTACTTTACCCTCGTCGGCGTCTCGTTCAGCTCCTACCGCTGCCTCGCCGAGAACTCGGGCACCCACGACGACCTCGTGTGCCTGGTCACGCACGCCTTCTGGCCGCCCCTGACGTTTCTGTTCCTGTGCAGCTCCCTCTGGACGCCCATCTCGTACGCCATCTTCCCGCCGTCCGTGCCCGACCGCGAAGAGCTGCTCGTGCGCGACCCCAAGACGGGCGTCGCGCACCCCAACGACGCGTGCAAAAAGGTCGCGTTCGGCGCGCAGGCGGCCTGGTTCGAATTCGAGTACACTGTCGAGACGCTCTACACGTGTCTCATCTTTGCGGCCTCGTTTGTTTTCTAGGCCGACGACGACAATCGTAGTGTAATATGGACATTGGACAGTCCGGCACGGCATTCATCTCAAGATACCTTTTAGATATTAGAAAGGGAAGGGTTTATGGAAGTTTGGTGTTTTTTTGCCTTTATGTCTATTCTTCATATAGTTCAGTCTATTCTTCTTTCATCTCATTGGTCATGGCGTTTCTACTTGCCTGTTTAGGTTTTCTTCCTTTTCTGGCGGCTTACATGTTTTTACGCGGCACGTGTCGTTAATTTTGTTTTCTCACATGTAGCACGTCGCACCTAGTCATCATGGTAGCCTCTTGTCATGGCTCTCTCATAGCCTCGCTCATAGTTGGCATATGTCTTTTTTGTCGTAAAATTGCAACTCGGCCGTTTTTGTGTCAAAATTCAGTTTATTACGGTCCCTTTGGAATGGATACTTTGAAGTACTCGTAATAGACCAGTTTCAAATAATATCCGAGCGTCTAATGATCCTTATCTTCGGCTGAACTTCTAACTGCAGTTAATACTGACCATTATGTTCTACCCCTTGTTCCTCAGTTTTCTAATTGATATTGTAGGCCCTACCCGTCTGCGGTTGTTTGTTTACAACACCGTTTGCAGCGGTATCGGGGTAGTTCCTGACCTCGCAGTTGTGGTAATTGATGCCGTTTCTGCCGCCCTTGCCGATTTCCTGCCAGGTCTCTTGTCAATTGAAATGTATGAGCAGCGCCTAGTTAGGCTATATGGACAGAGGACATACTACGTCATTTCAAGATATACAATTGAGCTTGGAATGAGTTACATTGTTTCCACTGTTAAAGTGCGGCACAACTACAACTGAACATGTTCAAACAGCAGTCTCCGGTCCCTTCTGGTATGTTCGTCATATGCACACACTAGCCAATACTTGTCTTGCCACTTCCACTTCCCACTGCCGAATCCCCCGCTCCTCCTTCTCCTTCATCTTCCTTGCTACAAAGTCATCCATGATCGCCAATTGTTCAGGCTTCAGCAGCTTCAGCCGGGTGTGATAGTCTTGAGCCTCATTTTTCTCGTCCGGGTAGAACCGTTCGTCCAAGAATCTCCACCAGATGGCGTCGAATAGCCAGCTGCGTCTGGAGGCGTATCGTAGCAGCCACGATCTCGTGTCCCAGCTGGCCTGCATATGCCGAGACAATTCATGTGTGGGGGTGCACCCCTCCCCTGCCCTCCGGACTTCTTCCTCTCTGAGGAGTCTGATAAACGTCTGGAAGCGTGGCTCTGCTAATTCTATCCATCCCTTGTAGGCTCCGTCCCATGATTCTGGCTCATCCAGCAACAACCACCATGGCGGGTCATGACTGAATTCGGCCGGTGCCGCATATGCAAACTCCCAGTCAATGACGGACACCACGTTCAAGTCCTTGTCCAGAAGCACGTTCGCCGGCCGAAGGTCTTCTGAAAAGAGGCGAAATGGTTTCTCGTCGACCTCGCGCCCATCTCCAACTTGCGACAGGCGCTTTTCACGGGCCACATTGCGGAACAGCTGTCTGGCGACGTACTTGTCACGTGCATCGTCTTCGTCTTCCACGGCGTCGTTCCGCTGGAAGACAAGCTGGGCCATGTGCATGTCCGCGAGAGCCGCGTACCAACCATCCGACGACCCGTATGTGCAGTCTGGATGCGGCAATGTCACTGCTGGCGGTCCACACGTGTGTACGGCCAGATCGACCATGTTTGCAGTCAGAGGACGACCGCGCACAGAAATGGTAGGCTGTCCAGCGGTTTGGTCGCCGCCACCGCCGCCCCCGGGAACATCCTCGACGAGTGAGCCAATCCGTGGGAAGGAAAGCTGGCCAAGTTGTAGCATGATTCTGGCCATTTGTCGGTAGAGGTGTTCCAGCTTGTCCTGGCTGATATTAGGGTTGAGAACGGGTCGCTTCTCGATCGGTCTTTCCGGGTCGAGCAGCTCCCTCGACATGTTGCTGTAGTGGTCGACGTAATCCATGATTATGAAAGCGCCCAGCCCAGTCGGATTCTCAGCAGCAGAGCCATAGCAGTATACATGAGGCACGGGAATATCAGTGTGCGCAGCAACATATTTCATCGTTGCTGCCTCGTATCGAATCTTGTCGTCGGAAAAGGGGTTGCCCCCTTGCTTATATGTTAGGACGCCCACGATAACTTTGCAAAAGGTCAACGTACCGGGCATGGCCACACGCATAATCACCGACGAGTCGTCTTCATATTCAAGTCGGTATATCAGATTATAGCCCCCCTGGACAGTTCTATGCACCCTCTTTGGCGTGCCAGGTTTCTGGGCCAGAATGAACTTTCCAACTGCCCGGTACACATCGTTCGTCTTGGCTGCCTCCACGAGCGCGTCGCTGTGTGCCTCTAGTTCTTCCCAGACCAGGTCGTCCTTGTCCATACACACATATCTGGTCTTGGGAGCCATTGTGTGCATACCGATGCGGTGTTTGCCAACAGTTCTCGATGTGCTGTTATTTGTTGATTAACATTTTCTCCCCTCTCGTTCGCCCCACCCCCGCCTCTCCAACACCACCCCTTGTTTGGTGATAGAGAGACGGATAAATAAATGTCACAGTAATGGAAAAAAAAAAAAAGAACCTCTCCTTGTAACCCAGTCCTCCTTCCTCCTTCCTTCCCCACACAGCCTGACTCTATTTCAGAGCTTCCCGTGCCTCCTTGTTGAATGGTCCTGGACGGATACAAGCTTCCGCAACCTGCAAGGCAGTCTGTCCCTCCTCGTTCAACATGGTCCTGTCGGCTCCTTTGGACAGCAGATATGGAATCGCCTCTGCCACACACCACCAGTGCTTGCCAATCGCGAGTTCGTGCAGCGCGGTGGCTTGGCCGGGGTCATACTCGTATGGGCCGTCTTCCATGCTGTTGTAGTCGGCGTAGGGGTATGCGTCTTCCTTGTCGGCCACTGTCATGCTCTGCTCGTTCACGTCGACGTGGGCGGCCTCCACCAGCGTGCGCAAGACGTCCATGTTGGGAAGCTCTCTCTGGCAGGCAAGGTACAGCATTGGCTCAACTGGGTTATAGCGGTCTTGGTGGCCGTCTGCATCAGCATCGTGGTCAGGAGCGCATGGGTCGTCTCTGGCAAAGAGCGTGTCCACCGCGTCGGGGTTGCTGTCAATCATGGCCCTGATGATGTCTGCAAATCCTTCGCGGGCAAGCATGCGCAAAATGTCGCGAGCGCTGGCTGTCTGGGCGCTTGACAAGCATAACGGCGATGCTCGCTGTATGTAGCGCCTCAAGACACCGTACTGCCTCTCGCGAAGCATGGCCAAAACCATGCCGTCATCCAGGCTGGGTTTTCCGTCGTGGAAATGGCTCTTCAAGACGCTTATGGTGAGAGCGTCGCCATAGGTCAGCGACCAGAAGACTTGCATGTCATTGGACTCTTGCGTGTCGTCGTCGTCGTGCCGTGCCGTCTTGGAAAACTCATCCTCAAAATCCCGAAAGCACACAAGGGCGTATGAACTCTGCGGCGTGGCAGCCTCTAGTTGTCTCATGCATCGACAGAGGTTTTCGCTGAACGCGGCCGCCGACGCTGGGTCGGCCATGGCAGCCGAGCGAAGCATACGGAGAATCTCGCCCAGCCGCGACGTGTCGTGGTCGGATCTGATAATTCCATTCAGATCCAATTCATCGCCAGCTTCCTCCGACTCGGCATCGGCACTGTCGGCATAGTCGCAGGCCATCTTTTTCTCGAAATCGTCAAAGATGGGGCCAAAGGCGACGAATGGACGCAACCGATCGTCTTGGCGGAATCCTGCAGCTGCATTTGCATTCCAGTTGTCTGGCATGCGGCCCATCCAAAGCGTGTCCCAGTCAATGAACGTAGGCCGGTGGTAGCCCTCCCACAACCTCTCCTCGTCGTCGAATTCAGCGCAGGCATCGACCATGGTGGCACCCTGGTTATCTCTGGCGCTGGCATCGGCCCCGGCGGCAAGCAGCAGCGAAACAGTCTCGTGGCGACCAGAGCGACACGCGTAGTGCAGGGCTGTGCGGCCGGAGCTGTCTCGCGCATTCAGATGGGCGAGCAAGTCGTTTTCCGTTGCCGTGCCTGTCTTCAGAGCATCCGCGAGAATGCCGGCGACGTTGCTCTGACGGGAACGGGCAGCGACATGCAGGGCTGTCAGGCCCTCGTCAGTTGCCTTTGTCGGGTCAGCGCCCGCTCCCAGCAATGCTTTGACAAGGTGTTCCGACACCGTCGAGGCGACATGCAGGGGCCGGACGCCATGGGGGTCGGGCTTGTCGATCTGGGCATGGCGAAGAAACCACTGCACACAGTCCGTCGCTTTCCTGTTCTCGACCACAAACCCGCTGCGGCTCGGGTTGAGCTGGTTGTCGTACCATCCAATGCTGCACAGAACATGGAGCGGGGTGAGTCCGGCGTGGTTGGCTTGGTCCACGTCGATACCGAGGGCGGCAAGCTCGTTGAGGTCCTCGGAGCGCCGCCAAACAAAGGCCCCATTGCTGCCCACTTTGAAATGGTGGAAGGCCGTGTTCCCATCGGCATCGGGGTCTTGCACGGCGCCCTGTCTCGGGGCAGACATAATGGGCGAGGAATGCAGGTCGAGTGCAAGTTCTGGAGTTGTCTTGCCACTGTCCAGAATACGACCCATCGACCGGTTCTGGTGGTGTTTATGATGATGTAAGTGAGAAGGATGAATGAAAAAAAAAAAAAAAGAATGAAAAAAAAAAGACGTTTAAAAAGCTCGTAATGGAGTCAGAAGCTTATCTATCCAGGGGCTGTAGGCCGCTCTCCCAGAGATAAGTGCATTGTTCGACCAATAGATTCCCTGCACTGTGGCAGTGGCCGGAGTCTGGCCGCCAGCATGCATGGTTAATCCAACCCTTGTTGTTCAAGGTTGTTTTGGGAGCTTCGTGCTCGAGATGAGCAGCGCCCAACCGTGATCACTCATTGCTGACCCGCTCCCAGCTTCCGTTTGCACCACGTCCTTGTAAGCGCCTACCAGGCCGACCTCCTAGCTCGCGAAAGCCCCGTCATTGGACTCTTGTGTACTTTAACCGTTAAAACGACTGCGGTTGTTTGTATTGTAGTGTTGCAGCTTCTGCGAGACTGGTATGGGGTTAAAACATCAAAACATTTACTTTCAAGGCATGAAATTTTTCATAGTCAATGCTTTGGAATTGGCCAAAACTTTAACACTGCATTCCTTGACCCTGGACGCACTAATTAATCCATGCAAGTGTAAAATAAGCTTAAAAGTAGTCCCCACAAGTCAGGGTCTCACCCCAGTTCTCTCAAGTGACTTTGTCCTGCCCCTTCATTCACAGTGCCTTGTCGGCAACGCGCCAAACCAGCCGCTCGCCGCTGACCTGCTTCCTTCGCAGCATGTCCAGTGCGTTCTGGGCCCTCTCCAGCAGCGTCTCTCCCGGAACAATCTTTTGCTTGTTTGGCTTAATAATTCCGTCGGCCAGCAACTTGGGGACAATGGTCGACTGGAGGTGTTCCTTGAAAAATGCATTCTAAATAGTTAGTTACTTTTTTTGTTCTTTTTGTTCTTTTTTTTTCTTTTCTTTTTTTTTCATTCTTTTTTCATTCTTTTTTCATTCTTTTTCATCTTTATTTCTCTTTTTCATTCATTCCTTCACTTACAGCATCATAAAAGTGCGTTCGGACACCCAAGGCAATAACTCCCTCAGCCCACGGCGCAGACTCTTGCACATCCATGGAATACTCTGGGGCCTCGTCGTCGGTCGCGTCTCTCACAATGACTGGCAACAGCACAGCCGCCCGCGAGCCGCTCTGGGAAATCTCGGCCAGCGGCGCCAGGCTGCCAGACTTTGAGCCGATGCAGTCGAGGATGAACGGAATCGCCGGCTGCTCTGGCCTGGGCTCGACCGACTCGAGGATCTGCTGCGCGACATTTGCGTCGCGGTAGTCAAAGGCCTTCTTGGCGCCCAGAGACAAGAGGTACTCGTGGTGCGGCTTGGATGCCGTCGTCAAGAGGTTGGTGTACCCCCAGTGGCGGAGGATCTGCAGCGCATACTGGCCGACCGAGGACGCGCCACCCCAGACGAGAATGGGGGAGTCGGCATGGTCGGGGCGGTAGTTTTCTGGGCGGGGCCACGGAAGTGGCAGCTTCAAGTCGGCCGTCACTGCGTGGAAGACGGTGACCGTATTGTTTGGCAGCGTCACGGCTTCTTGTGGTGTGAATCCAGGAGGAATCTGGGTTGATGAGTCAGCAAACAGACGCTGAAAGAAATCTGCAGTGATGAACTTTGCAACTCACCTTGCCCATGAGAGTTTCGTCCACGGTGGCAAACTCTTGATACGCCTTGTGCTGTGGCTTCTTGAAGCTGAATCCGAACACCTTGGACAAGTTGGCAATAGTAATTTGAAATTTATTATGAACAGGTGTGCTTACCTTGTCTCCTACTGCAAAGTTCTTGGCCTCTGGTCCGACCTTTGTCACTGTGCCGGCAACACCGTCACCCAGGATCTGGGGGTGCTTCACCAATAGACCGCCGTCGGCTTGGTGGAGGTCTAGAGGAGTCGATGCCGTCCACTCGACATGGACGGTGATCTCTCTCTCCTGGGGTTCGACTGTCGGGACTTTGATGATGGCAAGGGGAGTCCGGACCCCGACTATTGCAACTGCATCGTGAGCGGCCATGTTAATTAGTGTGTGATGTGTATGGGATGTATGTAGAGACTTTTTGGAATTGTTTTGTGCAAGTTAGTTCTGTTGATCCAGGCACAAGAATGGGCATTTTATCCCGACTTACAATACGGAAGAGCCGAATTTGTGGGGAATAAATCTCGGAAGCGCTAACAGTATCGGCGGGAAAGCCGAACAGGAATTTCAAATCGACCTGGTAAGCAAACCCCTAGGAAACAAGTTTTGGACAAGAACCCGACCCTGCAGGGCAATTATGGGTCCATGCGATCAGTTGTTTCTCCCACTACACACATTACGTGAATCACGAATTCACCGCCATGGAAACCGATCGCGGATATCCCGAGCCTCAAGCTGGGGGACGCACACCGCAGGCTTGCAACGAATGGTAGGATATCGCCCATGGGGGTGTCTGATCCGATGACGAAAAGTCACTGACAGACATAGTCGTCGGAGCAAGACAAAGTGCTGCGGAACTAGGCCGCAATGCCGGCGGTGCAGGAGACGCAACACGCCGTGCACCTGGCCGCGATCATACGCCATCGGATCTCTTGCGTCGCCGCCTCCGATGCCCAACTCTCCCAGGACCGAAAGCATTGCACAAGCGCAGCCAGTCCCAGCTGTGGCGCCAAGAGCCAGCACGGAAAGCTTCCCTGCGCCAGACAAACTTCAACGGCTGCTCGACATCTTCTATGCCAGGCACCACGACGTGGAGCTGTGCTCCTTTATGCACAAGCCGACAACAGACCTTGCGGTTCTGTCGAGGCAGTCGCCATTTCTGGCATCGTCTGTCATTTGCCTATCGACCTTGTACCTGTCCGACGAGGAAGCAGCCAGAGACTTTGGCTTTGCGTCGGCGTCAGCCCTCTCAGACCACTTTGCGCAGCTGGCTATTTGTTACTCACAGGCTGTGTCTGATATACCGTCAGGTAGATATTATGGTGAACTGCACCTTTGATGTTGAAACTGACCAAGACTCCCCAGTTTCCTCTGTCCAGGCATACTTGGTTTTGGCCATCCGGGAGCTGATCCACCGTAAGGATTTCAAAGCATGGATGCACGCCGGCACGGCTATCCGCATCGCCCAGGCTCTACGGCTAGGGGCCGAGTGTAACCAGCGACAGGCACCGCGCCAGAAAGAAAGCAGGCGGCGCACATTCTGGGCATGCTTTGTAGTGGACCGCCTCATCTCGTACTCGTGCAACCACGCACCCGTTATCGATGTCGGTCTGGTCAGCACAAAGCTGCCCTGCCACGAGAGTGCCTTTTCCTTTGAGGAGGATGACCCTGGGCCGTCACTGGACGCACTTCTACGCCCTGGACCTCTTCAAGCGTCAAGCCCGAACCAGAACAAGTCGTTGTCTCGTCTAGGTGTGGCACCTTTCTACATTACAATGACCCGTCTCTGGGGAGACATGGCGCAGCTAAGAGTTACTGGCGGACGTCGCCGGTCAGTCTACGCCCCGACAGACCCGGCTGGTGAGTTCTATCGGTACGATCACGCCATTGCCGAGTTCAGTGCCAAATTGCCTCCGGCACTGCACTGGTCCACTAGCAACTACGTATTGCACCAAGGCCTGGGCCCAGGCCAGGCCCAGGCATTTGTTAATTTCAATTTCATGCTGCACCACTCCCGCTGCATGATGCATCAAGAGTACCTTCCTCAGCTCGACTCTCAATACACGCTTGGAGGCGCTGTGCCCGACGAGGCTGCCCGGCGAGATGCTGCCGGCCTACCGCTCGAGTACGCCAACAAGGGAATAATCACGGCCTGCATGGACTCGATCAATGCCATCACGGACATGTCCATGGTGCTGTTTATGGGCAGTGACCAAGACCGCCTGCGGCTGCAGTCCACTGTTGCAGCGAATGCTGTGATCACTGCGGCCGGCGTGCATTTATGGGTTGTCTATACGCAGTCTTGTTATAACTGTCCCAAGGACGTGGCCCGGGCCAAGTTCCTGCAGCTGCTCCAGATTATCAAGTCATGGGAGACGCGATGGCCAATTGCCGTAGCCTGGGGAGAGACGCTTGGAATTCTCTACAAGCTGTATGAGTACTCGTACGGCGCGGAGGCGGTCCCCGATTTCGAGCTGTGGGAAGGTGTAACGCCAGACTCGGACGCGAATGGAGAGGCTGTCGAGGATCCTTCCAGTGTTGCCGGTGTTCTTGACCCGGCGACGATTTGCCAGAGACTGCACGACAAGGTGCGGCACATCCTGGTGCACCCTCTGCATCCGACAGAGGTGAAGAAACAGAACCTTCGCGTTTTCAGCCGAACCCTCTGGCGGCACATGTGGCTCCCGGACGTGTTTGACGATGCCGAGTTTGATGCTTCCTTTCTGGACCAGCTGTCGGACACGGAGTATTTGGGCTATGACTTTGGGGCTGCCGTCAACCAGCAATCTTGATTAGTCGAGATGTGAGAATTACAAATGCCATGCATTCTAAATCCTTACCGGAAGAATTGACAACTTAATGCTCCTCGTGTTTCGGGTGCAATTCTGATTGTCAACGTGGACGACTATCGAGTTCCATGATGAATAAACATAAACACCTCGACCAGAATCATGACAAACGGCAGTGCCGATGGTGCGGCAAGTTTATCCATTTGTCAACCGTCAGACAAGTACTTTTTGTCGGCTCGGCTTTTCCGACCATATCCACATTCAGCGGAGCATTTCATGCGAGCGCTTGGCCCGAGGTATAAGAACGCAGCCAAAAATCATGAATTCCGATTCCCGACGAGCAACTCCGCGGACCAACCTCGCTACATTGCACTTGAAACGTCAACAACTGCACTTTAAGCTATCAACCTAACCTAAACCTTTATAACAGACACCTTCTCAAACTACACAATGGCTTCCAACCAACCCGGCGAGTGCTGCATCCGCGGCATCAAGCACGAGGGCACCACCGTGGGCACCATTGAGAAGATTGGCGGCAGTGAGTTGTTTCTGTCGGCACCCATGGCCTGCACTCGTTAACCAAACCTCCCTTTGTCTCAGTCGACACCTACGTCTCGCCCAGCCCGGACAAGTCGACGGACAAGGCCATCCTCATCTTTACCGACATCTTTGGCATCTACAAGAACATCCAGCTGCTGGCCGACGACTTTGCCAAGAAGGGCTACCTTGTCGTGGTCCCGGACCTGTTCGCGGGCGACCCCGTCCCCGTCGAGCTGTTCGAGGGCGGCAAGTTCGACCTGGGGGCGTGGCTGCCGAAGCACTCGACCGACAAGATTGACGCCATTGGCAACGTCGTGATCGACCACCTCAAGAACACGGTCAAGGTCAAGAAGCTGGCCTCGATCGGCTACTGCTTTGGCGGAAAGGTATGCGTCATGTTCCGCCTTGTATTCAATCCTCCCTAACGCGACAACAGTACGTCGTTCGCAACCTCAAGGCCGGCATTGTCGACGCCGGCTACGTTGCCCACCCGTCGTTTGTCACCAAGGAAGAGCTGGGCGCCATTACCCAGCCGCTGTCGATTGCAGCAGCAGGTCAGCACACCCCCCGCTGCTCGTTATTGCTCTCGCATTGCCCTCGCTCGTTATGCTCTCACTAACACTGCCAGAAACGGACGACATCTTCACCAAGGACCTGCGGTACGAGTCTGAAGCGATCTTGGCCCGCATTGCCGTGCCGTACCAGATCACCGTCTACTCTGCCGTGACGCACGGTTTCGCCGTCCGTGGCGACCTGAGCATCAAAAAGGTCCAGTTTGCCACGGACCAGGCTTTCGAGCAGGCTGTGTCGTGGTTCCAGTACTGGCTGTAAATGGACATAAGGGGGTGGGGTTGGTTTCGTTGATCCCAATTAGACAAGTCTTACTTCTCCAATGTTACATTCAAGCTCAGCCTTGCTCACTGCGCCACGCCTAAAATCATAGTTCCAGTGTTTGTGTTGAATAAAACTAGCCAACTAACCAGTGTCTGCCAGCTTTTATCACACAGAGACCAGGTAAACCCTGTCAGTCACCTCGTTCATCATGCCGCCTCTTTGTTCGAAATGCCGGGGAATGTTCCAAGATCTCCTTGTCGACACGGATAGAAAGACGGTACACCAAGAAAGCCTGGCAAGTGTCCGCCAGTCTGCCTCGGAAAACTGCCTCATCTGCAGAGGAGTCTTGGATCTCTACCAGAGTGTGCCGTCCAAAGACCTCGAGGCTTTCGAAGCAGAAAAGGGCCCTCTGTCAAGCTGGACACTCCGCAAACTGATGAACGCAGAAGAAAGAAGGCCGTTATTCTTCATCGAACTATTCCTCCGCTATGATTTTCCTGCTTCCAGCAACGCATCGGCAGACATTGAAATATACAGAAATCCCACGGACCGGTGTTGGATTCGATACGTCATGGTTCGTGTCAGAGGTGTGTCTCCCCCTCGTTCTGTTTTTCACCGGCCAACTCGATAGCAGACCTTTCACCAAAAGACCAACAAGCAGACCACCTGGATCCCCTGCCTCTACGACAGCAGCCAGCACCAGTGCGGCTCTCATTCGATATGGACTGTGCACGGGCATGGGTCAAGACATGTCTGCAGCATCATCCAGGTTGCCAGGGGTGGCCGCTGCAGAGGGAGCGACGATACCCGAGCCGGCTGGTTGAGATCGACAAGCCGCAGCCGGGCCAGATCAGACTCGTGCCTGGCTACACACAGGGCCGCGACGTCCCGTACGCAACGCTCAGCCACTGTTGGGGAAAGTCTGTCGTCGCCAAACTGACGTCCGAAACAATGGCCTCCCTCCAAGGCGGCGTCTCTGTGTCTGGCCTCGGGCTGACGTTTGTGCACGCGATCGCTGTCGCCCGCGAGCTGCACATTCCCTTGTTGTGGATCGACTCGCTGTGCATCGTCCAGAACTCCCGAAAGGACTGGCTGTCCGAGGCCCCGCGCATGGCAGACATTTACCGCGGCGCCGTGGTCAACATTGCGGCCGCCTCGGCCGCCGACAATGACTCTGGCTTCTGGTTTTCGGGGAGAAGGGTCCCGCTGGACGACTACAGGCTCACCTTTCAGACAAGAGGCTGCGACAAGATACCCGGCGGTGTCTATCAGGGCGTCGACCCGACACTGCATCTCCGCGCCTTTCGACACATGCCGCTCCTGAAGCGGGCCTGGACCATGCAGGAACTGTCGCTGGCGCCGCGCGTGCTGTACTTTTGCAGAGACCAAATGTTCTGGGAGTGCACCGGGCTGGAGGCGTCCGAGACGTTTCCGCAGATGACGGGGATGCCGCGGACGCTGAAAAAGGGCATCTGGGACGCCATCCGCAACAGCCGCACAGCCGCGTCGGGGTCGGCCCGCAACGAAACAAGGGTCGAGCACCCTGCGGACATTGGCAAAGCCAGCATGAACATGTGGCGGCCCGAGCCGGCAATGGGCCTCTCCGACATTTGGCGGCGGGCCGTGGAGATGTACTCGGCGTGCGAGCTCACCTACCAGAGCGACAAGCTCGCAGCCGTCGCGGGCCTGGCCAAAGCGCTGGGGCACGCCTTCCAGGCAGACTACCTGGCCGGCCTGTGGATGCAGGAGCTGGCCCAGGACCTGCTCTGGTACACAGCCGGCGACTTGCCGAATGATGTGGCCAAGTTGTCTACTTGTCCGCCAGCGACATACCGCGCGCCGACGTGGTCCTGGGCAAGCACAGACGGGCCCGTTGTCTTTGAGCATCTCCGGACGCTTCCATCTCGACCGTGGTACACTTTCCGCGGGTGCAACATTGAGACTGCAAAAGGCAAAGGCAAAGGCGGCGACCCAACCGTAGATGTGGCGGCAGCACGTCTGACACTGTCTGGACACTTGTTCACGGTGCAGCTGAGGAAACGACAAAACGATCAGCAGCCAGACGGCCCTGACAAGCTTGTGCGTTCCGATCAAGACTATGAAATGTTTGTCAACGGCGCCTGGTTCCCGCATGTCAGCTCGTCGCTGATGCACCTGGACGGCGGCTGCTTGCCGGGTCGTGCCCACCTTTTCCCGCTCATAGCTGGGACGCGGAAATCCGAACGCGACGGGACCGTCCACTGCATGCTGCTGCAGCCCACGGGGAAGCAGAGGGGCGAGTTTTGCCGGACAGGTCTATTGTATGTGAAAATATACGACTGGATGGAACTGTTTGGCAAAGACGCGATTGGGCCGGACTGGCAGAGCAGAACTCTCGAGAACGAGCCGTGGCTCGAGTATGAGTCGTTTCAAGATGGAAAGTGCACAGTCACAATTGTATAGGTAGAAATATACAGGTCACAGTTTGGCACCCAAGCTATACCCAAAGATCTCTGAATTCTCGTTTCATCTTTTGTGATGCCACTAAATCTTTTGATCTTGACGCGGCAATGTCGTTGCTGTAATGGTGCATACGACTTGGAGAAAGAGACATAAATGAACATAACCGGAAATGCGCTGATAAAACTGGCGAGGCTGGAGAATGCGCCTTTTTCTCGTCTTCTCCGCAAGTCTGCACTTTGAACAGCATCAGTCAGTTGATGGTCTGCTTGAGGCTGGTTAAATGCAAGGGTCTTAGTTGGGTAAACAAGGACTTGGACAAGATATCCTTGGACAATAAATTATATAGCATTTGATCAATGTACAAATGGATGCAAAACTTGTGGATGGGACTTGGAAGTTGTAAAGGTACCAGCTGTTGTTCCTTTTGAGTATATTGACGTGTTGGGGTGGCCCCCTTTGTGAAATTAATTCTTGTCAAAATACAATTCTTTCCATGCCATCAAATGGATGCTATGCTTTTCCCTTCCCGCAGTTATCAGCCGCCCAACACAACATCCACACCTCCCTTCTCTTCCTTCTTTCCTTTTGTTTCCGGTTGTGAGACAACCTGTGCTCAGTTGATGGCGTCGTTTATTCTCCGCCAATAAAGATGAAAAGAGTACAACCATCACGCGCAACTCCGCCCACTCCTCCGTTGTTGCCTAGTACACAAGTCAGTATAGAACAAGCAGCATGGCATCAGTTGGAAAACAGGAGAGAATACGTACACGTTTTGTAAGCCGCGGTGAACATGTCCTCAGCGCGGGAGAAGTCTGGCACACAGCCCTTGTCCGTTTGGGTGACAAAGTGGTAGTTGATACCATGGCTGTCTGCATAGGCCCTATCCACGTCCACGCCATCCCTGAAGCCGTTCACATCATACTTGATAGATCCCGAAATACTATCCTGGACCTTGGGTGAAATGTCCCCGTGACCTGGAAACTCGGACTCCATCAGGCATCCTCCGTAGCCTCCCGGTACGACGCTGTACTGGCTTGTTCCGTGTTTAGGAGCCACAGCGTTAACTATGATGCTGGCTGGGATACCGGCTGGGAGCCTCATTTTGGTGTTTTGTTGCTGTTTTCGTATAAGAGATCTTGAAAGGGGAGGCGAGTGCGTGTTCTGGCCGAGTGTTGTTGTTGCGTGGTCTGTGTTGTGATTTCAAGTGCTTCTGAGAAATGATTTGATTCTTAGGAATTGACAATGATGGCAGATTATATACGCAAACGTCTCAACGAACCGACAATATTTGCCAAATGGATGTAGTGGGCACGCCAGGGGGGGGGACACAAAAGGGATGCCAATGGCCGTTTTGCCCTTTATTTGTGTATCATGTAAAGCCACGACGGGAGCAACAACAAAGAGACGGTCACTTGACCCAACACGATTGAGCGTCGAACTGCACGCACCTAGGTGGCGAATTCAAATTTGCGTGGCACTAAAGGGTGAACATGGCACTCAATTCCAACATATACCATCCCGTGACCTTTCACTGTAATCACTTGTCGCATTGTGGCTCACGATTTAATCTACCCATGACCAGCAATTCTAGGGAGGCTGTATCGCGGTCTCCCCTTGCCACCTTTCGTCGCAGATATCAGCAAGGAGGAGCTTTGCTGAACTGCCAAGACAATCTTGTATCGTCTCCTTCCACTGCCTAAATTATCTCGTATCGCAATCGACGTCTAGACGCGGATGTTGGCCGCGAGGGAGTTGACACATTATTTTGAAACTCTGACCAAGTATACGGCGGCGGAGTCGTTGGGATTTTGCTGCTCTTTCAGATACTGTGCACCAGGTATCCGCGAAACTATTCTCCATCGCTGGCGTATCTTGGTGCTGAAAAATGCCATCCATGGCACTGCTTCCATTTTCTTGACGCGAATTGCTTTTCTTGTTATTTTCAAACTGCAACGAAAGCGTCACCAAAGCAAAATAGCCAAGTGCATCTTTTTCGCAATCACATAACAGCTAAAGAGAAACACGAAACAAAAGCAAGAAAGAAATTTCACCACCACAAAGATGCAGTCAAGCAAATCTTTAGCTCACCACCGCAATGTGATGGAACAAGCTTTGTTCATTTTCCCTCCCTCACGTGGCCCTGTTAATGTTTCTACAAAGTAACAAAGACATTTAAAGACATCGTATATTCGTCCCGATTAATTTCTCATCCATTTGCAGCGGCTAGTATGCGCGTTTACAAGAGAAAGCGAAAGTGATTCTTTTTGGATGTGAGAAATTTGCGGTATCCGCACAGCCAGAGAATCCGCAAGACGCAAATACAAGAAAACCCAATGATAAATCACGTCTTGCTATCAATGCAGACATCCTAGAGCCATTGCATTCTATTAGTCTGTCGTGAAGACTGTCATGGTGTAAGCTATCTACGCTATCACCGAATGCGGAACAGCTTCCCAAAACCGTGAAGATGGAGAAAAGGGAGCTGCAACGCCAATCCCAGAAAGGAATGAGGATATCTTGCACACCACACCGACAAACAGGTTAGGCACGCCAAGCAGAGTCAGTTGTCATGCCAAGTTAAAATGGCTGGTGTATCTTTTTTCTTCGTAATATGTACAAGTTTTTTCGTCCGAGCCTACCTCCGATCTCATCGTCCCGGAACGTGGCCTTCCCGGTCACCCCATCTCTCAATAAAACCCAACGGAGGCATTTTGCGCCGAGCATTACAGGGCCTGTGTTTCGGCAGACCCCGTGTCAGGCAAGCAGTTTGTAAAAAAACAACCTTGCGAGATCGTTTCGCTCTTGGCTCATCTTGCCGCTTGGCCAAGGAGAGGTTGCAGGTCACTGGGTCTTGGCGTGCTCTCGTCCTCCTCTTCGTCCTTGGCCTTGGCAAATGGCCAGTAGTGCTTCTCGCGTGCAATCATGACGAGGAAGCCGGTGATCACGGCGACCCAGTACATGTTGTAGGAGACGACAGAGCCCACCGTGGCAGAGTTTTGCCATCCCAGCAGGGCGTTGAAGATGCCCCAGAAGCCGCCGCCTTCAAAGTCGGGGTTGCAGCACTGCACATGTTAGTTCTGCTTGTAAAACAGTGGTGGGATATGCGAATTTGCTCACATTGACATGCCAGACACTGCGTCTGATATCGTAGGAGCCGGGCCCGGATCCAAGCTCAGCAGCATCGCCGCCGACAACCAGATTCCACTTTAAAAGTCAGCACGTGCGCATAAACTGTGGTTGGCGGTTAAAGCCGGGCTTACCTGGTAGGCTTCCAAGTGCCAAACGCCCTTGGAGAACAAGCCGGCACCGACAAGGTACAAGAAGCCGGTGGACACAATAAGGAAGTATTGAATCGGCGCAACGTTTGATCCCCTTAAAGACTGTCAGTAACCCTCAATACCAAATTGCACATGAATGCACTTACTTGTAGATGACGAAACCAACGAGAGCTCCGGCCAGGATGCCGGCAACGGCAGAAAAGGCAATGGCCCAGGGCGACACACCCAGGCCCACGCCGGCAATGAAGAGAATGGCCTCGAATCCCTCGCGGAGAATCGTGATGAACGGGAGGATAGACAGGGCGTATTTCTCGCTCAGATACTGGAACCGTTCACGGAAGGGGCCCCTGTGCGACTGCGTGGGGCTCAGTGCCTGGGCCAGCTTGATGCGCCACTTGTCCTGCAGCTTGGACACGCGCAGAAGCACGGCTCCCATGACAGTGATAATCACGGACGCGCCGAGAGCAAAGACGCCTTCCCAGATGTCTTCGGCTCCCGACAGGGTCTCGGCCTCCAGGCCATAGATTCCGCTCATGACAGCGACGCCGATGACAAGACAGGCAACAACACCAAGGCCTGTTCCCATCCAGACCTGTGAATGTTAGATGCTGGACTTTGGACGTGCCAGATTTCACCATAACCGTACCTGCTTGAGCATCTTTCCATGGAGTTCCGGGTCCGCCTGGGCAGAGAGCATCCGCTTGATGAGGGCCAGGAGGACAGAGACGATGATGGCCGTCTCCAGGGCCTCACGGAACGTGATGAAAAAGACTATACGCTGGTTAGTGGTGCGTGCGTGTTGATATTAAGACGGGCTCCGATACGCGGAGCGTGGTAGGCTATACCTGGGAGGGAGAAGAATTCCTGCATCTTGAAGTTGAAAGACTCAAAGGCTCCAAGGGATGAAGGGTCGTGCAAGCCTGTCTCTCCTTGGGGAAATCCTTCTCTTGTATATATTGACAGGCTGAGGATCTAAAGAAGGACCCGGGGTCCAGAAAAAAGGAGCTGCGGTGGTGCGGTTGTCAATTTGACGCAAGTTTCTCACGCCCAGCCAAAAAATCCCAGCTTTTCTCTTAGGCCGGGTTTTTGCGCACCTTTTTAACTTTACAGCAAATGGGAATGGATGGGTGGATCAGATAAACCCGAGACCCCGCTGAAATCCCACAATACAACCTCTCGAGTCCAATCGGATGTCTGGATAGCATCAGATAAAGTGACTAAGCCTAGTTTATCAGATCCACTCGCACCCCCCACGTCGGTTATTCTTGCTTTGCTCCGACCTACGACCGAGCCTCTGGCAGGCAGGCTCTCTCCAGGCGAAAAAAAGCAAGACTAGCTCCGTATCCCGCGTCCCCTTGCCCACCACGAACCCGAGAAAAAGGGCAAGACTAGCCTGTACCCCGTGCCGCCGTTTACACACATGCTGCCACTTCAACGTCGGGCCAGTCTCTTTGTCTGCCATCTTTGAAGGCTTTACCAGACGACCACCAGCAGCAACATGGCTCTTTCACTCTGCCGCGGCCTGACCCTGGCCGTCCTCGCTGCGAGCCTCGCCGGGGGCCGCGCCGAGACGGTCGAGCGCGACTTCCACGTCGGCTGGGTGACGGCGAATCCTGACGGCGCGTACGACCGGCCGAGCATCGGCATCAACGGCGCGTGGCCGGTGCCAGTGATCTCGGCGACGGTCGGCGACCGGCTGGCGCTCAACGTGCACAACGACCTGGGCAATGCCAGCACGAGTCTGCACTTCCACGGCTTCTTCCAGAACGGCACCAACCACATGGACGGCGCCGTGGGGGTGAACCAGTGCGCGATCCCCCCCGGAGAGACGTTTACGTACGAGATCAAGGTAGGGCTTGTTTCCTGAATGGCTGTGCAACATGCAAACGCTGACTGCCAGTTCGACCAACCTGGCACGTACTGGTACCACGCCCACAACAACGGGCAGTACATTGACGGGCTGCGCGGCCCGATCGTGGTGCACGACCCCAAGGGCCCGTACGAGGGCCAGTACGACGAGGAGCTGCTCATCAGCCTGTCGGACTGGTACCACCAACCGGCGTCGGAGCTGATGGACGAGCTGATCAATGTCGAGAACCCTACGGGCGCCGAGCCTGTGCCCCAGGCGGCGCTCATGAACGACACGCAGAACCTCAGGGTGGCCGTCAAGCCGGACACGACGTATCTCGTCCACCTTGTCAACGTGGGCGGCTTCGCGTCGCACTTTGTCTGGTTCCAGGACCACGCGATGCGCGTTGTCGAGGTCGACGGCGTCTGGACCGAGGAGGCCGAGGCCGACCGGCTCTACATTACGCCCGCGCAGCGGTACTCGGTGCTGCTGACGACCAAGAGCGACGCGTCGCGCAACTTTGCCATTGTCAGCGCCATGGACGAGGAACTGTTTGACGTGATCCCGGACGACCAGAACTCGAACGTCACGGGGTGGCTGGTGTACGACGACGCCAAGCCGCTGCCGGAGCAGCCCACCGTGGCCGACCTGGAGGACGGCATGTTTGACGACATGGACCTGGTGCCGGTCGACGGCCGCGAGCTGTACGAAAACGTGGACCAGACGATCACTCTCGAGGTCAAGATGGACAACCTGAGAGACGGGGCAAACTAGTAAGTGTGTGGTCATGAGTGGATATAAAGCATCTTCTTGTCTGACCGTCAGCGCCTTTTTCAACGACATGACCTATGTCGCGCCCAAAGTGCCGTCCCTCTACACGGCCCTGAGCGTCGGCGGCGCGAACGCGTCCGACCCGCGCGTCTACGGCACGCACACGCTGCCGCACGTCCTCAAGCGCAACTCGGTCGTCGAGCTCGTGCTCAACAATGGCGACGACGGCCGCCACCCGTTCCACCTGCACGGCCACAACTTCCAGGTGATCTCGCGGTCCGAGGAGGACGCCGGCAACTACGCAAGCGACGCGTCCGCCAAGGGCAAGACGACCAAGGTGCCGATGCGCCGCGACACGGTCTACGTCGAGGGCAACGGCCACTTTGTCATCCGCTTCCGCGCCGACAACCCGGGCGTCTGGCTGTTCCACTGCCACATTGAGTGGCACCTGGACCAGGGCCTGGTGGCCACGTTTGTCGAGGCGCCCGAGGCTCTGAGAGACCTGCCGGTGCCCGCGAACCACTTTGCCATGTGCAAAAAGGCCGGCATCCCGACAATAGGCAACGCCGCCGGCAACAGCAAGGACGTGTTTGACCTGTCGGGCGAGAACAAGCCGCCGCCGCCGCTGCCAGAGGGCTTCACGGCCAAGGGCTACGTGGCCCTGTTTTTCAGCTGCATTGCCGGCATTCTCGGCCTGGCAATCATTACATGGTGAGAAATGCATACATATTCCTGTGGCTATTTGCATATACGTCCAGTTGCTGACATTGACAGGTACGGCTTGATTGATGCCAGCGCCAAGGAGACATTGACAGAAAGCGAGCCCTTGATCGACCAAGGAGCAGAGGAGTAAAAGCGGCATTTTAAAGTGTATAATTATGCATGTTTATGTTTGTTTAGCGCCTGTTTAGAATCAACTGATTTGCACTCCTCGTCACTTCACAGGCTTCTGGAGGTACGGCGCCGTAATGTCGTGCGTGGGAAACGCCCGCGTCGTGACGTGCGGCCGTTCCACGTCGCCCTTCCACTGCCACCGCTCAATGCTCTGCTTCTTCTGGCCGCCGCTCTTTAGCAGGTCCACCACCCACCCGCCCAACACTGGCAGCATCTTGTACCCGTGGCCCGAGTCGCCCGAGACGGCCACCAGCCCCGCCGTCCCCGGGACGTAGTCGATAATGTAGTCGTGGTCCGCCGTGTCCATGAACCAGCAAAAGTGCGTGTCCAGAAACGGCCGGTCGGCCAGGGCCGGCAGAATGTCGCGCAGCAGCTGCCGCAGCCGGACCTCGTCGTCGTGCGGCGTAAACGTAAACTGGCGCGGGTCCGCCGGCGGCAGCGAAAACGCCGACGGCTCGGTCGACAGCGTGCCGTCCACGGTCGCCTCGGCGTCGCCGGCAAAGTAGACGTAGCCGCCGTTTTCCGGGCACAGCTTGACCAGCCGCGTCTCGGGGTCGGGCTCAAACAAAAAGCCCAGGTCCCGGCAAAACGTCACCGGCATGCCCCTGAGCGTCTCGGCCTCTTCGGGCGTCACCTCGACGTGCGCCACCGGGACGCCGAGCGCGCGCTGCTGCTTCTTGAGGCCGGGCACGACGCTGGCCGCCCAGGCGCCGAGGGCGACAATGGTCGTCTTTGCCCGGAACGACGTGGTGGCCGTCCTGGCCCCGACACAGACTGTGTCATTCTCATACAATAGTTCCTTGACCTCTTGGCCCAACCTGAACTTGACCCCTCTTGTCATGCAGTGCTCGTACACTGCGCCCATGGCGTCGGCCGCGCGGGCATAGCCGGCCAGCTTGTTAAAGTAGCCCGTCCAGCCGGCGGCCGGGCCGTCAAACTGCGGCGCCACGCGGCGGATGTCTGCGCGCGTCTCAATGTCGCTGACCGAGTCGGCAAAGGCCGGGATGGGCGCGAGCGAGGCGCGAAAGTCCCGCAGGACCTCAATGGTCTTGGCGGGTGCCTTGGCCGAGTTGGCAATGAGGTAGCCGGTCTCGTGGTAGTACGGCGCAAAGAGCGGCTTCTCCTTCCAGCCGCGGATGGTTTCGAGACCCCTGTCGGCGTAGAACGAGTCGGGGTACTCGGCGCGCACAATCTTGTTGAGGTCGTAGCCGGCGGAAAACTGCGACGGGAGAGAGGCGGCCTTGTCGACGACAGTAATGTCGGTGTATCCGGCCTCGAGGAGGTGGTAGGCCGTGGAGAGGCCGAAAGTGCCTCCGCCGAGGATGAGGACCGGGTCGTTCATGGTAGGCTAGGAATGAGGAGAGGAACACTTGGAGACGTCTATGCCATCAGTGCTTTGCTGATCCCAGTCCCAGACTTTGTGGTTTTAATTGTTGAGTCAGAGATACTATTGCACAATACGAGCTTCCATGTCGGCGCTCCGATTTCTCTGCCGCTGCAGGAGTTATCAACGGCGCTAGCGGCAGTTGTTCTGGCCTGTCAATAGCTGTCTGTGGTTATCAGACAGGTCTGTAATTGGCCGGGCGGCACCCTCCTGCAGCGATTGTGCGTCTGGGTTATGGAAGGTCGATGCGAGCAGCCTCGCATATCGGAGGGGAAGAAATGAGGAGTGAAGACAGCGTCATGGGAAATGAGATTGGGGAAACGGGAAGGCCTAGAGAACTCCTCATGTGAAGAGCAAGAAACAGGAACAACTTACACGAAGCCCAGACACGATAACGACCTGTGCAGATCCTGCCAGACACGATAGGTTGGTATCTCTTGGCTATCTTTTGCCAGTGGTGATCCTTGACAGAGTCAGGCAAGCTTCCGGTCTGATAAGGAAACTTGCATGACAGATTGCCCCGGAGACAAACGCATCTATGCGCCCTTGTGTCACTTGCTTTTTGTAATTTCGCATCACGATCGAGATGGGTAAATCCAAGCAAGGCCGGCCGGCTAAACGAGTCACCCAACGGTGTCGCAGTGGTTGCTGGACGTGTAAATGTATGAACCTCCCATTACGCCTACCACGCCCTACTAACGCCCAACCCACAGCGAGGAAGACCAAGTGTGACGAGAGCCAGCCGTGCTGCTCCCTGTGCATGCGGCTTGGGGTCCCATGCACGTACGGGCTGAGGCTGCTCTGGCAGGACGAGGCCACCTCGCGCGGCATAGCCCTCGGGCGATCTGGTAGGCCGCAGACAAAGTCATCTTGGCCGAGGCGTGTCTAACACCCAAAGCAGGAGTCTGCCGCAAGCGGCGCGCCAGGGCGGAGCACAGTTGCTGGCCAAACGTATTCTCTGCCCATGCCACTCGTGGCCGACTGGGTGTTCTTGAACGTGACATGCCAGGACTTTGAAGACGCCGGGCAGACATCCGGGCGGTCGGAGAGGTCTGACAGCAGCACGAGCGAGTTGACAGATGAACTGTCCTTGAGACACGCGAGTATCGACACGGAGACGTCTTGGGTCGACACTGACCTGGATATCGTCCGTCGTCCAAGGAGGGCCGACTGGCATGCGTGGACAGAGTGGTCCAACACCATGTCCAGCTTCTTTTTTCCTGCCTCAAACGCCCACCACGACTTTCTCCCGTCTCCATCAGATGCATACTCCCCAATGTCTATCATGGCAACACCCTTATCGCCCCTTTCCTCGATGACGTCCTTGGCATCCTTATCTCCTGCGTTGTCTACAGACTATCTGTGAGTATGCAGGCATGGTCCGAAACAGGGTCTTCCACCTACTGGCACTTTCAGGGAGACGACACATTTACTGAATCTTAGATGTCGTGGAGACGGTAAGGAGCCCCCTTTAAACGATGGTCTGTCCTCCAGCACTAACACCCCCAGGCCCAGGTTTACTTTGCCTCGACTGGCTACACTTCTACGTGTATCTTCTTGACCATCTCAACTATGGCTGCACCATTGCCGGCCCGGCCGTCATTATCGACAAGACGCAAACCATTGCCGTTGTGCCAGAGGCATCGGCATCCATCCTGACCTCGCACGTCATCATCGACCTGGCCGACCCCAAGGCATCTTGGGCTGCTCTGGCTCCTGCCGCCGCCGAAGCTGTTGCCCAGGTGGTTGACCCCATCAAGTTGTCCGTGTTTGGCCACCACTTCATGGGCATCGCCGAGTAGATGGGCCGCACGCTGCAGCGGACCAGCCTGTCTCTCAACATCAAGGAGCGCCTCGACTATTCGTGTGCCATCTTTGGTCCGACGGGTGACCTTGTGGCCAACGCACGCACCCCATGTGCCTGTCCACTTGGGCAGCATGAGCTATGCCGTCAAGTACCAGCTGTCTCTGCACGGCGACACCCTGCAGCCGGGCGACGTGCTGGTGTCCAACCACCCCGAGGCCGGCGGCACGTCAATGAATCCTGCGTCTACGGAGCCGTGGCACGAGGACGCCGCCGTGAAGTCGTTCTTTTTGGTCAACAACGAGTTTGACGAGGCCGGCTGCTGATCGAGGCGCTCATGGACGAGTACGGCCGCGGCGTGGTGCAGTTCTACATGGGCCAGATCCAAAAGAACGCCGAGATTGCCGTGCGCGCGTACCTCCAGGGCATCCGCAGGCGCTTTGGCGCGGGCGCCGTGCTGCACGCCGAGGACTACCTCGACAGCGGGTCCATGATGCAGTTCGCCATAACCATTGACGAGACCGGCTTCGGCACGTTTGACTTTACGGGCACCACGTGCGAGATGAACTCGAACATGAACGCGCCGCCCGCCATCACCTACTGGGCACTCATCTACATCCTGCGCCTGCTTATCGGCGCCGAGCTCAACCAGGGCTGTAGATTGTCATTCCCAAAAAGACCTTTCTGAACCCGTCGCCCCGCCGCGCCGTCTGCGCCGGCAACACCCACACGTCCCAGCGCCTTGCCGACCTGCTCATCAAGGCATTCCGCGCCAGCGCCGCCTCCCAGGGCGACATGAACTGCTTCGGCATCTTTGGCCACAAGTCGGCCATTGTGCCCGGCCAGCCCCCGCCCGCCCTACCGGCCTACCAGTACGGCGAGACCATCTGCGGCGGCTCCGGCGCGGGCCCGGGCTGGCACGGCGCCAGCGGCGTGCAGATCCACATGACCAACACGCGCACGACGGACGTGGAGATTATGGAGAAGCGGTTCCCCGTGATTGTTCGGGCGTTTCGGATCCGGGAGGGCAGTGGGGGTCGCGGCAGGTGGAACGGCGGCAACGGGGTCGTGCGGGCTGTGGAGTGTCGGGTGCCGCTGATGTTCAGCCTGGTGACGGAGCGGCGGGTGCACCGTCCGTACGGCATGGCCGGCGGCTGGGGCAGTCCCGACGGCGGCGGCGACGCCATGTTTGCGGAAGATCCGACGCGCAGTCCGAGTTTATGCCCAAGGCGACGGGCAGCTACCACGCAATGGTTGTGACGCAGGGAGATGCGTGAGCAGGGCAAAGAGGGAGTATTCGAGAGAATAAAGGTAAACCGGTTAAATGACTTTGCGTCTGGTCGTTTGCCAGGCATCGAGCCTTGCCGTGAATGCCCTTCTGGGTGCGCCGTAGAACTGCTTGGATTAGTAATATTCGAAGACGGCCAGATCCAGTCGTCTCCCATCGGCCACAACAAAAGACGTCGGCGCGGCAAAGTGCATACTGCCGACTGCCTGCGAACGGCAGGCCGCATGAGAGCTTGCCGGCCCTGGCACATGGCACACTGCGCAATTGGCCAATGTCGGCCAATGTTGTTGACCGCCATGCATGACGAGTTTGGCAAGGTCGCTTTTGTTTTGACCACCATGGGCCAATGCGGTGGCCTGCACGTGACGGTCATTTTGTTTCTCGTCGTCACCCAAACCCCTGTCCCTTGGACGTTATCCTTCAGCCAATCATGCCGCGCTTGTTGCCGCCCGCACGTTGATGGAGCCCCGCTAGTGCCCTTGGACGGGCCAGAGACAAGCTTGAGCCCCACCGTGCCCGAGAAAGGCTCCGGCCAATCACAGCCGGCTGACCAGGGACCCAAGTCACAGTTGGCCAACGGGGGGACATGAGAGAGGCGTCGAGTGTGCCGTGGTAGGATTTGCGCCCAATAGCAGAGGTGCCTGCAGGTGTCTGGGCTGTTTCTCTGCGGTGGCTGTCCTTTTTGTGCTTTCCCGGAGTCGTTCTGTGGTCGCCGCCACGCTGGTGCATCCTCCTGCTGCACGCTGCTGGCCGGCGCCCCCATCTCCCTCGCCTGCGTGGTTTTGTTATTTTGGGCCCGTCGTGTCCTGACTGCGGTTTTCTCTCTCTTTTTGCTGCGTTGGGACGAGCGTGCAGATATGCACGGCCACTAGAAGGCCCCTGCGCCGGCTGGTCTTTGGCCTGGCCTCCTCTGCCGCCCGGCCTGGTCAAGACCTGCCTCATGGACACAGCATGGCAATTCTTTGTCTCCCTGGCCGTGGAAGGATTGCCCATGCGCTGGCTTGTAATACGCAAATGCCCTGTTCTTCGTGAGCACTCGTAGACATGGCCGTTGCCGCCGACTGTGTGACGCAGAGCACATATCACCTTCCCTCGGCCTCGTGTAAGTACCTGTTAAGCGTCCTGCACCCCCGGCCGCTGCTCCCGTCACTCCTCCCCACCCTGCAGCTCGTCCAGCCAATATCAAAGCTGCGTCTGCCGCTATTGCCCTGGTTCAATCCCACCCTTATCCTGTCCTCCTCAGATCCTGCGGAATTCTCCAATATGATCACGCCGCTGCTCGTCCCAAATCGTCCTTTTCTTTTCCCTTTTGGCTGCCCAGTCCGTCTGGATTTGCAATCCAATCCAATCCAACTTGACTCTTCTCTCTGTCTCTCTTTCCGTCCGGATACACGTAGACGCCTTCGACATCACAGACTTTGGACCGACCGCGTCGCCCAGACCTGCACACCTCACCCTCGCTTCGTCTCCATGGTTCTTGCCGTCTTTCCAAGCGCTAGACCTGCGTGCGTCGAGGCAGTCTAACCGTTTTGCACTCCCTGCGCCAAGGACCCCAACACCAGAAGGCTCGACGACAGAAAGTCGAAGCCCCCCCCCCCCCCCCCCCCCCAAGACCGCAAGGCACACAAACCTCGAAACTTCACCATCCCCAAACCTCAGGAACCAAGGAGTTTCAACCAAGAAGAGGAGTTCATGGTCACACTTATGTGCCGGCTTTGCCAGCGATTGAATCTCCAATAGAGGACAGAGACATACACCTCCGCACACTCGACGCCGTCCTTGTCAAGAAGCAGCTCGGGGCACTCCAATCAGTCGCATCTCTCAGAGTCGGTACCTCGCTTCCGGCTTTCCGTCCAGTCGCGAGACTCATCACCGTGGATTATTGCCCTTTGTCACATTGCTTCTGTGATTTATTTCCTTTTCTATTTCCTTTCTTGGTCTCCACCTGTCCCAACCCTCATATCCTCGCTGTCCCTCCTCCTCTCCTCCCCCCCCCCTCTTATCCTCTTCATATTGCCCTTGTTGTCCTTGTTTACATATCTTCTTTCCTTTTCTTATTCTATCCCGTCGGCATCCATGGCATACGGCGCCTCCGTCCCTCGTTAGTTACCTTTCCTAATCAGCGCCGTCGAAACTGCGAGGGAGCTGGCATTCCTCTTTACTTTCGACCTTTTTCACTTCGCTTACCTTCTCGCCTTGAAACTGGACACCGATCTCCTTTAGAACACACTCACACAATGTCGGCCTTGGTATTACGAGACGAGCCGGCGCTGGCTCGGCGCATCAACATCCCCCTCACAGCCACCAGCCCGCCCGGGCTGGTCGAGGCCAACACCGTCGACCCGTGGAGCAAGTCTGGCAAGTACGGCCTGGCATGGACGTACTTTGCCATTGTCCTGACTGCGCTCGTGCTGGTTGTGCGCATCTGGCACTACTGGCAAGACAAGATCCGCCAGGCCATCTACAAGCAGGAGGTCGAGGCGCATTACCGGGATGTCTACAACGCCGAGGTCGAGTGGCACCAGGCCATCGCCAGCGGCGTGCCCGAGGAGCAGGCCGCCATGCAAGCCGCCAGCATGATGCAGGCCGGCATGGAGGGGGCCCAGCAGGACGTGCCGGCCACGGGGCGAACCATTGGCGACGCCTCGAACCGGCACTTCTTCCCCGACGAGGTCAAGCAGGAGACGGCCTTCCGGCCGACGGGCAACTTGTCGTCCATCGGCTTCATCAACGACACCCTGGCGCTCTTCCGCTGGATATTCTACCGGCCCATCCCCGACATGGCCTTCCGCAAGTTCCGCGTCACCTTCTCGTCGGTGGCCGTCCTCATGTGCGGCTTCATCGCCCTCGCCTTTGTGACGCTCTACTGCTTCCTGCCCCAGCCGCTCTACTGGCAGAGCATCCGCTTCGGCTCGCCGCCCCTGGCCGTGCGCTCGGGCATGTTCGCCGTCGCCATGACGCCCTGGATCGTCGCCACCAGCACCAAGGCCAACGTCCTGACTCTGATTACCGGCATCGGCCCGGAGCGTCTCAACGTGCTGCACCGCTGGGCCGGCTACCTGTGCCTGTTCCTGTCGCTCGTCCACGCGATCCCCTACTACGTCACGCCCGTCTGGGACGACAACGGCATGAGCATCTTCTCGGCCCTCTTCCCGCCTGGCGGGCCCACGATCATCTACGGCACGGGCATCGCGTGTCTGGTGCCCCTCATCTGGCTGTGCGTCGCGTCGCTGCCCATCATCCGGCGCGTGGCGTACGAGGTGTTTGTCGTGCTGCACATCCCCGTCGGCATCCTGTACGTCGGGCTTCTCTTCTGGCACACCAAGAACTTTCTGGCGTCGTGGTCCTACCTGTACGCCACCTGCGCCATCTTTGGCGCCTGCCAGATCTTCCGCCTGGCCAACCTCAACTGGACGCGGCCGTGGCGCATGTCGTTCATGGTCGGCGACGAGGCCGCCATCACGCTGATGACGGAGAACGCTATCAAGATCACCATCCCGACGCAGATGCGCTGGAAGCCGGGCCAGTACGTCTACCTGCGCATGCCGGGCATCTCGATCCTCGAGAACCACCCGTTCACCGTGTCGTCGCTCTGCAGCGAGGACTTCCCCTCGGCCTACGGCGACGCCTACCGGGACTGCGTCCTGGTCTTCCGGCCGTACGGCGGCTTCACGCGCAAGGTCTTGGAGACGGCGCTCGAGAAGGGCCCCTTCCACACGTACCGGGCCTTCCTGGACGGGCCCTACGGCGGCATGCGGCGCGAGCTCGCCGCGTTCGACACGTGCATCCTGATTGCCGGCGGCTCTGGCATTACGTCGCTCATGTCGCAGCTTCTTAACTTGATAAAGCGAATGCGCGACGGCAAGGCCATTACCAAGAAGATTGTCGTCGTCTGGGCCCTCAAGCGCCTCGAGGCCATGGACTGGTTCCGCGAGGAGCTGCGCATCTGCCGCGAGTCCGCGCCGCCCGAGTCGGTCACGTGCAAGTTCTTCGTCACCAATGCCACCCGCGGCGACCGGTACAGCCTGCACCTCGGCGGCCTGACCGGCCCGGGCGGCATCACCACGGCCAGCCTGCCTCCTCCGGCCGCCAACCAGGAGCGGGTGCCCATGGGCTCCCACCACCAGCAGCGCGCGCCGCGGCCGCTCAGCAACTTGTTCCACGACCGCCTCGACGGCTTCGTCGCCGGCATCGCCTCCAAGCGCAACTCGGCCCTCATTGCCGCCGAGGCCGACGGCAACCCCGAGATTGAGCGCGAGCTGCGCGAAGAAGAGCAGGACCGGTTTACGGCCCTGCCGCAGTCAAAGTATCTCCAGCCATACCAGAAGCCACTGCCAGCGGCACCAGTACCGGCACCCGTACCACCACCACCACCAGCAGCATCAACAAAGCGTCAGGCCCCGCCGGCAGACCTCCCTCCCCAGAAACAGTTTGCCAATGTCGACATCAAGGGCGACGAAAAGTCCCCGTCCGGCCTCGCCGGCTTCAACGACCAAAAGGGCGAGTTCCACTTCAACCCGCCGCCGCCGCGCGCCGACGCGCCGCACTTTAACCTCGTGCCGCCGGCCGCTGCGGCACAGACGGCCAAGCGGCTGTCTCTCATCATGCCCTCTGACGACGGCCAGATGATGCCCGAGTTTGATGCTGCCGCTGCGGCGGCGGCGGCGGCGGCGGCGGCGGCGGACAAGAACGGAGACGACCACACCGGCATGCGCCCGCCCGAGCTGGCCCATCTGCGCACAGATGTCGGCGAGACCGTGCGGCGGACGGGTGCGCAGCGGCCGACGTCGACGTTTGGCCCGCCCTCTGGCTTTGAGTTTGGGTTCCCGGAGACGCCGACCGATTTCCAAAAGTCGCTGATGCGGTTCGCCTTTCCGGTGCCGCACCAGATTGACGGCGGGTGGAGCGTCGAGTACGGGCGCCCGGACCTGGGGTACATGCTCAAGGGATGGGCGACGGGCGGCACGGACGGCCGCGGCATCCTGGGCCGGCGGACGGCGGTGTTTGTGTGCGGGCCGGCGAGCATGCGTGTGGGCGTGGCCACGACGGTGGCGCGTCTGCAGGCGGAGATTTGGGGCGACGACATGCTGGAAGAGATATTCCTGCACACGGAGAACTATGATCTGTAACTTGCGAATGCCGGGGTCCAAAGACCTGGGCGAGCACCAGGTTGGGGGCACCCGAGACGGGTGGCCACGGTCACAATGTACAACACTTTCCTTTGTCTGAGAGATACCACCGCCACGAGGACTCAATCCTCGCCAACAAAATCATACATTTACATACAGCCGATTGGCTTTTTTGGTCTTGTCTTTTTCTATTTCATTGTTCTGTTAGTCACGTCTTGTGTTTAATATCAAAAGATTTAATCTGATCTTTACGAGTTTTTGGATATCAAATCAATTATCGAATTCTCAACTGTCCCACACTTAAATCGTGAGTCCTCGTTCCTCGTCAAACTCGTTACGTGAATCATTTCTGCGGCAGTTTCACTTTGGTAAACGCCTCTTCGTCAGTTTCTGGCTCTCTGAAAATGAGCGGCTTCTCTTCCTTCTCGTCGTCTGCTTCCTGCCACTTTTCGACCTCTTCAAAGTCCATCTCCTCCTTGATCCGCACAAGCACGTCCCGCCGGCCATTCGTCTGTGGCTTGTCTTGAATCAGGCGGTCGTTTATCTCGTCACTACAATCCTGTGCCGAATAGGGCATGAATCGGTTCCGCTTCGGCACCGGCGCCGCATGCCTGTACTCGGACTCGAGCAGCTTCGGGTCCGGCTTGGCAAACCGCCCGTCCCGGCCCCAGCGCCGCAGCAGCCACCCGTTCCACTTGGCATTGTCCGCGCAGTAGTTCTCGGGCAGCCAGCTGGCAAAGTCGGGCGGGAACTCGTTCCAGTGCACGTCCATGGGGCTGATCGGCAGCCGCGTCCGCGGCTTGTAGTACGACGGCGGCCAGTGGTCGGGCGTCATGTGCGGCGAGAATCTCATGACGGCGTTGGCGAGGCCGACGAGACACACGCGCCTAGTTTTTGTGTTTGAGTCATAAAAGTCCCGCACGACCAGGTGCCACGGGCACAGCATCCAGCCGTCCCCGCGGAAGCGCAGCCCGTAAAACTCGACAACAGACTGCACCTCCATGGCCTTGGCCACGACGTCGAGGCGCTCCTCGATGGGCATGCCGTACGTCTCGCCCGTGTGGTGGGCCATGGACATGCTGGGCCCGTCGACGTGCTCGAGCAGGATCATGCGGACCTGGCGCGTGGCCGGCGGCTCGGACTTGTTCTTGTTGCCGCCGGGCCAGTCCGGCACGGGCACATCAAACGTCCACGCGCCATAGTACTTTGGCGTGTAGACGCCGTCGATGCCCTGGCTGCGGAGCGTCTCGTAGGCGTGGGCCTCGCGGGCGTACATCATGTCGGCAAGGAACGTGATGTCCTCCCCGGCATGGTAGATGTGCTGTGCCATGGGATCGTAGATCTTGGCGACGTAGACCTTGTCGGTGTCGCCATCGTCGCCGTCTGCACCGACAAACCGGCAGCGGACAACGTGTCTCTTGCACGGCACGACTTGGCCAATGATTTCGAGGGTGTACACCTTCTTGTCGGGGTGGGGGTGCTCCCCCTCGAGAAGGGGAAACTGGAGGCAGGCCTCGAGCTGGGACAGGTTCTCCCTATTGGGGATCTGCTTCCACCGGTCATGGCGGCCAGACTCTTCGTCCTTGTACTCCCAGGGCGTGGAGCGGCCAAAGGGGCGAGGGGGGCTGTGCTTGCGGACGGACAAGCGGGCACCCCGGTGGTAAAAGTTCTCTTCCCGGCGAGGATCTTGACGGCCCTCCATTGTCAATGACATGAGGGGTGAATTTGTTTATTATGGGGGTTCAATTGGAGACACAGAGAGGTGATCTGTAGGTGCAGTGATAAGGAGTGCTGAATTGGCAATGCTTCAATGGCTTTTCTGGGAGAGTGCAACTCTCATACTTATACAAAGCCATTGCACACATTTTACAAAACCACAGCCCAAAGACAATTGCTCCAGGCATCACTTTAACATCTTGTTTTTTTGCAGAATTTCCAACCATCATCAAGATGTTGGGGGCTGCATGAAGTCGAGGCCAGAATTGAGGCCACCTTTTAGGCAGCCGAATTGTCACTCGGCGACAGCCAATGAAACTCACAAGCAAGGCGCGAGGGCCATGCAGCAGCATCGCGCATATTGAACAGAGAATTGAAAGATGCGGCTACAAACATTGCAGGATGTGATGAGAACCGTGGCAGGCAGCAGGTTAAGTATGGCGGCGCAGTTTCTGGTGCAATGCCGACCAACAACGTGCATTGGCGATTTCTTCCAACTACATCCTGTAACAAACTTTTCAGGAGAGCGCCTGTTTTTTTAATTGGCCTCGGGGTCTGCCTTGTCCGGGGCTGGTTCTGGCCAACTTGAGGCTTCCTTTGGGCCCCTTTAATTCAGCCTCTAACAATCGAGGAAGGAGTGATAATTTCAATCGCCGACTGAGTTGTGTCGCTTTATCCGTCTTTTTGCGTGTCTCCCGTCCGACTCTCACAATTCAATCCACAGAAAAGTTGATTATTTACACCCTTTTGATATATTCCTTGCACTTTTTACTTGTCTTTCCTTGCGGGGACAAGTTTTATGGCAGCAGGTTTTCAGGTCACGACCACGTCTGTAATTAATTTGCAACTGGTAGATAGGGGCGACCTTTTCACTCGAAAATATGTATAAAATGCCAAGTCTCACCAATAACCAGAGCAGTTCGAACGTTTGGGTAGGGCAGTCTCAACAGTCCAGTACCTCGTACAGACATTACCCTTCCTCAGAATCATTCCCGGTTCCATTCTGTTATATGTCGTTCTATTCACTTTTGTTTTAGAAAATGGCTCTCAAAATTCATCTTTCCCTTTGTCTCCTTTTCGCCGTGGTGGCCTTTGGTTTTCCCTCCTCTGCCGTTGGCCAAAGTCGCAGGTCGGATGACCCGCCCACCCCTTTCGACGTCGGTTTCCAATGGCAGGACTTGGCAGAGGCAGCGGAGGTGACCGATGGTACAAACGGCATCATCGAGGCCTGCCGATACTATCAAGGCCCTGACAAAGGAGGCGACATGGAGTGCGCCAGGAACCTCGTCGCTTCAACCATCGCCATTGGCAGTGCTATTAAACCTGGCGACCCTCCTGTACGAAGGGCTGCTAGGCATGAAGTCACCGCGGATTCTCTCGGAACGGACAAGCTCATGGCCGGGTTCCCAGAAGAACAGCAAGCCGCCCAAAGTGCGCACGACTACATGGTCTACCACACCCTGCAGCGGATGTCTTCCGGCCAACAAGACAGCGACGTCCAGTTTGTCGGCTACGCCCCCGTGGGCCACCCCCTGGCACGCCGTTCTGCCGCGAAACACCCTCTAGCACCCATGTTTGCCTTTACACATCCGACGTACGGCCGCATGGTGTTGACCTCGCGCCACATGGACAGCAGCGACGAAGAAAACGCTGGCCATGTCGACCTCACGGCGTCCTACGCCTCTTTCGAAACGCGAGACGCCGAGCAGGCGGACACCTTTAACGCCACTGATGCGGGTGCCGGTGCAGTGGGAGGCAGGTTTGTGCTTCAGAAAGCCCCGGACAAGAACTTTCACGCTTCATCGAGCTTTCCCCAAATATACCACACGCTGGGATGCTTCATGGGCTCTGACGGGTGGCGGGGACACAGCCTGTTGGCCGTGCAATTGTTCAACCTGCAAGATGATTCGATTATTTCGGTTGCAATGATCGGAATGTTCAACGACAGAAAGGACGGGGATGCCCTTGACAGCGCGCCCGTAAAGGGTCTGCCTCTCCCAGTCATTAAAGCAGACTGCTGAGACATCAACGGACAGCTGTGGATGTTGAGGGGATAATAGAGTCTTGCGTCTTGTTTACCGTGTGATTTTTATTTATTTTCTTTTTGTTGGACATCCCAACGTTACAACAGGGCTGACTGCAGCGTCAGCGACCGATCTCTTCTCAGAATTGCCCTCGGTCCATTCAGTTTGCAACCTGCTTGGTTTGTTTTGAGGCCTTGGGACCATTCTTATATCTCATTCCTGTCATTTATTTATTTTTTTAGAAAAAAAAAAAAAACTATGCCCGGATCGTTTGATCTCAACAAGATGAAATGAAGGGGCCGTTGAAAACAAATATGCCTTGCTGACCTGTGCCCCCTGCCTGAAACTATTCGGCTCCGCTTTTCTTCCTTGCTTGTTTCCCGAAAACAAGCTTTGACCAAGCAGCCTACAACGGGAATAAAACCGTCTCAAACCATCCCATCAAAAACATCTTTCCAAACAAGACTTTCGACTCGCGACTCTCTCCAAATGACCGACAAAATTATTTGGCGATTTCAACAACAACGGAAAACATCTTCTTTCCTCCTCACCCCACAATGGCCCAAACTGTCTACAGACGCCTGATACCTCACTGGTTCAGCGTTATCGTCTCCGTCATTCTCACCATTGAAGTCATCGCCGTCGCCTTCGTTTATCGCCTCTCATCAAAGGCCATTGGCATTTCAGTGATTGTTGCCTACGCCGCGGTGGCTCTCTTCACCATCTTGGACCCAGACTACACCATTGAAAGCAAGGGCGTGCTGCCCGACGGAACGCCCGTCAAGATCCGGCGGCCAATCATTGGATTCAAGCATCTGGAGGAGCAGATTGGGGTTACCGGGGGGTATGAAGTGAGGGTGGACGGCTACCGGTACGAGCGGGCATACATTCGGCTGTGAGGGCAACGGTTGAGACGAGCTTTCGATGGAAAAGATGGAGAGGGTATGGAAGGATCTGGTTTGAGAACTAGTGGCTTACAAATATCATGGTGGGGAAACCCTGGAAGTGTTTTCTCGATAATCTTGAATTTATTGAGAGTTTTCTTGAGTTTGTTTAATTCGAACCTGCGCCTTAGATTCACTGATGAACACGTAGAGACTTTCGCACTCGTCCGATGATCTACCTTATGGCACCGTGTTCTGTTCCTTCCTCCGGATATGTTGCATCTGTGGTCAGCTGTAGAGCCCAGATTCAATAGATTCAATAGATGTCGTCGCATGTAGTATCGTGATGACCAATCCACAAATTCTCCAAGCCTTGTCATATAGAAACGATTCATATTGATAACGGCCGGGAATATAACAACATTTCAGCTCCGACGGGATAGGCGTGCAAGACGTCCGAGCCTAGAGGAGACAGCTTCGATATTGCATGTAAGGTTGTATCTCTTTATATCAGATGAAAAGAAAATGCTAAAAAAAAGCCCATCTCACTGACGCGGCTTACGAGTCTTGGACTCATTTCTTGGGCCATACTTCGGTTCTGTACCCGACTTGTAAACAGCCTATACAACATACAAATAAGAGTCTGTATATTAAATTGTTTCTTGAAGCATTATGCTGGGTACCCGCAACAATTCTTTCCCGGCTGGTTCTGTGGTTCCCTGAGGGGTTCTCTCCAATGGGCAATGAGGCTATATTGACGTGAGAGTGGTGATAATTTAGGCACAATTTTTATTGGAAATCCGGCCGAGGTGATCCAGGAACGGAATCCAAAAAAATAATATCACAAGGTCAAAAGGAAGTCCCAATGCGAAAAAATGGACAAACGGAGCCCCCGTCGTGTACAGCACCGCCGTGTTGGGACAAAACCAAGCAGACCCGGATCCAGTTCCGTTCCCTTCATCCTTCTGGAACCCTATTGATGGTTGATGATATATATCTTGTCTGAACAAAAGCCGCATTGTATGCAATCAAATATACTTTAGCAATGGGGGCCATACGGAGCTCGCTCTCGCTCTTGGACGCCATGGCAGCTGGATCCAACAATTCTTATGTTCCCATATTGTACGAAGACGAGATTGAAAGGGGCATTAGTATCCTAATACAGAAATTTTCGGTTATCGATTCCGGAGGCAAGCAATACATTTTCTAGAGAGGTATCTGCCCCTGTCATCATATAAATACTAGGCACCTCCTTGTTGACTTACTGAGACTGGACACGCGTCCCATGAGCAAGACTATTACTTCGCTTCCTTATAGCCCGCTTGATCTTGAATCCCTCTCACAATTGTCAAGTCTCGCACCGCCAGACTGTTCAAAAATGCACATATCTTTAATCATTTCGACCGCCGCTGCCCTGGCCGGCGTAGCGGTGGCTGCTCCGGCTGAACTGGCCCCGGCCAAAGCAGCCGCCGACAAGCTTCGAATCAGTGAGTAGCGATGGCAATTGGATCCTCTCAATAAAGGCCATGGGAATCTTAACCGCGTGTCCTTTGCAGTGCCCCTCGGCGACAGCATTACCGAAATCACCTGCTGGCGCGCCTTCGTCTGGGACATGATCGCCGAGGCCGGGTACGCCGACAAGGTCGAGTACGTCGGCTCCCAAAAGAGCAACCCGCAAAACTGCAAGCCCCAGACCGCCGACTGGGACCAGCACCACGAGGGCCACTCGGGCTGGCTCGCCATTGACATTGCCAACAACTACCTCACCAAGTGGATGGCCAGCACGCCCGCCGACATTGTCATGTTTATGCTCGGCACCAACGACGTCGTCCGGGGACACACCACCGCCGACATCATGGCCGCCTACACCAAAATGGTCTCCATTATGCGCGCCGCCAACCCCAAGATCAAAATCATCACCGACCTCGTCATCCCCCTGCCCCTGTCCGCCGCCGGCGTCAACAATATCAACAAGGCGATCCCGGACTGGGCCACCGGGCTCAACAGCACCGAGTCGCCCATTGTAATCGCAGACTGCAACACTGGCTTCGCGGCGAGCGACCTGCGGGACGGCGTGCACCCCAACCTTGCCGGGGACAAGATCATTGCGTCGCGGGTGGGGCCTCTGCTGCTGGACTACATCAAGGAGTCGCTGGCAGGGACGGCGGCATAATAAGAAGGCGTGTTTCGATGTTTGGAGGAGTGTCGGCAAAGGTCAGGGTAGAAGGCCCGAGAAACTGTCTCTGTCCTTTGTTGTGGTCACTGCCAACGATTTGCATTGTCCTTTTTTGTATATATTTCAGGAGGTGTCGTGTATAAAAAATAATAAGAGAAAACACAAGACAATCCAAAGACGTTTGCCATTGTGGATGTAAAAGATGCAGTTGGTTGCCGTTGTGTCTTGTTCGACGCCAGGACCGTTTCGTTTGTCTCTGGCGTCTGTGAGATGGAGAAAAGGAGGGTGTTTTTGACACTTTTGTCCGAGACACCTCAAGCCACAATATGTAGAGCTGTCTAGATGGGATGCTTGCATATCATTGACCTATGGGGATGCGATTTACAGCAGTCGCCCAGCAAGATGCATCCGCCATGGTGGTTCATCCAAACCTGTTTTACGCCAAAACACATGTGTAAGAACACTGGAATACCAGCAGGCGACTCCCAGCCTTTTTCGCTTGGCCTTGGGTTGATAGGGGCCATCTTGGCAGAGGCAATACAAGGGATAGGTAAATAAGATGCGTTGCATTGCAAGATAAGGCGCAAAAGATCACCGCTATGGCATTTGCCAAGAGTGTTCTACGCTGCCAATAAAACTGATAAAGCATACGAGTATATCCATCGCCTAGAACGAAAGAACACAATGGGGCGACGTGCATAAAGGATCGATCTAGAGCTGGTTCAGATGCGAAGCTAATCGACTTTTCGTTTCTCTCGCATTCATTTATGTCCAGTTGTTGGGGTTTCTCATCAGGGACCATATGCAGCATTGCATGCTGTGGCATCTAATCAGAAGTGAGATAGTCGTCTTATTTGAGTAAATACTAGATGAGATCTCACTGTGAGTGCTCGGCGCAAGCGGCCGACAGGTAGTGGGCTTTTTCCACTTCCCGCCTTCCACAAGTTTTTCTAAAGCCTTCGTTTTTCAACGTCCAAATAGTGCTGGCGTGACGCTTGGGTTCCAGATGGGGCCCCGAAAGGATTCAGTTGTCGAGGACGGCCGGGAATGGAAAGCCGAAGACGCTATCGGCCCAGGATGGCGACACCTCGAATACTACGAGTATCTTGATCTTCCAGGATTTTTCAGCTGTTGCATACATATTACCGCAGACTCTTCTTGATCCTTCTCGGCTCAAGATAGGGACGATCTGGGTTGTCAAGGCCCATGATTGGATCCCTCAGAAGTCCTCACGGCTCTTCTCTGCGGCCTGCAACAATGGATCGACGTGAAGGTCCGACACCACTACATGGGGCAAGCTGACGGGGAAGCGTGCCATACTACGGCAGCGCCGAGAAACAACGGTGCCGGGCAGCCAGATAGAGAAACACCCCAAAATGCCAAGAGATATAATGGACAGGGTGATCCAACTTTGTGCACCTTTTTTTTTCTTTTTTGTCGTCCTTATCAGTGCCCACCAGTTGTGACCAACCGCAATTGGTTTCCCCCTGGCCATCTTTAAACTAACAGCCGTCCAATGGCAGCTGGGGGATAAGATCAAAGTCTGGGGGAAAGCTCGGTGTTGAAAACATGTACTTTGTAAGATGGCCATGATTGAAAGTACGCACGCGCCACACACTTGCACACAAGCTTTCGACCGCATCTTCCCTATCTGCTTGGCAGCGGACGAGCTCCCACCACAGTGATCCGCTCTTGCTCGAGTGCGCGGAGACGGACCACTCTCTTTATCTTGCCCGCTGCTATTCATCTATTAAACATCATGGACCCCTTTCGCATCTCGGAGTCGCCATGTTCCTACGATGGATTCACGATCCCATCGGGGAGCTGCGCGGCAACAACAGACACCCTGCCGGCGACGGCATGCCGTGGAACGAGCCAACGCAAAGAAGGAAGACGGACAGTGTCTGCGGAAGTGTGGGTGTCAGCGCGACACCCTGCCAGCCAGATCCCGACCTTCTTCCCAAAGCTCTGGTGGCAAGTCACACACACGCAGGGGGGTGCCCTCCAACACAGAGGCTGCACCCGGCGGCCAGGGATAAGGCAACCTGTGTCTCGTCGATCGACGGTGCGTCTGACAACAGAGACAGTCAGGTGCGGTAATGCAGTGGCCCGGTATGAGTCTGCTCAAAATGGCATTTTACCGTCTCTCTTGCCTCAAGCACCAGACGTGCGCCGTGGGATTCGCACGACCGGCTGATGATACGACGCTCTTGCGATGAATCCCTGTGTCCGCCTTATCTTGCTCTTACGTGCACGAAATGCCAGCGATAGTGGTAAGTGTTGTAATACGCTGCAGGCGGCTTAGGACGAGGCTGATCTGGGCGTGCATTAGTAGTGTGCACTGAATCCAATCCCCGCAAAGCTAGGCAAGTTGTTAGCACACGACAATTGCTTTGTAGGCTCCTCCCCCTCACGCTGTTCTCGTTCCGCTTGCTTCACGATCGCTCCTTCTCTTCATGGGGTCTCCACCCACTTTGTTTCCGTCGGCGACCTGCTGATGCAACGGTGGCCACCTCCGTAGACGGGTGCAGCCTCTCGTCTGTCGCCTTCCCACGGCAGAGCCCCTCCGACGTGAACTGTCATAAACCAGATGACAAAGTCTGTAAGAAAACGTAACCCCGAATCTCTTGCATATCTGCACAGACACACAGCATTTGCTCGTAGAGGGACATCATGCACTGTATTTCTCCAGGGATTCGCCGCCAACACTGCCGAATAAGGTAGGCCACACTAGTGAATTAGCGTTCTTTCGCGCAAGTGGAGAAGGAAGTACCCAAATAAAATAAAAACAGCCAAGTGACGAGTCCTTCATGTGGCCAGAAACAAGAATAGCAGGAAAAGGGACAAGCGAGCTAAATATTTGTATATTAAAAAGGAATTAAAAGCGCCAGAGCCACTAGGAACGCAAAAGAACGAACTGCTTATCGGGGCCGTGCAGGACATGGTTCACGTAAATCTTTACGGCATGCAATTAGCTGGCGCCGCGCAGCTGTGGGAGAGATATCGTGGGTTTTCTCTGTTTTCCAGTTTACAGTGGGCTCGTAATTCCGCGCACGTTAACAGTGGCCCAACTATGGGAAAGAGCGACCAACACAGCACAACCGTGTGAGTGCTGTCTCTGCATTATTCTTTAGACGTCGCCAGTGTCTTGGTCGCAATGTCCAGGAAGGAGCGAAGGAACCTCGTTCGCTCCTGCTACAGGTCTGGTTTCTCCTAGGCGTCATACTCGCACAAAAAACACAGTAGCAAAGCCGTTGTAGTTTTCTTTGGATTTCCCCCCTAGGCAATCCAGCAAATCTGCATGCAAAACACATCTCTTCGAAAAAGCCTCGATCTGCCCACCTCGAAAATCTCGAAAATCTCGACATGCCCCAACATACCCACCCCGATGCCGCACTATCGTCTAGTACCGGGAAGCTACCAAGCAGCAAGTCTTGTGAGCACGTCTGGGCCAGGCCCCTCGCCACTAGGACCAAAGCCCTACTTTTTGTGTGCAGCTGTCGCGCATCGCCAGCAATCACGCCAATCAGGCGCCAGAAAAGTCTTGCAAACTCTCAAGAGTCCAATTGCTGCTGCAGACGACGTCGAAAACTGGCTGCACTTGCTGTTCTCGCCCGGCCGCCAACTCTAATCTGGCACACCCCCCCAGCCTGCCACACACCTGCCCGGCTCCCACACCACCCTGCCCTCCACGGTCCTCCCTCACTCCACAGCGACAGTCTCTGCTAGTTGCTCGACCTCAACCTCTCCTTGCTCCCCCACCTCGACATCTGCTTTCGGCGTCTCCCGCCTGCCTGGCCTGCCCCGAAAGCACCTGTTTTCCTGCTCTTGCACCCTCCTCTACTGTCTTTTCAGCTCTTCCCTCTGTTGGTATTAGTCCCCGTTGTATTGGCTGCGAGGGTCACCACCACCACGGAAACCATACCCCCATCCCTGCCTACCAGGTCTCTTATCTTGCCGGGACGGCCAAGCCGGCCTGTCAGAGTCCATCCTCGCGCGCTCCTATCCTTCAAGCCTGCGCATTGGGACCATTGCTGCTCATATAAGATCCTGACGATCTCCTCGATTTATTTCCAGTTCCCCATCCCTTAGTCTCCTCTATCCAGGCTGATCCAGTCGAAAGCCTTCTTGTCTTCTACAGCTCAACGTTTGTTTCTTCCTGGGACCTGTTTACACTCTTTGTCTCTTTGTCTCTCTGTTCTCTCCACGTGTATACCTCTCTGCCTTCTTCCTCTTTCTTCCACTTAGACGGTCTCTTCGCCAAGCCGGCTAGCTATTCACAATGGGCAAGGACCTCGAATATGGGCAGCCCGAGAAGTACGGCGAGCCAGGCGTGACTCAAGTGGCTCCCGGGTACGATGATGTCGGTGTCGGATACACCAACGAGGGCGCCGTGCGCCAGGACCAGTTCACCGAGGGCAACGGAGCCATTGCCAAGCTGCAGCGTCTGGCTGGCAAGCTGGGTGTCGAGCAGCGAGGCATTGAGCGCGTGCCCGAAGACGAGCGGACAGACACGACCATGACCAAAGTCGGCACAGTGGTAAGTCCACGACCACATCTATGCAGCCTCTATAGTCCATCCCTCTCTCGGGCATCTCTACTGACACACCCCAGTGGCTGTCGGCCAACCTGGTCGTCTCGTCCTTTGCCATTGGCGCCCTGGCCTACCCCGTCTTCAACCTGGGTTTCGTGGACACTGCCCTGACCATCATCTTCATCAACCTTCTTGGTATCATGCCCGTCTGCTTCTTCTCAACCTTTGGCCCTCACTTTGGCCTGCGTCAGATGGTCATATCGCGTTTTTTCTTTGGCTACCACGGCGTTAAGATCAGTAAGTCATTGTACATTGTCTCATCTCAGATATTCATCTCGTCAGCGACTCTCAGTTCTATTATCCTCCCGTACTAACAACCTTCAGTTGCCTTCTTCAACATTCTCGCCTGTCTCGGCTGGTCTGCTGTCAACGTCATTGTCGGCGCTCAACTCTTCCACGCTGTCAACAACGACGTGCCAGGCTGGGGAGGCATTCTTGTTATTTCCATCGGCACCCTGATCGTCTGCTTCTTCGGCTACAAGATCGTCCACGCCTACGAACGTGTCTCGTGGATCCCCTGTTTCATCATCTTCCTCATTGTTGCCGGTGTCTTTGGCCACTCCGGGGAGTTCGACAACATGCTGCCTTTGGCCAAGGGCCCCACTGAGGCAGGTGCTGTTCTGTCGTTTGCTGCCTCAGTGTTTGGCTTCGCGACTGGCTGGACCTCCTACGCCGCCGACTACACCGTTTACCAGCCAGCCAACCGCTCACGCCTGTCTATCTTCCTCTGGACCTTTGGCGGCCTGTTCCTTCCTCTGATCTTCACCGAGCTGCTTGGTGCCGCCGTTATGACCGCTGCCGCCAAGGACGAGGCCTACTATGACAACTACGAGAACTCGGGTATTGGCGGTCTTCTGGCAAACGTTCTGGTCCCTCCCCTGGGCAAGTTTGGCGAGTTCTGCGTTGTTATCCTGGCTCTGTCTATTATCGCCAACAACTGCCCCAACATCTACTCCGTGTCGCTGTCTCTGCAGGTCCTTGCCAACAAGACTGCCAAGGTTCCTCGCTTCATCTGGGTGCTTATTGGCACGGGCATTTACATTGCCGTCGCCATCCCTGGTTACTCCAACTTTGAGGCAGTCCTGGAAAGTCTGATGCTGGTCATCGCCTACTGGCTGTCTATTTACGAGGGCATCTCGCTGACTGAGCACCTTGTGTTCCGCCGTGGCTTCCGTGGCTATAACATTGAGGATTACGCCAACCCATCAAAGCTTCCAGTCGGCATTGCTGCCATTTCTGCCTTTCTCTTTGGCGTCATGGGTGCAGTCCTGGGCATGTCCCAAGAGTGGTTCACCGGCCCAATTGGCAAGCGCTGCGGTGGAGCTCACGGTGGTGACGTTGGTTTTGAGATGGGCTTCGCCTTCTCTTCTGTTTCCTACTGCATCCTGCGGACCATTGAGAAGAAGCACTTTGGCCGCTAAACAGTCAATTGCCTTGTTCTTTTTGGCACAACTTTTTGGGACCCTTTAATGCATCGCATTGCGTTTGTCGTGAGAAAAACTCCAATTTGAATAAGAGAGAGGGATGCGGCGCATATAAATTTGATTTAGCATGGTTTTAGAGACTTTTGAGATATCTGTTTGTTTTGTTCTGGTTACCTTTGGCTGGGATCATCTTGGTTTCTTGATGTAATGACGACGCTCACTATTATGTGTTGCATATGCAGGATATTTCTGGTTTTGTATTTTTTTTGGTCTACCGGATAGGGAAGAAACACTGGTGTTTTTTGTTTGCATTGGGTTTATTAGAATCATGAGAACTTCTCTCGGGCATCAAAAAAGAGAAATACGCACAGGCGGCCATGAACAGAGATATGTTTGTGTATTTACATACATGATATGTATATTAGTATATCATCAATGTATATTCTAAAAGTGTTTGCCACTACGATAGTACCTGTGAATGTTCGTCATTGCTACTTTTGATCCATCTTCGTCTCTAAAACTTAAGAATACGACAATCAGAGCATCAAGAAATATTTGCAAAAACAGTTGGTAAATCTTTTTTGTTTCTTGGTCTTTTAAAAGAAGACTTTTTGGTCCTTCTCGTCATAAAACGTTGTAAGAAAAAGGCACCCACTCTACTCTCCATACTACTTCTCTCCCTTGAAAACAGAAAATGATAGAAAAAAGTGCAACCTCCATTTCCCTTGTTGGACGCCTTTCCTTGTTGTAAAGTGAAAAAAAAAGAAACAGAGAAAAAAAAAAGAATACCCATTGAACAACCCTTTCGTTTCCTTCCCTTGATTTTGAGGAAAACGTTTGTAACGACACATTGAAAAAGAAATTAAAGAGAACAAAAGAAGTGTGAAAGAACAAAAAAAAAATACAAACATGGCAAAATAAAAAAGACGCTCTGCAATAACTTTTTTGAATGATGCCCTCCTCTTGAGAGGAAAACACTTTTCCATCTCTTTTGTCATGTAATCAGCCCCCCCAGCTACTCGTCCCTATTCACCCGTTCCTACTGGTAAAAGGCAGACTTCATAAAAGTGTCGGCCGTCACGCCATTGTCCTTGGCGGCCTGCTTCTGGGCTGCGGCCTTTTCGGCCATGACCGGGTCGGTGGGAGCAGTGGCCTTGGATGCAGGGACGACCGAGACCGGCTTGGCAGGAGTCGTCGCCGACACCGTCGATGCCGGCGCCGCAACTGTGCTTGCTGCCGAGCTCGTAATCGTGTGCGCGCGGCCGCGGTCCTCGACGCTCGTGGTCACACTGCCTGCAACACTGGCCGGCGCGGCAGGGACAGGAGGCATCAGTGCCTGCTGCTGGGGTGCAGATCCTGGGGAGGCAATCATCCGCAGGAATGTCGACGGCAGGTAGCCCACGCGGCCGTCGCGGGTCCGGCACTGCCACCAGTCGGAGGCGTTGCCGAGCGGGTCGGCCTTGGACAGGACGACGACCAGGTCGTCGCGCTTGACCGCCAGGTCCAGGCCGGGCACAGACGCGGCACCGCCGGGCTGCTGCTGTTGGGCGGCGGCGACGGCAGCCGGGTCGGGGGTGTAGTCGTACAGCACGCGGCAGAACTCGAGCTTGGACGGGTCCATCTGGCCGGCCTGCTGCTGCTGCTGCTGGACAAGCGCCATCTGGCGGCGCTCCTCCTCTTCGTGCGAGGCGGCCAGAGACCGGATCAGCTTGCTCATCAGATACGGCAGACCGAACGCGGCCAGCACAAAGAAAAAGAGAGGCTTGCGGCTGGGCTTGGGGGTTCCGTTTGGGCCGAGGCCGCCGTCGCCGGCAGCGCGGCCTTCGAACCGGGCAAACGCCGCGGGTGTCAGGGCCATGGCGTCGGCCGGTGGCGGCCGGCCGGTCAGTTTGGCGATCAGGGTGCGGATCCACCGCATGAGCGTAAAGATGCCGAGGATCGAGCCGAGGGTGTTGCGCAGATTGCTAAACTGCTCGGCCACGGAGACCATGGCATAGAAGCTCGAGTGAGTGGCCATGTAGGTGCTCTCCAGCATCTGGGCGAAGCCGCCAAAGGCGCCGACAATGCCCTCGAGCATCTGGAAGGTGGCCTGGGTGCTCATGTTGAAGCGGTTGGTCAGGCTGTTGGGGTCGTTGGGGTCTTGCTGCATGCCGTTGGCGCCGTACATGCCGCCACCGTACATACCACCGCCGTAGCCCATACCGCCTCCATACATGCCGCCGCCCATGCCTCCACCGTAGCCACCGTAGCCCATTCCGCCGAGACTGCTGCCGTAGCCTCCGTAGCCACCGTACCGGTACGGCGAGCTGTATCCGCCACCGAGGCCGCCGCCGATTCCGCCGTATGGTGAAGTCATGGCTGATGTGTTGCCTAAGCGGCTATATGTGGCGGCGTTCTGGTTGACGGACGCGGTGAGCGACGCGGGGATGGGCGGGATGGCGGGAGCGGCAGTGGAAGTAGAGTCGGCGGCGGCAGATGGCAGAGAGGGAGAGGGAGATGACATGGAGGGGACAGAGGGTGCTGCAGGAAGAAGAGGATATATTAGCACGTGAAGACCGGACCGGCTGTCGATCCGGTGGAGGCAGAGAGAGGGCACTTACATGCTGTGGCCGTAGCCCGATTCCGTTCCCAGGGTTTCGGCGGCGAGGCCATGGGCAACTCCCGGAAGGGGCTGGGAAGAGCGGGTGTGTGTCTGTTTATGCGTATAGGAGCGGCGCTTCGGAGAGCGGCTTTATCTTCTCGCGGCGTGTGTATAGTCCGTTCGGGGGTCTGTCCGTCTGCGCAGTCGGGTGGTGTTCCGAGGCAGTTTGCGACGGGTCACGAGGCCTGTGTGCAGGTCTGTCGCGTCGCCTTCGATGGGTAGTGTGTTTATCCTCTCGAGATGATGGAAGAGAAGACGGTGAATATACGATTCGGTTCCGAAGCTGGCGTGGCGTGTCGATGGCGAACGATGGCAGATGTCGGTTCCTCGGCAAAATGAAAACAAAAACGAGAAGCACCAATAGCCCAGCAAAAAAAAGTCCCAATAATAATAGCAAAAGAAGAAAAAGTCCCAGAAAGAAGAAACAGAGCAAAAAGAGGAATAGGAATAATAGAACACGGCAATAGAGGAAACGACGACGTGAATGGGGAAGCAAAGGCCGGTCAGCCGTTTGTCACAGCACACAATGAGGAACGTGAGGACAACGAGGGCCGTGGAGAAAAGAAGGAGAGGTGATCGAAGGGCTGGTTTGCGGTGGTGGTGGTTGGCGGAGCCGGCAGTGAGGAGAAGGAATGGAGAGAGGAAGGGCGAAAAAAAAGAGGGCCGTGGAGTTCGCTCGCTCCGGGGCAATGAGCCAGTAGAAGGGGCAAATCAGACGAAATCGCTCAGCAGGACAGCGCCGAAAGTGGGGCACCTGCCCTAACGAGCCAATAAGCAGCCGCTATTATCGGCTGGCAGCAAAACAGTGGACAATAGTGAAGAAGCCCGTCAACAGGCGGTTTCAATGGAGGCCTGGTCTCCTCGCCTCGCTCGTTGCTAGTAAGACAGAGCCTGAATGCCTGCAGCCAAAAAAGAGTCTACGAGTCGTGTTTCAAAGGCGACCAATTGCGAGGTGCAGAATTCGCGAGACACCGGGTAGACTCGCAGATCGAGAGAACTTGCTTTTTTGGGGGGAAGAGCAAGCCGAATACGCAGCAGGAAAAATAAAATAAAACCAGAAAATAAACCAAAAAACCAAGATGCACAACCAAGCCGGCATGGCACTAGGCGGATGCCGACATACAGGCGAGGCAAAGAACCGCAGGCAAACCCACTGGAGGATCCCGTAAAAAAGCCGACCTCCGCATTTTTTCGAGAGGGAAAAAGAATGGGGGTCAGAAAGACGGGCGGGCGGGCAGCCCATAGCGAGACACAGCGTTACTTTCAGAGGCCACTTTCATGGGACGGATCCAACCAACGCCGGTTGTTTTCCTTGGCTGTTTGGCCTCCTGGAGAATGCGCTTGTGAACCTCGGCAAGACTAGGGGAAAGCCAAAGAAATTGGCAGAACCTGGGGAAAGGACGAGTGGGCGACACTGTAGCAGCAGACTTCTGGCACAACACCACTACAAGTAGGAAGGCACTCGCTGGACCAACCATAGCCTCGGTGGTGCCCCGCACGCTCGTTTTTTGCCGAGTATCTGGGCACTCACGCTCCAATTGCAATTGGCTTTTGCCCGTTGAAGATGTACTCCAGAGAGAGAAAACGTTCACATGTGCAAGACTGTGTGAACACTGTGTCCACTGTACATAAACACTGTCCCAGTCACGGGTGTGTAAACAACCTCACCAGCCAAAAACAACTCGCCCACTCTGCCATTGTCCTGTTTGTTGTTGTCTTGTGCGACGTGTTGTGTCACCAGGCTGAGATTGTTTTATTTTTATTTTTATTTATTTTAATCCCTTTCGCTTGCTAACTCCACGAATAGACTGACGACTAGACAATAGCAAACACTCATGTTTCAGAAATGGTATCTTATTGACCTCTCGAACCCGACAATAACAAACCACTGTTTACATCCCTCATAAATCGACCATATAGAAACGGCAGTCAACCCATCTCCACCACTCACGACGCCTTGGACTTTTTCGCAGCCTTCTTCTTGGTGGTCCGTCGATGAGTCGTCTCTCCATACTCTTTGTCGTCCTCTACTTCCTGGCTGGAGCGGCCATTGTCTGGCTCATCAGCTTCGGCGTCCTCCTCGCCGGCTGGTGCGCTTGCCCGACCCCGGGCTTTCCGTTTCCGTCCTGCAGTCGTAGTCGTAGCAGCAGCGGTTGCATCGCCGTTTGCTTCAACGTTCGCATCTGTACTTGCATCCGCACTTGCTGGTTCTCCCCCTTCTGTAGTCGCTCCCGCTGTCGCCTTGAGCTTGCTCACAGCCGCCGCCATACGCCGGCTGCTCGCCGTGCCCTTGTTGCGCGGCGCATGTCGCGGCGCATACTCTTCGGGAATATGCACAGGCATCTTCTGCTGCAGTAGACCCTTGTTTTGGTGGTTATGGTGATGCGTGCTCTGCCGCGCTCCGGTGCCCACTGATCCGCTAAAGAACCGCGTAATGTTGCTCTGCGTGCCCTCCATCTCGCGCCGGTTCATGTCCCGGATCACCGGCACCAGCACCTCGTCCGTCCGCTCCTGGCTCCACCCAATCGTCGACATGAGGAAACTCCGAAGCCCGCCCAGGTCCGGCACTCCCCACTGGAACGGCTCCGTGCTCCGGTCCACCTCTGGGTGCAAATAGGCGTCCACAACGGCGTCGCTGGGGAAATCGGTCGGCAAAAAGAGCTTTGTCCCTTGAGACTTGCGGAACTTGCGTCGGAATGCCGACCCGGCATTGTTGCCTGTCTGGTTGGGGTGCGCCTGCACCTCCTGCCACCAGTCGCGGAACTCTTGCAGACCGTCCGGGAACTCGGACAAGATCTCGACTGCCGTCACAGGACCAACCCCGGGAAGGCCGTCCGTGTAGTCGGAACCGAGCAGCTGCGCAATTGAAATCAGCTGCTCGCGCGACAGCGACATTTCCTTTTCGAGATCCGAGCTCAGGTAGCACTCGACAAACTTGTTACCGTTGAACATGTTCTTGTACACGCGTGTGCCGCCAAACAGAAACGTATCTGAATCGTCCGTGACAATGCCATCCACCAGACCGAGCGAGACCAGCTCGGCACACTGCGCTTCGGCCTCCATCGGCGCCGTAATGTAGGGGATGCCAAACAGCCGCAGCAAGGCCTGGCACTCCGAGACCATGATCTGCGTGACCTCGTCGGCGTCACGGCGGTCTTTTTTCTGCTGGCTGCGGAGCGCCTTGAGCTCCTGTTCGTAGGCCATTTGGTTCTCGTGCTCGCTCTTGTGGTTGAGTGTGCTGGCAAAGCGTGCGTGCTCCTCGGCCTCTTCGGCCATCTGGGCCATCAGCTCCTCGTCGTCGGGGTCGCTAAAGTCAAACCCATCATTGTCGGCAGCCTCTCGTCTTTCGATGCCGTCGTCGTCACCGCCATCGACAGTCACAGGCTCCTCTGGCACTGCCTCTGTTTGTGGCTGCGCAACTTCTTCTTCCTCGGGTTCTGGCTCCGCTGTCCGTGCAGGCCGATCGGGCAGTTCAACATCTTCAAACTCCATATCAGGCGAGGACCGTCTAGATGCGTCTGGTACAGTCGGTTCTTGTTTTTCTTCCTCTGCGGCTACGGCAGGTACCTTCACTGCCGGTTCTGGTTCCGGCACCGCAACATCGACCATCTCTTCGTCTTCGCTCTCTTCCTCGTCTGGTGTTTTCGTTCTCGGTTGGGTTTCTTCTGGTGTCTTCTCCTTCGTTACAGGCCCCGCCACTTCTGCCTCTGGAGTCTTCTCTTTAGGCACTGGTGCTTGTTCCTGTAGCTCTGGTGTCTTCTTCTTTGGTGGCGGTGGTGCCTCAAGAACTTCGAGATCGCTTCCGTCGTCACTAGACGAGTCAATCTCCACGATTCGAGATTCCTGTCGTCGCTGCCAGATCTTTGCCTCTTCCAGTGCCATTTCCCTGTCCTCGGCGTTGATCTCATCGTCGTAGGCCTGCTGTTGCCGAACAGCCGTGCGAATATCAGTGCTGTCCACCATCCATGGAGGCAGCGGACGCGGTGCGTCCGGTTTGGCATTGGGGTCCTTTTCAAACCCGCCTTCCAATTCTTCTTCCTCCTCTTCTTCAGACTCTACAGGTTTCGGTGCCTTTGGCCTCTCGAAGCCTCCAGCAAATGCGTCGTCCTCGCTCTCCGTATCTGGCTCGAGCTCGCCGGTCTCACCTGCATCGGCTGCAGCTTTGGCAGCAGAGATAGCAGCAGCACTGATGGATGACGCAAACGTGGCTTCCACAGCAGACTTTGGCTTGGCTTTCGATTGCTTCGGGGCCGGCGCCGGTGCTGTTGGCTTCCTCTCAAAAATGGAAGTCCGCCAGTCCAGCTTTTCAAACGGCAACGGACCGTCAAACGGATTCTTCGCTTGTGGACGGATTGGGTAAGAAGGTGCTGCCGGTGCTGGAACGGGGGGCGGTTGCTTCTTCTTCTTGGCAGCCTTGGCCATGGCGGCCCTGATATCCAGCTCGCTGTCGCTGCTGTCGTCGTTGTCGTCCGCTTTGGACGCTTTGGTGACAGTGGGCTGTTGAGTCTCGCGAGCTTTGGCCGTGGCTGCAGCTGCGGCCACAGCGGCACTGGCCCGGTTGTTTACAATGTGAGCAACCATTTGCCCGCTCGACCCTCCAATCGGTCGAGACACTTCCACAGCCTTTTGCTTCCATTCCGGTGCGGGTATATCGACATCTTCAAACATCTCTTCGTCCTCTTCCTCCGATTGGGCGTGCTGGTTTTGTAGAGACATTGCAATGGCCCTGTTCAGGTCCTCGTCTTCGTCGTCCCTAAGCTGCCCGTCTTCGTTACGATTCTCGGCAGCAGGTTCTAAAGGCTGGAAACTAGACACAAACATCGAGTCTTCGTCCGCGTCATCGTCTCTTGGAATGTTTGGAATTGCTGCCTGCGGTCGGGAAATACTGGCAGGCAGCTTAGGCAGCCGGTTGAGGCCCTCGACGGGAACATCCTCAAACTCCATATCCTCATCGTCTGCCTCGTCGTCGCCGTCCTCGTTGTCTCCGTCATAGCGGAACTGCAGTGCGTCGACGTCGATGGGTTTGTGCATCTGGCCCTGCTCCTTGTCGCGGCTGACAACACCGAGTGCCCATCCGCCCTCGGCACCCTCGTTCTTGACCAGGATATACTCGCGGTCCCGTTCGCCCGCGACACGGCTGGTGCCGCCAAACCCGCCGCCACTGGGACCCATGGTCAAGTCAATGCCGGTCATGCCGGCCTCGATCATGAGTCGCTGCGTCAAGTGGTTGCGCTCCTGGACGCGCTCAATCTGAAACTTGGAAAACGCCATCCGGTCCGGGAACATGGTGTCCAGCTGCTCTTTGCTAAGGCCCATACGCAGGCGGCTGCGGATGCGCGCCGCGTTCAGAATGTAGTACCGGTCGGCCGGCGGCAGGCTCTTGAAAAAGTCGCCGTCAAAGTCAATCTTGGAAAAGTCGTACAGGTTAATGTCCTCGCCCGCGTGGAACTGCCGTGCATAGTCCTCGAGCTCGTCGATGCTCATGATGCGCGGGTCGTCCGGACGGCCCATGCCTTCAATGCTGCCGGCCTCGAGAGCGGGCAGGTGGTAGGCGTCTTGCTTGGTGAACTTGCGGCTCTGCAGCCGCTCCTTTTGCGTCATGTGCGCCTCCTCGGCATACACAATCTTGTCCGCCTCGGGCAACACCTCGCCCTCTGCCACTCCGTCTTCTTGGTCTCCTCGCTCCTCTGGATTGGTGCCGTCCGTCTGTGCTCGCTTCCGGTCGTCCCGTCGTCTCCTCTTCTCTTGCTCCTCCTCTGCAATGCGCTGCATCTGCACCGCCAGCAGCTTGCCGGCTGTCCGCACGGCATCCTCTCGCCGGCCTTCCCGGCGCTGCCGACGGGCCTGCAGCGTCGACCGCTTCAGCGTCGGCGCGCCGCCATCAAACACAAACACGGGCAGGATGCCAAACCACAGCAGCTTGCAGATGCGCCGGAAAAACCCGACCACGTGCGAGTTGCGCAGCGCATTGCCCTCCTTGTCGCGGACGGCCTTGAGAAACTGGTAGATCCAGATGGAGGCGTCGACAGCGAGCCGTTTGCGGTTGAGCGTGGCCAGGTTGGTCGGCCGCGCGCACGGCTGCAGGACCTGCCAGAGGCCGTTGACACCCATGGTGGGGGGAGCAGAATGAGATTGTTCTCAGTTGAATAGTCTTGTCGTGAGTCCCAAGGGTTGGCCTCCCTCATGGAGTGCTCATGGCGACACGCATCGCCTCACAGAGGCGGTGTGTGAGAATGTGAAAGACGCTTGTCAAAGGGATGATTGAAGGTCTAAAAGAGCACCTAGGGCGGCCAAAAGAACTTCAGAAAGACGGGTGTGAAAAAGCTTCAAGTGAGACGGCTCAAAGTTGCCACGACTCAAGACTCATTAACGCGACACCTTGAGCAGGCAGCCCCGCGCAAGTGGCGCGTAGTCACGCACCTGGTGGATTGCCCCGCTGTTTCCATTAGGCTCTCTCGCTGGCAGTGCGCGGCCCAGTGCTGTTACTGTGTGTGGTCACCACTTTTTTTTCGCCCCAGTCAAAGCTAACCGTCATACTGTGCGCGTGCTCCAGTGGCCATTTTCCCTACAATCGATTACACCTGTCAAACTTGCCCCAGACAGCAGCCATTTTCATAACCACCTTTTTGTGAGTAAGAAGTCTAGTGAATGCAACCATCTGCCTCCCAACTGTACCTTGCATATAGGTCATCATTTCTGACTAAGGTTTTTATTGGAGGGTCATCTTTGAAGACGGCATCCGACTGCATCTGTCTGCCCCCCCCTAAAAATGGAGAACCCTCTCACGAAGCAGGACGTTCCCTCTGGGCAAGCGCCATCGCCTGTCGATGCGGCCAGGAAGGAAGAGGCTGCCGAGCTCTTGCGGTCTCTCTTGAATAAAAACCTGCTGATCCATACCACTGACGGCCGGATGTTCCGCGGCGAGTTCAAGTGCACCGATGCGGTAAGCAGCACCAAGACAACCTTGCACGTGGCTTTGACTGACTTGCCAGGACCAAAACGTCGTGCTGGCACACTCGTACGAGTACCGCCACCCAACGGCCAAGCAGCTGGCCGAGCAGGCCGCGGCCTCTGGCGTGGACGCCAGCAAGGTGGTCATGAACATGACGTCGCGCTACCTGGGACTGATTGTGGTCCCAGGACAGCACATTGTCAAGATGGAAGTGGAGCAGTTTCTGAGCCAGATGCGGTAGATGCGCAGCCTCTGATTGTGTTTGCTTTTAGATTTCTTTATTCGGTGTCTTTACGGGCGTTGGGAGTCTCGTTCGGGAAAAAGGCAGTTGTATTTTTTTAGGTTGTCTCTTTCACAGGCCCTCTTGTTTAATTTCATCTCTTTTGCCCATCAAAAGGTATACAGGATATTGTTTATAACAAGATACATTACTACTACTTGAAACATATTGAAACAAGATACATGACTGGAGAGCGACAAAAGAAAAAGGGAAAATATATGTAGAGAAATCCAGCATCAGTTTCCTAAACACCACATCTTATACCAATAAATGACGGTGAACAAATAGGAGATATATAAAAATGGAATCAAAAGCAAACCAGAACAATAGCATTGTCCGACCAAGAAACATCGGATGAAAGAGTATCAGATATAAAACGGGGTAGAATAACGCCGGGATATAAAAAGAGCGACTTGCGAGAAAGGGCAGATAGGTTAAAATCGTCGGCCGTTTAAAAAAGGACACCCAATCGTCGTGAGAGATGGGATATTAAGAAGAAATGGTCGAATTGCGGACACAAACACACAAGACTTTTTGTAGTTTTCTTTTGCTTTTCTTCGTTGCGTTATTTCGTCTTTTTGTCTGTCGCTCGATCATGCGGCAACAGACTCTTGCGTCCGGCCACGGCTCTCGCCAAGGCCCTTCTCGCTCATCAAGTCGTCGTCCTCGTCGTCGACACGATTCAGCTCGTCTTCCTCCTCATCCTCTTCACCGTCGTCGGTGTACTTGGCCGGGTGCTCGGCGGCCGAGACCCAGCGGTCGCGATCGTTCAGTGGGGCGTCCTGGCTCGACAGGTCTAGGCCACCCTCGGCACGGGCCTTGATAAGGTTCCGGCGGCGAGTGGACAGGGTGCGGGCACGGGTGGACAGCTTGGCGGAGACGGCAGCATTCTGGCTGACCCAGTTGGTCAGGGAGTCCTCGCAGTCCTGGATAATGGCCTTGCTGGCCTCGTAGCCGTCGTAGGCCGGGCGGGTCTCGCCGGGCGTCACAGGTGTGTCGTCGATCAGCTCGAGCAGGTGCTTGCCGTAGCCGGCAATGATGGCGACCTTCTCGCTGTGCTCGCGCATGGCGTCAAAGTGGTAGGCGTAGGCAGCCTTGATCTTCTCGCGCGTGATGTTGGACAGCTGCGCCTCGGCGACCAGAGACTCGGCCTCGGCACGGACCAGCTCCTGCTCCAGGACAACAATCTTGGGCGAGTTGGGCTCCTTGTACTTGAGGCGTGCAATCTCGTCGGTGATCTTTTGCTTGCCTGTGGAATAGCGTCAGCTTTTATGTAAACTCTCGGGATTAAGTTGGCCTTCTTCTTGGCTCTCCAGACGTACGGTCTCTGCTCGGCTGCACCGAAGCCTCAATGTTCCGAATGCTCTTCATGGTAATGCGGTATTGGTCGTAGCGGTCGACATATTGGTCCTCCAGCTCGCCAATCTCGTAGATGAGCACGCCGAGCTTGTCCGTGACATCCGAGACGTCTTCATCGCAGTTTTCGCCCCAGAGGGAGAGTTGTTGCTGTGAGGAAGAAGGGATGGTGTTAGCTGGGCCTACAGGGAACAAGGGTGCAAAAACAACATAGGGAGACGGGTAAAACTGCTTACAGCAACGTCCATGCGCTCCTTTGCAACCATTTCCATGCTGCGCATCACGTTCTTCTCCATCTTGACGAGCTGCGAGAGCTTCTTGGCCAGATCGGGCCCGAAGGCGCCGGCCGCGTTCTTCCTAAGAGCATGTCCTAAAGCAGCGCAACGACAGCGCCAGACCGTCAGTAACATGGACCAACACACAGAACCCGGCTACCACGCAGACGAGCCAGAAGGTATATCGCGCAATCGCCGCGTGCGGGACTTACCGAAGCCTCCGCGGCCGAACAGACGGCCAGACTTGGTGCTCGACGTCGGGGCCGGGGGGTTCTGGCGGAGCAGCTTGTTAGCAGGAATCCGGGGACGGAAGGCAGCAATTGGCGGCTGCGGTATGCGAAAGGGCGGCTCACCTGGATCTGGGACGCAGTGGGCGCGCGCGACTGGCGCATAGAGTACGTGCGATGCATGGTGTCGTGATGTTGTTGGAGATTGTCGAAGGGGCTGGTTGTGGTCAAAGCGCGAGAGCGAGGGGTTAAGCCGAGAGAAGGAGAGACAGTGATAACGAGAGTCGGGATGCAGACGGTAGAAATGTGCGGCGGCAGCGAGGCGGCGGCAGTCGTCAGAACAGGTGATGACGAAAGAGACAGAAAGAGGCAGAAAGGGAGAGGGAGGCCAAAACAAAGGGCAGCTATGATATCAGGCTGCGGAGTGAGTAAGCTGGAGGCTGCGGGAGCAGAAACAGGTCGTATCTTTGTCGCCGGCAGAAAAAAAGCTTAGTTCCGCGTATTTATCACTCTTGGGGGTGGCAGTTGACGTCGTGGGCGGCCAGAGCTGACACGAAGATCTCTTGGGCTGGTTCTTTGTGGGTGGAACGAGTCGGCGACGTCATCTTGGGCGATTGGGGGGAGTGGCGCGCTGCCAAAAGCGGCCCTAGCGCAGGCCTAGCTTGAGCTGCTGCTGCGGACACAGCCACAGCTTCTCGGCACCAAGGGCGAAAAGCACCCAAAGAGAGACACTGTGCCCACAGCAGGCCGTCCAGTGTGCCGCTAACGTCTTTGCGCAGAGCCCGATTTTTTTTGGGCTGTTTGCGGCCTGCTGCCAGTGCACAACGTCACCACACCTGGCCCCCCTAAGGATCGGACGGTCGGCCATGGAGGCGCCGTGGTGTCCGAACAGCCTGGGGCCAGCGAAGGCCCTTTGTGGCAGTAATGTGATGTTCTAGATGTGTTAGCATCGCCTGAGCCAGCTGGGCGCAAATCAGTACAGTGGGGACACTGTCTCCGCACTGTTGCTTGAATCCGACATGCACTTACCCGGGCGGCCTGTCAGCAGGACCCCATCTGCCAACGGCGGCCAATCACAGCGGCCAACAGGGTCCTTGCCGTTTTGGCTGTGGCCGCGCTGGACCACCCCGGCGCTCTGGTAGACGGCCCAGGGCCGCTAATAATTCTAATAATTCTCCAAAGCGCGTTTTCAGTCGGCCTTGTCGTAGCGTCTACAACATCGTCTTGTCTCATCAACACGCACGCGTGCGCACTCCGCCTGCTGCGCCTGGCCTGCCTGCAGTTTCCCACGCCCCTCCTGCTGTGTTTGTCCGTGCCGCCCAGCCGCACTGGACGTTTTCTTTGTTCTGCTGCGGCAGCTGCACGGCCGGCGCAGCGTTTAGGTGGATTATCGCGAAACGCGGCTGCCACTCCTTTTCAAGACACGGAAGCCGTTTGGCTGTCTCGGCGCCGCACCCACATTCCCTTTGTTGCTGTGCCTCGCCGCGCCTGCTCTGCACTGGCCGGGCCTCACGCCGGCACCTCTCACCGCCGGCCGCCTGCTTCTCGCGCCCCTGCATCAGCCTCGTTTGCCATGAGAGCCGCAGCCCGGGACCAGGCGGAAATATAGGCACAGCTTGCAGCCAGCAGGTGGTGCTACGCACCCAGACATGTCGCCCATGCGGGCCGAGGTCATTGACCTCACTCTGAGTGACGACGATGCGGAATCCAGGTCGTCTGCACGTTTGCGCCGCCAGGCATCAGCCTCCCACGTCTCTCACACCCCCCAGGCCCAGGAGCGCCAGCAGTCCGACCGCAGCGTCTCGACCAGCTCTGCCAGGGGCCAAGGTCACGTCGGCGGGCTGCAGCAGGAGCGCTTCTACCACCCGCCCATTCGGACTCAGTTGCCCCCGCCACCCCCGCCACCAGACATGGCAGAGAACAACAACTGGAGGTACCCCCCCTTCAACCTCATACCAGGGGACTTCCACCCGGCGGAGCGTGGCTCCAGACTGGGGTTCTCCTCGTCGATAGGCTCGCTGTTCGGACGTCCAGATCCGACGGCTGCCAGTTCCGAAGCTCATGGTGATGTGTTGTCCTCAAATAGTGCATCTGGGGCCGCCTATAATAGGCAGCCGTTGCCCTTCTTGTCCAACCCGCAGAAACAGGGCCCCCAGCGTTTTGCCAGGTTCACTCGCAGGACATCGCCTGGTGCCACTGGGCTAGACTCTTCCTCTTCGTCTGTCCAGCATCGACCGCCGTTCTGGACGGCGTTGCAAGGTTCGTCGTTCTGGGACTCCCGAGTTCAGTCTTCGCCGAGCCCCCTGAACGCCCAACGGCAGGAGCAGCAAGAGCAACAACAACAGCAGCAGCAGCAGCAACAACAGCAGCAGTATCATCATCATCAACAGCAGCAACAGAGCCAGCAGCAACAGCAGCATCGCTCTTCTCACCACCCCCACACCCTCCAGTCTTCCCGGCAGTCGCCTCAGCAGCACGCCCATCTGCGGCAGTCATCAGCTCAGTCTGCGGCTCCTCGGCAGACATCCCACCTCCACTTCTCTGGCGAAAGCCGCTCTTCCTCTGGCCAGCATTCCAGTCGCCCGCCCTCTTCTCACCAGGCCAGCCCTGCGCCATCCCTGGCTAAACAGCAGCAACCCCTGTCTCAGCCTGGTGCCAGGAATCAGCAGCCACTTCGCCAACAACAGGCAGCAGTAGCCAACTCGCCTCCCCAGCACGCTCAGGCATCACGCTACCAGGAGTCTTCCCGCACTTCGCCCATCACGCAGCGGGCTTCCCCCAACCGGCCGACGGTGGTGTCCACCCCTCCCGGCGCATCATCGGTTTCTCGTGAAATCCCCCCACGCAGCACTCACCACCAGCCTCGGCACTCGCCTCTGTCCCAGTTAGCTGCGCAGAAGTCGTCTAGCCAGCTTCCACTGCGCGAACCATTGCGCCCTTCGTATCTCCAACAGGTACCGTCTCCTTCAAGACAGTCGTCCATGCCACGGGCTGCATCGGCTGAACAGCGGCAACCCCCGGCTTCCAAGGACAAAGCACCAAAGCCGGTGGACGTAAATGTGCCTCCAGCACCTCCTGCCTGGTCTCGGCTAGCCAAGCGACTTCCAGAACAGTCCGCTCCTGCCAGCGAGAAGGCCCCCCAGGCAAGGAAGTCGCCGCCAAGAATGGCTCCTGCGGCGCGGCAGTCTCTCTCGCCCGCGCCTTCCCCGTCCAGCCAGCTGAGCCAGCAGCCTTCTTTTACGAGCACCCACCAGCCAGTCGAGCCGTCAGCAAAGCAGGCAGCTGTCACGGGGGCTGGCGGTGCCGCAGCCGCAACTTCTCCCACGGCAAAGCGTGCCTCCAAGGACGCCCCACGGTCACCTCCTCGCACGTACTCGTCATCTCCCCTATTATCCAGCCTCCCCTCGTCTTCCCTCTCGCCAACGCCTTTATCTTCCCCCAACCCAACTAGACAGCAAGCGACAGCAGTCCAAGTCGACGCAACTGCCAACAACGCGACCTCTCGACAGCCGTCAACGGCACACCGCTCCCCTGTGTCGCCCCTGAAGAAGCAGCATACGGCGCAGGCCCATGCAATGCTTTCCCCGAGCCAAACAGAGGCCGAGTCCGGGCCGCAATCGCCTGTGGCTGCCGTGACCCCCAAGCACATAGAGTGGACTGTGGACAAGATGGAATCGGCTCTCCAGGAGTGTGTGAAGAGCCTCCACGACGACCACAGCCGCTTCGTGGAGCACTGTATCATGACGCAGAAGCCTCGTCAGCCGCACCACAAGGCTTCGTTTGATGATTTTGCCGACCTGCCTAGTCAGGGTGTCGACCCTGCCAAGGATGAGGGCGGTGATCTGCTCAAGGTGCGGATCAAGACCCATCGTGAGAACCAGAAGCGGTCCGAGGTCCGTCTGGTGCACACGAGGACGACCACTTCACGCACCCCTGGCCATAGTGTGCCCAAGTACCGCTTCCACCACGTCGAAATCGCCAAGAACATCCTCTCGCCCAACACGCCTCTCAAATTCATCCCGCACATCCGGGATCTGGACGACGGCTCCGACGACAAGAAGAGGTTTGACCAGTGGATCGAGGAGCTGGAGAGCATGGAGCTGAAGTCGGGCTTCGACTCGTCCAAACGCTTTGACAAATGGGCCGCCACGCGGGCGTCTGAATATGCCAGGCTGGTGTCCATCTATCTCGAGAGCTGGATAGCAGACCTAGGCGTGGACACCTGTAGCAAGGCTACGCTCATCCGCTACATGGCCAGCGAGCCGCAGAACGACCAGTCCATCACGCCGCAGCAGAAGAACAGCTTGCTGAGCTCCTGTGGCGAAGGCTCAGGGACACCGCGGGCCGTTATGCTGGCCCGGATGTTCACAGAGGCGTTTGACCATGTCTTCAAGAAGAAGCACATCAATCTGCACGACGTTCTTATGCAGGACGAGGCTGTGGAAAGTGTTTTTGACCCCAAAAAGGCCACCCGTGAAGCAGCCTTGGCCGCGGCTTCCAACGGCAACACGTCCGCCCTGTCGGCCATCAGCGACACCCAGGAGTTGGACTATGACCAGCTGGTTGAGCAGATCCAGCAGTACCTGGGAACATACTCGGTGCTGGACTGTATGATCTGCCATGCACACTCGTGTGAGCACGGCGAGTTCGATGCAGAGAATGTGCGGCGATGCTTCTCCGTCGACGACCAGGGCCAGAAGCTGTGGATGCAGGTGGAGAAGCTGCGCGACCGCCTGGCCAGAGAGCAACTGAAGCAGCAGCGTCTGCTGCAGCACCACCAGAAGCAAAACTCTGGTTCTTTGCACAACTCGCTGGCGCACGTGCCGCGGCCTTGCAACAACCAATGCTACCGCAGCTATGACGTCGGCGATCCCGCATTTGCCCACCGCCCATGGACCGACAACGAGAACAGCTTCCTCCGCAGCCTTCACTACATTGTGTCGGCGGACAACACGATCAAGCTTCAGTGTGTGGCCGCGGCGCTGCTCGGGCGGTTCTGCTGGGAGGTGTACCGACGTATTAAGGAACTCGGCCTCAACCAGCCGCTGTCTGTGCCTGAGCGTGTGATTGACACCCACGCGGTGAAGCCCGTCTCGTGGTACGACCGGTACCGGAAGGTCCTCAACGGTGACTGGTCGGACCACACCTACACCCACATCCACGCGCTTCGCGAGCAGCGGGAGCCCTGTAACCACGAGGGCCCATGCACGGTAGCGCGCGGGTGTCCCTGTGCGGAGGCCAAGCTCCTGTGCGAGCGCTTCTGCCGGTGCACCTGCGAGACGTGTGCGTACAAGTTCACGGGCTGTGCCTGCCACGCGTCCGGAAAAACATGCTACGCACGCCAGAAGGAGGGCAAGCCGTGTATCTGCGTGCAGCTGAACCGCGAGTGCGACCCTGTCTTGTGTGGTGGCTGCGGTGCTCGCGAGCGGGCTGATCCAGAAAACCGCGACAATGAGGCACTCCATGCAACCGGCTGCCAGAACGTGGCGCTGCAGCGTGGCAAGTCAAAGACAGTGCTTCTGGGCAAGTCGCAACTGGAAGGCTGTGGCTACGGCCTGTTCACGGCGGAAGACATTGCGGCGGATGAGTTTATCATTGAGTATATTGGCGAGCTGATCACTCACGACGAGGGCGTTCGCCGCGAGGCGCGCCGAGGCGACGTCTTCAACCAGGAGTCCAATGCGTCGTACCTGTTTACGCTCCTGGAACAAGACGGCATCTGGGTGGATGCTGCCATCTACGGCAACCTGTCGCGGTACATCAACCACGCATCCGAGAGCGACAAGCGCGGGTGCAACATCATGCCCAAGATCCTCTACGTGAATGGCGAGTTCCGCATCAAGTTCACGGCGATGCGAGACATCAAGGCGGGCGAGGAGCTGTTCTTCAACTACGGCGAGAACTTCCCCAACTTGACCAAGAAGCTGCTGGAGGACAAGGCCACGGCCAGCGACGACGATGCAATGGACGTCGACGGCGAGTCCACCAAGGGTGCCGGCGCTGGTCGGAGCGCTGCCGCCAAGCGACGAGGCCGCGCTTCCCGGAAAAGCAGCCAAGGTGCCTCGCAAAATGGGCGCGGCAAGCCTGGCAACAGTGGAGGCGGCAATACCAAGCGAAGCAAGCCGAAGGGGGCCAGAAAGGAGGCGCCCCCAGCACCCGAGGTGGAAGAATCTGCTGATGACGACATGGATGTCGACGACGAGCCTCCACAGCCTGCAGGCCGAGCCCGACGTACCTTGAAGCGTAAACGACACTATTTTGACGATGATGACGACGACGATGATGACGAGGTCAATGGCGCCGAGGAAGATGGAGAGGGCAAGAAAGACGGCGAAGGCCACAACGGGACCAATGGTCACTGGCTGCGTCGCCCAGCGCACCATGAGTCCGACGATGAGTTTTCTGTCGGGACGTCTTCCCGCCGTACAGCACGGCCAGGCACTCGGAGGAGGACCAGAGCAACCGACAGCAAGGATGTCGGTCACGTGGATGACGTATCCCACGAGAAGAAGCCCCAAGACAATGATCCCAAGGAGCCCAAAGAGCCCAAGGAGCCCAAAGAGCCCAAGGAGCCCAAGGAGCCCAAGGAGCCCAAGGAAGCTCCCATAGCGCAAAACAGCCAGGAAGAGGAAGACAGCCCGGAAGATCAAGTAAATCGCGAAAACAACGAGTTCCACAATGATCTGCTCAAAGTTCAGAAAAAGAAGCCCACTGGACACGAAACCCGGCAATCCACTCCAAAGCCCAAGCAAAAGGAGCCCATCAGCACCCGCCAAAGCTCGGCACGTGACACCCGCCAAAGCGCCGTAGCCAACCCAGAGTCACAGCAACAACAGCCGCTTGTGGACGATACTCATAACGACGCCGACGATGATGCCGAGCCGGATGAGGGTCCACACACTAGCACGAGACGGCGCGCTGCCAGGCAAGAAAGCCAAGAGAGCCAAGAAAGCAGCAGGCCGAGACAGACTCGCCAAGGCCACAGGAGCCAGCAAGGGAATGGCGTCAACGGCCAGAACGGCCAGAACGGCCAGAACGGACACAATGGCAGCCATTGCCAACGCAGCCGGAACAGTAGTGCTGGTCCGGCTACTGGCCCGCCGCAGCGAAAGAGGCAGAGGTTAATGGTGGACAGCCCCGTTGCGGCAGCTGTCGACGGAGACAGCTTTGTCGACTCGGACTCTCCGAGCTTAACATCTGTTCGGCGCACGCGGTCACAGCAACAGCGCGAGCAGCTGCAGCAACAACATCAGCTGGAGCAGCAGCTGGAGCAGCAGCTCGAACAGAGCACGCTGAGCCTGGGCACGGACGATGACCAAGGCAGTGTGGTGTCGGCGAAGCAGTTCTACGGCGGGCGGCGCCGTCGCGCGAGGAACAGCATTGGCAATCTCGCCAGTGGCGACTCTAGCCGGGTGATTGCCGACTCTGCCGACGAGGATGAAAGCGAGAGTACAGAGCGCGCTCGCCGTAAGAGACAGAAGCCGGCGCGGTATCGGACCGAGGAGCTGTGAGTGAGTGAGAGGATTGGCATTAATTCAATGTGCATCTATTATCATCATCTTTGGGGCGCTGAAGGAAAAGAAAAGATAAAGCCTGTTGCGATTTTCTTTTTTTTTTGTTTTTTTTTTTTTTTGTATTTTGCCATTTTTTTGTTTTCGATTCTGTTCAGTTTGGTGTTTTGGACAGGCTTTTTTTTTTTTTTGTTTCCATTTTTTATACTTTAGCATCGACGATTCCACTGAGTTAAAGTGTCTAGTGTATATATTTTTTGATGTATAATCCAATTGTATATTTGAACCATTTTGTTGATGTCTATATTTCATGATAGAGTCAGTCACACAAGATACGCAAGTGAAACGTGAAAAGTAAGCTCTTGTGCTCTGCTGAAATGAGAGTTTTGATGTTTTGCACAGTCTGAATTAATTTGTATTGCTTGTCCTCTTAAAAACAGTATGTGTCTCATATTTGACTGTCTTTTGAAAAAGCATCTAAGACCCTATTGTAGCACTGCTATCTCCCCTATCTGTGTCTTTTCTGTCTTTTCTGTGAAATGTAGCAAACGGCCCTCTCCCCTTTTCAGTGTTGAAGTCATTATTTATCATGTGTTGTTCTTGCGAACGGGGTGATACTCTTTGTAGTGCGGAATGGAAAACACAAACCGATAAAAGGAAACTAGATAAAACATGCGTGTGAAAATAACAAGTAGAAGAGAAGTGCAGTGAAAAGAAAATGGCAAGGATAATTAAACAGACAGAAGGGGAAAAGTGAAATAAAAAGGGTAAAGAAACAGGTTACAGTTTGAAGAGAATGAAAAAAAAAAGAGATGAATAGAGATGAACAGAGATGAACTGGGATGAAACCGGGATGAGAAATCAGAGCCAAACAGAAAAACTGTAAACAGGAGATGACACGAACGGAACAGATAAAGCAGTGGAAAGAAAACAAGGCAGCCGAAAATTGTGAAAAACATGAAACGCATAAAATGCCGCGCCATCAAACTAGACCCTCGGGGACTCCTTCCTGCTCTTTGTATCTTGGAAACTTGAATGTCCTTGGGGTAACAGAATAATAATGGGAAAAGGAAGAGAAAAAGAAACATTCCCAACTTTACCCTTTACACTTGGTCAAAGACTAAAGTTGAACAGAATGAAACATGGGAAAAGAAGAAAAAGAACATTCTCAACTTCACCCCTTCACACTTGGTCAAAGTTGAACAGCTCCATCTCCAGGTTGCCGTCGACGTGCCCAAACAGGTCGTCAGTGCTGCTTTCGTACGGAGCAGCAAACGCAGACTCGCCGCCGTCGCCGTCTTTTTGCTGGATGGCCATCTGCAGCAGCCCAATGTCAGTCTTATTGATGTCGGGCTGTTTAAGAGAGTCGTCGTCGTCGCCGCCGTCGCTGTTGTTGGGCAAGAGGGCAAGCTGGGGAGTGACTGGGCCGGCGGGGAGGTCAGTGACGGGAGGAAGAGAGCGGTCGTTGGGGCCATTGTCGGCAACCGTGTCGGCGGCGGCGACCGTGCCAGCGGTGTCTGCAGACGTCGCAGACGTCAGTGCGGGGTCTAGCTCGAGGTTTTCCTCGGGACTGGTGGTGGCGCTCTCGGCCGAGGAGCTGCAGCTGGTTGCGTCAGGGGCAGTGGGCTCCGTGGCCGGGCCGTCTGTGGCCGGGAGGGGCATGATGTCCTGCATGGAGACGGTTGTGGCAGGAGCAGTGGCAGACGGAACATCATCCAGAGTGGTCGCCGCCTCGTCTTCCAGAGTGTGCGCCGGCAAGAGGTCCTGGCCTGCACTCGTAGTCATGGAGTGTGTGCCCGCCAGAGTAGTCATTGACACAAACTCGTCGTCGGCCTGGGCTGTGGACTGGACCAGCTCTCCAGATGTGGTGTTGGCCCGGCCTACAGCCGTGCTGTCCAGCTCTCCCGCTGTGATGGCCCGGCCTGCAGCCATGCTGTCCAGCTCCGCCTCCAGCTCCGCGGGATCTTGCACTCCCAAAACACCCGTGTAGCAGTCCAGCACGTTGGCAAAGTAGACGCCGCTGTTGGCATCGTGGCCGTGGCGGTTGCGCAGAGTGCACGTGCCGTGAGGGCCGTCGTACCAGCTGTACAGCGACGCCGTTACAGGGTCAGACGGGATCGGCGACGTGTGGGCGCTGCCAGAGGGGGTAGGGGACGGGCTTGCGCCGCCCATCATGCGGGCCACGGGGGCAGCTGACGGGTCCAGAGCTGGCCGCTTGCGGGGACCAAGGTCGACGGACACGCTGGACCGCTTCCGCTTGGTCTTTGTGGCCAGGCCAGGGTTGGGCCTGGCAGAGGCAGAGGCAGAGGCAGAGACAGAAACACCGGACGCGTTGCTTCCACTTGTAATGTTGTGGCTGCGGCCGCTGCTGGAGATGCTGCCGACAAGTGCCGCAGGGAAGCCACCGCCTTCGGCCATGTTGTTGGGTGCCAGTGTAGAGGATGGCACGGGGAGATAGCCATTGCCCATAGCATAGGCGTTGCTGTTGTGAGAGGTGTCAATGTGGAAGGCATCCTGCTGGTTGTGACGTCCATGGCTCGCAGAAGCACGGCGACTGCCAGTCTGGGCCTGGCCCGCCTGTCCAGGCTGCTGCTCGGGCACTTCAGTGCCGCCCAGGTGCTGGAACGACCCGGTGCCAGTAGGGCCAGGGCCAGGGACAAACGGATACGACAGCATCTGGTTGGCTGCAGCGTTGTTGTTGTTGCCGCTGTTGGCACCGCTGTTGGCGAGCATGTGGCTGTTGTTCTGGCCAAACGGGCTGTCAAAGGCACAAGTGCCAGTGCCGCCGCCGCCATTGCCAGTCAGAGCCGACAGCGTCATGCCGGCCATGTTGGCCGTCGTGGCCGGTGTAGGCATGAAGGGACTTCCGAGCTGCATGGGAAAGCCGTTATGAGTGGCGCCAGCGTTGTTGCCCAGGCTGCTCATGCTCATGCCGGTGAAGCCGTTCATGTTGCTGAGGGCGCTCATGTTGCTGGCGACACTGTTGCTGCGGTGCGGCTGGACAGCGTATGTGCCCGGACCGCCAGCGGCCGAGTTGGCCATCATGTCTTGATGGGTCAGGGCATGGCCATGGTTGCCATGGTTGCCATTTCCGCCAGGCTGGATGATCTGCAGCCCGGAAAGGTTGTGGCCCATGAGGCTGCTGTTGGTGATGACGCCGCCGCCGGGCATGACCGCGTTCCCGCTGCCACCACCGCCGTTGTTGCCAGAGCCTCTCCCGGAAGAAGCAGAAGGAGCATGGACAAGGGCCGGGGCGGGAGGCGAGGTCGAGTTTGAGTTGTTCCGGAAGGTAGTCCGGGGAGGACGGCGAGGGACAGTGGCCGGGATGTAGTTGCTGGCGCTGGAAGCACCAGGGCGGGCGCCAGGGAAAGGCGGGTTATTGAGAGAAGCACTATAGGAGTCAGTAAAGGAAGCCGATAGATGGAAAAGATGAAAACAAGTTGGCCAAACTCACCCCCATTCTTCCTTGTAGCCGTAGCGGGACTTCAGCCACTGGTACTGGCTCTTGCCAAAGTCGCTGTCCCGGTAGATGCGGTTCCACTCGAGAATCAGGTTCTCGCGAGTGTACTGCCAGTAGTGCTGGAGGAACCAGAGGATCTGGTCGGGGCCGTAGTGCTGGTGGATCATTTTGGTGGTGTGGTGGGTGGGTGAGTGGAGAGAAGGGTAGATTATGGGAATGGAAAGCCGGCAATGAGTGATGACGGTAGATGAGTGTCCGACAAAGGAAAAATGTCGGAAAAAAATCTGAAAAGACAAAAGTCAGAAAATGTTTGATAAAAAAAGAGTGTTTGAAATATCAGAGACTTACCAGCCAGGCGAGAAATAGGAACCGGGCCGGCAGTCGGTGCAGCCAACGCAATAGTCCGACGAGAGCAGAGGGATAAAAGGCGAGACCAGTCGCGTCCGCTCGGCCTATAGAACGACTCTTGACAAGCCTTGTGCAAGTGTGCCGTGCAGTGTGTGCGCTGCTCTCTTGTCTCAGAAGCAGAAGGATACCGGAGGGGCAGCCGAGCCAGTCCTTTTTTGCAAAGAGAGATGGGGAAAAGGGAGTTTGGGCGTCGTACAAAATTCAGTCTTTGTCCTCTGCGAGAAGCACGACGACGCAGAAGTGGGAGAAAGAGCCGCAAATCTGAATGTTGTGCAGAGTTGGACAGGGTGTGTGACGGGGGACAGCGGCGGACTGAGCACGAGACAGCTCCAGAGGCGTGAGGAAAAGAATAAATGAAGACGCGGGGAGTAGAAGTAGTAGAAGATGGCAGAGTGGAAAGCGTATGGATGGTGGAGTGAGAAGCGAAGAGAAAAGAAGAGCAAAAGGAGAAAAGAAAACGTGATTAGAAAAATCAGCTCGAGGGCAGGGAAGAAGTGCAAATGCAGGCGAGTGTGGAGGCGTCCTCGCGGATTATTCAGCCCTGGCGATGTGTACAGTCTCTTGCGAGAGAGCAGAAGAAAATGGAATATATGTCTTTGTCTGCTTTGTGCAGGGTGGGATGCTGTCGTGAAAGGTGACAGGAATATGCTGTGCCTTGGTGAGAAAAGACTGAGAAAGGACGAGCCGGCTTCCCCAGAGCTGCTGTTTGGCCAGGCTGCACGCAGCAAGGTCAACAGAGAACAATGGAAGTGTAAGCAAGCAGGCCAGCTGGCTTGGAAGAAGAACAAAAAGAAGAAGTGGTGATTAGAAGTGGTGAACAAGGTGGAAAAAAGAAGTGGTGATATCGGTAGAAGAAGAGAAAAAGGTGTGGAAGGAAGACGGAGAAGTCTGCCAGGCGAGAGGACAGGAACAGAGTACAAATAGCAGAGCAAAATCCGAGCAGAGGAGAATAAAGAAAATGAAATGCAGGGCGGTGACAATGGGCGGGTGGCAGGCGGACCGGCTTGTGAGAGGGCGGCTGGGGGGCCAAGTGAGTTGTTGGGGATGGGCGAGGCGCAAGACGTCGTGGCGGTGGATTCAGAAAATCTGCAAATATTAGAGAGCGACAGGAGATAGTTTCAAAAATACAGAGGTCCAGATAGCCAGACTTCCCCTGGATTACCACCGTTGGGCGCCTGTTCTGTCTCGTGGTGACCTTTTGGCGACTTTTCCAGCGTCGTTTTCTTTTATTTTGGCTTCATTCCCCAGTATTTTCCCTCTCGTTCCCCCTCTATCCCATTGTCTATTCACCTCCACTGTTGCTATTGTCGTTGCTCCTCGGGATCCCCTCCGGCCGTACCAGCCATGCTTTTTTTAATTTTTCAAAAAATTCTGCCGTTTCTGCCTGGCTGTTTCTCAGCATTTCCGGCTTTTTTTAAGGCTTGACGTTCCACAGACCCAGCGAGATCCACCGCTGTCGGCCGTGTGCTCCGTGTCGGCCTGTAGCTGTCTGCTCTCGGCTTTGGTAACACTGCCGTTCTGTGTCGTCCCTGTTCTCCCTGCTCTGGCAACACCGCCATTCTCTCTCTTTCCCATGCCTGTCTGCCTTATGAGTGCCGCTTAGCCTCTCTGTATGACGTTCACGTGCCGTGTGCCATCTGGACGACCTGGGCCCTGGCCGTCATACAGCCTTTTCTCCCTCTCGTCTTTCGGCATCTCGTAACTGCACGAGTGCCTTGGCGTGCTCGACTGCTTCTTTTCTTCTCCCAGCACTCATTCTCGCTCACTGTTTGATTTCTCCGCCGTCGACACTGCCCCTCCGATTGCCGGAGCAGACGCCCAGAATGAAGCGTCATATGCCCGAAATCTGAACAGACAATGACATCACTCACTGCAATTTCGAAACAGCAGCCAGCCACCATATTTAATCTCTGCTGTGGCAGTGACAAGGATGGTCGACAAAAAGTGAGCAAGTGGCGAGAACGAAGAGGGCGAGAAGGGTGAGAAGAGAGAGCGAAGTGAAAAGGGCGCAAAAAAGGAAAGAGCGAGGAGAGAAATTCAAATAGGGAAGGAGCGATGGTGACTGGGAATATACTAAACCAAGGCATATGTAAAATCAAACAGAGAAAAAAGACGTAAAATGGAAAGAGCGACAATATAGGAGGCTGGTAAATAAAAATCAAAACCATGGTGGCATAAAATAAAAGAAAGAAGATGTAAAAGGGAAGGAGCGACCGGAGGAGGGAAGCAGAGAAGATATATCCACCGGAAATCATTCAACGACACTTGTTTTTCAAGTGGCTGGGAATCCCCAAAAAGAAACTCTATCAGAGACTTATGAGAGAATAATGACGTCGAATCTGAGCAAGATGGCTGGAAATAATCTCTGATTTTTTTTTTTTTTTCAAAAGAGCCGTCAAGGTGAGGTCATCGAGAAGAGGCTGTGCACGGACCAGAAAATATCTTTGAAAAAGAGACCGTGCAGGCTGAGAGAACACATCAACGTACAGCGGCTGTATGCCTCCCCTGAAAATGAAACAGGCGACGACTGAATGTCCTCTCCAGGAAAATATCTCAAGTCCCAATGGTTGGCGAACTGGTCCGCAAGTCACCTGTCCACTGCTGCACTGGTCCAAGGATAAGGCACAAGAGGACAAAGGAGGGGCAAGGCACCCAAAGAGGGAAAAAATGTAATATATCTCTTTTTGTGGCTCTCTTCTTTTTTCTTGTCTTCAGCCGTGCCACTTGTGTCTCTCTTTGTGCTTTGTTGGAACGGCGTTTTGTGCAGTGGGAAACACGTTTTGTCCTCCCGTGGTCACGTTTTGTTTTCCACCGCTTTTTGGGAGAGAAATTACACAGGAAAAAAAGTCGTTTAAAAAGAAATCCAGAAAACAACAATCCTCCTTTGTGTTTGAATTTCCAAATCGTAAACCGTCTTTGTTTTGGCGAGAACACAACATCAAGACAGTGCGATGCCAATATATAACAACCATTGTTTAGATTTTACCCCTTTTGGCGTTAGCTTCTGCGGCATTCTTGATCGGCTGCACCCGCTGCCGTTGGCGAACCAAAAAGTGGAGACCTGCAGATTGCAGCCAAAGTCTCCCTCGCGAGCATCAAGTAGAATTATTAGCATTATCAGGACGATGTCGTCAATCGAGGATGACGACATTCAAGTCTTTCCAGGCTTACTGCTTAATCACGTTCATTCACGTATGTTTGCGTCTTGGTAAATGAGATATCATAATTCCTTTCCTTCATAGCAGACATACAAATAAGACGACAAAAAGACATGTATCAAATCCAGAGCGATCCCGCTTCCTTTCCCTCAAGGATAGAGTTAAACAAGAAGGCATGCAAAACAGAAGAGACGCAGAGAAGAGAAACAAAAAGGACAGAAACAAAACGGACAACAGAAACAGAAAAGAAAACAGAAAAGACAGAAACAAAAATAAAAACAGGAAACCGTTTTTTGTTGCCAGGCGGCAAAGAATGGAATAAAACAAAACATGCGCAAAACGTAGACCAATTCCTCGTTTGCATAATCAAGAAAAAACGCCGGCGCCGTTGCTGATGTGTCCTCTGACACATCTCCCTCTACATCTTCCAGTGTTCATCCCCAGGCTCATCCCCTTCTAGGGCCTAGTTCATCTCCATTCCGTCTTCGTCTTCCATCTCAGACTCGGCCAGCTGCGACTGGTGGCTGCTGATGCTCTCCTTGCGCTGCGAAATCACACTCCCCGAGTCTGAAAACCGCGTCCCGTCCATCAGCGCTGACCCAAACATGTCCAGCTCGTCCCCGCCAATCACCCGGCCCTCCGTGTCAATCTCTTGCGACAGCTCCACCAGCGCCGTCCGCGGCAGCCGCAGGAACCCAGGAGACCGCACGATGCGGCCCCAGTGCGTCAGGCAGAACCCGGCCGCCCGCTTGCGCAGCCACTCCTCGTTCGCCAGGCTCGCACAGTGCCAAATTATGCACGCGTGCTCCACGTCCAGCTCCTTGGACAGCCGGTTCACACACAGCAGCCGCAGGTGCGGAATGTTGTAAATGTTGGACATGACCAGCAGGCCGGCCACGTCGGACAGGTCGGCCGTCACAGCCCCGGACGAGTCCTTTGTAGAACTACTAGCAGTCGTACCAGTAGCAGCATTATTGCTAATGTTCAGCGCCGCCGCCGCACGCGTCTGGTGGTGGTGGTGGTGCGCCATGCCCAGCTGGCCGCCCGCCCCACTCCCTACACCACCAACACCACCGCCGCCTGGACTAACGCTGTCGTCGTCGTCGCTCGGGCTCGCCGGGTCGATCCGGTCCGTGTACAGGTAGTAGAGGAATGCGCGCACCACGCTGTACGGCTCCGGGATGTGCATCTTTTTCGTGTGGAACTCGGCCATCTGGGACGCCCACAGGCGCGCAAAATGCGGCCACCGCGCCTGCAGAATCAGGCGGTGCACGTGGATCGGCGGTGACGTCGGCGCGTCCGGCGACAGCCATATGTTGCCCGCGCCGCTGTCGCTTCCTTCACCCGCAGCCACAAGCGCAGAGCCGATAGCGTCCTCGTCGTCGTCGGGGTTGCCAGAGTGCGCCGTCACAATAAAGTCTGCGCCGCTGCCCGTCTCGGGCGGCTGGTCAAACAGCTTCGACAGGTCGGACCCGAGACCCTTCGATGGCGGGTCGGCATGGCGCACGCGCGACGACAGCGACAGCGGGCGGGCCAGCTCGGTGCCGCGCACATCGGGCAGCGTGTTACCCAGGAACCCGTAGCGGCGCAGGTCAATCTCCATAATGTCGCTCAGGTACTCCTCGAGGCCGCCATTAGCGCCAAGCTCGATTGAGCCCGGGTCGGTAGGGCAGCCCAGCAGCCACGCCTTGGTGCCGTCCTCGTTCATGGTGCAGTAGTGCCAGCGGTAGCCGGCCTTGAAGATCTCGCGGCCCTCGGCCAGCTTCTGCCAGCGCAGGGTATTGAGGTCGAGAGTCGACAGCGAGCACTCGCGGGAGGTGATTGTGGCCGCTGGCGTGACAAAGTCGAGCAGCATGCCCGAGGCGTAGACGTGGAAATGGATGCCCGAGCCCTGGTTGGGGATGTTGGGGCCCGAGAAGAACTTGAGAGCCGAGATGGCGCCGGGGGCAGTCGGCGAATACGACTTGAGCTGGAAGGAGGGGGGGTTGACCTGCGCAGTGCGCGAGTTGGCGGCATAGCCCGATGCGCCGACGACGGACGAGGGCGCGCTCGAGTGGTCGGCGCGAGGCGAGCCGCCGCTGCGGTGGAGGCTCTGCCGGTCGAAGAAGGAGCCGATCTGGGGAGGGGACTGGAAGGCAGGGCTGCCCTTGAGGTCGAGCCACCACAAGTCGCTAACCTTGTCCATGTCTCCGCTCAGGCCGCCAAACACCCAGACACGGTCGCTCCTGGGAAGCGTTAGAACAGTGTACAAACGCAATCGTCCTTCCGTCGTCACTTACCAGATATACGCAGAGTGGTCGAACCGCCCGACGAACCGCCAGGCGCGCGACCACGTAAACGTCTTGAGGTCCAAGTAGCAAATGTCGTCCAGCACGTAGTTATCGTGGCCCGTGATGCCGCCAATGATAAACAGCTTGTCCTCGTGCAGGACGGCCGCATGGCGCGCGCGGCCCTTGGGGATGGGCCCCGACACCGCGGGCTGGGTCCAGTGCGCCGTCTTGAGGTCGAACACTATGAGGTCGGAGAGGTAGGTGCGATGCTCGTTCTCGCCGCCGAAAACAAGCAGCTTGTCGCCCTGGTAGAGAGTCGCAGTGTGGCCCATGCGAACGCCGGGGATGTCGCCGTAGTTGTCCACGAGGCTCCACTGCTGGCTGACGAGGTCGAGACGCAGCACATGGTTGTAGACTTCGTCCGTGTACTGGTCGAAGCCGCCAAAGGCATAGATCTGGTTGTTGCCGCAGTAGGTGACTGAGGCGTTGACGAGGCAGGCGGGCCGCTGGCCGAGCGTGCGGGTGACCTTGGGGCGGTAGCCGCCGTCCATGCCGCCGCGGTTCTTCATGGGCGAGTTCGGCATGATGTAAGTGTTGTTGGCCGACGACGCGGCCGCCGCAGAGGGGGAGGAAGAGGCCATCAGGACAGGGCCAGGGGCAGCCACCGACGGGACGGCCGAGACTGGGGTGGTCGTAGTAAAGGAGGAGGACGAGGCAGAGTAAGAGGCTGCGGCTGCGGCTGCTGCTTGGCCGAAGAAGGGCGGCGGGGTGGTGATCGAGGAGTGCACGTTTGGCGCAGCTGTCGTGACCGGCACGGTGTTGCTGAGGCCGAGGCTGCTGCTGACAGCGCCGCCGCCGAAGATGGACGTGGCCGGGGCCGCAAACGGAGCGTCGGCAAACGGCTGCTGGGGCTGGGGCTGCTGCTGCTGCTGGGAGCCGCCGGGGGTCGAGGGGGGGGTCGTGGATGAAGATGAAGAAGGCACAGGCGTGGAGGGCTGAGCCATGTCGTGTGCCTCTCTCGTGCGAGAGAACTACTTCCGCATGTCGAACGCAGCGATCGGCTCGAATTGGTTCGATTGGTTCGGAATGGGTGCGGTGGAGCGGTTCGGGGAAGAGGGCGGCCGGAGGCGGTTTCTGATCTGCTTGCTGCCTTTTTGCCTCTAAAAAAAAAGCGTTTAATGGGCCTCTAATGACTGAACGGTCTGAAAACTGAGGAAAAGACGCTAAGAAAAGTGGACTCTAGCCTGGCCTGCGGACGATCTATTTGGCAAGACACACACGATCGTTCTGGCTGGTCGGCGGGTCTGCGTGGCCTCTGCTTGTTTTTTTCGCTTCTAGTTTCTCTCTTGTATCTTTGGCCTCACTTTTTTCGCCTCCTCGCTCTCTGGGCGTCCCTGGCCCGGGAAACCTTGGAAATAGAATGGCAAGGGGCTGGAGAGTGGGGCGAGGCTTTGCTCACGTCGCAGCGTGTGATTGGCCCCAGCGAGCCGAGTGATTCCTTGCTTTATGCGGGTGACCAGACAATCACGTGGCTCTCGCTTTGTCGTGTACTTTGTACAGGACATGGACGATACACTCCTACTACTCCCCCTCTCTCTCCAAGACATGATGAGTACGCAAACAGTGTCATCTCATCCATTTTCCTCGCCATGTAGCCTAGCACAAAATACACAAGACACTCTCACTCATCCTAGTATGTCGCCGCGAGCCGCTGGACCAGGTACTGCCCCGAGTTGACCCCCTCGTACTTCTTCTCCGTCTCGCTCTTGTACGTGCCGGGGATGACCTCGATCAGGTCCTTGAAGTTGGGGTTGCAAAAGTATCTGGCAAGTTAGAAGGATTCCAACAGAAGACGTCGGAGGACTTACGCAATGCTGTACCGTGGAGGATACAGCCCGTCTGGGCCGGGGTTCTTCCGCGGCGGCTCAACCACGCGGTGCATCGTGCTCTTGATCACGTCGTTGCTCCAGCGCGCCAGCAGATCGCCCGCATTGACCACAATCGTGTCCTCGATCGGCGTCGCGTCCACAAACTTGCCGCTCGGGCTCTGGATCTGCAGGCCGCCAGCCTCGTCCTGGAACAGCAGCGTGGTGCTGCCGTAGTCCGTGTGCGCGCCGGCGCGCACCTGCAGCGGGTTGGCCGCAAACACGTCGGGCTCGACCGGCGGGTAGTGCAGCAGCCGCAGCGTGTTGTCGCCGACGTCCAGGAACTGGTCAAAGTAGTTTTCGGGAATGTCCAGGCCCAGCGCAATGGCGCGCATGACCTCCTCGTTGACGGCCCGGCACTGGGCGAAAAAGTCCTGCATCAGCGTCTTGAACCCCTGGATCTTGGCCTGCTTGGCGGCCTCGTCGGTCTCGTCGGGCCAGTGGTTGGGGCACCCTTCCTCGTTCTCGCGGCCAATCTCGATGCTCTCCTTGATGTCCGGGATCTCCTCCTTCATCTTGCCGACCTCGTCGACGTCCATGACGTTTGTGACCTTTTCGGCACCCAGAGCAGAATAGCCGCGGTTGGCTTCCGGGGTTGTCCACAGGAGCTTGTTCTTGGACTCGAGCGGCAGTGTGAAGAAGCGTGCCGACATGTCAAAGACCTTCTTGCGGGTCTCGGGGGCAATCGGCGTGTTCTTGAGGTAGATGAAGCCGGCCGTCTGGAAGCCGTGCAGGATGGCCTTTGCCGTTTCGAGTCTCTCGACCTGGTTTCCATTGAGGAACTTGGAGAGGTCGATCAACTGGGAGAAAGAACCTGTTTAGCATTGTTTGTCCCTCTGGGAGCAAAAAAGTGAAGAACCCACAGGGATGACGAGTCCCTCGTTGGAGACGGCAGCTTTCTCCATGTTGGCGATGGTAAGGAACAAATAGTGAATAATAAAGCGTTGTAAATACAGGAACCAGACTGCTTGTTCGCCACACGACACTGGATGAGAAACTACAAATTAACTGGACAAATTACCCAAGAATGGGGAAACCCCCATTCTGGGGAAGCCACCCAACGGCAGGGTAGTGGTGTATTTATAAAAGTTGCATCGGCCGCTTCCGAGGTTCTTGGAGGGCAACCACCCTCTTGGAGGGGGGGCGATTATGATTACCTACAGAGGAGGGGGACATCCGCATCCACCAACGAGCTATCGGGCAATCTACAGTAGCATTTGCACGTTGTATCTGCACATTCCCGATCTTTTCTCTTGCTCTAGCTGGAAGACCTCACGTCAGTTCCGGGTACGCTAGCTGTTCAGACCGGGCCATTGGGTCTTTCACGAGACGAGAGAGCAAATAAGAAAAGGGAAAACTGTGCCCCCAAAGAGATAAAAAATGGATGGGGCTGGCCGAGGATCGATGTGGTCCCGGATTGATTAGGACGGCCGATAAGCAGAATACAAAAAACGTCCACTAATACATAGCAGAGATAAGGCAACAAGACGATTGAGGGGCATATCCAGAAAGTCGGGGTGCGGGCGATCCGACTGGAAAGACAGGAAAGGGAGAACAAGTGTGGGTGGGGGTGTCTTGTTGGCACGAGAGAAGCAAAAGTTGACAAAAGTCAAGAGTTTACAACTGTAAAAACACTAATTGGTTACACGAGGATGTGGTCAGCAATGTCATAATATTGGTCAGTCTAGTTAACAGGCTCTCATCCCGTTTTCTTTTGGGCCCTTGTCTGCTCGTCGCTTCATTTTCATTGCGTCTTCTTTTTGCGTCTACTCTCCAAAATCCATCTTGAGCGCAATCGACGGCTGCCCGTTGCTCTCCGACGCTGTCTGCGCCGACTTTTCTGCCTGGCGCCCGGCCTGGATCACGCCCTCCATAAAGGCTTTCTGTGTCTCGTTCAGGCCAGCAACGACGCCCCGGAAGGATGTTGGGTCGGCCGACGCCAGTTCAAGCAGCCGGCCACTGGTCTCCTTGTAGATAACAGACGTGTCGGCACTCTGGCCCTCCTTCTCCAGCTCGCTCGTCGCACGCGCCAGGAGAGCAGGCACGACGAGAGCCATTGCCACGGGTACTGTCGTAGGGCTGTCGTCGTTCTTCCTGGCTGCCTTCATCACGACAAAGGCACTGAGCGTTTGCGAAACCAAAGACCGTGCATGCTCGGGGTCTTCCGGCTCGGTGTCGGTGACAAATGCAATCAGCCGGGGAAGCAGGTAGCGGCCAATGCTGTGGTTGGCAGGTGTCAGCCCCGTGTGAAAGAGCAGCGAACGGCAGCAGTTTGCAGCGATTTTTGCGGTCTGCAAATCAAGTTAGCAAAGTGATTGGGAATTGGATTTCACATGGACAGGTGTCGCCTACCATCCGATCATTCAAGCAGTCGAGCAGTTCGTCCAAGAACTTGACAACCAGGGGGTCCTTGGTAGACAAATGGTTGGGTCCAGATGTAAAGAGCACCGTAATGGCCAGCAGGCTGTTCTTGACGCTGGCCAGCGACGTTGAGGCCTCGCGCTTCTGGGCGTTGAGGTAGATGGACAGGAAACGTCGCAGGCAGCCTCGCATCTGCGCATCCGTGGATCCAGCGCCGGCACTTGCTTCGCCCTCTCCATTGGCTGTCATTGTGGTGATAAACCGTTTCATGGTCGCGAGCGACTGCGGCACCACAACTTCTTGGCAGGACGGCGTCGCCAGAATGGTGGCAAAGATATGCACAAGACAGGCGTGCAGGTCGGTGCGGATAATGGCTGGGAACACTTCGGCAGCGTCAACAAGCGCACCCAGAGCCGTATTGACCAGAACCAACACGGCCTCCTCGGTCATGTTGTACCGGCTAGATGTTGGCTGTTTTGGCGGCTGGCCGTCTGCCGCAGTGAGCGACGGCAGCAGGCCGGCGAGCACCAAGACAATGATGCGTGTCAGCTCAAACAGCTGCTCGATGTCGTCTGAAAGCTCGCCAGACTCGGACTCGGCGCCACGCCGCGCGGCTGCCGGATGAGCAAGACACAGGGCGCGGGCAATCTCGACAATGACGCCCTGCACATCGAGGCCCTCGGTCAGCACAAGCCGGTCCAGCAAGTCCATGGTCTCGGAGAAGATAGCGTCTCGGTAGATGGCCTGGCCAGACACGCTGGGGTGTAGAATCTTTTTGAGTGCCAGCAGGATCTCGAGCGTCTGGCCAGGTGCTGCCAGTGCATCGGCATTGCTTTGCTTGCCGGCCAGAGCCTCAAAGGCAATGCCGAACAGAACAAAGAAAAAGGCAACGGGCTCATCGCGGTAGTTGATGTCGGCCTTGCGAGCACCGTTGGTAGTGGAAACATCAGTTCCCTTCTTGCTTTGCTCATCATCGGCCGCGTCCAGCTTGCCATCCAGCGCATCAAAGACAAATTCGCTGTCCTGCTCGATAAGACTGGCAATGGCGTCCACCAGCTTCAGCCATGCATCTTGGTAGAATGCCAGCAGCGTCTCGCGGTTGAGCGCCGCATAGATCGTGTCGAGGCTGCCCGACAGCGACGGGGGTCCCAGGGTCATGGAGATGTCCGGCTCGAATCGCAACCGGGCAAACTCGCGCAGAGATTCAAGCCACAGAGGCGTCAGGCGACCAATGTGTGGCCGCAACACGTCCACAAGGTACCGCTGCTCCAGGCTGGCCACCTGCAGTTCAGCCCACGCGGCAAACACGGACATCTTGACCATCACCTGCGCATTGGAGCTCAAGCCCTTGAGGTCTCCAATGCTGACAGTCTGCTCGTCGTCTGACGCGGTGAAGTTCTCAAGCGCACTGATGAGTGTCTTGAGGATCCGGCCCATGCGGTCCACGTCCGTGACAATGCCCGTGGCCACAAAGGCTGCGCACACGTGGACAGCCTCGGAGGCCAGCTCGGGGGATGAGTCGGCTGCAAAAGCAGGGGTCAGTGCAGAGCTGATCTGGGCCTGGTACTGCTCCAGCAGCATGGCCTCTTCAAAGTCTGGGTCGGGCGTCTTGCCAAACATCCGGAGCACAGCGCCGATAATCTTAAGGCCCCAGATGCGCTGCTCCAGCACGCTCGAGGTAGATGCCGAGAAGGCCATCCGCACCACATCGCCCACGCGGTTCTGCAGTGCGGCCTGCGCCGGCGTCATGTCGGTGCCCACGCTGGTCGTTGTTGCAGCGTCTTTGCTGACAATCTGGAACATCTCGTTCAGCAGCGACAGGACAAATGCCGTGATCTGCCAGCGCAGCGGCTCTACGTCTGAGCCGCTGCCAGCAGTTGCGACTGCCACGGCTGCCGATGACGTTCCAGCACTGGCACCATTGCCTGAACCAGAGGCGCCACCTTCTTCGCCTCCTGCTCCAGCTTTGGCTCTGTTTTCGGCCTCTATTTCCTTTTCTTTGCTTTCACGCTCGGCGACGGCACCAAGACCGGCAACCTCTTCGTCCTGGAGGTCTATTGCAGATAGGCCCGTATTCATGCGCTGCTGCCGGAAAGTGGCAGCCAGGCGGGTGGTCTCGGGAACCTTGGGCCGGGTCATTTTGAGGATACGCTGAAAGCGCTGCAGCCAGACTGCGGTCTCTTGCAGGCACGTCTGGCGCATCCAGTTGCGCAGGATGTTGCGGATGCCATCATGGGTCGGGTGGCGGTCAAGGACTAGCCAAAGCTGGTCCTCGAGGCCTGGGTCAGCAGCAGCAACGACCTCATCGGCGTTGCGCTTCATAAGATTGTAGAGGCTATCCACAGCAGCAGAGAAGACAGACGATGACGAGGAGGAAGGCGAACCAGATGCCGAGGTCAGGGCAACTGTCACATAGCGCTGCAGTAACTTGACGTAGTCGCGGAAATCGACATAGCCAGGTGCATAGAGAGAAAGATGTTCCAGGCAGTCCAGGCTGGCACGCTGGACCTGCCAGTCGTCGTCATCGTTGTCATTCTGGTTGTCTTCGTCTCCACTTCCGCCGCCTTCATCCTGGAATTGGCGCACCAGCATGAAGATCAGCTCGCGCGACTTGGTCGTCTCCTGGAGGTCTGGGCCAAGCACGTTGATAAGAGCATCGACGCAGCGGGCAATGGCAGCAGTCGTGGAGAGGTCAAGCTCGAGATTCATTGAAACGGCGGAAGCCACCTCGGCGTGGTGGTTCTCGGAGCCGTACAGCTGCGCTAACATCCCGAGCGTGCTGGACACGTAGCTCGAGAAATTCAGGCCAGCTGCGTCCGAGGCGCGTGCAAACGCCTCCAGTGCCCAGAAATGCACTGTTGGGTGCGGGTCGTTGCAGAGAGACATCAATATGCCCAAGATGGTCTTGAGATGGTAGCCGGCAGCCATGCCGCCGACCTTGGTCTGGATGCATCCCAGCGCCATCGCACAGCCCGCGCGAGCTGTGGGCTCGCGGTTGACCACAATGGTGTCGACGAGATACTTGATCTCGTGGTTGGTAAAGGCGTTGCCGCAGACGCTGCAGAGGCGTCCAATGGCGGCATAACCAAGGCTGCGCACATACTGGTCTGGGTCGACGATGAAGCCGCGGACCATGTCCTGGAGTAGCTTCTCAACGGCCAAATTGGTCACTTCGCCCGACGAAGCCTGGGTCTCTTTGACAGCCACCTTGAGTGTTGACAGCAGAGCGACGGCCACGTTGACATTGATGGCTGCCTTGCGGCCAGGCTCACGCTGCAGAATGCTGGCTGACATGAAGGTGGCAATCTGCTCCAGGATGCTCTCCTGCACCTTGGCTGGCGTCAACGGGAACACATACGCAAACAGCTGAATGGCGAGGTTCACAACCTCGGTAGCTGGAGGGTCAGGCAGGAGTACGGTCGCAGGGCCGCCGTCGTCCGTGTTGGAGGTCTCAGGGCCAATGTACAGCAGCGATGCGTCATGCTCGAAAGCTCCGCATACAGGTGATAACAGCAAGCTCTCGATAACGCCTTCGGGGCCGGCCTTCTCATCGCTGGACGAGAGCAACAGCTGCTGTTGCTGCTCTTCTTCGACGGCAGCGTTTGATTCGTGCTGGCCAGGCAGGCCACGCACCCGGAAGCCAGACACCAGACTAGTGACGCCAAATCCGACGTTGTCGGCCACGTCCCAAATGGTCTCAAAGTTGCCAGCAGCTGTAGCGATGGACGCGCTCAGTGATGAGCCGCCGGTTGGGCCGTAGTAATTGCTGCTGTTGTTGGTGTCCGGGTCGGCAAAGAGAGACACGACCAGGGTCAGCAGGTTGGAGGACTGCAGCAGAGCCTCGCTGCCACCGGCCGGCGCACGGTTGATGAGGAGCAGATAACACTGCAGCACACGGCGCTGGACCATGAGGTCGAGGTCGTACAGTTGCACTGCGGGCGTCAGACGTTGGTGTGGGTCATCGCTGACCTTCTTGGCCGGCAGCGTCTTGAGGAAGGCTGTGGTGTGTTGCAACATGGTGGCGATGCGCTTGGACACGTCTACGGTCAGCAGGCGGCTGTTGAACTGCAGGAACGCCAGGATGCTGCCCAGCGCACAGTCACGGACGTGCGTCAGGAACGACGACTCCAGCAGGTTGCGCGCTGCCGTGTTGTCCCTGGCCAGCGGCTTGGGAAGCGCGTTCTTCCACAGCAGCAGCATCTGGGACAGGTGAATCTTGACAAAGTTGGGTCCCAGGGCCATCAGGCCGCCGATCAGGATCCAGGCGACTTGGATCTGCACGCTGGCCACCCGCAGCTCCAGCTTGCCGCTCGTCTTGAGCAGGTCCGTCGCCTTGGTAAGGACCCGGCTGTTAATGTCCACCGAGCCGTACAGTGGCCGCTGCGGACTGGCGCTCAGTGTCGCAGCCAGCCCGTGTGCAAAGCCAAGGCAGCGACGGTGTTGGTGGGTGCTGTTGTTGCCTCCGCCACTGCTGATCTGGCCAAGCTCGCGAGTAAGACTATTAAGACACACCGTCAGACACGGCAGGAGCTGCTGCGGGCAGGCCAGGACAAACGCCTTCAGGCAGGCGGCCGCGTGGATCTGCACGCTGTAAGTCGGGTGAGGCAGCAGCTGGAGCAGGCCGTCGCGGCAGGTCTCCGCAAGGTTGTTGGCTGCTGAGCCGAGAGCGCCAATCAGGACTGCCAAGGCGCTGAGCGCCGTCACCAGCGTGTGCTTGCTGGGTTCTGCGCGCTCCTTGATCACTTGCGGGTAGTTCTTGAGCACATCGTTGACCAGCGCCTTGGCCGCCGCCAGCTGCCCAGCCTCACTAAGGATGCGCCGGCCGACGACGTCCTGGATAATCGTGTCGACGATGCGCCGCGACACCAGCAGCCGGTAGCGGTTGTTGGCGATGCTGGAGTGGCCGAGAAGGTCCACGCTCAGGTTCTCAATAATGCTCAGGTAGTTGAGCTCGACAGCTTTCTCGCCCAGTCGCTGCAGCACGCGGCTGTAGCAGATACCAATGGCTGCTCGCGCACGGTTTGACGTGGAGGGCTTCACGTAGTGGGTGGACAGCGTCTTGAGCATGTCTGTCAGGGGCAATGACAGCACGTTGTGGTTTTTCGTTGGGCCAGGGCTGCTGGCGCGCGACCCCGGGAGGTCGTCGTCATCCTGGACTGCTGCCACGGCCGAGTTGCCGGGATGCGTCGACATGCGCTTCAAGCCGCGCCTAGTAGGCCGCCGCTGGAGCTTGCCGCCAGGGAGATCGCTGCCTCCAGCACCGTTAGCGCTGCCGCTGCTCACAGACTCGGCATATCCCTTGACCATTGCCTCCACGAGGCAGTCTGCAGCTGCCCGGCGCACATGTGGCGAAGCTGCGTCAATGGTCTTCAAGATGGTCTTGCTCAGGCTCTCGAAATCGCTGGACGTATCAAAGTACATCGTGCTGCGCACCAGCGTCGTCAGACAGCGGCACGCCGCCACCGACACCAGCGCGCCCTTGTCACTCGAGGCATGATTGCGCGCCTGCTTCCACACGTCGCGCGCAATGCCCTCGTCCAAGCTGGTGTCTATGCACGTGATCAGTTTGCTGAGTGCCGTGAAGACGGCGGCCCGCATGCCGGCGTGGTTCTGCGCTGCCTTGAGCGTCTTGAGCAGCGTGCCGCAGGCCATCTGGTGCAAGCCAATGGCACTGTCGCCGGCAGCGCCGTACACATCGCCCAGGCACACAACGGCCGCATGCTTCGTGCGGCTCTCGTTGCTGCCGTCTGCCTTGACCTTGCCGCTGCTCGTGATGAGGGTGTTGAGGTCGTTGATAGTCTCAAACAGCAGCTTGCGGTCTCCCTTCCCAAACACATGGGCCAGGCAGCGGCCCAGCGCATTGCGCACCACCCGTGACGGCGCCGGCGTGGTCAGGTTGAGGATCTTGAAGATTTCCTTCTTGAGGTAGAACTGCTGTGCGGTGCAGTCGTCGGCTGCCAGTCCACGCACGTGCTGCCTCAGCTTGGCCGCAAACTGCAGCAGTGCGAGCTCCTGCTGCTCGGGCGGCAGGTTGGACAGGTGGGTGGTGTCGAGCTCTGGGTTAGGGCTGGTCGATGCAGGCGTGGCGCTCGTCGTGGCTGCGGCCGCAGCCGCCGCTGCTGCCGCCACCGCCGCGGTGTCATCCTGCTCGCCGCTTTTCCGGCCGTTCGGAGGGTCGTCGGCTGTTGGTGATGGCGCAGACGACATTGGGGGCGGCTGTTCGAGAGTTCAACGGCGAGTCTAGGGAGGGGGTCCCTTGGAAGCGGGGGGGTCTGTAAGGGGAGGATTACGGAGAGAGGGAGGAGGGGAGGAGGACGAGGGGAGGCCGAATCGAAGGGCCTTCGCAGTGGCGCTCTGTGAACGCTGCTGGGTAGTCTGTGTGGTCGTACGAGATGCGGCAGGCTTGGATGAACAGGTTGGCGCCCCGTCTGCTTTCCGAAATGGGTGTTTTGCAAGCTGTGTGGTCGAGGAATGCCCCAGTGGTGCTCTGTGGTTGACCGTGTCCCCTTATTGATGCGGTGGCAGAAGTGGTTCCCCACCGGCCAATGAGCGGAGCCTGTTCACCGCCCGGTCCCCTGGAACAGCTCCCTGTCGCACGAGCCCCAGCGGGACGAAGCAAGCCACAGCCGGCGTTTAGCGGGCCAGCAAGCTTTGGGTGTAAGTAATAAATCTTCGGCACCTCGAATTTCTTCAAGCCAAACTTCGTCGTCGAGTTGTTGCACCACCGCCACCACAACCCCCCTGCCGACCGCCAACAACCACCGCAAAAATGGCCAGCCTTCGCACCGGAATGCCCTCCGCCTGGACCCGGCTTGCGTGTGCCCAGTGCAGCCGTGCCTTCTCCACCAGCGCGGCCCTGGCCAGCGGTCACAATCGGTGGTCCAAGATCAGACACCAGAAAGGCGCCGCTGATGCCAAGAAGAATGCCCTGCGCAACAGCTTCACCCGCACCATCACCCTGCACTCACAAAGTGTGTCCTGAACTATGCTCCCCCTTTAGCATGTATATACCCCCTTGACTGCGAGAATCAAAGTGCCAACCGGTTCCTAGTGTACGGTGCCGACCCCTCCATGAACTCCCAGCTGGCCTCGACGATTACGGCGGCCAAGAAAGCCGGCGTCCCCAAGACCACCATTGAGTCCGCCATTGCGCGCGGCCAGGGCCGCTCTACGAGCGGCGGCAAGCTCGAGAGCATGACCTACGAAATCATGCTGGGCACGGTGCCTCCCGTCGCCCTGATTGTCGACATTGAGACCGACAACCGCGCCCGTGCCACCTCCGAGCTGAACCCTATTGTGCGCCACAACGGCGGCAACTCCAACAAGTCTACAAAGTTTCTCTTCACACGGCGCGGCCGGGTCGTGTTGGGCAAGGCCAGCGAGGAAGAGGGGGGTGAAACCTCCTCGACAGCTGCCGACGTCACCGCTGACGACATCTTGGACGACGCTATTGAAGCTGGCGCAGAGGACGTAGAGGACGACGAGGACGACGGCAACATTATTGTGTGGACACTGCCGAACCAGACAGCTGCCATTGTCAACTCCGTGCCAGCCAAGCATGGCCTCTCCGTGATTAGCGCAGAGACTATTTGGGAGTCCAACGAAGATACCCAGGCTGCGGTTGACACTGCCGCGGATGCAAAACGGATTATCGATATCGCCTCCGCTCTTCGCAACTACCCCGATGTGCGCGCCATCTATACAAATGCTTCACAGGGCAGCGTATCAGACGAAGACTGGGAGAAGGTCGGACAAGAGCTAGACTTTTAGTTTGCTCTCTTCTCCCGAGACGTCACTACAACGAGCAATGAGCAACGAGACATGGGGCAATTGTATATAGAAGAAGGTGAAAAAAAAAGGAAACCGGAGTGAAGAATTGTATTATGTACAACACGAAAAGTGATTTAGACCACGAAAGATCCCCAAAGAATACCAATCCCAGCACTCTTTTATTCGAAACCGAAAATACATCATTATACAATATATACACGCCGAATATAAACCAAACTGCAACGCAACAACTTTTTTTCGTCGATTCAAATAACAGCCCAAAAATATCTATGTTGAATACCAAAAACGCCGTAAAATGTCTTCATAGTGTGTGGAAGTTCGGGAAATCCGCTCCTCTCGTCTGGAGGAACCAGAGAGCAGTTCCGGCTTGAAGTCGAGTGCCCGTGCGGAGCTAGGGATCGGGGAAAAAAAAAAAAAAAAAAAAAAAAGGCCATCTCTCTAGAAGTAGGAGAGAAGCCCTCGTCTTCCTGGAAACCCAACCCCGGCCTTCCTCTCATTGTCTCTTTTCTCGTCGTGTCTCTCATTTTTCCCCTCTTATGACCGGTTGATGTCCTGGGCTGCTGCGGCCAGCTCCGGCGGCACTTGTGCTTGCTGCTGCTCCTGGCCCTGCGGCGGCTGCTGGCCCTCGGATGCCAGCCGGCGCTCGCGCAGGTACAGGCGGCGGGCCCGGAGACGCTGCAGCTCGGCATGGATTTCGTCGCGCTCGGTCGGCACCCGGTTTGCCTCTTCGGGCTTGGGCCAGAAGTCGGGGACGCTGAAGCGCTCGTCGAGGTTCGTGCCAAAGTAGTACATGATGCTGATCGGGAATAGCACATACATGCCAAACTATATTGTTAGACGGGGGCGCATTACAAACTTGGGTGGTGGTGACAAACCTTGAACACTTCGAGATTGAGGCCGGCCATGGTGGGCGGGGTAGCGAGTTCGCGAGGGGATTGAAGACGGGATTGACGGTTCTGGAAAGTATGGAAAGCAGAAAAAGAAAATGCGTTCCCTTGTGCAATCGTTTCTGCGTGCGTGCAGCTTCGTTCGAGTTGGGTGGCTTTGGTTGTAGAGGGTGGGAAAATCGGTCGCACTTTTGCGAGGCTATCTTTCTTTCCCTTTGGTCGTCCCATTTCGGGTCGCAGGTCGCAAGGGGTAAAACCCACAAAAAAAACAGTGTTTACACTGTTTTTTCACACGGCGTACAGACTGTACATACTTCGCATAAATTTTTCATTTGTAATATATCACGTGGCGCTCGCACCTATTTACCCAGCACATGCGTCGCATATGCTTCACGTAATAAAGTAACGTGTTGAATCACGTGGTGTTCTCACTAACCCTAACTCTATGCAGTATATGCGGCGTATATGCTGTATTTATATATACAGCTATAATAAAATATATTATTATTATTAAATAGTATTTATATTTTTTTTAGATTTTTTTTAAATATTAATCACTTGTTTAATTACACTTTTATATATATATTATATATATAACGTTTTTATCTTTTATTACGTAATTAAATATATTTTACTTTTAATTTACTTTTTTTTTATATCTTTTTAAAATAAAAATAATATAAATTAATAATTAAATAACGAGGTGATAAAATAACGAGGCATTTATATAAATACCTTATTATAAATGCTTATTAATATATATATCTTTCTTCTCCCCCCTTCTCTCTTTTTTAAATCTCTTCCTTTTTTTATTTTTTTTTATCCGCTACTTTATTAAATAAGTAATATTAACACCCGTATATATAGCGTATATACAGGCGCCTCCCCTTTTTATTTTTTATTTTATTTTTATATTATTTTTTTAACTATTATATTATACTTTATATATATTAATATAAAACTAGATATTTCTTTTTAACTCGCTACTACTATATTACTCTTTTTATATAATTTTTTCTCGGTCTTTTTTTATACTAGATTTTAACTTTTATAAATATATTATTTACTATATATAAAGTATATACTAATAATATAAGGCAGCTCACTATAACTAATCTTTTTACTATAAGTTTTAATAAGTAAATTTAAACTTAAGTTTTTTATATACTACGTATATATTAACTATATAAATAATAAGAATATTATTAATACCCTTTATAAATCGTAATTTAAAGTGTATTATAGTTTAATTGTTAATAATAACTTAAACTAACGCTTTAATAATAGTAAGTATTTTATTATAATATTACTTATATATATTAAATATATATTAATAAAATATATAGTTATAGTTAAAGTTACGGTTTTAGCCGTAATTAATATAACAGCCCTTATACCGTTAAAAGAGATGTTTAGTATAAACGGAGGAGTGTAAGTAAACTCGTATATATTATATATATGTTCGAGAAATATTAATATAATATAAGTGTTAAGTGCTACTTAATAGTATAACTATATACAGTAAATATTTCGCCGATTAACTAGCTTTACGCCGTTATATTCGGGATAATTATTTTAAAGCGCTTATTAATTAGAATAAAAGTAATATCTTTATATTAAAGAAGTTTACGAGAGAACTATATATATATTATATATACGACGTATATATTAATTTACTAATGTTTATTTAATACTTTACGCCGTTATATTCTTATAAAAAGCTAACGTAATATAAACTTTAGTTACGAGCTTAAGTATATATTTTATATATATATTATATATACGTAAAACTAATATATTATTTAATACTAGTTTTTACTAGTCTCTCCTCGGTTGTTATACTATTATATACGAGATAATTACGTATATATTATATATATACTTTTAATATATTACGTATATATTAATAATATAACGTAAATAACTCTGCTTTTACTAAGAAATTCAGCACTAAGTTCTACTATAAAGTGTTAAAGCAGTTAAAAAAGCGTAAAGTAAGTTAACATTACACTAGTATATACAGCTTATATACCGTCGAGATATTAATATAAAACTAGCGAGGTGCTTAATTTATACTTGTTATAAAAGAAGCACTTATTAAAGAGAAGCTTAAAAAGGTTAAGTAACTAGCGCTTAAACGTTAAGTTAAAGGTAAAACTCTAGTTAAAGGTAAAGCACTAGTTAAAGCTTAAAAGACGACTACGCTTAAAGTTAAATTTAGTAAACGTAGTAATAAAAAAAAGGGCGGTAACGGTGTAAGTAGTTAAAATAAAACGTCGGTGGGAATTAAAAGTAAATATAATATATATAAAATATATTAAGTGCGTGGGTATCAGCCCCCCCCCTTTTTTCCCCTTTTGCTTCTTATATTAGGTTAAACCGATCAGTCAAGAGCCGCGGGGAGGAAGAACTTTTTCCCTTTTCTTTTAAAACCAAAAACAGGGAGTGAAAAGACATAAGCGACAAGGAGAAAATAAGAGAGAGGGATAGGTATAAATAAAAAAAAAAGAAGAAGAGTAAAAGAAGATATAAGAATAATTAAAGTTTTGCGATTACGAATAAATAAAAGAATCCTTTAAAGAAAACGATAAGCTTAATAACTAAGAGACGCTTTTAACACCTGTTGTAATACGATAAGCGGGAGCGCGTATTTTAACTAATTAGTTAAAATACGCGCTTTTAGCCTTTTACGTTATAACACGTTTAGTAAGTTATATATTTATAAGCGTTTATATAACCGTTATCTTTATACGTATTTATTAATAATAAGAGTGGGACTTAAAATAAACGGGTAAGTAACTGCTTGTTAATCGGGTTTTACTTTTATAAAGAGAGAAAGAGCGAACTTAGTGCGAGTATAACTCGTTATATTAATAATAACGTATTAACTTAACGAGCATTAAAAAAGAAGTTTATAATCGAGTGAGAATAAACTAATTAAGTAAGTTCTTTGTTTTTTAAACTTGCGAAACACTTTTAATAAGATAAGTATTTATATTATTATTTATATTTTCTTTTTTATTTATCTTTTATTTATTTAATCTTTTTATTTAAAATTTTTATTAATTATTTATATTTATATAACGTTATTATTTAACATTTACTTTATTTAACTTTATAAATTTTCTTATATCGTAAAAATATAAGAAGTTAACTATTATATTAAATAGTCGATTACGTAATACTATAGTCGGTAGCTTTAAGTAAAGACTAATTATATAAAAACGGTAGACAGCTCGACGAGTAAAAAGTAATTAAAGAAAGTCCCGGTTTAGCACTTGTTTTAAAGAAGAGAGTTTAAAGTAAAGCTTTTAAAAGCGGCTTATATAAGAACTTAAAGCTAGTGCTAGTAGAATAATAAACTCTTTTATTAGATATTTTAAGAAGTTTATTCTTTAAAGTTATATAAACGTAAGCTGAAAAAGGAGGTGTTAAGACCGCTTCGGCGAAGGTTACTTATAGTAAACGCAGATAAAGGCGAGTGCTTTTTATTTAAAGGCGAAGACTAAACGCTGATTCGGCTGCTTTAATTAGTTAAAAAAGAGGATTTAACTGGTTAAAAGTGAAAATCAGCGTGCGAATTCTGTACGCGGCGCTAATAACAGCTTTTTATTATTATTAAAGAGAAAAACTTAGTTTTTAATTAAAATAAAAAGTAGAATAAATAAAAGATACGATAAGTTAAGTGGGAGAGAGTTTTTATTTAAAGTTATTAATTTTTAAGCTTTAAAAGGGGGTTAACTTAGAAATAGCTTAATAAAGACAAGGCGAGAGTGCTATTTATACCGATCGGGTAAAGCTATTAAAGCTATTAGCGGACTTTATAATTTATTACTCGTGAACTATATCCGCTTTATAAAAAGAATTTTAAATATTAGTTTAAAAAGGATCGAAGCGGATAAAAACTAAATGTTTACGAAAAGGCGCTTAAAGCTTATAAAGATTTATTATTATAAAAATAAAAATAGTGTAATTAACGAAAAAGAGCTAAAGTTAAATATAGCGGCAACTTTTTAACTTTCTTTTAATTAAGTATTTAACTTTCCCTTTTATATATTTCTTTTATATTACACTCCTTTTATTTTTTTTTATTATAACCCTTTTAAACACTATTATTATTTTTTCTTTTTATTTTTTTTCTTTTTATAAAGCACGAATAACCGATTATATAATATTACGGTAATACAATTCGACTTTTTATTATAAACGACGAGTTAACTTAAAGTATTAATTACGAATCCCTCTTTTTAATATAAGTGGGAATACTTTAACTTTATCTTTCGATAATATAAAATTTACCGTTCGAGCACCGATAAAATTATATAAAATGCGTATACTTATACTTAGCTCGGCTAAGACTATTAAGTTTAAAAAAACTAATATCTCGCGATTTATATAATAGTATAAAGCGCTTTATAATAAAGCTAGTTTACTTAATTAAAAGAGAGTTAAGCCCTTTATAATATACTATATAAAGCCTTTATAAAATATTATTAAAACCTTTATTACCTCGGCTTTAATACGCTTAAAAGGTTCGTAGTTTAAAGCGCTAAAAAAGTTTATACTTTAGCTTTATAACAAAGAGGATTAAAAGTAAATCACTACTCCTCGATTGTAAATAGTTACTTAGTTTAACCGGCTATATAATAACAACTTAAACGCGTTATTAATAGAGTTATAAGAACTTTATAACTACGTCTTAAAAGCGGGCATCGATATAAGTGTGTTTAATTAGTCGTTATCCTTATATAACGTATTACTTAATAAAGTTAAATTTAAACTTAACGCCCGATTTAATAAAAGCTATCTTTAAATGTATACGATAACCTTTAAAGAACTTTTCGATAGTGTTTAAACTTATTTTTAAAACATCGAGTACGTTTTACAAGGTTAAAACACTACCTCTTATAACTAACACTTACTTTACGAAGGCTTTCGCCTTTATCGCTTTAAAACGCTTTTAACGACGCTTTTATTAAACTTAACAAGTTAAGCTTACTTTAAGATAATATTGCCCGTTGCCGCTGCCGCTTAACTTAACTTAATCGGTTAAACAGCTGTCCCGACAGTGTATATTAACGATAACATTATAAATAATATTATTAAAGCTATGTTAAAACTTTCTTTAAACTAGCAATTAATTATAATAAGCTAACTTTAAGCGATACTATTAAAAAACGGAGTAAACGTAGTTATCGATTAAAATCCTTTTAAAAAACTTACGGTAAAAATAACGCTTAATATAAAAACTCTTTAAATAAATAATATAAAAAAGGACTTTATAAAAGAATTCGTATCTTTTACTTAATAGTATTTTAATCGACTTAAACAAAACTATAAATGCTTTTATTATAACCACTTTAACTATATAGCCCGAGACTACCTTTTAGTTAAACGAGACTTTAACGCGGGTTTAATATATTATAACGTTAATAATCGGAAGTTTTACTTTAAAGCGACGAAAGAGTTTACACTTCTTAATATCTTAATTAAATAATTCTAACCGGTTAAAAAGATTATAAATCTTTTACACTTATATTTAAAGAGGTACACTAACTTACTAAGCGCCCGCGAGATGCGTACTATATAAGAGAGCGGGGTTAAAGTCGATATAAAGATGTAGTATTTTAACTTTTTAAAACAGCTTAAACTGATTAAGCTAACTATTAAATTACTTAACACCGGTTTTAAAACTAACGTATAGCGAATTTTTTAAAACGACGATATAATTATAGCGTATAAGCTTTTTATAACGGATTTATTAAATATAAATTAAAATAAGTTTTCGATATACGCACTTTTGGAAAAGCGTCGTTAAGTTGATAATAACACTCGCTTTTACGTAATAGTGGTTAATAACGATAAGTTAGCTTATACGGTAAGCTTAAAAAGCGAGTCGTTAAATACGGTGGTTAATTAGTTAAATTAAAAAAAGGGCACGATTATAACGGAACTAATTATTACAGCACTTAATAAGTAAGTCTTTACTATAGCTTTTAATATATAAGTAAAAGTTACGCTTTAATAATTGCTTATCTTAAGCTTAATATTCGTTTAAGTTATAACTTTTAATATATAAAAACTGCTTAACTTAAAATAATAAACTATTTATATAAATAAAGAAACCTTACTTTTAATAAACGACCTTTATACAGACCTCTTTATCTTTAACTTATAAGTTATTAAGATATAAGAGGACGGATTAGTTACTTACGTTAATTTAACTAACTTGTTAACGTAAGACGAGGATTTTTAACAGCTGCGAACTATTATAGTCACCTTTAACTTTATAAAAATAGTTAAGCTCTCTTATATAAACGTTAAAGTGTACGAAGGCCTTAACTTTAACGACTTTATCGGCGTGCTAATTAACACTAGCTCGTAAATTAACACTATTTTATATAAAAAGGCAACTTAATTAAATCTGTTATTATAACTAACTATTATAAAGTCTTTTAGATTTTACTAAACATCGCGACCGTTTACCGCTTAAATTAAAACAACTATTTTCTTTAAAGGAATTAACATCTTTATTCACCTTTATATTATAAAGTATAAGGCTATAAGCGAAGATCTTTTTTTTAAAACACCCTTTATTATTAACACACAATTACACTTTATATATAATTAGTTAAATAAAGCGCTTTATACTAGTTTAAACTTAAATAATACGCGGCTAGTAGTGTTATTTAAGCACTTAAATATATGTAAAGAATATAAAGAGGCGAAGGTTAATTTAAACTAATTAGCGACGAGTATTTAAGTTTACTCGCTGTTAACTTTATTATTTCGGTCCTTTTTTTAAATATAAACGAAGCTATTTTTAGTATTGTTTGTGTTAAGCATTTACCTTTTCTTTTAAAGTTGCTAGTAAAAGGAGGAGACCTTTTTATAAAGGTGGTTTTAAAAGAGAGTTTAATTAATTTATTAAATTAACTAAATTTAAAGAAGAAGGTGTTTAAAACTAACACACTTTATAAAAAGAAAGATTAAAAAATTAATCTTGTAGATATTATATAATTAAACAGGTTAACTTTAAAAGGTAGTGTTAATTAAAAAGGATTTAAATAAAATAAGGTGAAGAAAAATCTTTAGCTAATAAGATAAGACTTTAAAAAATTTTTTACGCTTAAGTTTAACTTTAAACAAAGAGGTTATAGATTAACGGAAAACTTAATAAAAGAAATCTTAAACCGATTAATATATGTTTTATTACTTGAAAAGTTAAAAGTGTTAAAGTAGATCTTGTTTAATAAAAAATCTGCTTTAGCTTAAACCTTTAAGTATATAAGTAAACTAAACCTTTTAATAGCGCTATTATAACAAATTAAAACGGTGCTTTATAAAGCTTTTTAATTAAAAAATATACTTATTTTAAAACCTTTTATAAAAAAGGTTATCGACTTGTTAAAACAACGACTATAACGTAAAACTATTAAAGAAAGCTATAGCTCGTATTAAAACTTATAGTTCTTAATAAAAAAGAAAGATAAAGGAGTTCGACTAATTAACAACGCTGTTAAGTATAACCGCTTTACTATTTAAAACGTATTTACTCCGCTTATAATTAAAGAGTTTTTAAAAGAATTTACAATATACTTTATTTTATCGCTACTTAACCTTTTCTCTAAGTACAACTAAATCACTTTAACTATAAAAAGCTGTAACTTTACGACTTTTATAACGCTTATTAAGTTGTTTTATATATACATTTTACTATAAAAAGGGACGAACTTTGTTACGTAGTTTTAACAGATTATAGTTTAACTACTTTATAAACTTATACTTAATTATACACTTCCCTTTTTAAATAATATTACGATTAAAAGACCGAAGAGCAGGTATAAAGACGAGGAGGTTTTTTTTAACATTCGGAAGTATATTATAAAGCACTTAATTAGCGTTAATAAAGTTCTCGTTAACTACGAACTTATAAGAGTTACTGTTATAATAGTTAAGTCTTAATAATACTAAACCTTAACCGTTATTATAAGATATATTTATAAAGGATTTAATAAAACCTTAAAGAAGTTTAAAGTTAATAAAATCTTATAATAGCTAACACCGATTAGTTTAAAAGAGCTTCATAGCTTTTTAAAAATCTTTAACTTTTATAAAGCTTAAATCGAGCACTACGTTTAAATAAGTGTCTCTTTATATAAGCTTCTTAAAAAGAGGGTAAAATAAGATTAAAGCGAGGAATAAAAGCGAGCTTTTTAAAGATTAAAAAAGAAGATCACTTTTACTCTTATACTTATTACGCTCGACTACTCGAAAGGTGTTAAACTAATTATCTTTTAAGTAGATATTAGCTTAAAAGGATAAAGTGGTGTTTTATTATAAGTTCTCGAAGGGTAACGAAAGCCGGTTAAGTACGAATTAAGACTTTAAAACTTAAAAGAAGCGGCTAATAATACTATTAAAAAAGAGTGTTACGGACTTGTTATTATTTTTAAAAAAGTTTAAAACTACTTTTATAAAACGCACTTTTTAATAAAGACGGACTTATACGTTTTAACCGATTAGTTAAACGGGGCGCTTAATAAGGTCTTTAGCGCTTTAATTATAAGATAAGTTACGTAAGTTTGTAGCTTTAACTTTATTATAAAGTATATTTTTAATTTAAAGAACGTTATTATAAATAGGCTATTACGTAAGCCTGTTATAAAAGAGGACTTAATTAAGAAAATAAATAAAAAAGACTTAAATAACTTTATCGATATATAGATTTACACTTAAAGCCTCGATAAAAAGTTAACTAATTAAACACTCGACTTAAAATATTAAATTATTTAAAACTTTTTAGTCGACCACTGGGTTTTAAAAAGGACAACACGTTAAAAGCGTAAGAAGCTAGTACGATAAAGAAATTTTTATTTTATTCGTAATAGGATTCTTTAACGGAAGAACACTAAGACGCTTTAACTACCTTTTAAAGTAGTTTATAACTTAAAAGCGTAATATAAACTAATTAAATAAGCTTATAAAACCTTTAAGTATAAAAGAGTAAAGCTGTTATTTTATCTATTTAAAACAAGGTATTAATAGCGAGGGATATATAACATTATAGCTCGAGCGGTTACCTCGTGTCTTAAATATATAAAGTGGGATCCCCACCGTTATTAAGACCTTACTATAACCCAACCTACTCCTTTAACCCCCTTTTTTAAAGTTCACTTAAATGTAACGCACTTGCTCCGATTAAGCAGGCGAGGTTTTATTATTAAAGTACGGTGCGCACTAACAGGGTACGTTAAGGCGGTGGTAATTAAAAAGGTTAACTTAAAGAATATTTAACATTTCTTTTAAAATCGAGTGATTAGTTAACATAGTTTTTTAATAGTAGTTGTCGTTAATAAAGGCTTAAAATTTAAAAAGGACTTAATTTAAATATATTAAGACTTTAAGATCGTTCGTATCGTTACTTTTACTTACAACCTTATAATAAATAGCTTAGTTAAAAGAGGGTATTTTTTAATTATTAGTGTGTTAATAAAGCTTATAAACGGGAATCTTTATTGTTAAATAAACTAGCTTTTAACCGCTCTTTTAGTTAATTAGACAACGGTACGACGCTTTTATAAGTATATATATTTTTACTTAGTTTACGGTAAAAAGGCGGTGCTACTTATTAATATAAACATTTTAACTTAAAGGGTTTTAAATTAAAAGTTTAATATAACGAGTGAGGATCTTTTTACTATACGCGTTTAAATATTATAACGTATTAAAAAAGACGTTTAAAGAGCCGCTTTAGTTATTAACAAGTTTCGTAAAAAACTAACTAAAAGGCGGGATAAAGTAAACAAGCATCGTATAAGATTAACCGATTAAGCAATTAAAAAAAGCACACTTGTCTTTATTTAAAACAACTTAAAAGAGATAAACAAGTTTATATTAATAAAGCTTACTTATAAGTAAATAAAGTTGTATTAAGTTTAAAAAGTAAAAGAGAAGAATATATATATTTTTAAGACTTTAAATAAGATTACTTTAAATAGCACTTTTTTTAAGAGAAGGATTAAAACATTTATACGAGATAAAAAAAGAATTTAAGAACTTTTGTTAGATTTATTAAACGATTTAACTAATTAAGCTACTCGAACTATAAATATAAATTTAAAAAACTATTTATAACTTTATTATAAAGTGCTCGAAGTATATATCTTTATATTAAAGCACGGCTAATTAATATCTATTATATTAACATTTTTATTATCCGCTTTTAAAAGATTATTAATACTCTTATTATACTTTACCTTTTACTTCTTTTTATTACGCTTCACTTAACGGATTTTAACTACTTTTTTCGTTATTAACGGGATTATTAAACGCTTTTTAAAAGCGCTATTTCGTTTAATTAATTTACTAATACACTTTCCCACCGTAGTAAAAGGCCGATCTTTATAACGCGCTTATAATATAAAAGGACTTATAAAAGACTTAACATCCGGTTAAGCTTGTTAAAACTAATTAATTAAAGGCTTTTAAAGAGGCTAAAGGCGAGTAGGTGTAATAACGAGCGTCGACTTTATAAAGAGCGGGTTTAAATTAAAAAACTTATTAAGCTAGGTCTTGTTTAACTAATTAGCCCTTTTAGCTTTTACAACTTGCGTATACTTAGTTAACTCGTTACTTAAAGTGTTTTCTCGCTTGTTTAACTCCTTTTCTTTAATAAAAAGAGCTTTCGTTCCGTGTTTTTTAAATATAAAGGGAATTTTGTTAACGTTACTGCGTATTCTTTTTTAAATAGCTGTTTATATAATAGTAATTTTAACTTTATTTTAATTAAAGTTTATACGGGCTTTACTTAAAGTGATGTTTATAAAGAATATATTACTTAACTACACTTAATTAGTTAAAAAGCTATCCTTTTTAAGCTCGACTATAACTTAAATAGCCGGTTATTAAAACTTTAAGTTATAAAAGTAAGCTTTAATATCGACGTGTTATAAACAATTACTATATACGTTAAAGTATTTAAGTAAAGACACGTAGTTAAAGAACGAGGTGAAAATATTAGCGAACTTAGCGTTTTTAGTAATAAAGGTAGACTAGAACTGTATAGCGCATCGCTTATAAAAAACAGAGTTTTTTATCTTAAAAGCTTAAATTATTAAACCTGCTTATCGTTTTAAAACTCTAACTAATTAAGTAAAGATAAATCTTAAAAAACTCTTATTAAGCGCTTTAACGAATATTAAACGTGGTTTTTATACGCGTAGCATTTAGTTAAAGAACCCTTTCACTTTAGTATCGGTTTTAAGTTAAGAAAGCAGATAAGAAAGATTTTTTCTTTCTTTTAAAAGGATTTATACTTTATATAACATAATAAAGGCGGGAGTAATAATTTCGTAAATAAAAATTAAGTTTAAAGTATAGCGATACTTCTTAATGTAAAGAATAAAATAAGTAAAAGGAGGATTAAAAATTAGTTAAGTAACGATACTTTAATTAAGTAATAGTTTAATAAAGATAAAGGGAGGACCGCTTTTTTTACGCTTTATAGCTAGAGTTTTTTTTAAAACGCGACTTAACAGCTTTTATAAAAACTTTAAAGTTAAACACGACAAATAATAAAAGGCTTTTAATAATTTTAAAAGGGACGTAAGACTTATCCCCTATTAAGCGCTTTTTAACTTTATTAACCTTAATTATAAAGCTTTTAAAAAGATTTAAAACGACTAATCCGTTATTTAAAGACGACGACTTAACAAGACCGCTCTTCGAAAGCGTCTTTTTCCCCTTCTTAAAAACAATAAGTTTAATAAAAGAGGCTTTAAACTTTACGCTTATAAGCTTAATAAACCTTTTCTTAAAATCACTTCTTTTAACAGCTAACAGCTTAACAACTAAGCTAAAAGTAAACGACTTGTCTTTAAAGCTACGAGTTTTTTTAATAAGTGTTTTAGCTTTAAAAGCTTAACGCGAAAAAGCTTTAATAACAGCTGCTAGTGTAAAAAGAGGCTAATTAATCTTTTTAACAGGTTACTTCTTTTTTATTACTATTATAAAGCGACGCGGTTTTATTATAACAAGTTAAAAAGACGAAGCAGCTTATCTTACCTGTTTAGTTAAGTGTTTAGCTAAAGCTGTTTTTTTTATTAAGATAGTAGATATTAAATCGCTTAAAAAAAGGACTTATTAACTAAAGTGAGCTTAAAGGTCGACGTAATAGCGTCTGCCCGATTTGTTTTACTATTATCGCTAGTATTATTAAAGCTGTTAACAGGCTTGTTATTGTCGGTAATAATAAGAGCGGGTGCTTTAAAAGTAAGTGTCGTTTAAAAGATAACGCGGCTTTAAGTTAATAATAATTTAACGACTTAAGGGTGGAAACAAGCGGATAAGAATATTACTTTTCTTTTAAGTATAGTGTAAGCGAGGAGTTTAGAGTTAGTTAATAAGAGTGTTAGTAACCGATTAGTTAAAAAAGAGTTAATAAAAGATTAAAGTTAAAAGAAAAAAAAGGTTAAGATTAAAAAAGAGGAAGAGAAAGTTAATAAGTAATTAACCTAGTTGTTAGTTTAATTAATCGGGTAATAACTGCTTGTTGCCTTTTCTTTTTATTTATTTAATTAAATTTTTTTTTATTTATTTATTTCTTTTTTATTTTTTTTTTTACTTTTAATGTCTTTTTATTCTTTTTATTTTTTTTTTTTAATTAATTATAGTTAAATTATTTTCTTTTATACTAGTAATAAAAAGGGCGTTTTAAATATTTACAAAAAAAACGAAAAAAAGAGAATTATTAAATTAAAAAAGTATAATAGTTTATAATAAAAAGCTACACTTTAAAAATAATAAAAACTTATAAAAGTTATTAACTTTTAACCGATTTAATAAGTTTTATTTAAATATTATTTAACTTATCTTTTTTTAACGTTTACGACTTTTAAATAAGCCTTTTTAAAACTTTTTGTTTTTCTTTTAATTTTTACTAATCTATATATTAATTTCTTTTTATTATCTCTTCCCGCTTTATCTATCTTATATCACTACATCTTATTTATTTAGTTTTTTTTATATTACTATATAAAGCAACACGATTTACTCTTCTTCTCTTACTATTTAAAACAAGCTTAACTAATTTGATAACAACTATATTTACTTTAAGTGCTTATAACAGCTTTTAAAAGCAGCAGTTTAATATTATAACTTAACTAGACTATATAAGTATACACGACGTTATTTACAGTAAATAAAGCTTAAAAACGTATTACCTTTAACTTATATATAACAAGTTTGTCGTTTAAAATAAACTAGTATATATCGACTTTAATATTATTAACAACACTTTACTTAAAAGCGGAATAACTATAAAAAGCTTTATATAATAATATTATCTTAGCTTATTTAATCGTTTTATAAATAAAAACGTCCCGGCTTTTTATAACTTTTATATAAGAACTTACTAAGTTAAGTTATATAATATAATTTTTTATATCGCGGGTAAGGAAATACTTCTTAACTTGTTAGTTGTTATAAAAATTATATATATTTTAACTAAGCTTCCGTTACTAGCTATTATAAAGAGTATAAACCCGTAGCGTAAAGAAACGTTATAGTTAAAAATAAAGAAAGCTATAAAGCGGATTAAGTTATATCGATTTTTAATTAACTTTTATTATATAAACTTATATTATAACTTGTTAATAACCGATTAGTTAAATAGGGTGTTTTATTTTTTTAATAGTTTAAGCTTTTATTACACGATAAAAGCCAACGACTATAAAAAGTAGTATAATAATAAGCCTTTTAAAGTAAAGAAACCGATTAGTTAAATCGTTAATCTCACTTACGTTAAATAAAAATCTAAGTAAAAGTATAATGTTTTAATTTATAAGAATTTACAGCTTTTTTTTAAAAAGCTTATTATTTAAGAAAAAGGAGTGTTCACCGTTTATTATAAACTTTAAAGTAATAATTTTACGACTAGTAATTTAGTAAAGCGGTATATAATAATACTTTAACGGTAAAAGTTTACTTTACGAGCGGAGCTTAAACAGATTAATAAATTAGCTTATATTTAGTTAAGTGCCCCGACTTACTTTTACGAGCTTAACTACTACGTTAAAAACATTTTTTATAAAGTAAATAAGCTTAATATTAAGTTTATAATAAACTACGACTAGCGTTAAACTATAAAAAAACTTAGTGTTAAGCTTGTTAACTATTATAAAACGGGTATAATTTAACTCTTTAAGTCGGAGTTATAAAAGGCTATTAAGTTATAATAAAAAGAGGTGTGGCTTATTAAAAAGAGGTTGCTTAATTGGTTTAAATACCTGGTAACACTTATTATAAAGCTTAAGAGAGGGCCGGACCTCGATAAAAAACTATACGGACTTAAATAGCTGCTTATATTTAGTAGTAAAAAATAAACTACGGAACTCCCGCTTGTAAAAAACACGCTAGTTAAAGCCGTTAGCTTACTTTAAAAAGCCGTTAAACTAGTAAAGAACGATAAGTATAACACTTACTTAGATATAAAAAGGGCAAGTATAGTATAAGACGATAATGATAATATACTTAATAGTTTTAATTAGTTTATCTTACGTATTATCGCCCTGTAAAATAAAAAAAGGAAAGGCGCGGTGTTTATAGTTAAAGCGACTAACTACTTAGCTTTTAACACACACTTTTATAAAGTTTGTATTTAAAAGTTTAAATTATAAGCGATTATAAAAGGCGAGTAAGTTTTACTTGTTATAATTAAAGGTTTTTTTAAATAAAAAGTATTAAAGTAAACTTTTATTAAAATAAGTAAAGATAAGTAAATAAGCTTAATAAAAGCCCGATCGGTTTTATATAAAAGGCGCCGACTATTATATAATAAACAGTTCGATAAAAAACTTAAAAAAATTAAAAAGTGTACGAGAGTTAAAACAGCGGTTAAAAAAGAAAAAAAAGTATAAAGTTATATATTTTTAATAACTATTTATTTAATTTATACTACTTTTTATTTTTATTATTTTTTATTAAAAAAAAAGAAAAAAAGAGGAGTAAATATATAAATATTAACCCCCTCCTTTTTTTCCCTTTTTACTTCTTATATTAAGTTAAACCGATTAATTAAAAGCCGCGGAGAAGAAAAACTTTTTCCCTTTTCTTTTAAAACTAAAAACAAAAAGTGAAAAGACATAAGCGATAAAAAGAAAATAAGAGAAAAAGATAAGCACGAACAAAAGAAAAAGAAAAAGAGCAAAAGAAGACACAAAAATAATTAAAGTTTTACGACTACGAACAAATAGAAGAATCCTTTAAAGAAAACGACAAGCTTAATAACTAAGAGACGCTCCTAACACCTGCTGTAATGCGACGGGCGGGAGCGCGCATTTTGACTGATCAGTTAAAATGCGCGCTCCTGGCCTTCCGCGTTGCGACACGTTTGGTGGGTTGTGTGTTTGTGAGCGTCCGCATGGCCGCTATCCCTATGCGTACTTAATATATAGCGTATATACTAATATTAAATAGGTTTAGTACGGTAAGCTGCGCTTCGTAAAACAGTAGAGACTCTTATTAAGTAAGAGCGTAAGCAGGTTAATAATAAGGCGGAAGTGGTAAGCGTTGTGTAAACTGTGTATATATAATGTATATAATACGAAGGAAAGTAAAAAAAGTAAAGAGTTAAAAAAGGAAAGTAGCGGTGTTTTTTTAATTATTTAATATTATAACTGTATATATATAGTATATACGGTAGAAATATAAAAGATATATTTTTATTTTGTTTTTTTATTTTAATAAGTAAAATAATTTATATAAATTAAAAACTTTTATTTCTTTTACTTTTATTTACTTATATATATATATAACTTATACACCGTTAACGTTACGTTATAACGCTTTATTTTCTTATTAAATTTAAGCAGTTTTACGTAAAATAAACTAAGTCTTTTTAACTATAGTTAATACTCGTTTAGCTTTAACTAACTAATACTCCGTACGTACGTTGTTTATAATTTAACTAATACGTCTTTTACTACGAATAGTAAAAGGTGAAGGTAAAAAGGATAAAAAAGGGGAGTTAAAAATAAGTGTTTATTATATTAACACTAATTTACTATATATAAGAGGGGAGGTGGGTATATACTTTAGCGTTACTAAAGCTAATAGTGTAGCACTTCGTTAACGCTTATTTATAACACTTTGTGTATTTAAAGCAGTTTTTTTAAAAACGTTATACTTGCTTTATTATATACGCTTTATATATACGTTACGTATATTACGGCTAAACTGTATTTCACGAGTTTTATTTCGTTAATACAGTTAACCTCCGTTATCGTAGCTAGTAAAAGCTTCGTCTTATATTATAACATGTTTTTAAAGTTTATATAATATTAGTTTATATTAAATATATATTAAATATATAACTTACTTTATTAACGTAGTAATTAAAGTAAGTTTACGACTAATTATATAGTTGTCTTTAAAATAAGATGCTTTAATAGTGTTTATCGTTTTTATAATATAAATGCGGTATATATTGTGTATATACGATTTAAACTTAAGGAGTGTAAAGATAACTTAAGACGATTATTTATTTTAAAAAAAACTTCGAAGGTTAAAATACTTGTAGTATATACGTTGTATATGTTAAAGGTATTCTTTTTTCGAATTAGAATTTTATAACTTGTTAACTTCGGCTTTAATAAGGTGCCTTTTATAATACTTGTTAAAAGCGCGTTAAATATATACTTAATAAAAGATAAGTAGATGTTGTAAGTGTTAGTCTTAAGTAAATTAATAATACTTTTAATAAAGATAAAAACTAAGTCTTAAATAAATTATTAATATTATATATAATATATATATAAAATATAATAATATACCTTTTACTTATATAACATTTATATTAACAGTGAAAGCGTGAATACTATTATTATTGTTAATATAATATTATATAATAAGTGATTAAGATACGTTACTTAATATATTAAAAACGTTATTAAAAAACAAAGTATATGTTTTAACGCTTGTGATATTAGTAAAGATATAAATGTATATGTTAATCCTTAATAAATAATTAGTTAAAAATAATAAAATAAAAGAAAAAGAGGATTGTATATACTTTGCCGCAACTTATTATATACTTTAATAGAAAAAACATTTATAATACCTTTTATTATTTTAAAAGAGAGATCTATTTACAAAAACTTTTAATCGGTAAACCGCATAACTATAGCTTAAATACAATATATAATAGCTTATTACGAATCAGTTAAGTGAATAATCCGACGAATCCACCTTTAACTTAATAATAAAGATCTCTTTATATTAAAAAGGCGTTATACTCTTACTTTAATTAATATGTTAATTATATATATAAAGTATATAATACGTACCTGTAAATCCATTCCCTAATAGAAATTTAAAAAGCCGTTCTTTTTAAATTAAAACAGAAATTTAATTATATAAATCTAACTTTTATCTTAATACTAAAGATGTGTTGCTTTTAAACTTAATAAAAATCTTTTTAAACTTTATTAAAAGAAGAAACCGCTTTAAATATATTAGAATTAAAAACAAATATAAAATAAAAATATATATAATATACGTAAAGTTTATGTGATCGATTAAACCTTAAATAATACATTTATAATATCTTAAATAAGATCGGTTAAAAGACGTGTTAATAAAGGGGGGTGGTGTGTATATTAACCACGGTATATAAGTATAATATATAAATACCGTTAACTGTTAACAAGTATATATATATTAAATTATACACCGTATACATGTTGTTTTATAAGTAAAAACCCGTTATTATAACTTATAACTATTATATAAGTTAGCTTAATACTATTACTTTAATATAATATATACTTATTATAAGTTAGTCTTTGTAAAGTAAAATAGTTAATTTAAAAGCAAATGTTATTAGTTATATATATACTAAATATACACAGCGCTTTAAAATATCGTAAATCTATCTTAAGTTACACTTGTTAAAGTTTATAGTGAGTATACTATTAACTATTTAATAAATAGTGCGAGCAGTTAATATATATAACTTAAGTTTATATTAACTATATACTTAATATATAAAGACAAAATAATGCTTATATTATTTATATTAAAAACAGTGAAATAAGAGTTAGTGTATAAATAATAGTTAGTAGTTTTATAACGTTTAATAGTATTTTAATACTTAATAAACGTATAATAATAACTATATAGTTAATATAAACTTTATTATTATATTATATTAATAAATATTATACTTAACAGTGCTTTCTTTTACTTTTTACTTAATACTTTTACTTTATTACAAACTTTAAGCTTTTTCTCGTAAAGTGTTAAAAAGCTTAAGCTTTATTATATTATATATAGAGTATTTACGAGATAACTTAAAAACTACGTTTACGTATAACTATACTCTTTTATATTCGTATTAAATATAAAAAGCTTTTATAAAAATAAAATTAAATATATTAAAAAGTAATTTATATATAAAATATATATAATAAAAATATATACTTAAAACATAATACTTTAAAAGTAATTACTTATAATAATAATAGTGTTTTTAAATTAAATTAAATTTAAATAAATATTAGTATATATATAATATATACTATTAAAAAATATAAAAAACATATTTAACTTTTAATATCTTTAAACACAGCTTATATCTCCTCTTTAAATAATATTTTATATATATTTAAAAGAGATATAAGTTATATAAATATAATAATATTATTTATATACGTATAAAAGTAGTTAAAAATTATAATATAATCCTTTATATAAAACGCTTTAATTATAAATTTTCCTTATTTTATCACTGTTAAAACATTTAATTCGTAGTAATCTTAATATAAGTTAAACATAAAATAAACATATTAAGTAAAATAAATTATATATTATAATCTTATTTAAAGTCTTAATATTAAACTTAAATTTATCTAACTAATATTATATAACGTTATATACATCTGTTTTGTTATTTCTCGCGTTAAAAATCTCGGATTTTAATATAAACTTAACATTTACTACGTCGAATTTAACGCTATCGACGTCACTAACAACCCCTAAAAGGCTATTAAAGTCGAAAGTGACAGACGCGTTGTCCATAGCGTAGTAGTACACTACTATAGTATAACTAAAGACTGTATGCTGTATATGCGTAATATATACTGCTACTTTGCTAGGAGTCGGTGTTAGTGGTTAAATTGGATTTACCGCATGTGCACCGCATATGCGGTGCCCGCATATGCGGGGTACGACTTGAAAAAAAGACGGTAAAATAGATAATGCGGATCCGTTTTTTTCCTCGAATGTTTTTTCTTTCGTGAATTCGTACTCACCGTGCGACCCATATTTTTTCGCGCTAAGTTTACCCCTGGCGACATGAGACCTCTCCCATTTCGTCCAATCAGCCCATCGACAAATGGGCGACTCGGCATTTGCCATAAACAGTGCTAATTAACCGAATCCACACAGTCACGGCCACTGTCTAAACACCACAATGACAGTGACCGACAGAAGACGCACTGTCTTCATCATTCACCCATTTACATCAGAACATTATTCAAAAAAGTCTAATTCTATGACTATTACATATCCTATCAATACAAAATATACAAATTCATTGGTGTGTTGTTTCGTTCCCGTGGATTTTTGTTTTGTTTTGTTGTCGTTCTCATTCCCATGCTGTCGTCCTTTCCGGACAGCTCTTCGTGACCCGCCATGCCGCCAGCCCCCGTCGTCCGATTACTCTTTTGAGCGTATTCCAAACCCCGTCGTCTCCAAAGTCCAAGTCATCCAGGTTCAAGTGCTGACGGTACCGCCAGACCTCACGGAACCGTAGTCCCTCCAGGCCCTTATTCGGCAGGTAGGGATCCAGCCATGTGGCTGATGTCGGCGCAATCAGGTAGGTACCGTTCTTCTCTTTGCGGTACTCGTTGTTGCGCCGGTCGGCTGGTGTGTCACACGTTGCCAGCTCTGTGAGCAGCTCCATGAGCTTGTCCCCCGGCATGCCCATGACGTCCCGCGTCTGCAGCATTTCATTCTTACCATTCAGCAGCCAGATAGGCGGGCTGTATGTCTTCCACCACACCGCCTGAGTCGCGTCTGGTTGGCGGCTCATGAACAGCTGCGTGGGGATGACGCCACCTTGGTGGTAGATGCCCATCACGACGCCAAGCACCGCGTTGAAGGCGATCCATGCGCCAATCCACAGACGAAACAGCCGCGGGTTTCGCGGCAGCGATATTGATGACAGGATCAGAGGTATTGTCGGCAGCAAGAATCGTGCTTCTTGGTGCTGGAAGATAGACAGCACAAACAGGCCCGACACGGCCGAGTAGAGCCGCTGTGACAACTGCGGCTGGATGAAGAGGAGGGCTGCTGCAGGTCCAATGAGTAGTGGCAGATTGGCCAGCAAATGCTGGTACCATGGGTGCAACCCATGCTCGGCCAAGTTACTGGTCGACATGTTGTACATGAGGTTGTTGAGGGGTGTTACGACAGGGTTCGAGAGCAGGTCGAACCAGGTGATTGGGCGAGGCGTGTAGAACGCTGTGTCGAATGCAACGGCAATTATAGTTGTCAAAATTCCAGTGACAGCCATGGCCAGCAGTGAGAGAGGTCTGCAACAAAAAGGTTAGTATTCCAAGGGCACACACACAGCCCGGGGTTCCCTCCGGGTAGTCAGCGCGTAGTAGACGTACTTATTCAAAAAGTAGGGTATCAAACGAAGTCCAGGAATAAGCAAGAACGCCGGAAATGTGATTCGGTTGAATAAGCCAAAAACAGAGACAATTCCAAGAATTGCCGGGGCAATAAGTGAGGATCGCTGTTGCTGCTGGCACAAGTTAGAGGAAAGTCACTTCTAGAAAGTCATCGTAAATGTCAACGGGACTCACCGGCGTCTCGACAATACGCTCGATCAAGACCAAACTCCATGCCACCACGAGCGTTTCAACCGAGTTCGAAAACGTATGCGTTTGGTAGGTCCACGTAACATAGGACGTAGCCACCAGCAAAATAGCAGCCGAGCGATGGCGCTTGGGCACGAGCTCTTGTATGGCCCAATCCTCCAGCACAAAGTTCATTGCGAACATGAGCAGGCGCAGAACCCAAAACACCATGGCTGGTGGGATCTCGCCGACGCCGCCGTTGCCGATCCACAACCAACGGAGAAGGAACATCGGTAGGCCATAGACGGGCCATAGCGGGAAGACGCTTCGGATGGGATGGTCGGAGGTGAACTCCCAGGTCAGGCGTACCGGGTAGCTGAAAACTTCGCCTATGACGTAGTGGCAAAAGACATGTTAGCAAAGCTTCTTAGAGGCAGCGTGAGCTTAAGAATCCCAGTCGCAACATGCAGGGGGCAACGCTGTATTCGCCATGACCATCTTACCCTGGCCCAGGCCAGGGCTGCAACCCATTGCGAGGCCATGTTACACCAGCACACAACTTACCAGCAATGACCTCTGGTCCTTGGAAGTTCTCATCCGGGTGCAGGTAGCTTGGCGACATGGCGAACCATAGTCGGACGAGGAGCAAGAAAAGATATGTTCGGCGCCACATGGTGGGCGAATGTGAGAATATTATTATCGTTGAACGAACGTAGGATGGACAGGGTGTGCCAGGGTGGCAGCGGAAGCGGTATCGAGAAGGGTGTTAGGGTCGAAGGGTCAAACTGGCGCAAGTGCGGCTGGCAGTGATGTCGATGGCGCGGCGACACGTTCGGTGTTGACGATAGCAAAGGAAGGCGATGCGATTCAGTCGCAAGAAATCAATAAAAGGTTTCTGGCTGCCGGGGTGGTGGCGGGAAAGTTACGGTTGAGGGCGCAAACGGACGAGAACCGCGCGTGGTAGCGATTTCGGGAGAGCAGGCATGGCTAGGCTGAGCAGCTTGTTGGCAGGTGCAAGGGCATCACAGAGACGTCCTCGATGGCGGTGAGAAGGAAGCGCGGGAGGAGAGAGCGGTGGAGGCTTGCGGCGTGCAGAAGGTTGAGGAATGGGTTGATTTTGGGCGACAAAACACGCGATTTGGCGATTTGGGCGATTTGGCGATCTTTGGCGACTTGACACGATGGCGCCCGCTTTCAGGGGGGCGGCTGGCCTATTACGTCGAACTGGACAGCTCAACAAAACAGTACGTGTAGTCCGGCAAGCAAATTAAGCTATAGGTGTGTAATTAAGATATGCCTGCACTACCGGCGGTACATGCTACGCTGTATGTAAAACAAAATGGGAAACCACTCAGGGCTTCGGACCTGCCACGCGCCGTGTTCACGCGAGCTCCCTTGTCGCTTAGAACGATATTCCACTACACGTGCGGTGGTCAGTTGCCCCTGGCTGTCTCAGTGCCTTCCGTTTGCGGTGTCCTGTGCGCCACACAGGAAAGCTCCCAGTGGGGGAGGCAAGGCACCAGCCGGGCAGCCTAGACCCTAAACACTGGTGGTTAATAGCGTGGGGCCAGGCAGAAGCAGTATGTAAAAGCAGCATGTTTGCGCAGCAAAACACTCCGGTTCAGCCCATGCTGAGAATCCTTTCAGTTCAGATTGAAAGGGGTGTTTGAGGAATTGGCTAGCCCCTAGCAAGGCCAACATGCTAGCATGGAGTTGCACAGGACTGGCTTGAAACAGTCGGTTGCGAATGGCCTCGGAGAAACGCAAAGAAATACGTAGAACTGCGTAGCAGATGGGTTGTAAGGCTGTAGGGCAATTAAGATTCGACGCACAGAGGGAAACTGCGGAGTAAAATACGGTCAAGCCTGCTTCGTGTCTGCCTGCACAGCGCGTTCGCTCTTCCTGCTACGAGGCAAGCCCTCCCCGCCAAACAGTTGCCTGCTCCTTCCATTCAGCCCAACAGCCATCCTGCCCACCAACCAACCAGCACCTTGCACTGTGGGGCCAATCACTTTGTGGCTGGTGCAACTTTTCTGCCTGATTTGCCGCCTTCCCATATCCTCAGCACATATAATTGCAAAGCCGAAAGCGCCTCCCTCCGATTCCATCATCACAACAACATCATCCGCCTATTCCACCTCTTGTTGTATAACAACACTTGTTCCTCCGCACCGCCAACATTAACGATCATCCAGCGCAATACAAACAGCTATCGTCACCAAAAACCGTAGGTTTCTCCCTTTCCCCACTAGTGCTCACCCCTCGACTCTTGATCTAGCCCTGGGCTTCTCGTCTCTCCTCTGCCATCGCACTGTTTGCCAACCGCATATTGCGTGATTCTTTCCGTATTTTTTCTTTCCCGAGCCGACCAAAAAGAAACCCCATCAGATTTTTGTTGTTATTTTTGCCGCAACAACCACATCATCTAACAGGGACACAGGCGTCCAAGCCAAAATGCCGGAAGCTTCACCTTTTGAGAAGATCCCGTTGCAAAGCAACGATGGAACAGTCATCACGGTCGACTACCAGGTCGCAACACGGTCCGCCCTGTTGCAGACTATGCTGGAAGACATGCAGGGAATGGGCACAACCGAGCTGAATGCCGTGCCTCTGCCGAATGTAAGAACTCTAGGGCTTCAATTTTTGGCTTCAAGAACCATGGATGTCCAGTGACCTAACTGACTCGCAACAGGTCAACGAAGCTGTTCTGCGCAAGGTCATCGAGTACTGCGAGCATCACCGCAACGATCCCCCACCCAACCAAGAAGACGAGACTGAGAGTCGCAAGAAGACTACCACAATTGGCGAGTGGGATGCGAAGTTCATGCAGGTCGACCAGGAGATGCTCTTCGAGATCATCCTTGTACGTATTTGATTTCCCTTGGCTGCTTCCTACGGGAAGTACTCTACTTCCGCCCAAAGAACTCACACGCTGACCATTACCCAGGCTGCGAACTACATGGACATCAAGAGTCTGCTTGATGTTGGTTGCAAGACGGTTGCCAACATGATCAAGGGCAAGTCACCCGACGAAATCCGTAAGACATTCAACATCACGAATGACTTCACTCCGGAGGAGGAGGAGCAGATTCGGCGGGAGAATGAGTGGGCTGAGGACCGCTAAATGCAGGTAGAGCCAGCACAGTTGAGAAAGGTGGCGCTTTTGTACTGGTGATGCGGCTGTGCTTTTTCTGCATACTACTGTTTACCCAGCTCCGGCTGGGCTTTCCTTGTGTATTCTTGGTCATTTGGCGTTTGTCGTTTCACCCCGTCGAGTCGCTTCCAGTGTTGTTCATGTCCCAAAGGCTTTAAGGGCAAAAGCATGTCTTCTCACGGACACAACTCCACCGCGGAACACCTGGCAAAACGTGGCTGGATCTCAAGGTGATGGTGGATGCTCATGTTTCGGCGATTCGTGAAAGTGTCAAAGTGGTTTATTGTTTCATCAGTCTCGTCGTTGTTTTTGTTAGGCCGTTTGGTATTTCCTAGTTAAAGTAAAAGGCAACAACATGCCTTTGGCTAAAGGATCGTTATTGAGCTCACTATCAGGTCGCAAACTGAAGCAAAACTGTGCAAGCCTGTAGGTCTGGTCAGCCTCGTTTAAAGCATGTGCTCAAAGGCTGACCAGTCTGTATCTTTTTTTTTTTTTTTTTTTTGAACAGCAATGGTTTACCATCCAAAGCAAATGCCCGGCCGCGATCAGTAATAGGTTTATGCCTGGTCGCTTCAATATCCAGGTCTCCACTCCTCTGAAGCAGGCGGGCAGTTGTTTGCATCAAGTCGGGGAAATGCGTTTGCTGCTTCGTAGTCCAAAGGTGATCGCCACATGTTGTGACAGTACATCACTGAACCTAAGACGCATTGCATCCCAACGTGAAGAACCCGACTAGGCACATCACATAGAAGATTTGGCAAGTGTTGTTTTGGTTTAGACTTTTTTGTATTTTCGACAACGCTAAGAGGAAGCCTGTCTCTTGGAATTTTTATAGCACCTTTTTTTTGTGTGTGATTCTCCCAAAAAAAATAAAACATACCCATTCCCGTCCCTGATTCACGCAAAGACATGAAAAGAAACCAGATCGCCACACGGAAAAACACTTCCTTTGTCCTCGTAATTGTTTCGCCATTTTCGTTTGCTTCCGTTCCCCCTCTCTCCTCAAATCCCTTGCCCTCTAAAAGCCTCCAACAAGTTGAAACGACCCCTCCACAACGAGGCATGATGATGTGAAAAGGTTTTTGTCGAGTCGTCCCTCCTTGATTCAGCACATGGTGGTAGGTATCGCTTGCCGGATAAGATGGATTGTGGGGGTGTTCGGTCGTTGGTTGATGGTCAGATATGGGCGCCCATTATGTGTGAAGAGAACAAAAAGGGTAGCATCCGCAAGTCGTGTGTTTTGTGTTCTCGTTTCTCTATCCCAACTCCTTCTCCTGTCAACATCAAGCCAGGCACCACATGGGTATATTTAGATGTTGAGGCGAGTCTTGCGCCAGTGTCTCCGCTTGGCGTTGTACCTGTAGCAAAAAAAAGAGTCAGCACACTGTCCGGTCCAAGTTTCAACGAATTTCAACGCGTCTCGCTCCAGTCTCGAAATCGCAAACGGGGGGGAGGAAATGTTCGTACCGGATAGTGTTTCCAGTCCGCAGGCGAATCCACTGGGGGATAGGGCGGTTCTGCTTCTGGGCCTTGGCCAGCTTCTGCTTGGTACGGAAAGACTTGTGGCTCTGTAGAGAAAGAAGAAAGAAATCTCGGTCAGCATTCATGCTTTCGATTTGGTCTCGTTCGGTCGTGCAAAAATCTCCAGCAGCAACGTCATCCTCCTGCCGATGCGACCCGGCCACAGGATCCTTCCTTCTTCAAAGGAGATTCTTCCAGGTGAAGAATGGTTTCCTCCCGCGACCGGCTCCCATCAGCAATCCTCCCGCACGCCTCTTGTCGAACAGGCATTCTTCGCTTTGTCTTCTTCCAATGCTGAATTCATCCAGAATCCATACGTACCGGCATCTTGACTGATTGTTGTCGTCGATTCCGAAAGGTGGTGGTAGTGGTAAAAGGTTGGTTAGTCGATTTCTCGAAAGAAGAGAAAAATCAGGAGGGGGCTTATTTTTTGCGCACGATTTTCTGCCCTCGTTACTCCACACACAACTTTTTTTTTGGTGCGTAACCAATGGTTGTCTCCACATTATTTCGGAGGAACACTAATTCCGATTTCTAGCAAAGGGCTGGATCATGTGATGTGTAGATCACGTGTATAATCATTTTAACTATGGCACGTGCTCTAGTGACGGTGTGCTATGAATAGCTGTTCAATTGCTACCCAGTGCCAAAAAAAAAAAAAAGGGTGACAGCACGCCTAAATAAAAATGGACATCCAACAGACCCTGGCGAATAGCAGCGGCGATCCCCTAAGTTAGTTTTCGCGAACCTCGACTCCCTTTCCCTTTTTTTCTTGTTTTCCCCTGGTCGAATAGCATTGACTTATAGCTCTTTTTTTGTTTGTTCCTACATTTCAATACGAACGTGTGCATTTGTCTGCTATTCTTGTCTCTGCTTTTGTTTTTGTTTTTCCTTTCCTTGAAATAGAGACGTGTCGACAACTCCCTTCCCGACGAACCAATCGCTCAACAAGCTTACAAAATCGCCTCCAAATCTTGCCACGATTACACTCCTTATTCAGGCAACCCCCTGCTTATTTGTCATCTCCCTTTCCTCGGGAGGCGAGCAAAAGCCCACCACCACAACACAGTGAACCAGCCGAGCACCGCCGGACAGCACCGGGACGCCGCATTGCCTCCTGATTCTTTCAACGGAAGCTGGAGCGCGCAATATTTGGCGAATACCCGACTCGAAGCATTCGATTCTGGCGACTCGACACGGGCAGGGAGCTATCGTACCACCCGCATACACCAGTGACGAAAGGAGCTTTGGCGACAGAACCCAAAGCCGCAGAGACCGAGGCGACGATCTGGACAATCAGCACTGTGCAAGGGAAACGGTAACTGGGAACGTATCCAAACGGGCAACGGCGCCGGTTAAAACAACTTTCACACCTCACCTTTCACACACTTCACATACACAACCGCCAAGATGGGACAGAGCGTGTCATGGCTGTCTGGCCTACTCTGGGCAAAGAAGGAGATCCGGATCCTTATCCTCGGACTGGTATGTGGAACAACTGCAGGAAAAGGGGGAGGAAATGTGTGAGGGGGGGAGAGGAAGAACAAGAGGACGAGAGCCAGTTTGTCGAGCCTCGTGTCGCGTCGAGGCTGGCGCGCTTCCTCGGCAGATGAGACATGGCTTGCTTGGAGAAATGCAAGAGACTAACAACTCCCTCACAGGACAACGCCGGCAAAACCACACTACTCTACAGACTCAAGATCGGCGAGGTCGTCACGACGATACCAACAATCGGATTCAACGTCGAGTCGGTGACGTACAAGAACCTCAACTTTAATGTGTGGGACCTGGGTGGCCAGACATCTATCCGGCCGTACTGGCGGTGCTACTATGCCAACACGGCCGCCGTCATCTTTGTGGTCGACTCGACCGATATCGAACGGCTGCAGACCGCGGCCGACGAGCTGGCGGCAATGCTCAACGAGGAGGAGCTCAAGGACGCGGCACTGCTGGTGTTTGCCAACAAGCAAGACCAACCGGGCGCCAAGGGCGCAGCAGACATTTCGCAAGCGCTCCAGCTGGGCGAGCTGCGCGATCGCAACTGGAGCATAGTGGCATGCTCAGCAGTGGATGGCACCGGTGTGAATGAAGGCATGGACTGGCTAGTGGTAAGTAAAGGGAGACACCGGGGAAGGAATATATCTGCATACAGATCATGGACATACAAAACTAACACTCTCAGCAAACGGTATCCCAAGATTAATTTTTGGAGGAGCACGCACACACACACACACACACACACGAGGGGGGAGAGGAGGAGGCAAGCCTACGCCGAACGATCAAACGACGACAACGACCTTCTCATGAAAGAAAAGATCAAGAATAGGTGGAAGGAAGAGAAGAGCAGAGTTGCAAGCGAGCGAGCGAGCGAGCGATTGCGCGGGTAATGGGGATGAACGCAGAGATTTTGGGGGGAGAAGGAGAGCAAGACAGGACACGCAAGAGGCAAACACGCACACACACTTCTACACACATTTCGCAAAATACCAAATACCATATCATAATACCAAGATCAAGATCAAGAACACGCCCCAAAGAAACCAAAGACACGAGGAGAAACGTCCAGAACCAAAGAAGGAGGAAGCGTTGCAGACAGCACGACTAGAACCAGTCCCACCATGCATGTTCTTCATTACACATCCACTCCATCCACTGCGTTCTGTCATTTAGTCTCTCATCCTGCTGGTGACTCTTTCTCGGGGTCCTTTTCGACGTTATTTTGTTCGTCTTACACCGAACATGGGCATTCATGGAGCATTCGTCAACTTGCTATTCCAGCATAACGGGGAAGCGGGTTACGGAAGTGTTGGGACAAGCAGGAGGAAGACCCATCAAACAATGCCGGTTTCCACACATTCCCACACATTCCCATAATCCCACACCGGGTTCGTGCAGAAGATGGGTCAAGCAGAAACACAGTCTAGTCCTCCTGGGCTAGCTGGTCGCCTGCAGCTGGCTCACAGGCCATACATGTCACTGCAAGGGCAGAAGATGGATGACTCTTTTCCCGATGCTCGGGCCGGTTCTGTTTTCTCCACGGTCTCCGCCCTCTTGGGTCCCCTTGGGGCCCTTGGGGGGGATCTCGGACATATTGCCAAGAGGCAAAGCATGTGGCAGGCCGGGGTGGGCACAGCCCGTTGCAGGTTGGTGCTTGGAGCCACGCCCTTCTTGCATGGGTTGGTGCTTGGGGAAGCTATCTTACGTCCGTCTTGCATAAGAGGTAGTTGTCTGGGGCCTGGTGGAACTACGTCCTTCAGAGGTTGGTGCCTGGAGGGAGCTCCAAGTACGAGTACTTCATACACCCAAACTCGCCACCGTGACGAAATCGAAGGGAGGGGTGTGTGGTGGAGGGTGCCTGGATGCGTGGGTGCGTGACCACGCGTAAAGTGGAAAGACCCAACAACGCGCCACACGCATCGGGATTTGAACAATGTCGTGTTTTGTTCACCGGGTGTCGCATCCATTGTTCCATGTCCGTTGCTGATCCTGGATGCGTCATGCCTCTTTTCTTTACCTGATTTGTTTTTTTTGTTCTACTTGTTTTCGGACCGTCGTCTCCTCACTCGGGACATGGACTCCTCCCGGGTCATTGTCACCTCTCGGGACGTTCGTTCTGTTTCTCTGGTCTGGCCGGTTCTGTTCTGTCTTCTTTTACAATTTCTTTTCCACAATCTGTTTTCTCATCATTCTGTGTGTGTGTGTTTGCCACTGGTCATTTCATGTCGTCATTACTTTACTGTCAGCTATTTTTGGCTTTTCTTTTTGGCTTCTATTTTGTCAACTTTCTCTTATTGAGTCACTATTAATCTGTGTTTTTATATCAGTCTTTTAATTATTTTTTTGGCCTTGGGTCAACCGTAACGTCAGTTTCAGATTATTTATTTTAATAGCTATTGTTTTTATTCGTTTTTTAATCGTGTATTTTTTTTTCTTGACAAAAGTATAGCTACATTTACAATATAATCGCAGCATTCCGCGCTGGATACACCCGATACGGCCAAAGCCGCAAACGGAAAGTCACCGCGAAAAAAAAAAAGCAGCCGAGAATGTGGGAACCGACATTACGGGATAGAACGAGGATAGCCGGCCTAGTAAAAAGAAAGAACAAGGTTCACGAAGCCGAAAAGGGAATAGGACCACAAGGAAGGAATCAAAAAGAAAGTTGTGTCGGATGGCTATCCGTTCGAGGTCGGCCTCAGCCGGCAGCGGAGCCGTCCTCGAGAAAGAGAAAATTAAGAGCCAGTGAATGGCAAGAGCCACAGCAGGTGGGACACAAGAAAAATTGCGGTGAGAGAAAAATTCACTTTCATCCTTGCTACATTGTACTTTAGGCAAAGCGAAATAGTAACTCGGAGTGCATTGAGTGGTTCCTTGGAGTGGTACATTCTCCAAGGGAAGTGCGGGTATGGACCGTATGGCATATCTCAGATAGGCGTGACTGTAAACTCCCAAGTGGGATAAAAAGACCGGCTTTTACCAAAAGGAGGAATTGCAGCGGATATTTGTCAGAACATCCATTAACGAAAATTAAATGGGGGCAGGGGGAGGGGGTGCGCGAAATCAGGTGAGTTGGCGTTTTTTTGCGAAAAGAAAGAAAAAGAGAAACGTCCCACCCGAGGTCGTCGGTTCCGCCATTGTCCCCCAGTATGGGTTCGCCGAGGTTGAGTGGGTGGTGGCTCTTTTCTGTTGGGGCCCATTGAGTCATTCGCGTTTCTCGTTCTTGGGAGCTGACGCGACGACCGGTATTCGGCGGTCGCCACTCTATGATCACCCGGAGCATTTCTTTTTTAGATTTTTTAGGTTTTTTTTTAACATTTTCAGAAAGATATGTTGGGGGTTTTTTACATGGAAGTGACTTTTACTTTTGGGGGTGGGCCAAGTGACGGTTCCTCGTCTCCGCTTTCCGGCGGTAGGGGCGCCTTCATGCAGGAGGACAAGAGCATCGCAAAAAAAAGTTGCATTGAGGCAAATGATGCGCTAAGGACGCGTGGTCTCCTGACCTGGGGGTTTTTAAAAAAAGCAAACGCCGAAAGAAACAGGGAAGGCACAGTCAGACAGTGGAAAGGAAAGTGACGGAAGAAAGAAAGAGGAAGGAGCCACGGGGAAACGGGAAGGAGGGATTGAGAGGAGAAGGCACAGGCCCAAAAAAGAGGGGTGGTGTTCTTTCCATGTGTCGCCAGTAGGAAAGTGTGGCCGGCACTTGCCAGACTTCTATTTGCGGAGGTCGGGAAGACGACAATTGGATAAGATGTTGTACACACATTGACATGAAAAGTACGGAGAATGAGGGCTGGTTGCGCACATATGTTTGGCCTAGCTTCCCTCTCTCCAAATTCCTTGTCCCGAGCGGTCGTGAGGAGGAGGAGACGAAGAGAGGGGAAAGGGGGATGTCTCGCCCATAACTCGGCTTCTTTCCCGCATATCTGGGGAAGCCAGGCGGCCCTACCAAGCACGTATGTATGAGTACATTGGCAGGCAAGACAGTAGCTAGAGCGTAGTTCCCCAGATCCTTTCTGGATTGCATGCAAAACTGTTGGGGTGGGTATGCACTGACAAGGGTGTCAGGTTCAGCCAGGCGTGGACACGGAAAAAGACACGGTCAATTAATGTTGCTTTGATATCGACTGCTTTTGCAAAACGCCAGAGCCAGCAAAATGTTGACCATTGGAAACGTCCGCATTGGACAGACACTCAATGCCGTGTGCCAGATACGTCATATCCAGATCAGCAGGTTCTAGATCGAGGCAAAGCAAGTGACTAGACAGGCAAGCTAGAACGAGGAGAAGCGATGCGCAACTCGGGTTTGCTCTGACGGGGGTGTGGGAGAGGGGGGACGCAAGCCAAGAGGCCAGGAGAATGGGCAGACGCGGAATGATGGAACCCGCGGGCCAAGCAACACGAGGAGGAAAAAGGAACAAGGATAAAGAACGGAGAACAAGGGGGGTGTGCACCATTTTTCGAGGAAGGAGGAGAGATTCAGAACGGCTGCAGTTTGTGGGTGTGTGAGCGGCAAGACGCCATACATCATCGTGGCATGCCATGGGGAGAACGGGCGAGGAAGTACATCGACTTGGTGTTGGTCGGAGCGACGTGTATCAACAGGCCCGTGGCCTGCTCGTTTCATCATGTGTCCGCGGGATAGCACGAGACAATTCCCAGACCGAGAACTGGGTTCAGTTTGGTCCGGCTGTGGTCCAGCTTGACCGTTGTACGGAACAATGCGAAAAAAAAAAAAAAAAATTGAAAAAATTGAAGAGGGCTCCGCTCGGTATCCGACCGGCGCCGGGGTTACAGGCTTAGGTAACCTCCAATCGGCGCCGCCTAATTATTTTCTGGGTCGGGTTCGGATTCGCCTCTCACCTTTGTCTTGTGGTGCGCTGCAGTGTCTGCTCTCACTCACGCTCGCGCGCTCTGCCTCCCGCCCTCATCCCTTCCTGTCGTCATCACTTCCCACGGTGTCCGTATTTCAAATGCATCGCTCGACGTAATGTCTGATGCACCTCCTTCGAATTCGTTCGAAACTAAACGGCCGATCCTGAGCCACTGCGCATAATACCTTGGACGCCATTGGCCAGCCGAACCCCACCTTTTGGCTCTGGCGGCCGGGACGTGGCCGTCGCTTTTTGTGGCCTGGGCTCGTCATTTCTAATGGATGATGTATTGGCAGCGGCTTTGTACAGGTACATGTGGTGTATCTCGATTCTGGTCGCTGGTGGGTTTTTAATAGCGGGTCGCCAGCCCTGGACGGGCCTGTTTGGGCAGCAGATTGCCGCCAGAGCTATGGAGCTTGGTGGCTCTTGGCCGGGGGGCGCTGCGCAGAGAAAGATAAAAGAAGACGGTCAAAAGAAATAAAAGAAATAAAACAACTAAAATATAAAAAAGAAAGCTACGAAAATACTTCCCAGCTAGGAACTACCTCGAACCCACAGCGCAAGGGGAGGGGGGTGTGAGTGAGAGCCACCGTTCAGTGGGGAGGAGGAGGCGACACCAGAAAGAGGAGAACGGTGGCTCGGGCTGCCCAGCCAGCTGCAAAGGACGAGAGCTCTGGCGCGCTGCTTGCGACGGTCTGGTCTGTCTCCTCTTCCGTGTCTGGCAGGGCCCCCTTCTTCCCCAGTCTTCCATGCCAGGGCGACCAGGACGGAGGGCTAGGAAACGGATATATAGGGTGCCCCCCATTTGTAACCACCAGCCGTTGATTGTTTCCTTTTCGTTTCTTCTGTCATCCAGTTGTGTCTACCCCTCTCTGATCCGATCTGATTCATCGCCGTGTGATTGGAGACTCTGGTAGCTAGCTGTAGCTGCTCCGGTATAAGACACTTACACCAGCATCACGACATTCGAGCACAGCATCAGCCTCGGTTTAGCAACCCAAACCCCTACCCATACTCTTTTCTGCCCTCCCCCCACCGCCAAGATGGTCGCCGACGACAAGCCCGCGTCTACCTACCGGTACAACGAGAAGCCCGTCTACACGACGTCCAATGGCTGCCCCATCGACCACCCGACCAAGTTCCAGCGCATCGGCGGCGGCCCGCTGCTGCTGCAGGACTTCCACCTGATCGACCTGCTGTCTCACTTTGACCGCGAGCGCATCCCCGAGCGTGTCGTCCACGCCAAGGGCGCCGGTGCCTACGGCGAGTTCGAGGTCACCCACGACATCAGCGACATCTGCTCCATTGACATGCTCACTGGCGTCGGCAAGAAGACTCCGCTGGTCATTCGCTTCTCGACTGTCGGCGGCGAGAAGGGCTCGGCCGACACTGCCCGTGATCCTCGTGGTATGTTTTTTTTTTTTTTTTTTCCTCGCTTCGCTCGTTTTGAGTCTTGGTTGAGCTCTGCTTCCTGGCTGCGCCCTGCCCTCTCAAGCTCTGTTCCCTCGCATTGCTCGTTTCTCGCTGGCCCCGTCACTAACACTCCCAGGCTTCGCTGTCAAGTTCTACACCCAGGAGGGCAACTGGGACTGGGTCTTCAACAACACCCCCGTGTTCTTCATCCGGGACCCGACCAACTTCCCCGTCTTCATCCACACCCAGAAGCGCAACCCCCAGACAAACCTCAAGGATGCCACCATGTTCTGGGACTACCTGTCCACCCACCAGGAGTGCATCCACCAGATCATGCACCTCTTCTCGGACCGCGGCACTCCGTACTCGTACCGCCACATGAACGGCTACTCGGGCCACACCTACAAGTTCACCAAGCCCGACGGCTCCTTTGTCTACATCCAGATCCACCTCAAGACCGACCAGGGCAACAAGACGTTCAACAACGAGGAGGCCGGCCAGATGGCGTCCGACAACCCGGACTGGAACACCCAGGACCTGTTTGAGGCCATCCAGCGCGGCGAGTACCCCAGCTGGTCCGTCTACGTCCAGGTCCTCACGCCGGAGCAGGCCGAGAAGTTCCGCTGGAACATCTTCGACCTGACCAAGGTCTGGCCCCAGGGCGAGGTGCCGCTGCGCCCGCTCGGCAAGCTCACCCTCAACCGCAACGTGGAGAACTACTTTGCCGAGATTGAGCAGGTGGCCTTCTCGCCGTCGCACATGGTGCCGGGCGTCGAGCCGTCGGCCGACCCGGTGCTGCAGTCGCGCCTGTTCTCGTACCCGGACACGCACCGCCACCGCCTGGGCGTCAACTACCAGCAGATCCCCGTGAACGCGCCGCTGCACGCCTTCAACCCCTTCCAGCGCGACGGCTCCATGGCCGTGCACGGCAACTACGGCGCCAACCCCAACTATGCGAGCAGCTACCGCGGGCTGACGTACAAGCCGGTGGTGCCGACGGTGGCGCACGAGCAGTGGACGGGCGAGGTGGTGTCGTCCATGTTCTCGGACGTGACGCCGGACGACTACGTCCAGGCCAACGGCCTGTGGCAGGTGCTGGGCCGCACGCCCGGCCAGCAGGACAACTATGTCCACAACGTGGCGGTGCACCTGTCGGGTGCGCACGTCGACACGCGCGAGCGGACGTACGGCATGTTCGCCAAGGTGAACCCGGAGCTGGGCAGGCGCATCCGCAGCGAGACGGAGAAGGAGGTCGCTGCTGCCGGTGGTGCTCCGTCGAACGGCAAGCTGTAAGCTGACTCGATCCAATGATCCTCCCCTGGGCCTCCTCCCCTGGGCCCCATCTCTTCGGGCCTTCCTTTCCCCCTCCATGGGCTCTCTCCCCTTTTATGACCTTAATGATCTCCCTCCTTTTTTTGCATGATCTTTTCTCTCGACCTCCTCGATCATAGACATGAGCATCCGCTATGATGATGACTTTTTTTTCTCTCGTGTCATCTGCATGATATCTTGTTTGATATTCTCTCTCTCCTTGAATACTCTCTCCAAAAAAAAAGAATCCTCCTTTTCCTAATAGAAACCCAACACCACACACCACACCCACACAACACTTTGAAAAAAGTGACGCTCGAAAGTGACACTGTTCCCCGTTATTAGGCAGTAAAAAAAAAGAAAGAAAGCAGCAGATTTAAAATGACGGCCTCAGCACCAAAAGCGAATGCTTCGACAGCGACTTGCCGGATCGACAAAAGACGATAAAGATGGACAGATAGCTAGAAACTATGGGTATATATACATATATAGTCGGATGGACGAGGTGGATTGTTTAAGGGCATGTCTTTTTTCTGGACACAAACTGTTGTATTTTTTTTCTTCTTTTTTTATATGGCAGCACACCCCCAGATTAAAACATTGTCTAGTTGGATATGAAACTACTCTAAACTTTTGAATGACACAATGTTGAATTAGGATATCATTGTGAATCGTCGTGATATTACATGTGAACGTCAACCGACACGCAGAATCATATTTGTGAATAGTCTCACATGTGAGACGTACAGACTCATAAACACTAATATTTGCAAAATAAATTGATCATCGCTCTCCTTGGCAAGGGTTTCAGTTGATCATTCACATGCTCGGATCTGAATGCACACAAAGACTCGTGAGAAGACTGGAGATGCATTGATCAGACATTCTGCAATGCACCCTTTCAATATATTGACCATGAGACATTCACGATTGCACAGCATCTTCCACGCGATATCTAATGCATGGCGAGTTGTGCAAGTCTTTCAAGTCTTGGATTACGGAGCCTTGTAAGTAAACGTGGCCGAGCAAGACATTGTGCGTCTGGTTTGTCCGGCCTGTCTGGGTTGTGGCTAGTCCATTGATACCGTGGTCGTGAATCGCCACAATGCAGTGCCATGTAAAGTTTTTGTTGTCTTGGTCTTGACAGCATTGTTGTATTTCCGCGGAACAAGTTGAAAGCAGCCGAGACAGGCGTGGCTGTGGTGGATTTTGACGTCGTGCAGTAGTCAGTCGTCAGGCCAGCAAGACTCCACGACGTTATTTCAGCATCATCACCATTGTCACAAGTTTCGAGAGAAATCAAATAAAAATTGACTCGGTAATGGTATATAATAGGTATTTCATCCCTCGCGGATTCCCCGGCTGTCAAGAGAACTCTCAAAAGGAGCCATTAATTGACAGCCCGATCGCGCCCTCCTGCAAATCTCGTCTCCTCAATAGTGGTATATGGAAGAATGTAAAGAAAATCGTCGATCAGCTTGTCGATAGTCGGGGTTGGCTCGAACCATTAAATCGTTGGTATCTATCGACTCGAAATGGTGTCGAACTTGACCGTCCCTTCTCGCTGCTACGTTTAGCAGCAGCAGCACTTGCAGCACTCGAAGCAAGCAAAGGCGGCGCAAAGACCACAGCAGATCTCGCCGGCATCGCCATCGTCGTCGCCGCCGCGCATGTTGACGGTCATGGGCTCGACGCGGCCCTGGAGAGCATGTTAGTGTATGGCACTCAAGTGGTGTGATGGTCTGATGTGTGGGGATGTGACGGATGTGATGGATGGATTTTGCGCGAGCGAATGTCTTGGTGTCATGTTTTTGTCCCGTCTCTTGTATTTGCGCTTTTTGTTATGCTTCTTCTTTCTCTTTGCGCATTGGTTTGCTGTTCTTTTTTTTGTCCTTCTTTTCCCCATCGCGCCATACAGGCGCGACTCTTTTTTCCCTCTCTTCCATATGGCGTGCTGTCACGGCTTGACGTCGTTGCCAAGCTCTCTACCCGACTGTCTGGACGGTAGGGCTCAGACGCGTGCCGGACGGGCCAACGGGGTGCCAAAAACAAGAAAACTCAAAAATAACGACAGGCAAGGGGACTTGGGATAACACAATTTCGAGAGGAGCTGTTGTGCTCCTTCCTTTTTGTGCGTGCTCTGTGTTTTAGACATACCGGCTGATCGACGGCGGGGGCCTCGGCGTTCTTGGCAGCCACAGGCTCCATAGGGGCAGTCATGGTAGGGGCGTCCATTGTGTAAGTCTGGAAAGAGTAGAGGGCGAAAAAGTCGAAGCTTTTCTTGGCGTTTTTGGTTGGTGGTGATGGGAAAGGATGAAGATTGATTGGGGAAGAGAGAAGGAGGGAAGGAGAGAGAGGGAAGAGGAAGAGATGGGAGGAACAGAAGAAAAGGGAAAGGGGAACACAAGAAGGAAGGAGCGACTGGTGGGAATACGGGCCCTTAATAAAATAAACACAGAGATAAAAGCCAGCTAAAAAATACGGTGTAATAATAACAACCTCTTCTTTTTTTCGTCTGCTAATAAAAGAAATTTCTACTAATGCCAAAATGGGACCCGACCCCTACGTATGAGACTGGAAACAGAAAAACGAGCGCGAGCAGAAAGAGAGTGATACTCACAAGGGGCCCCCAAAAAAAGAAGAGGGCGGGGAATGGCAAGACGGTGGCGGCAAGGAGACCCGGCGAGCAGGGAAGCGAGAGGGAGGGCGCGAGCGGGCGAGACGAACGACGAGAATCAGATACGGGTACTCTGTACGAAAGTATCCTTTTTTCCTGCTCTTCTTGCACACTAGCCCATGTAAGGAAGACGCGTACCAACCACATGCCCGCCGGCCACCGCCCACCTGAGCTTCTCAGCTGGCCGGGTCGGTTTTGTGTTTTATGGTTCTGGCTGGAACGCTAAGCTTGGTCGGCACTTGGTGCTAAAAAGGTGAAATTCTGGAAGCGGCAGAGGATTTGAGGATCACTCCTTCCCCGTGGTACTACTATCTGGTACGCTACGCGACACCATGGTAAGATACATATGATACGAGTCCAGATACACGCAAAGATACCGTGCAGCCACAGATATGCAAGTACATAGTATCTTGCTAGTCACAAGAGAGATGACGCGGATGGGATGGGAAGGGATGTGCCCATGTGTGCGGGAGCGAACAAGGCGTGTGACAGACCAACGGACAAGAGACGCAGTAGTGTCGTGGTAGCGTGTGGTGACAGGCGTGTCGCCTGGGAATGGGCGCAAGTGGCTGGCCAGCGTGGACGGGGGACCCAGCCTGTGTGGGGCCCTGGGTCATTGCATCCTCGTAGTCAGATACCATGTTGGCCGTAGCTGTTTCTGCTGGCTAGTGTAAGATGAAGAAGGGGGAGGGTCCAAGGGGAGACAGGACAGACGGGCATACTACTCCGGAGGAAGAGACCAATCGGTCAGCGTCGGAGCCCCGGCGGCCGAGCAGGCGAGGGAAAGGGGAAGCATACGCGCAAAGAAAGGAAAGAGCAAAATCTAACGAGAGGGCTCCAGCCGGACGGCTAGTCTTGATTGGGGAATGGAACCACGGTGTTGGTGATTTGCGGTGCCGTGAAGTCGTAGTGTATGAAATGCTTACGAGGAGCTGGACGGAGTTTGTATTCAACTATGTATGTTCATCTTTTATGCATCCGTCAGCGTGTTTCATCAGCTGCTACGGGGGCCAGAAAGGGGCCTGTGCGATAGTACAGACGACAGACACCAGATTTGCCGTCAGTAAAGAAGAAAATGCCCACATCTGTGGTCTCGACATTTTTCCATATGGCTCTCGCCGTGGCCATATCGCCTGGCAGCGACGGCTTCTCTGGCCAGCACTAGGCGGCAGCGATCTTCACCATGGAGATTAAAGGCTGCCCGTCTGCCCTTCTCGCCCGGCCAGTGCATGTCCGAAGCATTGGCTAGGGTTTTGTGCAGAGAAAGTGCCAGCTCGCATGGGGTTGGCGTCTGTACATAGTAAGAGTAGCGCTGAGCTCCCTTGTCAGGCGCATCCAAGCTTTATCGGCGAACCAAATGCCGCGTTGGCGCCCTGTGCCGCGACGAGCCGCCAATGACGTCCGTTGAGCACAGGGCGCCAGAAGTCTTGGCACGCCTCGGCGTTGGAGTGCCAGAGAGATAGGCAAGAAGGCAGCATTGGGCAAATACACGTATCGCTCGCGATGGCTTCGGTTGACAAAGAAAAAATGAAGAGGTTTGCCCAGACTTTCGACGAGACTCGTCGTCGTGGGACTAGGCCCCTATTAGTATTTTGCGGTGTGCAGGCCCATGCAATCAGCGCTTGGCCTGCACCTCGCTGACAGTGATTTCCTACTCGCCGTCGTCGTCGTCTGGCTTTTCTTTTTGATATTTTTACTCGGTAAATTATTTGCTTTATTTGGTTTCACACGTTTTTTCGCCTCCTTCGCCAGCCATTTTTTTCACCTTCTCCTCGGGGATTTTTCAGAGTAGTTTTCACATCCCACGAGGTCATGGCCGCACAGAGACCCTGGGTTGTGTATTTTCACGCACAGTCCCATTTTCCTGCGACTTTTTTTTGCCTCCATGGCTCTGTGGCTGTTCAACTATCGGTTTGTGCATCGCCATGAGTTTGCCCATGGATCGCTTGCCACCATAACACCGCCGTCACACTTCTATCGCATCTCCCTTGCCTCGGTGTTTTCCGGTCAGCAGGATCTCCGTGGAAGAGGTTGGAGAGAGATGCTGTTTGTGATCCTCTTTGTGGCCTTGTGGTTATTGACTGCATCAGATATGCTGTTCGTGATCCTCTTTGTGGCCTTGTGGTTATTGACTGCATCGAACTTCTGGTCATCCTCGTGGCTCTTGTGGGTTTTCTGGTTAATTTCCTCCCAGGAGCGAAAGAGCGGTCAATTAACTGGCAGGCGAGAACTGTAGGGGTTGCATTTTTTCAATCCAGAGATTGAAGTATTCCCATTTGCGATATCATTTATTCGTTCTTACATAATACACTTGCATCCTGTCGTATTGCAAGCGTGGGCCCTTCCCGGCTGGGCGCATGTTTGCCTACTCATTCTCGTTGCTCCGTATTATGGCCTGGCAATATGATAATGACATGCACAGTAATATACTGTGCATGGGAATGATTCCACAGAGGCATGAGAGAGAAATGCATAGTACAGTGCGCACCCGGAGGAATGCGTGATTGTAAGATAATATTAGACTCCTCACAAGGCCAGTGGATAAGAAACCAAGACATGAGCTGCATCATGTGGCCGTGCTCGTGGGAATGCCGAAGTTTGCTGGAGGTCCAGACCTTTCGGTCTATTTCTGTTTTCTGTTTTATTTATTTAATTATTTATTTATTTTCAGTGTTTTATTTCAGCTACGCCACAAATGGCAATTGCCCTTCATGGCCACCGAATGTTTCGTTTCCGAGCGGTTTGCGATAATGAACCGGGGAAGGATGCGCTCAAGGGTTTTCGTTTGATCTTTTGCCTTTTCTGGCCGTTAAAACAGGGCTGTACCACCGAAGCAAAAGAGGAGGCGCAAAGAACTAAGATTCTGGAGAACAGCCACAAGCGAGAAGACCAAGAGAACGGCCAGGGTCCGGTGTCTGCTGACTAGATCATGCAGTGCTGTGCCTTGCTGTTTCTGGCGATCGACCTGCATCTGCCTCGGCCGGTCGTGGGTTGGTGCTTACTTGTTTGCTGCGCTGTGCTCATATGTACGAGGTATCTCACATACCTGCATGTCTCGTTAGTCACAGCAAAAGAGGTAGAAGTGGGTTCCTGCCTTCTTAGACCAGCCATGCCAGGTGTCGTGACTCCCCGCGTGGCTTGAACAGTGGCTGGTTGGCCCTTTTCCAGACCTGCAGCTTGGCAGCCCCGAAGCTGCAAGCGGGGATGCGCTGTCCGATAGCTACAGGGGCCAGGCCAGCCAATCCTCCAAAGCCGTGCAGGACCGCCAATCAGGGCGCTGTTTCATGCAGGGTACTGCTGCCGACTTCCCCGTTGCAGGGCTTTGAGCGCAGTCCTGCCAATCCTAAAGCCCTGTATTCTGCTGCCTGAAGCAACAGCGTGGTATTCTGGACCAACGCCATTCTTAACTCCCTCCTATTCGCTTGCCGGCAAGGCAGACTTGGAAATAGTCCACGTGAGCCGTCTCAAGGATCCCAATAGACAGCCCTGTTTTCCCGCTTTCTCCAGCCTAATCTCGGCACCTCTGCAGCCTGTTAGCCAGGCCTGCTTTGCAGCGAGCAGATCGCCAGACACGGTCACCGAGCGGAGAAAGTCCCACCAGGAATGACGTACGTAGAAAGCCAGCCAATGCCGATCTGACCAGGCCATTCTCTGTCCAATTCGTGTCCATTCGTGCCACTCGTGCCAATTCGTGGCCATTTCATGCCGTGCTCCTGAATCCGCTGCAGCCTGCATCCTGGCTCGCTATTCGTGTCTTGGGTGTATTGTATCCTGCAAGGGTGCGTGTCTGCGCCCATGGTTTGTGAAGCCTTCCTCAACCGAGGTTCTGTAAGGGGGGTGCTGTTTGGAAACAATTTCATTTGTTTCTGCATTGCATGCTCCTGCGTGCTGCTGCGTGTGTATGTCTCGGCAGGTCTCTCTCCTCCATTCGCTCTCTCTCTTGCTCGGCATTCATGTGCAAGCCTTGTGCCCGACCAACACCCTCTACACCTCGCTATCTCGGCCTTCCAAACTCTCGGCACGTTTCTGTTTTTCGCCTCTTGCTTTGCGAGTCTTCGGAATTCGTCTGCTCTCTGCACCTTGTCCTTATGCGGTGGCTCCCTGCGTGTCTCGGTCCACTCTGTGCTCCCAGTAGACAAAGCACAGGCTCGTATGAGTCTGCTCGCCTCCTCGAACCACGGCCTGTCTCCCCGTCTGCCCTTGTCCACGGGGAACGCGACCGAGCCCCTTTACTGGCCGCCCGCAAGTGTACCTTCTACGCCGATCTCGATCTACTCGTATCTCCCCCCTTATCAACAGCCGGTAAGGCCAAGACCACCAGGCTGGGGCCTAGTTGGTCAGGTGCACAACGTAGGACCACCATCACTGCCCGACGAGAAGAGGATGACTCCGCGGGGACCCCTGTCCCATGCTGCCAATGCTTCTAGTGCGTTTCTGAGGTCCTTCTAGCGCCTGGCATTAGCGGCTTGGATGGCCCCCCTTTGAGCCTCGTTGGCCAGTGGCCGCCAGTGGCCGTTGTCGCTTCGTCCCCATCCTGCCCACCTTCCTCCTCGTCAGCATCAGCCCTAGAATTGCTGGTGGGGACGGCCTTGTCTTGGCCTGCTGCATCCCCCAATTGTGTGTCTCGAGTGTCCGTCCAACCCCAGTCCGGTACCCCCCCTTTCATGCCGTACATCGTCATAGGCAGCAGTTTTATCAGTGGGACTCACCGACTAACTCTTTTGTCTGTCCTTGTTTCTCCTGTGATCATTTGCTCCTTGCTGCTCCATGCTCGCTGCTTCTGGATTCGTGTATATAGCCTGGCCATCCCCCCCTCTGGTCGACATTTTTTATTCGTATCATTCAATTAATCGACAACAATCAATCAAGCATTTGCATCAAGCAGTCAATCAAGACAGTTCCACAGCAATTCCACAGCATCACCGTCAAAGTCACATCTTGCTTTGACACATCCAAGCTGAAGCTCCTCACATCTACTACTTCTTCTACCACCACCACCAAAATGTCTTCCACCAGCTCTTCTTTCTCTGCCTCTACCCTGAACAACAACCTCACTCGCTCAAGTACCATGTCGTCCGAGACCCTCGACGACTTCCAGGCCTTCCGCGCTGCCAGCGGTCGCCGCTCCAACTCTACTCGATCTTCGTCATCTGCCAAGTCTGTCTTCTCGGTTACATCTTCCACCTCTGCATCATCCAAGAAGGGCGGCCAGAAGGAGAAGGCCCAGAAGAAGGTCAACGTCTACACCACATGTGGCCGCCACAGCAATGAATGGCTGTTCAGCGGCTGGACCTCGCCGTTCCGCCGCAACTAAAAAGAATGGAAACCAACAAAAAAAAAACCAACAAAACCCTCGATAATTGTTTTTTCCCTCTTCTTTCTACTTGCTGGCTGGCTCAGGCAAACCTGTTCTTATTACTTGGCACACCAAAAATGGCACCAGCTGCTGTTGCTGCACGACATGGACGACGAATGATTTTTTCATACTTCTTTTTTACGATACCAAGAAATATCCAGCATCTTCTCGACAGAGTTGGGTGTGTTAGATTGTTTTCTTCTTTTTTTTTAACTGTTTCTTTTCTCTCCTGTACACTTGTATAAAGACTGTACTCTATTAGCTTAGTATCATAATTGGAAAAATCCACATTCAAATCAATTGAGCAAGCCTGCAATGTGAAAATACGAGCAATGCTACCAAAAAAAACTGCGAAATGAATTGGGAGACGAGTCAATGCTTCGAGAACGCGAAACACCACAGGCGGGCCAACAGCCAACAAAAATAACACGCAATTGACAATACACAAAACAATTTTCGGACGTGTGCGTCTGACATGCATCCTCATCCCAAATGCGTACCAAGAAACACGGCTGCCTGATGTCAGACCGACATCCCCGCTGGAGGTTGGTGCCGCCAGCCAATGGCAGAATCAAGACCCCACACTTTTACAAGGAGTTAAAACAATTCAAAAATAAAACTAAATAAACGACGCTAGGATGGAATCCCAATTGGTGATACCCCAACAACTTTAGCTCCAGCATCAACTTTTTCCTGCCGTGCAACCCCTCCTCCTCCGCCCTTTCGGCCACGACAAAAGTTCACACAATCCACACGCCACAACCTTTGACGCAATCTCCTATCTGAATCGATCGATCGAGATTGTGGCTTTAGCTGTTTTTGTTTCTCCGTCCTCGACCTCGACACGAGAGCCCCAACAGGCTCTAGTCTTCAAACACAATGGCTTCTGCAGACTCGCTCGCCAAAGAGCAGCCGACGGCCCAGCCGCCAGTGCGCCGGGCCAAGAAGCCGTCACAGGCTAAGACGCTGTACCTGATTGCCTACAACTTTGTGTCGGCGGTGCTGTGGGCGACGGTGCTGGGCCGCACGGCGATTGTGGCCTGCATGCGGGGGTATCTGTTTGTGCCGCTGGCCGTGGACAGCTTTGTCCGCTGGACGCAGACAATGGCATTGCTAGAGGTTGTCCACTCTGCATTAGGTAGGCACTCTCCAGGACGGCGGCCCTCGGTGTACGCTCGCTAACCTCCAGGAATCGTTCGCGCCCCCATCTTGACCACCGCGATGCAGGTCGCCAGCCGGCTGCTCCTCGTGTGGGCCATTGTCTTCCCGTTCCCGCGCGAGACCACGACAAGCCCCATGTACACGTCCATGCTGCTCGCCTGGAGCTTGACCGAGGTCATCCGGTACGCCTACTTTGCGCTGACGCTGCAGCGGCCGGTCCCGACGTGGTTCACCATTCTGCGCTACAGCACCTTCCTCGTGCTCTACCCCGTCGGCATCTCGTCCGAGGTGTGGCTGGTGTGGCTGGCGGCATCGACGCCGAGCGCCGCGGCGGCGCTGCACCCTCTGTACCCCGTGGCCCTGTATGTGGTTCTGGCAGTCTACGTGCCCGGGTCGTACATTCTGTACACGTACATGCTGGCGCAGCGGAAGAAGGTGCTGAAGCGGCTCAGAGCGGAGGCGACAGAGGAGAAGAAGGCGCAATAGAGAAGGACGTTGCGGCGGAATAAGAAAGGATAGGAAAAGACAAACAGCTGGGCGAGAGTTGCCATAGGGATAACGTCACGGCAACCTACAGGGCAAGCGTATAGATAGATAAAAGCAGCAACTGGTGTATCATTAAAAGCATAGCATAGAGGAACAAGCAAAAACGAAGCAAACGAAACAAGGACAAATTCCATCCCATGTCCCATTAAAGACTGCATGACCGAGAAACAATAGGTTTCAACCCTTCCTTGATATATGAACGCCTCATGAAATGCCCATTCTTTCCTTTTTCTTTCTTCCTCGCTTTGCTCGTTTTCTTTCCTCGCTTTGCTCGTTTTCTTTCTTTCCTCGCTTCACTCGATCTCGTCTCTCCTCTTCTTCTCTCCCCGTTCCACTCCCTATCAACCCTGCATAACCTGCAGCGGCGTCCGGTTTGCTGTGCTGCTCTCATACCACTCTGTCCCCGCCGTCCACTCGACAATCATGTCCCGCGCGTCCTTCAGGAGCGAGCCATAGTTGGGGTTCTCCTTGGGGTCGAACATGCTCATGTGCGCCCGCGTCTCGTCCGTCGCCGCGTCGTTGACTGCTTCCCTCCACTCCCCAGAATGGTCCCGCTGCGGCAGGTTGCAGAACGTCCTGTCCCCGAGAAAGGCCGTCACCGGCAGCTTTTGTCGCTTCCGGTCGGCTTCCTGGGCAGTCTTGCCCAGGCGGGTGTACAGGTTGCCGAACCCGACGCCCAGCTGGTCGTGCACGGCCATGACCCGGAGAATACGGCTCCGCAGCACCTCGCCCTTGGCCAGGCAGCCCACAAACTCTAGGTGCGACGTCGCCCACGACCACCCGGTGGTGATTTGTTCGCGGTTGCGGTAGGCCGTCGTCGCGGCCACGGCCGCGGCGCCGCTGGCAAGAGCGCCCGCACCAGCGACCATGGCAATCTTTCCCCAGCCCCAGCCGCCTCCAGAGGCCGAGGACGACGACGCAGCAGCGGCAGCGCCTTTTTCAGCCTCTTTTTTCTTCGTCTCCGACGAGGGCAGCGCTGCGACCGGCGCTTTGCCCGCTGCCGCCGACCCCTTGCTCTTCCCCCACAGCGCCTCTGTCAGACCGCTAATCTCGGCCAGGGCCGCCGTCGCGGCCGCATACTGTCCCTCTGCGCCGTGGGCCACCACGCCGGGGGCGATCCCGAGGTACGGCGTGTCGAACCCCAGGACTCCCTGGATATAAGGGAACATGAGGGTGGTGAACTCGTGCTCGGGTTTTTTCTCAAGCTTCTTCTCTGGACCTGTCTCCTCCTCCGTCTCCTCCTCCTCCTCCTCGTCCCCAATACGTTTGTCGCCGACCAGCGACAGCAGCGCATCCGCCGCGACGATGCCGCCCATCGAGTGCCCGATCAGGATGCAGTGCACCGACGGGTCCACCGTGGGGGAGTGCGTCTTGGCCGCGACTTCAATGTCAATGACCTGTTCTTGCAGCCTGGATTCGGGGTCAGCCGTGGGAGATTTCCTGGGCGGTATCATAAAGAGGTTGGAGTGAGCTCTGCAGAGGGAAACCACCAGCCTGCTGCCTGCCACTTATCCTCGCCTATAGTCTGCCTCCAGGGCGGGGGGGGGGGGCTTACCATTCAATAAATCGTACAACACATGCCCCTAGATCTCCCCGCGTCTCGTACGTCGGGTACACGGCCACCCGGACATCCACCCGCGGCAGGGCGTGCGCCACCCGCTGCCGCAGCTCCTGCGAGAACTGCGAGTGCGCGCCAAACGTGTCGGCGCCGCCCTTGAAGCCGTGGATGAAGCAGAGGAGGAGAGTGCGCCTCATGGTTAGGTCGGTATCAGGTTGGTATCAGGTCGGCAGACTGAGTCTGGAGAGACTTGCAAAAGACCGAGGCCGAGGCGGACTCAGCTCTCGGAGGGTAAGAGAAGGCTGGCCGACAACGGACGACCAAAGGCTCAGGGCAACAGCGAGGAAAAGACTAAAGACAAGGCCGACAAGACCACACGCTGGCAAGTAACGGCTGTGCAACAGAAAAAAGGGTCGCCTGGTTCGTCTGTCTTCAAGGTTCGTCTGTTGCCTGTCGTTCCGTGTCTCTAGCCGTGTCGTTGTTCTTGTTCAGTGGGGAAGAGTGGGGCTGGCCGGATAGGCTGGGCAGCATATGATCAGACACTGTAAAGACACGGTGAAATGATTTAACGCAGAGCCTCGCAACAAAGACAGTGATGACACCACAGAATGCAATATTATTCACTTGGCTCTATTTTTTTCTCTAATGCCCTATTCGCTTGCTAGATTTGATATAAATTTTCGGGGGTGTCTGCTTTTTTTGCCTTGCTCTCTAACTTTTGAGAGGGATTGCCCTTCAACAAAGGCACACGCTATTTTATACACATATATAACACAGAAACATATAACACAGAAACATATACAAAGAAAAAAGAAAAGAAAACGCAACGTATCTGAACAAATGATATACACTCTCCTCTTGGGTCGACTGCTCTCACAGCAATCTCTTTCACCCCCTAATAGTCGTCCACATACCCAAACACCTCGCTGACTGCCAGCGTGTTGGCCCGCAGACCCATCAGGGCCATAACAATGCCCGCCACATCGACCAGCAGCAGCAGCGCCGCCGCCAGCATGAACCGGGGGTTGAACACCCGGTACAGCATCAGGTGCCGCCGTAGGTGCGCCGCCCACGTCATCGTCGCCAGCGCCTCCACGGCAAAGTATGCCACAAACACGGCCAGGGCGCGGCTCGTCGGCGTCAGCAGACCGCCCCGTCGCCGGGGGCCCGTCTTCCACAGCACCAGCAGGGGCACAGAGGCCGCCGCCAGGATGTGGCCGGGAAACGTGTTGGCCACAACCACCAGCGGGCTCCACGGGTACCGGATCGTAAACAGCGGAATGAACGCACTGTCCCACTGGATGCTGCTCAGCGCCGCCTGGTGGCCCGTCGTGAAATAGTGGAAATTGGCCAGCATCGCCAGCACCACCGGGCCGATCACAGACAAGCCACGGGCCTGGCCTTGCGTGCCAGTCTCGGTCCCCGACGACTCTCCGCCGTCGACTTCTTCCTGGCTGCGGTCACCGCCCTTTAGCAGGTCCAGCAGCTCAATGAGCGACATGATCTGCCACAGCATCAGCGCCATCGCGCCAGCACCCATGGGCTTCGACAACTGCACCAGTGCAATCACCAGGTTCACCGGCAGCAGCAGGTATCGGGCGCCATGGGCATTGGCATAGCCCAACACCGCCACCTGTGCCCGGCTTGCCCGTCCGCCCGCTGCGCTCGCCGTCACCCGCACACACGGGCCCGCCCACACAAACGCCACCGTGCCCGCCACCAGCGCCAGACCCAGCACCATCTGCGCCAGGTACACCGATGCAGTTTTCAAGGCGTGCGGCGGCAGACCCACGCTCGCCAGCTGCTCCTCAGTCCACCACCCGCCATTGTCGGCCGCGTCGAGTGTCCAGTACACGGCCGCCATGAACAAGCCGCCGCGCATCACCCAGCCGATCCAGACCGGTGCCAGTCCTTCGTAGGACAGCGTCGGCTCGTAGTAGGCACGCACAAACACGGGGAGCAACCACGACACCACAAAGGGGATGAGGAGCTGCCACGGCGCCGATGTCGACGAGTTGGCCGATGCATAGTAGGTTGACTTGCAAAAGGGCATCTGCTCCTCGCGACACAGCCGCGAGTACGATGCCACCCAGCCCAGCACCATAAATAGGATGGCATGGTAGATGGCGAGGGCCCGGTCGGCCGGGTTGTTCAGGCGCACAGCCGCCAGGGCGGCCACGACGCCAAACGTTGTCAGGAAATGCAGCAGAATGCGGTCTTCCCAAATGGTAAACGAGTTGGACGCGAAGCCCAGAGACTGTGCAACTGTGAAGATGACAGCCATCCAGCCCCACACGGTGTTCGGCACAAGCTGCAACAGCCGCCGGCCGCCGCTGACGCCCAGGAGAGACGCTGATACGGAGAGCGTGCTAAACACCGCAGCAGCGCCGGCGCCGACCACAAACCATGGCTGGCCGTCGCTGCCCTTGTCGCCGCCCGATGTAAGCAGGGACCAGGCCACGCCTAGTGCAAATGCAGGAGTGCCGGCGGCCACGCCAGACACCACGAGTGACCTGTGCAGGTGCTGAAGACGCTTCAGGCTCTTGTCGTCCTCGTCCTTTTCTTTGCCAGCATCTGCCCTTGTTGCAACAGTTCCATTGCTCTCGGACGTGGTCGTAGGCTCGGCCAGCTCGCCCTGGAGCTCTAGCATTAGTTCGGCATGGTCTAGAGTCGGGTCCTCCACCAGTGCGATGTCGTCGTCTTCGTTGTACCGGCTACGGGATGCGTACAGGAGCAGCGTCACCACACCCAAAGCCATAATCACGATGCCGAGCACCATGCTGGGCACGTCGAAGCGGGCCCACAGGTCCTTGCAGACGCGCAGGTTGTCTGCCTGGAACTGCGCCAGTGCTGCATATGCGTCTGCCATGGCTTGTTTCCGGGCCGCCTTTGAAAGCCGCTGGCTGTTCAAGCTCGTCACGGCGGGCGCAGGAAGGACAGGGTGGTGGTGGCTGGACGTTTCAATACCGCGAGCAGCAAAGTACGATGCCTGGTACCGGTTGATGCCTGCCGCCGCGATTTCGCCAACCGTAGCCAGGTTGGCCCAGTCGTCATTCGAAGAGCCGACAAAGGCCTCCTCGATCGGCCAGCCGAGGTTGTTGTAGGGGATGGGGATGCCCAGCAGCAGAGAGAGCGTGGGCACCAGGTCGATCTGCTGGACGGGGCGTTCCTTGGCCGTGGCGGGAGGCGTGACAAAGGCCGGGCTGGTACGGCCAAACTGAGGCCGCTTGGAGTACATCCAGAGCGCCGCTTCGATCTCGTCGTCACTCTCACCGCCGTGGTCGCCCTTGCTGTCCATGCCGTGGTCGCCCATGACCACCAGCAGAGTGTCGTCATCGATGGTGTCCACCAGGCGGCGCACAAAGTCGTCCATCTGCTGCAGCTTCTCCGTCATGGCGGGGTGACTCGGGCCGTAGCGGTGGCCGGCATGGTCGACGCCCAAGCAGTGGCCAATGAGCACATCCCACTGGCGGCCCGCAACCGCCTTCTTGTTCGCTTTTTTATCCTCCTCTATCAAGGGGAAAATGTGGTCGAGAACGCCATTGTCGACGGTGTGCAGGTCCCACACGTTGAAGCTGTCGTAGGCGTGGCTGATGTTGGCCTCGAAGTAGCCTGGGAACAGGGCCGTCCAGGTGTCGTCGCCAAGGTGCACAATCTTCTTATTAACGGAGCGCAGTTGGCCCAGCAGATTGTCCTCCTCGATGGCTGTGCCGGCAAAGTTGCTGCCCATGTCGATGAACGTCGGCAGGGTGCCGGTGGTGAGGCCCTTGAGGCGCTGGAGGGTCGTCGTGGGAGGGTCGGCGATGAAGGGCCGCAGGAAGGCGTTCTGCGGTTGGGAGACGGCTGTTTCGTACAGGAAGGGAAAGGCATTGTGGAACTCGGCGTCGTCGCTGACGGGGACGGTAAAGTCGTAGCGGAGGGCGTCGATCAGGACGACCACGGCGCGGTCGAAGGTCTTGGGGTGCCAGCAGGAGGAGGGGTCCGAGGACTGGATGGTCTCCGCGGGAGATGCGTCGCACGTCGAGTGCTCGTCCAGAACAAGACGCGTCAGCAGGAAGCCCGACGTGAAGTACAAGACGCCGGCAAAGTGGATGGCCAGCAGCCACATCCAAAACGCGACGGACCACAGCCACCGCAGCTCGTAGGTGGCCTTGCGCGCGGCATCGCGGGCCACCCGTCGCTGTTCGACGGCGCTGGCAGCCTTGGTTGACGCTGCTGAGGAGGCACCGGCCAGCGTCCCGTCGTTGATCTGCTTTGCACGTTTCGCCGCGGCGAACTGGGCCGCGATGGCCTTGTACTCGCTCTGAGTCGGCTGCTTCGCCTTCTTTCGAGGCGTTTGTGGAGGAGCCATTGTGGAGGGCTGTGCGGAAGAGGGTGAAGCGACGGAAAAAATGGGGGAAAAAAATGAGAGACAAAGAAAAGAAAAGAGCAGGATAAGGCGACGACGAAGGAGGCGGCAGGGCACAGGTAAAGCAGGCGTCGAGGCCGATTAAGGAAGAGGCGAGAGGCCAGAAAGCCAGAAAGCCAACTGCAGAATGCAATGCTGGAAACAACAAAGGAAGGAAACAGCACTCAAAAAGGAACAGAGCAGACACGCGAAGGGCGCTGGGCCATGTCTGCCAGCGGCAGAGAGTGGGAGGGGGTGAAGGCGAGAGAGACGAAGGGACGGAGGAAAGAGGCTCTGGAAAAAACAAGAAGCGGTGATGCTGTACGTCGCCGTCCCAAAGGCCGAAGAGAAAGCGCCGGCAGGGGAAGGGAACAGCTAAGCTTTAGCGACTGTAATTTTGATTCGGGAGGGGCGGCCCCACCACAGGTCTGCTGGCCCCAAAAAATAGGCGAATAGAGAGCCGCCAATTGATGTGAATACGGTGCCTACAGTGTGCTGCGGAAATGTTCGTGAAAAGAGGCAAAGACGGCTGGCAGAATAATGACGCATTCATTTCCGGAGAGTGGATGAGACAAGAGAGTGTACAAGTATATAGCAAGGCACGTCGGCTGGCAGACGGGGGCTTTTTTCATGACTAGCACGCTCACTCAAAGGAACAAATGAGAACTTGGATTTGGTCAATACTATTAAGCAATAGAGAAGAATATAATATCGTTATGTACAAAATGAGAACTACACAGCATGGGGGCGTGCATCCGGCCCGCTGACACGGTGTAAAAGGCGTGCCAACTAGCCAGGTGTGCTCGTTCGTTTCGGTCATTGGTGTGCTGCAGGCGTGTATGTTCCTCCGACTAAATGTATGTAGATCACGGACAGGTAAGAGATGCAGAGAAAAAAGGTTGGGGGAGGGGGAGGGTATCGGGGGGAAGGCGGAATGTGCCGAAGGCCGAAAATGTCTGAATTGGGTTCATTCGGCGGCTGATGTTGGTGTGTGTCGAGGAACAAGGCGCGGTGGTTGTGGTTGTGGGTAAGGGCCATGGAGTTGTCAATTGGTTGGAGACTGGAAAAAGAAGAAGCCAGATGATAGACGAGGCTGAGCAGAGAAAACATGAACAGGAATACGCGAAGACGACAAAAGTAAGGCAAGCTGAAGCAGGACAGAAACGCTTTAGTGGTATTCGCTCTTCTCCTTCAGGCCGCCAATCTGGTCAATGTCGATCGAGTAGAACTGGCTCTTGCTCTCCTTCTCGTAGGCTGGCAGCTGCTCCTCTTCCTGGGCCAGCGGCTCCATGCCGATCGAGGTGTCTCCCACGCGGACCACCACCACACGGCCGCTCTTGGGACGGCCGTTCTCGTCAGCCTCGTCGGGGAACGTGATGCGGATCTCGGGCACGTTGTCGGGCGAGTACGGAGGGGACTCGGGGTTTGCCAGCATGGGCTGGCCGTCACGGTTGAAGATGACGAGCGAGCGACGACCGTTAGCATCGGACGTCTGGATGGTCAGGCCACGGGGGTTGTGGCCAATGTTGCTGTTGTTGTTGCTGTTTTGCATGGCGCGGATGCCTTCGAGGCTGTCGACGCTGTCCATGCTGTTGCGCTTCTCGTACTGGGGGAGAGTGAGCTCGCGCTCGCGACGCTGCTTCTTGGCACGGCGGAGCATCATGAGGATGCCCACGAGGCCGAGGCCGACGAAGACCAGGCAGAGCAGGGCAATCATGGCGGTGATGCCCGAGGAGGACAAGCCGTCAGAGTCGTCATCCCGGATGGCCAGCTGGCCACGGGCCAGGATCTGCTTGAAGGACTGCATTTTGGTGGCTTGTTTGTTTGGTGAAAGGGTATTGGAATAGATTCCTGTGACGAGTGAAAGAATGATTGTTTCGAATTGGATGTTGAACGTTAATGGTGTCGTTGATTCCCGTCAACGGACTTGCGGCTGAAAAGTGACGATGGAAGAGTGACCCGAAAAGCGACCTGCGCGAGCAATAACAAAGACAACTGGTCAGCAACGAAAGCACGCATCATGGGGCCCCAAGGCCGCCGTCCTCCTGCATCCACCTCTCGCCAGCGTGTGGCCGGGCCTCACGTAGGGAGGCCCAGCCTTCGGGGCCTCGATGTGCCGGCACACATTCCAGCGAAAGGCGGCGTTTTGGTGCGGACTCACAGATTGGCAAACACGTAAAAGACGGTGGTCGGGTTCGGGGCGGTCGTTTGTTGTATAGAAAAAAAAAACACTTCAAAGAATCACAGCTCTTGAATTGTTCGGGATGCAAAAGAATGACGAAGTCGAAGTCGAAGACAATGGAAAAAGACTGGACGGATTCAGCTAAAAAGAGTGAAGCTGAAATCCAAAGGAAGTTGTTTGGGTGGTTAATGAATGTCTGCAGTTCGTCAAGAAAATGACGGACTCGCGGGAATGATCGTGGTGGTTGAAGAGAGTGACTGGAAGTGAGGAGTTTGAAATGAGTGAAAACCCTCGTCGTCGGAACCTTGGTTGGGAAACAAAGAGAAAGGAAGAGAAAGTCGAGTGGTGAGAGCGAGAAAAAGGAGCAAGAGCGGACGAGCGAAATTTGGGGCCAGACAACACCACCCACAACCGCCCAAAAGCCCAAGCCCACCCACAATGGCACTCGAGAAATTAGACCATTGCCAAAACGGGGTCTAGCGCTGTTGATGGCGGTTCACACAGCCTTCAGGGGTTTTGTGGTGCCTTGGACATAGCTCTGGCCAATCACGAGCGGCCGGGCTACTATGATGAACGGGTCTCAATCTTGGCCCAGGCTTGCTATTTGCTGGCCCGTGCGGCTCTCCCACCAGCGTGCCTGGCGGAGGTGGGAAGAAACAACCCAAATAAAACGGCCGCTACAGGGGTTTGCAGCAAATAGTGAGGGCGATAGCGAAGCGCCAGAGCAGTGGGGCGGCTGCAGCGTGGGATTGCAACGGCACGGTTGGGTTGTGACGGCGGAAGACATAAAAAACGGAGTCTTTTGAAAACCGAAAAAAGTAAAGCAACGCAACGCAACGCAACGCAAGCAAAGAAAAATAAGAAGAAAATAAAATGAGAAAGTTATTCCCATCTTGTCTGTTTTGTTGGAGAGCAAAAAAAAATAAAGGGGATCGCAGTGGGATCTGAGGCCGGTTCTGATGCATCTGATGCCTGCAAAGCAACCAGTATTAGTAGTGGATGCAAACTTGCAAGGAACGAACTCTTTATCGTAAGTCATTAGGCGTTAATGCGTAGATAACTCGTCTTTAGTCCTAGCCGTAGTGATTTCCTACCATCCAATCACTGGAAGAGGCTGTGAAGCGGTCATCCAGCAGACAAGAAAGTCGTTGCCATGTTTGGTGAAGCAAAATGTGGTTCGCACCCTCGGGCATTAGATAGGAAGTATCTGGCTACAGGTGTCAGTCTAAGTATTCACTTGAACATGCCCCAGTTACAGTTGAGCCTTTACCTCTCTGTAATAAACGACCAGATCGGTTGGAAACGCATTCCACCAGGGCGACCTGGAAAGGCGCTCGGGACTGGGGGTGGATGGACACGGCAGCAGACGGCATGGCATGCAAAGAGATGGATTTGCAGTGGCAGCGCAGATTAATACTGTGCAGACGGTGCAAGGCAGAAAAGCGGCACAGAATCCCATGCGAGATATCTGGCAAGTTGAAACATGCCCCCATCCACGTTCGCAGCCTGGGGGGACTTTGGCTTGCACAGCCCCGGGGTGACTGGGTTGTGTTGTTTCAAACAAAAGAGAAAGAAACAAGTGTCGGCTCGGGCTGCCCCTGCTAACTAGAAGATTATCTTATTACAATCTTGTTTTGTCCCCTTTTCCGTCCGAGCTTTTCATCTGGTTTTCTAAAACAACCAAACGTTTTTGTCCATGAATGGGGCCGATAGCCCCCCCTGGAACCCCCATAGCTGATGGGGGGAGGGTTTCTTAAAGGGCCGATGCATCTTGCACGTCGTCATCCTTTCTTTTGCGTGTTCTGCATTGCCCTTTCGTTTGCATGCATCTCACGCAGCCTCTCCTTTGTTGGCTCCGGGTTGCCATAGGCCAAACAGCCTCTCCTTACACGCCCGCCTTTTTGGCCTCCACTCCGTGCCAAGCAAGCGAATCGTCTGCTTTGGCGACACATTGTTCAGTCCTTCCATATCTCCCTGCCGAGCATGTGCTGTGTCTTGTGGCTGCCGGCAGACAGGGAGCGCAAAGCTGAAGACGAGCCGGGTCCTCCATCCGGCCTCGTGTTTGCTGGCCAAGGACATGGTGATCCGCCAACAGCATCGACACATACGACTAGGCCGTGCCCTCTGCATTCATTAGCCGTAACTATGTCCAACGTGGCCTCATGCAGTTCGCCTTCTGGCATTACATTGGCGGTCGTCTGATTGCGCATTCAATACCCCCTCTCGCCAGGCTACCGTCACCAAGTAACTAACAATTTCACCCGTCTCAGTGCTGTTAACTTACGACGTCCCCATTTTTCTCATGTTTCTTGTTCTTCCCTTCTTACGGGTCGAGAGAGAAACACATCCTCTCTCCTCTGCCGTGACACAAAACACAGGCCGGCTCCAAGTTGAACCAAACCAAGGGGCTCTCGGGCTGAAGGGGGTGGAATGAGGGAGGTTAAAGGGTGTGGAGGGCATACTACTACAAGACAGTTGGACAGCAAGCGTCAAGAAAATGCGATCAAGTATGGCGTGCAGGCGAGCGAGCTTCCTTCAACAAGGATGACTTCGGAGTAAGAGGGACTGCTTGTTGCTGTCTCAAGGGCGACTGTGATACAGCAGCATTGCACAAGGGCCCACCCACGCGTGGGTGCAAAGCCTCAGTGTCCAGAGACGTTTGGGGAGGCGCAAAGGAAGAGGAAGCGCATCTAGAACAAGGGCAGACCACACACTCCAGGGAAAGAACGGAAAGACAGATACCCGGTGCAGTGTGGTCTTGCAGGCCCACGTTGTGTGTCGACCCTCAGAGCCCAGAAGAGGCATCAGAGCCGTTCCCAACCCCCTGCCGTCGTATGCAAGCCGTGGCATGCAAGAGCAAGCTCGATGCTGCGTCTCCATGCAGTTTTGTTTCTCCGCCACGACTTTCCTTGTGCATCCTCGCGTCCTGCAACAACCTCTTCGGCGGATTGTGTCCCCCAAAAGAGGAGGCATGCCCGTTTTGGTGGAGATCCAGCGCCTGGTCGGTGGTTTTTGTCATCGGTGTCGCCGCACTGAAGCCGGCATTCCGTGGAAGGATTGATCATCTTGGTGCCTGGAGTCTCACAGGTCTGCAAGGACAGAGCATTCGTAGACCCTACCAGAGAGCCAAAGGTTCTGGTTGACATATTTTAGAAAGAGCGAGGCTTCCCTTGTTTTTGTCGTCGCGGTCCTCGAGGCCGGCTTTCGACCTCATTCGCCGGCAGGCTAGCATGTCCGAGAGTCGGTTTGCTAGAATTGTGAGAATCCGCAGTGTAACGGTTTCTGGCATGACAGGGTGTTGAGAGCTGGGAAATGCATACTTCTTAAGTGCAGAATGGCATCAAGAGGCCGGGTTGGTTGCGCAACACGGCCGGCCCTCCCCCTTGCGTCAGTTGCACTCAGGCGTCTACATAGTAACCCGGTGTAATTAGACGGGGTGCCTTGTCTTCTGACTCCTGCTTTTCGATTACTGGCCTTCGTGCTGTCTCAACTTGGGCCCCGGACGAGGTCTGGAGGCGCAATCAGCTCTGCATGCCATCTGTTGTGTTTGCAGCCGTGGCTGCTGTGTAGCGGCAAACGCGACGCGTCCTCCTGCCGATGGCATCCACCCTGCTGCATTATCTGGCGTACGGGCAGCTGGAGGATGGGCATTTGGTACATCTTGCGTTGCCGCTGTTTTGTCTGGATCCATGTGTGCATTGCATGTTTGCATTTCTCAAGGCTCCGGAAGCCCTGGCCCCGGCGAGGGCTGCCTAAACTGCAACCTGCATTCTAGAAGCAGGCTGGCCATGGAAGGCCAAGGCTACACTTTCGAGATCCACAGTTCCGATTCAGTAAAGCCCCCGGCATGTCCAACGGCGCCGCTGGAATGAAGAAAAAGAACAGTGGTGCTGTCTTGCGGTGCTGTCAAGGAAATCAGCAATTGCGGCTGGGTGAAACAAGCACCCCGGAAGGAAAAAAAGGGTAAAACGGGGCATGCTGATGGGTACCCGCGAAATACTTTGCAAGATACCAAGCACTCGTACACTTGTTCTGCGGTCCGCCAGTGGGTGTGATTTTGGAGGCTCGTCTTTTGAGATAGAGTCGTCTTGCAGCGTCGTCTTGGATGCATCTGCCTTAGTCATCTGCGCCGCCTTGGTTCGCAGAGGCAGCGCGGCAGGGTCGCAGCAGGAGCTGGCGGGCAGGCGGCCAACAGGCCCCGAGCTGACATTTGCGGGCGTCGCTGGGCGCGAGCCGTTTTCTGCCCTCAACGTCTGCCACGCCCTTGGCTCGCTGTGTCTCTGCCACCCCTCCCTGATCGACCCGCCAGCTGGCATCGGTTTTTAGCATCCCGCCCGCGCGCGCCACCCAGGTCTTTGGGACGATCGCAATACCGCGCCAGATGCGCTACCATGTAGCTAGTCTGTAGTGAAGCTTTTTTGGGCCTTGTCTCTCGCCTTTTGGCCAGTTTCTTGCTTGCTCTGATGCCGAGTCACGGCTTGTGCGTCTGCCGTCTGTGCCTGCCTCTGCGCTTGCCCAACGCGACTGCCTCTCGCTCGCGTGCAGCTCCTTCCTTCTTTTCCTTTCTTTTCCCTCTTTCACTTGCTGTATCCCCCACACAACCTTATTTGTCTGCCTCCCACCATCCTCCACCTCCTTCCACCGAATTCGCCCCAATTCCTCTCCCCCTTGAAACTCTCAATCAAATCGCCGTCGCTCAAACCGTGCATCATCCTCTCGCCGCTGTCACAACTCACTTCTGTCCCCGCGCCCCCATCGTGTCTGCCCGCCCCCCTCCTCCGTGTGCGGTGTTTCTGTTTGTTGCCTCTTCGTCCGCCTCGCTCTGCTGCCGTGACCAGCCCAGCTAGAGACAAAGATCGCGCTACAAACGACCAAGCGGCCAGGTTAGAGGCCACAGAGGCCAGGTTGCAAGGCCAGGCCCGCAGACCACAAGGCCAGCCTTTTTAGACACTTCCTACGGCCCCAGTTTGCCGGCCAACTGTCCAGTTTACCTCTGCCGGCGGTCTTTTTTTAGCCAACGCTATCTGGGGGCCCTGCGTCCTGCGTCTCTTTGCGTCGCTCTAAATTTTGGCTCTGCAGACTATTTTGTTTGCGTTCCTGCTGTCTTTTCAGTTCCTTTTCTTCTTCTTCTTCTTCTTCGTTTCTATCTCTCTCCTGCTCGCTCGTCCATTTCCTTCCCTGTCCCTCCTGCCTGTTCTCTGGCTCGCCCGAGTCAACTCCGAGCCGGACTAGGGTATCAAAGAGCCCATTCTCAGTCTGGACCCGCATGTAGGTGAGTCGACCTGTCTTCAGCAGTTTCCGTCCTCTGCTCTCTCTTGGTGTTTCTTTGTCCTTTTGCTGTTCTGCTTCTTCTCTTATGTCTGTATCCGTCTCTTGTGCACCGCATCTGGAAGGCCCACCCTTCCTCTTCTTTTCCTCCTGGAGTGCGGTTGGCCGTACCTTCCACATCGAAAGCCCTCGTGCCTTCTTGTTCTTGCCCGTTTTGCCATCAGCCTTATCCCTAGTTAGCAGCGCCCGCGTCCCTGTATCTGTCGCATTAAACCCCCGCTTCCTGGCGCTACGACCACCCTCCACCACGCTATATTTCGGCACTACACTGTGCAGCCTGCGCTACTCTGCGCTACGGTGCTCCAACGCTCCTTCCTGCCCCAGCCTGCACAGTATCTTGCTCCTGCCTGACACCACCTCCCGTTGTCTCACCCCTCGTTCACACTGCTGCCCGCAATCGCTGGTGCCAGCAGCCCACCACCACAAGCCCAAGCCGGCCCACGCCAGCCCACGCCAGCCCAAACTGGGACAGACGAGCCAAACTAACTCACTGCGAGCACGCACGCCAGGCAACACTCTGCGCCAGCCAACCAACTCACCAACAAAAATAAGTCCTACCATCCCTCGCGATACCCACCCCCGACTCTCAACCCCATAAAAAACCCAATTCTCAGTAGGAGCAAAAAAAGGGTAAAAAAATAAAACGCCCCAAAAATTAAGATACGATCAATCCCAATCTCAACTCAGCATCGCATCAAAGGGAGCCTCGTTTCGCTCACCCTCGCAGGAGCAAGTTTCTTGCCTCCACGCGGCCCGCGCCTTTCTCTTCTTTCTTGCATCTTCTTTCATTCTCTCTTTCACCTTTTTTTTTCTCTTCTTTCTCTCTGCCCTCTCTTTTCGCCGCTCCTTCGCTGCTCCTATTATTACTATTTTTTTCTGCCCGCATTTTCTTTATTATTGGCTTCCAGCCTTTTCTTATCTACCTCCTCTCACCTCTTCTCCTCCCCTTCCCACCAGGCAAGACTCATTTTCTGCTGGGTTTACTTTTCGCACAGCACATACCGCCTCGCCTGTCTCCCTTCCTTCACCACTTCTCTTTTTTGCACGTCCTCTTTCCGCCCGGCTCCAGCATCGCTCTCCTTTACTTGCACACCTGGCAGCCTGCTGTCTCTTGCCGTGACAATGACTGTAAGTTTGCTCTTGCCCTCATCTTACCCTGCCCTCACGAGACCCTTGGTCTGGTCGACCTCGACTAGAGGCCATCTCCTATTGCCTGTCCAAAGACCTTGCTCGCTTAGTTACGTCCGCCTGCCTACGCTGGTCAGCTTGCCAGATAAGCACATGGCCAACTCGTACTGACCACCACTTCTTCCGTCCAGAGCCAATCCACCCGCTTTCCAGCCTACGCCTCGGGCAACTCGAGAGATGTCCCGGGCCAGCAGCTTTCTTCCAGCACATTCCCAACACCGAATTGGCAGCCAAACGGCATCTGGGGCAACCGCATCGCTACTATCGCCAACCGAGACACACCAGGAAGCTTGAGGAGTGAGTCCAACAGACCGGGACAGCACCCTTCCTAGAGGGCATGGGGAACCGAATGAGGAGAGGTGGTGTCAGGCTACATCTGCCTGTCATGATGCGCTTGATGGACGCGCCCGAGACTGTTGATGAAAGAGATGGTAGAGGAGGCTGCAATGTCCATTATGAAATTTGCTAACTTTTCGCTCTTCTCCCAACTACAGATGCAGACGAGAACTTCACAACCTCCCATCAGGCATCGTCAAAGGCCTTCACGACAGCTCCCGACTCCAACGACATGTGGGCACACACGGCGAGGTCATGGAACAATACGGGCACCACAAACTCGCGAAAGGCCTCGGCGAGCCCATCGCCCGCGCGCGTGCGCGATGGAACCCAATCCTATGACCTCCAAGGCTCATCTTCGGCCCCCTACCTGGCCGCGATTGGTCCTGGACCCAGCTTCGCGGGTGCACGGCCAAAGCCTTCGGGCTCGTCTGCTGATTCCAACGTTAGCATCCCCTTCAACCACCCATCCTCGCTACGTGATTTCGTGGCTGACAGTAACAAGGACGGCAATGGCCCTTCGGCATATGCAGCGTTTGGCTTCGATTCTGAGGCGTCCTCCACCAGAGGCCGCTCATCGCAAGATGCTTCAAACGTCTTTTCGACCCCATCTGCAGCTGTATCTGTTTCTGGTTCGTCTGTCTCTGCATCTGGTGCCCCGACCCCTGGCTCTGCCAATGTTGCCCCAGCTGGCACCGCTCTGCCATCTCTAGGCTCCTTCGGAGCCATGCAATCTTCTCACCAGGGCCACGCTCACCGCCCATCTCTTCAAGCATCGACATCCTTCCCATCTCCAGCAGCGCCAGCCAACTCGCTTCCCTACCATCGAAACTCCCAACCCGAAGACCAAGCTTCTCTAGCTCTCGCCGAAATGTTGCGCCATAACCTTGCCCTCGATGACCGGTCCGACTCTGCTACTGCCAACGGGGGCTTTGCTCCTGGCTTATCGGCGTATCCGCAGTCTTCGTCTTCGTCCTCCTTCCAGTTCAACCCCGGATCTCAGCCCTGGGAGGCCGCTATGGCTGCAGGAAATGCAGTTAGAGCGAACGGCTTTGGCACATATGCACCCGACGGTAGCCATGTCGATTCCCTTACTGCTGCCGCTCTTGCTGCAGGCCGGCAAAGCATGGCTGGCCTCGACCGTGGCCCGACACCTGTTGGGAGCTCATACCGCCAAATCAACTCTTCGCGAAGCATTGGGACACCTTCGAGCAACAGTGGACCGTGGAGCCGACCTTCGTCATCGCGTGACCCAAGGGTAACTGGTTTTTCGGAGACTGGAGTCAATGGCCTGGCTGGCTTGCAACAGCGTCCTCCATCCCACGTGTTCATGAATGACCAGCAGCAGCAGATTGGGGCTTCATCTGCTGGTCAAAACCTGTTCGCCAGCAACATTCCTCCATACCCTTTCTACAACACGCCATTTAGAGGCCCCATGCCAATATCGCCGTTGGGCATGCCAGTCGGAACTACCTTGATCCAGCCACCACACATGCAACAGATGTCTCGGGACAAGGACCCGGCTCGTGCATTTAGAAGCCCGCTTCTTGAAGAATTCCGGTCGTCGAAAACGAACCGGAGATACGAGTTGAGGGTAAGTCTTTTCCTACGTAGTAGGCTATCTGTAACTTCTTTTTGTTTTTCCTTCTGCTTTTTCTTTCGCTGCTATGTGTTCACTTTGCGTGGTTTCTCGTCTTTATTTTCCTTCCTTACCTAACACATATCTATTTTTCAGGATATATACGAGCATATCGTTGAATTTAGTGGTGACCAGCACGGCTCTCGTTTCATCCAGGGCAAATTGGAAACTGCCAACAGCGATGAGAAGGAGCATGTCTTCCGTGAAATATCGTCTAACACCCTTGTTCTGATGAAGGACGTCTTTGGCAACTATGTCGTTCAAAAGTTCTTTGAGCATGGCAGCCAAGTGCAGAAAAAGTACCTGGCAGAGCAGATGAAGGGCAAGATGATAGATCTGTCAACGCAGACCTACGCCTGCCGTGTTGTCCAAAAGGTATTGTTTATTAGCATGTCTACTCTATTCTCGAAACATCATCAGGACTAACAGGATCACAGGCTCTTCAACACATCCTTGTCGAGCAGCAGGTAGAACTTGCTCAGGAACTGGAGGCCGATATCATTGCTGTTGTCAAGGACCAGAATGGAAACCACGTTGTCCAAAAGGTGATTGAGCTGGTTCCTCGTGAGCACATTGGCTTCATAATGGACGCTTTCCGCGGGAAGGTGAGAGAGCTGTCCTCGCACAATTTTGGATGTCGTGTTGTCCAACGGATGCTGGAGTATGGGTCGCCTGACGACAAATCCGCCATCCTATCTGAGCTCCATGAAAACACCCAGGACTTGATTATGGATCAATTCGGCAATTACGTGGCTCAGCACGTCATCCAATTTGGCAAGCCAAAAGACCGCGCCATGATGATCGGCAAGGTCCTAGACCAGTTGGTGCCAATGTCCAAGCACAAGTTTGCATCCAACGTGGTGGAGAAGTGCATTGAATTTGGCGCTCCGGATGACCGCCGTCGCATCCGTGAGGAGTTGAACCGTATTGGCAACGATGGGCAGCCGGTCTTGCAGGCAATGATCAAGGATCAGTACGGGAATTACGTCATACGTAAGTTGAAGCTAAACGACAGGATATTTTACCTTGCTATTCGTGAAAGTTAGCTAACCAGAGTTGCCATTATCTAGAGAAGCTGCTTAAACAGCTTAAAGACGAGGAGCAAGACCTTTTCGTGGAGGCCCTTACCGCCCAGCTCGGCTTGTTGCGGAGGTCCAGCACTGGGCGGCAAAATGCTGCCATTGAACGTCTAGCTGTCGCCATCGATGACTTGCCGAAGAAAAACACCAGCAACCACACTTCAGCCACAACAAAAGTAAACGGCGAATCCGCAAACCCAACCTCGCCTCAGCTTCAGGCCGACCAGACGTCAACCCCATCTTTGACCAACGCACCAAACACCCCTGAAAGCTCGACCCCTCCGAGCGTCAGCGCTGGGCCGGCTGGAGCATCAGCTGGTTCCACCAACACGGCGAAGGGCAGCTCAAAAGCTTCAGAGTCTCTTGACGGCACTGATGGCGACACTTCTACCCCAGCTATTACGCTTTCGACATAACTTTCGCCAGATGCACGTTGGTTATCCGTCTTTCAACGAAATAAACGAGAAGCACGCGACAACCAACCATCCTATGCATCAAGGAGCAAGGCAAATAAAGTGACGACTCGACAGTCCTAACAGAGCTGTTCAGGGCGTGGACTGCAAGTGCTTGAGGACCACCACATATGGCAATACCAGAATGGCAGCAGTATCTTGCACATACAAAACATCTATGGCAGACCAAAGAAAGTCGCATCATCCATACGCGGGTAGCATTCATCTTCTACACACAGCAGCCCGGTTTCTGTTTCATAATTCACACGTTTGATCTCATTGTCCTTTTTTTTTTTGCTTTGCGGCATGCGACACAACAAAGGGGATATTTAACAAGGCTGTTTCTCTCTGTTTGATTTGAATTTTATAAGGCACACTTTCAAAGGGTTTTTATTTTAACGTGGGACACGGCGTCAACGATCTTTCGGTTTGCTTTCTTCGTTGGATGGAAACGACACGCTTTTTTTATCACGGCTATTTATTTGGGGACACGAAAAGCCACGGATACAGCAATGGATGGGAATTGAGGTCTGGCCCAGGAAGGGAATCGCTGGGTGTGATATCATTACACAGAAGAGAAGTGATCTCTGTCTTTTTTTCTTTTTTTTTACATTTTCTTCTCTATTATTTCCCCCCCGCCCCCTAGTTTCTTCTCTTCCCCTTCCTATACTTGGACCGTCTTTTTCATTATTTCTTCCCTTTTTTTTCCTTTATTTCCTAACTTTTTTCCTCTTCCTCTCTTGATTCTCCCTTCTGCCGTGTTGTTTCTTGTTTCTTCTGTTCCGTTATATCTGAGATGTACAAGGGTGCTACTTACCTGCCTTAAAAGGGACCGAGGACTATGCGACATGTCCCAGCCATATTTCACCTCGCGCGATGCTTTCTTATTTTCTTTTTATAAACAAAACGCACAACTAGTTTCTGTTTTTTTTTTCCTTTATACTCATGGTCAGGCCGGACACGAAAGGGTCTTTTTTGCTTTTTTACAAGCAAATAAGAAAAGGAGGAAAGAAAATAACAAATGGTTCATTGGGGAGTATTTCTTCGCCTTCTTTTTTTTTTAATTTTTTTTTCGGTATGGGTAACTGCAGGAGTACAATGCTTTTTTTTTCAAGGAATTTCAAAAAGAAAACAACGAATACAGTCATCAATGGGAAACATCACTTTTACATGGGTTCTTTTCAATATCATGTTCTCTGTTTCACGTTTCTCTTATATCCATCTCCTCAAAAGAAGAGCAGATGTGTTTGGGGGTGGGTTGCATTTTTTTTACATGTCTGCCCTCGTAATGATGTATATTGCACAGCAATGTCAAAATAAAAAAAAGAGAAGATTGTCACTTCATATGCATGCTCAAACTGTAGTTCTCCCCGGGGAACAAAAAAACAAAACAAAAAATACGATGACGGGACAGGCACACACTATTTCCATACTATCCGTGTTTCCCAAAAAGATCCCCGCAGATGAAAGAGCAAAAGCATGCCAGACTACGCAAAAAAAAAAAAAAAAAAAAAAAAAGTAAACCCCATGTAAAGGACGATTCTGAACCTGCAGTTTCCCCTAATTTCGTATGTACACTCTGTTCGTAACTTCGGTTGGCTCGCATCCTTGTTGGCTCTGCTCCTCCACGGAAAGGACACGAGACGAGGCTGCCATTAGTTTGTGTGGCAATCCCCTTCCCTTTGCTGACACTTTAACTAACCACCAAAGCAAAAGAATAGAATAAATGTGGCCAAAAATAAAACGTAAATGTGGGTATATTTGAGGATAGGATGGAAGAAATGTGCGTAAAGTGTGAAATGCGTATTTGTTGCACCCGGTGGTTGACCCGCGTTTCTTGTGTCTCGGCCAAGGTAGTAGTAGTTGGTATGAGTTGGTATGCTGGAAGAGTCTTCGAAACCCCTAATCGAGTCGCAGGCTTATTGGTATTGTTGCATGGGATATGCGCGGCCAGACCAGCGTTGCCCATTAATTTTGTTGTTCCATTGCTTCTTCACTGCGCAACAGCAGCACCGCCTTCGGCCGGTTGGGCCGGTGCGTCATCCCATCCCCAGACCTTGGATAGGTACCGTTCCATGTTGACACGTTTGCCGCGCATCTCCACCATCCAAGGGTGCTCTAGCATCCGCCATGGTGTCGCACGCCGTTGCGATTCTTTCTCGAGACTATACAGTAAGCATTAGAAAACATACGCAGTGAGAATCAACAAAAAACAAGGCACTTACCAGCACTCAATAAAGTACTTGAAGTTGGCGCTCCAGAAGATGTTTGCTTCTGGCTCGTCCTTCAGCTTTGGGATATCCTGGCGAACAATGTACGTCAAGAGATCGATGAGACCGGCCCGAGGTTGCATTTCCGTACCGTCGGCAGGGAATGGGAAGCGGTGTTGGGCAACCTCAAGCAGTGTAACACCCGTAGACCAGACATCCGATGTGATGGTGTAGCTCTGGCCAGTGATACGCTCGGGAGCCATGTAGTAGCTTGTGCCGATGAAGGTGTTTGCTTCACCCTTGGTACCGAAGTCGCCTGACACGCCAAAATCACACAGTTTGACCTCGCCATGTCGGCACAGCAAGATGTTGGAGGGCTTAATATCACGGTGGATGATCTTCTTGGAGTGGAGATAGGTCAAGCCGTGCAGAACACCTTCAGCAATCTTGCCAAGGACCTTTTCGCCGGTGCGGCCACCGAGGCGCTTAACCTCGCGGTAGATACTGTCCAGAGAGCCACCTTCGCAGAACTCCATAGCAATGGAGATGGTGGCCGTTGAAGGGTCGACAAAAGCACCGTAGTATCGGCAGATGTGTTCAGATGCGCATTCCTTATTGAAGCCTAGCTCCCGCACAATCTGCTTCTTGACATCCGGATCGGGGTTTGTTGTGATAATCTGTAAAGGAGGATAAGTCAGTACTGAAGAAAAGCGAAAGTACAAAAGCTCGTGACAGTCCTGGATGCATACCTTCAATGCAAAGACGGTCTTGCCGCCGTTGAGCTTGCACCGAGTGACGGCACCGCCTGCACCTTCGCCCAAGCCGCCCAGCTCCACAACTCGCTTCTCAAGACTGGCAATGCGCCAGCCTTCGTCGTCCAAGTCCTCAACATCCAGCGTCCGGGCTTTCTCGAGTGTCAACTGGTCAAAGGCCTCGAGGCCAGAGAGGCTGCCCTCACGCTCCATGCCCGCACCTCCATCGCTACGCTCAGAGTAGAGAGAACCAACCGCAGACACAGGGTCTGGTGTTCCCTGTGGCCGGCCAGACCCAATACCATACTGGCTGGCAAAGGAGAGTGCAGAGTATTGCGAGCCTGCAGAGGTGGGGTTGCTCGCTCGGCCATCTAGAGGGCCAAAACTGCCGGAACGGCTGTGTGCAGCACTGCTTTCGCTGCCGCCGGATGCACTCTGGAGTGTGTTGGAAACAGACCCGCGGCCAACGACCTGCTCGTGAGAGGTGACTTGGCTACCCATGGGTGTTGCAAGGTGCAGCACGGGAAGACCTGGCCGGCTGGGAGCCTGCTGAGGAATAGACAGGCCGACAACGGGCTTCACATTTGGCGAGGGCGGAATGGCAAGACCCAGCCGTGGTGCCCGCGAGCCGCCGCCAGCTCGTGCACCGGGTATAGCAGGACGAAGAAGCGGGACGTTGGCGGGCATCATGGGAACTGGAGATGAGGTAGCGGGTGGCTGGATCTGGACAGGGGTGATAGCTGCCATAGGTTCGTGGGCTGGAGCTGCTGCCGTGGGCTTGTAAGTGTTAGCAAGGATCCCGGGTCCAAAAGAGGGAACTAGAGGTCCGGTGTGTGGTCGGGTGGGAGCAATGAGCATAAAAGCTTACCACTGGTGCTGCCTCGCCGGCTGGCGGAGGAGCTGCTGGAGTCTCGTGCTCACTCATTGTGACTGGAGCTGTGAGGGTCAAAGGAAGAAAGGACGAGAACCCGCAAAATAGGTATACGGAACAGAGAAGAGAGGCGGTTGTCAATCAAGCTACCAGGCCTCTCGAGTCTCGAAATCTGCGCGGGTTTTCTCTCCTCTGCGCCGGGAATACGGCCGAAACTGGCGGCCCGGAGAAGCTTGCAGTGAGCCGGCAATACAGCTTCTGGATCCTTCGGCCGCAAGCACCAGTGGATCCTGGACAAACTGAGACCGGACAAGCTGCGTTGGGGTCGGAAACGAGAACAGCGTCGACGATAGTTTGCGGGCACGAGGCGGAACTGCTTGGCAGGATCAAAACGGAGGAAACGAGTCTCGAGGTTGGGGGTGGCTGCGAGGGGTCGACGAGCCAGGAGGATGTACTCGTATGGAAGAAGGGGCGAGTCAATGGTGGCAAGCTGGGACGGAGAAGAGAAGAGCAGACGCGTCGAGGACAAAAGAGGTGAGTCGAGTAGAAGAGGACGAGGTCGAATCGTTGGAGAGGCAGCTCGGCTTTGGCTGGGGGGGGGGGGGGGAAAGAGGAGCCAGGCAGGACGAGGGAGGCGAGAACCGCAAGCGAAAGGCAAAAAAGGACAAGACAAAGAAGGCACGAACAGACACGAAACGGGAAAGCGAACGAGTCCGGCGACGTGAGACGGAAACGTCAGTTATATTGAATGCGTGGAGAGAGACTTGAGGGAGGCGGGCGAGAGACGAGGAGAGACAAAGAGAGCAGGTTAGATACAATGTATGCAGAGCCTGTGGAGCCGCGATCGCACAGCATAAAGGAGACGGGCAGGAGGCAGGAAGTAAGGCAGAGAAGACGCTGCAGACGGGCTGCCACTGGCGGACAGGCTCTGGTGGGAACAGCGGAAAGGAGGAGGGGCCTGCAAAAGTCCTACACGCTAAGGCCCAAAGCGGCTTGGTGTGGGGAAACCGTTGGCGGGAAGAGGGGTGGCCAGAGACGGGCGCGGCGCCAGGAAGGCCAGGAAGGAGCAAAGGGGTGAGAGGGCGAGAGGCTGGCGAAGCAGGTTGGCGGGCTGGCGAACAGGGGCGGGTGATCTGAGAGCCAGAGTGACGACCTGTGGAGGCCCGTGGTGGCCAGTCAGTGGCCAGTGCTCGGCGGCCCAGCGGCGCCCAACACAGCGAGGGAGTCAGAGAGAGGTGAGTGACCAGCGCAGGGTGGCACCTGCGATGGGGAACATTGGACGCTGCTGGATACCGAACGGCAGCTGCGACCGATCCAGCGCTGGAAGCGACTGCCCAACCAGGAAGGCACAACCTTGGCATCTCCGTTCACAGGCTCGGCAAGCTCTGACACTTGGGGCGAGCACATTGGGGCAAGCCACACATTGGCAATGCACATCGACACCTCCATATTTGCGAGCATATTGACACACTCGTCTCGGCACTTTGGCACACGCTCTCGGGCGCACTCTCTGGCACACACACTGCTGGGTTAGCACGCATTGGCACGCAGGCGCTCGCAACGGCGGTTCGCACTCGCACGCATTCGCACGCATAGTGCGCACACCGCATTTCAGCCAGCTGCCGGGCAAAATGGAAAGTGCCTGTTTCAAAGGCATTGATCGCTGCTTTTCCCCGGGCGGCTGCTGACGCAGCCAGCGGGGCCACTCGTCCCTTCCATCCCCCCTCCATTTCCCCTTTCCCCTGTCTATGAAGACACCACCATTGCAGCCAGCGGCACAGGATACACACCGATACACCGCCCTGCTGGGCAGCTGGCCGGCCACGGCAGGTAGCTTGCAGGTCGCGCCTTCCTGCACTTGTGCACACGTCTGCGCACTTTCCTGCATGCCTGCCTCGCTTTCCTGCGAATCGCTGCAAAATGCCCACTCCGCTTGATGAAGGGAATGGCTGGCGCCGCTGTTGGGTGCCAATCAGCGGCAGCGGCGCCACTCCTTCCTGGCTGTTCTGCTGATTGCTGCTGATCCATTCACTGTAAGATCACGTCGGCTGGTCCTTCCGAGCCACCCAGCCTGGCCCCCATCTGCCAGTCGACTGGGACCGTCTTGCGCCGGATGGGACAGACCGGCCGCCGTGACTGGCCGCTGTACTGATCCTGCTCCTGCCTTTGTCTGCATCGGCCCTTTATTGGAAGCCATTACATACAGTGTAGCATCGCTGCCATGTCGGACACAAGTACTACCCGTACGGACGTAGAAAACGTCTTACAAAGTATCTCGCTCGTAGTATGTTGGCCGCCGAAAGGGCCAACGGCCAACGCAAAACTGTCCTACCCGACCCGGCGTCTCAAAAGCAGGATATGCGTTGTTTGAGACTTTCGTATTTGCTGTGACTGAATCCTGGCAGCTTTCCACATCCCAGCCTTTCTGGGAGCCAACTGTCTCACAGTTCTAATTCACCAGCAGACACATTGTATTATGTGATACGGATGCTCATGCATGAGGGGAGCTCCGGTTCTGCGTTGTATTGCCTCACTTACCCAGTGTACGGAATCAACGGAGTCGGATGAATCAGAAAAAGGTGTGCCGGCATCATCTCATCACTGGACGAAATGTGCTTGATGCCGGTTCGAGGCGCGCGCCTATTAATGGAAAATGGAGAAAAGGCACAGTGGAGACACCACGCTAGCCCGTATCTGCGTTTTGCCGCATCCCACCGCCAAAAAGTTTGAGCTCCACGTCCAAAATGATAGGCGAATGCAAGGAGGAGAAAAAAATACGAGTGAAGCAGAAAAAAAGTTCACCCCAAGAACCGGCCACACACCCTGCGACCCAATACCACGGTTTACTCGACGAGCAACCTGAAACATGAAGACCAAATCAGTGGCCGTCGAGGCCAAGAAGCGAGATGACAAGGCTCGCCGCAGACAACGGATACCCTCCCCTGCAAGCGCCGAGAGCGACTCCGAGTCTGACTACCTCGACAACGACGAACCCCGCAAGAAGCGCCGAGTCCACCAGCAGGAGAGCGACGAGGCTGAGGATGACGACGAAGATGACAAAGACGAGGAGGACGAGAAGGCTACTGGCTCTGGAGACTCCAGCGATGCAGGGTCGGATTCTAGTGCCTCGGAAGACTCTGGCAGCTCAGAGGACGAGTTGGAGGGTGAAGACGACAGACCAGACCGTCTGAAACGGACCAAGAGGCACAAGGCTGGCAAGGGGGCCGAGGAAGACCAGGAGGTCCCCGAGAAGAAACCCATGTTTTCACTCCCGAAAAGGTCAAGTGTGCTTGCCCAAACTATGACGGCCAAGAAGACCAAGGCATCGGACGCCCCCTCGGCGGCCCCAAAGAGGACCATCTCTGTTCCGACAGACCAGACGACAACCTTTGAGTCTCTCGGCGTCCAGCCATGGCTGGTCAAGTCGCTCAGCAACCTGGCCATTCGCCGGCCGACTCCCATTCAGAAGAGCTGTATCCCGGCCATTATCGACGGCAACGACTGTATCGGTGGCAGCCGCACCGGTTCCGGAAAGACGGTGGCGTTTGCCGTGCCCATCCTGCAGTCCTGGGCCACCGACCCCAGTGCCATCCACGGCCTCGTCCTGACGCCCACGCGTGAGCTGGCCCTGCAGATCTACGAGCAGTTTGTGGCCATTGCCGCCACCGCGCCGCAGTGGTTCAAGGTGTGCCTCATCACGGGCGGCGCCGACATGCGCCGGCAGGCCATTGAGCTGGCCAAGAAGCCGCATGTCGTCGTTGCCACGCCGGGCCGCCTGGCCGACCACATCAACACGTCGGGCCAGGACACCGTCGGCGGTCTCGGTCGGGTCAAGTTTGTCGTGCTCGACGAGGCCGACCGGCTGCTGACCAACAATGGCGACAACACGGGCAGCATGCTGCCCGACGTCGAGACGTGCCTGGGCATGCTGCCGCCGCCGGCCAAGCGCCAGACGCTGCTCTTCACGGCCACCGTGACGCCCGAGGTGCGCGCGCTCAAGACGATGCCGCGCGCGCCCGACCGCGCGCCCGTGTTTGTGTGCGAGATTGAGACGCAGGCGCCCGCCGTGCCGTCGACCCTCAAGCAGATGCACCTCATGGTGCCCATTGTGTACCGCGACCACTACCTGCACGCCTTCTTGACCACGAGCCGCAACGAGGCGCTGCCCGGAATCATAATCTTTTGCAACCGCACCGCCACGGCGACGCTGCTGCACCACCTGCTGCGCCTGCTGGGCCACCGCGTGACGGCGCTGCACGGCAAGCTGTCGCAGCGCGAGCGGACGGACAACCTGGGGCGGTTCCGTGCGGCGGCGGCGCGGATCCTGGTGGCGACGGACGTGGCGGCGCGTGGTCTGGACATCCAGGAGGTGGCCATGGTGATCAACTACGACGTGCCGCGGGACCCCGACGACTACATCCACCGGGTGGGCCGTACAGCGCGTGCGGGCCGGTCGGGCGAGGCGGTGACGATTGTGGGCCAGCGGGACGTGACGCTGGTGCGGGCGATTGAGGAGCGGGTTGGCCGCAAGATGGAGGCGTGGGAGGAGGAGGGCGTGAACCTGGAGACGCGGGTGCTCAAGGAGGCGCTGCGGCTGGTGAGCGCGAAGCGGCGGGAGGCGCTGCTGAACATTGAGGAGAACCGCGAGGTGAGCGGCAAGCGGAAGCGGGGGATGCAAAAGCTGAGGGCGGCATAGGAGGTGGATGTGAGCTGAGAGCAGCAAGTCCGGAGGTTGATTGCAGCGTTGTAGACGGCATGGCAGTGTTTTCTTCTCTCAGCCTTTATGCCACACATCTGTCAGAGCTCACTTCTGGTGTCTTCCTCACTCCTCCTGCTCAACATCCAGATCATGTTTATGACGTTTTGTATTTTTGGTTTAAACATAGAATAGACCTGCATAGCGTTGCATGATACAATATATCAATACCAAATTTCGGATACTTTGTTTCTACTCTCTGGTCCTGATCAACTCACGTAATCCTAACCGGGCCAGCACACCATGATGCAAGGAGGTGTCTAGATGGATATGCCGTGTATATATCAATAGCCCACCAGGAGATGTGGTTGAGCGGGATATGCACGATACAGGTAGTCGTCACGCGGGATATGTAAGGGCAAGATAGGACCAGGGCGGGACATGCAAGATACTGATAGTTTTGACAGCGGAAAGTCAAGATACTCGCCCTGCAAGATAGACAGGTGACGGGTGGTTTTGGGCGGCATTGCAGATACTGGCCCGAACCTAAGGAATATGCAAGATACCAATGTGCTCTTAGACTGGCATGACATTGAGGTTGGCTGGTATGGGCAGACCCCGATGGTCGTGGCGGGATATGCACAAAGGCAGAGATACTGCTATTAGCACAATAACAGACGGCTGGTCCACATTCTGATCTAAACCTGCGGATGCACAATGCACACACAAGTTCTGATATTTTAGACTCGGGGGTGGGCAACCTGCAGGTGCGGCCCCTAGTCCCGAATCCGGCTCCGTGTGTAAGTAATAGTTGCTTGGCCTGATATGTTGATGGCACCCGGATGCGAAACCCGACTGGGCGGGTTTGGATAAGGATACATCCCTGGGGGGGCGGCTACCCGTGTGCGTTTACGGTCAAGATGCAGTCTAATGTATGAAGTAGACGAGAAACGAGATTACCCGGTTAGTCCAAGGACGTTCTGGGAAGTGACGATAGTCACGAGCATCAGGCACGAGTGTTCAACACGACACAACGCGACAAGACGTGAACGCGTCTGTTGCAGTCACGAGTGTCAAGGTAGAGAAAATGTATAAAAGACAATAGAAAAGAAGAAAAGAACAATCAAGAAGAAGCAATGGAATAAATGACAATTGGCAGTTAAAAAAGAAAGAAGAGGCGTGCGACGTTACCTAATTTCCCCAGAAGTGTGTTTTCTTTTTCCTGATATCAAAGAAGCAAATCCCCAAAAATTGACAGTTTAAAATAGGTAAATATCTCTGAAAATCACACGAAAAAAAGAAACCACAGCTGTCAATTTACACATAGTAGGACTACAAATTGACAAGGTCACTCACTTATCCGTGACAAGGATAAGTTGACAGGAACACTCGCACTCGGTTACGCAGGATACTCTTTTACGTGCAGACGTCAGGATAATCTACATTCGCTTACGAGGCAAAGTGTCAAAAAAAGTTGGCACGGCGGCAGGGAGCAGCAGGGAGAAGTAGCAGGCAGGCAGGTAGGCAGGTATACTTTTGTAGAGCCAGGTTGGTGACCCCGTTAGGAACAGTTACCAGGTTCCTGGCCAAGGCAGACGACAGATGGGTATCCGGCTGGGCAAAAAGGGGGGGACACAAGAACAAAGAGGAGAGAGGAGAACAAGCACAGGCTCTTCTCTATGACGGAACGATCGTCGTAGGGTGAGACCAGGTTACTCGAAGAAGTGAGATGCAACTCGTAGCCGTAGATCAGAGGCTAGGTGATCGCTGCTAGAGACAAGAGTAGGTAGGCTAGGTGTAGTTTGTGTAGAGGTCGTTGAGTTGTTGAATACACCAGGGACTAGAGGATGCCTTGGTGTAAACATTTGTGAGACAAGGAGAGACTTCAGGTCCGGATAGAGCTCAAGCTTGGAGCTACGCGTAGAACTTCCAGACATACACCCAATACGAAGGCTTGTAGAACAAAAAAGAACAAAGAAAGCATACAAGAACCGGCTAGTCGGAAAATGTCGAAAGGCCGAAGAGAAACATAACATGTGCGCCACTGCTAACAAGCGAGCAGCAAGGCCAAAAAAAGGTACCCGCGATGGCACCCGAGAGAGGGGTGGGTAAGATTGACAAATGCGAGAGGGGGAGGCGAACAAACAAAGTGAGACTCTCTCGAAAGGGAAGTGGGAATAATGCTGTTTTTCGGTGGACTGACAATTGGGGATTTTGCAGAGACACGGTCAGGATAGCCCGGAGATATCCAGCAGCGAGTACGAGCAGGACGGATGTTTGCGCCATTGACGGTGTGGCTTTGAAATTTTTTGGTATCCTGGGACGGAGTTGGAAACGTCTGGATGGGACTCTGGCCTGGGACTTTTGCGACTTGTGACAGTTTTCCCGCGGCATTTGCCTTTTGGGTCTCTTTTGGCTTTTGGCTTGGCTTTTTTTTCTTCTGCTCGATGGCCAGATCGTTCTCGAGCTAACCTCCTGGTGCCTTAATTCGTCATCTCTTGGAAACGCCGGTGGGAGTTATGGAAAATTTCAAAACTTTCCGTCGGGGCCCGGAGCATGTGAGGCCTCGAGGAGATACAATCAGGCGGAAGCAGAGGACGAATGCTGTGGTCTACACTCGATCTGTTGGGAAACTCCAGTGTCCACCCCCTTCCTTCCCTCCTTCGCGCATCCCTAGCAGGTCGCAGGAGCTCGGAGCTACAGCGTAGCCGCAAAAGCCAAAAGTAGCTCTGCGAGCGAAGTGCACCACCTAGGGGGCCGATCCTTCCTCGCACGCAACCATGAGGAGATCAGAAGACAGGCAGAAGGCCGGCGCAAGACTCGGTACCACTGTAGATTACGGAGTATATGAGTGCTCCGGAGAGAGACAGGAGAGATGTCAAATGCTACTGTGCCCGTCAGACAAAGGCACCAGTGCGGGTTAAGCCACAGCACCACGCCAATGACGCAGGGGCTGCCGAGCTCTCCGCGGCGTTGCAATATCACAATCGGGGGGAATTCATCACACAGAGGGGTGGGTGCTTGGGGAGGGGGGGGGGGGGGGGGTTGCGGGAGGAGAGCCATTGCGTCGCTGCTGACAAAGACACACACACAATGGGTTGCGCCGCAAAGGGTTGCGCGTCCATACGAGGAAGCGAAAAGGATACGAGCGGGCTGTAAAGACGGAGAATAGCGACAGAGGAAAAGAGACAACAGCCACAGTACGTAAGACTCGAAAAAGACGGGTCGATTTTAGACATGTTTGGTCGATTCGTCTATGTAATTCGACCTCTTTCTTGCTACAGGCCAGCTGCGCAAGAGGAAAAACCCCTCCCAACTCGTACACGCTTTCCGGATTGGATCGGAAACCGGCATTTTCTTGGATTTGCACGTCGCTTTTTTGGGCAGTGCTCTGCTCTTTCCCTTGATTTGCCCCTCCTTTATTTTTTCCTATTCCAGGGCTGTGCTTAATATGGGCGCGGCCTTGGGCGGCCTGCGACCAAGGCCTACGTAAGATAGCCAAGGGAGAAATCTTGCTTTGGACAGATTCGGTTTCGCACATGGAGCTACGAGCGTGTATGAAGGTAGAGATAAAGCTCCCAGAGATAGGAGATTCATTGCCTCCTTGATGACTATACCAGTGACCGTCAGCGCAGGGATGCATTTGCGTGATAGGCACACTTCTGAGACGTGTATTAAAATGTAAGAGTGCCATCCGCTACGGAACTCGCTGGAAGTGAAAGATTACCACTCTCTGGCTTGCGATATGCTATCATGGAGTCGGTGTCCAGCGCGCCAGGGATTTGTTCGTGGCCGGCAGTTGATACAAAGTGGGGGTTTCCTCAGTAAGTGGACTGGGCCTCGAAAGCCTCTTTTTTTTCTTCGCCTTCTCGTGCAACTTTTTTTAGCATCAAAGAAACAAATTCAGAAACGGAAAGCAGAAACAGCGGGTACCTTAAAACTGGAGACCCTTCCCCCTTCTGCATACGTAGGCACGCAGGCAAACAAGCGCGATAGGGCGAGATCTTACGATAAGCCTGGAAGGGGCAAAAAAAAGAAAAGAAAGGGAAAAAGGGAAGGGATCTCTAGACGAAGGATCCCAAGTCCTGAGTCAATTGAACTGTGGCTGTCTCCCACGTTTTCTGTATGACTCTCTTTCTATCCTCGTATCCTTTTGTCTGTTTTGTCTCTGTCTTTTCTGGCTTCCTGCACTACGACGCACCAAAACCGACGCGATGTTCCCTTGTTCTGGGCCTTTCACCGAACCCCTTGCCAGTTTTCCTTCTTCCACCACTGCGGGTTGGCTGTGCATGGTAGCTGAGGAGCAAGATGCATAGCAGAGATAATATGGTTTGGTCATGGCTGCCGACAAAAAGAGTTTGAGCGTCGTAATGCTAATGCAGCATCTCGATTCTACAAGTTTTCTTACAAAGTAGTGCCCACCTCGGAGTAGCAGATGCAAGCACTTTAATCCTCTTTCTCGGTTCCCATAAAAGTTATGCATCGGCGGTATGCCAGCAAGGGAGGGTGTACTTTGTAGTCCGTCCCGCAGGAAAGACGTCGATCACGCTCTTGTCTGGGCCTACGGGTAGGCTGCGGGTACTCTTTGTAGGTCGTCCTTGTACCGGAATCGTATTCTTGTTCTTATCCAAAAACTTACTTACGTGTCAGTTGCATTTTGCATTCGAATTTTCAATCCAAATTCGTTCTGTCAGATTGGGAAAATCGCCTGGCTTGGTGTTGGTTGTTTCGCCTTTTCTTTTTTCTTTTGGGTTTCTTTTTAGCAGCTTTTTTAGTTGTTCTGTCCCTTGGCTTCCTCTATTTTCCTAGCTTGCTTTTCAATTCCACCTTTGTTTCGCTCTTGTCTTTTCCTCTTTTGTCCCTTTCCCTCCTTCGCTCCCTTCGTCTTTCCTCTAACACCCCCCCTTTACCGCTTCTTGCAAAAGTCTCGCACGGAAATGGACAAGACGCCTGCATGCATGCTGCAAAAAAACTGCAAACCAAAGGGGGGCCACACACCTTTCCCTATTGTGCCGCGCTTTCTCTCGTATTCATCAAACAGCCGGAGCCTGCTCCGTAATGGAGTCCGGGCCAGAGCTTGTAGGAATTGGGTGTGGTCTCGAGCTTGTACATAGTACTGGTGTACTCGTATTTGGTGTTCAAGTATCTCAATTTCATCGTTTCTTCCAAAGCTGTCTTGCCTTTCTTTGCACAAGGCCGCAACGTCGCTCTGCACAGTTCAGCCACTACTGTCGCCACTCCGTGTTGCAGGATGCACTCCTTCAGTCGCTGTCCCCTGTCGGGGTTTTTCTTCACTTTCCAGTAGCTGTTTCTTGGTTTTTGGTTTCTTTTCCCCTGCTCTCTTACGATTTGTATTACTCCTCCATGACTGTGCATCAGCATGCGTTTGGCAGCATATATCCCTCGGCCTGGTCTTTGTTTGGGCCTGCCGTGGTTTCTGGGCTGTCCTGGTTTCGTGACTTGGGGCGATCTTGGTTGGGCTCTGACTGAGTTTGACTTGTGGCCCCGGCCCTTTACTGACCACCGACACTGTCCCGCGCTCTGATTCGCCCGATCCCGTGGGCGCTGGCCAGGTTTCGCGCGGTCTCGACCAGGTTTCTGTCCCAGGAATCTTGTCCGTCCCAGCTGGGGCAACTGACAGGCGGTTGATGGGGAAGCAACGGTGCTAAAACAATGAAACAGCGGAGAGCTTGTGCTCTGCATCGCCCTCGGTGCGCTGTTGGACAGCGCTGGCACGAGTCATCAAGAGGGATGATGCATCATCAAACAGACAGTGGCATGCTGCGCCAGATACTTTGTAACAGCACGACGTCGGACAGTCCATGCAACGTATCTTGCAGCCAACGTCATAGAGAGGCCGAGATGTGCCACAGAAATAAAGTAGAAGCGGACAGACACGCGTAAAGCGAGGACAAAGGCCAGGCAGAGAGATACCTATCCAGGAACAGAAGGTCCAGACAATCAAAAGCCTCAGATAAGTACCCTTGTACCATGCGGCAGGTATGATCTGTCTGGCCGCTCCCACAGGACCAGCAAAAGTACGATGCGATCTAGGCACGCTACCCGCGGGCGGCACATCCGTCCACGGTGGCTGGAGAAAGTCAGATATAAAGTAAGGGCGAGGTAAAGGGCGGCCGGCAAGGAATTGACGAGCCGCAGAGATAGATTGTCCAGACTCCAGACTCTGTCCAGAGTCGAGGCGCAAGCTGCTGTCGAGTCGGCCGCTTCAGATCGTCGCAGTCGCAAAATCGAAGAAGAATAATTTGAGGCGCCGGCTTGACGTCAGCTCTCCGTGCGCTGCGACTCTGCGACTCCCACCCCCTTGCTTCCTGCTTTCTTCAGGTTCCGAGCTTCTTTCTTTAGGTCTCTCTTCTGTGCTTCCGCCAGCTAGCCCGCCCCACTGGTCCGCCAGTCAGCTAGGCCGCTTTCAGCTGTGGCCTCTTGACAACCAGCTGTGTGTTTGTGGACCACCCGCGAAACAACCCACTTTCTTGTGCTGTCTCTCACAAAGTACGGGTACGGGTACGGTCGTCTTGTCCCCATCGCGCCCCATCTTGTCCCATGCTTTTCGTGCTGACCCACGCTGCGCCCACGCTGCTGCACGCTGCTCCACGCTGCTCGTGCATGCTCCGTACAAGCTGTTTCTCATGCATGCTCTGCCCATGCGATGCCACTGTACTACTGTAGGCTAAGACAGCTTACACCACGCCGTAAACCCAAACAGAACATGCTTTTGCGCACGAACGATGCTAGCCAGCAAGGAACAGCTTGTTGTTGCCCCCCAGCGACAAGCGAGCCAAACCAATGGCGGACGCAGTAGATATTATCTTAGAGCATCGCGCTCCGTAGTCGTGCTCCGTAGGAATCACCAAAAAGGCTGGCTCGCTGGCCAACAAGAACATGACATGGACCGAAAAGACCGCCCTGCATGGCACCGTCTGGGGTGCGCTCGGCGACGCGACCAGGAGGACCCTTGCTCGCCAGCGTGGCTGCAATCGGTTGCTCTGCTGTGTGGCAGTGGTCCTCTCCTGGGCAGTTTTTGGTTTCTGCTGGTGCTCTGTCGCGCAGTCCGTTGCTCGACTGTTGTTCTGCAAGTCCGCAGGCGTGCAGCTCGGCGTCGTGCTTCCTCCCTGTTGCTGCGTGACGTCCAGACTGGCTCGCGGACGTCTCTGCCGCTTGGAAAGACGTGTCAGACGTGTGTATCGCCTGGCTGATCGCAGGAATCCAAGGCCGTCATCGCCATGTTGTCCACAAGACGACGACGACCCAAACCCAGTCGGACACTCTTCCTGCCCGGCGTCGGCGTCGGCCCCTTCAACTTGCGTGTGTCTGGCGTGGTGCTGTGACAAAGCGGGCGGCTTGCCCACTGAGGCGCTACTTGGTACCACCGATCTCTTCTGTTTCTGGGGCTCCACTGATTGCCAGGGGGCAACGCCCCAACCACCGAACCCACCACGCAACTTCCCTCCACCAGCAACCACCTCACCACGGCTGCGCCCACCACTCACCACACCACTGCCAACTGACCCGCGCTAGGCACACGCCCCAGTGTCTGGGACGCAACTTCCTCGCGGCAGCAAACCACAGCCAGGCAAAGGCATGCTGCTGGAAGTACTTCAGCCCTGGAGAGAGGGCACGCGCTGTAATTTGGCCACGGCGACCGCTAAACCGGCACTCGCCCGCTGTATCCTCGCCTGCCCTCCGTCTCCAGCACAAGCCACACCCAGCTCCAGCTCGCCTGCGCTCTCTCACGCCAGCTCCGCACCAGCGCAGCCCACTCACACCAACGCACAATAGGCACACGCCACCCTTAGTGGCTACCTCAGCACGCCCCTCCAATTAGCCACCCGGTCGTATCATAGCCAGATACACTGTTACGAAGCCGCTGTAGCTGCTCCTCTGGACTCGCGACTGCTCCTGCCCTCTCTCCGCCGCTGCCTGCCCACAACCACCCATAGTGCCGGGGCGATTAGGTGCTTTTGTCTTTATTTGATTGCTTGTCTGGGTGTCCCGTCCAGTCTTTTTCGTCTTGCTGTGGTCTTTCTGATACCGAAAGCTCCGTCTGCCATTTTTACTTTTTTTTTTTTTTTTTGCTTTTGTCCGCTGGTCCCCACCCCCATCATCTCTCTCCGACCCTCCCCCCATACATCTTCTCTCCATACCCTCTGCCTCTCCTGCCTCTCCTGCCTCTGCTCTCCAGCTTTTCCACCTGCCTCCATACCAACCCTTTCCTCTCGTTTACAGCCCCTCCGCAGACGCCGACCGCGCATCAGCCCCGTCTCTTCCCCAGGAACAGACTCGAAAATACGGCATCGCCCATCTGCAGCCCCGATCTGACCTCTGCTCTGTTTCTGGTCTCCTCGTCTCAGAACGTGCTTCGTTTCGGCTCTACGCACGTACACGCACCCGCAACGCTTGGCCTGCCTCCCGTCGAGCCATTAGCCCGCCCTTTCTCCAACGCCGCTCGCTCGCACGCTCGCCCACCCCTGGTCTCTCGCTCGTACTGTGCTTTCTGTTTCCAACAAATATAATACAGCCAGGGACTTTTCCCCCGGACCTCCACCGCCGCCTCCCTCGTTTCGAGACGACGACCAAACAGCTTCACTCCGGCTGAACGCAACGATACCCGCAACAGACAGCTGCTCCCACTTGTTCGCCGGTTGCTCCAGAACGACGCCCTCGTTGTTCTCGAATCCCTGATCAGATCCGCCGTTATCTCGACGAACCAAGCCCGACGACTGCCTGCCGCACCTCCGTCACACTCCGTCGTCGAGATCAGACACTGCTTTGGTGCCTTGCCGCCAGCAGCTTTTCTCTCCTCTTTCTTATCTCGTTTCCTACTATCACCATAATCATCGCCAGCCATGGCCGCCACATACAGCCAGCAGCCGGCGCCCATGCCGGACCCGATGTCGGCACCCCAGCAGCAGCAATATGGCCGCCAGCCAAGGCCGCAGCAGGGCCCGCCGATGACACAGTCGCATGCCACCGGCCACCACAAGTCCCGCAGCCGCACCTTCAGTTTCCGCTCCGACAAGTCGCATAAGAGCGGAAGCAGCCAGCCTGCCATAAAGTTCGACCCCGAGACACACGCTGAGAAGGAGGCTAAGCGCCTGCACAGCAAGGCCGACCCGACACTCGCCATGAACGAGGCCGAGCCAGGTGAGTTTCTGCGTCCCTGTTGTTGTCATGCCATCCATTCCCGCCCACATCACCTCATCGCATCACCGTTTCACCCAAATCTCCACAATCCCCTACTAGCTTCATTCCCCGTCTCAGCGCCATCGCCGCCTTCTGTGACCGACGCCAAGAAACCCCAATCGCTAACAACTGGAATGTACAGCTGCTCTTGCTGCCTCGGAAAAGACGTCCCTGCTTCCACTCCGCAGCCTCACCCACAAGGATATGAATGGAAACCCAATTGGTTCGTGGCTCCACTTCCAATACTCCCCCTTTTGCTGTTGGGTCAATGCCGTGAAGCTTCCCCAGGATCTCCAATTGCTGCACTCTGGCATGCGGAGATTCCTAGGGGCACTTCATCGTGAACGCCGCAGGCACCTCCCCAACCACTTACACATGCTAACAACTCACAGCGGAACCGGACATGTCCAACCCCACTCGGTACCGATGGGAGCGGCCTCTGGACACAATCCGCAGCTTTGAGGCCGCTATTGACGGGGGATACAGTAGCCGTAAATCGGTCTACCAAGCAAGTATGAATAAGCATTCTACTTATCAAACAACGGGGTCCCTTTTCTCTGTTGCTAACCGGAACCTTGGCACAGGCGACAATGAGTCGGTGGTCAATGGGGGTGGTGGTCGCAGAAATAGCTACTTTGCTTGTAAGTGTCTCCCCGTTCTCTCATATGCTTGGTCCTCCCAGCCTCTGCATGCTGACAGCTCCCACCCCACAGACAACAACAATGGCAACAGCCAGCGTTTCCCACAGGACAGCTACTACGGTGGCCGTCCTCAATCGTACATGCCGTCGCCGGGCAGTCAGTACGACCTTAGGCAGGGTACTCAGACCCGCGATGGCTACTACGAGCAAGGAGGGTACAACGGCGGTGCCCGTCAGCGGTACTCGCGTATGAACTCTGCTCCGCAGTATAATGCAGGCCCCAGCCGTCCGAACGACCAGGGCGTCTACCCCACGAACAGCAACCACCGTTCCTACGAGACCGTTGCATCTGGCGCTGGCAGTGGCTCGTCTGGTGAGCCAGCAGGCTACCAGACCGACCCGACCAGCAGCGACAACAGCTCCATTGAGCGTATGCAGTCGCCCGCCAAGAACGGATTCGGTCAGCCGGGCTTCCAGCCAACAGCATCAAACCTCGGCGCCAACGCGTCTAGGCCGCCCATCCAGCTGTCGTCCGGCGGCGCACCCAGTGCCGCAGCCCAGCCTCCGCGCAGCGGTAACGTCGTGCGCAAGGCTTCCAAGGCCTCAGCCGGTGGCGACAAGCGCAAGAGTTGGTTCTCGAGGAAGTTCACCAAGGGTGACAAATAGACGAAAAACGAAAAAGAAATAAATGAATCTTGACGAGGATAAAAGTTGGGCAGGCAAGCCCCCCCTCCCTTTCTCAAGTGATTTTTATTCTTTTTTCTCTTCGGTTTTCCAATCTGTCCTGCCTCTTTTTTTGGGAAGGTTTCCTCCTCTATACCACTTTTTCTCGAGGCCGGTTAATTTCTGCCGGCCTCTCTCTGCGCTTTCACGTCTTTTTTGATGGCCGTTTTCTGTTGAGACAACAACTCACACACATTCCTTCAATACCCCTCAACTCCTTTTGCTTTGATAAGGAGACTCTCTGCGTCTTCTTCTGGTATTGTCTCATCTTTTCGGCCTCTTCTTTTTTGCATATGCAACCACCACGACGCCTCCATTAACGACTTCGTGCTACGCCAACGCCTTTGTTTCTTGCGCCTTGTCCAGTCTGCTGGGCCAAATTTTTGTCGATTCCCCCATCCAGATCCAACTGGGCTCTCTCTTGTGGACGGCCTGCCTGTTGCCGGTTGGTGTTAATGAAGTTTTGTCACGAATGTCGAGAAAGAAAAAAAGGGATGGGCAACAGGAACGGGATTTGGGACATGGGAGGATTAAAGGGATTACTTGCGAACTATCTTGTGTTTTTTTTGTTTTTTAACCCGGTACATATTATGCATTTGCAGACATTGTACGAGGATTCAAAGGAGGGGGGGTTGCTAAGAAATTTGGGTAGGCGTTTGTGTTGTGTTTGCTTTTTCTAAACTATATTGTGCTGTTTTCCACTTTAACCTCTTGCCTTTTTCTTCTCTTCAATTCTCATTTTCTTTCTTTTGCCGCATTCTTTTATCTTCCTTTTTTATGTTGGTGATTTTGATGGTGACGAAGGCGACCTTTTTCTCGCCATTATTTTGTTTCTGCCATATTGGAAGTCTCCTACAGGGAGAGAGAGACAAGCCAGAGAAGGAGGCTTTGCGAGTTCGGACCAGGAGGTACCGCCGTCCCCTTTAAAACCTAATGTCGCCGTCTCCTTTTTTTTTACATCTTGCCATTTTCACTCTTGCACACATTTGCACACCACTTGAACACACGCATCTGGACCCGGGCAACATCAACGCACCGGAACAAACACAACCACATATACTTCGCGAAACTCCCCGAGGAAAGGGGAAACCAACGATCAAACAGGACAGCAATTGTTACCCAATCCTCCCTCCCTGGTCGGAAGTGGCATTGGGAATGGGAATGCCGACTTTTATCATTTTTCTACAAGAGGAGGCACATCACATCCTCTCTCGATTATACATAGTCACAACCATATTGTTTCTCCTTTGTCTTTTTGGTCTCCTTTATGTCTCCTTTGTGTCATTTTTTTCAGTGTTCTCTCCTTTCTCTCGTACCATCTCTTAACCTCTTTCTGCTTTTACATTTTTTGCTGGCAATCCATAGAAGACGTCTAGCCGTCCAGTTTGGCAAAACTCACCCCATAGTTACATCATTTTCCCTGTTTTCTTTTCTAGCCCACATGAAAGGACTTCTCTCGGTAGTTCAAAGGCAGCAGTGGAAACATTATAGAACATAATCAATTTTTTGTTAAAATCATGCATATTATAAACCCAAGATAGTACTTTTGAGTTTTCAACCATAACTTTTGTGATATCTCTTTTACAACCAAGTAAATTAAAGTATGAGCCAGACGGAAACTCTTGGATAGATGATTTCGTGAATGTGATAAAAGACAGAGCAACGTAGTCCACCAGATGGCATCCTTTTCTTTCTTTTTTTTTTCAGAACAGATGAATGCAGTAGACAGAAGACATGGGGCTTGGTATGACTAGACACACTGCCAGACAAACGTCTTCATCCCTCCAACTCCTCCTACTTCACAGCCCCTTCTTCCTCTACTGGTCCTTCTTCGAACTGCCAGGCTCGGCCTTGTTCGGATCGCCCTGATCCTCGTTCATCGCTACCACCACGTATGCAACCAGCACCACATTGGCCACAATAGCAGCCGTTGCTCCGGCATATGTCGAGTTTCCTGGAACGTTAGTACATGAATGGAAGGCTCCAACGACAAGTATGACTGTCCAAGAGCTGTGGACTGGAGGAAGGACATGTGGGTGTGTGAAACGCCGCAGCAATCTCCCCCAAGATGTCCTACGACGCAACCACGACGGTTCTGGGGATTCTGTATCTGTCGTCCAAAGCCCCATGACTGCTGGCTGTCTTCCCCGTAGTCTCTCCATGATGCTTCCTAGGGCACTCACCCTTGAATAGTGTATCCACGGTCGCAAAGTACGACCCGATAGGGGCCACCACCATGGCCGCTGTGAACCCCAGCAGCTTGATAATCACATCGCGCGGCACCGCCGGGGTGATGTCCGACCGGCCGCCGGCAGCAAGAGCATCATCGGCCTCGTCCTTGTCGAGGATCGTCTTTTCCGTGGCGACAATACGGCGGGTGGCCATTTTGAGGAGGTGAAGGAGGTGGAAGAAGAAGAGGTGAGAGGAGAGAGGAGACGATGAGACGATGCGATGAGACGTTGAGTACGGTCTTTTATTCGTCAAGAAACAATTAGACAGACTGTGCTAATGGAATGGATCGTCGAAACTAATTATTGGACTATGGTGTCGTCCTTTGGTCGTCCTTGGGTCGTCCTTATGTCGTCCTTGGTCCTGAAGTTGTTAATTGAGGTCTGTCTTTATTACATAAGTCGCGCGAACGTGATAGCGTGTTTCTTCACCTTTTGTGCTCTGGGCGCTGAATGTTAGGCGCTGGAACAGTTTCGACCGTACGCGGCCCACCCCCAACTTACTCGCCCCAGGCCCATCCCGCTTGCAGGCAGGACCCCGCCAACACGCGCTTCAATCCCAGGCAGAACGCGAAAAAAATTAAAGCTACCTCCAGAACCACTTTAACTCCCCCCGGCTCCGTTGTGTCGAGACAAGAAAGAAGGAGCCTTTGAGACTTTTCTAATTATTCCCTTTCTCTCTATCTCCTTCCTTTACCAACATTTTCCCTTCTTCTGCCGTCTACTCCAACCATGGCTTTGTCTTGTTAAAAATTGATTAGCGAAACGAGTCTGACGATTTGACAGCCGCTCACCTTGTTTTTGCCTTTTTTTTTTTTTTCGCCCTTCCTTTTGATATATCTACTTGCCTCCCTCACGACCTTGTTCATACACACCGCGATGGACTCCTCTCCATTGCCATCGCGGAGCCGCCCGGGCTCTCTGGCAACTTCCTCCGTCCAGCGAAACCCATTTACGCTGGCAAAGTCTGCGTCGTTTGCACGAGCGAGCGGCGGCGGCAGCAGCTCGAACGCTGGCAAAAAGTCGGCGGCTACGACCCAACGCGCCACGCAACGGAAAAAGAAGGTCCCCGAGGACGACGACATTGAAAACTCGGAAGAGGAGGAGGAGGAAGACGAAGACACCGAGGGTAGTGACGACGATGAGGACGAGCTCGCCGGTGTCGGCAACCTTGCCAACTCGCCATACTTCACACAGCCTACCCAGGTTGTGACGCAGCCCACCCAGATCGTCAAGCGCCCGACTACGCTTAAGAAGCCCACCATGCCTTCCGCCGCCGACTGGGCATCCGTTGCCATCCCTTCGTCGTCCCCGCCGCCGCGCTCTGTCGTCGAAGTCCCTGCCTCGTCTCCCTTCCAGTCCTCCAATGCCCCGCCGTCTTCAGCGTCTGCAGCGCGAGGCAGATTAGCGTCTGCCATGGCACCGGCCGGCACTGCCTATCGATCACCCATGCCGGTCCCAAAGCCGTCGCCGCTGGCCCAGCGGACACGTCCGGGCGGTGATGCGCTCGTCGACGACTCCGACTCTGACGACCTGGGCAACATCATCCAGATCGACGACAGCTCCGACGAGGGTGACAGTCTTACACCGGCACGTGGTGACATCCGCCCGGCCTCGTTCCGGCGGGTATCGCCTTCCCCAGTAGCCTCGAGACAAACGAAACCGGCAATGGCAATGCCTCTCTTTGGCGGTGCCAAGAAGAACAACAGCACCGAGAACGACAACCCGCATGGCAGCAACAACCGCAAGACCCTCAACGATCGAAAGCTGAACCACTTGGTTGGCAAAGTGAGGAACCAGCTCCGGGCCAAGGGATGCGACGATATCACCGTGGAAGAGTGCCGCGAAGCTCTCATCGAAAACGAGAACAGCATCGACGATGCTGTGGCAGAGATCTTCGACCAACGGCTCGCCGATAAGTCGTCGCCTGGATATGAGACGAAGAAATCAAAGTCCAAGCTCGTCCCAAAATCCAAGCAGAGCCAGCAGGAACAGCAGCAGAGCTTTATCAGAGCCTTTGCCTATAAATCAAACGGCTCCAAGAAGACTGAATCCGGTGCCTCGTCCCCTGCACTGTCTTCCTCACAGCAATCACAAAAACGCTCTGCCCAAAGTCCAAGCCCACAGCCACCGAAACGGCGGCGACTTGTGCAGGGCCGCAAATACAAGAATGTCTCGTCGTCTCAGCCTGACTCGCCAGTTAAGAAGAGCAGCAAGAAGAAGACCACCCGGCTGGTGGACCTGACCGGCGACAGCGACGAGGAGGAAGAAGAGGCAGAGCTGGGAGACACCGAAGAAGATAGCAGCGAAGAAGAGTCTGGCCACATGCCCGGTGATAGCTTCACACCTGTCATCATACCGGATAACGACGACGACGACGAGAATGTCGAAGGCTTCGACAGCGACAGTGCCGACGACGCGGAGGCCGAATACACCGTGGAGAAGCGGGTGCTGGAGTACTTCAACACCTGCACTGTCGACGACTTGGTGGCCATGCTTGGCGGTAATGCACGCCGCAAGGCCGAGACAATCCTGTCACACCGGCCGTTCCTCACCAAGGCGTCTATTGTGCGCGTGCGGAACGCGGCGGCGGGCAGTGGTGCCAGAGGCAAGAAGGCCCAGGCCAACATTGGCGAGGACATTTTCGATGCGGTTAAGGAGTTTGTCGTTGCTCTCCAAGCCATTGACGTTGTGGTATCCCAGTGCGAGCAGAAGGGTCTTAAGATCCGCTCGACGCTTCACCGGTGGAACGTGGACTCTAGAGGCAGCACCAAGACTTCGCGGGAGTCTGGTGAGCAACCCCTGACCCCGCTCAGCGAGAACGGCCGCAATACCACAAACGGCACGGGCGAACAACAACAGCGAGGCGCTTATGTACCGCTTCCGATCCCCGAAGAGCCGGCTCTGATGCGTGGTCACTGCACAATGAAGGGCTACCAAATGTTTGGACTCAACTGGCTGTGGGAGCTGTACCAGCGCCGTTTCGGCTGCATCCTGGCCGACGACATGGGTCTCGGCAAGACATGCCAGGTGGTCTCGCTTCTCAGCCACATGATTGGAAGCTACGAGGAGGGCAGCTACGAGAACGCAGACGGCGACAATGAGCGCCCATGGCCGAACCTGGTTATTGTCCCGCCGTCGACGCTGGCCAACTGGAAGGCCGAGTTCCACAAGTTTGCGCCAGAGCTGCGCGTCACGACTTACAGCGGCTCGCCGACGGAGCGCGATGCTATTTACTACGAGATCCAGGAGGACCGCGCAGCACACCACGTCGTGCTCACGTCGTACTCACAGCTCTCGGGCAAACAGGACTTGGAAGCAATGTGGCGCATCGCGCCCAACGCAGCCGTGTTTGACGAAGGCCACAAGATGAAGAACAGTAACACGGCTCTGTATCGGTCCCTGAGCCGCATCAATGCCAACTGGCGATTGATCCTGACGGGCACGCCGGTGCAGAACAACCTCATGGAGATGATCAACCTGCTCAACTTTATCCAGCCGACACTGTTCGAGAAGCATCTCAACAAGCTTGGCGTGATCTTCAAGCAAAAGTTCACCATTCAGGATGTCAGCAAAGGTGCTCTTCTCTTTAGCGACCGAGTTCGACGTGCGCGCTCGATTCTGGAGCCCTTTATTCTGCAACGGCGCAAGGAGCAGGTCATGATCGGCCTGCCGACCAAGACGACACGCATGGTGTACTGTGAGCTGGACGAGACGCAGAAGCCAATCTACGAGGCCTACGAGCGGCAGTTCAAGGAGGGCAAGACCGCAACGGCGACAGATGTCGCTGCGGCACGCTCTTCTGCCGTGACGGGTCTGGCCAATGACCAGAACAACGTGTGGGTCCAGCTGCGCAAGTCGGCCATCCACGCACAGCTGTTCCGGCGGTACTTTGACGACAAGAAGGTGGAGAAGATGGCCAAGATTCTGATGGACGTTATCCCGCAGTCAGAGCTGCGACAGCCAGACATCAAGCACCTGATCAACGAGCTCCGGGGGTGCTCCGATTTCGAGCTGCACACGTGGTGCCGCGACTACCCGTGCATCCGTAAGTTCGATATGCCGGACGGATTGTGGCTGCAGAGCGGCAAAGTGCAGCAGCTGCTGGAGCTGGTCAAGAAGTTCCAGGCCAGTGGCGACCGCGCGCTGGTGTTTACGCGGTTCGCGCGGGTGCTCAACATTCTGCGCGAGTGTTTGTCTTATGTGGGCCTCGACTATGTATCCCTAGAGGGAGCCACTCGCGTCGAAGAGCGCCAGGCCATCATTGATGAGTTCAACGAGAACGAGGACATTCCAGTGTTCTTGCTGACCACGGGCTCTGGCGGAACCGGCATCAACCTGACGGCGGCCAACAAGGTGATCATCTTTGACCAGAGCGACAACCCGCAGGATGATGTGCAAGCCGAGAACCGGGCGCACCGTCTGGGCCAGACGCGCGAGGTGGAAGTGATCAAGCTGGTGACGAGACACACGATAGAGGAGCTGGTGTACAAGGCCTGCCAGACGAAGCTGGAGCTGGCGGAGCGGGTGACGTCGGGCAGTGCCTCTGGCGGGTTCGACTCGGCGCTGTCTGATATGGAAGTGGACGGCGATAAGGTGGCCAAGGCCGTGGAGGACGAGGTGCGCAAGATGCTGCTGGCACAAGACGGCACTGGCACGAGCACGACGCCTCCCGAGAGTGACGACGGAGACGAGTAAGGGAGGCGATGTTTGAAAAGGTCATTTGGGGAGGTGTCGTTTTTGTATTTTTTGGCGATATTGGCGTTGTAAAGGACTTGGCAAAGGAATACAGGGCAATGGACCGGGAGGATCAGCCAATGGAAACACGACTGACTTGTGTGGAAAATACGTCACGATTGGGCTTTGCAACTTTTTTCTTGTTGTCTGTTCTTGTTGGCGATTATTGATATTACTGATAAATATTGAACAGGCGTTGCATAATATAACAGCATTTATAAAGATTTATGGAAGCTTGGTTTGATTGCAAGTTGTTGCAAACGACACTTTGATGATGCGTGCAAGAGGCTCTCGAGACTCACGTGCTGCGCTGTGTAATACAAAAAACGGCTCCACAGCAGTTGCTGGAAACTACCCCGCCAAAAGGTCCCCCGGAGCTTCGCGACTTGACGTTTCAAAAGTATCAATCCTCAACACCGACAACATGGCCGACCCATTCGATTCTGCTCTGTGAGTGTGAGCACTCTGACGAGATTTTCAAGCCTTCCGTACTAAATAGTTATAGGGACCTCCTCCGGCGTCTCAACCCGAAACAGACGGCCGACCACCTCAACAACATCCTCCACCTCGCCCCCGACCTCACCGAAGACCTCCTGTCGTCTGTCGACCAGCCCCTGACCGTCCGCCGCTGCAAACAGTCCGGCCGCGACTACCTCTTGTGCGACTACAACCGCGACGGTGACTCGTACCGCTCGCCCTGGTCCAACCAGTTCGACCCGCCCCTGGCAGACGGGCCCGATGGCGCAGACGGCGGCTCGCTAGGGGGCGTCGGCCCGGGTGGCTCGAGCGAGGGCGCCGGCGAGGGCGCCGTTCCCGGCGAGCGGGTGCGCAAGATGGAGATCCAGGCCAACGAGGCGTTTGACGTGTATCGGGACCTGTACTACGAGGGAGGCGTGTCGAGTGTGTACTTTTGGAACCTGGACGACGGTTTCGCAGGAGTTGTGTTGCTAAAGAAGAGTAAGCGGCGCAGATGCCGATGCCCTCTCCCTCTGGAATATACTAACCCCCCTCCTTTAGGCTCCTCCCCCGGCGCCACCACTGGCGTGTGGGACTCGATCCACGTCTTTGAGGCCATTGACCGCGGCCGGACGACCAACTACCGCCTGACGTCGACAGTCATTTTGTCCCTCGAAACGGAAGGCATCGACCTCGCCGGCAACATGACCCGCCAGGTCGAGCAGGACCTGCCCGCCGCCACCGACTCGAGCCACATTGCCAACATTGGCAAGCTCGTCGAGGACATGGAGAGCAAGATGCGGAACCAGCTGCAGGAGGTGTACTTTGGCAAGGCCAAGGACGTCGTGGGCGACCTGCGGAGCATCGGCAGCCTGACAGAAGGACAAAAGGAGCGGGCGGCTCACCGGGAGATGATTAGCGGTGTGCAGCGGAGTTGAGCGGGAGGGCAGACGTGTGGATGGATTGACTTGTGCGTTTTTTTTTTCATTTTCATTTTCATTATAGCAGTACATTTTACAAAACAAAATAACATGGGTTCTGGCAGTCTTTTTTTTTTAAAAAAAAAAAAAAAACTGCCCAAGCATATTTGCATTGGACGTTGCTCTCACGTTCTCCATGTTTAAATGGCGTCGATAGAAGGTTGGTCATATTCCCTTTGGTCTCTCGTTCATCTGCCCATGGAAGAGTCAACCTGGAAACATTTTCGTTTTCGTCTTTGGGGTTATCAGTAACACTGGCTGCCGAAAAATTCTTCCGACATTTTCTAGACTGAGAAGGCATTATCGTGTCGCTCCTTCCTTTGGGTGCTCGTACGAGAACTGGAGCACGAGTCCTCCTTTGCCTGTCTCACGAGTATTGCTTCATGCTCCCCCTTCCTGCATCATATGCTTTCTCTCGTTTTTGGCGTCTGTCACATTCCTTCCACATTCCTTTCGACGCCACAATTGTCACTTATTTGCCGTTTAAATGCCGCTTCGGCAGTTGCTTTTATCGTGCCAACAGATGTGCTCCTATTCCTTGCAAATGGTTGCTCATTTGTGTTACCTTGACTCGTCGTTTTACGGTCATTTTAGTTCCAACAGGTCTCTAACATATTAGTCATGATTTTCGTCGTTACATGTGTTGCTTTTGGACGCTGATCTGTGTTCCAATATCCTGTTGTCTCTTGAAGGATGATTTGTGTTTTAACTTTCTTTGATTGATCATTCGTGTTCCAATATTCTGTCGCCTATTATGAACGATAATTTCCCTGCGGCCTATTTCGCGGCCCATTTCCAACCCCATTCCCAACCTTGCAACCGTTCTTGGCATTCACAAGTCAAGCCTTGTTTTTTTTTTTTCTGTGTGCTTCGCTTACTTTCTTTTTTTTGTTGAGAGGCTTCAAGTGAGACAAGAATTATATCGGCGAGACATGTTTGAGGTTGACGAGGAAGAAGGAAGGAAGAATTAAAAAAGAAGGACGTCTCAATGCGGAAGGTATCTTCATGTGTTGTTGATAATTCACTTTTTTTGGTCAACGGTAACACAAACCGTATTATGTAACTTTCATGCTTTCTTTTTGTGTGTGTTTATGTGTACCATGCAGCACTCTCGTCAATGCCTCGTAAATCTATCACTTACTTTTTCGTCCTACATTGAATGTAGTGGTACCTGGAAAGCATGGCTCTTGTGACACGACAGGAAGAGCGAGAACATTGCAAAAAAAAAAAAAAAAAAAAAAGCACGGAATACGGCAATAGACAACCAATAAATGAAAAAAAAATCAGGAACAGGCAATATGGAGGAGCAACCCTTGTCATGTAAGATGCATTTGCACAATACAAGACACAAATATATATTACATGCATCGTACTAGATCTTTTTTTTTCTGTCCGGCGTTTCTCATTGACAAGGGACAATTAAAATAGAATAGGGATGCGTGATAAATATACAAAGGATGCCCAAAGATTATCAACCACAAGAGACCAAAAAAAGGAAACGCATAGCTTGTAAAAAAGCTACTGCAAGATCAGATGAAAGGACGACGGTCTTGGCAGAAAGGATACGATTCATGGTGTTGTTTTGAAATGTAGAGTGCGTGTGCGATTCGTGCGTGCGATGCTGCGGATCAAGGAAGGAATTACGAAAAAAATAAGAGATCTTTCAAAATAAGGCAGCCAACTGCAGCAGACGATCTCGGCTGCGCAGGAGAACCCTTGTTGGTGATCATTTCTTCTTTTCTGTTTTCTTTGTTTTCCTGCTGTCTCCGAGTTTTTGTCTCATTTAACTTTGCTATTTATGGTGTCTCTTTCTCTCTTCGCACTCGTCTCTCCTGTCTGTTGGCTCTTCTTTCAAGCAGCCGGTGAAAGTTCCCTCACCGGGCTTGCTCGTCATACTGCCATATGACTGAGAGACACTGAGAACCCTGGTCATTTGGACGTAAGGGTGGAAGCACAACCAGACAAATACCCCTCTCCAAGGGACACGTCACTTGTGTATGCCGTGTTGTTTTTTAAATGTGCAGAATCATTCTAGAAGCTTGTGGCCGAGCACTGGAGAAAGTAGGTACGAGTACTTTGTGAGCTACACACTATGCAATGGTGAGGCAGGGCGGACGCAAGGAGGAGGAGGCCAAAGGGGGGAGGGGTTCAAAGTGGACTGGCCCGGGGGGGGGGGGGGGGGGGGGGGGGTTGGATTTGAGTGGAATGCAAATCGGGGAGAGGGTCGACTGTGCACATAGTAATACTACGAGTATTAACGAGCTCAGTATTACTTTGTAAACTGGGCAGAGTTGGGGAGAAAAAAAGGACGGACAAAGGAGGGGAAAAAGGAAAAAAAGGGGCGGACCGCATGGCGATGACGGCAGAAAGCGGAGGAGGGTCAGAGTTAAATAAGGATTAAGTAGGGTATTAAGAACTAGATGCATAAAGGGAAAGGGATAACGACGAAAACAAGGAAGGACTATTCGAATAAAAACAATAAAAGTAAAATGACAGGTTAAGCAGGGAGAGCACAAATCTCATAGAAATCTCATAAACGACAACGATCAAATGAGATATCGAGACGAACAACAAATACATCAATGGCAACTAAGAATAACAAGTTACTTTGCATTCCAGTTATTTATATAGCCAGAAAAGAAATCACACCAGACATCCCGATCTCAATGCCGGCCAGTTTTGGCCTGAGTCGCAATCAAGGGAATATGAGATACTACAACTGAAATAAGACATCCAATACAATGACACTATGGCCAGCCAGCTGTCCATCCAACGGCCAGCATGCTGGTAGGACAGCCCATGTATGTCAGAATTTCTCCTTGCTGCGGTGTCCTGCGACACATCATTTGGCAATCAGACCGTGCCACGCACAGATGCGCAAGCTCAGCAGGGGCTGGCAGGTCTCGCAGGTCTCGCAGGTCGTGCAGCAACTGAGGACACGATGAAGTGTAAGTGGCCATTGGCGATGGCTAAAATTACGTGCAGTGTTTTTTTTAGAGCGCGCCCGTGCTGCGCGCCCGTGCTAAGGAGTTCATGCTAGCGAGTCCAAGCTAGGGGGCCCCTGCGGATGGGTTCATGCTAGCAGGTGGGAATCGTTAAAAATCGGCACGCCGGCCAAGCTACCAGGCCCACCGGGCCATGCTAAGAGCGACGGCGAGCCAAAATAGGCCACGGCGGGCCAGCCACTTCCACGGACCCAGCGAGGATCCCTCAATACTCTGCCAGGTATCTTGCTTTTGAGAACGATTCTTTTCCTTTTTTATTCTTTCGTCCGCGCTATCGAGCTGGCCCCGGCGAGGGGAAATCCGCGATTGCCGGCCCGATGCTGGCTCGCAGCAATAGAAGGACAGGGAAGGGCAGAGCTGAAAGGCAGCGGGATGGTGTGTACTATTGTGGACAAGCGAGCGAGGACAAAAGGGGACGCCAGGCGAAAGACGAGGCCGAGCTTTCGGTCGAGACGAGAGAGCGTAAGAAAGGGTCCTTCCTGTATTACCACTCCCCGCCGTAGCAGAAACCCGGCGAGCGCCGCGACGGCCAGAGAGGAAGGAACGACCCAGGTCCTGTCAGGTCCCAGGTCCTGACACAGCTTGCAGCTTCTTGAAACCCGCTGGCGCATCCTCGCAGCCCCAGCAAGGGAGGGGCGACAGCGATTTGCATCCAAAAACGGTCCCACCAGAAGCCATAGACCAGGAAGCTGCGTGCCTGTCAGAGCTAGAGCGCCGGCAGCCCCAGAAGCCCCAGAAAAGCCGTGGATGCTCGTAATGAAATTGCTCCTTCTATTTTTCTGGGTTGCGCCTGCCTTGTCTGGCCTTTTCATTTGGCTCATTTGGACTTGACAATTACTCCCATCCTCTTCTCTCCGTCCTCTGTCTTCGCTGCTGCTTTCTGTCCCTTTCGCATTCTCCCGTTTTCCAGGCTCGCTCTCCCGGTCTCGACCACTGCCACCACTGCGACCTCTCAACACCAACAGCCGCAGCTCCCCCCTTTTCCGTCCTCATCCTGCCCGCTGCTGCTTTCTTCTTGCTGACCATCACGTTCCACTGGCCTCACCCGCGGCCAACATCCAACTGGGATACCCCGGCGTGCGAGTCCTTTTTGCGCAGGCGTCTTGCCGTTCCTTGCCCTGCTCTTTTCTTTTTGCGAGCTCCTTTCGTTTCTTTTTGTGGCTCTGCGCCTGCACCTGCACCTGCCACCTGCCACCCTCGATCTGCCGCAGGCCCTTCCTCGCGTGGTTTTGCCGCCTGCCAGACCATTCGCCCATCACCTTGTTCGCTTGCTGGGCGCTGTTGGTGTCTGCTCTTGTCTCGGACTTCTCCCAAGCTCGAGCCGGCTCTCCGCTGCTCCTCATATACCAAGGCACCTCCCGGTCCCCGCTCGCCCCAGAAGCACCTCCCGGCGAAACCTGCCTTTTCCACTACCACCTCCCCGACCCGGCCACAACCCTAAAAAAACGACACCCACGACAGACACACGGATCAGCTGGAGGATCGATCGCGAACGGAAGTTGCACCCGCCGACGCAACGCACACTCGCCCACAGAACCACACCCACAAAACCACACAAACGACAAATATTATCTTACATGCGCCCCTCCGCACCCAGCCAAACCCAAAGCAGCTACCTCTTCACGTTTTGAAATAGGGGATCCCGTCCACACGACCGCACGAGGTATGTACGAGTAAGGTGCGCTTGAGACGCCTTGGACGTCTTGAACTGCCCGTCCCGTCCAGCCCTACCCAGTCCTGTCCTGTCCAGCTTCAGCGCGCCAAGTGCCAGCTAGGTGCGCCTCGGTATTAGCAGGAAGAGCCTGACCTCATAACACACAGAATAGCACACCACTGGCCTACCGGCGACGTTCCGCTCGACGACACACCGCCCCTCCTTTCCTCTCTTCCACACCTCGAGCCTGTGTTATCTTGCTGCGGTGCACTCCTCATCGTACCTGCATTGCGCCTGCCTACATTGCTTTTTCCTCCTTTCAAACCCGCGTCTCCACCGACTCTACTCAAACGACCCGAATCCTCCCACCCGCGCGGAGCTTAAACCCCTACAACAACGAAACATACCATTTCGCCTCCAATTCCTTCACTCCTACGAACCAGAACCATGGCTGAGGAGGCAAAGCCCACCGTCCTCATCATTGGCGGCCTTGGCTACATTGGCCGCTTCCTGGCCAAGTACATCCACGACAACAAGCTTGCTTCCGACATCCGTCTTGTCGACAAGGTCCTCCCCCAGCTGGCATGGCTGCCACCCGAGTTTGAAGAAGCTTGCTCTGGCAAGAACTTTGTCCAGGCGGATGCGAGCAGAGAACGTCAGTCTCGCCCCCCATGATAATTTTGTCTTATCTGTTATCAACTCGCCATTCCCATGGCCACATTTGCATTTCCTTGACTGCGGTCGTGTTCTACCAATTTACTGGCAATTTCACTGACATGACACCCTGCAGAATCACTTGGGCGGATATTCGACCGCGCCGACGGCAAAGAATGGGACTACGTGTTCAACTGCGGCGGCGAGACGCGCTATTCACAAGATGACGAGGTGTATCGGTTACGGTCGCTGGGCCTGTCCCTAGCTGTGGGCCGCGAGGCTGCGAAGCGCGGCATCAAGGCCTTTGTCGAATTGAGCACCGGCATGGTTTATAAGCCCAACTCCAAGGCCAGTGTGGAGAGCGACAAGCTTAAGCCGTGGAGTCGCATTGCTGTTTTCAAACTTCAGGCCGAGGAGGAACTGGCCAAGATCCAAGGGTGCGTATCGAGGGGTCTCGAGTCCTCTTTTTTTCTTTCGGATTTCACATTTGTGCCCTTTCCCCTTGCCCTGTGCTTTCATTCATGGTCCTTGTTTTGCCCTGTATCCCACCTCGTTTAAGAAGAGTTTGCCATGCGTTTTCCTCGTTGCGTCCATATCCCTTGCTCTGCTAACACCTACCTGCCATTCAGCCTCAACCTGATCATTGTCCGACTGGCGCACGTTTACGGCCCCTACGCTTCTTCGTGGGTGGCCACCGCTCTCTGCATGGCCCGTGTTTACAAGTACCTCGAGAGCACTATGGAATGGCTGTGGACTAAGGACCTGCGCACCAACACCGTGCACATCGACGACGTGACTCGCGCGCTCTGGGACGCCACAACCTGGTATGCCGTGAAGGGTGGGCGAGCCAGCTGGGATGCCAAAGCTATGGGTAATACAGTACCCACCTTCAACATTGTCGACAAGGGCGCCACCAGCCAAGGCACTGTTGCCGGCATTATTTCAAATGTGTTTGGCATCAAGACAAGCTTCCAGGGCCCAATAGTCAGCAGCTTTGCGCGGTTGAACATGGACAGTGTTGTCGAAGACGTGAATGACGAGCTGCTGGATCCCTGGGCTGACCTACTGGCTGATGCGGGTATCACACGTCCCGGCCCACTGACACCGTTCATGGAGAAGGAGCTGCTCAAAGACACAGATCTGAGCATGAATGGTAGCCGCCTCGAGACTGTCGTGGGCTTCCAATACTCCAAGCCAGCAATCAGCAAGGAGCTTGTGGAGGAGGTCATTGAGAGCTACAAGAAGATGAAGTGGTGGCCGTAGACGGGCGGCCCGGGTTCTTAGTTGGCCAACGGCGGTGCCTCGGTGCTGTCGTGTCTCGGCTTTTTCTTCATCGTCCGTCCCCCCACATCCCCTCTCTGGACGATCCCTTCGCCCCTATCCCCCCATACCCTTGGCATTCTCCCCCATGTACTCGTATATTGCGCGACCCCTGATGTCTTTCCTCTTTTGTGTCCCTCCTCAACTCCCCGCTTCCCGTCCTCGTCTGGCTCATGGGAACTGCGGCTGCATCTCATTCCGGAGCGGTGTACCATTAGGATATCCGTGTTTTTTTTGTGTTTTGTTTTCTTTCTGGGTCTCCCTTTTTGGGCCCATTACTTTTGATTTATGCCCTCTTTTTCATGTTTTGGGGCTTACCCATTTTCCTCATCTAGCAACCATTTTCTCTTCTTCTGTTCCAGTCTTGGCTTTGGACATATCTACTTGTAATCACACGGCTGTCAATGTTATGAACATTCAATAAAACGCACACCAATGTACCCATACTTGCATCATATGTCGCACCAACGGGGACTAGGAGATTTTCGCTTTGTCTACTTGGTAACCCGAGGAACCTCCCCCCCTGTGAGAGGGGTAGCTCTCCTGGCTACGGGGCATTATATCACTATGGAAGCTCTGTCTCCCTGCAAACGGTGCAGACATGTGAAAGAGGCTCTGGAGAAGCAGTGCAAGGCGGGTCGCGAGCAGCGAATGATATATGGCAGGGCGCACGACGGGCGCTAACAGTTTTTACTGGGTCGCAAGCACATGCAAAAAAGCAAAAGGACCAGCCAAGCGGCCAGGCAAGGCCGGCGAAACAGGCGAAACAGGCAATACAAGCAATGCGCCACGCAGCGTGACGGCGGCCACGAAGCACCCCAAGGATAGGTCGGATCACACCCGACGGGCAGCGAACTGCTGCAGTGTGGAAGCTGTTGGCTCTTGCATCATGGCGACGGCGACCTTCCGTCCTCGGCAACCGCACGTAGTAGCACTGTCGTATCCGCAATTTCGGCCCTTCCAGTCCCAAGCAGCCGCCTAGTTCCCCGGAGACTGCAGTGGGTGTATTTAATCCCAGATCTTGTCTCATTGCCTTTTGTCTGCTCGATGGCCCTGCCCCTCTTTCTCTCTTCTAAGTTCTCACCGCTATTGGCCCGTGCCTCTTTGACCTGCATTGCATCTCGCATCCCACCATAGTACAAGACAGCCTTCTACCTGCAGCTCAATTTAGCCCAACTCTCCAGCAAACGTGGTCTTTCACCCTCACTTTCACAAACACCCCAAACCCACCTCCGTCTCGGCAAAGCTCTCACAATGGCCGCTCCAGCAGAGAAGACGACCAAGGACCTGACCGGAAAATGGTCGATGGTAAGTTTTGACCTAATTTGCTGCAGACTGGGCGGATCCATCCCGGCATGTGCGGAGATGAGAGCGACAAAAGACGAAAAACGAAAAACGAAAAATGAAGCACGAAAGCTGGCTATGTTGCTCTTCTCTAACAGAACCCCGCAGAACAAGACCTTGTCCGACAACTTTGAGCCGGTCCTGGCCCTCCAGGGCATGGGCTTCATCACCCGCAAGGCCCTCGGCGTCGCCACCATTACGCTGCACATCAAGCAGTACGAGGACGTCCCCACCGAGGCCAAGGAGCCCATCCCCGCCGAGCTCAAGGACAAGAAGGTCACCCAGATCCACATTGACCAGTTCATCACGGGCGGTGTCAAGGGCACGTCGGAGCACCGCTGCATCGACGACCGCCCGCGGCCCCATCAGGACTACCTCTTTGGCAAGGTCGAGGGCCGCACGTCGTTGATCCAGGGCCCCAATGCCGGCGCCACCGTCGCCAAGCAGTGGGGCAGCTCGGGTCCCAAGGGCGCCGACGGCTTCACTGACGAGGACGGCGAGTTCCTGGGCGAGGGCTGGCCTGAGGACTCTGCGGACCTGCTGCTGAGCTACGTCAAGAACCTGGACTCGTCAGGCGGCTGGGAGGCTGTCCAGACGTGGGGTTTTGCAACGATTGGCGGGGAGCGGCGGCATGTGCGGCACGTTCTTGTGCGCAAGGGCAAGAAGCGGGTGACTGTGCGGCTTGTGTACGACTACCTTGGCGAGCTGGACGACGAGGAGTAAGCAAGTTTGGCTTTTCACAAACGAGCATAAAAGCGAGTGAATGCGAAAGCTGGGCGAGCTTGACAGGGAGGGGTGACCAAGCTCCATGTCCTCAAGCGAATAATTAAGCTTGGCGAGGAGTAAACGCCACCTCGAGCGAAGCGAGGATGGAAAGGAAAGAAGGGGAAGAAATGGCCATGGCTATGGCCTGGTAAAGGAGTTTCCCTACAGGAACACCCATCACATTTTTTATTTAGGGAGGAGAAGCAGATCATGTCATTCAAATCTGCAAAGAGCATATCAGATCCCGTTCTTCAAGTTCGTAGGCACATATGTTTACGACGACTTTACTTTCGCACGCCTTTCAAATAAATTAAATGAAAAGTTAAGATGTGATGTAAAAGAAACGTGAATTGGTATTCGTGATCCCCAGGTCCCCCGAAGACGTCCCCTGTCCCCCCCGCTGAGTTGAAATCTTCACTGTATACGCCCGAGGTCCCGAGCTTTTATCTTTCTGGATATCTCATTTTTGAAGTCGTTTCTCTCAAGTATCTTGCCGTATAAACGCCCAAATAATATGCTGTTGAAGTTTTCTTGTTCTCCTCGCTTCGCTCGATTACTTCCTGTCCTCGCTCGCTCGTCTTTCCTTTCTTTCCTTCTTTCTTTCCTCGCTCGCTTCGCTCACTCGATGGTCCTCGTTCGCTCGCTGCCGCGAGCTCAACTCGCTTCTCAAGCAGGCCGCCGTTTCACAAACTCTTCCAGATCAGACGCCGTCGCTACGCCCAGCACAAACCGCCGCCGCTCGTCCGTAATCACTGCAAAACTCTGCGCCTCGCCCCGCGTCATGGCACCCGCGAAAAACGCCTCCAGCTGCTCAAGAGGGGTCTGCATCGTAATCACCCGGTAGGCCCGGCCCTTGCGCTTGAACCCGAAACGCGTCAGCGCTGCACTGCCGCCGACCGTGTCGTCCGGCTGGATCTGGCCCGTCGACAGCAGCCGCTGCAGCTGCGGCATCGAGACATACCCGAGCAGGGCGCGGGTGGAGGCGTCGACGACGGTGAGGTGGGTAAAGTCGCGTTCGAAAGCGGCGGCGACGGCGTCGGCGACGGTGTCGGCGGGGGTGAGGGAGAGGGCGGCGGGCGGGTCGAGGTCCTCGACGGTGGCCTATACACGTGTTAGGTCGGCAGATTTAGGGAAAACGTAGATAACGTCGACAATGTTGAATCCAACGAGGTTCAATCCCACTTACCCCCCTGTAGCGATCCGCCCACTTGGAGACGAATGGCGCTGGAGCTGTAGCAACGTCCGCCATGGCCGGGTATGTTTCAAAGACCCGAAATAGAGATTGACTGGAGATTGGAGATAAAGAGGCTCGGGAGGGCCGGTACGGTGGGTGTTGATTGCGTGCAGGAAGTGTTCAGAGTGTTGACTCTGCAGTGAGGGGCAGACGATTTTTTTTTTGACTCCCGCTAATGCATCACCAATGGCGAGCGAGGCCAGCCATAGTTTGGCACATACTCGTACAGTGTGAGTCGGCACGGACCAATCACATGTTAAGTGGGTTTATTGGCTCACCAGTCAGACGGTCGCACACTGTATGGACGGGCCAACAATGCACTCAATGCTTGGATTGGTCCTTGGTTGTCGTTCATCGTGATCTTTTTGTCCATGCTGCTCTCCCTTGCTCGGTCGTCGTCGTCTTTTCTTTTCTTTCCCCTTTCTTTCGTGTCCTTCTCCCCTGTCACTCCTTACTCTTTCCTCGCCCCACCAAGGCTGTGGAATAAAACGCAAGTGACGTCGACGGGCGGGGCCGGCGGCGGCTTCGTCGGACCTTTTGGGCTGGGCAGGTAGGAAAGTCGTTATCGGAGGGGCGCCGATAAAGCTGTCGAGCGTGCTTTAGTAGTATGGGGCCCGACTAATGTAATAATAGCATTGACACGCAGCGACGACGACAACCACACCAGCGCAGCTTGACCGCATACGACAGAGCCAGCACGGCCGGTCTTGTTTCCCATATGGAGTAGATAGTCTGTATTTCGTAGCGTTATCAATCAGGCCCGCCTGCCCTGGTGGATCTGTGTCGCGTGCGCCTTGCAATGGCAGGCTTGGGATCCTGGACAAGGCCGTAAAACAAGAAACTAGCTTGGAGAAGGATCGATGATCTCTCGCCCTCAAATCACGGCACGCTGCCAGCTGCAACCAGGTGCCCCGCAGCCGAGTCGCCGTCTTGATCTGGAAGGCACGCAGAATAATGGCTGACGAGAGAGGACGCGAGAGAGACTGGGAAACTACCACCGAGCACTCGTGCGGCGTGCCCCAATGGCCAATGGCCAGCCCACCACACCTTTTTTTGCCGCAGAGCCCGTCTCGGATTATCTGGGTGCGGCCGGCCAGCCTGCTGGCCTCCTGCGGGTGGGATACTAAGTATCGTACTCGTAACACGTTAACAAACTCACCTATCTCCAGCTGTGTGAGTACGTTCCCATGGACAAAGCACCACCTTATCTCCGTGCCTCGCCCAGCCAGTAATCCTCTTTGAACTGTCGACTCCCCCCCCCTTCTGTTACCTTGTTACCACTCACCCATCTCTCGCCCTCGCGCTCTCAGCCTGTTTTTGGCCCTTTACCGCCCGGTCGAATCATCTTACGGTTTTTTGTTCGGCGAGGTATTTTCTTACCCGGCTTGCTCCTTTCGATCTTTCCCTCACCTTTTTTTTATTTTCTTTTCCGTGTGCGCGTCTCTGACTATCAAAGCTCTCTCTCTCTTTTTCCTCTGCAGACAGCTCCCCCCTCCTCCTGTCACCCATTGGCAGCTCTGACGTGCTGCAGTCAATCCAGACGGTATGTAACTTGCAATTGATGGATGCTGCTGCTGCTCTTGCTCGGCTCTTCTGTTGCCGCCCTACCCGAAACGGTCTTCATGATAATAATCGCAGCCCGCTAACTAGCCCACGCCCAGACACCACATCACGGCTTAGACGGTAGACCCTCTTATCACAAAACGGACTACACTCCTTTTACTCATCCACCCACCACTCCCTCAACCATGTCCTTCCTTCTCTACCCCCGGCAGGACGCTCTGCAGCAGAGCTTCGGCAGCCACCCGCTGGCCATGCGCCGCTCCAACAAGGTCGTCGCCTCCAGACTCGCCCCTCCGGCTTCGGCCTCCATCCCGGCTGCCACGGCATCCCGTCCTGAGATCCATCCGGAGCAGTGCGTCGCCTACTCCATCGTCGAGGAGCCGCCCAAGAAGAAGGAGATTGAGCTCTTCTCTGGAGAGTACTATGCCGCCTGCACGTTCGGTGGTCTCCTGGCCTGTGTAGGTCTTTTTGGCTTCTTTTGTCCTCGCTACGGTCGTATTCTTTTATTCCTTGCTCTCTTCACCCGTCGTCTTTTTCCTTTCCTTGCTTTACTCGTTGGCCTTTTCTTTCCCTCACTTCTTTCGTCATCCCATATCTCCCTCGCTCATTAACTAACATCCCAGGGCCTCACCCACACCTCGGTCACCCCCCTCGACTTGGTCAAGACCCGTCGCCAGGTCGATGCCTCCCTCTACAAGAGCAACACCCAGGCCTGGGGCATGATCTACCGCAGCGAGGGCATCCGCGGCATCTTCACTGGCTGGAGCCCCACCTTTGTCGGCTACTGTCTCCAGGGTGCCTTCAAGTACGGCTGGTATGAGTACTTTAAAAAGACATACTCGGACCTCGTCGGCGACGAGTATGCCCACCGCTACAAGACCAGCGTCTACCTCTCCGCCTCCGCCTCGGCCGAGTTCCTCGCCGACATCGCCCTGTGCCCCTTTGAGGCCGTCAAGGTCCGCATGCAGGGCTCCCTCAAGTCGCCCTACTCGGGCGTCTTCGACGGCGTCCGCAAGATCACCGCCTCGGAGGGCTTCGGCGGCCTCTACAAGGGCCTCTACCCCCTGTGGGCCCGCCAGATCCCGTACACCATGATGAAGTTTGCCTCGTTTGAAACCATTGTCGAGATGATCTACGCCCGCCTGCCCGGCCAGAAGAACGACTACAGCAAGGCCGCCCAGACCGGCGTCTCCTTTGCCGGCGGCTACCTCGCCGGTATCCTGTGCGCCATCGTCTCCCACCCGGCCGACGTCATGGTCAGCAAGCTGAATGCGAACCGCAAGCCGGGCGAGGCCTTTGGTGCCGTCCTCTCGCGCATCTACAAGGACATTGGCTTCATGGGACTGTGGAACGGTCTGCCCGTCCGTATTGTCATGATTGGTACTCTGACTGGTCTGCAATGGATGATTTATGTAAGTTTTTTTTTTTTTTGTACACACTTTTCTTTTTTTTTCTGTAGGACAGTTTTTTTACTAACACCTCCAAAGGACTACTTCAAGATCTTCATGGGTTTCCCCACGACTGGTGGCCCGGCACCAGCAGCAAAGAAGGAATAGACGGGGGAACACTCCAAGGGGGGATGGTTTATACAATTGCATAGAGTTTTCTTTCAAAAAACTTATGCGGCCGTCGTAGAGAGAGGGGATAGGGACTAGAGACTGTCTGTTATTGGTAAGAAGAAGAAAAAAACCATATGGCTGCCGAGGTCGGCTGGGGTCGGACAGGTGAGGTCAGACAAGGGTTGGCAAGGCAGGTCGGTTCAACAGGGCCAAGAAGGCAGGGCCAAGAAGGCAGGGCCAAGAAGGCAGGGCCAAGAAGGCAAGGCCAGAGGTCGGCAAGGCCACACAAGTCCATTGGCCAAGAGGACCACGCAAGGCCAGTCGTCCAAACAAGGCCTGGCAAGGCCGGACGTGGGGGCTTCTGATATCTGGGCAAGGCTGTGTCAATATATAGGAAAAGGTTTGGCAGACAAAGCAGGCCCTTTTCTGTGTTTTCAATTCTTCTTGTCAGAGTTGCCGTTCTTGTCCTTTTTTTTTTGGTTTGATTTCCTTTATTTTTCGTTCTTTTCTTCGTTCCTTTTTTTTTTCATCATCCTCATGTTACCCTTCATTACTACATTCCCCTTGTCATTTTCATGCTGTACCTGTCTCTTACCTACCATTTAACCATTGCGGCCGTTTCCGCTCATTATTTACATGTGTACAAACACAAACAATTTAACATTTTGTTTGTATTGCTTCTTTCTTTGTGTGTTTTATACATTTTGCCAACCAACCTCCTCTCTTTATTTAGTCTACTCATAACAAGCAAGACCCATCAGTATATCCATCTCTTTGTTCGTAAGCATTGTGAGAGATCTCACACATTTCCTTTTTCTGGTTTCTCGGTTACCGGCTCTCCCGTATCAGCGCCGGGGGGGCAATATCCCGACCTTTTTGGCCCTTGGTTTAAGAGGAACTAGTAGAGCAAAGGACTCGTATATGTTCTGGACCATTAAGATCAATGTGTTGAAGGGCCAAAAAAAAGGGAGCTCTCGGGATATCTTTGGCACCGCCGGTCAAGTGCGATTTTGTTTAGTTAAAAGATGCCTGCAATGATCGGTTCCCAGGGCAGTCTATCTGTTCGGCGTATTTTCTTTGGAGGGGAGTCTATCTGGATGCGTGGTTTCCAAGAGATAGGCTAGCCGGCAGGTCCCGTGTATCAATCATGCCACGAAGATATGAGCTAGATATGAGTGGGATATAAAAAGATATCAAGATATGAACAAAAATAAGGATTATGAAGACAAATAGTTGCCGGTACCTTCCAATCCCGGGAGGCGAAGAAGAAGAATCATACACAAAAACCGTGACCCTTGCGATTGTGCGTGCGAGCATATGTGTGTGTGTGTGTGTTTTCCGTCGTGTGTCCGACTGTCTTGTCTACCGAGATCCGTCAAGGGCAGGGTAGCATGTCATACCTTGCCATTTATTGCTACTTGCTTTTTTTTTCTTTCCTTTGCAGGTGGGATGAATCGTGTGGAAACAGACAAGGATATCTACCGTAGGCACACATCCGTGTTTGCTGACGTTTGCACTCGTCACTAGTAGATTGAGAATATCAGACTCGAGCACAAAATCCAAGCACGCATACGTGTTTTGCAATCGTGGAATCGTCCACACACACCCACGCACCACACCTCATCGAGATGCTGCCGTCCTTGCTTCTGTTCAGCGATCTCACCATTCCAAAAGAAGATGCTGCAGCTTTTAAAAAAGGGCCCGCATAAACTCATGTATGCAGGCAGACTACAAGCACACAAACACTGTCTGTCGACAGCTCTTTTGTCCTGCGATGCACACATTTTTCGGTCCCGCGCTAAAAACAAGTCCCCGATCAGTCTAGCAGAAGAGGGTCAAGAAAGAGAAAGGAAAGAAATGTCGTTCGATGTTGGTATAGTAGTAGATGACGGTCGAGGGCAGATGGGCCTGTACAGGACAGCAGCCCCCCCTCCTTCATTCTCTCGTAGTGCCATGCATCTTGTTCTACTTTTGGCACATTTTGGGCTGCTCTGTGCATTCTCATTGTTCCTTCGATCTCTCGTCTTCCTCCTCTCCATCTTGCCTTTTTTGCTTTTTGGCTTCTCTTTTTAGGTTCTTATTTCTTTGGTGTTATTTTTTAGTTGGTTGGTTTCTTTTTGGGATACTTTCTGCAGACTTGTTGCTTGTCTGGTTCGGTCTGGAATTCTCTCTCTCTGCAGACCGTCTCTTCATTCTTCAACTTTCGGTCTGGCCTCTCTCCATTCTTTGGTTCCTTGCTAGGCCATTCTCGTTTTGCTTTCTTTTTGTTCTTTTTCGTCTTTTTCGTCTTTTTCGTTTTTTCGTCAGCATGGCTTTTCAGCTTCCGCCGGTCAGTCCATTCTTTCAGGTTGCCTCCTGGTGCTTTCCCCGGACCTTGTTCTCATTCGCTGCCATGTCGTCCCTTTTTCGTTCTCCTCTATTCGCCAACATCTCTTGTATATTCAGTCACGTTGGAACTCGGCAAATGTCCACCAATACCGTTCCGTCACAACGGCGCTTTCTCGGTCGTTGTTTCCTTGGAAAGACAAAAATGGTGGGAGGAGGGATCAAGTGCATATGTTGCCCTGTCCCGCTACCTTATTCTACCCTTTCAAAGGTTGGGGTAGTCGCGGTATTCCTGTTCTGCGCAGCTCGGTATTCTTGTTTTTTTAACGTTTCTAGTAGAGGCCAAACCCCGCAAAATGCGCCTCTTTCTGTTTTGGCTGCCATTTGGCTGCTCGTTTTCTTACACTTGAGAACAGACAGGAGCCGGTCCAGGCAAAATGTCTACCGCGTAGTAAAAAAAAGCCCAAGTAAAAACGGGGTGGAAGATCCTGTCGAAACGTGGAAAGGACATAAAGAAAAGCCAAGACAAACGACGTGTAGAAAAGGCTTCGAATAGGGCAAGTAGAAAGATACAGTACGAATACATTGCATCTGTTGGTCCCGGAGCAGAATGCAAAGTAGAACAAGGTACCGCTTGCGGCACAGTACACTTTAATCTACAAGAGTATTGCGTTCTCATGTGCAATTCCTGCTTTGCGGAGTTAGGGAGGATGGGAGGAAGGTGCGACAGATGCTTACAGCCTCCATGTAAGCCAGGCAAAACGGAAAGCGCGATCCAACACCGCTCTCGCCCGGCCTTGCCTGCTCGTGGCCCAGCTGCTGCCCTCCTCCCCTCCTCTTCACACCACCCAGTCTAGCGCACTTGAGAGAGGGGAGGGGACGGAGACCCGCAGGACATGTCGTGTGGTGGACTGACCGAAAGTAACCAAAGTATCGAGGTATTCGGAACAGTCGACCAAACGGTATGCAGCCGAGAGAGAAAGTACGGACTACTGCACAGGCTGTAGCAGCTCACATTTCTGTCACCCGCGCCCTAATCCGCGCCCTTCTGAGCGTAACTCACCCGTTTCCCACCCCAGGGCAGTGAAAAACCGTTCCCCACCCCTGTCTCGTCCGTGGCGTCGGGTGCATCTGAGTGGGGAACTGGGACGCCGTCGTGGATTAAGTGTACGGGCGAGAGTTGTGAATTGCAGCCAAGGCCACCACTAGACAGCGACGGCCTGCCCGTGAGGACCGAGTCACGGACCAAAAAAGTGACAAACCTGACAGCACGGTCGTCCCATCACCGTATGCACAACGTGCTTCGTCCGAGGGCCAAATATTGCTACTATAGCACAAACCCAGACCAGATATAACCCCATGATGGACCGCCCGCCCCCTCGATGAACCTGTTTGCTGGTAGCGTCGCATGTCCATGATTCCGGGATTGGCCTACTATGGGTCGGTCTGGCCTTTGGCCGTGGGCCTGGGATCTCCAGAACGGGCATTGGCCGTGGGCTGGCTGTGGGCGCCGGCCACTGGGGATTCCAGAATGCTCGCTTGGTGTCCGCCTTGCTATGTATGCATCTATCTACCTAGACCACGATCTCCAGAATGCCCCCTCCTTCGGAATGCTGCTCCTTCTGCTGGGATCGGCAAAGCTCCCTCGCTGGGCCGGTGGACCAAGCCGGCGACCGCGACCGATTTGCATGCTCTCGACGGAGAACCAGCTCCTTCCTGTGTGAGATTCTCCAAGTCCGCCGGTGGGCCTGTTGGGTTGCCGTCGTCGTCTTCCTGGGGTTGGACCCGTTGGACCCCGTTTCAATCTGACCAACAATACTACCAAAGACGTCGTCGCGGGTCTCTGGCATCTGCTTAGCATGGGGGTTTTTCCTTTTTGCTTTGCTTGTTTGCTGCATCTCTCTCACCCGTCCCCTGCTTTTGTCGGTTCTCTCCTGTTTTCTGCCCCTGGGCGGCCTGTCTGCACTGTCGCTCTGTATTTCCCTCTTTATCGCCCGCGCTCATATTCTCTCACGCGTCGGAAAAGCGGACAGTGCCAAGACGGACTGGCCCTCTTTTTGACACACACTCACCAACAGCTCTCATTCACCCACTGCTCCTGCCTAAAGGGTCTCTGGCGTCGTTGCATTCTCAAAAGACCATACTGCGACAACACATGTTTTGCGGACAATAGTTTGCGTATTGTCTGTTGGACGACGAGAGGGGACACACGAGAATACCCAGCAGGTGTGAGCGTGCGCATATAACCCGTAATTCCAAGTGTTCCCAGCAAGACACCCGCAGCTGCCCTGCCCTCTTTATGGCTTGCACGCCTCGTCCACACCTCTGCCACACCTCCTCCTCCTGGTCCGCCCTGCTCAGGAGATCCCAACTCCAGACCTGGTCACCTGGGATCGCCCGCGGGTCGTTTCGCCCCTGGCATCAGGCGCAGAGCCAAGAACGCCTGGAGGCTTGGTGTGTCTAGCAGCGTGTCTGCAGTATGTCTGCAGTGTGTCTGCAGTGTGTCTGGCGGCTGGCAGTTCATCCGCTCGTCTAATCCATGCCTGCTTTCCTGTTTTGATCGTGTCTTTGTTCTGTGCTGCTCCATGGTGCTCCCATTGGCGACAACAGAACCTCCTAAATATACGCTCCTCCTCTTCCTGCTCCTCCCTCCTCCTCATCCGCCTGTCAACTCCTTCCTCTTGTTGCAACCTCGCATCGTGGCAACACTCCTCCTCTCTTGCATACCCGCAACCCCTCGCCATGCAGGACATCTTATCCACTGGGCTTATCCACTGACCAATATTTGCAAGCATCTGCGGCAAGCGAACAACGGAGCAGCCCAAGTCCACCCGCTTAGCGTCAGACTTGACCACAAGCAGTTGAGCAAAGTAGAAAAGAGCTGCATCGGTGGGGGGCGGAGAGCTCTCGCGCATCGGACTAGCGCTCACTGGCGAGGAGGAAGAAAGAAAGACAAAAAGGTGACCTCCAGGTCTAAGGCCGCTCCAGTCGCTCCAGCCAACCCCAACCAACCTAGCCAGACCTTGCCGTTTTTGCCCCAGAAGCGGTCGAACCGACCCAATTACCACTGTATCTCACGACTTCCTTGTTAGATACAGTGCCCAGCGCCAGGGGCCTTGCCCAATCTTGCCCAATCCCGTGGCTCCCAGCACCTGCGACTTGTCGTTAGTGCTGCAACGAGAGCACACGGAAGGGGGGGACAGGAAGAGGCGAGAGAACCCACCGCATTATTGCTAGCGGTCAGATAAAGCTGTTCGGAGACATCCCCAAGGCATAGTAGCTTATAGAGTAATACAGTGCTGAGGCAGTTGACGGAAGGCAGAGGAAGCCGGCCAAGGTCGCGCCTTCCCTGCTGGTCCGGCTTCCTGTCCTGCGGCTGGTGGTTCGTTCTTTCCGTTTTCTGCCATTTCTAATAATCGTAGCCATTCTCCCATTCTGCCGTTTGTCTTCGTTTTCGCCTGCGTGCTGTCTTTTCCATCTTTTTTTTCCATTCTGTGCTATCCATTTTGGAGCCTCTGCCCGCCTCAACACCGCTGTCTCACCTGCTCCAACTACAGCCACCCACAGCCTCTGCGTTTCTCGGCTAACCTTTGCCTTGTGCTTGAAACCTGCAATTGGAACCGCGATCCCGCCCTGACCTCACCGGCCTTCTCCCCCACTCGGCCGACTGCCACGCTGCCTATTCGCCCTATTCGCTCGCTCTTGCCAGTTCCCTGTCTGATCTGTTCGCTCTGTTCGCTCCTTCCGCTCTTATGGCCATCCTTGTCTTAGCTCTGGAGTGAACAGTTATTTTTATTTACACAGCACTTGTTCCATTCCATTCCGTCTGGCATATTTCCTCATAGGGCCTTTGCCACGCTTTGTTACGCCCGGCTGCTCTGGTTGGCTGCGTGCAGCGCATCTTGCCATTTCTTTTCTTTTGCTGGCCTTTGCTGGCCTCTGCTGTCCTCTACACTGCTCTTCTGTCCTCCGGCGCCCTTCTCTCGTAACTTGTTTCGCCGTCTCGGTGCGCCCTCCTTGGCCGCCCTGGCCGCTCTCTTTCTCCTCCCTCTCCGCTGCTCTAGCTCTCTGCCTAGCCCGCCCCCATCTGCGTTTCGCGCTCGTCTAGCTTCCGCCATTCTTGCCAGTACGAGCCCTGCTCCCACCCGTTTCTGTCACTCTCCAAGCCCCGGCCTCGAGCTACGCAGTTCCTACGGTGCTATCTCTCTTACACACGTCAACTGCGCAAACCGGTTCTGGCTGGCCTGCGTCTCTACCTCCCGACGCTTCCATAACGCTTCCATACCCCCCTCCCCGTATATATCTCGCATTCGACTCGCCAAAAGCTGTGCCGAGCACTTCCTCTTTCTGCTCGCCCTGCCCTACGCCACGGTCTCTACACGCGTTTCCCTTTCGGTCTCTCCCAAATTCACCCCGAGCCGAAACTGAAAATAATACCACTCAGGCCCCAAATCCGCCCTGCCCCCCTGCCCGCCTTTCTTCTTCCTTGCTAGCCCCAACGAGACTCTTTGGGCTTAACCGGTGGTGCTTTCCTGGGGGAGGCACAGGACCGATCGACCTACACCAGACCTGCTCCAGACACACACCCGCCCACACGCAAACACACCTCCCCCCTCAACTCGAATACTCACACGCGAAGGGGGCTGCGAAATCAACATCTCCTCACAAACAACAACAACAACACACCAATCCGCAACGGCCTCCCTGCTGCTACCACGAATGACCTCCTGCAAAGTTCCCGTCGCCGCCGCCGTCGCCGCCGCTTCGTGGAGTGAATGAAATCAGCCCCGTCTGCTGCAAGGCTGATAAAGCTGACGCCACTTCGTTTCCGCCGCCTCTTTGCGCTCTCGGTGCCTGTTCCTCCACCTGCAAACGCACTCCTCGCCTCCTCTCCGTCTTTGTCCAACTCCTTTCCCTCTCCACTTGCGCGCTTCACACGCACGCGCGCACACGACAATGTCGAGCTTTTTTAACAAGCTCAAACCCGGCGTGGTGAGTACAGTCCTGGGAGTCCCTTCTTTCTTTGCGCCGCCTCCGCGTCTTCTTCTCCGATTCCCCTGCCGGTCTCACGACAGCTCCTGCTCTCCCCAAAACATCTGAACCATTACCCCGAGTTACAAGGCGTCTGGTCTTTGCGCCCCGAATCTTGGCTGACACTGTTTGCTTCCAACCACCTTCTAGGCTGCCGCCAATGCTGCTGCCAATGCATCGCCAAACAAAAAGAAAGACGAGGCGGCGCCCGAGACGACGCCGCTCGAGAAAATGCTACAGAACGTTGGGCCTCTACGAGAAGACGGCACAGACAAGTTTTTTGGCTTGGAAAACGTATGTGGCTGCTGGCACAATGCCTCGCTTACTTTGGTTGAATCCCTTCTGTGACAGACGAGCTATCATGAAAGGCGGACAGCTAACATGCTATTCTATTTTTCCAGTTCGGAAACACATGGTAATTCCGCATGACGATCCCCTTGCTTGCTCTTCCCACACGCATCTTCCCCAGTCTTGCCGTCCATTCCGTGACAGACATACTCACATATGTCCTCTAGCTATTGCAACTCCATTGTACAGGCCCTATATCACACCGAACTCTTCCGAGAAAATGTTATCCGATACCCACCCTTTTCTCCGTCGGACACGCCGAACGGCAAGCCACGAAAGGTCAATGTTCAGATTCGGCCTCCGATGAATGGATCGGCCACCCCAGGCACGCCACAAGGTCCCGCCGCCGCCGCCGCCGCCGCCCAGGCTAAGAAGCCTCCCCCGCCGCAACCATACGGATACAAGCCGCGCCCACCCATTAGCCCTGGCCAACCGCCAAACGGACAGGCTCCTGTGCGTCCAGAGGACAAGCCCGACACGCCAGAATATAAGAAGAAGCAGGCCATGATCAAGGGTCCGGTGCTGGAACTAGCACAAGAGAATGCAAGCTCCTACGGTCTGGAAGAGTGTACCTTCACCGGTATCAAGGATATATTCTCCGCCTTTATCGAGAGCAACGATCGCACCGGCGTGCTGAGCCCCTTGCGCTTCCTCGAGATCTTCCGCAGCCAAAACGACTCGTTCAAGAACTCCATGCACCAAGATGCACACGAATTCTACGGCCTCGCCCTCAATGACATCATTCGAAATGTGGAGGACGCATCAAGGCGCATACACGAGCGGGAGGATGCTCAAAACAAGGACGGTCTCAAGCAGTCTGTGGAAGATGCATTAGGCAACGGTGCTGCTGTGGCGCCTTATGACGGGACATCTACACCAGGATCGGGCTGGGTTCATGACATCTTTGAGGGTGTGTTGACGTCGGAGACACGGTGTTTGACGTGCGAACGGGCTTCGAAACGAGATGAGACCTTTTTGGATCTTTCCATCGACTTGGAGGAACATTCCTCTGTCACGTCCTGCTTGAGGAAATTCTCCGCCGAGGAAATGCTGTGCGAGCGGAATAAATTCCATTGCGACCACTGCGGCGGCCTGCAAGAGGCCGAGAAGCGCATGAAGATCAAGCGCTTGCCCAAGATTCTGGCCCTGCACCTGAAGCGCTTCAAGTACTCGGATGATTACACAAGATTGGAGAAGCTTTTTCACCGGGTTGTCTACCCTTACCAGTTGCGCATGTTCAACACAACCGAGGACGCACAAGACCCAGATCGGCTGTACGAGCTGTATGCGGTGGTCGTGCATATCGGAGGCAACGCCTACCACGGTCATTATGTCGCCGTGATCAAGACCAAGGAGTTTGGTTGGCTCCTGTTTGACGACGAAATGGTGGAACCGGTCGACAAGCAGTACGTCCGGAACTTTTTTGGCGACAAGCCAGGAACCGCATGTGCCTATGTCCTCTTCTACCAAGAGACCACATTTGAAAAGGTGCAGGCCGAGCAGGAGCTCGAGGGTCTCGAGGAAATCAAGCTTGCAAGCGAAAGCGCAGGCCTGGCTCTTTCTCCGGAGGACAAGCCAGCAGCCAATGGCGCGAACGGTGGCCACCTTTTCCGGCAGGTGACGCAACCCCTCGCACACACCCCGACTGTGGAGGAACACGACGAGCTTGCAAAGCTTGCAAACCTGGAACATGCACGAACTGCCCCGAATGCAGCGACTACGCCTCTATCGAGTACCCCTCCGGTGCCCCCTCTCCCAACGATTCCTGCTGGTATAGCAGTTTCTCCGACGTCAGCTCCAGTAGACAAGGCCAGCGCAAAGGCTGAGGCTGCGCGGTTGAAAGAAGAGCGAGAAAGGGAGAAGAGGGAGGCCAAGGCCGAAGCGAAGGCAGCCGAGAAGGCCCGGAAGTTGCAGGAGAAGGAAAACATTAAAGAGATCGAGCGGCAACGCAAAGAACGAGAAATGGCTCGCAGGAACGAGGCCGATGAGATTCGCCGGGCGATTGCCATGAGCAAGCAGACACATGCCGAAGAGAAAGACCGCAAGACCAGCATCGACGGCGGCTCGGGTACGCCACCCTCCAAGTCAGCAGGCATCCTGAGCCGGAGTAGCAAGTCAATGTCGCGCAAGAGCTTTGCCTTCCTCGGAAAGGACAAGGAAAGGGCCGGGTCTGCAGTGGCGGGTGAATCCGTCACTGCAAACGGCTCGGCCAACGGCGCTCATGCAGCGCCATCCGAAGCATCGTCCTCGCAAGCTACATCACAGCCCGACAAGCACCCCGCAAAGAAGGACCGTTTCAGCTTCAGTCTTGGCCGCAAGAAGAGCAACACATTCCTGTAGGGGAGGAGAAACGACAATCTTGCTGCCGGACTGGTCCGTGTTGTCTTGTTGTTGCTAGAGTTGCTCAATCTACATGCCTCTTATTTTTTCGTCACCTATACGTTCTCTTCTCAGCATATATCTTTCCTTGGTCATCTGCAGGACTATGCCGGCTGGTTAGCAGGCTTTTCCCAAGAGAAGCCAATGCCAGCCCAACCGGAAAGGCACATAACTGCGATTTATACGCACATACGAAAGAGATGATGACTTGACGTGGTTAATGTCTATGTTGGGTGTTGCTGTACAAGTACGAAGTTGGTGTGTTTTCGCCAGAGTTTTCTTCTTTCTTTCGTTGCTTTGCTTCCATTTCTTCTTAATTTTCTTGGCCTATTCTTGCATTGACTGGGGATGGCGATTGGCTTGTTTGCTTTTGACTTCTCCCCCTTTTTTTGAACGTTGGAAGCATCTCACCCTTTTCCTTTGGGTATGCATTCCTCCTTTGGGAGAACCTGTCTCTTCCATTTGTTTAGTTTTTTTCCCTTTCACGCTCTTTCGGGTTTTGCATTCCGCCACGATGATATCCCACGGTGAATACAAGTGTACGGAGGAGCGATTACGAAGGACAAAAGATGATATTTTTCAGCAGAGGTTTGGAGATATGCTGTCTGTGTGTGGATGGTGAGATAGGAACATCACGATTCTATCCTCGCCAGCTTTTCCGTTCCTTGTGGCCGTCCTGTTTATCTGTTCTTGTAATATTATTAGCAGCAGTTGTGCGGCGATCTTGGGGAGGTGTTTTTTTTTAAACTCGTGCATTTCCACAGGGAACAGCAAAAAAAATTAATGGCAGGAAAATAAAGAAACGTTGGCTTTTTGGCAACAAAGCCCAAGGACATATAAGCACACTCTTATAAATACGCTTGACTGAAAAAAAAAAAACAGTGAGTTCATATATTGTGATTGTAGTTATTCGTGTTTTACAGCGTTCATGAACGCGTTTCTGGACAGGCCTGTCCATCATAGCCTGGCCGAACCTGACCATTTTTTCCCCGGCCGTCCGTCACCGGCCATCCTGGCCATCCCATGCATCATTTCCGTGCCTTTTTATGGCCATCCTCGACCTGATACCGTCTTCTCCCCCCTCTTCTCACCAATTATCGTTTATGCGCCTGCTCCCCGGGCGCCCCTTGTCACTCGTTCCGTCCTACTCTTTAGTCTCTCCATTCGGCCCCGTTTCCATTGTTTCGTTTCGTTTTGTTAAAGAGGTGAGGGGGGGGGTTAACCCAGAACAATTTCGTAGGCTATGAGGAGCGTGTTGATGACGATGAGGGGTACTAGACTGTTAGCAATGGCTACGAAGACAATTATGCACATCTGGGTCTTTTTTTTTGAGACCTACTCCTCATCAGCGTCCGCACACTGGCAATCAGATTCACAATCTTGGCCTTGATGCTCGAGTCGGCGCTCTGCCCAAAGGCCGGGTCGAAAGATGACGACGACAGTCCGATCCGGGCCAGGAAGCGGTCCTCTGAGAGGATGGCAATGGCATTAATGAGAAGGACCGAGACTGTGAGGTGTTAGCAGTGAAGAGGAAAGAGTGGTGTTCGGCAGGTTGCCAAAAGGTTGGAGTTTGGGACGTCGCGCCACCCGATTTGAAGCCTGGCGGTTTCTCGTCTGCGGCGTCTTGTCTCGTCTCGTCACCCACCATAGAGAAAACTCCCGAGGATCATCATCTTTGCGATGGGGTGGGCGCGCGGCCCGGGGGGAGAGATCTTGGGAGCGAAACTGTTTTTCTTTTGCTTGTTCGCAGACGCGTTTCACCGCCTGTCGGGCGCGGTCGGGTTTGGTTGGAGTCCGGTCGTTCCCCAAAAACCCTGTCTGGACGTCGTGGTTATCGTGTGTCCAGATGGGGGTGTGTGTTTGGAGAAAGGAGTTGCGATGGAAAGGGACAAGTTCGCCTCCTTGGAAAGGACAGGTTTGGCCCAGTGTGGAAAAATGGACGGGCCGCGCTCGAGATACGGGCCTGGACAGGGCAGGGGACGGACAGGGGCACTGAAGACAGTCGCGCGTCGGTGATTGGCCGACCCGATTTTTTGGCGGCGGAGAGAGCTTGAAGGACGCTAAAAACTGTCACTAAGAAAGAGCTGGCCGCTGCCAAGTATCACACAGCTACAGCCAACAGGTGTCTCTCGTATTAACGGTCCCAAGTTCCCAACGTCACGTATTTGCGCTTCAACGTCTACGTGACAACCGGCATGCCACAATGAAGTCGATAGGTGAGTGAATATATACCCCAGACCAAAATATGCCATCCTAACGATTAGATGCCTCCCTCGCCTTGCTCTTGGCGATCGTCGTGCTGCTCCATCTCGCGCTCGCGCCGTACACAAAGGTCGAAGAGTCGTTCAACATCCAGGCCGTCCATGACATTCTGGTGTACGGCACGCCCACGGGCGTCGGGTCGAGCGCCCGCCTAGCCGCCCGGTATGACCACTTTGCGTTCCCCGGCGCAGTGCCGCGCTCGTTTGTCGGCGCCGTCGTGCTCGCCGGCATCTCGCAGCCGTTTGTCGGCCTGGTCGACTACCTGGGAGGCATCAATGCCTCGGCCACGGCCCAGATTGTCGTCCGGGCTGTCCTGGGTGTGGCCAATGCGGGCGCCATGGCGTTCCTGGCCGCGTCTCTGGGCCGCGCCTGCGGCAAAGGCGCCGCCCGGTGGTACCTCTTGCTCCAGCTCAGCCAGTTCCACTGCATGTTCTACGCCTCCCGGACGCTGCCCAACATGTTTGCCTTTTTTCTCACGACGCTCGGGTTCGGCTATCTGCTGGTCCCCCAGGGGCGGCGTAATGTGCAGGCATACTCGACACCCGGCCGACAGAAAGTTGCCATTTCCCTGTTTGTCCTCGCCGGCGTCATCTTTCGCGCCGAAGTGGCCATCCTCCTGGCCGCCATCTGCCTGTATCTCGTGCTGGCGCCCCTCTGCTCCGTCGAGCGCATCGTCCGCACCGGCTTCATCTCGGCCGCAGTCGGCCTCCTGCTTTCCGTTCCCATCGACACCTACTTTTGGCAGCGCCCGCCCGTCTTTTGGCCCGAGCTCAGCGGGTTCTTGTTCAATGTCGTCAACGGCCAGGCCAGCGAATGGGGCACGTCGCCGTTTTACTACTACTTTGTGTCGGCTCTCCCAAAGCTGCTGCTGAACCCGCTCGTGCCGTTTGTTCTGATCCCACTGGCTCTGAAACGGCCTGCCACTCAGGGTCCTGCAAGACTCCTGGTGCTGCCGTCTCTGTTGTTTGTCGCAGTGTATTCTCTACAGCCGCACAAGGAGGCACGCTTCATCCTGTATGTGGTGCCGCCACTGACTGCAGCAGCCGGTCTAGGCGCCGACCAGCTAGTCAAGGAATGGAAGAACGGGGCGACGGCGGCAGACAAGAAGAGTGCCGCGGACGACAAGGGCAAGGCCAACGACAAGGAGAGCAGCATCCTTTCTACGCTTTTCGCATATGCCCTGACACTGTCCGTCCCCGCGAGTTTCGCTATCAGCACGGCTATGCTGCTCATGTCGGCGCTCAACTACCCCGGCGGCGAGGCCATGGCCATCCTGCGGAGTCTTGTGCAGCTGGACAGTGCGGCGGCGGCAGCAGTTGCGGCCGGCCGTGGCAATGGCGGGGCAGGAGCAGTCCTCACTACAGCTCCCGCCGTCGTGGCCGCACACGTCGACGTGCTGTCGTGCATGACGGGCGTCACCCTGTTTGGGTCGACTCTCGGCCCGGCTCTGCCGCCGTCTGATGTCGCCATGTCGGCCAAGTCGGCCACTGCAGCGTTGGGTGCGTCAGGCCTGAACGGGTTCCCCAAACTGGACATTGCGACGACGTCATCGTCCTCTCCACCGTCTATTGGCGGCGGGAGCGGCAAGCCGCAGCTTCTGGTCGACAAGACAGAGGACAAGCAGGTCCTGGCCGACCCGGACTTTTGGGTCCAGTTTGACTATGTCCTGGCTGAAGACCCCAAGTCGGTGGGAGGAGGAGGCGAGGATGACCAAAAGGACCGGGATTCAACCGTCACTTCTGCTCCGCAGAGCACTTGGAAGACCATTGCAGTCGTCCAGGGCTTTGGCGGTATCGAAGTGCTGGGTCCGCACCGCAAAGAGGAGACGCCGCGGTCGGCCTTGTCGGCAGCAGCTGGTTCCGGTTCAGACGATACTGACCCGCTAGTCGTGGGCCAGGGTGCTCTCGTCGGAGCTGTGCGGCGGCTCGTCCGCAGCCTGACCGGCGGGTGGTACATTGGACCGCGCATGGTGCCGCGGATCTACATTATGAAGCGCATCAAGCCGCCCAAGGGGTCGTCAGTGTCAGAAGTGGCATAGACGGCAGGCTTCTGACGGAAAAGGCCATCTGTTATTAAGATATATCACGGTTCAGCTTGTATTTTTAATAATTTTCTTCTTTTTTTAATCTGGCGTATATAAAAAAAGGGGGACAAAAACAGAAAAGGTCCTGCTGGTACAGGACAAAAATGTCATCACACACATATATATATCTGCATGTTTTGAAGTGAAGGGAAAAGAAAAGAAGGGAAAAAATCAAGGAAAAGAAAGTAACAGGAATGGCCAGTTCAAATTTTTGGGTGTGTAACACAGCTACCAAAGCCGCACATCATGGCACATAACAAATAATTCAAACAAGCAGGCAGGCAGGCATGCTGAAATAATAATAGCAGAAAAAAAAACACATTAGAAAGCAAAGGAATCAAATAAATCAAGACCACAAAAAAGAAAAGCCCAGACCTCCCTCCCACACCTGGATTTCATTTTGCAGGAGAAAAAAAGAATAAGACAGCAATATAGAAATAAGTAAGAAAACAAAGTCATGTCAAGAGAAAAAAGATAAAAGAACAACAATGACCGCAGAAACAACGCAAACCGTAAAAGGGGTGCCATGGTTTTTAACAACAACAAGAAGACGAAAAGAAAAGAGATCCCCGAAAGTGCAAAGGGTTGAAAACCAAAAAAAAAAAAATAAAAGAAACAAGAGGTCGAGATCCCGTAATCTCCTTCCCTTTCCTACCCCTTTGCTCTGCATCTCCACGCCCGCTATGCACCCTTTTCGTCTTGGTGGTTTTCGGTACTCGTTCTTTGAACGCTCAAAGTGCCCGAGATGACAAGATTTCCCTCATAGGCAGAACCATACATCACGAAATTCCCTCAACCCTTTGTTGAACAATTTCTCGCTATAAATATCCATTGCTAATAAAACTCAGTCTCCTCGCGTCCCCAACCTCCCCAAAGATTCGACATCTCCTCATCATCGGATGGGCGATCCGCAAATGGGGCATTCAGCTGGCTCTTGCCATGTCTTGTCACCGCCAGTTACGTTCTCACGCAGATCCTTGATCTCCACCATCGTAGGCCCGGATTCACCTGGACCCAGCAGCAAGCTTGCTTCGAAGAGACCCTCATAGGGTTTCTTCTTATTGTTGTCAAACGACTGCAATGTTGGATATTGCCGCTTTCGTGGCCGGCCGGCACCCCGTTTTATCGGCGTTGGTGTGGCCACTGCTGTAGCTGCTGCCGATGTGCTGGACTTTGGGGTTGCATCCCGTTTTGGTGTGTCTGTGGCCATCTTCTCTGAGCCGGTCGAACCAGTCTTGTCACCGCGTAGCGCAATCTCCTTGGACTCGCCATTCCCGCTCGCCGCTGTTGCCTTATTGCTGTCACCCCCGTTCACGCCTGTTGCGGAACCGTTGCTCTTTGATTTTGTAGATTCCTCCTTGTCCTCGTCCTTGTCCTTGGCATCGCTGACATCGGCTGCGCCGCCAACCTCGACAGTGTCCGCCTTGACGTCGATCGAATGCTGCGCTGAGACGGCGCCTCCAGACTCCTTCGGACTGAGCGGCTCCTTGACTTCCTCCTTAGCCGGCGTCTCGATCTTCTTCATTTCTGATATATGTGGCTTGTCGTTTCCTAGTCTCTCGTAGACGCGCATCAGAGCATAGTGTTTGAGGCACTCTTCGTGTATCCATTTGCCGCAGCCGCTGTCGCCGCAGCCAACGAGCATCTTGTCGGGATTCGCTGGCTGGTTGCAGTCGCACACAACCTCGATCGTCTACCATTATTAGAAATTGGGCAGCTTGGCAGGAAAAAGCATGGGCCTATTGACCGCCCAAATCGTCCTCACTCACCGATAGCTCAAAGTTGCGTACGTCCAGTGCCTGCCGCCAATACAGAGCACTCTGCACGTCATCGTCCTTGTCTTCAATCAGGTGATTGACCACGGCCATAGATGTCACACTGACGACGTTGATAATATCCATATGGTTGGACGCAATCAACTCGGCGGAGCCGTGATATGGCTGGCGGCCCCCGACAACCTTCTTGCGGTAGTGGGTGCCAGCGGGAAGCTCGTCTGGCCAGTACATCCAAAAGACACGGGCGTAGACATGGTGCTCATCACTGGCGCGAATCTCGAGGATGCGCGCAACCCAGTCGTCTTCGGACCGCTTCCGTGGGTCTTTGCCGGCATTCGATTTTTGGCGCTCGATGGTGGACTCGTTGGCGACAAAGATGAAGCCTTCGCAGTAGTACTTGACGCCGTTTACTGGAGAGTAAAGGTGAAGTTAGCAGGGATCATACAATTGGAGATGCAGACAGCCAACCAAACGTCCCAACGACCAAGCGCAAGGGTCGTGAGCTGGGACGTTGGAGAGCCCGACGGCGCGGAACCCAACGGCCCAGTTTGGGCGCGGAACCCAACACACCAAAACATTCAAAATAAAAATCATCACGTACACACAAAACTATTGTATCGGGTCATGTCAGCCCACTGCTTTGCGGGCTCGACAACGTAGTGCACGTCCATGGTGTCGTGGGTATCAAAACGGCCACGCGGTTCAAAGGGTGCACATTGTTGCAATACCTTGCGGCTGGCATCATCATCGTCGGCTGCGCTGCTGCTGCCATTGTGCGCCCGCTTCCTCCGCTTCTTGCTCTTGATCTTGAGGTCTTTATCTTTGGGGTCAACAAGGCGGATGCTAAAGGGGCATTCGGCGCGGCTATCGTCGTTCTCCTGGCGAGGCCGTTTTGCGGCCGAGGAGGATTGAGTCATGATGAAAGTTGTGTGTGCGATTTAATCGAGTTTTTTTTTTTTTTCTGACGCAGCTGCGGTGCAACTGGCTGCGATGGCTCGGCGCGCACTTGGCCGCGTTCGCGTGCGGATGGACGTCGTCGTCAAAAGGGGGGCAGGGGAAGGGAGAGGTTCGGTCCTTTGGGTGCCGAGGTGCGCGGTGAAGATTAGGGCGTCGGGTCTGTCGGGGGTTGGCGGAGACTTTGGCAGGTTGCTAAGCCTTCGTAGCAATCGAGTCATGCCTTGGTCGGCCGGACCATAAGCAAGGGATTCGTGGCCCTGATGAAGGTTTGGCGGAGGTTGAGGGAAAGACGATGCAGACGAAAAATATTGCGGCCCGTAAAAAAAGCGCGGAATTTCCGGCGGGTTTGAGTTTTCGAAGTTTCGAGTTCGTTAGCTTGCGCGAGGGTGTGGAGCGCGCGCAGTGGGTGCGTTTGTGTGTGTGTGAGGTTACAAAAGGTTGTCGCGAGGTTGTCTCGAGGGGGAGTAAAGTTGTTGCGCGACGGTCAGCACGACTTGGGACTTGGCAGAAAAGGCAAATCAGTGGCGACACGAAAAAATGAGGAGGAGGCAGGAAGCAACGGTTGGCGGGCGCAGGGGCAGGTGATTGGCCAGCCAGTGGATCGAAGGAGATTGATTATAAAGTTCGTCTCAGTGTCGAGCTGTCGCCGGCAAAAAGAACTGGGCGGTGGGAGGAATGCAGACGAGACGGATCAGGGCAAGGGCTCGGTTTGGTGGAAACAGAAACGAGATTGGAAAGGATGAGACTGCTGGTTGAGAGGGAACGAATTGCTAGTCTGACGCTGCAGGAATCCCAAGATCCAGATCATGGCCTGCCAAAGCTTCTCCCCTGTGCCTGATTCTTGATATTGCTGCCGCCGCGTCGAATTGGCTGGCGGGGACGAGCGCCTGTCGCAAACTGCCTGCTTATGCAAGGTATGCGTGTGCGTTTCCGCGTACGAGTACAAAAGTACTTTGCCAGATGGAGTATCCGTAGTGTACACACAAGCGTTCGTGCGCGTGTTGTTGGTCTGTTCTGACAAGGGTCCGGCAGCCTTCTAGCAATCCAACGGCTCTCGTTCGCTGAGACAGAAGCTGCTCGCGGGCGACCAACTGGGGAAAAATGATCGGCGGAAGCGGAACGGTTGGAGAGGGAGAGAATGGCACGAGCAGTGTGGCGAAAAATGAAATAAAAATGGGGTTGCGATCTTATGTTAGGAGGCGCTGAGGGGAAAGTGAGCACAGGAGTGAGGTGGATGTGAGAGAATGTAGTCTGCGAGTAGCTTCGGGGGACTTGTAGGTTGAGGCGCTTTTTGGGAGCTGGGGCACCAAATAGGATGTCAGAAACGGCGTTCGTTTTGCGCCCTTTGTCCTCGGGCTCGCCCTCGATAGTTGGGGCCGGCAATCGGCCAGGGAGGGAAATGAGAAGGGAGGGCGGATGAGCGCGAAAGGAGTGTTGAGGGTAAGGGGAAAGAGAGCGTGGCTGGTGGTGGTGAAAAGGGCTTTGTCTGCTTGTCTCCCCAGGAGATAAAGACGAATGGAGGCGGATGACCAGTGGCAAAGTCGCGGCCTAGAAGCTGGTCCTAGGGACAAGAGGGATAAGAGCGTCCGAGAAGGAGAGCCGACGATGGAAAGAGGCTAGAGGCACCGTCAAACAGGGAATGGCTTGGCTTGCCCAGAAAGGACAGCTCGCTTGATTGGAGGGGGGATGCGGGAGACGCGCCGAGAGGGTCTGGTCGTGGTAGACCGGGCGCGGTGTTTGGCAGCAAAAGAGGCTGTCGAGTATAAAGAGGGGATTATTGGTGATGAATTGGTGGAGATGTGGCCAGTTTGGCGACAGAAAGCCAGCAGGAAAAGCGCTTGACGCGAACAGAAGCAGGTGGTTTTGGCTTTTGGTGTGGGGGCGGCGGACAAGTGGTGCAGCCTGGGCGCCTTGAGGTGCGGAAGGAATCTTGGTTTCCACGAGTAGATAGCCGGAAGGCACGAGAAAAAGGGAAAGAGCGAGGAAGTCCGCCCTCGGTGGCCTGGCTGAATTACCGGTGGCTGGGAATAATATTGGCATTGTGAGGAGATCCGCTGCCACTAGGATAGCAGCTCCCGGCCATGGAATAGGAAGCGGCGGCAACGAGCATCACGTGATGGTTGCCACTGCAATCTGTATCAGGCATCGAGATGCTCTCCTGGACAATGATTGGCAAGAATGCTACAGGTCATCTGGGTAGATTATACTTCGCGTCAGCGAGGCGAGTGGGCAAAAGGGGCTGCTATTGCGGAGCAGCACGGCGCCAGCAGGCAGCAGACGCGATTCGGGCACGATGCACCAGCGAGCCACCAGCGATATCGTCAGAAGGCCCTTTCGAGGCGAGCTTGGCCCGGACCGAACAAAGAATCTCGGAGAGGCATGCGATTTATACAGGGGAAACGGCCAAACCCTCTCGGTTGCTCAGAAACCCCACTGTTCGTACTTTGCGTGTAATACAAATGGCCAGGCTCACTATAAGAGTGCAATTTCCCACCCGGTCGCAGTTGCCCTGAACGGATTGGCTGCTTCTCTTAAAAGGAAGGAACAACCTATGCTCACAGTTGTGCTGTGTCGTGCCTTCCTTCCTTTCGTTCCCCCCCTTCCGCCCTCGCCCTCGCCGCCCCCTTTTCGATTTGGTAATCGCGTCGTGGCGCCGAATTAGTTTGAAATTGCGATGGCAGCTGAACTGCATAACTTACGCGCTCTCATAAAATATATGTGACAGACACCAACTAAATCACACCAACCAGCAGGCGAAGAATCTAGCTTTGCTCTATCTTATATTCGGACTCGACCTCGGCTTCTTGTCCTCCCTTGCATGTTGTTGGAGGTTTATTTGTCACGTGAAGCGGATCGCAGCCTTGCAGTCTATAGAAAAGTGGCTGCTTTGCCATTGTCCAAAATTGCACATTTCAAAGTGGAAACTGAATATATGGAATGGAGATCTAGGCTCTATTCAAGACGAGTCCGCCGATGCTCATCACTTGCTCCATGCAACCAACTTCTCAAATGCATGCGCCTGACTATATTGCCATACAAAACCGGACACCGAGCGCGAAATCAGAAAGCAAACCCAAATGCAAAAAACTCCAGCGCTATGTAAACGGTAGGAACAACCATTGGTGGTCATGCCGAATGGTTTGAGCCAACATAGATTAACAGAATTTGAATAAAAAAAAATAGATTATGCCGCCGCCGCTATTAGTGCGTCTGCTGCGGCATCGGTTCGTCTTCGTCCGAATAGTCAGCCAGGATGGCCTGGGGCGTATGGCTGCTATCGGTGTCCTCGATGCCTTGGCCGTTGCTCTCAATGTTGGAGTCGTTGCTACCGCCGTTGCCTCCTTCGCCACTTCCTGGTCGGAACCCTTCAATCACAGTCGCCAGAAGCTCGCCTTCGCGTTTGCCGCGTTCGACATCCACAAAATATAGTAACACTGCCGGGAGACCAACAACTACTGCCAGGAACCAGAATGCTGGGCGAATCTCGCCCGACGCATCAATGATGGCTCCCACGATGGCGGGACCGAACACGCTCGAACCCTTGTCTGTGATGGCGTACAGGGCATAGAACGCTGCTTCCGATCCGGGCGGCACGAGTTCACCATACAGCGACCGGCAGTACGAGCTCAGACCGCCGAGTACCAGCCCATAAACCGCTGCAAGCGGGTACATTTCCCATGGCTGTTGAAGGCCGAACACACCCCACGAACGCACGAATGGCAGGTAGCCCAGCAGGCCATAAATCGGAATAAGCTCAAAGAGGGCTAGGCAAGCCAGGATTGTATGCAACGGTTTCAATCCAAGACGGCGCGAAATATAGGCCCATGAAAAGGCGCCAATGACACCAGTCAAAGTGCTTATGACGCTGATCATGCCCAGGGCCCAGACCTCCATGTGCAGCTGCGTCTTGGCAAATAGGATAGCGGTCGACGATGTCGTGGCAATGGCATCCGACAAAAGGAACCAGCCGGCCAGGAAGAGTACGATATCAACCAGACGCCGCGCATAGCTGATGGTGCGGAAGAGCGACTTCCAGGCATACGCAAAATAGGCCAGCCAGGCACGGGCCTGGCCAAAGATGGAGGAGCGAGACGAAGAAGACAAGCCCGCAGCCGCAGGCAGAGGTGGTCCGGGTCGCGGGCGTAGCCACATGGCTGCGGGGATGGTGAAAATGGCCCACCAAGCACCAATCCCGAAGAGCACCACACGTTGCGACCAGATGCTGTTATGCATGCGGAAGACGATCAAGATGGCCATGCACTGAACAAACAGGCCTGCGCAATAGCCGATACCGATACCTTTGGAAGATATCTGTGTGGACAGGGACAGCTCGAGCGACGTCTGCTCCTCGTGGCTGCGGCGCGGTCGTGGTGTTGGTGATAGTGGCGGATCCGAGGGTGACGCAAGGCCTTGGTCATCCCGGTGGCCACGGAGCAGCGCCGTTGTGGAGTCGTCGAGTTCTCCTGTGTCGGCGCGGTCGCCGGAGTCATTGTTATCCCCGTCATTGTCTTCACTGCTGTGTTCAACAGCCTCAGGTGCGACTGGTTCTGCATGCCCGTACATCACACTCGGATGGTGGCGCACCAAGAGAGGCAGGAACGAGTTGAGCAGTACAAACGATGCGCCAAAGGACGTGTTGGATATAATGGCCAGCAGGCCACCAAACAAGTAGACGCGGGCTGTGACAAATAGGTACAGCATGACAGAGAAGCTACCGGTCCAGGCAAAAGCGAGCAACAGCTTCTTGCGGTAGTGGCCGTGGTCAGCGGCGCAGCTGATGCTGACAACAAGCAAGGCCTGCAACAGGACACTGATACTGAATGTATACATGGCAAAGCTGGCAGTGTTGACCTCGATGCCCAGGACATAGACGATACACTGTGAGCTTTTTGCCGAGGAGGAGGCTGACCGGGACAAAGAGTGCGCGTTGCTGGCCGTGCACGGTGTCGTTCGGTCGGAGAGGAGAACGCCATTCTCGCGCGCCAGGCTCTCGAGGAGGATCGGGATGAAAGAGGCGATAGCTGGTTTGTTAGAGCGAAAGAAAAGGATAGAGAGAGAGAGAGAGAGAGAGACACTCACCACATATCACGTACGTCTCGGCGGCAAAGGCGTACATGTACCAGCCAAGGATCTCCCTGGGACTCGTCGGCCGTGTGTCTTCGCCGGGATACGCCGGCACCTCCGCCGCTTCGAGGCGGCTGTGGGTGGCCTGCATGGGATGGTCGTCGTCATCGCCCTCCCCGCCGAAGCCGTTCTGGCCGTCCTGGGGACCCATGTTGTTGTCGTTGTCGACGTCGTCGTGATAAGGGGAGTGGGGATGTGCTGCCGGCCCAGGGATGGTGGAAGGGATGTTGGCAGGATGTATTGCAAGGTGTCCAGAGGAGCGGCCCGCAAGTCGGCGTGCGGCCGGGTGCAGGTAGTCGCTGTCACTGCTGCTGCTGCTGGAAGACAGCAGTAGAGCAGCGGACGGCCGTGATCGCAAGGGCTGGTGGAGCTGCTGCTGCTCCCGTGGCGGTGGCCGTGATTGGCCAGCGCTTGTGAAGCTCGTTGGACTGGGTGCAGCAGAGCGCTCGTCGTCGGCCTCCTCTTCTTCGTCGTCGAAGCAGGACGCGTGCGAGAGTGAACGGAAGGCAGATGCGGCCGCCGGCGTGGCGAATATCTGGTGGTGTGGATGGTGTTGAGAGTGACCGCGAGAGTGGTGGAGGTGGTGGCGAGTGGGAAGGTGCGATGGAGCATGTGGCTGCCCTGGCTGCCCAGTATGGCTTTCCCTATCAGTAATCTCCGATACAATAGGCACCTGCTGTGCTATCTGTGGCTGCGCCTCGGCTGACACCGCTGATAACAGAGCTTCTTCTGCAGGGACCACGCTAGAATGTGGCCAAGCCGCGGCGGACGAACTGCTGGCGCTGCTGACAGGCGCACCAGAAGCGCTAGAAGCACCAGAAGCAGCGGGCGGTGCAGACGGTGCAGGGACCTGACGGGGCCGGTGCTGGGCCATTTGGGCTGGTTGGGTGGACCGCTGGTATTGGCTGGCAATAGCGCCGTTCCAGGCGGGCGAGAGAGATCAGCGGCCAGCGCTCAGCACCAACAGGCGACCTCCTGTCCTGTTCTCTCCGCGCCTTCCTTTCTTTTGCACCGCTGTCTCTTTTGGGGTTTAGTGAGGTTGCATATTAGGCACAAACGGCGCTAATGCATTGTGGGAGGCAGTGGCGTAGCCTAAAAAGAACCCCCCTGAGAACTGTGAACACGGGGATACGTGGACGAGTACCGCTGCTGAGTACTGCCACTTGTCGTGCAGCCAGTCAAATAGCCGTGTAAGATACACAAAAACCGGGGGCGAGAAACATGAGAGGAACATGCCAGTTGGGGGTAGCAGGGGGAGGGAATGTTTTCGAGAGAGGAGCCGTGTTCCCTGGCGAAGATCGAGAATTGCCGTTTGCGTATAGAGGATGCGAGTTGCGATACGCGGAGGTGGACAGAGCAGATTTGCTGTGTTTTGAGACGGGACTGTAGACGAGTGTGTTCGTCGGAGGGTGCTGCTGGTTTCGTGTAATTGACGTGCTGGTGTATGAGCACGTTTGCTTGTGCAGGACGAGGCGAAGTGGGTGCTCCGGGAGGCCCTCATCGGCCAGAAACGCAATACCGAGACATGATAGCGATTGGAGGTGAGAGAGGTCGAGGAGAAACGAGAGGTGGAGAGCGAAGTAATGGAGTCAGAGGCTGTCAGGGTGGGTGCAGAAAGACGAAGGGAAACAGAAAGGACGGAAAGGGAAAGGGAGAGGAAAGGAAAGGAAAGAAGAGCGAAGCGGAAAGAAGTGCTATGTATGAGAAAACATAAGAAATAAACGGCCCGGCCGGGACAGCAGGAATGAGGGAGGCATCCGATGGGGAAATAGAGAAGGGGAGAAAGAGCAAAGGTCTGCAACCACGGGCAAGCATGCAAGTCGATTACCCTGGGCATGGCAGTTATGGAGTGCGCGGCGGCCGACACTTACATACGGCGTTGACACAAAGCAGGCAGGCACGATGGGGCAGACTGGAGACGTGTGCATTATTACCACACGAGCAGTTGCGCCTGACTGCCCGACGCATTGCCTGCACATCTCGTATAAGACCGCCTCTACCAAGCCCGCGATTCTGTTGATCTCCCGCCTTGTGCAGAAAGCCCATGCATGCATGGGGCAGGCGCATTTGCACACCTTCCAGAGGGTTGTACGAGTACGACTGAGACGTGTCTTGCCTGACTGTCCTGCACTTCTCCAGCTCTGTCATCATGTCCAGCCAGTTTCAGTCCTGGTTCTCAAGCTCCTTCCCTCTCGTCTGTATTACCGCGAGCTTGCCTGGCTGCTTCGCTCTCAAACTCCATTGTGTTCGCCTTCACCCTCCTGCAGGCACGGCCGGCAATTTTTGCCTTGCATGAACCGCTGGCCCTTTCCATTGTTACTTTGCGCTTCTGCCACCCTCCCTCTCCCATGGCCCGATTCAGGCGCATGATCTCTTTTTGTTGGGAAGCTGCATTGTTGATCTCCTTTCTGGACGGACGCCTTTTCGTCTTCGCCCCTGTCCCTGCTGTTCAGCTTCATTGCCACGCCTTTATCTGATGGAGCTGCTGCTATGTACTGTAGTATGCATCCGTTTGCATACGCGTGCTCTGCATCGCTGCGCACAATGTTTCGTCCGTCCAGCATCCATCCGCCGGCGCACGGCCCTTTTTTGGCTGTTGCCACACCTTGTCTGCTTCTCCCTCGAGCTCATACCCTTGTCTGGCTGAACCATACATAGTGGACCCCTGTCCGAGCATGTCATGTAGATTAAAAATAACCGCAGCAGTCAAGACAGGCCTTCTGCGGGCATGGCGGGTTCACGTGTATTTCTCATCGAAGCCTGGGAGAAGCGAGATGCTACTTTGTACATGTCCATCGTACCTCCTGAAGCTAAGGCCAAGAAGCACCTCGGAACCATGGAACCAGAAGATTTAGAAGAACCAGAGATGCTTCCACAGAAGCCGATCAGCGGCGCGAATGCCTAAACCGAAACAAAAAAGGTTCAGTGAGTGGGTGGAGCAATACTCTGTGGCAATTAACAGGGCAAAAGAGGGACACTGAGGAAACACAACCGGGAGAGATGCGGACGGAGGGCGGGAAGGGAAATCCGGGTTGGCAAAAAGGAAGGGCCCTCTATCTCTCTGAGGGCCCTTAAAACAAGCGACAAAACTGAGAGTCCACACTCATCCACTCACACAGAGACAAGGCAACCCTGGCCTGGCCTGGCCTGGCTGCCCCAAATCCAATATTGCAACAATCCTCATATGTAATTACTACTGTTTTCGTTTGTCGCATTATCTATTCGCATCCAGTCGCATTCCGGCATGTCACAGATAGCTTGCTTTACAACTTTTTTCAAAGAATAAAAGTCAAAGCGATTTTTATTGTGGAACAAGATGCATAATACATTCGGAACAAATCAAGCGTATTAGAGAAGATGATAATAAATTCGAAATAAATTGCCCCTCTGCTCTCTTTTTGCTCACCCAAAAGAAATTGGTATCATTTGGTATATTTTTTTTGTTCTCTTGGGGAGGACACACAGAAGTTGAACAAGTGAGGGTCAAAGCAAGACGAAAAAAAAAAAAAAAAAGAGTCGAGACAAAAGTAAAAAGCAGACAGTCAAGACTCAAGACAAGTCACTACCGACTGGGAAAGAGGCGAAGTGGTTGAAACGCAACGGGGGAGTATCTGAAGGGAGTTATGAAGAAAAAAAAATTAAGGAAGAAAAAAAGAAACACGTTTTTGTCAAAAAAAAAAAACACAAAAAAAACACAAAAAAAACAAATAAATGACCATCCCTGGCCAAGGCATCGCCTTCGGCATCGTCCGTCGTCAACCGTTCGTCCACTAGCTTTCAACGTCCCTGCCTGAGACACAACAAGGCATTCCTTTCGCTTTTGGGTAGGTAAGCCCTCGAGGGCACATCCTTTTAGCCACGAAAAAGTGCCCTGACGGACACCTCTTTTTGGTCGCGACATAGATCCTCACGGGCACTCCCCCCCTTACTTCTTCCCAAAAGATCCAAAAATCTTGTGCTTCAGCTTGTCCGCAACACTGGTGCTGTCCGTCGAGCCGCCCGCCGCCCCCTTGCTCTTGTCGTGCTCGTGCTCCGGCGCCAGGTGCGAGTTGCCCGCGCCGCCACGGCCCGTGTGGTAGTCGCTGAGGTCGGCCGACGGCCGGATGGCGGCCTCGGGCACAATCTGTTCGTCGTTGCGGCGCTCGAGCGAGGCCCGGACCTTCTTGTCGCCAATGTTGCCGGCGCCGCCGCGGCCCGCCGAGAAGGCGCCGTCGTCGTGGGAGCCCTCGACGCCTGCGCGGACGACCTCGCCGTCGACGTACTTGGTGTCGTCGTGGTTGATGTTGCCGGCGCCGCCACGGCCATGGGAGACTTCTGTAGACATGGTGTGTGTGGGGGGAAAGGAGGGCAGAGGGAGTGGTGACTGTTGGTGATGAATTGGTGGTAGTAAAGGAAAGGTGAAATTATTTTGGTGTCCGTTCGGTTAAAGTGTCAACTGCTATGACGTTGTGTGGTACAAGAAAAAAGAAGGGGACCAAACTATATGTACCAAACAAAGCTCCGATATAGGATAGATCGATGTGGGATGATGGGGAAATAAGAGTTTAACAATCTCAAGGAGAAAAGAAACCGGGGAATGGAGGATTTCGAGGGGTCGATTCTCTTCGTCTCTGGCTCATAGATAACTGACATTAAAGTATGCCTATGGAGCAGACTAAACAGGTCACAGCCGAGCAGGAAAAGGGCGGTAAGAAGCAAGACTGGCTGGGCAAAGAATGCCTTTCTTCGCTCTCTTACTCGTGCTGGGGCTGCCTTGTGGTCCTTGCTTGTGCTTCCTGTCCTGCCTTTTTTTTGCTGCTCAGCTGGACAGACAGCCTGTTATCTCTGCGCCAGAGACTGCCACTATCATGAGATTGCGGCATAATCCCTATGCGTAATTGATCCCAGGCAGTGTGCCCCCCTCCAATACATAGTACCTCCCCACTAAGCCAAGAAAACGGCCGGCCAAGCCCAGCAGGGTGTAGGCTGGTCTTGGCAAATTCAATGACCAAGCACTGCCCGCTCTCAGCCAATCTGAGCCTGCCAAAACTTATTACGTACCAGTGATGACTGCTTCCCGTGAGCCACAGCTATTTGACAGAGATAGCACAGCCTGTTTGGGCACTGTTAACTCAGGCTTTCCCACTGTCTTACGTCTTACACATAAGATACACAGCAGCTGTTGAAGCCAGGGCGTGGGGCAGGCTTGGCAGGGCCGTGCCAAACAGAGCGAAACAAGGCAAGGCTGTGTCGCGAATGCACGGCCGTTGTGCCAATCACAGCGGCGGCGGATGATGAAAATGCTTTTTTTTTGTTTCTTCAACGAAAAATCTTCCGCGTCACAAGGGCTCTGTCCGGTTCTGGTCAGTCAGGCCAGCCGTGGCAGAGCATGGACAAATACTGCACCCATGCCAGAAAGAAAAATTCCAGGCTCGACTCGCTTGTGTTCCAACTCAACGCCCAGAGCAGGCGTTTCCTATCCCTTTCATATCCGACAAAATAAATGGCAGCAAAATCCAAAAAAGAACATATGACAAAGTAGCCGCTTACATGAAAAAAAAATAAGGCCTGCCGTGTTCCTGCCCAACCTGCCTCCATTCCCAGTAATAATAATGTCAGTTTTTTCTTGCTTTCGCATCATAATACGCCATCTGCAAAAACCAAAACCCCCATGGACCCAGAAAGACAATACATGCTGCTCGCTGATTGAGCGGGAAGCCAATAATGAATGATACCGTCCATTACATGTGTTGAGCAGAGTTCGTTCGACCGGAAAAAGGCTGTATCAGATATGTAACAGTCATTGCTGTCCGAATCGGTCGCATGAGTAGAGTATCGTCACTACTCTTGTTCTGTATCGCTGCCTTCGTCTTCTTCGTCCTCCTCGTCCTCGTCCTCGTCATCCTCATCTTCATCATCATCCTCTTCGTCGTCATTTGCCTCCTCAATGGGTCCATACCGCGCACGGTACTTTTGTAATTCAGCTAGCTGCGACTGAAACACCGTAAAGATGTCTGTTATGGGTGCACGCAAGTCATCCAACTCGCGAATCTCGCCGCCACCCATGGCCATGTGTCGGAGAGATAGCGTTGTGATGCAAGTCTGCAAATATTGGTAAGAATTTGGCAAACATAGGAGGGAACATGAAGACGCAAAAATGGGGGGAAACTGACCTCAACGCGGCTCACTTGGTGCTCCATGAAGTTGAGCATGAACGTCTCTGTGACATTTGCGCCGCGTAGCTTCGTGCTATCCAACAAGTCCGTCTCTGGTGGCCGCAATCCACTGCTGCCTGGAGCTTCCAATGCACTGCACAGCATTTCCAGCCGCAGACTGACACGCCACAAAGCCCATACAACATCGGGCACTGTCTTGAGGTCGTCCACATTCGGATCGCCCACGGTGATGGTTGCGTTCGGAGTTTGCGTCCCCGGCTCGAGTGGCGAAAGAGCTTTGCTGGGATCGGTCCCAGCCCCGGCTTCAGCACCCTGAGCTGCAGCCGCAACAGCAGCGGCCATACGCTCGTGCTGCTGGTGTGCCTCCATGCGGCCAGCCAGAGCATGAGGGTAAAGCGAGTAGACAACTTCCGGATTTTCTAGGCCCTTGAGTTTGATTTCGCCCATCTCCTTCACCGCAAAGCCCTGCGACGAAAGCGAGCGGAGCTCCTTGCGGATCGCCTGCGCAAAGTCGTCATCGTCAAATTCTGGTGCGTTGGGTCCGCCGGGCGCGTCCTCAGTTCCAATGCTACTGCCAGGCGACGACTCTTGGTAGGTTTCCAGACACCTCTGGATCTCCGATATAAAATCAGACGAGACAGTAATTTGGCCGCCATCAGCGACACTAGAGATTCGCGATGCCTTGTTCACCATCGGACCGTAGTAGTCCATCCGCCGAGTGATCGGATCAGGCTCACACAACGGTTCACCCCAGTGGATGCCCATGCGCACGGAAAGGCCACGGAAAACGACATTGTTGTCTTTGTCCATGATCTTCTGACACGCCGCAGCATTGAGCATCTCTTGCGGCCATTCTACGTCGAGCAACAGCAATTGCACCTGGAATGACCAGAGCAGAGCAGACGTAGCTGTCGGGAAAGATACCATAAAGGCATCACCTTCCGTCTTGACTTCGAAGCCGCCGATCTGGCGCAACTGTCGTCGCATCACTTCGTTGTGCAACTTGATGGCTGAGCGCATCGCGGCCGGGTACGTCTCCCAAAGGTTGGTCGAGCTCTTGATATCTGTGAACACAATCGCAATCAGGCCCGTTGGCGCTGGCACTTCTTTTCCGAGACGTTGCAGTGTCGAGTCCAGAACATCGCCCTTTGTACGCTTGCCACGGCGCGTTGGTGCTTGTGACGTCTCCTCAAGCAGACCAGACGGATACAGCGACATGCTCTGGCCACGGTGCAAGCGGGACCGTTCAGCCTTGCGCTTCAGATCCGACACGCTAAGCATCATAATCATAATTTTGCCGCTAGCACCATATGCCATTGCTAGGTCTCGCAGTTTCTGCGATGCGCGCATCAAGTCGCCGCGCTCCTGCCTAGCAATATCCACCACCAGTCCTGGACTTACGTACTCCCAGAGTTCCTTGGTCGCAATAAGAAGCGTGTCGTCTTGTTCACGAATTGTGCGGCTGCACACATGCGGTGCGGCCATAACAGCAGGCATTAGATCGGCATAGCCAAACGCACGCGACACATCCAGAGCGTCATTGAGGCGCCCGTTCCGCGAAACCCATCCGCCGACATCGCGAATGCGCGACCGTTCGCTAGGCTCAGCAGGATCATGTTTGTGCGTGAGCATCTTGTGCGATCCATCGCTCTCGATAAGCATGGCCTGAGCATCGCCGACGTTGGCCACAAACAACTCCTGGCCCTGAAGGTAGGCTACGGTGGCCACACCACCTGAATTCAGATCCTCTTTTGTGAGTACCATCGGCGCAACTGATCCACGGTGCGCGTGCTGGCCAGATGAAGATGCCATTGGCATGCGATCATCGGCCTGGATGGAGCTTGTCACCAAGTCTTTGTTGAGATTCAAGAATGCGCGACGCAAGGCGTCCTCTGTCGTTTCTCCGTCCTTTGTCCGAAGGTTCTTCAGCTCAGAGGAGAGCACGCGACCAAAATTCTCGTGAAGAAACTTTGCAATCTTGGAACCTCCAGACGACAAAGCCTGGCCATCGAACAAACCCAGAAGCATGTCGTTCTCACTGTTGTCAGAACTTGAGCTGAATCGAGGTACAACGAGGTCAACTGTCGACATGTGCTCATTCTTGCCAAGGGTATCTGCCATGCCATACGGCAGGAAACCGGCCATGGATCCAGATGTCCGCACACGTCGGTCCTCGTTTTGGTCTGGAATACTTGGCTGCGTAAGCGTCACATCCATGAGACCCAACACACGAAGCTTCACCAGGCGGTTGAAGTCGGTGTACTTTTCCACCGGTCGCATGGCGCCGGCGCCGGCGCCATAGTTGGTCTGCTTGATTTCCAAGCGCCGGTTACCCGACAAGTTGAGGTAACGGAGATTCGGGTTCAGGTTCCAATTCCAATCGTAAGGCACGTTCGAGATGTTGTATTTAAGCGAATTGTTGCCACAGTCAAACACGGCCAGCTTTTTGGCCCTCGAAATATCGGCCGGGAGATTGGTGAACTTGTTGCCATTGATGTGCAGGACTTGCAGCATGCTGTACTCTCCCAAGTCATCCGCAGGCAATGTTGTCAGTTCATTGCCCGACAAGTACAACTCCACCAACTGTGGCCAGCCGGTCATCGACCGTTGGGGAATGTCAGTCAGGTCATTGTACGACATGTTTAGAACACGTAGCTCTCCGAGTAGGACAAGCTGATCGAAAACATCGTCATCCAGTTGGTTGTCGGCAAGATAGAGGTTCCGCAGCGACCCGGCAAACGTGTTGGTGATGCGTGATGACAGCCCGGAGTCTTTGCGGGTAGTTGGAGTCGGGGTGGCTGCACCAGAGCTTGCCACAGTGCTTCTCGAAACAACAGAAGTTTTTCTCCCACCCTTTCCATACACTGAAACAACAGAGCTCTTCCGGTCTTGACCTGAGGGGACAGGGGATGGGCCAACACTGAGCAAGGTGCTTGATGCCTGGCTAGGTCGCCTTGACCCGTCGACGCTGGCAAGCTCCTCAGAACTGGGAGTCGATGAGAGCGTGCCCACTGTGCTGTTCATTCTCATAGAAGAATTTGTTTGCTCCTTCGAAGGAGATTCGCCCGGTAGTTGCGGTGGACGCGATGCTGGTTTGGGGAAGTTTTCCAGAACGTTGGAGGATGCATTGAGAGTCTCCAACTTGTTGGCCCACCACAGTTCCATGGGGAGCTTTCGGATATTGTTGCCACGCACGTCAAGTACACGAAGCTCTGTCAAGCAACCAATTTCGGCTGGCAGTTCACCGACGGAGTTGTTTGCAATGCTAAACATCTCAAGGCGTCCAAGGTTGCCGATTTGATTTGGCAAAGAAACAAAATAGTTCTTGTCCAGATGCAGCCGCTCCAGGTTTCGCATGTTGTTGAAAGAGTCGTCGATACTGGCTAGCTGGGCATTGGAAAGGCTGAGTAATTTCAGGGTTGGCAGCTGGCTGACAATCTCAAATCTGGTGATGGGATTGGCATTCAACTTCAGAGTCCGCAGTCGGTCAAAGCCGCCAACGAACTGCGAAATGCTGTTGTGGTCGGCCGTCAAGATTTCGAGCTTGGGCAGCTCGGAAATGACGTCAATGCTGGTAATGCCATTGTACTTGATATCCAACTCACGGAGGCTTTGCAGGTCTCGGAAAGCGACTGGGAGTACTCCACTAAGGCGGTTGTTTGTGATGACGAACTTCTCCAGGTTTCTCAGTTTCCCAATGAACTCGGGCAGAGCGCTAATCAGATTGAAACTCATATCCAGGTCAATGAGACTCTCAATATCGGCGAGGAACCTGGGGACCTTGTCCAGGAAGTTGGAAGAGATGTTGAGGGATCGCAATGACCGGTAAGCGCCGAAATAGGTTGGCAGCTGCTTTAGGCGATTGTTTGCCAAGTTAAGCTTCAGAATTCCTGTGATTTCCTCTAGTTCGGCATGTTCCAAAGTATCGACACGGTTGTTGGAAATATCGAGGAATGTGAGGCGGTTGGCACGTCCCAGACTGGGAGGAAGCTTCCTGGCTTCATTGTTGCTGTACTTGATATCACGGAGGTTCAAGCAGGACTGAATAAAGTCACGGGGGACATCCAGAGACAGGTTGCGCGAGAGATTCAGGGATATGATGTCGCCAGCCTTGGAGTAAAGACTGATTGGGATGGTGATGAGGTTGCGGCCGGAGAGGTCGATGTGGTTCACTTTTGGCATCCGGCTGAGACCAAGGTCATGGGTTTTGGAGTGGAAGTCACTCTCGCGAGCGGACAGGAACAAGAACCGACAGAGATAGCTGTTGTCCTCTCTCCCCAGGTCACCCAAATGATCCCGATCTTCGTAACCGACCTGCTTTAACATGCGCTTTTGGATCAGCAGTGGCCGCTCGGCAGGACTCAGAATCCGGATCAGGTCGTGTATCCGCAAGACGATCTGGTAGTTCATGCTCTCGGTGAAGACGCGCTTGGACAGTTGCAAGATGACATCTTGAACACTTGAGCTGAGCGGCATCTGTAGAGTGGCAAAGGTACCATCGCTCTTGAAGACCCGGATGCAGTAATTTGCACCCTTTTCCTCTGGCTGTGGGGAGCTGCCCTCGTCTTCAGCTTCAGCAGCCAGAGCGGCAAGCTCTTCGGTACGACGCACGGCCCAACTGTCGGGTGCGTTCCATGCGCCATTTGGACCCCCAGGCCCTGCGGGCGTCCCTGGGCTGGTAGCAGTAGCAGTAGTTGGCAGAGCATTCTTGGACTTGTAGTGATCGACTCGTGGGGTACCGGTCCCCCCTTTGTCGGCATCCCCGTTCTTGAGGCTGTCGTCCATGGGCGTAAGAGGCAGGGGTCTGCTCAAGATACCTTCCATGTTGTTTAGGTCGGTATCCAAGAAGAACTGTGTCCCATCGGCAGGCCGATCCGTAGGACCAATCATTTCCTCTTGGTCATCGGTACTCCTACGTGTTCTGCTTCTCTTGGAGAAGGGGAACTTGTTGTTGAAAGTGGTCTGTCTCGAGCTTGCTGCGGAACGGAGAGAAGGAGGAGGTTGTGTTGTGTCGTAGTCGGCCCGAGACCGAGGCGGTAGCTCGGAAGCAAATGGTGATATATCGTCAGAAATAGAGCCGAATTCATGTCGAGAAGGACGGTGGGTCAGATTATGCGTAGACACCGAGAACTTCTTTGCCTGAGATTGTGGCTGAGGTTGTGACGAGGCAACGGAGGTCTGGCTTGTGTTGCTGTTAACGCGGGTGGCCGGTACGGGACCGCCCGCAGCGCCACTCGGGTCATCTTTATCTTTGTGTCTGCGGAGACGGCCAAGAAGACCCCTCCGGTGGTGATGGTGATGCTGCTGCTGTTGGGCGCCGGGTGAGGTGTCCAAGCCTGTATTGCTACTCTTGTGGGCAAACAAACTATGGTGGCTCTGGACACTAGGAGTAGGGCTCTGTGCGCGAGCGCGATTGGGGGCATATGCGCCGGGTGCTGCGCGGTCCCGCAGACTCACAACAGACTCCTCCCTGCTGATGGATTGCCGAAGGACACGGGCATCTTCCGTACTCTTGTTGTACCGGTGATGAGGTAGATGGGCAATAGAGTGGCTGGATCGTGAGGAAGAGGATGTTTTGGGAGGGTTTTGCTGGGAGTTGTCGGCGATATAGCGTTCTCGGTCTGGGCCGCTGAGGATGTTTCGTACCGGCGCCTCGCCAAATTTGACAATGTCCTATGGTGTTGTTAGTATCAGAAAGCTTTGAGAGCCAGCCGGTTGCCATTCGAGAGGTCGGCTTTCTGTCCATCGCGCAATTGCACTCACATTGGCTTCCTGGTAAAGGAAAGGAACGACCTCTGGGGCCGGCACAGGTGTGCGGGGGCGTGATGAAGATGGCGAAGCATCTCTCGTCTGGTCGGTAGCGTTGGAAGGATTCCTATCGCGATGTGAACGGCCTTGGCTGTAGGACATTGAGCGTGATTCCTTGCTAGTACCGAGGCTGGTCTCGGAGGAGTCACGGCCAGTGAAGTCGTCGCCGAAGAAGCCTTGCAGCTTACGGAAGCCGCCCTGGCGTCGTTCACTCGTCTTGGAGCCCGTACTGCTGGCAGTGGTAGCAACACTGGCGATAGATGGTCGGCGGTCATCGTTGAAGAAGGCTTGCTCAGAGGAGTCGTTGGTGGCGGGGGTCTGGGTGTTGCGGGTAGTGGCAGAGGTGCGGAAAGCGGGCGACAACTGCGATGCTACGGAGCCGGTCTCACTGGAGTCGTTGTAAAACGTTGCCATGCCTCCGGCTCCGCCTGTTGACGGTGGTGATGGGCCGCCAGCACTGGCAGGGCCCGAGCCATTGCCAGACATCCAGGGCGCGATCTGTGAAAACCCGGCTGAGCCCAACGGTTGGATCTGCGGGATTTGGGGTGCGGCAGCTCCGCGGCTTCCTCCTCCTCCACCGGCAGCGCTGCCTGTGCCGCTGCCGCTGCTATTGTTATCCAGGACGGCGAGATCGCGTCGGTAGTTGCCAAAGGCGTTGGAGGCGTTGGAGGGAGGTCCGGGGTTGGCGGTGGTGGCGGCGCGGTAGGCAGTTGGTGATACCTGCGACTCTTCTTTGACAACGGGGGTTCTATTTCTGGAGCGCAAGGGCAAGCAGTTAGTGCGGGAAGGTACACAGTAAGAAGTGGCAACAACATGCAGCTGCACCCGAGAGAGCACAAAGACCGACGTCAAAAAGACGGCCTGGGTTGTGGAGAGAGTAGCTCAGTCCTTTGGAACTAGAGCCAGGGAGAAACAGCATCGACGACCACCCGCCTTGCCAACGCCATCTCCCTGCTTGTTTTGCTTTCGCATTCTTTGGCAACGTACCGAATCAGGTTGCCATGCTCATCGGTCTTGAGACGCGAAGGGGGTCCTCGGCGCGAGCTGACAGAACTCGAGTGCTTGATGGGGCGGCCGTCAGTAGTGGCGGGAGTGGAGGTGCCGGAGGCCGAGGCGGATGCTGAGGTAGGTGTCAAGGGAAGCGGCTTCACGGTGGCAGTAGACCGGCCGCTGTCGGTGGATGAGCTCGTGATGGAGCTGATGCGCGAGACTGCTTCATTCCTGGTCATTGTCGTCGCCGGGCAGGGGGCGAAGAGGGCATGGCCATATCACACCCTTGGGGCCAAGCTTGTCGAGCAAGTGGAAGAAAGGAAAGGCTGACAGAACAATGAACACTGTGGAAGAGCCAGACTGATCGGGAGTGGGTCGCGCTATTTTACGTTCGTTCTTTGCCAGGACTCGTCGCCTTGTTGTGGTTGGTTGGAGCTGGCGTCGTTGGCCGCAGACGGCTGCTTGAAGCTTGCGCTTGGCTGTTTTTTTTTTCTCTTTTCTTTTTCCCTTTTGTGTCCTTGTGTCAATTCAGGTCATTGCCCCGAGGCTGGGCGGCATGCGGCAGATGGAGAGGCGTAGGCGGGCGCGTTTGCGTGCTGAGAAAGAACGGGGAGAAGAGGAAAGAGATGTGGGACGTTGTGGTGCGAAAGACAAAACGTGGAGAAGCGAAGACGAGGCGGCGGGCGAGTGGTGCGCGAATTGGCTGGGGCGCCAGCGGACGGGACACTACGCAGAAAGGACCGACTAGGTGACAAGAGAGGCCTGTCCGGGGCAGAGGAGGCGGCGGAGACAGCCAGGGCCAGACAGCGGGCAGAAGGGGCGGAGAAGTCGGTCTGGGTGTGTCTTGGCTGGAACAGGCGGAAAACGACGATGCTGTTGCTTGCAGTCGATTGGCGAGGGCGGAACACAAGCCAGGCAAACTCGCACAAGTGTGTCGTTATTACTACGGAGCACGGAATACATTGCGCAGTCCGCCTGGGGACAGATTGGGAAGGCGCAACCCAGACGCAGCAGCAGTAGCGCGTGCTAGGTGGCAGGAGCGAATGGGTGTGTGCGCATACTACGTGTGAGCCTGCTTGACGATGACCCGTCCACTGAAGTAAGGGCAGGACTTGGGAAGGGGATGAGATCTCGGGAAGGAACGACCAGGAGCAGAGCAGTTTGTGATGAGGTGGCCTATCCTAGCGTGGCCCGTTGCCGAAGGTTGGGGGAGGAATGGGCTGGACCCTGTTAGGCGGGCTGTTGGTCTGTGGTTCAGCTGTGAAGGCGTGTGACGTTTACTAGGATTGAAACGGAGGCAGAAATCGGCCGAATGAGCGAAACGGAGAAACAGAGAAAATGACAGGCCGACAAAACAACAGCAACGAAAAGAAAAAAGCCCAGGCGGCCAATGGCCAGAATACGGAGTGACAAACACGTAGACACAGTGACAGCATATGGAACGCTCAACGCCCAGCAGAAGCGGACATCGGGACATACCCTGTCTCAGATACGTCAGAGCGGCGATTTGGGTAGGTCTCAATGATCACGGACAGACAATCTACTCACCATGAAATTCCAATTACATTCCACACAGAGGGCAGCACCCAGTGCCACTGCAGAGGCAGGTATCCTCTTCAACGGTTCTCTTGTGCTGCTCCATTCCTGGGCCAGAGGGTTTAATAACAGCACACATACAAACCACTCCGCATCTCCATGTGAACCGTCTTATGAACAATCAGGGTAACTTTTGTGCATGCGGGGGTTTCAGTTCTTTGTGCGCATATTTATGTTCCCTCTGAAGAAATACGCCATGTTAGACACAAATGCTCTTGGGAGGTTGTTACTTGCCTCTACATAATGTACTCGTAAGGCACTCTTCAACTCTCTTACATGACTATTTGTTTAAGACATGTGCAACCCATTGCTCGGAGGGTCCCATAGAAAACTATTCCCTTTAGAATTCGTGGTCTTCTAATTGACCAAATTTGATCAGCGGGAGAACCTTTTCATCACAGCCCTTTTAAGATAAAGTCGAGCACCACAGGACATCTCGTTCATGCAAGTACGGACTCAAAACGAAATTGAAAGGTCTTCTCAGGTAATGCTGTTGCCTTGCTATGTAGCAACGATTTACGGAGCCTTTGAGCCATACTCGTACTCGTACGGGGCCTGGTGCGCAAATAAGGAAACGAACATCACCAACCGTGTTGATTTTACCTACCTCGTGCATGAAGTACGGACTAGGCTATTCCTAGGAGTTATCTGGTGGACTTTAAAAGGAAAAAAGGATGTTTCTACCTAGCAGTGACAGCACATCACCAAAAGCTGGTCTGAAGATACTGACTATCCACGGGGAGGACGCCTTCCGGCAGGCTATCAAAAACAACAAGGCGGTTTTTGTCGACTTCTTTGCGACTTGGTGCGGGCCTTGCAAAGTCCTTGAGCCATTCATAGAAAAGTGAGCGGCCACGCTTGATACCCAGAGAAATGTGCCCAATTAACGCATAATACTAGGGACAAGTACTCTGGTGTTTACTTTTCAAAAATTGACGTTGACAAGCTGTCCAAGCTCTGTGACGAGCTGGACATCCAGGCCATGCCGACGGTGATGCTGTTTCTGGATGGCAAAGAGGTGGTGAAGCAAGCCCGGCCGAGTTGCTGGCAATCGTGGAGAAGGGACTTGCATCAGCTTGAAAACAATGCATTCTGCTGAACGTTTCTGTACTTTTATGATCCTGGATGTATTCTGGAAATAGCTGGACGCGTCCTTATATAAGGGGAATGTCGTATGTCGTCTCTTACACAAGCATCAGGCTAAGCATATTTGACAAGGTTCCCGGGAGTGTCTTGGTAGGCCTGAAGCCAAGCAGGTGTTCTTAAAACTACGCTATTAATTCTGAAAATCCAGTGGTTTTACCGTTTCAATGTGTGGAGAAAATGCCCGCTGAAAAGCGAAAAGCAACCGTCTAGAGAGCAAACGGCCAAAGGCAGGGACAAAATGCCCCAACGGTCTTCAATTGCGCCCTACAATGCATGCTACAGGCCAGCCAGTGATCTGTGCACCACCCACCAGACATGCTGTCAAAGGATACTTTTTTTATTATTTATCATGCGTGGAAGACAGGAGAAAGAAAGACATGCCTGAGACACACAATACATCCATCCATCCACACCCTTCCAGCCTGCACATGCAGCTTGCTGCAGCCACTCAAAACATGCACACCCACACGCATGTACTTCCGCATCTTGCACTCGCCCATTACCTGCCAAGCGCGACGGCATCAGGGCTGCCAAGGGCCTGCAGGAAGAAAAGGCTGCATATGTCCTGTGGTCGAGACTTTTGTTGATGCACGACGAGACATACTCAGTAGTACCTCTCTGAAGATACGGCAGTACACCCTCCTGTATCTGGCCATTTGCGCCTTTTTATTTTGGAACTGTCTCTGTCGGCCTCTTGTCGGCCGACTCCGTTGCATTTTCTCTATTCCTTCGACCATTGAAAAAAAGTCACAGGAAACGTCAAATCTTGCATAGCATCAGCCCATCTCGGAGGGCAGAGCAGGGCAACCCCCAAGGACTTACCCCGGGAATTGAAAGAACGAAAACGAAAACCCATTTTCTTGGATACGTCTCGGCCAGAACGTAAACTCGTTTCTCGCGACAAAGTACGTCGAGTGCCGAATGTCACGTCACACGTTACATGCCTCCAGGCTGCTCTGGTCCCTTTTTCTCTCTCCATCCCTCCCTTGCATACCAAGCGGTTTTGATCTTCATCGCTGTTGAAGCAGGCGCCATCCCCTGGCATTGTCCCCTTTTTCTGGCCAGGATGTATGTCCCCTTGTTCGTCACGATACACAAAAGACAAGACACAGAAGAGAAAAGGAGGACAATTGGACAGCGGTGAAAGTAAACGGTGAAGCGGACTGGGCAAAGAGAAAGAAAACATTACATACCGTAGTATTACTGAAAAGTACATTGTACTCTGTATCTTACAGGGTTGTGCACATGGTCTGCCCATTTGCCAGGGCAAAAAGCAGCGACCGAACACCGAAAAGAGACACCTACCGAAATTCAGGCTGGCATTGGCACGCGTAGCCGACTTGGCTTTGCTCAGAGCTCATTTCTCCGGCAAGGAAAATATGATCCCCCTTATTGGTAGGTCTCCCAAGAATGTATCTCCGAATGACACTGTGACTATGTAACTCCCAAGTTTTCTAAACGACTTTTCTGTGCTCAGTGCTGCCCGTACTGCTGCCCATAGCCCCCAGAAGAGTATGACGGCTGGCTGTAACCACTCTGGACGTACTGCTGTCCATACCCCTGCTTTCCGTATGGCAACTGACTGTGCAATTGCTGTGGTCTTGGAGGCAATTCCGGTGCCCGGTTCGGGCTTGTTGGAGGAGGTGGGAAATTCGTATTTGACATTGCCGCCAAAGCTGATGGGCCACCAGAAGGCCGGGGAGGGAGAGGAGATCCAGCACCGCCATTGACATCTGTCGGCGGGGGAGGATAGTACATGTTTGTAGCCGGTGCCTGCTGATAAGAGGGTACAGAGCCTTGTTGTTGAGGAGGTGCCTGCTCATACTCGTGGTTTTCTGAATGACATTTTGTACTCGTAGTTTTGAATGCCACTTTGTACCCATTCCTCGTAGTCCACTCCAATTACCAAATGGCATCGACTGTCGAGCATCTCCCAGGAACACAGAAATGTCTCACTTGAACTGCCATCGATTGGTCGTTTTCCTTGAAAGGCAAGTCATATGCCGGTCGCTGTTAAACGGCAGGCGCATCGTGGCAGGGCGCCAGAACGAGTACCACGGCTACATCTTAATACACTCGTGAGCGAACTACATAGTAACCGTTAGCAGGGCCCCAAAGATTTACATTCCTCTAATTTAGGCTTGTTTTACTTTATTTCTTAAATACCAAGGAACGGATCGTCAGTCGCAAATAAGATCAAAGGGAGTGAGTATGTAGAAAAAGGTTGCCGATCTTTGGAGAGCTCCAACAACTCTCCCCTCTTCCCACGACTCCAGATTGTCATACACGTCAGGGACCAATGATGTGCGGTATGCAAGATTCCATGAATCTACCAAGATGTGATACCATGTGTCATGTAAGAAACACAGGGCTGCGATACTATTGTGTCGTGGACAGACGTTGCCGAGTATTGTACCGTGAAACATGCAGAAAATAAAAAGAGTCTAACAAAACACCTCACCTGTGCGCCATGCCGTTGTGTACTTTGTATGATACATCGTGGACCACCCTGTGCGTCACCAACCTCACTGCTGCCGGCCTTGTCATGATATGCTTCCAATGTTGTCCTGTGGGCCATAACCCCTATAGGGAATTTGTTGTCCCGTCAAAAATCACTGTCCTCGTCCTCGTCCTCATCTTCGACCACATCCTCGTCGTCTTCTTCATGCAGCAGCTCGCCCATGGTCGCACTCTCCTCCAGAATCGCCCGCGCCCGAACCACATCCACCCCCATATCCTCCATCACCAGCTGCGTCGCCAGCTCCGGCACCAGAACACACTCCACGTACTTGGCATACCCGTGTGCTGCAATCACTGGATCCGCAACGGCCCGCCGCCGTAGCTCGCTGGAAAAGTGTTCCACAATTGCGTTGGACATGGCCCGTAGACCGCGCTGTCCGTAGTACCCAGGAATGACCGCGAGAGTGCCGCCATCGCGGCCCGACTCCCGAGAGCTTCGTGCCTTTGTTTTCTTGGTCGCCTTCTTCCTGCTAGACTTTGCCCGTTCTTTCATGGCTTCCGTGAATGGCGAGGGGGTCTCTCCCTCAAGCACCCCCCGGACATGTTCGTAGTGTTCCTCAAGACGCGTGTCCAAATGCGCCCAGTCAATTTCTGGGTATCCGCGCTCTTTCCACGCTGCCTGGCTTGTATGGCGCTTGTGTCCAGCACAGAAATCAATCTGCTCGTCAAAGTCCATCAAGTACAGCCGGGTGCTGTACTGGCCGTCGCCGTTGTTTTGTGCGTGTCTCGGGAGCAGGGCCCTCAACATTTCCTCGCCCAGAGGTGCACTGCACAGCGGGCAGACGGCCTGCTCATATGCCATGGTATCGTCGGTATTCTTAGTGCCGTCGTCGCCATCTATGCCATCTTCTCGTACAGTTGCCCGCAATGTGGGATCGTCCTCTCCCTCGCCGTGGCCAAGTGTGTCGTCCAAGATGGCGTCGTCGTCTGACCCGATACCAGCTGGCATCTTGAATACGGCTGGCTGCGAAATCTCGTCGTCATCTTCGGGCATTTCCAGCTCCAGTTGTCCGATTACACCCTTCGAAGTGGTGCCGCCGCCCGGAACCCGTTTCCTCTGGCTTTCACGCCATGTCTGTTTGCGTTTGAGCTGGCTCGATGTCATTGCCGACGAGCCTGAGGACCGAGGCTGCGAAACGACACTCTTGCTCCTCCCTGTCTGGTTGCTATCCTGTGACGTCGACGGCTCCCTACGTCCGGGCATTTTGAACTTTGCCTTGGGCATGGGCGACAGATCATCCTCGTCGTCATCTTGCTTCCTATGGCGGAACTTCTTGGCGGGTGTCTCTGCCTCGGGCGAAAGAGCTGGTGGCTGAACAAATTTAGCTGCTCCGTTTTGCTTCTCCTTGCTGTCGTCCTTATCGTCGTCGTCACTGTCGGTGCGGTGGCTTCTAGACTTGGCCTCCGGCCTTGAGCTGTACACTGGCCTTTGGTCGTACCTCCGAGTGGTAGCCGAGGAGCCGTGACTGCCGAATGGTTTGTTCGCCCTGGGTATTCTGAATTGTTGATTTAGCGTCATATAGCTGGACTTGATCGGTTGCGAGCCCGTCCGGCTTGGCTGTCTTGAGAGCGGCTTTGTCAACGGCTTTTCCACTGGCTGTGCCTTTTGACGTTGGCGTTTGACACCCCGCGAGCTGCTGCTGCTGATGTCGTCTCCGTCTTCATCGGCATCAGTCAACCGCTTTTTGTTGCTGCCCAGCTCCTTCGACCGAGAGAAAGCCGACTTGAAAGTGGTGGCCGGTGGACGCCTAGTCCGCGAGGCCAGCTTCTGTTGCTGTCCCCTAAACACAGACTGCCCAATGTCTGCCCGGCGAGAACGGCTGTCGCTGCCACTGCTGGACGAGTCTTCAATGTCTTCGTTGACCAGCCCGTCGTTCACGGTTCCTTTCAGCTTCTTTGCCAGCGGTGCTCCCTTGGCCGACTTTGCAGGAGTCTCTTCATCGTCATCGTCGCTGCTGCTGCTCAGAGGGGGAGCATCCACGGCGACTGGCTCGCGCGCCTTCTTCTTCTTATTTGTCGAGGCCGCGCCAGACTTCAACGGCGCAAACAGTGCCGAGGCTGCAGCGCTATGGGGGTTCCGTCGCCCGCCAGCCATGACGCGCGTATGAATGCGCCCTTTTCGGCAGAGCCTAGCCCGTCTCGCCGTGTAGACAACGTGCCACAATTAAAAGTCGAGCGAGGAGGGGTTACTTTGTAGGCCAACGTCGCCTCCCAGTATCTTCAAATGCCCCCCAAAATGCCTTGCAGCCGTCCAGCGTGGTGCAGCGGGCTCGTGGCTTTTGATCTCGAATGGCGCGTCATAAATGCCTCGGATTGTCTCAATGAGCCCACATTCCACCATGGCGATGTAAAGGCAGAATGGTGGACGGCTGCGTGGACGTGAGGCGCATTTGAGGTGGTGAAAACGCGTTGCAGACGAATTGCGGGAAGCGCGACGCAAAACGCCGATACTTTGGGTCGCTCCTCCCTTTGTAAGGAGTAAGGACCCAACTCACCCTGCGCCCACATTCAATTCACAAAGAAATCGCAAACGACAACATGCAATTGAAAATTTCTCAAATAAACCGTGAAAAGTGAAAATTAGGGAAATGCAATAGTTCAATTCTAGGTTATGGTAGTCGCTATGAACAGCCAAATGAAGGGGTATTCGTAATTCTTTGTGCCAATACATCAATCAGGCCATCTGCCGACCCTTTGCCAACTCTTTCGCTTCAACTCTGAAAAGAGGTGTACATTCCGCTCAGTTCCAGCCCAATCTTTCACTTCTTTGCTCATCGTCCCACGTCTCCTCCCAAATCATGCTTTGTCTAGCCGCTCTTCTAAGCCCTTCACCCAGCCCTCCATGACCTGCATGTTCTTGCCCATTGTGGTCTGTCCCTCGCGCATTGCAGCTTCGATCTTGTCCAGACCTTCCCGCCATTGCTTCACCTCTGCTGCCGTATCTGCCTGCCGCTGCTCTAGGCTGTCTAGAAGCTCGCTGGCCATGGCTGCATCGGCATGGATTGCCTGCAGCGACCGCAGCCGGTCGAGCAGAGGTGGCAACAGGGGTGTAAGGTTCTCAATGGTCGGCAGTGTCCCGTACAGTGCATTGATCTTGGCTGTCTGGTCCGAGTCGGCATCGGCGGCCGTAGTAGCACCGCCGGCGGCGTTCTTGTCCCCTCCACTGACACCAGCCTGGACGAGCTCGTCGTGTGCTTCTTTGGCGGTCTTACGTGCCTTTGTGAGCTGCTCGGCCTCTTGCGTGAGAGTGCGCACACGTCGGCTGATGCCATCAAGCGATGCAGTCGAGGTGTCTGCGAGAGTCGCGACCTGGCGCTGCAGAGTGTCGAGCGTTGGGAGAATAGCGCGCGGCAGAGCGGTGCTGCTGGCGCTGCTACCGCCGGCTCCTTCCAGGCCCGGGAGAACAGACGACCCAATACCGATAGACCGCTCCAGCAGAGCAAGCCGGCGATCAAACTCTGCTACTTGGGCAAGGGACGGTGTTGCTGTTGTTCCTCGTGAATATACGACTGCCGTTGATGGTTGCTCTCTTTGTGTTGGCGAGCCCAGCTCTTCAGGTGCGGATACTGCGGCTGATGTCGGCGGCACAGAGTGCAGGTGACGGGCAACGTCGGCGTCGGCGTCGGTCAGTTTGGATATATCGTCCAGTGCTTGGCTGAGCAAGTCCAAGTCGGACCCGGCGACTGCAGGTGCTGCTTGTGGAGTGGCAGCCTGTGTAGCCCTTTGTCTTCCATAGGCATCTTTGGCCTCCTCAACCTCCCGTTTTAAACGGGCAATCTTCCTCTCAAGATCGTTTTCTTCGTCCTCGTCGCCGTCGCCATCCTCTTCGTCGCTAAGGTCACCCAGCTCCACACCGCCATTCTTCATGCGGCGGCGACTTGTTGTACGGTAGGACTTGCGCTTTCCATCTACTCTGTCCGAAAAGTCGACGTCTCGTGCATCCACATCCTTCCCCAAGAACCTCGACCTTGCCTGATCGACCTGGACATGGGACCGCGAGATGCCGGCATTAGCGTCGTCAGGGTCGGATTCGTCGTCGGTTAGAGAACCCCTTGCCGTCGTCTGCAAAAGATCTTGTTAGCTCAAAATATGTCTGCAAGTGCCACGGAAGCGCCCCATTCTGTTTTGGCTCCGCCTACGCACCAGCACGGTTGAGTTGTCGTCCGTCAGCTCGGGGGTTTCGTAGACGTCAGGGGCTGTGTCCTGCAAGAAAGCAAATGTTAGCCAGCTTTCTTCTTGGTCCCTGGGATTCTAAAATCAACGAGGAGCATACCAGGTCGGGCAGAGCCGAATACTTCCTGCTCAATGCCATGGCTTCCGGTGGTGTGCAGAAAACCACGCTCGTTGAAAGTTGGGTCCGGTTCTGCAAGCAACCGTTGAAGCTCGACGATAGAGCTGCCGGCGAGACGTGTTTCGGTGTTAGAGACGCGGCTTGCTTGCTTCCCCCTCTACACTGTGACCTTCAAGATACACTGTGAAATAGCACTGTCAAGAGGCTCCAGACAAAATCCGAGTGGGGCTAAAGTGGTCCAATGAAAAATGGTGGGGTATTTTCTGCACCCCTAGCAGTCCGGCCAATGAGAGCGCATTTTCGTCAATGGCCCTTTGCCCACAAAGAATTTTTGCAAAAATTATCCAAGTGGGAGAAAAGAAAGGGCGTCAACATTTTTTCCGAATCCATTCTTCTTCACCCCCAGTCAGCAAAACCAGCCCACGACGAATCTTTCATTTCTCGCCAACAACACCTCTTCTTATCTTCAAACTGTAAGTTTGATCATTCCGACTTCGATCTCGACGAAAATTCTTTCCTGCCAGCCGTTACGCTACCCGTTCGACGACGAAAACTAACCTCATCCTCCAAAGATCAAAATGGAAGCTTCCAAGCAGCCCGTCAAGCTGGTCAAGGTCACCCGCGTTCTTGGCCGTACCGGCTCCCGCGGTGGTGTCACTCAGGTCCGCGTTGAGTTCATGGACGACCAGAGCCGTAGCATCATCCGGAACGTTAAGGGCCCAGGTAAGGATATCCGAGAGAGTGGGAGAGATCGGCCAGGAGAGAGATGGAAACCCCACTGGGTGCCGGAGATGGAACAGAAGCTAACAATACACAGTTCGCGAGGACGACATCCTCTGCCTGCTGGAGTCTGAGCGTGAGGCTCGCCGCCTGAGATAAGCGCATTTTTTCTTTGCGTTTATTGACAACGGGGATGTATGCGGAAACGAAAAAAAACCACCACCAAACTACACAAAAAATACCAACGAACAACTCGACAACAACTTCATTTTTTTTACTGTCCGAGCGAAGAAGACAAACGGGATAAAGGGGAAAAGGATACTCGATGGGATTTGCGTATAGGGCGTCTCGGGAAGTGTATGGCGGAGCAAAAAAAGCAGCAAGCGACGGACGATGAAGTGTGCGGACACAGCGAGCGTGGTGGAGAGAGAGGTTCTCCTCGTTTTCTTCTCTTTTGACCTAGCAGCAATATTGTGTTTTGAGCACCTGGAAGTCGGATGCTGAAGAGGGGAAAAACCAGGAATGGCCTGAGAGAGACAACAAACATGACGACGGGGAGAGATTGCGAATGCAGTTTCACTTCGTTCTTGTCACTGGTCCTTTTTTACTCCTTTGCTGGTGTTTTTATTCTTGAATTACCTGCGCCTTGAGATGTAGGGCCATCTGTATCGGATAAAACGGAACACAAAAAAATAACCAATCTACCAAATCTTCTCGTGGACTTGCTGCCATGTCGTGCTTGCCTCATGTCCCCGGCTTCGGACTAGATACTGAGCAGCGAAACTATGAATATTTTCAATCGTAATTTCTGTCACGTGCATAAACACGTGTGGTCTTATTCCCACTTGTATGTATCATAGTGTGGGGCATTTCCTAGGCGGTTCAATTGGGCAGAATAGTCACATGACCATGATTTTCCCAGAAGATAAATATCGTACTCGCGCAGTTTGGGAGCAATTTTTTCCTTTTCTCTTCTTCCTCAAGTTAAGTTGGCTCATTATCCGCAATGCGAGGATTAAACAAGGTAAATGTATGTACGAAACATTTCCTAAATATTTCGGCCTTCCTAATCGGGGATGATGAAGACTATCAGCACGATAACCTTTCATGACTCTTTTGAATGATTGTTCTCATACACCAAGATCTCTGACCTCGAATATCTCACATTTACCACTCTTCGCCTGCCTTGCTCTTCCATTGCCCCAGAAAGCTAACGAGCCGGTTCTCCTCAGATCTCCTGCGTCATCCGTCTGTCAAGCACATCTTGATCTCCTTTTCAAGTGTCTGGCCAGCATCTTTGGAGCGACTCCTCGCCGCATTCTTATTTTCGCACCTTGAAAAGATGGCGTCCCCTCCCAAGCCTCCGAAGGGCCACTTCAACCTCCTCTACTTTGCCGCGGCCACATCGTTCTCCAACAAGGACTTTGAGGTTTTGCCAGCTCCGATGTCTCTGAGGAAACTCTTTGCCAAGCTCGAAGAGCAGTACCCTGGCATCCGCGAGGCAGTCCTCGATTCGTCCATGGTGACGGTCAACCTAGAGTATGTGGACATGCCTCCTTCTGGAGAAGAAGACAGCAGCACTACAGACGACGTTGTCATCCAAGAAGGCGACGAAGTGGCCATCATTCCACCCGTGAGCTCGGGCTGAGAGAAGAGAGGGATTGGAAATACCATGTTCATATATTATATTCCTCTCTTCTATGTCTTTTCTCTCTCAGCTACGGTGCCAACAGAGGCGTTCGTTCATCGGCAGGGCGAGGTCCTGACGGTGGCAACGTCTCTGAAGACGCGTCTGACAAGACAGATGCTGGCCCAACGGGCCGCTCAGAGAGCGTGGCTGAAGATGACAAATCGTTGGGTTGCTCGGCAATCGTCCGACGCACCCAGACCACAGGCCGCCACCATGAGACAACATCTTCTTGTTCCTGGCTGCCTTGTTGGTTCTGCTGCCGCTGCCGCTGCCTTGCCTTCCACTGCCTCCGTGCCGACCGGATGCCCAGAATCAGCATGCAGATCAGAAATGCCACGAAAAGCGTGCCGCTGCCTGCGACGAGAGCGGTCAAGGTGGTAATTGTCGACACCTGACACCCAAGAGGCCGAGTCCGGAGTTCCCAGCGCTCGGCCCAGTAAGGGCAGACCATCTCGTCAAAGGCGGGCGCGAGGGCTGGTATGGGGCAGTTGTTGGGGACGCATGTCGAGGTCTGTAGATTCGTAAAAGTTAGATGTAAGGAACCATAATTGACAACCATATTTGACGATTCTGTTCTAATGCAACTGGTCACGAGTGATAATGCCGGCCTGGAACGAATCCGTAAATACGCACAAATGGACACCAGCTGCAGGCGTGTTGGTCGAGACAGGCCCGGCAGTCCTGGCGCGACCAGCAGCGACGGAAGTGGCGGTCATCGTCTTCCTGTGTGTTCAAGCTGCTGTTCGTCCCGTCCTGCTGTCTCTGTCGCAGCCTCGATTCCGGCCAGTTAGCCGCCAGGGCTGCAGACCAGTCGGGGTTGAATCCTGCGGGCATAGCTGCCATCTCGGCTCGTCGTATTGTCTTATCGCCTCGTCGTTTTGTTGGTTTGTAGTCTGGTATATAGTCTGTCGTGTGTCGTCTCCCGCGAATTTCCAGCCTTCGACTCCCACATGGACGAGTGTGTTGTGTTCAAGAGAAGATTCCCACGTCGCTCGCCTTCCTCCAACTTGGCAGCCGAAAACCGGTCGCACATTTGTCGAAATGCATGTCAGGTTTTAGTGGGAAAAGCACCTGACAGGCTGCACAGCCAGTAGAGCTTCCCTGTAGGCTGCAGGACTTCCCGCCAGATAATCAAGCCTGGCTGCTGTCCGTGGCGTTGCATTCTTCCCCCTCTCGACCCGTTGTTGAATCCGGCAAAACTAGAATAATATGCGTCCGAGGAGCAGCAAGATTGACTTTTATGCATTTCTCTGGCGAAGTGTCCCTCAAAATAGACCGTCGGTGTCTACGATGCTTGGCTGGAATGCCCTACGGTTAAGCTTGGATAGCTCTTTTACAGAGCTCTAGCGCATTGTGCTGCCTGAGTCTATGACGTGGAAGCCCCCTGGTTCCAGACCTCCCACAGCCTCACTCCAGCGGCAGTCGCTACTGGCTAGTGGGGCCGTTCTGGCTGCTCCCCCCAATTTCACTTGCGCCAGAACGTGCTTGTTGGGCGCGCCAAGAGTGGTCCCTCTAGCTCTGCTTTCAAAGCTGGCCAGCCTGTCGTGCACTCCGACCCCGACTCGCTCTCGCATAAGTCCTCTGACCTGTGACAGTTCGGTCCTATCGGACCCGCCGCGCTCTTTCGCTCTCCGTAAGTTTCGCTCTCCGTGTTTCTCGCTCACCCTGTTCCTTGATTCCCTTTCTTTTTCTTCGTCTCCTTGTCTTTTCTTCCTTTCCTTTCCTTTCCTTTCCTTCGTCGCATCTTTCCTTTCTCTTTCCTGCCATTCCGTGCGTCCCTGTAAGTCTTCCCCTTGTCGTATCACATCTTCCTTTTCTGTGTCGGTACTTGTTTCAGCTGCTGACACTTCGTCCTTCTGTGCGCAGATAAACAGAATAGGAAATCCGTTTGGAAGGAGTCCTGTCAGCCACGCGTCATCCTCCCGAGTCGTATTCATGCTCCGTTCCTTTGGCACTCCTTTTTTTCCGACTCTCCCGTTACGAATCCATGGCCTCCGATTGAGATAGCAGCTGCGAACAAACTACCGAACCAACCGTTGCAGAAACGAAAAGAGCAGCGCTACACGCAAGACAAGAAGCCAGCCAAATAGCGAACCACCAACAACAACCCCTTCATGTCCGCCGATTACTCTCCGGCGGCGGCTGCCCATGCCGCCGCCACGCCGCTCTCGCCCTCCCCGTCACCCTCCCCGTCTCCGTCGCCGCCACCACTTCCTCCTTCTCCCTCAGCTTGGGACTCGCCCAACGGCAACGGCAGCCACGACAGCAATAGTCGCGCAGCCGCAAACCGTCTCGGACGCCGCTACAGCTTGGGTCGGGACGGGTCAACACGCAGTCGCCGTTCTGGTGGTGGCCTGTTCGGCGGTGGCCCGCCCGGCCGCCGCTCACGTAGGGGTTTCCGCGGCGTCGTTGCATGGGCCTACTGGCTGGCCACGGCTGCGTATGCCCGCGCGCTGGCGTTTGCCAAGCACGGCTTGGTCCTGTTCTGGCGCATGACGCCGCTGCAGCGGTTCATCGCTATCATTCTGTTCATGATCAACATCACTTTGGGCGTGCTCTTCATGGTGTACAACCATCAGATCTTTGCGTCGCTGGGCCCCATGGCCGAGGGCTGGCGGGCGATGCGGTTCGGGTGGCTGCTGGTGTGGCTGCCGACGTTCATCACGGCTTTCCCCCCGCTGATCGGATACAGCTCGGCGTGCTCCATTTCTGGCATTATCTACGGGTTCCCCCTGGGGTGGCCGATTGTGGCGAGTGCAAGCGTCATCGGCAGTCTGGCGTCCTTTATGGCGAGCCGCAGCATCCTGAGCGGGTACGTGAACCGGCTGGTGGGACAGGACCACCGGTTTGTGGCGCTGGGCCAAGTTCTGCGCCGCGACGGCATCTGGGTCTTGACAGCGGTGCGGTTCTGCCCGCTGCCGTACAGCTTGAGCAACGGTTTCCTAGCAACGATTCCCAATGTGACCCCCGCCGGTTTCGCGCTGAGCACGGCGCTGGCCAGCCCGAAGCTGATGGTGCACGTCTTCATTGGCAGCCGCATGGCCATGCTGGCCGAAGATGGAGACAAGATGTCGGCCGGCGACAAGGCCATCAACTATGCCGGCATGATCTTCTTTGGTCTGCTGGGCCTTGGCGGTGGTATGCTGGTATACCGGCGCACTATGGCGCGCGCTGCCGAGATTGCCCGCGAAGTGGCCGCCGAGGAGGGGCTGGTCACCGACGGCGATGGCAGCGGCGTCACGGACCCCCTGACTGCCCCTGCCGACTCCATCTATACCGACTCGGACGAGCTGCTCGACCCCAACGATGCCGATGTCGCCGCGCTTATGGACGCCGACGACATATCGCTGTGGGCGGCCGACCACTTTTCTGACGGCGACGGAGGCGCCGACGATGCTGTTGCTATTGTCGATACGACCAAGAACGACACCAGCCGGTAGACAGGCATGAAGCCGTTGGTATAATGAGGGGCGGCGTTTTGAGGGACAGCGCGAATGGGATACAAGACGAAAACAAACAAAAAAGACAATAAATTTCACACACACACACACAAAATATGCATCGGACGGGCTTTTTTCATTATTGGGTTTTGTTATTATTACAGGGTTTTGCATGGGTTTCGGGTTTTCTTGTGCTTGTTCCGTTCTATGCTGTGGTTTTCTTTGTTTCTCCCTTTTTTATGTACTTTTGCTATGATGATCCGCTAGATTTCTGTTGCGTCTTGTTTGTACGAGTGGCATTAATGTCATAGGGAGGCTGCCCGTGAGATGAGGGCAACATATATTGTACTACCATGACCACGTCCACAAGCTGTAATGTGTTATGTGCAAAATCATATTGCGTGTTATGCTCAATCTCAAATGCCATTTATTTGTACAAATCAAGGCAGGTTTGTTTTGATTCCAATCCAATTCACCGTGATAGCATCAAAAAAAAATCCCCAAAGCAAAAACCCGCTTTAATAAACCAGACACCCCCTTTAGTAAGTAATAAACAAAATCGATAATCGAAACAGGTAAAAGTGGGAGAGCTGTCCCGGAGAATGAAAGAAGGAGCAGAAAGAACAACGCCGAAAACCAGAATGGTGCTACCAAGAAAGTATCGCTGACATCATTTTTTTATACATGGAAGATTTGCAAATAAAAATAGAAAAGTGTGTGTGTGGTGATCAAGAGATTGACAGGCTCAATCCATTATCGGCCTTGCGAGCCCTGGAAGTGTTGCATGAACTGTATGGCTTGCTCGATTGGGTAGCCAATAAACACCGGTCCTGTGAACAGCATCTGCGGAGTGCCATTGTTTGCCTGGCCGGCAGTTGTTTGCGGAGTGAGGTTGACAAAAGTCGGTGGTGCTTGAGGCACAGTAGACGATGGCATCGGAGTGTCCTGGGACATGTGTGGCATCTGAGGCATCTGGGGCATCTGAGGCATCGGGCGCATCGGTGGCATCTGTGGTGGTTGGGGCATCTGGTTGAAAGTCGACGGGTGTGGTGCTTCAGCCTGCCGCGGCTTCTCTGGAGTAAAGAGTCGCTCTGTCTGGTCTGCAGCAGGGGGCACAGACACAGACGCTCTGTCTCCTTCCGACGCGCCACCATGAGGAATCCCAGGGTGCCCGTGCGGGAAAGGCATCGAGCCACCCTTCATGGCAGCCAGTTTGGTGTGGTCAAATGGACACTTCTTAACTGGAGTCTTTGCCGGGGTTTGCTGGGGGCTCGCAGCCGGACTCGGCATCCGAACAGGTGCCGCTGGTGGAGACGGTGGTGGCTCGTCCTCGTTCGGCATCAATAGCTTTGGGATCGGAACGCCCCAAGGCCGGCTAGGCGACTCGCCAACCCGGACCTCCTTCAATGGCCGGTCAAAGCGGCTCTCACGCTCGGCATCTGTATTGTCGCCATCCAGGTCGCCATCGACAGCACTCTTAGTAGGATCACCAAAATTGTTCGATGGTCTAAGGCTGTGACCGTCGCCGGCACTGTTCCGACGCTCGCTCGCATCTTGGTTCTCGCCGTTCTTCTCGTCGTGTCCATCCGACATATGCTCGAGATCACTCGCGGTCACGGCGTTTGCCCATTTCTGGATGCGCTCATTCGAAGCTGTATGCATAGCCACGCGCTCCTCCTGGTCGGCTGGTTCCTCGCCTGCTTCATCCTCGCCCGTGGGCAGCATGGGTTGGTGGAACTGGCCCAAGCCCGAAATCATGTTGACCAGGCTGCCATACTTGGCATCCAGCTTGCGGATCTGCTGTTCACTCTTCTGGTACCGCCGAAGGCATATGGCGTGGCTTCGAGGTAGCTGGTTCTTGTGCTTTTCAACGTAGTTTGCAATCTCCTCGGGAGAGTGTTGGTCGAGGAAGCGGATGGGACACTTGGCAGCGCCAGTGCTAGATGGGGCAGGCTGCGACGTCATGTCCTCAAACATCGCTGCACATATCGGGTCGTTCGACTGGTGTGGCGTTGGGTCAGGGCCGTCTGTCCCGTTAATACTGTGCTGTCTGTCATCCTGGTTCTGGGACTCTGCGCCCCTACTGGCCCGTCGTTCCCGCTCGAGCTGTTGCTTCTGCCGCAACAACTGCTGTTCTCTCTTCGAAAATGGGCAATCCAAGACACCCTTCTTTCCTTCAACGGTAAAGTCCTGTTCCATGATGGTCGACATGGACGTGTTGGCCGTGCCCTCGGACGTCTCTTTACTCGACCCACCGCTAGTCTCGGTCTGGTTGAGTTGCTGCGCTGCTCGTCGGCCGTCACGGATCAGGAGGGCAATCTGGTGTTGGTTGCAGCCGATCGAGCCTCGCCTTGGCAGCGGGACATAGGAGCTGGGGATGGGTATTTGGTGGAGGTCGGGCGGAAGTTGTAGTTTGGCGAGGGTCTCGGAGATTTCGGGGGCAGCGGGTGCATACTTGTCGGCGAGTTCCTGGTACTGTGGATGGGTGGCACTGTCAGTGGCTCCGCTGTGTGATGCAAGGATGCCCGTAGGGCTCATCAGATATGAAGCGTTCGCAAGTAAAATTGACAAAATATTCCTGATCAGAGAGTGGTAAAGGATGTCTATCGTGGCCACCGAGGTGGCTCCAGATCTAGAGCTAATGATAATCTCATCATGTGGGAAAGAGAAGAGGGAAAGGAGGGCGTCCAGCGACGAGACACGCCGAAAGGAGCCGAAACACGGGGAGCAGATGGGGGGAGGAGAGATATGGGTGATTGGCGGCCGCCAAGGCACGACAGTGGCCTGCACAGCGTGCAGACGCTGACGTTGCTTTCTGCCGAATGACGGAACGCGAAACTTGGTGCAAGAAATAGGAAGATGGAGGGCAGACAGTCGGAAGGCTGGCCATGCTTACCTGTTCCGCAGCGAACCTCAGCTTGTGCTCGAGGACGGTCTTGCGGCCAATCAGGGTCTGCACTTCATCTGCGAGGGTGCAGAACGACTCGATGAGAGTCTGCGTGTCGGTTTGGCGAGTCATTCCATGGACAGGTGACGGCGTCTTCTGGATTCGGTCTGTTCCGGGTCGAGGGCGGCGACGGCGAGCAAGGCTGGGAAGGGATGCAAGGTCGTGAGATTAAATAATGCGAAAAAGTCGTCGGGCGTGGTTAAAACACAGGATCGTCGAATCTTGCGAGATGGAGGAAGGAATAGCGGTTTTGAGGGGGAAGGCGCGGCCGATGGCAAAAGGCACAGGGAGGAATGGGAAGAAAAGAACGACGCATTATTAATTAGCGGCCGCCCAAAGTGGCATCGTCAGGTTGTCTGCCTTCCTGGCCGCCCGTTTTGAGAACGTTTGCCAGCGCGTGCTCCGATTCTGCGCCGTAGACATAGGGCGCTTATCTTATCAGCTGTCGGGTAGTCCACCCACTATGGGGTGGTGCTGTGTTAGGCCTATCCTACATCCGCAGTGCTACGGCTTTAGAGGGCAGGAGCGACCCGCAGGGTTCGCACCTTCCTCGTTCGATTTACATGGCGACTGGATTTTCTGCACCTCGTTTTTTTTGCTTTCAAAAATTCTAAAAAAAAGTAATACACTTGGCAAAAGCCGCATTGTGCATGCTGTACAAGGCAAAATCATATCTACCCGCAAGCAGCCCAGCCATTTCCGCAGTGAAGGCATTGCCAACGCACAACATCTTACTGTATCCCAGAGCGTGAGACGGATCCGCGAGCCGAATTGACCAAGCACGGGGACAGCGGGGCCGTCTTCCCAACTCGCGGGCTAGGGCTTTTTTATCGTCTGCCGTTTCTGTATCGTCCGACGGCCTGTGGACGTTTGGATCCTGCTTCTGGCTCGCCTCCGTTGGCTGTTATTCTTTTGGCCTATTCTCGCTGTTTGCCTGCTGCTGTTGCCACTGCCCTTGCATGTTGGCCTGTTGGTTCACTCTCGCCGACTCTCGGGGCAGGTTGGCTTGGAAACCACTCAGACATCACCAACCCTGATTTTGGCCATATCCTTTTGCCGACAACAGGAATTCGTGTTTATCGATAAAGCCGTCTCTTCCCTCCCGGTTCCAATTGGCTTCTTCATCTTCCCAACCCGTCAAATGATCAAGGAAGTGCAAGGCATGGAGCTGCCCGTGGACTCCCACCACCGTGGGCCCCGGATGGTCCAGCCGGCACCGGCGACTATCGTCAGCAGCAACCTGCACACCCTTCCCTGTAAGTCAAAACAGTCGGCCCATGTCGTAGACGTCTTCATTTCTCGTCTGGACTAACAAAGCAGCCCAACTCTTGGTCTCGGAGATCTTCTTCGAAGTCCCGCTGGACCATAACGATCCGTATGGCGAGAAGATTCGCCTGTTCGCCCGGGCCGCATTCAAACATGAGAAGCCGATCGTCTCACCTTTGCCTTGGAGTCAGAAGCCCACCAAGGACATGCGTGATATGTTTTCGAAACCATGGCTGGCCTATCTTGAGGGCGGGCCAGGCGCTGGCTGCCGGGAGCCCCAGGACTACGCCTTCACCCGAACCCTCCTTAACAGGGGCTACCAGTTGCTGTTCCTCGACTACCGTGGCACAGGTATGAGCACGCCCGTGAGCGCGACCACACTGGCTCTGCGCGGTTCGGCACAGAAGCAGGCGGAGTACTTGCGGTTGTTCCGTGCCGACAGCATTGTCCGCGACTTGGAAGCTGTCCGGCTGGCTCTGACGGCAGACATGTCGTCTTCTAAAAAGAGGTGGTCTACCCTTGGCCAGTCGTTTGGCGGGTTTGTCAGCCTGACCTACCTGTCGCACTTCAACGAGGGCCTGCGAGAGGTCTTCTTGACTGGTGGTTTGGCTCCTGTCGGAAAGGGCCCTGATGAGGTGTACCGGGCCACATACCGGAAATCCCTGGAGCGCAACAGCACCTACTTTTCTAAGTACCCTGAGGACAGCCAGGCACTTCAGGAGATTGCCATGTTCCTCAACAAACAGCCGAACCACGGTGTCCCTCTACCGTCGGGGGGGGTTCTTACCTTCCACCGGGTCCTCACGTTCGGGTACACGTTTGGCTTCCACGGTGGGCTCGACATGACGCACTCGCTCATTTTGAAGATACGCACCGACATTGACCGCTTTGGGCTGCTAACACGCCCCACGCTGGTTGCTGTTGAGCAGTACTTCCCGCTGGACACGCTGCCGATTTACGGCGTGCTGCACGAGGCCATCTACGGACACACCAAAGGCGTGGCCACACGTTGGTCAGCGCAGCGGGTCGGAACAGAGTTTGAGCGCTTCTCTTGGCTGAAGGAGAAGGTGATTTCGCCAGAGAAGTACGACTTCCAGCTGTACTTTAGCGGCGAGATGATCTGTAAGTTGAAAGTTGCTGAAGCTCTCCTTAGACGTTCAGTTAGTGCTAACACACATAGACCCATTCATGTTCGACACGTACCCCGAGTTGATGGCATTGAAGGAAGTGGCAAACATCCTGGCCGAGTACGATGACTGGGAAGACCTGTACGACGAAGAGAATCTCAAGAATAACCTTGTGCCCGTGTACGCGGCCAGCTACATCGACGACCTGTACGTCGACTTTGAACTGGCCCGCGAGACGGCGCAGAAGGTCGGCAACATCAAGGTGTATGAGACGAACAGCATGTATCACAATGCGATTAGGGCTCGCTCTGAAGAGGTTCTGGCTCACCTATTCCGTCTGCGTGACGACACTATTGACTAGACACGTCTTTTGATTGGGATATGAGATACTTGGGTTGTTTCTTATGAAACTTGAGTGCGGACAGAGAAGGGTGGGGGGGATTGGTCAGAGGTAGAAGATCACCGGACAGTGCTATCAATAAAAGAAGGACCGTGGAACACCTCGAATTGCAAGATAGATTTGGAGGGATGGTCAACAGCCTAGTGGTTTGTTGACTGGAACAGACCGAGAAACGCTGATTAATTAGCTATGCTGGTTCTAGTGAAGTTGAATAGTTGTGACGTAGTAACTTCAGAAAGGATAGAGACGCCGAAGCAAATATACCTTTACAAAGACAACACAAAAAAATCAAGATAAACCCCATGAATAACTCTGGGACCAAAAAAAAAAAAAAACAAAAAAAAAACAAAAAAAAAACAACGTACAGCAGCGGGTATTCGCTGGTCGTCACCGACCCAACTACTAATCCGCCGATTACTGGTTTAACTAGGGGAGAGCGGACGGGATCCCGTGCTTTCCAGTATCTATGGCCGTACGTGAAAGATTTATGCCACAAGAATGCTTAAAAGTTGGCCATACACAGAGAAAGAGAGTCTTGGGTGCTGGCTCACACAACTCGATTGTGTTAAATCAGGCAATATTCCTTACACTACCAACTCCAAGGCCAAGACATGTTTCCACCAACTCACCCGCTCCATCAAGTGAGAGAAGTTGTCATCGGTGGTGGTGGTGTGTGTGTGTGTTTTGTTTTGCTCTATAGCCAGGCTGGCAGGAGAATCGATATAAAACCTGCAGTTCTTAAAAGCAACAAAAGTAAACATTCAATTAATCTTGCATTATTTTGGTTGTCTGTGCTATTTTACTTCTTCAGGTGCATATTGTGTTAGTTTCTAGTCAAGTGTCTTATCGAAAAGTGCGGAGTTAGAAAAGTAGACTTTTTTTTTTGCCCACCCACTTTCGATCCGACATTCTGAACATCCTTTCGACAACTACTACTTACCTACTCATTCGCCGCCAGCAAACTCCTGCCCGCCCACAATGACCGACGAAGAAGCTCTCAAGATTGCCTACTCGGAAGCCAAGATCAGCTTCGACGAGGGAGGCGTGCCGGTGCGTGAGAGACTGGCTGATGGGTAGACTGCGAATCCCCTTCTGCTAACCCAATGGCCACAGATCGGCGCCGCCCTCGTGGCTGCTGACGGAACGCTCCTCGGCAAGGGACACAACCAGCGGGTGCAGCTTGGTTCGCCTATTCACCATGTAGGTTTCTTGGAGGGGGATTCATTGCATTGCCTAACCTTTTTCCCAGGGCGAAACCTCGGCGCTGTACAACACCGGTCGGCTTCCGGCGAGTGCCTACAAAGGTGAGTGAAATCCTGATGAGAGTATGAAGTGGTAAGAGTCGAGAAGAGTACGTTGTGTGCAAGTCTGAAGTGGTGACACACCATCGTATACCTGTCTGCTCACCAAGACCACTATATACATAGGAAGCACAATGTACACCACTCTCTCGCCATGTGATATGTGTAAGTTTCTTTTCCTGGTCCTCTCCTTTCGGCTCGATTCTTTTGCTTTTATTTTCGTCCTCGCCTTCGGCTCGATTATTTCCCTTTGCGTTCTCGCCTTCGGCTCGATTATTTCCCTTTGCGTTCTCGCCTTCGGCTCGATTATTCCCCTTTGCGTCCTCGCCTTCGGCTCGTTTTGTTTCCCTTTCATCAGACTAACCATCCAGGCACCGGCGCTTGCCTCCTGTACGGCATCAAGCGTGTCGTCATTGGCGAAAACAAGACCTTTCTCGGTGGCGAGGCATACCTCAAGCAGCGCGGCGTCGAGGTCGTCGTGGTCGACGACACTGCTTGCCGTGACTTGATGGAGGCCTTTATCGAGAAGAGCCCCGAGCTGTGGTAAGCCCTCTTTTTCTGGAATGACGATCCTGTCATCTCTTTTTTTAATCCATATCTCTTTCGCTTCACTAACAGCATGCTCCTAGGAACGAGGACATTGGTGTCGAGAAGCGGGTGTATTCGAAAGAAGGACTTGCCCCATCTGCATAGAAAGAACGAGCATCCTGTAGTTTTGTAGTGGCACGCAAATAAAACATGATAATAAATCTGAAAAAAAAATGTAATGGCTTCATATTGTTTTGGTCCATGTATCTTGGAACCCCGAATACTCCAAACTTATCCTTTAAAACAGACACCTTCCCACTTTCTTGTTGTTCATGTATTTGCTTCTTTCCCAGACAGCGCCCCCAATCCCAAAGACCTGTGAAAACTCACAAAATGGCGCGAACCCTTGCGCGTGCCATACTAATAACAACATGTTGAAAAAAAAAGTTACTTTACACAAGGACGTCACAAGTGACTCCCAGAACCGGCCTCCTTCCCCCGCGACATGAAACCAAACGCTAGACAAACCAAGAAATCAGGCAAAGCAAGACAATCCACACAATACCGAGATACCAGACAAAGAAAACTAAAGCCGACGCATTCCCACAAAAACAAGGAAGAATCAAACAAACAGAGGTATTCTCAGATCATAAATAAACCCAACCTTTTCTTCACGACAACAGATTGCGTAAAGACGGGTTGGAGCTAGCAGAGCTGCCGCTGCGAGTCTCGCTAGGCCGTGGTGGAATACTGGCTGGTCCGCGATCCCGACCGAGCGTCGTAAAGTCCTCGCGGGTTACGTTTGTGACACCGAGGCCCATGTTGGCGAAAGATGATGACGATGATCGGTGAGGATGCAAGCCCTGAGAGAAGGCATTGTGCGAGGCACTCCGCGCAGAGGACGAGCCAGAACCGGGCATGCTACCGTTCGGCATGTGTGGTGGGGCTCCATAAGAATGGCTATAGGGGCTACCAGAGTTGCTAGTGCTACTGGGTAGAGGCTGGCCACCTACACGACGTGGCGAGGGTGGAAGGCCGTTGAGAACGCCATGGCCCATGTAGCTGCTTCCCGCCCCGTTTTGCAAGCTCGGCGGCGACGAGTGGGAAAGGTTTCCCAGAGGTGGTGGCCGGAGGTGGTTGTGTGTGACCAAAGGCGGGATCAGAGGCTCTCTGCGGGGAGGCGGTGCCGGTGGCGGAGCTGCAGGTGACGGCCGTCGCCAGTCCGAGTAGTTGTTGGACGCTGATATCGGCGAATGGTATGGATGGACTGGTTGCGATGAAGGCGGCACAGACCCACGAGGCGCCATAGACATCATCGGTGGAGAGTTTGACGCGTGATGGCCGCGTCCCATGAGGGGAGGCGGACTGCCGCCTGAAGTCGGCCGCATCGACAGCGGCGTCTGGTGTGGCAGCGGGGGTGGAGGTGGCGGGGCAGTCGGCACACCAGCCCCCGACGACCAGTACCGACCAACGTCTGGCGATCTGGTGGAGGAACCCATAGGTGCGGAGTTGCCTCCGCCTAGCGGAGTTGCCGATGGAGGTGGGGCGTGGGACAACGATGGCCGGCGAGGCTCCGGCATGTACTGGTGGTCACTGGTGTGCCGGTGATGGTGATAGGCCTCTACAGGCGGCGGCGGTGGCGGCGGGGGCTGCTGCGCTTGCTGTTGATGCAGTGGCTGGTGGTGCTGAGAAGGTATCCTCTGCAGGGGCTCACCATACGTGTCCTCTTCCATCTTGACACTGACGGCATGGCCGTGAGGTGTCGGCTGGCGGCCGGTCTTCTTGCACTTATGGCACTGGAAATTGCGCTGCGCAACAAACTTCTGCGCCTCGACACCCAGCTTGCCATAGAACCCGTTGGTCATCTCGCGCTCTTGGCTCTTGTCGATCGGGTGCCACTTGGGGCTGATATCAGTCCCGCACGTGAAGCAGATTTTGCCGCCCGGTCGCAGCGCTTCCGGTGTGGTGCCCCGGCTGCTGTTGCTGTCGCTTCCATTGGCGTAACAGTTCTGGTTGCCGCTTGTGGGTACCAATGACCCACGGCGGTTGCCATTGCCAGACAGCTCGGCTGTCGTTGGGAACACGGAACCTGGTATGCCGGACATCTTGGCTGCGAGCGTGAGCAGGTTTGCCTTGCGAGCGCAGCCCGTCAGCGCCAGGTCGGCCTGTTTGTACGAATCGACAAAGAACTGCAGCGCCGACAGCCCTGTGCCATCCACTAACTCGTGCACCATGTGCACGGTGGTCCGCAGCGGGACGTGTTCTTTGCACCAGATACCCGCTGTCACTTGGTGGTTGACGCCATTAATCGCCACCACATTCGCCTGGTCGCGCCGTGAGCCCTTCACGGGCACCATGTCGAATCCGAGGATGTGGCCGGCCTGGTGCGCACACTCCACGTGGAAAAGCGCACGGCACTGACTGCAGCCCACACACACGCCGGCTTCTTTCTTGCAAACGCGGCACGTCTCTGCATACCGCGCCCGCGGGATCGACGGAATGCCCTCACTGGGCTCCAAGGCCTGCGCACTGCCAAACTTGACCTCCGGCGTCCACACCGCGCATGTCACGTGCACCCAGTTGTTGTCTGCGGTCCGCTTGAGCGCCTCGCGAGGGTTGACTGGCTTGTTGAGCTCTTCCTGACGCCGCCGGTAGTAGTCGGCCGCCTTCTTGGCCTGTTCGCGCTCAACACGCTCCCGTTCGCGGTCTTTCTCAGTTCGCTTCTTGTGAGTTGACCGCGAAGGCTCCTCGTAATCATGATCAGTATGCTCCACAGGGCACAGCACACACCGATAGTCGATCGACACCTGGGGATTGCGATCATTGCTGCACATATCGCACAACCATTTGCTCGGGCTGCGGTTGTCGAGGACGCCATAGCATGTGCGGTGCACCGTCAGCCGGCAATCTCGGCATGTCACCAGTTGGTCGTTGTTGCCCAGTGAATACTGATAACACACAGCACAAGGTAGCTTTCTTTGTGGTGGGATTTCAGGCACTGACGCTGCAGTACTGGCCCCGTTCGAGGCACCGCCAGACTTGCCAGAGGCTGTCGTGCCGGATGATGTTGTCTTGTCTCCTCCGTGCGACGATCCATGCTTGTCGGCCTTGTCGTGGTTTTTATCGGAGCGGTCGCGACGCCGTGACGATGTCGAAGGAACCGCATTGCTAGACGCTGAGTCTGAAACATTCGCCTCAGAATCCTTGTCCACTGCATGGCCGCTGTGGCCCTTGAGTCGCTTGCGTGGCGGTGGATCTCCACCCTGGTTCGCGCTTCCAGAAGAGCTGTTGGCTGTGTGTTGATGCAGGGCGTTGTAGTGTGCCTCTGCAGCCCGCATCATCTCATCACCAGCCGAGATCTCCTTTATTAGTTCGTCATCGAACTTGCGCTTCACCAGCCGTCCACCTGTGCTAGCGACCTTGGCAGTGAGGGCCTCAACATCCTCCCACATGACAGAGTATCGGCGCCAGAGCTCAGAGCAGCGGCGGCAGAGGGCAGCAACGTACTGCTGCTGGTTCTGCTGCTGGTTCTTTTCGCGGTGCGAATGCTTGTTGCTACCTCCGCTGATTGCTTCCCCGAGAATAGACGAGGGAATGATAGCAGGAGCGCGCCGCCATTGTCGTGACGTTTTCGTGTTACAGAACTTGCACATAAACTGGCGCTTCATACTGTCAGCCTTATCTGCATCGAAGGCCGAGTCGTCGTTGTAGTCAGCAACGTCGTCCTGAAACTTGCTTGCCGCTGCTGCCTCGGCCTTCTTGGCTTCCTTGGCTTCCTTCTTGCCCTTCCGGCTAGCACTGTTGCCCCAAACCTGCTTGCCCCGGTCCGACTTCTTCCATGTGTAGTAGAAGCGCACGACTTCGCCATACGGGACAGTCTTGACGTGCCGCGTGATAAGGTGCAGCTCCGAGCCGAATTTCGTAACGGCCTCTTCAAACCGTTTCTGCTCGGCGGGGGTAAGATGCGGCTCTTTGAAATCGGCATACTCCTTCTGATCCAATTCCTTGAGAGCAGCCTCGCCATCAAAGTCGTGCTTATACAACAAGGCCATGGCCATATCGTACAAGTTGGTAGAACGCGGTGGTAAGCATAGATCATCGTTCTTCGCGACTGCCTTGGCCATGTACGCGTCGATTTCGGCATCGGTCATGAAGTGCTGCAGTGACTTGTCGGCATTTCGTGTTTGGTTGGCCTCGTCCTTCGTAGGCTTCTTGTCCTCGCCGGTTTTCTCGGCTTTGGCAGTGTCTTCTGGCAAGTCCACATCCATCTTTGATGCATCTTCAGGCTCGACGGAAGTAACTACTGCCTTAACTGTGTCCTTTTTGGTATTTTTGCCCGTACCACACTCAGAAGCTGAAGGGTCGATAGGCGCCTTGTACACCAGGTAGCAGGTGCACCTCGGATCGTCCTCGTCCCAGTCGTCGCCGCGTGCGACGTAACCGGCAGGGGTGTCTTGGATCCACTTTGGCCGACGCTCGCGTTCACGCTCGTATGCTGCAAGAGCCTCCCTGTTCTGCCGGGCTTCACGTCGTGTGGCCTTCTTGATGTCAGGCGGCGTCACATACTCGACCGGCCGCCCTGGCCAAGGCCCAATAGTGGCCTGGTGTCGAGGGCCGACACGGGTCGCAGCACGTGGATAGATACGGTCGTCATAGTCAAGCGCATCCTCCACCTTGCAGTGCATACCGAGATACCGATACGGCCACAAGCTGGCTTGGTATTTTTGCTCGGCCGTTGCTGGCGGGTGGGCATCTGCGTCATCCTCTGGGCTCGTCCGGCCGGTCTCCGGACCACCCGGGCCATCGTCGTCCTCATCATCGAGGAATTCATCTTCGTCAGCTGCAGTTGCACCAGCCTCGGGCGTCCGTCCATCAATGACGTTGGGTGTGTGGCGGGCTTCTAGCAGGCGCTCTTGGGCACGACTGCATGCGGCGCAGGACCAGGCAAAACCACGTGACGGCTTTTTCAGAAGAGGCGGACGGACGCAGTTCATGTGGTAAGTGTGAGCGCAGACCGCACAGTCAACGGAGTTGGTGCTGTAAGGTGGGGCGCGTTAGCGCCTTGTTCGCGTCATAAAATAGACTAGCCTAATAGGGAAATATAGTGTGGGGCTGGACATAAAACAGGAGATAAAACAGAAAAGGCAAAAAAATAGGGCAATGAAAGGGAAAAGAGAAGGGTGGGCAATGAGGATAGGCGTACCTTGCACAAAAACCACTACAACGCTTGCACTGTTTTGCTGCGGCTGTGAGATCCTTTCCGCGACCCTGCTCGACCAGCACGTAGCGCCACCGCTCGTCCAGCACCTTCTTCACCCGCTCGGGCACATTGACGATCTGGAAGGTGGGGATGACCTCGTAGTTCTTTTGAATGTAGCGGTCGTAGAGCTTCTCAAACCAGAAGCAGTCGGGTGTTTTCCGAAACTGGTCGAGGCTCTCGATCTCGGCTTTGTGCTTAATAGTGCACAAGCCGCGGAGCGCGGTCAGAGGAGTAACGTCCGAGTGCATGGTGGCAAACACACAGCGGGTGTCCTGTGCCTTGCGCCCAATGTCCCTTGGGCGGTAGTACCAGTTGACACGGAGAGCATCGATCGGGAGCGACGAGTCGTTTTTGACATGCAAAAACTCCATCACTCGACCTAGGTAGTAGGGCTCTCCAGGTGGCTCGCAGACGAGGTATACGTGGTCTGTCCTAGTTAGCAACAACTCAAGGGTGGCCCCAAATATATCCCGTGAAAATCTGCAGTGAAAAGGGACAATATGAGCAAGAAGGGTGGGGGGGTTCGTACCGTTGACGTTGATGACGGAACCATCGTCGGCAACCATCTGGTTGTCCTTGTTGGGCTTGGCGCCACAGTTCTCAAAGGTCAAGAGGTTTGTCTCGCGATAGGCCTTCACGTCGCCGTTCTGAGAAGCGGCGGCGGCTGCTGCGGCAGCAGCAGCAGCGCCGGACTTGCGAAGGGATATGTTGAGCAAATTGCCAGATCCCTTGTCAGCGCCGCTACCAGAGCTAGATTTCTCGCTCGCTCCTGAAGCTGCCTTGCGCTTCCTGGGATTTGAGTGAGAGTGGTTGCCGTTGGCGGAGGTCTCCTTGTGGTCCTTGTGATCTTTGTGATCTTTGTGGTCCTTGTGATCTTTGTGGTTGGAGTGCGATGAGGATGACGACTTGCCGGTGCCGTTGGTGGTGCCGTTGCTCTTGCCGTGATCGCTGCCGTTGTGGTGGTGATCGGAATTGGAGGCAGACGACGTGGGCAGCGGTTTGCGGATCCGTTCGCTGCTACTGGCAACGCTTCCATTTGTAGGCCGTAGGGATTCCTTCTCCAGGGAGGTGGCAGCAGATGACGATGACGCGTTTGCGCCAGCCGACGATGAGTTGCGGGATGTGGACTTCTTGGGGTCATCTTCTCTGCGCTCTGGGTACATTTCGAAAAGTTCCATGTCGATATCCTTGTCTTCGGCGTAGTTTGGGCGGGCGCCGCCAGTGCGTTGGCGCGACCGTGTACCGTATGGTGATGCAGTGTCCCCCGGCGATCCAGAATTGCTGCCTTCACCTGCATCTTTGGACGAGCGCTTTGACGACGAGCTTGCATTCTGGCCGCCGGCCACGCTAGATGGTGGCGGCGTAGGGTCAGACATCTTGGGCAGGACGGAGTAAGTGGAGGATGAGGATGACTGCTTGTGGGAGGAAGAAGCAGCGTTGGCTGCGGATGAGTGTGTGGTGGATGAAGGCATTGAAGAAGAGGAAGATTGCGGTTGCGAGGACTTGGCGGAGGTGGAGGAGGACGACGTGTTGGCGTTTGCAGAGTTGGTGGTGGCCGAGTCGTCCCCGTCTACATTGCCACCAGCACGGTGGGCGTCGTTGGTAGAAGAGCCGTTATTCTGTGATTTGGGGGGCCCCATGGCGGTAGATAGTGAGGGATGGCGCCTCGGCGAGTGAGTGAGAAAAGCAAAACGGAGCTGAGGCGAGGAGTCGACTTGCCTCGCCAAAGCACAGCGGTCCGAATTGATGGTGGTCGTGCGAGGTCAACGGGCTGACACACGTACGAGAGAGATGTGTTGGCGGGGAACCGGCTGATCCATATGCCTCCCCCCGTCGGGAAGTATCTTACGGGGGAGGGCGCGGGTAAAAAAGAGAAGGAAGAGACAAAGGAAAAGGTCGGAGACCAGATATCTCAGCGTGGATGCAGCACGGAAGGCGAGAACTGCATGGCAATCGTTGATGTGCGTGCGTGTATCGGGGGTGTGGAAGGGAAAGGTAGAAGTGGACGGGAGGGGATGGGAGATGGGCGAGTTTGATGGGAAAGTTTTGTGGAGGCGAGGCGGCTGCACTATGGCGAAGTACACAGACGGGCAGCCTGGTAGGTCTGACTAGTGCAGACAAAGTGACGGTAAGGGCGTGAATGTCCACGGGGATGAGGACGTGAACACAGCGTGGGTGACAGGGTGAGTGTGAGAGAGAAGATGTGAGAAGAAAAAGAGGACAAGTTAAAGTAGAGAAATAATACTGAGGAACAATAGAAAGATAATAAACGAAAAGGTGGGTATATGTCTGGGCCGGAAGACGAGGGAGGACGGTTGCAAGGGGAAAGGGAGCTAGCCAGAAAGCGTGCGGAAAGAGTAATGCGTCTATTGTTGTGAGAGTGGGAGACGCGAGGAAAGGTGGCAATAGGCGACTGTAGCAGGGAAGAGGGTGATATTTTAAAGTTTGTCGGTGCCGCGTGCTTTTGGCTGGTGTTTTAGTTTTTCGGGTGGGCTTGGCACGACGGCCCTCTCAGGTGCCAGGCGCAGGGAGAGGCACAAGGGGGAACGAGGCACGGCAATGCCAGGACGAAGGCAGGACGAGGGCACGGCAGGCAGATGACGAAGTGAAGAGGACAAGGAAAAGAGAAGGGAAAGAAGAAAAGAAGAAATCGAAGTAATGCGCAGAGATCCACAAGAGAGCGGCAGGAGGCTGCTAATGGGTGGATGGGCGTATATAAGGAATGGGAGGCCGAGGCGGGTCCTGGCTGGGGTGACTGGGGTGTGCGTATAAGGAAAGCAGAGGAAGGAGGGCAGGAGCGAGGGACTAAGACGGAGGAACGGCGACGTTGAGCCAAACCGGCAGAGAAAGGGCCGGGGCAGACTGGCAGAGAGACCGACAGACATGCGAAAGAGGAAAGAGCGACCAGCCGCAGACCTGGACGGGAAGGCGCGGACGACACGTCGGGATGAGGTAAAACGACTCGCATGCAGTCTCGCTACAAATGGGGAGAGAGCCGTGGCCAAAAAGAGACGGCAGACTGGCAACAGAAGAGACAGAACGATAGAGAATATGCAGCATTACGAGCACGAGGCAGAGGGTCCGGAAAAAGAGGAGACAGGGCGAAAAGGGAAACAAACACTACGAGCAACAGCGGCACAAAGCAGACTGAGCACAGCCAGATATGCGGGACGTGAGAAAAGGGCAATAATGCCATGGCAATAAGAACGAACGCCGCGTCCCAGAATCTGCCCGTCCCAGAGACTAGCTCAGTCGTTTGGGATTTGCGGTGGAACGTGGGAGAGAGCAGCGGAAGAACAACGACGGCAGCATCTCTGGCATTTGGGAGAGAGGTGGGCGATGGGGCGCGCAGCCAATGAAGGCAGGAGCAGATGGGCCATATTTTTGGGTTTTTTTCCAGGCTTTTATTTTTATGTTCCCCTTCCCTCCACAGCCCCCGAGTAGCCACGCTAGGCCACTGCAGTACTTTACTTGTACCTAACAAGGGTATGTAGTGTGCGAATTGGTACGCATTTACAGTAATAAATACATGGGCTATACATCTCCGTCTGATTGGCGAGACTTGCACGACAACCTCGTTTCTTCTCGCCGTCTCTGCTTCCCTGCCTCTGCTTCCTCCTTTTACCCCGACGACACATCGCAAGGTGTTCTCCTCCATCAACGGCCATCTCTGCCCTGGCGATGCGACTGCATAGCATGGCTTCTGCGTCGTCTACATGGGGCTGTTGCGGCCAGCACTGCCGTCTGGGGCGTCTATCCTCGTCCACCCCGACAGCCTCGACTTGGTCTGCCTGCCACTGGGCTGGCTGCGTGCATCAGCCGGACCCTGCAGAGAGTTTCTGGCTCCCTTCAGTCGGCGTCGCCAGCCTAGGCAAACGGCACTTCCATACCATTTGAAACGGAGAGCACACATGCAACTCTTCCCCATATCCCAGCGGCGACAGCATGCATGCGCACCCCTTGCCATATGTTTCCTTCGTCTCTCCTCTTCTCTGACAAGGTCCATGTTCCGTTGTCACTATGTCGCTGCTCCCCCCTCCCCCCCAGGGCGTCGGCAGGCTCAATGATATCGCCTGCCTTGAACACCCACCCCTTTCGTCGCCTGCAGGGCCGGCCAAAAAGTCACGCTCGCGATCTCTCCTGGGGGAGCCACATTCTTTTTCCCATATTGCCCACGACTGGGCCAACACGCGCTAACGGGGGGTTTACCTGTGGTTTGGCAGCACTAAGAAACCACTGCGACGGTGTGGCCCCGCCTCCCTGTCGCATCCGGTGGGTACAATGTACAGAGGGTGACAAAAAAGAGCGAAGGAGATTATGTATCTTACCATTTGTATGTGCGGTAGGGCTTCTGTACATGGGCGATACCGCCCGTTTCCGTGGCTCATTCCGACGACATCTCATTTCTGGGCCAGGTTTGGCCCAGCATACTCTATTCCCTGCCGTCTTGGATTCCTCCTACATTCACACGGACACACACTCTTACACCACCGCGCGTAATCTCTCCCATGAGACTAGCATTGCATCGTGGGCGCGCTGTCAGCCCCGATCGCACCCCCAACTGCTTTGTCACTGTGCTGTTCATGTCTTTCGGCCGTGCCTGCTGGTCTGGCTCACCTGACAGCCCTTTTGGTCTTCCTGTCATCTGGCCCTGGCTGGGCAGCCAGGCTTGGTGTGCGGCGCACTGTGAGGACAAGCCGCTAGCTAGTCTAATTCTGGGGGGTGGGCGAATGGGGTGAGCTGCACAAAGCATCTGGCAAAGTACTTCGTACCTGGAACAACCATCGTATAACAACCTGAGAACGAAAGGGAAGAGGAAAGGGAAAAGGGAAAAGGGAAAGGGGAAAACCCACCGTTGCATGACGGCAGCAGATCTGTATAGAGATGACCAGCCCCAGACAGCCCCGATGAACGAATTGCCCGCCCGTGGTAGCTCGAAAAAGGAGGACGGTGGCAAAGAAAAAGACACAGTCCAAGTCCATTCATTGCCCCAGCATCATGACTCGCATGCCAATAATGGCCATGGGCGACCTGTGCTGGGGTTGTATCTAGGCGTTTACCGCCGTCGCCGACAACGATAGCCGATGCCTAACCACACATAAAACGGCCTGCGGTCCATCTGCAAATGCATGCGATATCTTTGCAGATGTCGTTTTTTTGCCATTTTGCAGTCGTAGCCCCAGTTTACTGCACTTGAAGATATTTTCCACAGACATTTTCCTCTTGGTCTTTCTTGCCGGCTGATTGTCGCCGGCGCAAATCCTAGTCGCACGGCCAACACTGGTCGAACAAGAGGCGTCTCAGTCTTTTTGCGGCCATGGATTGCCCGGTATTAGCTGCCCATGCGAGCCCACTGTGGGCAGGGTTATGCTCATGCCCAGGCCCAGAGTATCTTGCAGCTCATTCTCTACGTGAGAGAGATTGCCTCTCTGCTTGTATTTATTTGGTTGGACGTATTACTACCGGGCTGCTTTTGTCGCTTCTGCGTGCATCTTACAACCACCCCGGCAGAGTAAGCCAACTTTGCCGGAATACGAACAATCTGGGGGAAAGTGACGGAGGCCTTGTGTGTTTTGGCCAGCGACTCGGGTAGAAGCCGCCCAAAAGCAACTGCTTTGGGAAGGAACAAACCCTATTTTCTTCACTGTATTATTCTGTCTTTTTAGTTAGGGAAGGAGCGGTTGTTGTGCGGGATGGGGACAGTTGTTCCTTCCTGCCCGCCTCCTCCCCGTCCTTTGTCCGGTGTGATTGGTAGGCTACTAGCTGGCAAGTGAGCGACGGCTGGAATTCCCGGAAGGCGCGACCTCAATCGGTCATGGATATCGGCATTACACCCACCCTCATTTTCCAGACAAATCCCCCTTTGATAGAGGAGAGCATTTTCGTCGAGACCATTCTCATCAACAGACCAAGTCGTCCTTCAAACAACGAGAGACCCAATATCCGGCCATGCACACGGTCCAAAAGAAGGGCGGAAGACAAGAAACAGTGCGACCAGCTGTTTCAAAAGTGGACGGGGTTTGGTCGGATCGGCTTCTCCAGGGTCGACCCGTCGAATCAGAGGTGCAGGGGGTCACCAGGCAAGCAGAACGCCCATCGACCAACCCAAAAAACACGTCCATGGGTTGCCCACCTATGAACTGTAAGACGCACGAGCTGACCGGCCGTGTGCCAATGAATCCAACGGCTCACTTTCGTCTCCCCATCGCGCACATTCTGCCTGGCGCACTTACCATGTATGCATATCTGGCATCGCTGTGGGAGTGTGATAACTGGACATGGCCGGGCACCCTAGCGAGTCGCAGGTGTGTTCCAATATAGACCGCTGTCACTTTAAAAACCATCGTATACTTGAGGTTTTGCAGAAGATGCACGTTGGTAGGCTTTCCCGGTCAAGCTGATATTGGCCACTTTTCCAAACAAAAGCGGCCCATTTACGACAGAATTGTCGGCTACAATTGATGCAGTTTCACGACCTGGCCGTCCGAACGAACAGAGTCTGAGGAATGAAGCAAATGAAAATAAAGATCGTATGGGAAGGTCCGCCTGATTTGCACACTACCTAGTAGTGCGCAGAAATGGAAAGGGGACAGACACCCAAGAAAATAGGTCCCAGGACTGGGCCATCTGGACAGGGTCATGACTGTTGATCCGCTTCTCGTGGCGCAACAGGGATTGGTTGGGTCTGGGCGAGCCGCAGGGGTGAGGGGAGTGGATTTAGGCGTGGTGTGTGGGTAGACGCCGTAGATGGAATGGTGGGCCGGCACAAAGATGGAGGGTTGTAAAAGAAGGGGGGGGACTGGGGGTTGGAAGACAATGGAAACGTCCGTCAGCAAGGAGAAACCTAACCTCTACTGCCGTTTCGCCTCGACGACAGCGGCAACCATGGCCTGTAGGAGGACTTGCTTCCAACAGACAAAGCATCGTGTCTGTTGGGAAAGCGAGAGGGATTGCAATATAGACGGTGCAGCGACAGAAGCGGCGAAATGTGAAAAGAAAAAGGAAGAGCAGAGCTACTGCGTAGGAGCCGTCGTCACAAACGGGCGTGTGAAACAACCGTGGAGGTTCCCGCAGCGCCTCATCTTGTTTTTTGGCACCCTTTCCGTCCTGCCCGCAATGGGCCGGCGAACACAAATGAAACGGAGGTGTACGAAATCAACAAAAACATAGGAAGCGCAGGAACGCTGAAATGCAGCTGCCTGGAAAACGGGAATCCTCCTTCTTCCACCGCCCATGGCATTTCGTGTCCTCCGATGCGGCCGGGGATGGTGGAGGAGAAGGGGGCCAGGTGACTTCCGAGGTTTCCTGTTCTACGGGACCGGCCATTTTCGCCACTGACGTGGTTTTCGCGAGATAGCGCACATCGCTATAATTGACCATGCGCCGATACACAGCAAGATATGGACATGAGCCGATGCTCAACCTTAGCAGCAACAAGGGGGAAGCTTGAATTGTCGCATATTCCGCACTCTGCACTGATCCGGGAAAGGGGGACTGCGACAGGGAGCAGGGAAGCCAGGCGCATCCTGCTCGAATCGCATTTAACTACCACAGTAATTGCACTGCCAGCATAAAGTCACGTACGAGTACAGGTGTGCGAGTATCTTGCACTGTATTGTGCCTGTCAAAATGCATCTGCCAGATCCCTTTGGGAAAGAACGAACTCATCTGCCTAGTTTGGCAAAACCTGCCAGTCGCCACGACACGCGGGCGCCCTTGGTGAACCCTACGTCGACAGGTGGCGCTGCAACCTTTTTCTTCTTGTGACAGATCCATTCTATCCGCCATCTGCCTGGTATACGAAGTACTCGTGCGCCAGGTTGAAAGATGCTGCTCAGGGTTTCTGTGGAGAAGACACACACCACCTTTTCAGCTATGAGCTCTCGTACTTACATACTATGTATCTTAGTAGCATGCTTTGTACTTTCATAGGACTCCCCATAGCTGGGACGCACTCCATCGGCCCCTAAATGGATGACATGCGCTCCCCCCCAAATCCGCCAAAGCCCGGCTGACACCGAGGACCACCAACCGGGAACTACGTGTGTTCTGGGCGGATGGGTCGGGTCACTACACAAGGCCTGTATTTTATTACTGCTCCTGCCAACACGGACAGTCGGCCATTTTCTGTACACCGCCGCTGCGGCCTCACCGTTGCGGCCGACCTCCTCAGCGACCGGCAATATAATAGTAAGCAGGGACCGACTCAGGGAAACAAGTTGGGCAATGTCCGTCCGACGTGTAAAAATAAAAGAAAGCATGAAAAAAAAATCGGCTATTACATAGTTTTTCTGCATTAGTTGCGGAGAGGTACTCGTCGAGTACTTTCTTCACCAGTGGCACACGCTAAGATACCATTGGTCTACCTTGGTTTCAAACTCTCCAACAAAGGATTTTCATTCGTCATTGGGACCAGCAAGTGTGAAAGAGGAAAGAGACACTCCGTCCCCATTGCTCTTTCTTTCCCTTTTAATTCTCGCTCCTTCTTCCCCGCTGGCACCGCCGCCGCTCCCATAATATCGTACGGGATTTTCCCCTTCTCGGCGCGCTTGCCCTGCTGCCTTCTCCTGCCGTGGCACTTGCCAACAAAGTGCAGGCATACACAAAATACGACTCTGTCCGAAGGCATTTTACAGCGCCTGCCTTTCACTAATCATGCTGCTACCACGCTGTGCATGTATGCATGTTCGGGCCTGTACGGTATACGTGTAAGTGCGAAAAAGTGCGCGTCATCGCATGCAAGCTGCACGTGCAGCCATTCCCTTTCGCGACATTGTCAATCATATGAACACCACCAACTTCTCTTCAACACCCCAACACACCCTGCCGAGGAGACTTGCCGACCATTCTGATGGCCGCTGACATCCTACGTGTAAGATGCACACAGTCGCTCGTATAGTAATAGCTCCTGTTTATTCGCTTGTTTGTTTCCCAGTCATCTCCTTGCAGGCTGAAACAAGGAACCAGAAAAAGGCGGCACATAGGAGAGACATGTGCTATGGACAGAGGCTCAAAGAAGATAAAACGAGTGTACGAATTCTTCTAGCCAGGCAAATGCCGGGAAGCGTGACAAATTGGAGCAGAACCCTTCTACGGAGCACGGAGCACGGAGCACGGAGCATTGCTTCTTGTCGTATTATTTCGTCCTTTGTGTTGTCCCTTTTTTTGGGCACACTACGTAGCTGCCATAAAGTGGAAGGATGGCTGTCGTGTTACTCTCATTCGCGCCTGCCCCACTGTCAATTTATCCCCCGTCATTTCTTGGTCGTGCCTACCCATTTTGATGGAGCCGAGTTCACGTGACTGGGCGCGGCCAATGCGGCATTGGAGGCGGGTAGCTAAACCCAGATCGCGTTCCTTGCAGGGGTGCGGACAAGCAACAACCCCTCGCCGCGATCTAGATTAGGTCGTGCATGTCTGCCTGGCGACAACAGGGCGAAAAGCCATTCGACACCGCAGACAACAAAACACAAGAGAACCACGTCCTTTTTTATCTTGCTTTACTTTTTTTTATTTTGCTGCATGGGTTTGCTTTGTTTTTTCCCTTGAGCTTTCTTTGGTGTGTGCTTTTTGATTCACTACCAAGGACGTTTCTTTGTTCCCTTTTTGGAGCCTCAAGAAAGCTTGATATCGCAGAACCGGATCCCCCCCAAGACTTGAAATTTCTTGTTTACGCAGGGCTCCGTTTCTAGTTTTGCTCTTTTTTGGCAAAGAGCGACCAGTTCGGTTACCGAAATCATACTCATCCATTCTCGCCATGCCGGGCTGGCCCTAATGGCGAGCAACCACCTCGGACTATGGCAGCAAACGTCTGAGCAAGCTGTGCGGCAACGCAACACTACTATCACCACCTCGACAACGACAACGACGACCACGACGACAACAGCTGCTGCTGCAGGTTCTGGTCTTAAGCGCAGGCATGACGAGACCGGCAGTAGTTCCTCTGCCAGCACGACATGGCCACAACAACCTCTGGCCAAGCGGCAGGCAGCCTTGCCACCACTGCCCCAGCTGCTCGCCAGGCTGACTGCCAGTCCAATTGTGGATTCCATGCCTTTTAATGACGAGCTGGAATTTGAGGCCGACACTGACTCAAAGCCGGCCTGGCTGGCAAATGCAACATCCTCCGAGTACTCACAGAGACGAGTGATCAGTGCTACCCCGGGTCTCGCTGCAGACCGGCTGCTGTCTCTTGGCCATCCCGCGTACGACCTGCCACCCCAGCTTGTGTCCAACTTGGAAAAGCTCGGGATCCGCTCCATCTACCCATGGCAGAAGCAGTGTCTTCTCGGTGGTCCGGGGTTGCTGGACGGTTCACGGAGCTTGGTCTACGCTGCACCGACTGGCGGTGGCAAGTCCCTGGTGGCAGATGTGCTCATGTTGAAGCGCATCATGCAAGGTTATGTTCCAGGGAAAAGTGGCAGTGGGCGTCCCAAAGCCTTGCTGGTGCTTCCATTTGTGGCCTTGGTGCAGGAGAAAGTCAGGTGGTTGCGTCGTGTTGTGCAAGGCCTTTCTCGGCAGGGCAACCAGGCTACTCAGAATGGGCCAGGAGGTAGCCGTCAACCGTACGATGACCGGCCGCCATGGCAGAAACGTGCAGACGAAGATGCCATCCGTGTTGTCGGCTTCTTTGGAGGGGCCAAGATCAAGGCCACTTGGGCTGACTTTGATATTGGCGTGGCTACCATCGAGAAGGTAGGCGTCACTTTGCCCTGTTGATGTATATTTCGCCCATGTGTTCATTTTGTTTTTAACGCCGATTTTAGGCAAATTCGCTTGTCAATACAGCCATCGACGAATGTACCATTTCGGATCTCAAAGTCGTTGTCCTCGATGAGCTACACATGATTGACGACGGTCATCGTGGCTATCTCATCGAGCTCTTGGCAACCAAACTGCTGTGCCTTGATCACCAGGTCCAAGTCGTGGGCATGAGCGCTACTCTGCGGGTGAGTAGCAGCTGCCACAGCTAAAATCGAACTATATTTGTTTAGCTGACCGGGCATTCTGGTGCCAGAACATTGGACTTTTGGCGAAGTGGCTGGGCGCTCATTCTTACGAAACACACTACCGACCCATTCCAGTAGAGGAGCATCTTGTCTACGATGGCAACATATATACAGCCGATGATGATCCCAGTGACCAGATGTTAGAGACCTCGCAGCTCTCGACAGGCCCAGAAGGCTCCTTGCGAGCAATACGAGCCATTCAAGAATCGGAACATCGCGAACTCCACGATCCTGTCACCAATGCTGTTGTCTCCCTGGCGAGCGAGACAGCACTTGCGGGCTTTGGTGCTCTCGTCTTTTGTAGTAGTCGAGCAGCTTCAGAATCGGACGCCGTGCTTATCAGTCGAGTTCTACCGGTCACTGCTCCAGATCTTGAACCGAGCATCCTTGAGGCACGACTAAACTTGCTGGGAGATTTACAGAACCTTAGCAGTGGCCTGGATACTACCCTCAGCAAGACTGTGCTTGCTGGGGTGGGGTTCCACCATGCCGGCATGACCACCGAAGAACGTGATCTTGTCGCCAACGCCTTTGATACCGGCGTCTTGAAGGTGTGTGTGGCCACGTGTGGTTTGGCCGCCGGCATCAACTTGCCGGCCCGTCGTGTCATTTTGCACAATGCTCGAATGGGACGCAACCTGGTTGGACCAGCCATGCTGCGGCAAATGCGTGGACGCGCTGGCCGGAAAGGCAAAGACGAGATTGGCGAGACATATCTGTGCTGCCGGAGCGACGATGTGGACGATGTTCTCGAGCTGCTGCATTCTGAACTACCCCGGGTCACGAGCAGTCTTCTTGAACATACCCGATGTCTGCAACGGGCTTTTCTTGAAGTCATTACAATCCGGCTTGCCACAAGCCGAGGGTCATTGGACGACTATGTGCGAAGGACTTTGCTCTACCACTCTAGTGAAGATGGTGACGGCAATGATCGCGAGGATGACGGCAAAGCCAAGGACGATGAATATGAGTACAACAATGGCAACCAAGCGGCCAAGAATGAATTCGATGACAGCGACGAAGACCAGACACCTGATCCAGCTACCATTTGGAAAGATGTCGAAAGAAGCCTCGAGTCTTTGCAAACAATGGGCTTCATTTCCGTGGACAGGTATGGAAACTTTGAAGCCACGAAGCTCGGTAAGGCTGTGGTGGCTTCTGCACTCGACCCCGAGGACGCTGTATTCGTCCACAGTGAGCTAGAACGTGCTCTACGGGCGTTTGTCCTTGATGGCGAGATGCATGTGCTTTACACATTTACTCCTGTGCACGACACGACTGGTGCACCCGTCAACTGGAAGCGTTTCTGGGAAGAAATGGAAGGCCTCGATGACAGTGGAATGCGAGTGCTACAGCTTCTAGGGCTCAAGCCAAATATCATCAGCAGAATGTAAGTTTGGGTCTTGGGCCACATTAAGAAAAGGGTTGCTGACCATCAGGCTGCGTGGAGGTACTCTCAAGGAGGACACGCCAGCAGAGAAAGAAACGGCCAGGGTTTACCGCCGGTTTTACCTTGCGTTGCAGCTCCGCGATCTATGCAACGAGATGCCCACACACCGGGTGGCGCAAAAGTACGACACCTCGAGAGGAGCTGTGCAAAACCTAGCCCAAACATGCGAGGGCTTTGCTGCCGGCATGATCAAGTTTTGCGAGCACCTGGGTTGGGGGTAAGGCCATTCATTCTATTCGCTTTTAGCGTGGCCACAGTACACACTATGATTACTGACTGTGCTGAACTTACTTTCGCAGGGCGATGGCATCCGTTCTGGAGCATTTTGTTGACCGACTGAAGGCAGGGGCCAAGGCAGATCTGTTAGCCCTAGCTAGGATTGCCTTTGTGAAAAGCCGCACAGCGTATGTTCTCGAGAATGAGGTGCTCGTCTTGGATGGTCGATTTCTGTTACTGACGCCAATCTGTACAGACGAGTCTTTTGGGAGAACGGCTTCAAGACTGTGGCAGCAGTAGCGAATGCTGATCCCAAAGAACTTGTCCCAATTCTACTACAGGTATGGCAGGACACAAGCGAGAGAAATTAAAATTGTTATTTTATTGAAAGGTGGCAGTGCTAACCCTGGTGACAGGCACAGGCAAGCAAGGTCCGTTTCGAGGAGCGGAACGAAGAAGCATACCAAGAGAAGCTGTTGGCAAAGGCGCAGATCATCACGGAGTCGGCCAACAGGATATGGCGTATGTCTACTTTCATGCTTGCGGCGTTTGGTTCCAGGATGAAGCTAATATGTGCGTACAGAGATTGAAATGCAAAAGGACCTTGACGAGGAGTGACGGTGGAAATAAGGTTAAAAACAACCACACTGTGCAACAATAAAGTTCATCCCAGGGGGCAGCAAGGCACACAATATGATAAGATCTCTGTTTGCTGTTTGAAATTTTTCTTTTCTTCTCCTATGTATCCATCTTACTGTTGCGAACCGACCACTATCAACGAACATCAACCAGCAACAATGTCTTGCCTCCATTGCCCAGCAGGGCTTATTTGCTACGAATATCACCACACCGACTTCGCTCACCCCCTGTCTTCTTGCGCTTGCCTTCCTTCTCTGACCGGAAGTGTTGGGCTACCACATATGCAGGATCCACACAGACTGAGCACATACGGTCCCCGAACGAGTCCCCGGATACCCCGGTTGGCTAGAATCAACGGCGGGCTGTACAGCCTCAACCCAGCAACTGGCCTTCTGCTGCCACACACTCCCAATCTGGAAAGGTTCTTTCTTGGTAAGAAATTGCTGGACCTTGAACCTGGTGAGCCGGCCGAGACTTGCAAGTAAGTCTAGGGAAGATCCCGAATGTTAGAAATAGAAAAGGAAACAAAGACTGACCCTTGGACATACAGCGAGATGGTTACTCTCAAGGTTGGAATGCCGCCAACAATATTCAAGGTATGTCGTGCTTGGTTCCTTGCCTTTTTCCTAATTTCCCTTGTCGTTCCTTCTCCTCGTGACGTGCTCCTTGGCTTCCCACACCTCTTCGGCCACTGCCTCTTTTCGTCCTTTCTTTCTTATCCGTGTGCTATTTTTTTCCTCCCTCCAATTTACTTTTGCATATTCTGTCTTCTTGTTTTATCTACCTAAATCTAACCTGGCAGGTCCATCTCGTCCTGCTCATCCAAAGTCGCTACTTCCGGGCAGCGCTATGCAGCACATTCAAAGAGGCCACCACCGGGATCATCGAGTTCCCCGACGATGAGCCAGAAACCTTCCGCTTCCTGGTGGAGTTTCTGTACAGCGGAACTTACAGACCATACACCCCGTCAGGCAGGTGCTTGAGACTTGAAAATACTACCGATAATGGTGGCGGCGATGACAAGAAAGACAACCCAAAGGATGAGGAAGAGGAGGAAGAGGAGGACAGTGACCAGCAGGATGACGTGGACGACAGTGACGATGACCGCCAGCATGATGAACCCTCTTTTGGTTCTGGCAGCGACAGCGAAAGCGACACTGATGTGGTAAGGCTCTACATATTCCCCCCGAACCTGTCCAAGCTGCATGAATCCTATGAGGATGATTCGGAGGATAATTGCCTCTTACATTGCCCCGTACACAGAGAACAAGTACTCGAGTGTCCAGATGAGCCGATTGCCACCAACGCCATGAAGAACATGTCTTGCATCAGTCCATCCTGCATGTCCACGTGTCTGTCATTCGATGGGAAGCACCGCTGCATTGAGTTGGAACGGATGGTGCTCGGCGCTCCCCGACCGGTTGTGTCACTACGGTCAGCGATATGCGCCATGCTGCGTACTAGAGACGTCATTTTACAGGAACGTCGAGAGAAAAGGAAGGGGGGTTTGAATGGCACGAACCACTCTGATCAATCCAAGGCTGGGGCCCAGGAGCACGCCGAATACTTGGGCTCTGAGGCCCAAGAGTGGCTTGCAGCTCTTGACGATAGTTTGGAGGTGTATATTTACGCCCACATATACTGCTTCGATCAGCTCAAGGTGGAGGTTCTCCTCGTGGTAGCACACATGCTCGAGGTCGTGGGCGAAGGTGTAGCTCTGCCATGCATGCTGCCGCTCTGCTTCAGGGTGTACCAGTGGCTGCCTGAAGATGATGCTCTCATCAAGATCCTCTTCAGCAGGATTGGCAGCCTGTTTACCGCCATGAAGAAGCGGTTTCCCAAGGAGACGAACGCGTTTTTTGACGAAAACCCTCGCGTGGTAGCAGCTCTGCTGCAAGAGGCGATTACCCGGCAAGAGATGGAATACAGCAGCTCGCCATCGCTTCCTAGTATTGAGCCGCCACAATTGGCCTAAGATTTGTCCGCAAGGTAATGTTGGCAATGGGGAAAATAAGCCAAAACCAAAACGAAAAGTAGAGCGAGTAGAGCGGGAGCTGAATGCCCGCCCGGTTTACCGAATGGAGGAGAGTCGCTTTGAATTGGGGTATATATATATTTACATGTACGTATATCATCAAGACAGCAGACTAGACACTTTGGGAGGCCAAGTTGACATTTCCTTTGCCAATGTCATCATTTATTTTCCCTTTATCGTGTAATTGCATTCGTAATGCCTCTCCCCGGACGAAGGCCAGCCTCCTAATATCCCGGCGACGTAAACACAGAGTAGTCCAGGGCTTCGCCGCGCATGCTGTGCCACCACCGGCAATTTCGCCACATCTCGTCGTCCCAGCCGCCCACAAGGAACCAGTACTTTTTCAGAAACCACACCTGCGGCTCCCAGCTCCGCATGTCCCACGAGACACACGCCCGCATGTCCCGGCCAGCCGCCGACTGGCTGTCCCGGTGCGCCGGATGGGACGGAGCAGCCGAGGCCGTGCCTGTGTTGGTACCCCAGCAGACGATCCCGTCGGCGACGCTCATGTCGTAGCACAGCTCGTCCTCGTCGAGAAGCCAGAACGAGGTGGCATGGGAGGACGGATTAACCGTGCTTTCGCCCGTGGCGAGATCCGTCGTCTCGGCCGCCGCCGCCGCCGCTGCTGCTGCTGTTGCTCCTGCTGCTCCTGCTGCTTCCCCGGATGTACCCTCCCGCAGCCTCTTGTTCAGCTGTCCACCGCTGACGGCCCGCGCAACTGTGGCCAGCGGGCCCTCCCTCTGCTCGGCGGCCTCCTCCTCGGCGGCCTCCATCTCGGCCAGCAGCATGAGCGTCCGCTGCCGGAACACGGGGAACGGTATCACGTCCAGGTACGGGTGGTGTGCCACGAGCACCTGCGCCTCGGTCGGCTGCAGGTCGGTCGGCGTCCCCTGGGCCGCCACTCGCTTCCGGACGGCGTCGACACACTGCGCAATCGCTGCCCGGCCGCGGGCCACAACGGCCAATGCGGCCTGCGTGTCAAGCGCAAACGGGCTCTGCAGGAGGTCGGCAGTAGTTTCGGAGCTCGCTGCACTGCTCTCGCTGCACCCCTCCTCGTCAAATATGCGCGCCGCATTGCTGAGTCCGGTGGCGTGGCAGTTTTGGATAATGGCAGCGCGGAAGAGCGCGCGCGAGCACTGCAGGCTGAAGCTTGTGACGGGGGCAGTAAAGGCAGACGAGCCGCCAAAGAAGCTTGCATTGGCTGCCGACGACGAGGAGCCCGCCCCGGACGGCAAGAACCCGAACGCGAGCTGGTCGTCTTGGTGTTTCCACTGGGCGAGCGCCTGGCGGAATTCGTGACGGGGGAGGCTGCCATGCGGTTTGTGGAAGTCGCCGTCTTCTTCGAGGTCGATATCAATGTCGACGTCGTCAAGGTCAAGGTCATTGCCATTGTCATTATTGTCGCCGCCGACCTCTTCAATTTCGTCTTCACCGGCTTGACGGCTATTGTCTTCATCGAGAAGCGCCCTCAACAGCTGCCGCCGCTGGTGGGCACTAAGTCGTTTGACAGTCCGCAGCATGGCGCGAAGCATAGGCCGAGACTGGAGAGTGCGGGCCGGCTGAGAAGGGAGTGATGGGGCAGGATTGGAAGGAGGTCTTGGTGGAGTAGTGATTGTGCTTGTGTTTATATGAGAGAATGATGAGAGCCCGTCGACCGGAGCCGGCGGAGGAGGACCAAAGACCGGCGGGTCCTGCAAGATGCCACCGATGCCGGTCGTGCCTTGGTGCTGCTGTTGATTTTTCGGCTGCTGTGCAGGTGCTGTGATCTCTTGCATGTAGCCACGAGAAAACAGAGGAGGCACTTCGGGCAACAGCATGTCCGAGAAGAAGGTGCTTTCGCCCTCGGCAAGACCACTGGTGCTGCTTTCAAGGATGGGCGCGTAGGAGAAGGCGTCCGGGTTGGAGATGGCAGGGATAGAGCCGCTGTCAGGGGTGTTCATAGAAGTGGGCAGGAAAAGCAGTTGGTGCACTGGCATCTGCTCCATATTAGACGGTGCCGGTGGGTTTGTGTCGGAGCCGCTCATGGAAGCAAGGCATCCTGGGGCTGCGCACAACGCGGCATCTCCATAGCCGTGTGGCCGGCTGGTATAACTGGTCCCCGGAGGATGTGGTCGCGGGGCGGCAGCCGAGCTGGTGGCAGTAGACGAGCTCTGTCCAGCTGCTGCCACTGCTCCCGCAAGCCAGGGCGCACCTGTCGCCGTAGTTGGCACGACCAGATTGGCCAATTCGTCAGATTGGACACCAGCATTGTTGTCGTTGCTGTTGCTGTCGCCCGGTTCACCCAAGATATGATCCAGTAATGCCAGTTTTTGTTTCCGCTTCTCGCCTAGTTGGAAGCTGGCGTCAGCAACAAAAGGTGTATGCCACGGGTGGGGTTAACCGGACAAAGGAGAAACACAAATGAATAAGAACACAGCCAAAAAAAAAAAAAAAAAAAAAAAAACCTACGATAATTTCGTGATGCTATGCGGTTCTGTTCCTTGCGATGGTCACTGTTGCCACTGCCTTTAGCCGTCCGCGTGGGTTTGGCCGTCTTGGATACCCGGTTCCTCTTGCCCTGGGCCTGGGCCTGGGCCTGGCCGGACTCTTGCTGCTTCTGCTGATCTTGGTTGTCGGTTGCTGCATTATCATGAGATTGTGCACCGGGGGGGATTGGTCGAGCTTGGGACAGAGAAGCCATGTTTTCAGTGTGCCCTTCCTTCTCTTTGCAGGTGGCTCTTCTTCAAGGTCTAGGGTTTTAAAAATCAGAAAGAGACAATAATGGACAGTTGTCGGCTGCAGGAATTGGTTCACCTCGAGTCAGGAGCTACAGGCTTCTTGGTGCTGACGCAGACAGCCGGAGCTTAGGTAACGCCGAGCAAAGCAATTAAATGTGGAAAAAGGCCGCTCAATGACGCTTACTATTGGCTGACTCCGCCGTAGTTTAAAACTTAAATCCCATGAGCCAAGTCAACTATCAACTAACAAGACTAATTCGGAACAAGATGGCTGAACATTTCAAAAGTCCGTCCTGATGAGGTTTTTCAGATTATGCTATTTTAGTTACATTTAAGTCGAACATTCTCGCTACAAGATGCAACTGTTGCAAGCAAAAAAACAGCTTGAGAAACCCCTTTTATTTTGGTAATGGAACTTCCTTTTCTGGAACTTCCGTTCGCAAGTCCAACGCCATGTAACTGTGAGAGGGAAAGGTTATATCTCCCACCATTGAGTGCTAACCTAGTCAAACAAAGCTAGCCACCTTTTGTGTTGTGGTTGAATTCTATATTGCGTTTGCTTCAAATATCGGCCGAATGCTTCAACCTATCCTCGTGCGGATTCTCAAGTTCTGTTGGGAGATATGGGAGGGTGGCATTGTCTTTGGGTGGGCAATAAAATCTTAACATAAATACCCCGGTTTTGTTATTAAAATTCCATTCAAGGAAGCGCCAACGTGCCGGTGTTTTCTATCTCTGGCCGAGTCTGACAGCTTGGCGTCCAAAAAATGTACCTCATATCACGCACAGTTGACAACATGGTATGCTCGATTGAACAGTTCTCTTGACTATTTCCGAACTAACTGTAATTGTAATAATTTCACATTCGTTTACACCGGTCGGGCTGAACTCTTGAGATCTGTCCGGAATTGGCTTGGCCCATTACCACCTTGTGTCGTCCAGCCGGAATTTGCAAATACCAGCCTTTCACTGTGAGCTCCCTGGTCCATACACGCTACTGATTCCGCGCGGACTCCCCGTTTCAGTACTGGTCCCCAAGACTTGGTGACCATCATGGTTCTTGGCTTCAAGGTTTCAAGGCCTGGATTCCAACCTTTCTCACCCTTGCATATGTTCTTGAAACCGTAGCCAAGCCAATCGCAAAACCATCCAATGAAGTACAGACAAGCCAAGCCCGTCATCCCATGTCAGACCGAGCGCTCTTCACAGTCCGAGTTGTTGAAGGTCGTTGTGATATCTGTCGTGTAAGCCGACTTATGTCAGCCAAATACTACCCACTATTTTGAGTATGCAAGATTTATCATTGGCCGATCTTCGTTTAATGTTTATTAAGTGGGGACACGGAGACAGTCAAGCCGGCTGGCGTCAGCATCCAGAAACTCCAGACCAAAATCCGATATTGATAGCTCTGTTCAGACACAATGAAATAGCACATGAGCGGAAGTAGACAGCAGTTGCAAATAAAAAAAGTGATGACGTTGTCCGCTTTATGTGTGTATAAAGGCTGTTCGATGCCCCCGGGAGAAATTAGAACAATCCTGGACCAGACAAACTTGACTCTTCCAAGCTTGGACATCATCTCAGCACCAAAATTGATCAGGTCAACCCTCGATACTCTGTTTACGGATTGAATCCTACAAAATGGCAACAGTTGAAAAGCCCGACCTCAATAAGCTCATCACAGGGCCTCGTCCGACGACAACGTCGGATGAGATGGCTCCCAGGTTTCATGAGCACATGGTGGGCAAGACAGGTGAGCTTCAACCTCCCAATTATCAACAACACTCTTGTCATCACGGGCCCTAATAAGGCTTGAAATGCAGTTATCATCACCGGTGTCGCACCGGCCGGCTTGGGCTCCGAGGTTGCCCGGATCGTTTCTCTCCATCAGCCGAAGCTGTTGATCCTGGCTTCGCGCCGGGCATCCACCATCGAAGAGGTCATTGCCGATCTGAAGAAGAATGACAGTGCCAAGTCAGTGAAGCTTGAGGCCCTGGAGCTCGACCTGTCTGACTACGACTCCATCCGGGCGGCTGCCGCCAAGGTGCTGAAGCTCACCCCGTCTGTTGATGTGCTCGTCAATAATGCCGGTGTCATGATGCTGCAGACGCTCGAGACTACCAAGGCTGGTGTGGAGAAGCAGTTTGGCGTCAACCACGTTGGCCACTTTCTCTTCACCAACCTGATCATGCCGGCACTGCGCAAGAGCAGCTCACCCCGCATTGTCAATGTGTCTTCCAACGGCTACGTTGGGTCGCCAGTCAAGGCTCTCGACGACCCGACACTGATTGAGGACACGCCCGCCAGCCGTGAGAAATACGACCCTTTTGCGTACTACGCACAGTCCAAGACGGCCAACATGCTGTTCTCGCTGGGCCTGGCGCAGCGGCTGGGCAAGGAGGGTCTGGTTGCTGTTTCTCTGGACCCAGGAGGTGAGTGACACGTCATTCTTGTCAATTGGCCGGTACTAACGAAAGCAGCCATCGGAACGACCAACCTGTCTCGCTACATCCCTCTGGACCTTCAAGTCAACATGGGTAAGTAGCACTCCCCGTCCAAGGCTGCACAACTGTGCCGTTATTAACTGCGCAGGATGGCGTCTGCCGAACGGCGACCCCAATCCCGCTCTCCCATTCACCGCCATTGATGTCAGCGGCGCGACATACGTCGTGGCTGCATTCGACCCTGACCTGAAGAACCACAATGGCGCCCTGATCAAGTCGCAGGCTGTTGAGAACGATGTGCTGCCATATGCGCGCGACCCCGAGGCTGCGGACAAGCTTTGGGCCCTAAGTGAGAAGCTTGTGGGTGAGAAGTTTGAGTATTAGGACAAGATCTGATGTAATATAAGCTGTCAGGCAGCCTTATGCAGATGTAGTTGAATGCCAAATATTGTTGCCGGCTGCCGTCGTCATATCATTGCCTGCATATTATTGCCTGTTGTATGCGACAGTGTGAACGAGGTGCATGCACAAAGGCACTGTGTAAGATCCAGCCTCGCCAATTGCACGAGGTAGATTGACTTGCCGGAGAGATTAGCGCCCCGCAGGCATGTGCGTGCGGAAAGACGCAGCCCGTGTACCTGTGACTTGGCGGCATGTGTGCAACTTGTAGCAGCTACAAGATTGAGACCTGCTGTGATTGGGCGTGATGTGCCGTGCGACGCCGTGTGGCAGAGGCGCAAAGGTACCACTGGAGGTATCCGTACCTTCGCTCCTTCCCAGCCACTCTAGGAGCTTCCATTGCTTTCCATCGGCGGGGCTGAGTTGCCGCAATAGGAAACTTTGCGTTTTCACATTTTTCTAGGGGCCGCGCCTAGCATAGGCCAGATTTTGCAGAGATTCTACCCAAGGCAATAATACCTGGTAGCGCTGTATCAAAAACGACCGTCTCTCCTGAAGCGCTTCTGGATCTCGCAACCGCACAGCTGTACGAGGACCTCCAGGCTCCCAACTTCGCCCCCTGCACATTTTTCTCTGCCAGGCAACCAACAGTGCTTAGACAGACGATAAAGACCGCCGACACCTGTAGACCGCTTGCGGACTGCCGACTCATCCTCTTCACTCGCTTCTCGCCATATTCCCGGATCTTGGAACCTTCACGTCTGAGACTCCTGTGACTCGCCGCGACAACCATCCCACGCTTCCGTGATCTTGTCTTCGCCTGTGAGTTCGGCCTTTCTCGCCCTTCTTGTCTCCCCGGTCGCCCCTCCCTACAGCCCGCTCTTATCCTACCCCCTGGTTTACTAGCACCTTCTCTACCGTTCTCTCGCTCACCCACCCCCACCAACTCTCACGCCTCGCCTGCTTGGATAAGCCTTCTTCCCCTTCACCTTCTTGCCTCCTTGCCTTCCTGGCTTTCCCTTGTTCCCCTCCGCCTCCCGTATTTCTCCTCCGTGCCTGACCGCGATCCCACCCTCTCCCACTTCCTCTCTCTGCTTCTCTATTCTCTCTTCTTTTGCTCCTGTCGCAAAGCTGCTCCTGCTTGCTTCACGCTTCCTTTGCTGGTCGCATCCACACGTCTTTGTTTCTCCTTCATCTCGGCTCAGACTAATCCAACCAAGAACCGACACCCCTCTTCGATAGAGCCGAACGTCGCAGTCCTCCTTTATCCGACGCACAACGACCTTCCTCCCTCTCTCGACAACGTCTAATAATTCTACGCGCAACCGTCCCGGCTGCCCGAATCAGCATTCAAGATGGTTCAAGAAACCAAATACTACGACATCCTTGGCGTAAGTGCATTCTCTTGCACCTGCTTGCGCCTGCTCTTTTTGCCCCTGTCGTGACTCTTTTGGGCGTTCCGCTCGAGCTGTCCCTCTTTTTTTTTTTGCCGTCCAACATTATCCGACTCCTCGTCGAATCAAATACAGCCATGCTGACAGCTCTTTTCAGGTTGCGCCAACCGCCACGGAACAGGAGCTCAAGAAGGCATACAAGACCGGTGCCCTGAAGTACCATCCTGGTATGTTGCAACCCGCCCATTTTGTTCAGGGCATATTGGTTCAGTCTCCCGCTACTCGGTGAACTCGACTTTGCTCACACTTCCCCCCCCCCCCAACAGACAAGAACGCACACAACCCCGCAGCCGAGGAGAAGTTCAAGGAAATCTCCCACGCCTACGAAATCCTTTCCGACTCCAACAAGCGCCAGATCTACGACCAGTATGGCGAGGCAGGCCTCGAGGGTGGTGCAGGCGGTGGCGGCATGGCTGCCGAGGACCTGTTCGCCCAGTTCTTCGGCGGCAACAGCTTCGGCGGCGGTCTCGGCGGTATGTTTGGTAGCGGCATGCAGAACCGCGGCCCGCCAAAGGCCCGCGCCATCCACCACACCCACAAGGTCTCTCTCGAGGACATCTACCGCGGCAAGGTCTCCAAGCTGGCACTGCAGCGCTCCATCATCTGCCCCAAGTGCGAGGGCCGTGGTGGCAAGGAGGGTGCTGTCCGTGTCTGCCCCGGCTGTGACGGCCACGGTATGAAGACCATGATGCGCCAGATGGGCCCCATGTTCCAGCGCTTTCAGACCGCCTGCCCCGACTGCAACGGCGAGGGCGAGATTATTAAGGACAAGGACCGGTGTAAGAACTGCAACGGCAAGAAGACCGTCGTCGACCGCAAGGTCCTGCATGTCCATGTCGATCGCGGTGTCAAGAGCGGCACCCGCGTGGACTTCCGCGGCGAGGGCGACCAGGCGCCTGGCATCCAACCCGGTGACGTTGTCTTTGAGATCGAGCAGAAGCCCCATCCCCGCTTCACCCGCCGTGAAGACGACCTGCTGTACCCCTGCGAGATTGAGCTCTCCACCGCTCTGGCCGGCGGCACCATCTACATTGAGCACCTGGACGACCGGTGGCTCAGCGTCGACATCTTGCCCGGCGAGGCCATTGCACCTGGTAAGTTATCCCCAAGGTTTTAAATTGAGCAGAAAGAGACAAAAGAGACAAATTCTAACCTGTCACAGGCGCTATCAAGTTGATCCGCGGCCAGGGTATGCCTGCTTACCGCCACCACAACTTTGGCGACATGTACGTCAAGTTCTCCGTCAAGTTCCCTGAGAAGGGCTGGCTCCAGGATCCCGCCGCTTTCGAGTCTCTTCGCAAGCTCCTGCCTGCTCCGGCTCTTCAGAACATCCCTCCTACCGATGCCATGACCGAAGTCGCCGACCTCGAGGATGTCGACCAGCAGCCAGCCGCACGCGCCTTTGCTGGTGGCGGCGGCCCGGGATCCGATGACGACGAGGATGGCCACCCTCAAGCCGAGCGGGTGCAGTGCGCCTCGCAGTAAACCCACTCATAACCCTTTAAGTGGTAGTGGCGTGTAAAAACCGCCAACATGCTCGAGATGGGACTGCAATGGGCTTGCTCAAATATGACCAGTCCTGCAGACTTTCACGTTTCAGTAGACGACAATGACGAACAGGCGGCGGCGGCATGACGAAGGCGTTGTGATTTATGAAGATGTTGTTATGGGGGTGTTGAGAGAGGGGAGTGTCTGCCGTTTTTTTGTTCACTCTGGGCAAAGCATTTTCAGCGCGGGGAAAATAGGCATGGGTGATAAAGATGGAGTGAGAGAGGGGCGAGTGTTTGATTCTCTCTTTGGCCGAACTGGAACTCCTCGCCTCCGGATTTCGAAGTCCTAGGCTGAGGACCCAACAAACCGCTAGAAGCCCTCGACCGTCGGCACCATCCACATTTCTGTTCCAAGCCGACGGCCACAGTTCTGCCCCCCAACCAATTGCAGCAGAATAGAAGTAAGCTTCGAGGCAGGCCAGTGGCCGGGCCGAGACGGGAGAAGAGGAGAAGAGGAGAAGAAACTAGAGCATGGCCGGTCTGCATAGCGCATTCCCTCTTGTTTTTGATTCTGCCGCCTTTTTTTTGGAGTTGCATCTGTTCCTCTCAGACATTTGCATCTTTCAACTTTCTTGATTTTGCGTCCTGTTGCGCGATAGCTACGGTTGCGATCGTGGTTGAGGATTGCGCATTGTGTTTTTTGTCTGTTTCCTTTTTTGTTTGGTGGACTCTATATGCCTTGTTGTCGTCTGTTGTATGGAACTGATGTCTTTACTTTTTTGTTTGTTTTTCTTTTTTTTTTTCTTTTTTTTTCCCCCGTGGCGGCCGCGGACTCGAAAGGCGTTTGAGAGGATCCAATAGAAGGCATATGCTTTTTCAGACAAAAAGAAAACCACTTATTTATATTCATCAAAATCCTCCGGTTAACTTTTAATGGGATATCGTGACTTGACAATAAAATAAAAAAAAAAATTATGAAATAAAATACAATGCCAACCAACCCCATTTGTCTACCCTTTTTATCTATCACAATAACAACACTCGTGCTATATATCTCAACAAAAAACCTTTTAGCAACCGTCACACATGTCCTCATATAATTACCCCCCCTACTCTGCGCTCACTCCATCTTCAATGCCTTTACGCAAACCCTCCATGCTGTTTAGCAAAACCAAACGCAGCACCGTCGGGTCGATAGCGGCGGTATCAGAAACGACACCGAATGCCGGTTCGTGTGACACTGTCCACTCAGAGGCATCAGAGTTAGGCACAATATTCACAAGCGACTCCTGTCCTTGCTGGCTTTCTTCCTCGGTTGTTGTGGCCACGACAAGTCGCGATGATCCAATAACAGACGCATCCAGCGGCAGCCGTCCAGTCAGGCGCAGAGTCTGCACGATGGACAGGGTGCTGCCATCTGCCTCGAGACGGAAGAAGAACAGTGCGGGGACACTAAATCGTCAGCAATTGTGAACGGCATGGAGCGGAAACCAATGGCATGAAACTAACCGTTCAAAAATGGTCACCACATTGGATGTTCCGTCCTCGCCTCGGAATGTGTACAGTCCAGAGACTGCAATTTTAGCAGCTGCACCAGCTCCTGCCACACCTTCCACCAACGGACCAAGCGCCACTCGGCCAACTGCGGTTCCTGTCGGCCAGAAATCCCACACGACCAGCTCGCCGTCGCCGCCTCCAGACACCAGCCGATCGCGCCGCCCTGCCGGGATGCACAGCTTGCTCACAAATGCAGTATGGCCCAGGCAGAACGTTTCGATAATGTGTGTCTGCGAGGGGGCGCCACGTGTCACACGGATATGTTCGTCGCGGTCGGCAGTCAGGATCAGAGGGCGTGTGACAGTCTTGTTTGACGAGGCTCCATCCTTTGGGATGGCCTCGGCAGCAATGACCGCTGTCAGCATGGAAACATGTCCCAGTACAAGCTGATAGTTGTTCTGGGCAGCTTCCTCGTCCTTCTTCTGCTGATTCTGGCGCTCCTTTTCCTGCTGCTTGATTTGGTTCTCGAGCGCCTGGAGATTGCCCTTTGTATGGACAGTAAAGCGGTTGGCCTTGAGGAGAAGTGGCTTGGGTGTCGAGTCCTTGGATACACCTGGGGTGGCTTCTCTCTTCTCCTCAGCCTTTAAGTCACCCCCCTCCTTCTTCTCTGGCTCAATCAGTGGCAGCGCATAAACGTCGCCAAACTTGTCTGCCGAGAGGATCGTCTGGTCGCCGGCTGTAATGGCCACCGAACAAGGCCTCTTTGGCATCGTCCTGGGGAATGTTAGAAAATGGTCTTTTCATTTTCCTCCAAAGGACGTATGACCCACCTCTCACTGATCTGCTCAAGATGACCCTGCAGGTCGTGCGACAGAACCCGCACCGTCTTATCGTGACCCATCACCACCACCACATGGCGGCCGTCAGATGTCGCTTCGAGGATACTGACTACCGGCAGATCGGCCGAGCGTAGAGCCGTAGCAGTGTCCTTCTTTGGTGGCGGCTTGCTCTTCTTCTTCTTCTGGTTCTTGTTGCCGTTGGCAGCTCCGTCTTCCTTCTCCCTTGCCTCGTCATTGGCCGGACTTCCAGCTGGCTGGTCTTCCACTTTCCGTCGCTTAGATGGAGGTGCTTCACTATCCTCAGCCTCTTTCTGAACAGAGCTTCCATTGCTGGCTTCCTTTTCTTCCTTGGCCTCTGAACCGGGCAGGCGCCATGCAGCAATGGGTGAGCCGTCTGTGACGTCAAAGGTGTGAACTGCAGCACCGCGGGCAGCCACCAGGACGCTGCCGCATACCTTGACCCGGTGGAAGGGAATGGCCATGGTGGTTGAGAGCAAGAATAAAAATACCAGACGGCCTTCGAATTCTTATGAAAACAAAATACCGATGACAATGTGAATATCTTCAAGAGCTCAATCAGAAACAGGCGAATGAGCAAAGCCGGAGGCTGTCATAGAAATTTTATATCACGTGACTATTCATGTGCCTGTTATCAGATTCCACGCTAGTGTAAATTTGGACAACAGTGGGGAAGCCCTATGGAGAAGCGCACACAGGAAAATCGGATTTTGCGGTGGGAAATTTTTCCTACCTCCCTATGTGGTAGAGGGGTGGCCTAGATTTTTTTTTTGGTTCTTGCTTGAAACATCATCACAACTTTCGTCAACACCAGACCTCTTTTTTTTTTTCCCCGAATCAATCAAATTATTGCAATTTGCCCTGAAAAATCCTGCCTTCAAAAATAAGAAGATATGGGGGGCAAATCTGAGAACAAGGCCGGCTACTTCGACAAGCTCAAGGGCTTGCTCGAGGCGTACAAGTCGATTTTCATCGTCACGGTCGACAATGTCAGCTCGCAGCAGATGCACGAGATTCGCCAGGCGCTGCGCGGCCAGGGTGTTGTCCTGATGGGCAAGAACACCATGGTCCGCCGTGCCCTGAAGACCTTTGTTGCCGACGCCCCCGAGTACGAGCGCCTCCTGCCCTTCGTCAAGGGCAACGTCGGCTTCGTCTTCACCAACGACGACCTGAAGGACGTCCGCGACAAGATTCTCGCCAACAAGGTCGCCGCCCCTGCCCGTGCCGGTGCTGTCGCCCCCGTCGACGTGTGGATTCCCGCTGGCAACACTGGTATGGAGCCCGGCAAGACCTCCTTCTTCCAGGCCCTCGGTGTCCCCACCAAGATTGCCCGTGGTACCATTGAAATCACGGCGGACCTGAAGCTCGTTGAGGCCAACACCAAGGTCGGCCCCTCTGAGGCTACCCTGCTGAACATGCTCAACATCTCGCCCTTCACCTACGGTATGGGCGTTTCCCAGGTCTACGACGATGGCAACACCTTCCCCCCCGATGTTCTGGACATTGGCGAGGAGCAGCTCCTCAAGTCCTTCTCGACGGCCATTTCCACCATTGCCAGCCTGTCTCTGGCCCTCAACTACCCCACCCTGCCGTCCGTCATCCACTCGGTCGTCAACAGCTACAAGAAGGTCCTGGCCGTTGCCGTGGAGACCGAGTACGGCTGGCCCGAGATTGAGGAGCTCAAGGACCGCATTGCCAACCCCGATGCCTACGCCGCTGCCGCCCCGGCTGCTGCCGAGGAGAAGGCCGAGGAGAAGGAGGAGGAGAAGGAGGAGGAAGAGGAGGAGGGCTCCGACTCCGATGGCGGTTTCGGTGGTCTCTTGTACGTCCCCACTGATAACTACGCGTGTACCGTGCACTGTTTTGCTAACATTTCCACAGCGACTAAACGAGCGAGCCTTGCTTCTCAAAATAATCGAAAACCCGATATTCGACAAACCAAAAACACAACATTCTTTTGGGGGGAGCTGGCTTTCTCCTGGACTTCTCTTCGTTTGAAAGAAGGGAGCGGACGAAAAAATATATGCAACAAGGGATATACATCCATCTGGTGTTTCTAATATTATCCAGGAGAGACAACAACAAGTGTAGCAGCAAAGAGGAGGCTCCTTCCAAATAAAAAAAAAAACCACGATTCTGGGGAACGTCTTTTTTCTCTTCTCGTCAGTGAGTGTGATTCATGCCATGTCTATTTCGCAGGACAAGCATTTTTCTACCAACCAAAATGTGAGCATCTTTTTCTTTTCTCTTGTTTGTTTCTTCTTTTGCTTTTTATCCTTTTGCTTTTTGCACACACAAACAACACACGGGATTCGTCGATGATTCGATAAAATGAATACACGAGCTTTTTAACCCTGATGGATTCCCTAACAAAGAATCCGTCTGAAGAAAAACCCATCACCAATGTATGAGACGCAAACCAATCACGATTACCAAGTGTGTTATCTATTGTTTTTGGCCTCCCGTGTTGTTGCCCTCTTTTGCTTTTTATTTTGTTGTTGTACAAAGACACATTCGTATGAACAAGAGTTGGGTATCAAATGCTAACTGCCAAAAAAGATTCACAGAAAACGTTTTTCAAACAAATCCAACAAATCCAACACGCCAAAAGGCCAGAAAATTTCCAATGTGTAGTCCAATGTAAACATGTAGCATATACCTCACGCAGCAGCCTCGACCACATTGTTGCCTGCGTATGCCTGCTCCTTGGCCTGTTGCTGCCGCCTCTCCTCTTCCTGGGTGGCCAGCACTTGCTGGGCAACCCGAATCGCCTCTGTCGGCAGCCCGGCCAGCCGGGCCACCTTGAGTGCGTGGCTTTGCCGGTTGATTCCTTTGCGTAGTCGATGCACGTAGACAAACCCACCGTGCCCGTCCTCCTCGACGTCTGTGCAGTACAGCTCCACAGAAGGGCTGTTGTCGGCCGTGTCTCCCAGCATCCCGTCTGCAGCGGCCAGGTCGGCCAACCCGTGGAAGTGGGTTGCAAAGAGCGTCCTGCACTTGTTGATATGGACCAAGTGGTGCAGCGCCGCAAATGCAACAGCCGTGCCGTCGTCAGGCGTCGTGCCGCGGCCAATCTCGTCCATAATAACAAAACTGCGTGGCGTTGCCTGCCGTAGAATGTGAGCTGTCTCCAGCATCTCAACCATGAACGTGCTCTGATCACGGAACAGGTTGTCGGCAGAGCCAACACGGCTGAAAAGAGCATCGACAATACCCAGTTCGGCGTGATCGGCTGGCACGTAGCAGCCGACCTGAGCCAGGATGGTGATGAGTGCGTTCTGGCGCAGGAATGTCGACTTGCCAGCCATGTTGGGCCCCGTAATGAGCCAAACACGGCCATGCTGCAATTCATTATCTGCGCTGCTGCCTTCTTTTGCTGCGCCTACAAAGCAGTCGTTCTGGGCAAACGACCGTCCCTGTTCGGCCAAGCCGCCCTCAACAGTTGGATGGCGGCCACCAATGATGGCAGTAGCTGATCCACGGTTCAGGTGCGGGCGGCGCAGGTTCTGCTCGATGGCGAGCCGTGCAAACGACGTGGCAATGTCGAGTTCGTCGAGCACAGCAGCATTCCGGCGCAGTGGTACCAGGTTACGCACGACAGTCTCGCGGATGGCATGGAACACCCGCTGCTCTTCGCCACGGATCTGAAAGCGCACCTGGTCAAGCTTCTGGCCCAGGGCAGTCCATTCTGGTACATGGAGTGACCGAGTCGTGCGGCTCGACGAGATTGTTCTGGCAGACGGAGGAGCCTCTTGTCCATCCTCTGAAGGAGTTTGGTTGGCTACCACTGGGCTCCGTTTAGCATCTCGACCACGGACATGGCAAATGTGACCCAGGCCGGGTGTCCATTTGAGCATAAGGCTGGGTGCGTCAAATCGTGTACGCAACTCCTCCGTGAGTACCTCGCGCTCACGGGTCAAGTCAGCTAGCTCCTTGTGCAGGATCTTGAGTCCTTTGCTGGCAGATGGCTTCATGACCCAAGCCTCGCTGTCCTCGCCATAGTAGTCACGGAGGGATGCATTCCTACTCCGTTTAGTAGTAGATGCAGAAGATGCGGCTGTTTTAGTAGCAGCAGCCTTGCTCTTCTTGGGTAACACAGAGCCATCCTTCTCCAAGGAACCCTCGGATTGGACCACTTCCTGTGCAAGGGTCATCATAGCATCAGCCTCACTATCTTCCATCTCGTGCTGGTGGATGAGCCCTTCCTCGTCCACCGAGTCTCGGATTCGCTTGGCGATGGTCAAGGGCCGCTCAAGATTAATGCGTCCTGCTATGGCCTTGAGACTTTGATCGATTTTGTCCTTGACCCTAGATGCTGCCGACTTCTTGCTTGTCTTGGTGGCACTCTTGAGCAGAGACACGATCTCTTCTGTCGAGGAGATGGTCTTGGCCAGGTCGAGCAGATCGTCTGGGTCACCGCGCCCAAGGGCAAACTTCTGGACTAAACGATGTGAATCGTGGCTCCTTCGAAGTAAAAGAGTAATGCCATCACGAAGGTCCTCGTCTTGTATGAACCGTTCGACGAGATTCTGGCGGGCTTCGATGAGTTCCAGAGATGTTGAGGGCGCACCTAGTAGAAGGGAAAGTTAGAGATGGTTCTTTACATCGTGGCATATTCAAATTATGACGCCAGACGGGATAGTGACGACAGTGACAGATGATAAAAAAACATACTCAGCCACTCGTTGAGGAGCCTGGCACCGCTCTTGGTTACGGTTCTACGGATAGCATGCAGCAGACTTCCCTTGAAGGCACCGTCTCGGAGAGTCTGTTTGATCTCAAGAGACCGCATGCTGTTCTTGTCAATGGTCATGACCTGGACGCCTTCATAGCGCACCGGGGGCTGCAGCTTCATGGACAGGCCCTGAAGACGGTCTTTGACATAGTGCAGCAGCAGACTACCGGCAGCGACCTCAGGGGCCGAAATGGCCTGGACAGTCTGTGTTGGAATGGCAGACTCCAACACGGGCGCCCAGTCAGCCAGAGTAGGCTCCGGGTTGGGCCCATTATCCCCGGAGGAGGGTGTGGATGGGGTGGATGGGGTGGGTTGGGCAGGTTGTGACGAAGGAGATGATGCAAAGGTGACGAGCTGGTGCTGGTGTTGGCGGTCGTCGTCCAAAACGGCAAAGAGTGGGTGGGTACGGCCGTGCAGGAGTTGCAGATTTTCGTCCAGGACAATCTCTCTTGGGGCCACCCGGGAGAGGACGGAGCCCAAGGCAGGCAGAGTAGTGGCCTGTGTGTAAAAATGGCCTGTCGACAGATCCAACCATGCCAGACCGACGGGCATAGACGCCAAGCCAGGTGGAGGGGAGGCAGCAGCACCAGCACCAGCAGGAGATAGCGGCACAGCAGACGACGACGTGCTGGGCACTGGGCTGTCTGCAAGATTGCTCGCTCCTTGACCTTCTGCTGGCGCAGGTGTAGCTGCGTCTGTTTCCTCAGCTGTTGGTAGGCCAGCCGCAGAAACAGGTGAGGCAGGCAAAGGAGAGAAGGAGGAGGGAGGGGTGTTGCTACCAGAGGTGGGCGCATTTTCCGCTGACCAAGAAGTGACATCAGCAAGGCCAACACCATCGTGGGCAGCATCAGGAGCACTTTCATCAGCAGTGACGCCAGAAACGACACGAGAGACAGGAGAAACAGCAGCAGAGGAAGACGCGGTCATGCCGGTCATGCCAGTCATGCCAGTATCACCAGAATTGCCAGAGTCACCAGCTGCCTTCTCGGAATCAGCCGGTGGTCGTGCTGGTAGCTCACTCTGGACATGGATCCCCATGACATAATTGTTGGTGTAGGGATCCATGAAATTCTCATCAATCAGCGTCCCCGGCGTGACGATGCGGGCAACACGACGATCGTGCATCAAACCACCCGACTTGAGTTTGTCTGGGGCCGAATTGGGAAACTCCTCGGCTATGGCTACATAGCGGTTCAGGTCGTGGACGAGGACCTTGAGGAACCTGTCTAGTTGGAAGAACGGAAAGCCAGCCTACGCAGTGCCAACAACAGAGACATTATCAGTTACAAGTGAAACTAGAGGGCCAATAATGGCCGCAGATGCGACCTGGAAGAGAACGGGAAGAGACAGGAACAACAAAGACATGACACAAAGAGGAAAAAAGAAATACAAATAACAGAAGGAGGAGATATGGAACAGCAAGGCCATCGTCATAAGCGAAACAAGAGATATGGGGAAATGAGCAGATGCGGCGACAACGAGATACGACCTGAGACAAAAAAAGAAACATCGACGTAATGGGCATGGTGGGCAAGACGCCAGATATGGATGGAGATAGATGGGAGAAAAGATATGGAGAGATGTGATGGGCGAAACAATCAAAAAACAACCCGACAAAAACCGCAGAGCCGAAATTACGTCGATGGACGGCGGTATTGTGGAGAGAAGGATGAAGAAGGTGAGGAGGAGGGCAGCAAGGTGTTGAGATGAGTGGATAAGAGTGGCATGGATATGGAAGCGCCCGTAGTGACACAAGGCGAGCAAAGGATAGGGCCAAGGCAGGCCGGGGGGGTGGTTGGGCAGGGGCACGAAAAGGCAGGAGACCAGGGTCCGGCAAGGCGAGAGGGGGTCCCGAAGGAAGTCGGACGAGATGGAGAAACTCGGCTGAATATTGCAGGGAACTTAAGCCGGGTGGTGAGAGGAGGTGGAACGGTGTTGGGAGGAACAGGAGGAGATGATACGAGGACGTGGAGGGAAGCCGGGGCAAGAGGAGAGGATGCGCAGTAGGAGGAGGTACTTTGTTGGGAGGAGGAGTAGGAGATGGGGATAAGAAGGGCAAGAGAGGCCGCAGCAAGGAGATGACGAGAGAGGAGGGGGAACAACACGACAGAGGCAAAAGGGGGGTGAGATCACCACATGTCCTGATATCAGGAGAGCAGGCAGACGGGAATCAACGGGCAATAAACGGACAATCAAAGTGAGGCCGCGAAACAGGGAAAGGACGCAGCAAGGAACAGCACAGAAAAGATCAGAAACAGAAACAAGGGAGAACAGGAGCCGACAATCAGAAACAAACACACAAAAATAAACAGAAACAAACAGCCCAAAAAAAGAAAAACGTACCATTGGCACAGGCCCTGCGTTGGTCTTCTTGGAAGCGACCTTGAGGTTCAGCAGCGGCCCGTACTCCTGGGCATGCTCAAAGTACAGCTCGTAGAAGCCGCCGACACGGGTCAGCAGGATGCAATTGTCGAACTTCTGCATGTTGTTGCGGGCCTGGAGCACGACGGTTGGGTAGGCAGGCGCATTCGTAGCGCTGCTAGACGCCGTCGCTTTGGACGCGCTGCTGGCGTCGTCGCTGGCACTTCTTCCACTGGCATGATCCGCAATCATGCCGTCCTTGGCCGGAAGCGCCTCAGCCGGTAAGACAATGCCCTGGGGCAGGTCCTCGAGGCGGACGGTGGTCTTGGTCTTCTTGCCCCGAGACTGGCCACGCGGCAGCAGCGCCACCAGGGGCATCTCGGAAGGCGAAGGGCCGATATGGCTGAGGACTGCTTTGGTTGGGCGGACTGGCCTGGCCCATATCAATGCGCCCGTCCGCAACCACGCCAGCCGCGTGGAGACCCTCACGACGGAAGATGAAGCCATTTGGAGCTCAAGGCCGGGAAGGCTGTCGAAATTGGAGATGGCCCCCGTCTGCAAGATCGTGTAAAAATGACAGGACTGTCGATGGCCCAACCGACGTGACCCAAGGCTAGGCTGTCCGTCTCGGCCAGTCTCGATCGTGTGTGGCTGGCCCAGGCGGCAGATATACGTATGGCGCCGATGATGGGGTGTTGTCGATGTGGCCTGAAACGGGGTTTTTGGCGGGCCGTTGGAGCATGGCAAGCTAGCTAGGGCGCGGTCCAAAAAGCACCAACGCACGTCCAAGGTGGGAAGGCACAAGCTCCCCAGGCCGGAAGGCACGACCAGCCAGAAGCCACAACCAACACAGAAAAAACGTTTGTGAATGGTCCGGCAGCCGTTGCACCAGCAGTAGCACCAGGGCAGCAGAGCAGCAGCAGTCACCTCACAGCTCTCACCTTGCAGCTCCAGCTGACCGGGTAAGTCAGGGTGAGCAAGGCCAGCAGCCACCAAAAACAAGCTTTAGCGTAAACGGAACAAAGGGTACATCGGTCCATCGATGGTTCGGTACGTTCGGACAACGGGTGATCAAGACCCTGAGCGAACGCGTTTGTTTCTCGTGTCTCGGGGCCGTGCGGATAGCGCAGATAGACTTTTTACACACGGTCTGCGTGACCGTTGGATAAGGCTTAATAATCATGCAAGGCGCACGAAGCACGGAGTTGCCACAGGGAAGCGGCCACGCGAGGAGTCCCCCCTGTCAGGACGAGGAAAGAGCACGCCACCGGAGAAAATGGGCTGTTTGACGTTCCGGACAAAGCCAGAAGAGCGGAGCGGACAGGAAGAAGCACGACTACGGTGAAAAGCTCGTAGAGGCGAAATAAGGCGAAATTTTAAGCAAAATTAAAGGGCAAGCAAATGCAGAAAAAAGAAAGCCACGCAAACAGCGAATGGCAAGAAGGGGAAGGCAGAAAAGGGAAAAATAGGAACAAACCACAAAAAACACACGACTTGCAGAATTGACAAATGACAAAAGACCAATAAAAGAAGAATAATACAGGCATGCGAGACAAAAGAAGGTGAAGAGATGGCAACGACAGGAGACCGGCGGCAAGGCCAGGTGCCAAAAAAAGACACAGGCCGCGAGCGTCAATGGTCAATGGCCAATGGCCGCGAATGGGATGAAGCATAAACGCTGGAAGCAAACTAAAATTGCTGCCGCTGGGAGAATCCTGCGATCTTCCCATGATCTCGTCATCACAACGTGGCCGGCAGCACGATCATGCAGCCCTGGGCGTATTGTTCCTGTGCATTTTCGTTGGGGAGCACAGCGTGTGTCTTATATAGTGATACAAAGTACTTGCAGCGACTGACAGCTGGTCGGTACGTCGCATGCTCCGTGGTATTCCAAATTCTCCAGGCTGGGCTCGGCGGGCCAGCGTCCGCCTGCGACGATCGGCTCGCATGTACCCTCGCAGTAACGAAATAAGATACGGGAACAGACGAGGATCGTCAGGGAGCGCCAGTCAGGGAGCCCGGGGACTGGCTGAGGATGACGGGGACGACCAGGAGTCGACCAGGCCAGAGGGTCATATCTGACGGGGCATCTTACGAAATAAGATACGGGACGGGGTTGAGCAGGGTCGAACATAGCTGAGCGACACTGGAAATCGCTGGCCCGCAGGCGGGCACCTCCATTCGGGCTGTTTGGTGGCCGCTGACTGGCTGGTGGGACTTGCTGCAACCGGCGTGGACTGGCTGGGACTGGCTGGGACTGGCTGGGACTGGCTGGGACTGGCTGGGACTGGCTGGCCCTCTGGCCACTGGCCCCCCATCCTGGCATGACCGCGGCCGAAAGTGGCACCATCTTCTCGGCCAGCTGCCGCCCAACTGCAGATTGGCCCCAGTAAAAAAAGGGCTGCTGGGTCCATTTGTTCCGCCAGGGGGGCGAACCCGCTGTCAACGGCAGCAAGCCCAACGGCAGTCCTAAGTGTAAGACCTGAGGTGCAGGAGGTGGCTTCCATGTGCGCGCTGGTCCCCACAGGTACCCCCGCCTGCAAACGCCGCCGGCGAGGTACCTGCTGCGCGGGCTGTCTTACAAGCCCCTGACCCTCAAATATGGCAACGCAGCACCAGCACTCCCAACACCACGCAATGCACTCCAGACCCTACTGCTGTGAGCCATACTCCCCTCGGTATCGACCGATGTCTGGCCGTTGCCCAGCGGCTCCTCAGGCCATTTCCCACGTCTCGTCGTGCGTCTGGTCGCGCGCTGCGCCCCTCCTGGCCACAGTTCCCTTGCCATTCCCTGTCTGGCCTGCCTGGCCTTCCTGCCCTGCCCGTCCTGCCCGCCTGGCCTCGCATCACTATCGACAGATGGCCGTCCCTGGCGGCACGCTCCCCTCTCTGCCCGGCGAGACGCCCTGCCGGCTGCTGGCTGCTGGCCCGGTTCTCTCCCCCCTCTGCCTGCCCACCGCTGCCAAATGGCCCTATGCTGTTCCATCGTCCCTCCATGGCGTCTCCGTGGTGCGCCAGTGACCCCAGGCCGACGCACAAACACGCCCACCGCGGCCACTCGTCGTGCCTTGCTAGCCGCTGTCCGTGTACTGGATTCCTGCTGCTCCTGTGCTCCTCCTCCGCCCACTAACACGTATCTTAAGATACGTGCACACCACTGGCCGCGAAAATACACATCCCGTAGCTTAATACTCCCCCTCCCTCGTCTTCCTGTGCACCTCCGTTGATATACTCACCTGCCTGCCCTCTGGCCATGATGGAACCATCCAATATACCAGAAGCCCGGTGCTGATCCCACCGCCTAATGCACCACTCGGACACGGAATCTGTACAAGCACACAGACAGTAGTATAAGACCGTTTCTCTGCTTCCCCACCCACGGCCTCGCAGTATCCTACCTGTTTCTTCATACATCTGCCCCCTCCCTCGCTCCCCCTTTCCCATTTTCCCATCCTGCTCCGTTTCTTCTGTCGTATATTACTACTACCACCTGCCGCTACCACCGCCACTACCACTCGACTCTCACACTCACACCGCATCCTTCTCTCTTCCTCACCTTGACACACACACACACATCCTCCGTGGAACCAGCGCTTCCTCCGTGTCACGCACCTCGCCTGTCCTCGCCGTGATCCCCTCTATTCCAGTAAAACGAACAGCCTGTGACCGCACCTCCTGGCATATATACCATACCACACACGCGGCGTCTACGTATATTTGCCGTGTATATACATCATATATATCCACCCGCCACGCTTATATACCGTCCGAACGCCCTGGTCTGCCCGACGACTTCTGCCCGAAAACGCACCATTGACGCACGAGTACCACCAGCACCAGCCCCAAAACACTCCGGTGCAAAGGACAGGCAACAGCACTCGTCTGCCCCGAAACGGACAGACAAAGAACGAGGCACGATCCCACTCTGGGGCGGAAACCCAACAGCAAGTCATGGCTGCGTCCATGCCGTGGGTGCCATTTCCTTTTGTTCCCGGACCTCAGATCCCGGTGACACCACCCCCCGACCACCAGTCTTTCCCCATCGGCCAACCACCCATCTCGCCAAACCTCCTTAAATCTTTCACCCAAGAACTCTACGGCGGCGTCGCTCTCGGCAACGGGATCAACGGCGTCAGCAGCATCAGCAGCCTTAACAACAGCAACAACATGAGCGGTCTCAACGGGCTCGGCGGGCTCGGCGGCCTGAACAGCCTCAACGGCCTCAGCGGGCTCAACAGCATGGCCGGCGGAATGGGCGGGCACGGAGGAATCAACGGTCCGCTCACAAGCCAGGTCAACATGGCCACAACGCTGAAAACGGCCGGTCTCCAGGCCCAGATGATGATGAGCCAGCAGCGAGCAGCCATGCGCAACAACAACGCCAGAAACGGCGCTGGGTTAAAGCAGACCTCGCCAGCAGTGGCAACCGCAACTTCCAAGAGCCCAGAAATCAAACAGGAGCAAGACGAGAAGCCAGCAACAGCTCCGTCTGCCTCCGAGCCGACATCTACCGAAACCGCCCCCTCCACTACAAATACCCAGAGACGCAGCAACACCACTACCACTACCACCACATCAAACACAACCGCACCATCATTAACAGGAATGGGTGCGTCCTCTGGAGCCACAGCTTCGGCATCGAAGCCATCGCAACAACAACAACAACAACCACACATGCCCGGCGCTATCCCGAACATTGCCGACCCTTCAAAACTGAACGGCACCGCCGACCTCAGCACGGCCGGCGACCCTCGCTACCTCGCCATGGCCTCCCGCATCGCCGCCTACTACCACCAGCGCTGCCAGGCCGTCGCCAACTTCCAGCAGCAGCGCTGCCAGGCATGGGCCAACATGCAGCGCCAGAAGAGCCAGGAGATGATGCAGGCTGCCATGCTGGTCGTGGCATGGTACATCCGCGACCGCATCCAGCGCCGGCGGCGGCGGCAAAAGCGCCAGTTCCGCAGAGGACTCGCGCTCAAGGCTCGCGGCGGCCGTCCTACCCCCGGCGTAACTACCGGCCGAGTCACAAAGGGCGAGACCGTGCGCAAGTGGGTTCTCCAAGTGCCCGAAGACTCGTCGCCGTCGCCGAACCACCTCCGCGACCGCCCACTAGACCCGGACGAGATGTCATTTGACGTCGACCGGGACACTGTCTCGGACAAGGACCAGCGACTGTATAATGTCGCCGACAACTTGATCAAGAGCCAGCTGGCGCGCATCGACGTCCCGCTGATGGGCGCCCTGTCCTTTGAGGCGAGCGACAGCGAGAGCGAGATGGATGACGACGACGACGATGAAGAGGAGGAGGAGGAGATGGAAGACGACGAGGAAGAGGACGAGATGGAGGATGTCGACAACGGCAAGGCTATGGAGATTATGGACTATGAAGAGCGCGGACACGGAGCGACTGCAGTTCAGCCTCAGCCCGGTGCTGTCCTCCCTGCAACTACTACTCCTCCTCGTGCGAACAACAAGAACAGCAACACCACACCCCGCGCCGCCAAGCAGTTCCCGCCTCAGCAGCCTGTGCCAGCCGCCGTTGAAGAAGACTATGTTGATGACGACGACGAAGACGACGATGACTACCTGTTGGATGACGACGACGAGTACGAGGATGAAGACGAAGAGGTGTCGGAGCTGGTGCACCACGGCACGGGCGGAGCCAACAGCCGCGAGCGGACGAATGCAAGCTCCTACTCGTGAGAGGGGTGGAAAAGGAAAGAGAGGCTGTCATGGATGCCGACAGTCAGAAAGGGCTGGCGTTGGCGCCTGGTCGACTGGAGTTTTTTAAGTCTCTGCACAACATTTCGGGGGGGGCAACATACACTCACGTTTTTTTTCCTTATGTCGCTTTGCTTCTTTTACAACTTGCCTGCCTCGGATTTGTTTCACTTTGTTTTTTTTTTTCATCTGCTGCGCTTCCTCTCTACATAAATGACAACGACAAAATGAAAAACACAAAAAGAAAATATCCACATGGCCCAAGGGCACGGGATTTTCTTTTTATGGGATGACCTCTTTTTTTTTCTCGATCCATGAAAGCACACTAGCACTATTGTTTTTTATCCTCTATTCCTGTTACCTACTTGCCCTTTTTCTTATGTCTGATCATGTCATGTCATTTGTTTTTTTTTTTTTTTGTTTTTTTTTGTTTTTTTTTTTGCCGGCCATCATTTTTATATCTTTCTCATGTCTCGACTTTTGCTTTCTCTCTCTGGATGAATGATCACAACGGGCGTCTCGGCGCGTTTTGAAATGGGAAAGGGGACAGCTTTTATCTTTTTTATACAATGGTCGAATCCTTGTGTTTCTTTTTTTCATCAAATATTTCATCCATCTTTCTATTTTTGCATCTCTCACTCTTGACTGTCCTCTCACTCTGTTTTCTGCCGATACCTCACCTCTTATCTTTCCTGTCTGTGTCTCTCTACCTCTTGTATCTCTGATAAGGGTCGGTCTTCTGAATTTGTGCTTTCTCGCCGCATTTTCTCCATTACTGCCATTCTCATTTGTACGCCTGTGTACATTTTTACCTGTTGTCATCCTTTTTTGTTGTTGTCTCTTTTTTCCATGTCACTAGCAGATCCAGGCCTTTTATTGATAGTGTTTATTTTTTGTCTTCTTGTCCAGTGCAACAGTCTTGTCCAACGCACAAGAAACGGACATGATAAGACAAACAGCCGTAGATAAGATGTGAAGAACAGGCGTGAGATGGCAAAAGGCATTGCTGTGGTGGTAATGAGGTGTTCTGATAAGGCGACAGCGTTGCCGTGAGCGTAAAAGCGATGCAGCCAGAGACGAAGTGACGTTAAAGAGGTGACGTTGAACATCATGATGAAAGAGCCTCACCTGCCCCTGGCGATCTCCCAATGGCAGGTCCTCGTTGGTAAGGCTGATGAGCGGAAAAGAGGGTGGGCTGCACGAAACTATTGGGACAATCTGTCCTATCATGAGCAGATCCCCAACAACCTTGTCCAACGACCTACCGCAGCCACGCAACCCTTTTTGGGAATGGAGCGTAGAACAAACAGCGATTCTTTTGGCAAAAGGACTAGATGACGCATACTCGCACACCTCTACGCGGGGTCATTGCTTTTTTTCGTCAAATCAGTTCACCTTGAGATGTTCGGTGTATCTCAACCCGTAAAGAGGCCGCGGCTCGGAAGACTGACCGCTTGTAGCGCCCTTTTGTAGGCAGCTTGCAGGGCACGATACCATGTCTCCCAATAGGCTTTCTCGATCAGAATTGGGGTTATGGATTGGATCGTCCGTTGGAACGTTGTGTTCTGGACATGCATCCGAGAGAGGTTATCTTACGCACATTAAAAACCTGCTTATCCGTTTAGCGATCGACTTAGCTGTGAGCTAGGGGCAGCAAAATAGGAAGGCAGAACAAAAGAGAATGAGAATGCACTACGAAAAAAAAAGACGTTCTTTTGTCCACAAGTGACCTAAAGATAGGGCGAGCAAGAAGAAGGTGGATAGAAGTAGGGCGGTTTAGCTCTTAAAGTACTGTGCTTCCACAGTATTTAGCTAATAGCGCTGTCATCAGGCGGTCAGAGCCTTCTGTGGTTAGTTCATGTGGCGGGCACGTTGCACTACATCACAGTGCCAATAACCGCTCTTGCACGACTTGCATCACAACTCCGTCAAGCTCGGTCTATTGTAAGGCCCTGTGACCTAAGCCGTTTGTGGGCTTTCCGAGTAGCACAGTCAGCAGAACGGAACGGGTCTCCACACAGACCACCTTTTACTTTCGCAAGATGCTATCGTAGGAAGCACGGGCGATAGTTTCTGTGGAGACAACAGGGCAGAAGAGCGGCGAGTAAAAGAGGGGCACGGCCAGCCAAAAATGGCAGCGCAGTCCACCGCCCGTTCGCTGCAACAAGGGGGGGAGCGCTGCACAGCGCTGCACCAGCGGAGAGGGGGTGTGGTGAGCTAGGAAACCCGTCAGGTTTCACCTAGGGCGGTTGTCACAGGTGCGGAGAAGCTTCCCAGTCGTGCCTGCCTTGCTTTGCTATGACGCTCCTTCTGTTTTCTGTCTGCCGCTCGTGAGCTTTTAAAACGCTCTCAGCACACATAAACAGCCGACCTCTACAGAAACTTGAAACCACCCCTCCCTCTCTCTTTTTTGGCTTCGTTCTGTTTTTGGAACGATTCTGCTAGCTATCCATTCTTTTTGTTCCGCTGCAAGCTTGTTTACCGCTCGCAGCAACTTTTTTGGCTTATAATTGTCTCTCCACCTAGCCGAGCGACCGGAGAGAGCTCTAAATAGCTTCAGCTCGAGAGCTATCTTGCCTGCCGGACTGCGATTGACTCGACCAGTCCGTAGAACCAGCATTCGCTTACTTTCTTTCGACTTATTCTCTCCTCTCACAACTTCAAAATGGGCGGCGGTCATGGACACTCGGACGGCGCCAGCTCGGGCTACCCCGTCCAGGCGGAGAAGCCGGTCGGCCAGCGCATCGCCAACATCTACCGCGACCGCATCAACCAGTTCTACTCGAGCGGCCAGTGGGACAAGGTCAATCTGCTTTCGTGAGTATTTCCATGAATATGCGGTTTATAGAGTAGCTTTATGGGGCCTGGCGCAAGCCTCTCGACTTGCTTCCCCAGATCATGAAGATCGTGAACTTCGTTCTCCACCTTGCTCGAGCTCCAGGTCCCACCACCCCGTGACGTCTCCAGCTAACACCACTCTCCTAGGATGATGAACGAGGGTGTCGCCTCCGGCAGCCCGCACGTCAAGCTCTGGAAGTGGAGTGCCCCCGGCCAGGAGCGCCCGACCTTTGCCGAGGCCGTCAAGCAGGAATACGAGGAAACATCGGTTGGCGCTCTCTTCGGCCCGTCGTGGTCGACTCATTGGTTCCGTGTCCAGGTGACCGTACCCAAGGAGCTGCGCGACAAGGAGCTTCTCGAGTTCCACTGGGACGGCAACAACGAGGGCCTCGTGTGGTCCGAGGAAGGCGAGCCGCAGCAGGGTCTGACGGGTGGCGGCGAGCGTGTTGAGTATGTGCTGCCGGACAGCTTCCGCAGCGGCAAGCCGGGCATTTTCTACGTTGAGATGGCTTGCAACGGCATGTTCGGTAACGCTCCCGGCGGCGACAGCATCCAGCCCCCCGACCCGAACCGATACTTCCAACTGGCCAAGGCCGACATTGTGGCCGTCAACTACGCTGCCCGCCAGCTGCGCATTGATATCTGGATCATTGGCGACGCCGCCCGTGAGTTCCCTACCGACTCGTGGGAGCAGCACAAGGCCCTTAGCGTGGCCACCAAGGTTATCGAGACCTTTGAGCGCGGCAACCCCGAGTCCATTGTGCGGGCCCGCAAGGTCGCCGAGGAGTACCTCGGCCCCCACCCCGACTCAACCAGTGTTTTCCGCATCAAGCCCGGCAAGGAGCCGGTGGTCTTTGGTATCGGCCACTGCCACATCGACACCTGCTGGCTGTGGCCGTGGGCCGAGACCAAGCGCAAGGTTGCCCGCTCGTGGACCAACCAGTGCAACCTTATGGACCGTTACGGCGAGCTGAACTTTGCCTGTTCGCAGGCTCAGCAGTTCAAGTGGCTCAAGCAGTACTATCCGTCCGTGTTCAAGCGCGTGAGCGAAAAGGTCAAGGCCGGCCAGTTCCACCCCATCGGTGGCAGCTGGGTCGAGCACGATACCAACATGCCCAGCGGCGAGTCGCTGGTGCGCCAGTTCCTCTACGGCCAGCGCTTCTTCGAGGGCCACTTTGGCGAGCGCTCCCAGACCTTCTGGCTGCCCGACACCTTTGGCTACTCCAGCCAACTGCCCCAGCTGTGCCGGCAGGCCGGCATGACTCGCTTCCTGACGCAGAAGCTGAGCTGGAACAACATCAACAAGTTCCCCCACACCACTTTCAACTGGGTTGCTCTCGACGGCTCGCAGGTTATCTGCCATATGCCGCCCTCTGAGACGTACACCGCCGAGGCCCACTTTGGCGATGTGCGCCGCAGTATCACCCAGCACAAGTCCATGGACGAGGACCACACGTCGCTGCTCGTCTTCGGCAAGGGTGACGGTGGTGGTGGCCCGACGTGGGAGCAGATCGAGAAGCTGCGTCGCTGCCGTGGTATGTCCGACACTGTCGGCATGCTGCCGCGCGTGCATCTCGGCCAGAGTGTCGATGACTTCTTCTCCCGCCTCGAGGCCAAGGCCGACACCTTTGTTACCTGGTACGGTGAGCTGTATTTTGAGCTCCACCGTGGTACGTACACTACCCAGGCCAACAACAAGCGCAACAACCGCCGCTCTGAGTTCATTCTGCGTGACATTGAGCTACTGGCCACCATTGCCTCGCTCCGCAAGGGCTCTTACAAGTACCCCAAGGCCGACATTGACGACATGTGGGAGGCTACCCTGCTGTGCCAGTTCCACGACTGTCTCCCTGGCAGCTGTATCGAGATGTGCTACGACGACTCGGACGAGTTGTACGCCAAGGTCTTTGACACTGCAGACCGTCTCTTGGCAGACCTGTACAAGGTCCTCGATGTTGCGGCCCCTGCCGGCGTTACCGTTCGGGATGACGGCAGCCCTAACAGCCAGCCGTTTGTCTCCCTTGCCAAGGGCGCCGCTATCAACACACTGCCGTGGCCGCGCAAGGAGCTGGTGCGTATCTCCGAAACCGAGTGCGCTGTTGCTAGCGGCCTTGGCCCGCTCCTGTCGCTGCAGCCGCTGCCGACGACCACGGCGACGGGTGCACCGGCGGTGTCGCTGCACGAGGTGGGCAAGGGCGTGTTTGTCCTGGAGAACACGGATCTGCGCGTGACAATCAAGGACGGCGTCATCACATCGTTGTACGACCATGTAGGCGATCGCGAGGTGATTGCCAAGGGTGGCAAGGCCAATCAGTTCGTCCTGTTTGATGACAAGCCGCTGTACTGGCAAGCCTGGGACGTCGAGGTGTACCACCTGGACACACGCCAAGAGCTGAAGAGCAGCGCCACATATGTAGGCGAGAACACGCCTCATAAGGTCAGCATTGTCACCGAGACAAAGATCAGCGAGCTTAGCAGCATTCGTACCACCATCAGCCTTTCAGCTGCTCTGGAGGGCGAGCCATCGCTGGTGGAGGTCTCGAGCGAGGTCGACTGGCACGAGACGATGCGTTTCCTCAAGGTCGAATTCCCTGTGACTGTGCGCAACACCGAAGCCAGCTACGAGACGCAATTTGGCGTTGTGCGCCGCCCGACGCACTACAACACCAGCTGGGATATGGCCAAGTTCGAGGTGTGCTCGCACAAATTTGCCGATCTGTCAGAGCACGGCTATGGTGTGTCGATTCTGAACGACAGCAAGTACGGATTCGCCACAGCTGGCAGCCTGATGCGTCTGTCGCTGCTGCGCTCGCCTAAGGCTCCTGATGCTCACGCTGATATGGGCAAGCATGAGATCCGCTGGGCGATACTGCCGCACACTGGCGAGCTCGGCTCGGCCACTGTGCGCAAGGCGTACTCGTTCAACAGCCCCGTGCGTGTTGTCGAGAAGACATCGTCCCCTGCCGCTGCTGTTCTCGCTAAGCCGCCCGTCACGCTGTCTGGTTCGACTGCCCTTGTGCTCGACACTGTCAAGCGTGCCGAAGACGATGCTGATGTGCGGTCGGAGACGGCCAAGGATGCCGACGGCCCGCTGCTGCCCAAGCCGCGGAAGACGCAGAGCGCGATCCTGCGTATCTTTGACAGCCTTGGCGGCCGGGCTCGTGGCACCGTGCACATTGACACGGCGCAGTGGTCTGTTGCGCGTGTATTCAAGACCAATGTGCTCGAAGACGACCAGGAGGTTGTTGCATACTCCGAGGAGAACGGAACGTTCCCTGTGGACGTCCGGCCATTCGAGGTTGCGACATACCGTGTTGAGCTGAACTAGAGAGAGACGTGATCCAAAAAAAACTATCTTTTGGGTAAAGGCAAATTGATAATGTAGGGAAAACGGAGGGATGATGCATGAATGGCCACCCAAAACGAGAAAAAAAATGTCGCTGCATTTGAACGCAGTTAGTTTACTTTTTGGATTTGTGCGAGTACCTGTTTGGACTCGTTTTTGGAAGTATATAGTGGTCCAGATATCTGGAGTCGCTTGAAGGAACACATTTGGATGGAACCATATTTTTGATGGACATGTCTATAGTTTTTTAAGGTTTTTAGGATTTTTAACAACAAAAAAAGTTATTTTCTGTAATTTATTTCGTTGGCCTTGGTATCCAAAAGTCCAGATCAATAGGGGGAAAAATAAGAAGCTGTCATTCGCTTCCAATATGGCGCATATCAGGCCAGAATAGAATAGTAAAATGCATACAAAGTAAAATGAAAAAAAGAAATAAGACAATGAAGGAGAAGAAGAAAAAAAGAAATCTATCATACATTTTTGGGGTATTCCAGTTCCAAGATGTTTACGAAAAAAAAACATTGCTTCCTCCCCTTGTACACGTTTTCCTGTGTCTAGTCACATCTCCACCCCCCTACTCTGGAAGCTCGTCCAGAACAGTCTCGACCAGCTGGATCAGCTCGTCAATGTCTGGCCGCTCGGTCGGTTCAACCTTGAGGCACCGCCGCACGACTTCCCGCACCGGCTCGCTGATTGTGGCATCCGGGTCGGGAGCTGAGCCAGACGGCGCTTGGCTGGCAGACATGCCTGTGCCTGTGCGCTGCGGTTTCTTGGCCGAAGGGCCCTCATCGGGGAACCGCCAGTCGCCGCTGAGAACGCAAATGGCGAGCGAGCCGCCCGTCTCGTCGGAGCGCATCTCAAACGGCGACTTGCCGACGAGGCAGGCATAGAGGGTGCACCCCATGGACCAGATGTCGACCTTGGTGTCGATAACTGCGCCGGTCTTGACATCGAACAGTTCGGGGGCGCGGTAGGGCATGGTGGAGTGTTCGGCGGCAATATCCTGGACGGCGATAGCCTGGGAGCGGGAGGTGATAGCGAGAGGGCTGTCAGCAATGGAGCCGAGATCCATCAGAATCGGTTGGGTGCCGTCGTCATCGATCATAATGTTTCCTAAATAAGAGATATGTGAGCGTGCGGAACGAGACAATAATGGATGAACGACATTACGGATGACGGGCTGTCATGTGTAATACAGGGTTACGAGCCAAGCGAGTCAGGCTAATGAGCTGACGGAAGAAACGTGTGCCATGAAAGAAGACGCCAAAAGTGGTAACAAGATAAAACCAAACGAGCGAAGCGAGGAGAAAAAGAAAAGAAAACAAAGAAAACCAAACGAGCGAAGAGAGGAGGGAAAAAAAAAGAAAGGAAAGGAATATTTACCTGGTTTGATATCGCGATGAGCATAGCTCTTGGCTCCGGCAACGGCGGGTTCTTCAGCCATAAGGGGCCGTTCCTGCTCGGCCTCGTCTTCCACGTCGGCGCGACCAGCAGCTTGTATTCCATGACGGGTTCCCGTTGTGCTCTTTTTTCCATTCTTCTGGCCTGGGACCTCCATGTGTTCTCCGGCACTTCCGCCTTGGGCTGGGCCGTTGCTGTTCGCGCCGCCACCAGCTCGGTAGTGGTGCATTTCGCGCAGGGCGTGGCACACGCCGAGGAACAGATGCAGCAGGTGCTTCTCGGGAAACTGGGTATGGTTGACGAGGTTGGCATTGATCATGTCCTGGAGGTTGCCGCGACGGTAATACGGCAGCAAGATGTAGACAGTCTTGTTGTTGGCGCCGCTGCCCTCGCCAATGCCGCTGGTGCCGCCGCGCTCGGTGGCGACGCTGTAGTCGACGCTGTGGATAATGCCGCGGGCGCGCGCAAAGAGCCGGTACGCCTCGACCTCGCGCATGGCCAAGGCGACCGACTCGGCGCCAAAGGGGCAGCGGATCTTTTTGAGGGCAAAGATCTCGGCCGTGGCCGTGTCCTGGACTAGGTAGACATACGAGAAGCCGCCCTACAATGTTAGTACGAGCTGGCAAACTGCTGGAAGCAGCGCTCCTCTCACCTCTCCTAACAACCGCAGAATCTTGAAGCTGCGGCTGTTGATCTTGAGGGTCGGCGTGGTCGGGAAGCAAGACAGACAGCTGCCCATTGAGTAGAAGAGGTCGAGGATTGTGCTGGCCATGGCAATGATGACGTCGGACATGGAGCAATGGCCGAAATGAAAAAGGATAGTTCGGATTCGAGGTTCGCGGTAGGATACAGTTTCAAAAATGTAAAGATGTCGCTGGTCGTCGTTGAGTCGTTGATTGTCGCTGTTCTCGTCGCCTGCTCACATTCTCGTGTTCCTCAACGTGTACGTACTCCTTACAGCTCACAGCCCCCCTGAGCTCAGCCTTCGGTGCTGTGGCGCAGGCGCAAACGTGGCTGCTGTCTAGTGATTAGTCATCGGTAGCTTTCATCCCAGGTACAAAGTATCGCCAGGGTCCGTCCACGGAATCATATGTGCTTGCCTGCAGTGCCAGTGTGCAGTGCTTACTCGATCACGTTTTTTACCGCCAAGCTGACTGCATTTGGCGCTTTCGAGTCCGAGAGAATCCGCCTGCAGCCTTATCGTTTTTTCCCCTTGATCCTTGTAGCATTTGTCGAACTGCGACCCTATCTTACATTGTTGGATGTGAGAATGCAACAGGGTTGCCGAAATTTGCTTTTTTTCGTTCTCACTCGGCTTCTTTCTTTTTCAACAGGAGCAGGATTCAGCACATACGGAGTAGTCCGCCTCCGCCGTCTTGGCCTAGCCCTTTCCCAGTGGCCCGACCGAGGCATCGCAAACTGCAGCAATGTCGAGATTGAAGGTTTAAGTTCGTACTTCAGCAAAACCGGGAAAGGGTTATGTTTTACAGTTGCCTCATGACAAGACGTTTTGCTAAGCTGTGGATCTGCCAGAAATAGACGTGTCGACGATGTGCTTGAGAGAGGCGCTCAGGCAAAGTTTCTTGCTCCTGGCCTCGACTCGTCCAAAACGCAAAACACAATGTGACATTGTCCTTTAAATGCGCACATCTGCTCAACATCCCTTCCCCCCTCATTCACTGTACGCCTCCGCCTTATCTGGGGCACTAGACCCAAACTAGCGCTACTGGCCGCCATATTCTCACTGCCCCTGTTTTTCTCCTCATCGCCAATTCATGGCGCACACATGTGCTCTTCTTGGCAGGCCCCAGGATGATCAGAGAGACCTTCTCGATATGGCAATAATGCAGTCTGGTTTACGAGGTGCTAGCACACAATCGTCGCCATGGCACAATGTAACGCACGTGCGAATGGGCTTTGCAAACCCTTCTCCTCGGGTCAGATTCGATGACGCAGACCACAGAAAAAGGGCTTGCCCTGCCCCGCTCGAGACGTCTCTCTCGTCAAAAACCTCGCCGCTGAGACGTCCCAGGGGAGAGCAGAAGCCTCGCTAGGCCGTATACAGAGACAAAAATAAACGGCCTGTCTGAGCCGGCCCTTGTATATCATCTCCTGCCCGGCCTCCCTCGCTTTTATCTCTTCGTCCTTCTTACCCGCTCGGTCCACCCCTACTTACACCAATGGCTCGTGATGCTTGGCAGCCTGGACTGATCTTGAAGGCCTCACGGACCGGCGCGCAACCAGCGAGATACGGAGCCGCCATATATTTCACTCTGCCTCGTTTTTCACGACACATGGGCCCGCGCTTCAGACGAAAGTGTGTTAATTTGCGACTGCACCGAGCCTCGCATTAAGTTCCTTCGCTTTGCTCGTTCACCTAGGTCCGCTCTCGTCCGATTTTGGACGGCACGTCAGCATCGTTCCTTCCCCTTTCGGCCATCTTTCGCGGAGCCAACAATTTGCAGGATTTTCTGAATTTGCTGTGCTGGTCACAGGTCATTTCCAGATTTTTTTTCGAATTAATTGTGCTGCTCACACGCTTCTCTCTTTCCTCGTATCATGGCTTTCGTCTTTGACAGACAGGCCCTTTGTCTTTTTTTTGCAGCGATTTCCTTCTTGATTCTCTTGTCCTTTCTCTATGGCGGTGCCAAGTCATACTACACATTCATTCGTCGTCGTCAATACCCCAACCGCCGCTCGCTTTTTCCCTGCTTCCGAAACCGCAAAGCGACCCGGCAGCTCTTCAAGGTTGCATATTCCGCCGGTCAAGACCCTTGGCACAGCGACACACGGCTGCCGGCAGCTATCCATCTTCCGGGCAGCACCGGCCGTTCCAAAGAGCCCTTTGTCTTGATAATTCCCCGCCGCTTCGGCGTCATGCTTTCTCACATGGGGCGAAGCCAGCATCGAGTATGGCTGAGGACCGTTGTGCTCATTCTCCTTATTATGTCCTTTTACAGGACGTTGATTATCTGGAGCGGCCTCCAACAGCATCTGAGTGCCATTCCGGCGGCTGTCAAGTTTCCAGAAGGGATTGCTGTAGTCATGGGAATACCTTCTGCACAGCACGAACCGGCCGACCAGGACACCATGCAGAAAGCCCCGACTTCCTCGCCACCAATGCTTCAGTTCTGGGGAGAACTTTTGAACGCCATGATGGACGCCAAACCACAGAGTGCGGCCATTGTTCGTCTCGAAGATAAAGCCAAAGAGTACGACATGCAGCCTAACCCGGACATCGACTCTACCAGACCACCGCTGGACATTGCCCTTATCTCAAACGAACTGCGAGATGCTCTCAAGACTGCCCATACCAAGATGTTGGGCGCTGCACCTGCCCTTGGAGCCCGTATGGTGGAAGCCACAAGGACCCTGGGTGACACTTCGTCAGAAAAAGCCCACCTGGCGGATTTGAAAGCGAAGGGAAAGGCTACCAAGAGAGGAATAAGAACAATATCTTACGCTCCCACACGTGGAATTGCCATGGCCTCGGGCCGGAGGCATTTCGGCATGGTGCTGGCATCACTTCTCATGCTGCGGCGTACTGGATCTCAGCTTCCAGTACAAGTGTTCCTCGACTCTTCAAGGGACTATGAAGAAGGCTTTTGCGAAGAGACTTTGCTGAGTCTCGGGGCCGAATGCTACATCTTGGACCAGTTCTGGGCATCGACGCCGGAAATGCCCTCAGTCACAGGATTCCAAACAAAGATTCTGGCTATCATCTTGTCCAAGTTCACCCAGGTCTTGTTTCTGGATGCCGACTGTTTTCCCATCTACAACCCAGACGACTTGTTTACGTCTGAGCCGTTCAAGTCGACTGGGCTGCTCACTTGGCCCGACTTTTGGCTGAACACGGCCTCGCCCCTCGTGTACGACATTATGGGCATCTCGCCACCAGCACTGACCGATCGCACATCCTCAGAGTCTAGCATCTTAATATATGACAAGGAGACACACGGCACTGACCTGGTGATGGCGGCCTACTACAACTTCTACGGGCCTGACCTGTACTATCCATTACTGTCCCAAGGAGCGGCTGGACAGGGCGACAAGGAAACTTTTCTGCATGCAGCTCTGGTTACTGGCAGTCCATTCTACGATGTCCGTACGCCAGCAAGCATTCTCGGTCGGCTTGTCAATGGATCATTTATTGCAGCCGCCTTGATGCAAGCCGACCCTTCCGCCGACTTTGAGCTGTGGCAGGAGCAGGAGATGAAAGACAGAAAGACAAAGGGCAAGAAGCCACCTAAAAAGTCGGCTATCCAACCCATCCACGCGCGAGCCTTTTTCATCCACCAGAACCAGATCAAGCTCGATATTTTCCACCTGCCCGAGACCATGACTCGGGCGTACCTCTCCGACAAGGACAGGGGCCTCACTCGGATGTGGGACGACAAGGAGTTCCGGGAGACTGCGGGATATGATGTCGAGCGGGTTCTCTGGGAAGAGATACTGCAGTCGCAATGTGCAGGCGTTCATGAGACAACTCCAGATTGTCTCGACCTGCAGCATTATTTCACCACAGCAGTCCTGGGTGACCCCTGAAAGCCCTTCAGGGCTTACCTGTCTCTGTTCTGGTCCCGACTCGGGCTGCTCTCCTGCCATTCCGACCGGTCTCTTCCTGCTAGACTCCGGCTCCTGGCCTCCTGCATGTTTCTTCACACTTTTCTGACTGGAGCGCGTATCTATCTATTTGTACAGCATTTTTTGCGTTTACTGTGGGCGGAATATCTGTCGCTGTTCTACAATACATAATAATCAAAAGAGCGGGAAGGGCGTGTTTTCGAGTTTTAGTCTCTGGAGTTATGGAAAGAACTTATTAGTAGAATTAAAGAATCTCGGAAACCATCTAGAAACGTATACATATCAATTTAAATTTAAATGTTCACCTCGCTTGATATATCGCTTTTTGTCATATATTAGTACCCACATTACTTGCCCGCTCTTCGGTTGACGTCGCGGTCTGATGGTTCGGTCGTCGCGCCAAAGATTCCAAAAAGAATTATTCATCCCTTCTGGTGCCATTTCATCTCGGGAAATGTAATTATATATACGGTGCGAGTTTTCCGGCGGGAGACTCCGGCGGGATGTGTTGTTGGTAATCTCGACGAAAAATTCAAGAATCGAGAACTGGATTGTGGGCGGACAAATACTTCTTTGAGAAATGCTCCAACAATATTTTGGCGGGATAAGCAATCTTGGATATATGCGGGCCGGAGTGAAAAAAAATCTTTTGTTTGCTGTTTTCTTTTACTAGAGACTTGACCCGCAGGTCTGAAAAAGTAATATGTGGAAGAAGTGAAGCTGCGACAAACATTCGAATACGCAGCCTCGCAGATTATCTACATGCAAACCGGCAGGAACACATGCCGAAAAACCATGCATGAAAATATTGAGACAACATTTTTCGAAAAAAAAAAGAACTGTAATAATGATTGAAGAGCGAGGATCACAGAAGGCCGAAAATACCAATGGACTGGTTCTACGTGTCTCATTCTTAACTGGACTCCGACTGCCCTTTTCGGCAGCCTTGCGGATTCCTCCACGTTCCAGTCGAAAACAAGATACGCCCCGGGATGTTGGCAGGTTATGTGGGGTGAATTCTTCCGGGCATCGCAAATTGGACTGTTGGAAACGGGGAGGCAAAAAAAGAAGAAGAAAAAATAATGGTTCCAAAATATGGAATGCAAGCTTTCCGTAAAGAGGCTTGCCGCAAGAGTTGACACCAGCAATCTCGTATGGGCGTCGTTGTGAACTCGCCGTCCTGTTCGCAACTCTACTCGTATCGATTACCTTACCTAATCAGCATGTGACTACGCGCTGTTGTCTTCCCCACCTTTTGCCCGACCATTCAGGACACGCCGCGACCGCGTCCTGCAAATACGTCATTTGTTTACTTTCGCGCTCTGAAAAAGAACGACGACCCGCTTCCGGGGCACAGTCAGTCATAGAGTGCAGCGCACCCACACCACCCCCCAAAACCAAAAAAAGCCGCAAACTCTTGCCCAAAACGAATCGACAAAGAGGTGTGTGATGCGCAGTAGATAAAGCACGCCACACACCCGCTTTTGGACGGAGTAAATGCACGAATGTGCAATACCCATGTCATAAAACACCCAATGACAGGAGCAGAGCTGGCGCTGATGGTCTGTGGTGATTGCGATGGAATTTGTCTGCCGTCGAATGAGACAGCGAGAAGAAGAGGCGGTGTGATTGATTGTTGACTGAATCCGTAGCACACAGTTGGCGACAAGAGAACCCTTCATTGCAATCGCGCAGCCCCCGTATTACGAGTATGTAATGATCATGTTCTTTTTGTCATCCAGCCTGTTTCTGCCCTCATCCGAGTAAACAAACCGAAACCGGTGTTTTAATGCACGAGTGCTTGGACGCATGCATCCCATTAAATCCATGGTGCGTGGGCCTCTTTTCTGGTTTCTCTTTGTTTCTCTCTCTCTCTCAATCTTTTCCAGCGCGACGCAGTACTTTGTACGAGGCAATGACAAAAAAGGTTGTATCGTGTGTTTGAGAAGAGAGGGGAAACCCCCCAAACGAACTGAAAAAGAAATGGGGCAGAGAAACATGGACAGAGCAAAATAGCCAAGCTGTGCAAACTGTGCAAGGCACTGCAAGCTGTGCAAAGTGAGATTGCTACCCTCTAGAAACAGATGCGCGGTTTTGGCGATGCTCCGTGCATGAGTGTTTCTACAAGTGTAAAAGTGCGATGAGAGTCGTATGCACATCTGTATGAGAGCTGTGTACTTTGCATTGTATCAATTCGTAATGGCAATGCCAGGCCATCCGAAGGAGCGACCCAGAAAGCGGCTACAAGGCCAAAATAAAGGTAATGAAGACAAAGGGCAATCAAAGAAAGGCTGTTTCTTTGGTACACTAGAATACGTGTAGCGCCGGACTCTTTCGCGTCTCGCAATCGGAGAACCCGACAGGTGATCGATGTGTCGAAAGCCAGACTTCTTCAGCAGAGGAACAGTCGTTTCTCACACCTCTGATCCGATTTTCTGGAACGTGCAAAGAGGAGACCGAACACGGGAGATCTGGACATGTTGTTTTGCTTCCTTTTGTGCTTGCTTTTTCGAAGGTAAATCTCGTCTTTCTTTTGCCTTCTTGTTTTCTTTCTTTCTTTTGTTCGCTCTCTGCAAATCGCCGGCCTCCTCCCTTCAATTTCCCCACCTGACCAGATGCCGGAGTACTTGCACGCCGTACTCGTATGGCAGTTCTCAGGATTACCAGTTGGTACTCATATTACACTCTGCCGTGTGTGAGGCACTATCCAGAAAACGGAACCGAGGGATAGAAAAACATGGATAGAGTGAGGCAGTGACCCATTGAAAGTAGCTTTGTCGTTCTGCTCCAGTCAGATCCTTCCCATATTTACCCCACTCGCAGCTGCCGGGGCGACGCCCAGACGACGCGCCCGGTCTCTCTTTTTTTTCGACTGGCGCGTGCGCAGCAGCTCCCTCTCCGGAGGCGCAAGGAGCAGACATTCTGTGCCTCTTCCCAAGAATGCTGGCCCCTCCAAAAACCTTTCGAAACTAACCTTTTTCCGGGACTCTTTGCCAGCACCACTGGAGCTGAGAAAAAAACGGGCCCTGCTTTGAAGAAAACGGGCCTACTCATACGTGTATTGGAGGGCCCAAAAGGAAGCCAAATCAGATTACAGAGTCAAAAAGCGTGGCGCCAACCGGGTTTTCTCGAGCAATTTCGATAACAGTTAGTACATCCGTCGACCACGAGCACAAAGGAAAAAAGAAAAAGACCTTCCAAAGCTAGGAAAGGCTTCCAGAGCTAGGACAGAGCGTTCTTTCTTTCCCTCGATCACTTTTCTTTTGTTGACATCACCAACTCCGCCAAGGCTGTTAGTCTGCTTTACTAACAGTCCGCAGCAGCATCAGGTCACAGGTGCACGTTGCAGGTGCACTACTGGCGTTCTGCAGGGGGGAGCATCTGCATATAGCAAGGGGATGTGATGCACCACACAGACAATGATCTGTTGTACCGCCTAGCAACCAAACTTGCATGCGCCCTCTTTGGCGTGGTTTCGTTGCTTTTTCCTGCAGTCTCCCACTTTACCTTGTATCGTGACGTTGCACGGCCTTGGAGCTCTGGGTCCCCCTTGTTCGCGCTGTGATCATCGCTGTCTCACGTTGACGGCAACGCACGCGCCGGTCTGAACGGCAATACGAAGCAAGACAAGGATGTTCCGCAAAGAGGCAATATATCCTGCCGTTGTGTGCCTCCGCGGAAACAGCAGGATAACGTCAGCACGTGTGAGCGACGCTCACGTTGAAGGACGCCTGTAAACAAGATATGTAGGCTAGACTACGAGCAGACTCTGGCATACCTGCAACTCCCAGAATGCAAATGCCTGTTCGGCGGCGAGACCCAATATGCATGTCTCGGAGTCTACAGGAACTAGCCAACGCCCATTCCGATGGAACTTTCTGCAGACACTGTAGAGAGGCAACGGGCAAGATGAACTTTGGCAAAAAAGCAATTGCATCTACAATGCACGGAGTACTTTGTATCTCTGTAGCTTGCCGCAATGCACCTGCAAGTACACCGTACTCACCCGCGCGTAACGATGCGACCTTCCGAAACATGCCAGGATCGGCCGGCCATCGGGGAGGGTGCGTTCTTGCTCTCGCTCTTGTTCGCCAGAACCACCCCCTTGTCCACCACCACCACGACGTTCTCCGATCCCCTCCCCCAAGCGGCATGGTGCCGTTTTGTTTGCTGAGCACCCATCCCGGGTGAGCTTGCTGGGCAACGCTGAATGGTGGACAAGCGAGATGGGGAGTGAGCTGTTCTGAATCTGCATGCAGCGGGATGTCAGATATGCCTCATTGGGAGAGAAGAAGGAAGCCAGAGAGACTTACAGCACCAACTTGCACAGCCATTGGTTGCTGCTGGATTGGACAATCTCTCTCAGCTGTCATCCTCCAGCGCGTATTTCCTCAATCGTCTGCAAATTCAAGATACTTGCACGCACGGGAAATGCTCGTCCTCACAATTACATCATTTGTTTTTCCAGTTTGTTCTCACCAATCTCATACTGATCTCCAACACTATCGGAGCGTCCTTTTTTGGTGCATATTGCAATTGTTCCTTGGTCCTGTTCCTGTGCGGCCATGGCGGGCCTAGCTGCCAGGGACAGACGGCCAGGGCCTCGTCCTATCTGGCAGAGTATGGCGATCGACCTACCGTAGGATCTGTTAGCGCGTTGATCGTTGGGGAAGACTTCGCTGTGTAGCGCTAAAAAAGGCTGCTATGGGAGATTGTATCGGCCTGTTGGCTGGCCTCCAGCACAACATCCCTTCCCTGCTGGTGTGGCCCCCCCACCTGTCCCTGGCCAGGAACATTCATAGCGCTGTACGAGTAGCTTCTTCCACTAGCGCCAGATTATAGTGGGCTGTTGCTGGGGGGTCACGCAGCAGCAGGAGGGGCGGTGTGTGGCTGACCTGCCAGGCTCTCGCTGCTTTTTTCAGCGCTCAGTGCCCGTAGCCGCTGGGCGAAACGTATCGTCGCTCGGCGGGCAGTGGAACCCCGCCACACATGCAGGGAGAGATGCCACGTCCCGGCGGCGAAAAAAAAAAAGCCCCAAACCGCTAGCTATTACAAGCTCCACCGAGAAAGGCAGCCTGTTCGCCGGTTGGCACTTTCCCTGCTGATGGCCTGAGAGGCGTCGTCGTCCCCTTCTGTGCCGTGCCCACTGGCTGGCTGGCTACCACCAACAGCCCAGCCCACTCACACGCCGCAGGGTGATCGGCTCGCACAGCGCTTCCCGTCCCTGGCTCCTGGCGCTCTGCTGGGGCCCTGTCTGGCTGGGTCCGTCCGTCGTCTCGTCGACATTTTTGGGCCCTTTTGGCTTTTTTTTTCTCCTCGCCCGTCCATCTCCCCTGACAACCTCCGGACCCTCTCTTCTCTCTCGCTCTCAACTCCTCTTTGTCTCCCTGCTGCAGCGCCTCGAGACGTCAAGGGAGGAGAAGCAGAGGGCCCAGAACGAGTCAGAATAAAGAACAAGCTCCAAAAAAAAGAGGAGCACAAAGAAGGAACAAAAAGAAACGTCGACTCCTCCCCGAGCGACTGGCAGAGTGACCGCGGAGCTGCACACAGCGACCAGAAGCCGATATACTCAGCCTCCTGGCCGCTTCCCTTTGCTGCTTGGTCGTTTCGTTCTTTCTTTTCTTTCTTCTCGCCTTCCGCTTCCGTTCTTCTTGTCATCGACACTCGGCATCCCTCACGACAACCCTCGACGACGACCGGCTTGTCATCCCTCACCCCCCCGGTCTCTTTCCTCTTCCTCTCTTCCTCTCCTCCCCCCCTCCACCTCTCTCGGTCCTCTTAATATCTCCTTCCCCTCCTCTCACGTTGCCCAGTTTAAGCACAGCCAGCTCATCTTGCAACCACCCGGAGCATCACCTGTCGACAGCCATTGACTACCCTGGCCACCTCGACAGCCTCGCCAACGACAGCTCCGAGAGCTCCCCTCACCGAACGAGAAGAGACCCCCGACCCGTCCGTGACCGCATCACTCTCTTTAGTCGACTGTCCAGCCTTGCCAGACCCAATGTCTGTCTTCGACCGCAGTCTCTAGCACGCCACGACTAACCCCTCTCGACCTCTCGACCTCGACCTCGCCCGCCATTCCAGTCTGGCCTCTCCTCCCCAGACGGTCGACCACTCGTTCACACCACCCCAGGTCGTCTCTCGTTTTCGATCCCAAGTCATTCGCTTTTTGTTTGTGATTGCAGGACCGATCACAACCGGAACACGCCGCAGCAGCAGCACTCGAAAAGCCGGCCAGGTTGATTTCTTGGCCGCTTGATTTTGCTAATCTTCCCTCACCATGGAGGCCTCGTCACCGCTGGCCGCCATGCACCGGCCAGCTGCGCCGGCCTTTGGCAAGCGGGACCTGTTTGCCAACATCCGCGTCCGCATGTCACCAGGCAAACCGGCCGTTGGTGGCCGACTCAGCATCCGCGACCAGCTCAACCAGGAGACCTTTGGGTTCAAGCCAGTCCACGGCTCGTCGCCCGCAGGGTCGTTGGCTGCAGATCTCTGCCAGAACTTCAGCATCGGCGAGAACGACAGCCCTCGCTTTCCCACCCCACGGCGTGCCCTCTTTACGTCGCATGCCGGCGCAGAGCGTCGAGGTGAGCTTGAGCGCACAGCATTGCTGCCGATGAGACACCCTGTTGCTAACCCGGCTCTATTCACTCGCCCAGCCTTTACAAAAGCCCCACCATTGCCTGTCTCATCCTCGCCATTGCCAATCGAGGACTTTATGGAAATGACCCCGGTGCCCAAGCGTACTGCTTCTTTCCTGTCCGAGTCCTCGACCCAGTCGCCTTTTCCAGACTTGTCTTCGCCAGCCGACGAAATGATGCTGGAGGCTTCCCCATGCCCGGGACCACAGCCAATACAGTCCCAGCCCCAACCGGCAGCCATTGAGCCGCCATCGAGACCGCCCAGCAGTGGCTTTGAGTACGCAACTTCTTTCACGACGGCTGCCTGAGCAAGTGAATTAAAGAGTGAACTAACGCATTGTCACAGACGTAGGAAACCGCTGCGCCGGCCGTCCCTCACCCGTACTAAGGGCTATTCGTTTGCTGGTCCCTCCGGGCGTATGCACAACGATAACCAGCTTCCATTCTTCCGCTTTGGAGAGAGCCGTCTGCCTCCAGCACCTGCCTCCTCCTCACTGTCCATCTCCGAATGCTTCCAAGAGTCGCCTCCACAGCCCTCGGCCGAGTCCCCAGACTCTGCGGATGGTCGTCCCCAGTCGGCCAACAGCCCATGTCCCAACGGTGGCGCTGCCATCGGCCCTATCCGGTCTAGATCGTCGTTCCTGTCGATGGGTGCCTCTGCTGCAGCTGCGGCTGCGCGGACCGGATCACCCATGCACGGACACGGTGTTGGCCACGGCCATGGCCACGGCCACATTCGTAGAACTTCCAGTTCGTTTGTACGTCCGAGACGGCAGTACCGCCGCTCTCTCAGCATGTACGAGAGCCCGGGCGACATGATCAAGCCCAAGCGTGAAGAGGCAGCCCTTCAACAGCCGCCAGCAGTACCGACGCTGCAGCCGTCACTGCTGACGTCCGTCATGGACACGGATGAGGCCGCGAGCGGGCCTGCTCTTCCGCACTTCTTCCCCGAGGGCCAGAACGACTCCATCCCGCGGATTGACCGCACCACACTCCTGAATGTTTTGGACGGCCAGTTCAACGACAAGTTTGAGAACAAGCTGATCATTGACTGCCGGTTCGAGTACGAGTACGAGGGTGGCCACATCAACGAGGCCATCAACTACAACGACAAGGACCTGTTGGCTAATCACCTGTTCAACACACCCATGGAGGGCCGCACTCTGATCGTTCTGCACTGCGAGTACTCGGCACACCGTGCGCCTCTCATGGCGCGCCACATCCGCGCCGAGGACCGGACTGCCAACATGGAGCAGTACCCGCGTCTGAGCTACCCAGAACTGTACATTCTGGACGGTGGCTACAGCGGCTTCTTTGGCGAGCACCCTGCACGGTGCTACCCGCAAGCCTATGTGGAGATGGACGCGGCCGAACATGCCTTTACTTGCGAGCGCGAGATGGGCCGGCTGCGACAGAACCGCAAGGGCCTTCACCGGGCTCAGACTTTTGCCTTTGGCCAAAAGGAGAACAAGAACCAGGAGCGCAGCGAGGACAGCCAGCCACCGCGGCCATACGAGTTCAACGACGTCTCATCTCCGACTGCACCAGGTCGGCAAATGTCCATGTCGTCCTTCACTCAGCACTCGCCTTGCATGATGCTGGGTGCCTCGCCCATCCTCGGCAGCGACCGCCGGCATGCCCGCCGCATGGCTTCATACTAGTAGCCGTCCATCAACGAGCAACCGCACAACTTTTTGCGATACTTTCACTCTCTCCCATGTTCCTCCACAACAAGAGGACATACACTGTACAAACCACCACCACACAAAATTCTGCCGTCTTTGCTGACTGGAGCGGAGTTGGTTCTTTTTATTTTCTTCTGTCCTTTCCACTATTATTTCTTTTCTTATTATACTCCTTGTACTATTACACTTCTTACACTCGTTCAAGCGACATTTACGGGTAGCGGGTCCTTTTCCTTTATTTTTATTTTATGGCCTGCACCTTCTGTCCTTTTCTTCTTTTTTTTTTGCATACAACCATCTGTTGTCAACGATAACAAACATACCAACTCACGCTCGACCGGCGAAGGTCGACACAACCACGGACGACAGGACACCCTGAACGCTCACCTATTTATTTTTACCACGCCATTTCTGCGCATTTTCGGCTCTGTGCATTTTTTCCGCTTTCTCGGCATTTGCACGGTCCTCATCCATTATCCACTACCCCCTACCTTGACCGTTGTTTCTGCTTCTTTGCATCTTGCATAGAAATTCGCATTTGAAACCAAAAAAGAAGCACTTGGCTTAGCATTGCATCTCGCATTATTTGCATCGGCAGGGAGGAAAGAAAAGACAAAAGACCAAAGAGAGTTTGTTGGAAAAAGAAAGAGAAAGACTGGAAGAGGAAGACCTTTTAGAAATGGGCTGGCATTTGGGCAACCCATTTTCTGGTTTTGTGGTTTGGAGCAGCCAGCCTTTTTTGGCCTTTTTGTCAGCTCTTTTTATTGCAAACACTTGCTCTTTGTCTTTCATTGTCTTTCTTTACTTTTTTTTTTATTTGTATCCCGTACGTGTTCTTCAACATGCGGGACAGCCTGAGACTTCTCTTCAGGAGAGCCTCTTCTTGATACCTTTTTCCTTTTTGTCATACCTGTCTATTTTTGGTTATTGTACCGTCTTTGTGTAGTTTTGGCCCAGATGTCTTTTGAGGCATTACGCTTTTTTGGGAAACTCAATGACAAAAAATCATTATGAAAATGTTCTGAATTGTGTCATTCAGTGAATCTCTTGCTAAAGACTAACTGTTTGTAAATATCAGGGGCGTTGCTTGGGCGGCAGTAGCACTGACACGCCGGATTAACCATCGGCCCTTGATAAGATAGAGGCTTTCAGCAGGACCCGCTAAAATTTTGGGGGCAACAGCATCGCATCTCAGCGGCGACACGCGACGACACTTGGTGACGACAACGCAATGCGCCTCGATGCAAAAAACAGTCACGACGTCGATATTTTGAGGCAATTGTCACCGGACGGAGATGAGATATTGACCAAAACTTGACGGCATTCTCATTGCTCGACGAAACGAAAAACAAAGGCCCGCCAGAGCTGTCGCTACTTGATCTCATGAGATTCCCTGCGACTTTGAGATGAACCACTGTTCAGACGACTTTTCTTGTTTGCATTCTTTATTATACAAGCCCGGGGTTATACTCTGATTACATATATTAGGGATTGTTTATTCAATCCTCTAAGCCTTCCTTTACCATGTCCCACAAACTGTAAGTCAGTTGGTTCTTGACGCCTCCAACTCTCCCTTCACTCCTCAACCATCTCTTCACTTCACAGTCCCCGCTGCCTTGTATAAATACAATCCGTATCTCCTCTGCCCTACTTCAACTTAACCTCTACAACACAAAACATAACTCCTCTACACCTTGATGCACCAAACCAACATCATGGATACAGCTCCCAAGATGTGAGCCTTATCTTGTTTCCTAATTTCAAATTCATCTCGTCTAACATTTACCTCAGATTTGTTCTCGGCCATGTAAACGGCCAGCTGGAGGCCGCCTTCAAAAAGTTGGCCACACTCCATGCCAAGAACAATTTTTCTTGCGCCATCGCCACAGGCAACCTGTTTGCCGCTGGCGATGAGGCTACTGATGCCACCAACGAGCAGCTCACCAAGCTGTTGGACGGCCAAATCACCATCCCAGTCTCTACCTACTTTACTGTCGGCACCCGCTCGTTACCGCCACAAATTGCTTCCAAGATTGAAGCCGAGGACTTTGACGGCGACATTTGCGAAAACCTTCACTACCTGGGCAAGCGCTCCGTCACCAAGACGTCAGACGGTATTCGCATTGTCGCACTGGGCGGATTGCTAGACGAAAGCATTGTCGAGGCCGGTCCGTCCAAGGACCAGTTCTTGCCCTTCCACTCGATCGAAGATGAAAAGTCTCTGCGCGGCGCCCACTCGGCCGACATTCTGCTGACGGCCATCTGGCCAAAAGGCGTCACCAAGGGATCAAAAGTGGCACTGCCAGAGGGCGTGAATGTCGACCAGATCCCGTCGAGCCAGGGCATTTCCGACCTTGTCGCTGCTCTGCGACCGCGGTATCACTTGACGGCATCGCCAGAAAACGTTTCTGAAAACCAGACGGCGGCTCCTGCATTCTTTTATGAGCGGGAAGGCTTCTTCCACCCTGAGCGGCCCGACAAGACACATTCTCTGGCCATTGACGTGACACGGTTCATCTCGCTGGCCGCCTACGGCAACCCGGCCAAAGCAAAGGCCATGTACGCCTTTGCACTGGCAGCCGAAGCACCGACTCTGGTGCCGGCCGGGTGCACGGCGTCGCCCTTTTTGGGCAATGCAAAGAAGCGCCCCGCCCTCGACCTCGACCCGTACCCTGGCCGGTTCGGCCACTACAGCGAGGGAGGAAGACATGGAGGCAAGCGCGCCCGGCAGAGAGCACCTCCGCCAGGACCGGACCAGTGCTACTTTTGCCTGTCCAACCCGAACCTGCCCACGCACATGGTCTGTAGCATCGGCAACGACGCCTACCTGGCCACTGCAAAGGGACCCTTGCCGACGCCGACCACTTTTGCCAAGCAGGGGCTCAATTTCCCGGGGCACATGATCATTGTCCCGCTGAGCCATACGCCGACTCTGCAGAGCGGCGGCGATGACGCTGCTGCTGCTGTTGCCGAGATGACGCGGTTCCGGAGCAGCCTCCAGGCCATGGTGGCGGCGCGGTCGAAGCAGCAGCTGGGGACGGTGACGTGGGAGATTAGCCGGGAGCGGAACGTGCACCTGCACTGGCAGGTGGTGCCTGTGGCGGGGGACATGGTGAAAAGGGGGCTGGTCGAGGCGGCGTTTAGGGTGGAGGCAGAGAACATGAAGCTGCCAAAGCTGGAGACCGAGACTGGCGACTCCAGTGCAGCACCCAGCGGCGACTACTTCCGGCTGTGGATCTACTCTGAGGACGACTCGTCTGTCCACTCAAAGACTCTCGTCATGAAGCTGGACCCCAACGAACGGTTCGACCTCCAGTACGGCCGCAAGGTGCTGGCCAAGCTCATGGGCCTGGAGGTGCAGCGCACGATCTGGCAAGACTGCGTGCAGACCGAGGCCGAAGAGACGGCCGACGTGGCGGCCTTTCGGGCGGCGTTTGCCGAGTGGGACTTTACACTAACGGAGTAGGGGGGAACAGGACGGCAAAGCATTCATTCTCTAGAGTAAAGGTGGAACAGGACAGCAAATGAGTAAAGATGGAACATGAGCCGTTCTGGTTGAATCTGGGTACTCGGCGTTCAAAGGACAATGATATTAACTTTTTTAACTCTAATTTTTCCATGCCAAAAACACCAATAACTCCAGCGGGTATTCTAACAAAATGCAGTTGATAGACTGCGATCTTATGACACTGATGCACCCTGGTACTCTATAGTACTATGCCCTTCTAAAATCTAACATCACCACAACCCCCCTAGTATCCCTTCCGTCTGTCGCGGTGCTCTTGCCCGCGGATCTTGCGCCGCTCCTTTTGTCGCACCAGCTTCTTGCGCTTCTCCGCGCCGTACTTTTCCGGCTGCGTCACCGCCTCGATGCGCCGCTTCGTCGCCCGCTGCTGCCGCCGGTCCCGCGCCGCCGCGCCGGCCGCGGTCATCTGCTGCGTAAACGCCGCGTTGCCCATGCGCTTCTGCAAAAGGTTCATCAGCGCCTGTGCGCGCTGCCGCAGCTCGTCGAACCGGCTGACAAAGTTGGGGTCGACGGCCGAGGGGGCCGCGACGCTGTGGTCGGTCAGGTTGAGCAAGGGCCGCAGGATTGCCTTGGCGGCGACGGGGGACGGCACAACAGCAGCCCGGGAGTACGAGATCAGCACCTCCAGGGCGGCCATCTTGGGAATGAGCGCGGCGGCCTGGGGCGGGGTCTCGCGACGGACGATGCGCGCCAGCCGCAGCAGGACGTAGCGGCGGTCGATTGTCTCGCGGCTGGCGTGCTCTTGGGCTTCTGCAGCGGCCTCAGCTGCCTTTTCAACAGCTGCTTGTGCTTCCTCCGCGGTCACTGGTACGCCCTCTTCGTCGTCGTCACCAGCTTCCATTTCTTCGTCTTCGTCTTCGTCCTCGTCGTCATCTTCCTCTTCCTCTTCACTGTCACTCTCCTCCTCCTCATCTTCCTTCTCTTCCTCCTTCTTCTCATCATCCTTCTTCTCATCTTCTGGTTCAGGCTGCAAGTACGGACCAAGAGACATCAGCATGTCGGCGGCCTCCTTGGCTTCGCTTTCGTCCACTTCGAGACCGCGCCCGGCCGACAGCACGCTCAGACAGCCGCGCACCAGACGCGAGATGGCCTTGTCGTCCAGCGTGAGGCCGTACGAGCCGACAGCCACAGTGCCAGACGTGTTGATGTTTTCGCCATCAGTCTTCTCCAGGTGGAAGTCCTTGAGGTACATGCCGATCAGCTGCATGGCCGACAGGCGCACGAACCCAGACCCGTGCCACAGACACTGCTCCACCCGCTGCCACATCTCTGGCGACTTTTCGCCGTCCAGCGGGATCGCGGGGGCATGCATCATCAGTCTCTGGATGCACAGCAGCATCTGATTGACAATCTTGGCGTAGCGGGCATGTGTGCGCTGATCGTCGCGGCTGAGCAAGGTCGTGATCTGCGCCAGAACAAACTGTGCATCCCGGACGTCTGACTCGGTCAATGTGACCGCCGTTGTGGTGTCGTCGCTGATGATGCCATTGGTCTTCTCGTCACCGTTGGCATTGGCACCGTTGTCGTTGTTGTTGTCGTCTTCGCCGTCGTCGATCTGGCTGTGGACAACAACGCCGCTGCCGGCCCGGCTGTCAAAGTACAGGCCAAAGCACTTGAAACCCATGACCAGGGTCCGGCGGTTCTGCTTGCTGCCCATGTCGTCCAGGTTTGACACCCAGTTGCGGAAATTCTTAAGGCTCGTGTCCGTGTAGACAGGGCCCGCCTTGGCCAGGAGAAGCTGCAGCAGTGCGGCAGCCATGTTGAGGCAGTTGGTGCTCTTGTCGTTCAGCATCGTCCAGATCACTGGTGAGAAGAAGCGTCCGGCAATCTCCTGCTGCAGCGACGTCACGCCGTCCTCTGCGGCCTTTTTGGAAATAGCCGGCGCTCCGGCCGGGGTCTTGAGCAGCAGCAAGTACATCAGCTCCATCACCGACATCCGGCCCGTCTCCCGCTCGTAGTGCTTGAGGTTATCGCACAGGAAATCGCACTGGTCGGTCCAGCGCTTGCGCGTCTGCGGATACTCGCGCAGAAACTGCAGGAAAGCACCGCGGGCCAGCTTGCGGGTCTCGTCGTCGTCGTTGGTCAGCATGACGGTGCCAACGTAGTCGAGCGTGTCGTAGACGGCCGCGCTCTCGACGCGCGCGCCGAGCACCGCCCGCAAGAAGCGGAAAGTGACGTGGCGGTACTGCGGCTCCGTCAGGTCGTCCTTGAGCTTGGCCAGGACCGCATCCACCACCTGGGAGGGCACATGCACGTCGTCGCGACGGTGTTGCAGCACCGTGGACAGGAACTTGAGTGCCGCCTGGGCCATCTCGCCGCGCAGGTTGGGCTTGTCCTCGAGCGACAGCGCCGCCACTTTGCTAGCGGCCCGGTAAATGTCCGTCGTCTTGTTGTACGACAAGGCGTTCTTGCCCCTTTTCGCCTCGGCGGGGAAGGGCACGCGGATGTTCGCCATCAGCAGCTGGAAGCCGGCAATCTTGACGTCCTCCTTCTCGTCCTTGCTCATGGCCCGCTGCAGCGATGGCAGCAGGCCGGCCACGTTCTCGGGCGTGCGCAGGTCGTCGTACTTGCGCAGCACCGTGCGCATAATGTTCAGCGCAAACGCCATGAGCTTGTACGTGAACTGGCCGGCCACGCGCTGGCCCACGTTGTTGCGGCTGGTCTTCTGGTACAAGTACTTCTTGTTGCGCTCGTCCTGCAGCTTCTTGGAGTGGTTGTTGCCGCCGGAAGAAGAGGAGCCGGCATTGTCCTGCGCTTGGTAGCCGCCCTTGAACACGTTGTAGGCAAAGACCAGTGTGTCGCGGCTGTCGGCAGCCGGGTTCTTGACCAGTCCGGCGGAAATGCCTTCCAGCAGCTTGTCGATCTTGCGCGCAATCTTGATGTCGATCCGCTCCATGAAGAGGTCCCGCAGCGGCTGCACAAGCACGATCAGCTGGTCCACCGACGCCGTCCTGGCAACCAGCTTGATCGAGTCGATGCTCTTGCTGCTCTTGACCTCCTTCATCTGGCTGACGTACTCGTCCGCGTCCTTCTCCTGGCCAGCCACGCCGAACACGTCGTCCATGATCACCGCCATGATCGGCCCCAGACAGTAGTCCAAGTCGCCCTGTGCATATTGCCGCTCCCTCTCCTTTTTGGTCAGCACAACATTGCCCGCGCTCTTCTGGTCCTTCTTGGAGATTTCCGGGTTCACGGCCAGCAAAAGACTGTGAAGCGTGTACGACAGCACGTGCAGTTGGTAGCCCCGTTTGAGAGCACCGCGCAGCTGCTCGATGATAAAGCCAAAGCACGACGGCCCCGTGATGCAGGCAATCCGGACCAGGGTCTCACGCGTCATCTCACGCGACTCCCACGACTTGCTGCACAGGATATGGCAGATGTCTGTCAGCACACCGCCGAGGGGTTGGTCGCGCGCCTCGGGCGGAAGCAGGTTCAGCAGCCGCACCACAATGATGCCCACGGGTACACGCGCGCTCACTGTCGTCTCGTCCTTTTGATGCAGGTACTTTGTCAGTTTTGGCGTCAGTTCGTTGAGCACTTCGTCCGTGAGTTCCTTGGTGTCGGGCACTGATGCTGCCAACCGCGTCAACTTGGTCGTATTGGCACCAGCCTCCCTCGCCTCCTCTTTCTTCTCAGTGGATTCAGCAAGAGAGTTGACAACCTTGTCCAGCAACCGCACAACCTGCTTCTGCAGCTCTGGTTTCTTCTCGATAAAGTCCAGAAACCGCTTCAGCAGCGCGCGGTACTGCTTCCACTCCAGCGAGTATGCTAGCTGAGCAATCGTGCTGGCTGCCTGAGCTCCCAGGCCGTGGTCATCGCTGCCATCGGTCCGGCCCACGACAAAGTGCTCAAGCAGGGGAATGAAGAATTGACTGATATTGCGGGCGGAGAATGAGAAGCGCGAGTTGGCGCCCTCCAGCACATGCATCGCCTGGATCTGCTTCTCCACCACAGGGTTCACAATATTGGTGAAGAAGGCCTTGTTTTCTGGGTCGTAGTAGTCGGAGTCGTCGCCGTTCAAGTCAGCCATGTCAATATCGCCGCTGGCTTCCTTGTTGGCGCTGTTTTCCTCTTCCTCCTCCACCACAACCAGCGGTGCCAGGTCTGCCACCGGAGGCCAGTTCCGCAGAGTCGAGACGAGGGAGCCAAACAGACGCGAGACCTCCTTGCGGACCACAGGGGACGGGTCACGGACGGTTGAGAAGATGCAAGGCATGACGACGCTGGTAAGCAGCTTGGTGTACTCGTCTGCACGCGGCAGGTGTGTCTCTGCATCGGTGGCATCGGTGACAAACTTGCACAGCCCGTCAGCCGAGTTCATCGCCAGCACACCAAACTCTTCATCCTTGCGCAGAGAGAACGTCATGTTGTGCAGCAGAGGCAGCCACTGCTTTGCCGTCAACTCCACTGCAATGCTATCTCCATCCCGTGGACGGCAAATCTTGCTGAATGCCTCCAGCCGCCGCTTGTAGTCCGGCTCGTCGATGTGCCCTCCGGCGTACGAGTTCAGGTCGAGACAGAGATCGGCCACGACCTGGAGCTGCTGCTGCTCCTTGGACGATGTCTGTGCCTTTGCAAATACGGAGAGCACGCGGCAGAGTGTCAGACGGTTTGCCCGATCACGGTCTTCTCCATCCCTGAAGAACGAGAAGAGCGACGAAATTGTGGTATACACCTTGTCCTGAAGCTCCGAGTCCTCCAGTTTTTCCAGGCCAATAAACCGCTCGAGAATCAGCAGCAGCTCAGCCTTGACGCGAGGCTCGATACGCCGCTGGTTCAGCAACCGGGTTGTAATGTCGACCAGGTTGTGCACGTGTGCTGACTTCTGAATGTGGGGAGAAAGCGACACAACAGTCTGTACGCATGCATCTAGCAGCTGTCTGCTGATCTCGCCTTGACCTTCAGCGTGAATCACAGATCGGAGCACATTGTGAATGTTCTGCAGGACAAGGTCGAAGTTGGGTTCCAGCAGTTCCGAAAGAATCAGTTCATTGAACTCCGACTCAGATGCTGGAGCCTCGGCTAGCTTGACCAAGTTGTCCACGATGGAAAGTGCAAACATCTTGATGGCGTCCTTGGCCCGGTCAATGGACAGGACCGCTAGGATCTGCGGCAGGATGCGAGCATCGGCACCCAGGAAAAGTGCGCATTTTGGCAACTGAGACCACGCGGCCATGAGATTCCAGGTCCACGATGCGCCCTGGGTGCTCTCCTGGGGGAGCTTGGCAATCACGGGGGTAATGACCTCGGCCACGATAATATCGCGATAGGGTGTCCAGTCAAAGTCCTCGGCATTGCGGAAGAGAGCACACAGACACCGCAAGGCAGTGGTCTTGGCAACACGGAGCAGCGATGCGTTGTTGCTAACGACGATGCTGGTGTCCTGCTCCTCGGCCGGTACAGGTTCGCTTTCGTCGTCGTCGTCGTCGTCGTTGTCGTCATCGCCGCCGTCATCGCCGTCATCGCCGTCTTCGCCTTCTTCGCCTTCTTCGGCACTTTCGTCCCCGCTTTCGGACACAGAATCGCCCCGAAGGCCACGGCAAGAGGAGATCAGAGAGTACAGGGTGCCATTGACGAGCACGTCCATGTACGGAGCAATGTTGGTGCCAAGCTCGTTGATGATTGACTCGAGCATGTTCAACATACCCACTTGCTTCCGAGCCGTGATCAAAGCTGTGTCCTCACGCGCAGACGGGGCGCCAAAGATGGCCTCGCGCAGGGTACCCTTCGTCTCGTCTATGACCCGAACGTGTTGCAAGTTTCCGAGCGCAATGTTCATGAACTCACCAACGCTGTCGACATCCAGGTTTCGGATCACAAACAAACGTGTGGCGTGCAGGCCCTGGCGGCCACTTGAAGCGCCCTTCTTGGAGATGGCTCGGCCGTATAGCAACCGAAGCAGAACTGGCATCAACGCAGGCTTGTGCTCGGGGAGGATCCTGTTCTCTTCCTCGCTACTCTGGAGGAACAGGGCAAGCTCATTCTTGAAATTGGCCTCCTCCAGAAGCCGGTCAAGATTGTCCTTGTAACGCGATAGGCCCTCCTGCCGCCAAGCCAATAAGCTCTTGAGAGCCAGCCGTTGAATCTCAATGTCGCCATTGGCCATGAGCTTGAGTAGTGCGTCATAGGCCTTGTCGTTTTGGTACAAAACTTTTGAGTTGGTGAATTGCGAAAAGACGACAATGAGTGCTTTTTTGTCAACGAAGGACCATCCACCGCCCAAGTCGTCCACTTGAGTGCCTGTGGTATGGCTATCGCCGTTGGTCTGCCCGTTCTCGTCGCCTGGTTGTTGGCCCTGGATGTCATCCGCATCCGCCATCTCCTCGTCCTCATCTTGCGTCTGGGCACCATCGAGCCGAGGGCCCTGGTCTTCTGTCCAGGAGAGCAGGTGTGGCACCAGTCTGCGAGATCGCTTCTCTGCAATAGAGGGCAGAGCACCCAAAACTTTGAGAGCCTTGCCGCGCTCGCTGCCAGCGTATGAATCAACACTCTTTTGGCTGTCCTGGAACGACTGTCGCAGTAGTGTGACCGGCTCTTCCATGATCCGCTGTGTCTTCTCGGCCGTGTCCACCATTCTTGTGAATTTGAAACACTCAAAGTCAGTTGGTGGCGGTCTGGATTTCTCCAGCATCCATGATGGTGTGCCGGTGGTCTCCTTTCGGTATGAGGTAACGTTGAGCCAGTCGAAGGCCAGCTGGGCAATCGCTTCCTCGCCGGCTTTGCCAGCCTGTGAGATCTGTCCCATAGCAGTGATGGAGTCTTTCCATACAGGGGCTAGAGGTACATAAAGAGTGCCAAAGAGGAACGCAGGGATCGCTTTCTGCAGCCACGAGCCTTCGGCCACGTGCGGGTACTCCAGAGCGAGCTTGCGCAGATGTGCGGCAATGTCGCGAACATTCTCAGGCAGTGGGGGCAGTTGCTCTGTTTGCAACATATTGGACAGGGTACGATCATGCTCCTTGTGACGGGTCAGATCCGTACCTTCAATTCGCTTCAGAATCTGGAGCGAAACCAGCCGCAAGTCGTGGGAAGAGGCAGAAAGATTGGAAACCAAAGCTTTCACAAACGGGCTTTCTTCCTCCTCGTCGCCGTCTTCCGTTGTGCTGTGATCAGCTGGAGACACATTCTCGAGTGCTTCCTCATATTCTAAGAAATTCTCAAGAAAGGCGGTGCGGCGCGCAAACTGCGGCGCTGCTGCTCTCAGGAGCAAGCGTAGGCCGGGATCCGGCGTGGACGCGAGAGCTTTGGTCATCCGCAAGTAGGCATGAAACCCTCGTGTCACGATGAATACGGTCTCAGCGCTGTTGGCCAGGTGCGGCGCTGTCGGCCGGAGCGCCAGCTTCAGTTTTCGGAGCAGAACCTCGGAGATCCGCGCAGGCGTCGATGGGTGAATGGTCGTCGCATCCAGCACATCGAGGAGGGCAGCATATTTGGTCAGTTTCCAATCGTTCTGGGCGCCAGATCCCTTGCCGTAGGAACCTGGCTCTGGGAAGGGCGTCTTCTCGAGATTCTCAAACTCGCTGACAATCTGGTCCTGCCATGACTGGGGTAACGTGATGGAGTTGAGATTGTGTTTCGCGTTTTTGCCAACTGCAGGAGGAGGCAGCACACCTTCAGCAACCATGTTGGTCAAAACAACACAGAGGACGTCCTCGTTGTTATCCTTGGACCAGTGGTTGACAATGAACCGCTGAAAGTGAGTCCGGAACATGCTGCGGAATCGTGCCGGATTGAGGTCGCCCAGGTAGGCGCAGAAGGGAATGTACCACTGCTCCAGTGGCTCCCGGTCCATGAGATCCATCATCGTCTTTGCGTGCCGGAGCAGAGCGTTGTCTGGTGCTGTACCCCATACAATGCCAGTGCTGACAATTATATGCTTCCAGACCAACGCTGTATTGGTAGGCCAGTGCTCTTTCGCCGAGGCCATGGCCGCGAGGACATCTGTCAGAGTCTGTGTCAAAGGCACCCAGTTACTGATCTTGGCACCTCGTCGCACACCGGCCAGAATGCCCATCAGGCGTATGTAGATCGAGAGCCGGCATGCTTGCTGCTGCTTCGTGTCCTTGACAGTCACTGCCAGCTCTGAAGCAGCTTCTAAAATCTTCTCCACCAAGGGTTCCAAGGCTTTTGGGGACGCATGGTGGACCAAGCTCGTAAGCACGCCGCAGCACAGGTCGCTCCATGGTGTATCTTTGGTGTCGGTCCTCTGCTCTTTGTCGGGGATTGCGCGCACGAGTGCCAAGAATAGCGATGAGCGAAACAGGCTGAGGGTGTCTCCGGAGCCTTTGGCAGCCTCGGCGTACATAGTCATTAAGGCCTGCGTAAAGAGTTGCAGGCTGTTCTTGTACTTGGGCATCGCTCCTGCCGCCTCCGCTTCGTCGAGGACGCGAATCAGGTCATTCCGTGTGTGTTTGACGATCCTGGGCAGTGCGGATTCGCGGTTGGCGGAGGAGGCTGCGGCTTTTCCAATAAGGAAGCTCAGCGATTCGGCTGAAAACCGGGCAATGTGTCCGGGGACACGGTTGAGTGACTTCTTTGTTGTGTGACCTTTGTTTTCTCCCGAAGTCGAGGTAATGTAGGGCCGGCCAAGCAACGGTGCTAGGATATCGTAGGTAGGACGCAAGTCGGGCACGAGGAAGCGTGTGAGGTATTTGAAGAGGAATGCAAGCGCAGCAAATGTCCACTCGATCACGGCGGCGTCAAGGTTGTGGTTCTGCTGGTGGTGGGAGCGCGCAATGCCGGCGCCGCTGTTGTGCTGCACCACGTCGACAAGCAGCTCGAACGAGCGAGTGTGGAAGCCGTTGGACACGAAACGGTTGCCGAGATCGTGCGCAAAAGCCGTAAGGAGGTCGAGGAGCGGCTCGAGGGCGTCGCGCTCGTCGTCTTTCGACTGAACCTCCGCAATCACCCGGGCGAGGGCGTTCATGATGTCCTGCTCATAATGCAGAATCTGCGGCAGACTCGCGCAAAGAGGCGCAACCTCTCGCCGGAAGGCGGTAAAGGGAGCCGTCAAATTGAGGTCTGTCCATTTTTCAAGTCCGTTTCCAAAGTATGATGTAGTCGGGGAATCGTTGCTTTCGTCGTCGAGGTCATGACGCCGTACTTGGCGCAGAGGGTCGAGGGAGTGCAGCTTCTCGATTTTGCTGCTGAAAGATTCCCATCGATGGTTTTTCTGGTTTTGCTGCATCGTCTGCAGCTGTAGTTTGGTCTTCCCGAGCCTTTTCGCTTTCGCAATACGGCCTGACGGCCGGCCCGAAGGCTGGCCTGACGGTCGCCCTAACGGTCTGCTGGACGACATAGTGCGAATGTCGTTGCAAAAGTGAAAGTGGTGAATTGAGATACACCTGAGGCCCGGAGAGGCTCAGAAAACTTTCTTCATCCAGAAAATTTTATGGGCCTCCAAAATTTTTGGGCCGCGATAAGCCGATAAGGATGCTAGAGGTACATCTTCCAAAGGATCCTCCTACTGACACGTGACTGAAACCGACTTCACGCAACTTCCGGAGGTAAACCTATCAGTTGTGAACGACAGAGAGGCAGTCATGGGGATGTTAAAGCATAAAGTGCAGAGATATGCGATTTGTACAGGGGTATTACAAAGTATGCCGGCCCAGAGAGCACAGGCGGAAATAAAAATACAAGATCATACAAAAAACCGTTGTTACAGAGTCATAACCAATCTAGCCCCAACCGCGTAGCTATTCTTCGTCTCAATCCTCGTCGTGTTCGTTTATTGCCCCTCTTGTTTCTTGGCAAACGTTGACCCTGGCGCTGCGCCGTCGTCTTCTTGCTGGCCGTCCTTCTTGGATGGCAATATCACGGCCTCGTCAGCCATCCGGTCCTGGCGATTGCTCTTCGACCCATCCTCCCAAAACTCCACATCGCCGTCTTCGCCGAGCGTGCCCTTCTTAACCAGCTGGCCCCGTTGCTTCATGATTGCCTCTAGATCTGCGTCTTTGCCGAATATGCCTAGATGGTCGCTGATGACGTGCCGATTCCGACACGTCGGGCAGGTGACGAGCACGGAGCCGTAGTGGTAGCCTTGCTTTGAGATAGTGTGAGCCGAGCGAGTCCCGCAGGGCCTGCAAGTCATGGTCAGCTCGTAGTGAGGTGCCAGACCTCGACGGGCCACGGTCTCGTCTTGCTCCTGGTCAAAGGCTTGTTCGCCGGTTTCGTCGACCTCCCTCCTGCCTTGAGGCAACCTCGGTTGTCGGGAGTATCCGCGCGCATACCGGAGGAGGATAGGCGAAGGTGTTGAGATGGAAGTGCGGTGGCTGCGCAGCAGCAGCCGCGATGACGTCGTGGGAAGGGATGAGAACGTTTTTCGTTGCAGGCTCTGGGTGGCTGAGCGGGCAGCCAGCTTGGCCTGTCTGGCCGTGAGGGACCAGGCCGTGCGTGGAATTGCAAAGTTCATTTTGAGAGGGTACTGCCACGCTGTCAGGATGCTGCAAAAACTTTCTTCGCTGGAGCTTTGCGGTGGACGTTTGTTTGTCGTCTATTTTGAATCTTTTTTTGTTTGCTTCAAAAAAACTTAGCGGGGTGCATGTTAAGGCTAGTGTGGCGCAACAGCATCCACGTGACGCCGTTATGTTTCGGGCACCCTGGACCAGGCTGAAAGCTAGCGTCTCGAAGTACAAAGCTCGAAATCCACCGTCTTTAACTTCCTTTAGCTTTTTCACTCCCAGACTCAAACACGCAAACAGCTTTACCCAGCAGATTTTTCGCCGAAAGCACACTATTCAACGGACCAGGATTCACAGGTTCATTTGCGCCATCGCTGCCGTCTTTCCTGCGCAGCCAACTGTATTGGCCCACCAGCTTGCCAAGGAGGGGCTCCGGCTGCCTTGACGCCCTGCAGCTGGAAAGTAGCACCACAATCGGCCGGCACCCACCCGGCGATCGCGATAGCCAACAACCCGTTAAAAGCGGGAGCTGTCCCCGGATTCTATTGTTATTCCAGGATGCAGAAGGGCAAGATTCGTCCGCCCAAGCGGGTTGCCAGGGTCACCGGCGTGGACGACTTCGAGCAGAGCTGGGCTATGATCCAGGGAGCCCTGGGTGACATCCACAGCCAGAATGCTGGGCAGCTGTCTTTCGAGCAACTATATCGAGCTTCATATAAGATTGTTCTCAAAAAACGAGGAGGGGATCTGTACAGGCGGGTCAAGGAGTTCGAAGAGAGGTACTTTGCGGAGCAGGTCATCCCCCACATCTGGACCCTCGTCACCCGGAGTCTGGTTGCTGTGGCCCTGCACAACGTGCCCGGATGCACCGCAAACGAGCGTCGTGCCATGGGTGAGCAGTTTCTTCGGGGCATCAAAGACTCGTGGAAGCGCCACAACACGGCCATGAATATGGTAGCCGACGTGTTGATGTACCTCGACCGTGGATACGCCCAGGATGCGACTCAGCCGACGATCTACACCACCACCATCGGCCTTTTTCGAGATCACATATTACGAGCACCACTCCCCGACACCATCTGGTCAGAAGACGATGATTCTGGCCTGGTCGCGGCAGCTGGGGGCGGCAGCAATGGCCCTGCCGGCATTGACGGCGGCGGCCACCCCACCATCTTCAGCATCCTCAACGCTGTAATCCTCGACCAGATCAACATGGACCGAGACGGTGACATTGTTGACCGCAACCTACTGCGCAACTGCATCTCCATGCTGGAATCTCTATACGAAACCGATGAAGAGATTGAGGACGAAAAGCTGTACCTGACGTCCTTCGAGGATCACTTCCTTCACGCTACAGAGCTGTTCTACCGCGGCGAGGCTGAGCGCCTTCTGCAAGATGGCGACGCTCGCGCCTGGCTGCGCCAAGCAAGGCGGCGCTTGAAGGAGGAACAGCAACGTTGTGGACACACCGTGTCGCAACTCAGCAAGACCAAGACAGCACGGGTTGTTGAGAAGGAGCTCATCTCCAACCATCTGGAGGAGTTTATAGCCATGGATGGTAGCGGCCTCAAGTCTATGCTTGACAATGACCGTGTCGATGATCTGACGATTCTCTACGAACTTGTCTGCCGTGTGGAGTCAAAGCGAAACGTCCTTAAACAAGGCTTGCAGTCTCGCATTGTCGACCTTGGCCTGGAGATCGAGAAGACACTGAAGGAAACAGACTTTTCTGCAGCTCCTGCTGCAGAAACAGGGGACGTAAAGACAGAACCCGGGGCAGGATCAGGGACAACACAACCAAAGACATTGCCGCCTTTGTCTGCATCAGCACAGCAAACGGCTGCAGCTATCAAGTGGGTCACTGATATCCTGGAGCTCAAGGACAAGTTCGACCGTTTCTGGGTCGTGTGCTTTGGCCGCGACAGGTCCTTGCAGTCAGCAATGACGAGCAGTTTTAGAGAACTGTTCCGTCTTTGCACGCGCAGTGCCGAGTATGTTTCGCTGTTCATTGACGATAACTTCAAGCGTGGCCTGCGCGGCAAGAGCGACATCGAGGTCGATGCAGCGCTCGACAAGGCAACTACCATGATCCAACACGTCACAGAGAAAGACTTGTTGGAGCGCTACTACCAGAAGCACCTGGCTCGGCGGCTGCTCCACAATAAGAGTGAAAACACCGAGGCCGAGAAGCTGATGATATCCCGCATGCAAGCCGAGCTGGGCAAAACGTTCACATCCAAGTTCGAGGGCATGTTCAAGGACATGGGCACATCAGAAGAGCTCACAAGGTCCTACGCTGGATATGCCCGCGAAAACCTAGCCGATGGTGGCAAAAACGGTCAGGCCCGCATCGACCTCTCTGTCAATGTGTTGACTAGCAACAACTGGCCGCCAGAGGTTATGGGCCGCACGTCCCAACTCGAGGACAGTCTGCCGAATGCACCCGCCAAGTGCAACTACCCGCCAGAGATCGAACGCCTGCAGAGCAGCTTCCTCACTTTCTACCTACACAACCGCAGTGGCCGTGTTCTGTCGTGGGTAGGCTCTGCTGGAAGCGCCGACATCAAATGCGTCTTCCCCAAAATCCCCGGCCACGATAAGGGGCCGCTGAGCAGGGAACGCCGGTACGAGCTCAACGCGCCAACCCACGGCATGATTGTCCTCATGCTTTTCAACGACTTGCAGGAGGGCGAACAGCTCAGCTTTGAAGAGATCCAAGGTCGCACCAATATTCCCCAATCAGACCTTACACGAGCGCTGGCATCACTGTCGATCCCGCCCAAATGCCGCGTGCTGTTGAAGGACCCGATGACCAAGTCTATCAAGACAAGCGACAAGTTTTCATTCAACGCACAGTTCACCAGCAAGGTCCTCAAGATCAAGGTACCGGTTATCAACTCGTTGTCCAAGGTTGAGGGCGAGGAAGAGCGCAAGGCCACAGAGGAGAAGAACAACCAGACTCGTTCTCACACGGTCGATGCCGCAATCGTTCGCATCATGAAGTATGTTTTCTTCTTCTTTTCGTCGACACATTATTTTTTATATCGACTTTAGCTAACACATTGTAGGCAACGAAAGGAGCTCACGCACTCAGCTCTCATCACGGAAGTCATTACACAGCTGGCCAGCCTCTTCAGACCCGAAGTTGCTATGGTCAAGAAGCGGATCGAGGATCTCATCACACGTGAATACCTCGAACGAATCGAAGACTCTGAGCCGCCAGCATACCGGTATTGTGCATAATCAAACGGTACTTCGATATTGGATCCGGTATCCTCTTGGTTATGACAGTTGTAATAAGAATGGTTTTTGTGTTGTCTAGATATGGGAACTTGAGCCAGGTCATCATGTGTGTGGATATGAATGTAGACTACGAGACCAGCCGAACTACCTATTGGGCGGCGGGCGGTGGAGTTTTTCTTGTACCATCATGGTGATTCTTCCTACAGAGAGAGATGAAACCGATGTTACGCACGCATGTCCAAGGCTTTGGTCAGGGGAGTTATTTATTCTTTTTCACGTTATTTGTTAATACAGCCCTGTATAGCACTCATCAGCACGCGTTAGAACAATATTTTCCCGCCAAACTTTCAATGGAATAAGAAATTGAATGTGACGATACCCGTGAATACCAATTCAGAAACTGGGGGGAGGAACAGTTACACAGCAATACATTTCTTCCAAAGATTAGCATAGGAGAGGGTTCATTTATGCTTTATTGTTGGCAGAAACCGTCAAATCTGATCATTCTTTGTTCTTGACAGATTTCTGGCATAAATGCAAGTCAAGTGAATGTTTTTTGAACAACTTTTTTTTGAGCACCTTTAAAGACATTCTTTTTATTTTAACTTTTTTACTAACCGTCCGTCTCATTGGCAATAGTCTCGCATGCGATTACACGAACTGCAAAATTACCGGTCCTATTTCGATTCGGTATTGCAATCCTCACAATTAGTCGTGATAAAAAAAAAACCGCTTCAACCTTGTTGGATCATGGAGAGAAAACTGCGGCCAGATCACAAATAGAAGGATTTTTTGACACTTTCATTTTTTCCTACCTGTGGATTGTGCCATTCATGATTATCTTTGCTTCTTATACTCTGCATTATGAATGTTTTAACATTTTACGCGTTTGCATTTAAGTACGGAGAAACCTGTACCGACGGAGGACCTTGTTTTGCCCCCCTCCCCTTTACAATTCCTTCCGCGTTCTAGAAGAAGATAATCGTAAACCCCCCCCCTCTCCTAGCTTGTTCAGACAATACTTATCAACAAAAATGGTGCACTGGACCTCATAGTAATTGGTCAACCAGATTGCAAAAAAAAAAAAAAAAAAGGATCCGATTATTTCAAAGTTCTTCTAGAATAATCAGGAGTGCTGCCGCAATTCCTTCGGTGCCACATAATGCAATATCGCGAGAGAGGACTCGAAGATCTTCACCAGGTACTACGTTTGGCCTTCCTTTCCGTCGTCCAAATTTCTTGTTTCTGATCCATGTCAGTGCAGCAGATGAAGCTTTTTCCCCGCATTCCTTCTGCATGGAGAAAAGCTTCGTGTTCGTGGCTGAGACTAAGCAGCAAACCCTGAACGGCACACTTTACTACATCAGTACTTAGTGTTTCATGATCCTTGGCACAAGGGCTGCTGCCTTATCAGTGCATCCGAACTAATGAACAAAGTGTCTAGAAAGCAGGATAGAAAAGTCCAAGTCTGGAAAGAGTGAAGAGGAGAACCTGGTTGAAGTGTATGCCTCTCTGAGGCACATTCAAAACCAAATCAAGTTTCTACGTGTTTTCCACTCCCACTCCCACCCTACGAGGCACTTCAGCGAGTGTGAAAGTTCACAAGTCATGGTATTGCCATATTGGTTACTGAGAGCATTTATTGGATGGGTTCATGTTGGAGCTCTACAAAATTAACGAGACAACGGCAAACCAAGTTTTGTGAATAGAAGCCAGAACGGTATTTTATAACCTCAGAACTTCTGCGGACCACCAATGAAGTATTTAAAGGTGTCTCAAGTCCAAATTAAGTCTCTCTTATTCTCGTTTTCTTTTTCTTTTTCTTCTTCAGCCTACCACCGCTTTTTCAATACACACACCAACACTTTAGCACGCTTCCTCTCTGTATCACAATGGTTTACAAGCAGCTGTCCCTGGTTTCCATCATGGGCGCCTTGTCTGTCTCTTCTGTGCAGGCATGTCTCCAAATTGAAGGCAACACAGCCAGTGGGATGGACCTTGCCGGACATATTATCGCTATGGACTCTGGAGTTCAGACTTGTTCTGGGGATATCAAGGAGGGCGATAAAAATCTTGGCAAGTTTTTTTATTTGTTCTGTCCATTCTCTTCTTCTTGCGTGCCTCTGTTCTTGTTTTCCTTTTTATTCTTACTGTAATAAATTCAAAATTTCTCTCTTTTTCACTTCTAACAGACAGACTGCATTGCCGGTTACTCTCTCAACTACGACTACACCGACAACGCCGTGGAAGGACCACTGCCCATCACTTATTGCAACCCCCATAACTGGTAAGCAATTCCAATCCCCAACACTACAAAAAAGGCCATCTAACATTCCAACTACGGTATCGACCTTCCTCTCGACTGTGTAGAGAACAATGCTTGTTGCGGAGGTGCCATTCCCTGCACCTGTTACAAGTGCCAAATCAAGTATGAAGGGTTCAATCTCGACCAGGGATCGGAAGGGATGTGGTAAAGGCGAAAGGGGGAGAACAAGATGAAGGGAAAACACAAAGTACAATAGCAATATCACCTTAGTACAATGTCACACACTTGCGTGTCACCCAAGCTCGTATCTTTTTGCTCTCTTTTGGTACCCGTTCTCGAGGTTTGTCGATGGATGTAAGTCGACCTCTTAGACGGGAAAGATGGGATGTGATTGGCCAGTTGGAAAAGCTTCGGTAAAATTTCCAAGAAGCGGCTCCTGAATGCAAAGGCTACTGCACAGACGTGCAGAACATAATGGATTGTGTATTTATCATACCAAATCCGTTGTGATACTTGATTGACCGTATAGTGATGGCAAGTCTATAGTTGGAAGCTTAAAGCAGAGCATTATGGTTTGGAGACAGACGAACGGAGTAAGTACCTTTGTACTTGGAGTTGGAAAGATCACACGTGACTCGCCAGAACGGATCGGAGTGGCTTTAGTCCGACTAGCCCTCGATCACGTGGATATCCCTCAGACTTGCAAAATTGCCCATATTAGTCTAGCGTTTCTTTTGAATTTCCCACGGTTTGCTAGGGCTCCACCCCACGAAGAAATTTTGGTGGGAAAGACTCAGCCAAGGCCGAAATTTGCAGGGCCAGCCAAAATAGTTTGGTGTGAAATTTTGACGGCTTCTTTTTTTCCCTCCTCCCCTCTTGTATCGCCAACATTTTCGCCCATCGCCCAATCCCCCCGGAGTCGCCATATTTAGGTACGTTTTTTTATCAGAAGAAAGAGAGGAGCTTGGAGAATTGAATTTTGATTCCATTCTGTTTTTTCTCCTCGATTGGCAGGACATTTTGTGTTCCCAATTGTATGCGTCTGCAAAAAATACTCACAAATTTTTTTCACGTCACAGAATCGACACCGACAACATCCTTCGAAATGGCCTCCCGTCCGACAGTCACCATCCACGGCGCTGATGGCAAGCCCAGCAGCGCCTCGCACCCGATCCCGGCCGTGTTCCTGAGCCCCATCCGCCCCGACATTGTCCAGCAGGTGCACACCGGCATGGCCAAGAACAAGCGCCAGCCGTACGCCGTCAGCGAGAAGGCCGGTCACCAGACCTCTGCCGAGTCGTGGGGTACTGGTCGTGCTGTTGCCCGTATTCCCCGTGTCTCTGGTAGCGGTACTCACCGTGCTGGTCAGGCTGCTTTCGGTAACATGTGCCGTTCCGGTCGCATGTTCGCTCCCACCAAGATCTGGCGCAAATGGCACATCAAGGTGAACCAGGGCCAGAAGCGTTTCGCTACTGCATCTGCCGTCGCCGCCACTGCCGTCGCTCCCCTGCTGCTGGCTCGCGGCCACAAGATCTCTTCGATTCCCGAGGTTCCCCTGGTTGTCGACTCGGCTGCCTTCACTGCTGCCACCAAGACCGCTGGCGCCGTTTCGCTGCTGGAGAAGGTCGGTGCCGGCCCTGAGCTGAGCAAGGTCAAGAACAGCAAGAAGCTGCGTGCTGGCAAGGGCAAGCTCCGTGGCCGTCGCTACCGCCAGCGCCGTGGTCCCCTGGTCATCTACGACCCCGAGACCGACGGCAAGGAGCTGGTCCGCGGTTTCCGCAACATTGCCGGTGTCGAGACCACCTCGGTGTACGCCCTGAACCTGCTGCAGCTGGCTCCTGGCGGTCACCTGGGCCGCTTCGTCATCTGGACCTCGGCTGCTTTCTCTGCCCTCGACAAGATCTACGGCTCGACCACTGAGCCGTCTGCTCTCAAGAAGGACTTCCTGCTGCCGTCCAACGTTGTCGCCAACGCCGACCTGACCCGCCTGATCAACAGCTCTGAAATCCAGAGCGTGCTGAACGCCCCCAAGGGTGGTGCCCGCACCAAGCGCAGCGCTGTGCTCAAGAAGAACCCGCTCAAGAACAAGCAGGTCCTGCTGCGGTTGAACCCGTACGCCGCCACCTTCATCAAGGACAAGGTTGGCCAGCAGAAGCTGAGCGACGACAAGCCGGTCCGCGTGCCCACCAAGTTCACTACTCTGCTGCACGAGATCTAAGTTTGTTTATCCGCACATTCTGCGTGAACAAACAAAAAGAACTTGGTACGAGTTTCTCGCCGGTGAGGTCAGGGAAACTCGAGAGAGGAGTGATGTTGGGATTTTCTGCATTAGAATTTTGCAAGAGGAGGAAGGAAAGAAAAAAACTATGGGGGAAGCGGTTTTATCTCGGATGGATATATCTACTGTTAAAGGTGTACGTCGGAACTTGCACGCACTGCCTGTGAAAGTGCGGGCTTGAAACGAAAACAAAACAAATAGGGTCAGCGCTCTATATAAATACCAAAAAATGGGAAACTATTTATACACCATATATGTTCCATTGCGAGGGGGGACAGTGAAAGGGCTTGATGACCCCAATATTTCCATCGAAGTATGTGAAGAGAGGTAGGTTATGACTGAAGAAGGAAGGTGTGTGTTGATCGGCCGAACGTTCTGATGTAACGACTAGTCAAAGCAGGACGGGCTAGGCAGAACAACCCACGGCCTTGTCCCCTCCCCCCATGCCGGCTGACCACACCTCTTCCAGACTCCCCGTATCATTATCAAGGGCTCCAGACCCTTGGCACATTTTTACATGTCTTGTAAGAAAGAGCGCGTTGTAATAATGTCTGACCGGTATAAAAGGAGGCCGAGTCCATGCCACCCACACGATCCCATCCCGCACCCTCTCCCACACCTCCTTTATTTTTGTTTGTTTGTTCCCCCTTGGGATTTTTTTTGTGATTGTTTGAAAGCCGTGCCAATCCACATCAAACCAATTGACCCCGACAATATGCCCTGGCATATCAAGGAACGTTTGCAAAGCTACATTGGACCTTGGGACCCTGTTTCCCATGGTATCAAGAGTGGGTGATCAAGCTCCCACTTTATGACGAGATGCTTACGATTCGCAGCATTCTTTGCCAGCACTGAAGCAGCCGTCAGTGCCCATGGGTTCCGTGCTCTTTTTGACTTTCACGGTCTGCAAGACGCCGAGTTCTACCAGTGGTTCAAGACATTGAGTGCGTTTTACATACCCCGGAGCCTTGTATATGTAAAAGTCTAACTCCCCAAAGACGAGCATTTCTTGCGCTTCGAGGCAGCTTCGGCCGTGCCCGACCTCGTTCCCCGAGCTAGTGGCGTCGTCCTCGAGCTCGGCCCCGGCCTGGGCAACCAGATCCCCCGCTTCGACCGGTCACAAGTGACCCGCATCGTCGGCATCGAGAGCAATCCTTACTTTGTCGCCGAAATTGCCGAAAAGATCAAGGAGCGGGGGCTCGAGGATGTGTACGAGCTGATCACGGGCGATGTCGACGACGTCGGTCTGTTGGAACGTCATGGCATCGTGGGCGGCAGTGTCGACACGGTTGTGAGCATCCAGGTGCTGTGCTCGGTGCCGGACGCAGCGGCGACGGCAAAGACGCTGTACCGGCTGTTGAAGCCGGGGGGACGACTGATTTTCTGGGAGCACCACCAGAGCACCGACTGGGTGACGTCAATTGTTCAATGTGGGTGGACTGCTTTTCTTCTCATCCCCCATCACTCCCTTTTTTCAACCCTCTTCTCCCTCCTCTCTGACCGTGTAGACATCTGGAACCCGCTGTGGTGCCGCCTCGTTGGAGGATGCAAGTTGACGCAGGACCTTCGCTCGGTCGTACTGTCGGCTGGCCCTTGGGAGAACCCCGAGGGTATCGAGGGTGATGCGCAGCCGTGGAGTCTGCTGCCGCATGCGTGGGGAGAGCTGCGCAAGTCAAAGGGAGAGTGATAAGATGTCCAGGGGTGATACTGTGCGACAATGTTTCTTAATCGTTGCTCCTTTTTTGTACACGTCGTTCCTTCCCATTTCCAGGGGCCGTTGCCATCCGGTATATTTAAATATGAAATAAAGCAGTCTGCTGAAAGCCCTCTTCTTATTGCATGCCGTGGAACATTTTGTCCCATTCAGCCCTTCTCTTCTTCGTCATTTCGACCCCGAATGATGGCATCAGGTGGTGCTCCTCATCCCACACCCCGACCACCGTTAACCCTTACGGATTAAAATGTTAAATACCACACACCGACATAACGAGCATAACGGCCAACACTTATTACTGGAAAATCGAACCCGTCAATGTACTGATATAAATACGCAAAGAAGAAAAAAACACAAAGCTCTCGTTACAAATGTCTGATAAAAACATGGGCAAATGATCATAAGAAAACATCGGCACAACGCAACTCAACCTAATTCCCCACGAAAAATATCCAATCCCTTTCCCGTGTGCTGCTCCCCCCTTCTCCCTTCTAATGCAATCCGCGCTTATCGGGGGCCTGTTTGCCACACATCCCTCTTTCTCTCTTATTTCCCTTTGCCCCCCCCCTCTTGCTTCTTCAAAACAATGTCGCCATCTTCCCTCATCCACCATTTTGCCATTCTAGTGGACATCGCCATGGCTTGGCCCTTATGTTTTTTTGCCTCTCGAGTTGTAGAAACGGTGTGTGAAGGCTACCCAAATTCGTCCAGACTCCCGTTTCTAGTGTCGAACACCATTCCGGTCAGATATCTAGCAGCCGAGCCACGTGCCCAGGTTGCCCATCTCGCCGGCCTCCTGGGCCGCTGCAACCTCGGCCATGATGACTGGCTCGTTGTTCAGGAGCTCCTCGAGGTCCTCGGCCTTCTTGATCTTCCAGAACTTCTGGATGCCCGCTGCCAGACGCTTCGAGCACAGAATCACATTCTCGTCCGACTCGGCCGCGAAGCACAGCCGGAAGTAGGCCCAGCCGTACGCCTTGCGGATCTCCTCCGTAGCGCTGAACATGGTGCCCGGGCTCGCCAGAACCAGGTTCGGCTTGCTGCACAGGTGCATCATCATGGCCAGCGAGAAGGTCGGGCCGTCGAAAACGGCGCCCTCCTCGTTGTTGGGGCGCTTGGCGAACCACAGAGGATGCTGCTCAAAGTGGATGCGGATCCAGACAAACATGCCGCCGCGCGGCCAGTTAAACGAGAACAGCTTCGTCTTGGTGATGACACCCCAGTCGGCATCAGACGACCGCACGGGAGTGCCCTGCTTGAGCTGGAAGGAGCCCTCGTCGAGGATCGTGCACATCTGGCCCATGCGGCGCTCGTACTCGCCCCGAAGACCCTCGAGCCAGCGCACCCAGCCGGCCGTCTGCCAGCCGTCAAACTGGCCGGCGCTCTTCTTGTTCTTCTTGGAGGCATAGGTTAATTGGCCAAGCTGGGCCAGGCGGCTGGTCGGCTGGTCCTTGCTGTCGGTGGAATCCGCAGTGGGGAGAGGTCCCGAGAGCAGCTCGGCAATGAGCGACTGCACAAAGCCTGACGGCTGCTGCGTGCTAGTCTCGGTGATACGGGTGAAGCGCTCAATGAGCGCGGGTTGGGCGGTGATCCATCCCAGACGGCAGCCGGGAGCCACCGTCTTGGAGAATGTGTCGAGACGGACAACACGGCCATCGGTATCAAAGCTCAGGAACGACGGCACCAGCGAGTCGAGAAAGTCGTAACCAGACGAGCGCACAGGCGGGTCAACGTCCAGGGCGGTCTGTGTGGGCCGCGGTTGGTTGCGCGAGGCAGCCTCGTCGTATGCAGCCGAAGGGAACTGCAGGTACCAGTACGGGTCGTCCTCGATAATGATCACGTCGTACTTGCTGCAGACGGCGTAGATTTCCTTGCGGCGCTTGACGCCGAGCACAATGCCGGTGGGGTTGTGGCCCATGGTGACAGTGTACATGAGGTGCGGTCGGAGACCCTTGCTGGGGTCCCAGTTGGCGAGCACATCGTCCAGACTGCCAGGACCGTATGGGACCATACCAGCCTCATCGGCCTCGACGGGGACTGGCTGGACACCGCGGGGTGCACCCTGGCTCAGGACGTTGCCGTACACAAAGTTCTCGCACAGCAGACCAGGGCGCTGGGTGACGTCGTTGAGGGCGGGGCTCCAGTTGTTGACAAACAGTTCCAGGGTCTTGGAGAAACCGTCAGTGGAGCCGACGGTCAGGATGACCTCGGGGCCGCCCTTGTAAGGCACGTTGGGGTGCAGGTGATCACGAGTGAACTCGCGGATGAAAGCAAACAGCGGTGGGTAACCCTCGGCTGTGCCGTACTGCAGGGCGGTGGCGAGATCGATCTTCTTGTCCGGCGTGGCAGACAGCTTGGCCGACTTGGGGACAACCAGGTGCTCCGGGGCCTGCCGATCAGCCGGCGCCGATGCTGCTGATGAAGAAGACTTCACTTTGAGGCTGGCCATCTGGCTGGTGACACCCTCAGCCGACTCGGCGGCCGAAGGAGTCCAGCGCTCAGGCTTGGCGATCTGGGCCTCCAGGGTGTCATAAGGGAAGAACTGGACATTGGGCAGGCCTTGTGATGTCAGAGTGCTGCCTATTAAGTATCAAAGCAATGCAAAAAAAAAGGCAAGTACTAACCACCAGCCAGGTTGCCGATGCCTGGAATCTGGAAGAACTTGTAGTACTCCTTCATCTTGCTGGGAACACGCTGCTTGGTGGTCTCGGCATAGAGATGGGAGAGATCCTTCGGCGCGGGCTTCTCAAAGACTGCCGAGGCGGCCGCCGAGGCCGGGGCCGACTCGTACGGCGGCGGCGATGCCATGGTGTCGCTGCAAGTAGAGCCGACAAGGGAGTCAACGGAGGAGTCCATGATGGTGGGGGCGAGGCAGGGAGCCGGTGATGCGGTTGCGTGGTTGCGTTGTGTTGTGTGATTACTTGGTTGTGAGAAGAGCTGATAAGAACTCTGGGGCGAGTTGATATTAGAAATCAACAAAACGGTGAAACGGGCCTGGGAAAAAAACAGAGAATGGTCCAGCAAGCCGACGGCCACGCAATCCCAAGAGCAAAGAGATGGAAAAAAGGGCAGAAACTAAGAAATGGAAGACGGCCCAGACCCGAAATCTAATCAAATCCGGAGGTGTGGAATGAACTCCAGGTTCCGAAACAGAGGGAGCGAGCGAGAGAGGAAGAAAGAGAAAAGCAAGGTTCAAAAGGCTAGGCCGGGGCGTCTACAGCCAAAACTGCGCCCTACGGCTGACAGATTTGACTCCCGCTGTACTTGCTATGCTGGGGCCTTTTTTTTTAATCATTAACACCAGAAACGGACCCGTACCACGGAGATAGAATGTGGCAGTTGACAAAGCACGGCAGCAGCAGCAGCAGGCAGGAGGCGAGCGCTCGTAAACGTAAAACCCACTCATAGACACCAAAAAGCGCCCCCTGATAACGACAGGCGGCGGCCAAACGACGGAATGGCGCGGCTGGGCCAATAGGGAGCATGGCCTGGCCGGGGTTGTGGCGGACCCACCCACACTTTTGTGGGCTCGAGTGTCGCCTTCCCTTTCCTTCTTGGGGCTCTTTTTGGCTCGATTGTAAAGACCGATCCATACTGGAGCGTGCGGTGTAAGCTATCGCGGGCAGTCGCTATCTACTGCCAATGGTTTGGCCCTGGAGTTTCCCGAGCCCAAGCGCGGATCGGGCGATGGATACTGCAGGCCGGTGCCGGTCTTGCTTTATGCCTTGCCGTGCCTTTTTTTTTGCATGGTTTTTCAAGATTCGTTTACAATCTTACGGCTGTCTTCAGGGTATTTCTATCCAAAACCTCTAAACCCAAACCCAGATTCTATCTAATATATCTAATGTCTAACATCTACGTGTACAAATATAAAAGGCCCATATCTCTAGTCTTGAATGTCGTAAATCCCATGTTACATGTCGTATTCCCCGTCGCGCCCAATAAAGCCTGTCCGCTTCCCCCAATTTCGTGGGGCAACCCAGAATGTCACCGGTGGTCTGCCTGGCTTCTTTTCAAGCTGTCTTCTCGGCCTTGTCAGGCTCGAAAACATAGCCCAGCTCTTTGAGAGTCGTCGCCTTCCGGCCCGTGTCCTCAAACGTGCCGCGGGCATCTGCCGAGATCTTGCGTTCCCACATTAACTCGGCATCCCAGTACGGCGGCTCCTTCCCAGATGCTTCGGCCTTCTTGTCGGCCTCTGCCAACTGGTCGTGCGTATCGTTGATAAAGTCACCCTCTGCGCCGAGAGGCCACACGTGGAATGCAGACCCGCGCTCCTTCTCTTCGTCCTTCTCCCACTTGTGCATCTCTTCTGGAGACGGCAGAGCCAGAGAATTGGCCCACACGCGCGCCACGAGAGCGCTCTGCGTCTCAGCCAGCGGGAACGGCACGACCTTGATCGGCAGACCGATAAATGCCACCGTTGGGTGGTCAATCAGGAACAGGTCCTTGTAAAGACCAAATATGCGGCGGCCATCCGTCAGCAGAGAGTCGAGGCTGTCTGGCGACCCATTGTCACCTTTATCTTCTCCATCTGCCTTGCCCACGTTGGCCACCTTGATGTAGTGCTTCTCGCGTTCCAAGAATGGCAGACTGAACAAGAACCCAGTGCAGAACACGACAGCGTCCAGGTCCTTGATCGTCCGGCCGTCGACCAGCTTGACACCCCGCTTCTCTGGCAAGAACTCCTTGATCTCGAGAATCTCTTCGCACTCCTTGATGCGGTCCAGGTACTGCGGTGGCGTTGGCTGGCGCACCGACAGGTATAGCGGGGTTCGGCAGGTGCTGTTGATCTGCAGGGCAATATCCACACCCGATGCCGAGTTGCCGACCACAATGACCTTTTTGTTTTCAAACGACTTTGGGTTGCGGTAGCGCTTGGAGTGCATCAGGACGCCAGGGTGGGCAGCGTCAAACTCGCGAATGCCGGGAATGTCTGGCACAAAGATCGTGTCGTAGTGGCCCGAGGCGACGATGAGCGCATCAAACGTCTCGGTGCCCGTGGTCTGGTCGCGTGTGTCGGTCACCTTGACCTCCCAAGTGTCTTTGCTTTGCTCTCCTCTCCGCAGCTGCACATTCTCCACCTTGGTGCTGAACTTGATCAGGCTGCGGATGTCCTGGGCGTATTTCACCAGGTACTCCTGCACGAGCTGCCGCCGCGGGAAGATGGTAAGGGGGCCTTCCTTCTTTTCGCGGGCGCCGTCACGGTCGTAGAGGGAGGGGAAGGGCAGGTCGGAGTAGCCCATGATCGTGTGAGGGATGTTTGTGAACATGAAGTCGTACATGGGCGTGGGGAACACCGGCGCAGTGTCCTTGCCGTCGCCAGGAGTCGGCTTGATCGGCGGGTCGGGAGGACAGAACGGGCTCTCCTGCGGGATATGATCCTTGGGCGTCGGCTCCAGGCTGTGGTTCCAAACGCCACCAACCTCAGACTTCTGCTCGTAGACGACGATGCGATCGAAGACGCCCTGTGCCTTGATGTACTTAGCCGCAGCCAGGCCGCACGGCCCGCCGCCAATGATGGCCACGCTGCGGACAGCAAACTTGGGTGCGGCCATTGTATCGAAAGTGAGGAGAGGTTGTCTTTGTCCTGTCTTCTATTTTCTCGCTGCGTGTGGATCAACCGAGAACGAGCCGAGAATTGCAGGCCGTTGGAGGGGCAAACGGGCAGGCGGGTGGACGACAGATCGAGGCTTGAGAAGCAAGATAGAGTGTGGAGACTGCAAGAATAAAACAATCGAGCAAATAAGTCGGTTGCTGCCAGTTACCGTCATGCCCGACCCTCCAGCATGTTAGAAAAAGAAATTGACGAGAAAAAGGGCATCTTACGACGAGGTCGCAGCGGCGAGGGCCTGCTCTTTAGTACAGTGGAAAAAATGCTGGGCCGATTGCGATGATGTGATTCCGGGCGCCCAACGGAGATGGTGGGTCATCCCTTCTGCCGTGTCGGGATGTTCACCGCCTTCTGCTTTCGGTCTAGCAGCCTTCACTGACTCTTGGGAGCTCTCTTGGTGGATCGCGAACCGCAGAGCTACAGTGTACAGTGGGCCAGCCAGTAAGGTTTGAGGAGCCTTGAATTTGATGATTGCATGCAAACACAAAAAACGGTCACGGTCGCAAGTCGCAACGGTCTCACCCCAACTGACGGCGCATCCCTAGCCCAGTCGCCACGGAAAACCGCGACGCTTACAATACTACACGACAGACGAATACCACTAAATCTCAGCTGTCCGAGCTGCCTCCAGACGATGCGGCGCGTCGACAACTTCGCCTAAACCGTGTTCTTACCTCTCATCTCCCCCCTTTCGGCCTCCCGCACAAGACACGACAGCCAGCGCCAGCCATGGCGACCAATGGCGGCGAAAGCAACGGCACCGATGCCGTGCTGCCATCGACAGAGGCCCAGGTGCTGCCGGCATCCCTTGCCGAGACAGCTACGATCACCCCCATCGCCCAGCTCACACCAGCCTTGCCGGACCAGTCTTCACGCGCCGTGCGCGGGGAGGTCACGATTTTTTGGCCCTACAACTCGGTAAAACGCACGCTTGCCTTCCTGCTCGCCGAATCCGACACCCGCCTGCGCCGCTCTAAGGGCCAGATCCGCGTCGAACTGCATGGGTCCTGCGCCACTGCCGTGTCCGAGACGGGGCTGGGCGGCGGCGATGAGATTGTGCTTGGCCTCGACGGCGCAGCATGGACGACAGACGAGTCGGCACTACGCACACCAGGAACACGAGTAGAGTGGCAGCTGGAATACCGGGGGAAGCTCATGCTCGACGCCAAGGTCGGCGAGTCGCAAGACCCGCACACGATCCGCGTTGAGGCGAATGTTGCGCTCGAGGACGAGGAGGAACCGGCCGAAGACAACCACAACGATACCCCCGTGGAAACAAGCATTTCTACCCCCGGACTTGCACCACGTTCAGTACTTCCGTCGTCACCAGCGTCGCAATTTGTCAGCAAGACATATCCGGAAGAGTACGCATCGCCAGCGTTTATCAAACGGGCACGCATCTCCTTCGGGTCGCTGTTTGAACCGGGCTTTGACATTTTCGAGGACGATGGCGGGATTCGGGGCCGGGGTCGTAAGCGGACGCGCTTTGGACGAGCCAGCAATGCTTGGCGCTACAGCAGTCAGTCTGTCAGCCCAGAGCCTCAGAAGCGGCAGGCGGAGGACGACGACGGCGGGGAAGACGCCGAAACCCGCGAAAGTGGCGACAAGGACGGCAACGACGCGTCCGTGGCTACACCCAAGGCTGCTACTGCCTCCACTCCTCTTGCAAGGCCACCTATGACAGATATGGCTTGCCAGACGGTTGAAGTTATCCCAGACAAGCCAGCCATGCCGACAGAAGAGAAGACACAGGCAGGGGCGCAGACAGACCTCCAGACCCAGCCTTCCTCCCCGCCAGTGCCTCCATTTGCTACGCCTACCCCTGCACCTAGACAGAAACAGGGTCCCCCTCCGCCTGCGCAGCGACAGCATACTCCTCCATCACAGGCAGCGCCCGCAGCGCCCGAAAAGATTACCTCTCCTAAGCAGCCGAGCAACATCTTCTCGTCCGCGCTCTTTGGCTCCGCGAGCCCATCCACGACCACTGCACCAAACAACCCGTTCGCAGTCCCAGCTTTCTCGACCACGACGCCAGGCGCGGACGCCATGGGCTTTGTCCCCGACGACTCCCTGTTTAACGACCAGGTTCGCTTCACCTTTGGACATCACGGCGCCAGTCATGACGCCCACCACCCAGCTCATGACGACCAACATCATGCCTTTGGCCATCCACCTCCACCGCACGAAACCCCGCATGAGACGGATCAGCACCCATTTGACTCTCCTTACCATTACCCAGAACCTCCCTCGCAGCATCATCATGACCCTGTGCCTCCCCCCCCAGCACCCCACGATGCAGCAGCTGTTGCAGATGCACACACTCTGCTGCACGCCACCAATTACGGATTGCACATGCCAGTCACCCACGGAGAACATGCCCAAGCCGACCCGTCACATGGCGGCCACCATCCAGACCAGATGACGGTGTGGCCGATTGGTTCCGAGACTTTGGATGCTGGCCACGCTACAGGCCACATTGAAGCAGACGCCGCCGTCACCGCAGCTGCAGCGGCGGCGATCTCAGCTGTCCATGGCCATTCTGCGGTTGATGATGGCGTGTTCGAAGAGCAACCTCGGACCGATCTTCCAGATGAAGCCGACACATACGGCTACAACGACAGGCGCTACCAGAACGAAGAAGAGGAGGAAATCGTGGCCATGGAAGAAGGCGAGCCGGCATCCAGCCCGCCAATGGAGGTGGTGTCAGCAGATGAGGCCGAGGAGGAAGAAGATGAGGTTGATGACGGCCACGAGGAAGCAGAGGGCAGCGAAGATGGTGATGGCGAGGACGACGACGAGCTTGAGGATCGCGAAGCCAGGAGAGAACTGATCGAAGACGAGGCCGAAGAAGTGGCTGAGGACGAAGACGCCAGCGATGCCGGAGACGACTACGATATGAGAAATTATGAAGACGTGGATGACGACATGGAAGGAAATGCGACCCCAGAAGCGATGCGGCCTGGTGCAGTTGCCTTTGGCGATGAAGAGGAAGATGATGACGAGGAGGAAGATGAGGATGAAGAAGGGTACGACGAAGAGGACCGGTTGGCGGATCAGAATGGTGAGCGCGCCGAGGAAGGAGAAGGGGACGACGACAACGAGGAATTTTCAGACGAGGATGCAGAGGCAGAGGACGACGGGGAGAATTCTTACCTCTACGCACGACCGCAGTATGGCTACCGGCACCAGCAACATCAGCAACAGCATAACGAGGAAGACGACAACGAAGGCTTTTACAGCCAAGAAGAATACGAGAGCGACGAAGAGGACTATGATGAAGAGGAAGATGGCGAGGGAGACAACCTGCAGTCTTCCTCCTATCGACACCCAGCAGCTATGCAGCCTCCTTCACAGCCACAGCAGGCTGTCGTCATCGACCTGCTCTCTGATTCCGACGACGATGATGCTCCTCCCCCGCCGCCCCCAAAGCCAAAGCCAGTGGAAACTCCAATCCCTCCACCACCAGTGCCGGCCGTGCCCTCGAAGCCTTCGCGCCAGGAAGGCAAGAGCTCCGAGACACCGATTCCTCCACCAGCTGCTGCGGAGCAGGCATTGAAAACCCCAGCCGCAACTCAGCAGGCCACTCCCGAGGAAGGCGAAGACGAGGAGAACGAAGAGGCTGGAGATGACGGCAATGACGATGCTGAGGAGCAAGACGAGGCCGATGTGGAAGATGAGGAGAAACGCCCAGAGGAAGTATCTCTCGTTCCCAATGGCGACGAGGAGAATGATGCTGAAGATGAAGATGAAGAGGAAGAGGAAGAGGACGAAGAGGACGATGAAGAAAAGGAGAACTTGCCGCCACAAATTGTCCAACAAGCTGCCTCAGTCCTCGCTGAATTACCCCTCGAGGAGCACCAAACCCAAACAACGGAAGCCGCCACTGAAGAAGAAGAGGAAGATGAGATCGAGAAGGCATTGGAGGCCGAGTTGGAGGCCGAGCTGGAGGCCGAGATACAAGCTGAGGCAGAAGCTGAGGCAGAAGCTGAGGCAGAAGTTGAGGCAGAAGCCGAGGTCGAAGCAGCTGCAGAGGAAATTGCGGAAGAGGCTGTTGAGGCAGTTCAAGAACTTGTCGAAAGTGTGGAACAGGCAGAGACCAACGATCAGCCAACACCAATTCAGTCGATCGAACCAGCAGACGACATCGCAGCAGATGTCCAAGAACCACAAGCCGAGTCGCCTCTTCCAGACACCCAGGATGCCGAGCCATCAGCCGAAGCGGAAGAAGTGCAAGCTGAAGATGCCCCAGCCGTGGCAACAGGAGCAGTCGACCCGGAAAAGAATGCCAAAGCCAACAGCCAGAATGCCACCCAGGAGACAGAGCCAGCTTCCATCTCAGTCTCGGTTCCCCAAGAGGGCAACGAAGAGGACGAGCCAGAGACTCAAATCCGCGTTGCCGAACCCGAGCATGTGGAAAAGGACTTTGCCATGGTGGATGCCGCCCCGGAAGCCAACATGGCCGAAGATGTGGAGGAAGAGGTCATTGTGTCTGCGCCAGAAACTGAGGCAAAGGGCGAAGCACAGCCTACAGAGGAGCCCACAGAGCAGTCCGCAGAGCAGCCTGCAGAGCAGCCTGCAGAGGAGCCTGCAGAGGAAGCAAACGATGTGGCCGAAAAGATTGTGGCGTCTGTGGAAACCCCAGACGTTGCGGAAACAGCCAAAAAACCGGACGCCGCCAGCAGCATCCTCCCACCGCCACCGAAGGCCGAGGACACCGCACAACAAGATGTTGACACTGCTCCAGTCACTCCTCTTCTCGGCGCCGAAGGCCCATTGTCGCCAGCAACGCAGTCATTTGCCCACTCGCACATGCCGTCTCAATCATTTGCTCCGTATCTCACCACTGAGGCCCAAAGGCTGCCCGACATTGCCATCTCTTCATCACCACCGACATCTCCAATTGAGGAAGAAATCCAACCGGCGACTGTAGAGGGGCCGGTTGGTGAAGCTCAGCCACCCACAGAAGAGGTCGTTGGCGAAGCTCAGAATCAAACCACACCTCAGGAAGCAGAAGATACCCAGCAGACGACCATCCTGCCAACAATTGAACTTCCAGACGAGGAGATTATCGAGGCCGAGATTGTCGTCGAAGAACAGCCTGCCGCTCAGCAAGAAGAAGACATGATTGTCGAGGAAGATGACGTGGACGAACAGATCCAGAGCCAGTTACTCTCGGAGATGGCCATGAGTTTCGAATTTGAGCAGCGGCAGAGCGTCTTGTACGAGGGCCATGATGAGGATGGCGATGTCGAGATGCAAGCGCCCGAAGAAGACGTGCAGCAGCCACAGCAGCCCGATGACACGATGATTGTGGAGGACTCTGTTGTGGTCGCTCTGCCGGAGCAGCCAGAAGCAGCTGCAGAAACAGAGAAGGTATCTCGAGACCATGTCAACGCAGCACATGGCGATGATGCCATGGAGGTTGACGAAGCGGGAGCTACAGACGTCTACATGCACAGCCTCATTTCGGAGGAGCAGCATGTTGAGGAGCAGCAGCCAAACACCACCGAAGATACCCAGCCAACTCAGGCCATGGAAGATGCGGACGTTGTGGCACTAACTGAAGGCGGTGTCGCTTCGTCGACGTTACACGAGCCTTCCCTTGCCGCAGGTGCTGCTGCTCCGGAAACGTTGCCCAGGCAAACAACGCCAAACCACCAACAAGAAGACGACGAGCACCAGCACCAGCACCAGGAAGCAAAGGACGTGTCGACCAGCCCCGAAACCAGGAAGAACAGCAGCAACAGCAATCGTCACAAAATGTCGCTTCGCTCTACGACTGTTCGTGCCAGCATGAGCCCGCGCGCTGCATCGGCAGCCGCCGTGACGGCCGCTGCTATTGACAAAATGGTGACTGATTCGCAAGAGGATCCCAATGCCGCAAATGCCAGCCAGACGTCAGATCCGAGTATCTTGCTGGCCCGCGCGCCTCGACGGGGCAGAACTGCCAGTCAACAGCAGGAGAACCAGCACTCCCAAGAGCTGCTCCCCTCGCCAGACATTATTGGCAACACGCAAGAGAACAAGACTTCTTCTTCCTTGACTACGAGCATCCGCATGACGAGCGTGTCGCCGCGCCGTCGGTCGACCCGCAGCGCGACGCCCAAGAAGACGACGAAAACGCGATCTGCAGCGGCAGCAGCAGCAGCCGCGCTGGGGACGGCCACGAGCCGGAGCTCCGACAATTACCAACAGCAAGATATTAGTGTGATGCTTGCCCGGTCTAGCGGGAAGCGGGCCAAGGACGACAAGGAGGAAGACGACGCGAGGGAGGATGCCGCAAAGAAGAGCAAGAAGCAAAAGAAGGACCCTGTGGATGCTTCTGCCGTCGCTTCTGTTGGCGACGCTCCTGCCGACACTTCTGCCGTCCCTTCTTCGTCCTCCACGACGCTGCCCTCCCGCGAGTCGATCACCGACTGCGTCCTGCTGTCTGATCTGCGGAGGTGCATCCACAAGACGGTTGACGTGGTGGCGGTTGCCGTGATGGACGCGCCGATGCCGCAGCGGACCAAGACGCGGCAGTACGCCATGACGGTTGCAGTGGTGGATCAGTCCGCCGCCTCTGCCGCCGCCTCTTCTCCCGTCGAGGTACGCCTCTTCCGCGCGCACAAGAGCTCGCTGCCGGCGTTCCGCTCGGGAGACGGCCTCCTGCTGCGCCGGTTCGAGGTCGTGGCGCTCCCGCACAAGGGGTTCGGCCTGGTGTCTGGGGACGAGTCGTCGTATGCGGTGATCCCGGAGAGCAGCGACCCGCTGGCCGGCAAGTCGGGCGAGCGGCCTCCTGTCGAGGATATGGAGAACGAGCGGGCGTACCTGGAGGAGCTCCGAACGTGGTGGGCAACTCAGCTAAACAGCGACGAGCGGGCGCGCCTCACGGCAGCCGGTGAACAAATGTGTCGCGAATAGGACTTGTCAAGAGGTGTTGTTTAATTTAGGGGCATGTATAATAGTGTAAGATACCACGGGACATGGGGAATACCAGCATAAAATATGTAAGCACAAATCACAAACCACAAACCATGACAAACTTTTTGTTTCTTTTTTTTTAAAAAAAATACTTGGGTATTATTGTTTTTTTTTTACAAAATGTCTTTCTCTATGCCGTACTTTCCCAGCAAATAAAAACGCTACTCATACACATGAAAACACACACACACACACTCCCCCTATTGAAGATCAATCCACGAATTCAACAGGTCCAGATCGCCAAACATGCTCTGGTCGCCCAGGTCAAGCGTGCCCGTGACCGACCCGCTGGCCGATCCGTTACCGCCGGCGCCGCCTGCACCACCGCCTGCACCACCGCCTGCACCGCTGCCACCTGCGCCGCCGCCGCCCAGGCCATCCAGTCCTTCCAGTCCTTCCAAACCTCCCATGCCGTCCATGCCGTCCATGCCGTCCAGACCGCCCAGGCTTCCGAGGTCGCCCAAATCGCCCAGGTCGCCCAGGTCCCCGACTGTGCCCGCGCCGTCTGTGCCTGTCGGGTCGCCTCCGCCGCCAGTCGTCGTGGCCACATTGCCTCCTCCAAGGTCTCCGCCATTGCTTGCTCCACCATCGCCGAGACTGCTCAGGTCTACACCGTCAAGCTGCATGGCATCTCCCGTAGCACCAGACGCCGCTGCTGCCGCAGCAGCTACCATGTCCATGGTTGCGTCGTCGAGATTAACGGCCGCCGCCGCCGCTGCTGCTGCCGCACCGTCCAGTCCAATAACCACTGCCGGCTGTGGCGGAGGTGGCGGCGGCGTCATTTGTGCCTCCACACGACGATACAGCCGCACTGCCGTCTCGGCCAATGCCGCCTCGGCCGGCGACCGCGACCGCTGCATCTTCTTCCACGTCTCGGCCTTGTACGCGAGCGCCTGGCGCAACGAGATGCGGCGCTGGACTGCTGCGTGCTGGTGCTGCTCGTTGGTGTTGTTGTTCTCGTCCCCTCCATCACCGCCGCCATTCTTGTTGGCATCACCCTTCTTGTCTCCGTTCAGCTCGTGCAAAGTTCCGGGAGCCGGTTCGTTGGTCACGTCGGGAGCACAGATGAGCGCGCATGCAACATCATAAGCTACAGCGACACCGCTGGAATTGCCATCGTCTCCACCAGCACCACCGCCGTCAGCACCACCGGCACCGTTGCCACCTGAAGTGTCGCTCCGGTGGTGCTGCACCTGGATCTCGTCAAGCAGCAGCTGCAGCAACCGCGGCGCACCAAGCAAGCTCAGACCAGCCAGGAACTGCCGATGCGTGTACGACGTAGGCATAATATTAACACTGCCCGTGTGGTGCAGACTCCACTGGATGAATCCCTGAATGGTCTGGCGCAAAGCGGCCGTAAGACCACCAACGCTACCACCGTGTGCGCTTGCCCAAGTGACGAGCTCATTATGCTCGGCGGCGGCTGTGCGGCGAGACCGAGGGATATTGGGCTTAAGCGTCTTGAGCAGCGGGTCGATCTCCTGCGACTTGGGGTCCTGGCGCTGGTATGACCGCAGCGCATGTTCCAGCGGTTTGGCCACGATATTGAGAAGTGACGACAGTCGAATGGTAGCCTCGCTCGATATGGAAGCTGGCTGCAGAATCAACTGTAACACGCGAATAATGGCTTTCTGCTCGGCCACATGCTGCACGCGGAGCGCATCCGACAGATAGAGCAGCGCCGTCACCAGAGACGGCAGAAGAAATGTGTCGACGAGATCTGTGTTGCGGTCAGTACGAAATCAAAAACACAAAACAAATTCTCCGAAGAAAAGGGAAATCCACATACACTCAATGCCACACTTGAGGGCATCCTCAGACAGGGCACCCGTGCTCAGAGCTTGCACAATCTGCTGGAATAGCGTCGGCGTAAGCATGTAGAACTGCTGTGGCGGACACGACGACATGATATCGTCGCTCAATCCACCGGCATCCGTGTCGAAGAGGCCACGGATCCAGTTGCCCAGATTACCCCGCTCCGGCTCAGAGATCTCGGCCAGAGTGCGGCCTAGATGTCCCGTGCTCAGCAGCCGGGCCACAAAGGAGTCTGTCGACCACTGGATGCCAAGATCTGCCACCGACAAATTGTATCGGTGCACAAAAGCCATAAGCAAAAACACTGCCGACCCGAACTCTTCGTATATCGGCTGGTATTCCTCGCCACCATCACCGCCGCCGCCGCTGAAGTCCTCGTACGTCCAAGAATCTAGTAGCTGGCATAGCGGATACAGCACGGCCGATGGCTTCTCGAACAGCAGAATCACGTCAAACGCCAGAGGCTTAGTGACCAGCTCGTTGCACAGCACCTTGAGCGTCGACGTTTCCTTTGTGCGGCACAAATGGCCGAGCATTGCCACCAACGCCTGGCACACTGCACCTACATTGCCGTCCATGTTGTCCAACTGACGCACCAATGTCACCATCCTGTCCGCGCCGCCACTGCCCAGGCACTGCTGCACGAGCCGCTCCTTGGTGTAACGGCCGCCCCCAGGTAACGTCTGGTACGTGATCTCGCCGAGGAGGCCCTCAATGCTGGACTCGGCAATGAGTCCGTGCAGACAGCAGGAGAAACAAAAGTCCTGGCGCACGCTGTCGGTGAAAGGCGTCGTGCTTTGGTTGTCATCAAACATGGATGACATGCTGGGAAATGCGTTTGTGTCGACCCGCCCAAGTGCTTGCGAGATAACAAACTGAGAATCGAACGGGTAGAGTGGTGATGCAGACAGCGAAGCCAACAAGAGAGGCACCTTGTTGATGAGGAACGAACGAAGCAGGTGTGCGGACGTCTGACCTTCAGAACGGAAGACAGCGTTGGCCAGCACATCAAAAGATGCCAATATCAAATCCATTGCCGTGGTCTGGATGTCACCGTGGTATCGATTGTGTAGGTAACTGAAAATGGCGGCATCGTCGATGAGTGGCCGTCCAACAAGCTAAAATGTCAGTAGAGAAATAAACAGGCGAGGGGAGAAGAACATACGCAAGCATTGAGATAGATGTAGAGCCCGGCACGAGAGTTTTCAACTGGTAGTTCGGGGATCACAAGGTTCTGCAGGCCGACCGTCGAGTCAAGGAGGTCGTGGATGTCATTATTTTCGGGCTCCTTTTTCTTATCGACAGGGTCAAACTGGGCCAAAGTCTCGGTGCGGAAAAGCTCCAGCCGTGCCGCGATGGGGGACGAGCCCAGCGAGATGGACGGGATAAAGTTGGACAAGCTCTCAGAGAGCGATTTCCGAATGCCTGTACGTCAGCAAAATTTACCTTTTGGTGTAGCCGGATCTCTTCTGTTACACTCACCTTTTGCATTTTTCGAGGCCAGGGCCCGAAGAACAACCTGGTTCTCGCACACGGCCAGGAGCAGCATCACAAACGCTGCCCGAGCCACTTCCATCTCGGCCCGCGTCTGAGACTCGGCTGCAATGTCGGCCGCATTTGTGTGGCCGGCACCTACTGCCGTGGCTGCCGCCGACGTTGCAAAGGACTGTGCAGCTGCCGCAAAAAGGTCCATCCATCGCGCCACGGTGTCTGCGGTCACAAGAGCCTCACGATGGCCCTGGATGGCATTTTCCTGGCTCACTAAGCGGCCAAGACGATAAAACGTTGTCTCCTCGTTGCCGTACGAGCTGGCCCAGACCACATGGGCGCCCTTGGCGTTCTTTTTCGCATTGCCAACTCCCATTTGACCCTCCCTTTGTTTATCCCTGACCTTTTGCGTCGTCGAGTACCGGTAAAGCGCCTGCAGGACGGAGGCCACGTCGAGCATGCGCCGATCGAGCATCACCTGCAGGTAGGTCGGTATGCGGGGGTCGATAAGCGTGTCCGATGATGCCGTTATCATCATGAATTCCGCATTGGCCGTTTCCGGGTTCTTATGCGCCTTCCATGGTCGCGGCCGCAGAAAGAGGTCGGCGATGACAGACGCGGCGAGCGGATACTTGCGCTGCTGGATGGTGACGAACTGGGTGAAGCGGGACACGTCGAGGCGCGTTGCCAGGCAGCGGTCGACAAAATGAGCCCATTTCTGGGCATTGTAGACAGTCGGGATAAATGTTCGTCGGGAGGAGGAAGCTGTCGCCGCTTTCGAAGGGAGGTTGGACGTCGTGGTGGCCAAGGCCGCTACGACGGCCATGGTGGGATTGCCGTGGTCGGTATGGAGGCTGCAGTGGTCAAAACGAGCAAGACAAAAACAAAAGGTGCCGCAAAAGTGCAGCCACAAGACCACAAGATGAGCTCCGAGATGAAGGCAGAGATGTGAAGCCCAAAAGGCTGTTCGCGACAAGTGGCAGAGACCCGAGAAAAAGACGCCAACGCAGAACAAAACCGGTCCAAATTAGCAAAAGCAAGAGCAGTTCTCCGGCAAAGCAGCACCCCTCATGGCGTAACTATTGCTTGTGGCAAGGAGGGGGTGAACCGGACAGAGGAAGTGGTGGTAATGATGAATGAAGTCTCCAAAAAAAAAAAAAAAGCTCTGAGCTTGTCGTCAAAGGGGATGACGGCGTTGTAGGGAAGGCGCGCCTGGAGCACGGTTGCGAACTTGCGAGCACGAGAGTAGTCTAGCGCATACGTTTGCGTCTAGGGTGCCACGGTCCTTGTGGCTGGAGCTGTGGCTACCCTAGCATCAAGCTGTGAAGGATTACTACAACTATCTACTTTTCTCTCTCTTCTCTTTATCACTGGAAAATAAGTAGATCTATGTACTGCCGCACCACGTATGTCTCGCTAACAAAGCCCAATTAGGTTCTTTTTCTACTTCACGGAGAGAAACTGATCCCTAATAACGGGAAGCCTGCCATTTCACATACTAGGTGCATTAAAAATAGCTTCGAGGCCGCCAAAAGCCGTGTTGCTGCCGCTGCTCGGTGTTTTTGCGGCTCTTTCGCTCTCCTTGCCTGTCTACTGTGTAGGCAGAAGGATTAGAGCCTCCGATCGCAAACGACTCCAATGCCAGGCACCACTGTGCTGAACATCGCGGCGCACAAGAGTTTCTCTGCACCACAGTAATGCTGATGCCGACGGAATCGAAATCCGAAAGGGTAGGTGTCGAGCCGTAACTCCATGCCAAACGCAATGGATTTCTCGACTCGAAGACTTCGGAAATATATATCTAAAAGCTTGAGCCACAAAATGTCACGCCAGCCTATAAACGCTTCACTCTGGGCACGGCATTGCTTGCAAGAGCCGCAGGGGAAGTGTCGAGCAACAGTACCAAAGCCTGCGGAATAGAGACTATGCAGGTAGCGAAGCGTTAGGACACAACGAGAAACAGCGTACCACGAATCAGCCGCGATGTGTCTGGTTTGTAGATTGCTGGTGGATTCAAAAAGCCCGGATGACAGAAACGCCGGATGAAATAATAAAAAGAGAGATACCAACTCCACAGGAATGAGAGAGTACAGAAACATACACCAGCCCCTTTCCTTCGTCTTCTTCTTCTTCTCTCCGCCTCCAAGAACCCAGTAAGACATTAGAAATAAAACACAAGAAAATATCCCTTGCTACCCTGTTGCCAGCCAATTAAAATGGAAGAGTGGAAGAGAATGACATGAGGGAAAAGAAAAGAAGAAGAAATACAAAAAGGGAAAGCACATTCACACAACACCGTCGCACCCATGCCGACTCCCTCGTGGGCTATCCGGCATGGGTTTGATGTCCTTATGTGTACATCCTCGTAAAACCCTATCGGGTTGAACCCCTTACACAAATAAAAATACCACAGGCAAAGCAGAGGGGCAAGCCCAGTCTTGCTCTGCACAACCCACGACCGATCCCATCGCCGTACATCTCGGCCCGGCTCTCGATGCTGCTCCAAGTATGTGTTGGTTGCATGGTCGTGGCTGAATATGTTGTGCCATATGTCAAATATGCTGTCGTTTCGAAACCGGGCGACGTTCCAAGGGCGTCGTCGAGTCTTGTCGCACTATTGCCGGTCGAGATTGTGCGTCGACAGGCATATGCGCGCATCACTGGTCTTCTTCGCGCTTCACATTCACTCGACCATGTGCGCCCTGTACGCCGACAGGAGCGCGTGGCCCTAGCATCCAGTCCTGCATGGCCAACCATTCGCTCCAGCTCGTCTCTGCGTTCACAATCTCCTTTTCAGACACGTTGCTCAATGGGCGCAAAAATGGCAAGGTCTGCTCCGGGTCCATGTCGTAATCCGCCTTGACCTTCAGCCAGTTGTCGCTCTTGGCAGCAAACAGGTAGTTGCGCCGCTCCGTCTCGTGCATAGGCCCGATGCCCGCCATCCAGTCGTCGCCAAAGAAGCCGTGCAAGACCGCCGGAAAATCAAATGCCGTGGCTATGAGGCGGCGAATATAGGGCACCAGAGTTACATAAGGCATAGGTTGGGTTGACTGAGCACCCAGAGGCACCTGGACTCCATGAGCTGCTGCGGCCGCTGCAGCTGCTCGCGACGGCCCTGCTGCGGCGGCTCCCCCGATCGCTACCGGTTTTGACGAAAGGATCGGATGTACTGTCCTCTGGAATGGCAGTTGTATGTTGATAAATGCAGCAACAGCTTGTACTGGCCCCGAATACTGCGCATGGTCGAGGAAGTAGCGCACGCAAGACTGGTATTGAATGTGCCACTCGAAAATGTCGAATTGAGCGTCGATAAACGGCTGAGAAGAAGCGCTAGAGTTAATTCTCGTGTCACAGGCGGGATTGGAGGGATATCGAGAAGACGACTGTGGAGGAGGAAAGGAAGACGGTGTTGAGAAAGGAGACTGGGACGAGCGTGGACAGGAGCATGGAGCATAGGGTGACGAGCGGGTAGTAGTATAGGGGGCAGTTTCAAAAAATGGTGAGTAGGCTACCTGTTCTTGCTGGAAAGAGGAGCTACCTCCAGGATGATTGAACGCCATTTCGAGCAGACTTGACGGACAACAGCCCAAGAGTGTCTCGGAGGAAAAAGAAAAAGAGGAGGTAGAGTAGGCGAAAAATAAATAAAAGTAAAACAGCGTATGCACAAAGAAAATGGGCAGCCGAAAGCCAGAAGGTAAAGGCCAAAAAACCAATGATGAGAAAAAGGGTAGACTAAAACGAGTGGAAGAAGTTCGTAAACCGGACCCGAACCAGAAAAGAACTTCCCACCAGAACAGGAGAAGTTCAATCTGGCAAGACAAAGGTCCCGATACGGAAAGTAGAAGGGAGGGAGCACCCAGAGAATTAAGGGTTGCGTAGGGGTCTAGAATGGTGGAGAAGTCGGTGGGGGGGGGGGAATAATATATGAGCAGAGAACCGGTCCGGATTCGTGTTTTTCTCAAGGCCAAGTTCCTGGTTTCCACAAAGGCGATTTTTAGGACGAGCACTGCTCATAGGACGAAGATCCCAAGCGCAATAATAAGCAGGCTGGTTGGTGATTTCCTCTGCTGAGATGGAGGTCCGGATGGCGTCTGGCGTCCTTTTTGGCGCTTGCGGCACCCTGGAGGCGGTCCTTGGAAGGTCCTTGAGGGTTTGGCTCAATTGTTCAAAACGAACGGCGGTGATGAGAGGGCAATGCAGAGCAGCTTCGGACAGCAGTCTTCTGGCTGCACGGGTTGTCTTGGTCGCTTTCGATGTCCTGGGCGCTGGATGTGGTGACTATGCCGCCAATGCTGAAGGCCACAACGGTGAAAAGTTTGCTGACGAGTCTCTCAACCGGCTTCTACTGGGGGCGAAACCAAAGTATCAACAGTGGAGCGTGAAGGCCGCAGCCATAGGTCGAGAAGCAGTCCCGCCGTGCAGGGGAAACACAACGGTGGCGATGGCTGATGCTGCCAATGCCGGTCGTGTTGTTTCTGGTTGGTCCGCCACGACAAGGAGCCGCAGAGCAGTCGATGAGGACCCGGGAGCTGCTAGATGGTCTTGGAGGAAAGCGGTTAATGTTCTTTATATTCCTGTAAGCATGAGTGGTCTCGCCGAGGGATTGTGTAAGCACGTGTAGATGGTGAGAAGGAGTCTGGACGAGCGAATGCAAGATATGTTATATGCTAGAAGCGTCGGCACGGCGCAATACGTGTTAGTGTATCTGGGGAGTGTCTATGCGTGTACGGCGTGTATATGCAAGTAGAGAAATACAGAAGTACAAGAGGGAGGGCCTCGCAAAGGCATGGCCCGGGAGGGAGGGCGGCGTGAAGTTGACCGCCCACCCACCGGCAGAGAAATGGGTTGAGTGGAGAGGCTTGACCGGGAGGAATAAGGTTTTGCTCTGGCATGGGCGGCCTTAGCATGCCATCGAAGCACACGCACCCACAGGCCAGGGCCAAGAGGGACAGAGACTTCGGCACAGACGACACAACTGGCGGCCCCGTCATGGGCACACGCCCTTGCACGCACGCCCACCTGAGGGCCCCCGTTCTTAGGGCAGGGCGGGAGAGCTAGACAGGGGAAAGTGCAAGCAGGAGCTGAACATGGTCGCCAGGGAGGGCCAAGGGAATGAATGAGAAAATTGAAAAAGGGAATATTCCGTCAAGCACACGGCCAAAAGTGGGCTTGTGGGCTTGTGTCTGTGTAGGGCAGATCGTCCTCGCGCCTTGACGCCTTGACGCCTGCTGGCCAGGGCCCTGGCCAGGTACCTGGTTCGGCTGCCACGCCCTCGCCAGCACACGCTTTAGCCCACCTCGTGGGAGTTTCCCCTGGTTCTCTGTACTTGGGGCTGGCGAGTGTGGGTGGGTGCTGGGAAGAGGGTTTGTGGGGGACGGACGAACATGGGAAGCTGGAAGGGAGGGTGGGGGGTGTAAGACCAGAGGGTAGGGGGTGCGGACGAACGATATAGCGGCGTACTATGTGCAAAGCAATGGCTTACGAGGCAGCAGCTAAATCAAATCTAGCTCCGTATCCACGGAGGGCTGCCCGACCTATGCTATGGGTTGCTGAGCCGCGAGCAGTCGACGTCGGCGGGTCAGACAGGGACAGACAGGAGCCAGCCAGGGGTGGGGGGGAGGCTCGATGGCAGCGGCACGTCAAAGACAAATGAGGAATGGAGGGTGGACGGGCAGCAGGGCGGGCAGGCAAGCGCGAACTGCAGTTCGTTGATCGTAGTCGGCGAGGCTCGTCTGTCGATGGTGCAGGTCGCGAGTTGTGTAAGATCCTTAGCGGGACACTTTGTACAGCTGTGATGCAGGCCGCCAGAAGAAGAAAGGCAGGACGGGCAGGGGGGTCATCAGACGCACACTGATACAAACAGATGCAGACAGACACAGTCAGGACCAAGTCTAGACAAAGGAAGGAACGAAGAAGCAATGGAGGCAGGACCAGGGGGGCCCAGCTGGGACAGCCCCGAGGACCTTGAATATAACTGATTATTCGATTATCCACCTCCCTTCCTCGTCGGCTTCTTTGTCTCCTTCCTTCCCTTCCAGCTGGCTCGGCCCTGTCTTTCCCCTTCGGCGCCGGCAGCTCCTGCTGCTCTGCGGCCCAGACACACGGGCACACACATGGAGGTACGCCAGTACAAAGTACGAGCACTGCGCGTTCCACCCCGTCGGACCCACGAGAAAAACTGGATGTTCGCGTGGTGGAGACCAGAGGCGCCCGCCCGACAGCCACCCACATCACGGTCCACGCGTGGGTCTGCCCCGTACGGGTCGTCCAGTATGTGTCAGTGCTGCGTCGACCCCATGTGATGGTGAGCCCCGTAATATGCGCTAGAAAAAACGAAAGAAAGAATGAGCCGGAGGGAATGTGATTGCTTCGTCACAGACACGGCCGGCAGAGGGAGAGAGGCGCAAAGCGACACACACGACGACAGCCACACTCGAGCCCTCACACATCGCCTCGGCTCGCGCTCCTCACGCACGCATGATCGCCACGCACCACGCGCTGCTTGCTCACCCCTCCAGGGCCACTGTCTGGGGAGACCAGGGGCCAGCATTCGGCCGTGGCGCCGCCCTGGATGGGTCTGGGGCTCGTCGTGAGAAAAGTGGACGAATAGGGAGCTGGAGACGACGTACAGGGCGCAAAGGGCGTCCCAGAAAAAAACCTGCACCATGTAAGTCAGTGCTTCGTATGATACTTTGTGCATGTAGCCTGCAATGAAGTGCCGGAAGGCTGAGACCCAAGCGCAAAGTACTGTGACGTTCGTGTCTCTACATCGCCCACGTGAGGCAGGTACCTGTACCTGGGCCGCTCCTTCCCTGTACACATTGTGCGAGTATGTCGTAGTAGGCGTTCGCTGCGAGCTGCCCGTGGATCCTCTTATCGAGATCGAGCCGGGGGGGTACCATTACTTAGCACTGATGCCTCTGGCAATAAAAGGGGAAAGCGCTGGTCCCGCAGTGCGCTTTCCCTCTGCAGTTGGCTGCCCCATTCCGTGCTCTCCGATCGCCGGTACCAGGAATCCGCGCAGGCAGCCCAGGGCTGCGGTTTTCAGCTAAGAACTGTAGGCAGGTGCCAGCGGGGGCAAATTTTTTGACGCCACCCAACAAGAAGAAGAAAAAAAAATGGAGAGCACGCCTTCCAAGAACCAACCCAAACAAAGAAGAATCCAACAGACGAAAGCCGCCGGCTCTTCAGACTGTGGACTGCACTTTGGCCAGCCAGGAATCCTTCGAGCACACTGGAGGCGCCGAGATGAGATCCCACCTTGTCTTTTTCAACGAGGGGCAATCCCTGCTCTCTGCGGAATGCGTACCAGATCGCAGGACCGAGACAAACACGTTTCAATAGCACAGCACCTTATAAATCTCAGCACTGGCGCTGCTCGAGCCGCTGCTGAAGAACCAGGCGATATCAGCCGCTGCAGGCTGGCCAGCCGCTCCTGTCAGATTTGACGCGCTCGTCACATCGCCCAGCCGGCCTGTGGGCTTAGGCGAGGATCTGCACAAAGGAAAAAAAAGAAAGAGCGGAACAGAAAGCCAGTCGCAAAAGCAGCAGGGGGTATGATTTTCGAGGAGCTAAAGGGGGGGTGAGGAGGAGGGGGAGGGTTACGTTCGGAGGCATGGAGCCCTTATGAGTGGAGAGGACGAGGGCACCGCTAGCTGAACTGCACAGCAAACAATGCAGGCCAGCATCCAATGTATCTTTCCCGTATCTTACTCACGCAGACGCAGGCCAATCGAGCACCACAGGCACGCAACCGAGACACAGACAATACCCATGCTCATCACACCGACACTGGGAGGCAGGAAGAGACAGGAGGATGAGGCATCGACTCGTCAGCGTATCTCGCTCCTGCATTGGGAGATGCACGCATCTTGTGTATCCTGTGTATCGTGTCTGCGCGAGCACCCTGGCTGGGCCTGCGGACAGCTTTCGGATATTGAATAGGATACGAAGTACTTCATATCTTATCTAAGCAGACAAACCCGACTAGCCTCTCGCCATGTACGGAGTACTCTGCGTTGATCGACGCGTACCGAGCGGCCGGTACAGCGAAATCCTCCAGGGCTCAACAAAACGAGAGCCAATGAGCAGGCAAGCATTGCGGTAATAACTTCGGACGAGCAAAGGACCAGCAATGCTTCCATGACTTAAGTCTAGGATATGTGGCTGGTGGCAGGCGTGCACGAGCCAGAAGACAGAGCGTGCTGGTAGATACGTAGTACGGAGTGCACTATTGTACCTGGATTGTGCTGTCTTCCACTCACTAAGAAACCTGCACATACCGTTCCCGCATTCCAGGGTCAGCGGGTCAATCTGTCCCTTTTCCAGCTCTACAGGGCTCTTGTCAACCGGAAGGCAGGAAAAAGGGAGAGGCACAGGAAGAAAAAGAAACGAAACAAAAACAAAAAAAAACGAAAACCGGGCACACGACGATCAAGAACACGAATACAGAAGGAGGGATGCTGCTGCATACGAAGATTCCCCGCCAAAGGGCGAAAACAGACCTGGGGGGAAATGCCTGGTTTGCCCGTTTGGTACTGCACGAGTACTGCGTGTCTCCTTGCATCACCTTACTCTCTCCTGTCTCTTCCCTTTTTCTCACCCCCACTATCCAGCACCCACCTACTCGGGTCGCAGCTAAAATATACCCGACCAGACACGAGTGCCATGGCAGTGGGTTCGAGAGGGTGGCGTTGGTGTGGGTGGGCAGCAGTACAAAGTACACATCGCACTCCCTGCGGAAGAGGGTGTGGTCAATTGGCGTCGGCAGCAAGCAGTACCAAGACCAACGCCGTCTGCTGTTGCTAGCCGGCAACTCACCTTCGCGGCAGCCATCTTCAACAAAACCAGGCCCAGGGTAACCGTCCCGTCTGGCGTGGCCGCGAACCATGCATGGTCTCCTGGGAACGGCGCCGTGTGGCCGGGTGATTTCAGCCAGGACCCGCCAACGGCAAGCGGACTCGACAAAGAGAACGGGCAGCGCGACGGACTGGTCGACGGAAAAAAAGGTCATAAGAACACAGGTTCTGCAAGGGCAAGTTGCAGAACAAGAAACTCGTACAGGAGACAATCCTTGGCTACCCTCGCGGCGGGGATTCCTATGTGATCGCCCTCACTGATGTCGTGCATCAATTCACTGACGAGACCCATTTTGCACTTGGCCAACCCTCACATCCCAGTCGCGCTACTGCAGCCGGAGACCATGACAGCTGAACAAAGCCCAAAGCCACAAAAAAAGCACTGGCTCGTTCGGGGGTTAGTGCCTGCCGAGTGGGTTGCATTGGCACGCTAAGAACGGAGGACGCCGATAGCTCCAAGCCACCGTTGGATCGGTTGCCTCGCTGCCCTACAAACCATGTTATGTCCTGGAAGTACCTGCGCACCATGTTTACTACGCAAAAATACCCCGAGTGCATATGCTACGGAGTACTATGTAGCTGCTCGTCCTTTGATACTCGAGATACTACGGAGTACGAGCATGTGTGTGATAGCATACATATTACTTACTACTATTCACACGTAACCCCCGGTCTACCATGCCAGCGTCGCTGCCGGAGTACGGAAACACGCTCATAGGGCGAGGGACTCGAGGAAGCGCATGTTTGAGAAGCCCTGTAAATGCCACCCTGGGAGATCGGCCATTCAGCTGAGCTACGCAAAGCACATACGAAGCCATTCGAAACAGCCTGGGCGGCGAAATGACCCCAACAAGGCCACCATTTATTTAAAATTTGAGGATACAGGGAAAAGAAGAAAAACAACCGGAGAATTGAAAAAGGCAACCAACCGAACAGCAACGAGTGGCCCAGCAGCCTCCTGGGTTGCATGCTTCTTTACATGCTCGCCAGGAGAAAATGCACGCCTCTCTTTTCATTCGACGTCCGCGCTCGAGTCCCGGTAGCTCGGTACTCTCCCCATTCGTCCTCGTATCAATTAGGGTGTGATCTCTATGCCCCTGGTGTTAGTAAGGCTTACGACATGCTCGCTTCCTGCACGAACTGCTTGTTAGCCAAGGGACATACACAAGCGCACCAAGCCCCGGGGTCAGGAAGATAACAACACGGAGCAAAGTACGGAGCAATGGGTCATATAGGGAGAGATTCGATACGCAGAGCACGCGGAGCAAGAGGCACCCGGGGAGTAAACGAGACGACCATATGCACGAGGAGGCAGCCTGCAGCAAAACACGCATTTCTTGTGTAAGCGACAGGATCCTTCCGTGTGTAATTGCCCAAACTAACCGGAGAAGAGACGTGACCAACCCGAAAGAGGCATCTACAGCGCCGGAGCATGAAAAAGAAGAGTAACTGGCCGGCGGTAACGAATGGGGCCCCCAGGAAGGCACTCCGGGGACGTCTTAGACCGGCCAAATGGCTCACACTAATGATCCGAGGTGCCTTCCACTTCTGTGTCTAGAAGCGGGCAGAAAAAGCAAAGAGCTTCGACAAGCTCAGAATAGAAAGAACGAGAACAAAAGAAAGCAGGGAGGAAGAAGTAGCAGCAGCCCAGAAAAAAAAAGAACCCGCCACGCAACGGGTAGCGAGCATACTACTGCGTAAGTGTGCGCAGGTGGGGGGCGCTAATGTATTGTTCCTTAAACGGAAATCTGTTTAGAACACATTTTTTTTGCTTCTGCGAAATGCGGCTCTTTGGTGGCCTGCGGCAGGAGAAGGGAAAAAGGAAGGAACGACAACAAAGAGGGTAAAGGGCACAGACAAGCTGAAAAATCCCATCCCACAGCCCTCACGTGAAGACATTCTTGCCAACATCAACAACCAAACGACTCAAAGGCATCACAAAACAATACTTACGCATACGGTTGCAACAGGCAGCACCAACAACAATTGAGTTGTCTCTTTCCATCTGGCCCCCAACTCCGCGAATGCTGTATTAGCTCTGACGATTTCCCCCGATCCGATACGGCGTCGTCTGAAACGACCTGATACCCTGCATTTTTGCCTCACTCTCGCAATGCTCTGCTTTTTTTTTTTTTCGCCACCGCAATTTTGCACAGGAACAGGTAGCAAAAACGTTTCTTAATTCATTTGCCACTGGCCGACGATTATGCGGGTGTCAGCCCTCTAAGGGCGGAGGCGAAAAGCAACGAACTCGTCGAAATTACGGCCGACTGTGCAGGGAACAAAGCCCAAATGAATAGAAAGGTCTCAGCAGCGGTAGCTTCATTCCGGGAAAAATCGCAAGTACTTTTGCTACTGGCGTGCTCGTGCTGGCCTTACACACACGAGTCGTGCATTCTGCCGGTGCAGGACCTCCCGGGAACAGAGAGGCCTGCATGCCGGCGCACCACCCACAGAGAGGACCTCCCGAGGAGAACGCGCCTGGCGCAGCGCTCTGCAAGCTCAACGGACTTTGCCGGCGCCTCTGCTCAAAGCGGACCTTAGGCCCCAAGTCCTCCGACTGAAGGAGGGTAAATAGCCCAGCAACTGGCACTTTAGTCTCGCTTCTGTCAAATAAGCAACGAGGGCGACTGTTACTGTGGTTGTTCTGCCGCCCAGCTGCAAAAGTACTCGTACGCCGTACTCTGTATGAGGTCTTGGGTGTTTTTACACTTTGCGCTCCTTCTAGAAGGCATCCCGAAAGTTGCATTGGTCGAGGCGACACAAAAGCACCGAAAGAAGCACCATTCAAGAGTATGGGGTCGGACGAAAGGCAAAGGCAGGTATGCCAGGGACCTACAAAGTACTTCGCCATTAGATGGTATATGCTGTAACAAGGACGCCGCTAAGAGGAGAAAAAAAGGCACACGGGGAGGAAGCACTCAGTACTACTATGTCTGTATCTTACGTGTGGTCACACTCCGATCGATGCCAATACGACGTCACCTTACAGAAGCCGCGTTTCGCGGTAGGCTATGCCCTTCGTTTCTTGTTTCTTCTCTCACGATCACAGCTGGAAAACAGAAGCAAGGCACTTCCTTCCCAAAAGGTAGGAGCGGTGTTTGAGAATCGCGCCTGCCTGCATCTGGCCATTAATATCACTGCGCGGAAAGACGGAAAGCGCGACCGACGGGCTTTACCGCTTTCATCCTTCTGTTTCTTTGTTCTCAACCAACACAAGAATACCCAACAGAAAATTCTGAAAAAAAAATCTCTCCCTCTGCAACTCGTTTCCTTTCAAATGCCTCACTGCGACCACATCTCTTCCATGACAGAGGACACGCCAATACCAACAACCTGGAATCTCGCATTATTGTCACCACTATCAGGTCAGCACAGCCAGCACGAACACTTGGTCACTGCCCGAACCAGATGTGTCTTATTCTTCGTTTGCTCTCTGACCCCCTACCTCCCCTATCCCCTACGTCCATTTCCCCAATTCTGCGTTTCTGGTTCAAGGTTTTCTCTTTACCGGTCATTACTTTTGTTATGTACCATGGGCGGATTCGGCTCCAGTCTTTGTACCTCGGCGCTCCCTTTTTAACAGTTTCCTTTCTGTCCAGATTTATCCCCGCATAGGGAGGCGTTGCTGACTGCTTACTGTTCTTTGTCTGTCATTCTCTTTTGTTTACAGACAACTCGCCTTGTTGACTGCCAAAAGCAGGCTGGTATTTGAAAGCAGCGGGTTACTTACCTGTTTCGGCACGCGTCCTGGTACTTTGCAAAGTCCCAGCGGGGCATAGTGTTGCTGTTGGCAAGCGAATTCAGGCATTGGCAGCTAGTGAACACCCAAGTGCGTGTTTTCTGTGGTACACTACCTGTTTTCATGAGGAAAAGTTGGCACTGCTGAGAAAACTCGACAAATTTTCCAAGAGGAAAGCGTTATTGCCGGGAGTTGTTGGTCCTTCTGGCATTATGTTCCAAAAAGTATGCGGAAAACAATGTCCTTCTATGACAGTATGTATGCAACGGGCCGCTCCTCAACGCGTTTCTCGGTTCTCCCCGTCTTCCGTACTATTTGCATCACGATAGACATATTGACTGGCAACTAACTTGTTAGAAGTCCATACACGCATTCGTACCGTTTCCATCGTTGACCGTGGCTGGTAGTGGCCAGCATCGAGCCAGTTTCTAATTGCAACTGCAGGAACGTACCTTGTCAGAGGATATTCCAACAATTCAAAGAGCCCAATCCTAGCGATCATCCTACCAATCCCCACAGACATTGTTACTTCGACAGGACAGCCAACCGCCTGATATTGCAGACCATGATACCCGATCATGAGGAGATAAGCGTCTCAGCATCGAAACTACCAGATCTTGGTTGTCTGTGAAGCCCTGCTCGTCCTTGGACTTGGTCTCGGGATCCATGGATATGAAGTGGCAGTGGCACTATCCATGGCGATCTCAGCGAAGTACCAGGTTTCTCATAGCGAGTGGTCCCAAACTGCTGGCTCTATGGGAAGGGGCTGTTTCGCCATATCTCAACTGGTCTCCCATGAAAAACTGCGAATCATGTCTGCCCGGGAAAACACGTCATTTCCTAGTCCGTTACTCCGATGGAAGTGTGGCTCTTTGGTTTTGCTCCAACCAGCACGACATGGCAAGAGCCGCCAACAGCTGCTTGTTGGTCATGTCTTTCTCAAGCGAACTCCACGAAAGACTGGGCTCCCGGAAGCCACCGTTCCGGTGCTATTTTTCCCATCTCGGCATATAGCGTGGCCTACAAGTGAAAGCCAGTTATAGTTCAAGCAACACTTTTGGAACGGAAACAATTTCTGACCACGATGGACAAGTCATGAGTATGACACCCTACGATAACGCATGGCCGTTGCTCTAAACACGGAGTAATTGCTGTAGATGACGTCCCCGCCAGCATCTTGGAACTGTCACATAAATTTCATTATGTGGAAGATGCCTGCCTGCCTCTCCAATACTCTACCAACGAGCCTATCTGTGATATCCAAGTGGATTCATCAGGGGACATCGTCGTTCTATACTTTGGTATTATCTCGAGGTGGAATTCGTGGAAGCTCTATGTGCGAGGCTACTCTCCAAGTGGAGCAAAGAGGACCTACAGATGGGTAAGTCTGCCCGCTTTCCTTCCGTTGACTCGGAGCTGTATTCAACTTCTACTCATGCTCCGAGAAACCTTTGGGATTATGAGATCTTGCGGCAGTAAGGGAACGGAGTCACTACGAAGGGGAAGGGCTTAACCAATGGATCCTGTGGCGCGGTACTTGGCTTCTCCAAGCTCTGTATGCGTTGTTTATAGCAAAGCCGAGAGGATGCCCTGGGACAAAAAATCTAGTTTTCTTAGGCGCGCTAGACGCGTTGGACTCTGACCGGCGGCATGGACGACGTTATTTCCAATACAGTGGCACAGGCGTATAGTCGCTCTCCGCACTACACGCGCGCTTGTCTACCGGTGCCTTTGGTAATGCGTGACTATAAACGACAAGTCAGACAGAAGAGGAAAAGGGGGAGGGGGCCGCCGATATTCCTTCTTGCTGAGGTGAGCTGGGAGCCACCCTGTCTGGCAGGAGAACGCTGGCGTTTTAGGCGAGGCGAGCACATGATTCACCCGGAATTGGTATCGCCCAGCGGGATGGGAGCATCAACGGGCCGGGTAACGAATGGAGGGAAGGCGGAGAATGGCCGGGGGGTGTTGTGTGGCATGATGCGGCAGCTAACCCGAACTGTTGGTACTTTCGGTGTGACAAAACGCCCACTAACAGTGGTGATACCGAATCACCTGGCGCGGGGAATTTTGTTGTTTGCATCCACGGACTCGGGAACGCAATGCCGGGACGGGAATAAATTTGCAAGGGCGGGAACCGAAACAGCGTCGAGGCTGATCGCGAACAGACAATCGGGTCGGAGCGAAGGGAGGGGAGATGGAATGTGCGAGCACGCCCTGCATGGGGGAAAATGGGCGCAAAGAAAAAGCACACGAGCGGCGGCTGCAAGAGATGTGCGCTTTTCCAGCCTTGGTCGGTTGACGGAAGCTCTGCAAAAAGACCGCGCATGCAGCAGTGCGGGAAGGAGAGAGAAGCGTAATTCCGCATCGAGCAAAAAAGAAAAGAAAATCGAGGATGACAAATATGCGAGCTTTCGATGGATTTGCCTCGTCTCGTGCTTTTTTGGTCGCTTCAAAATGTCGTGTTGATGTGACGGCAGTGTCCGCAGCGTTTGCTAACTCGGATATGGTCCGTTCCGAGCTTCGTTCGGTTTGCCGGCCCTTTTTCCTCTTTCTGACATCCGTCGCCTTGGTAAAAAGTTGGTTTTGTCGGTCTGTGGCTGGATTTGTCGTTTTTTAGCGAGACAAAGTGTCGAAAAAAAGCACGAGCAAAACGGCAAAGATCCACACCGGTAGAAGAAAAGTGAGAGAGAATGATAAGAGGCTTTCCGACAGTTGTGAAAGCACAAAGTCGCGCCTTCCAGAACAGGTACTTTTGCGGGGGATGTGCCGACGCGGACTTAGGAGCTCTCCAAGCAGTCCAAAAGCCACAGCCATGATCGAAGCCACAGCAACTAGAGGTGCCTTAATTGCAGTGATAATGGCATTTTCTTTCTTTCTTTCCGCTTGTTTCTTCTCCACCGACAGTGGCCGTGGGCAGTGTCGTAGTCAGAAAGCCGACGCTGACACTTGCAGAAAGATCCGAGATCCGAGAGCCGAATGGAGATTGGCAGGCAAGGCTGTCTGGACGGATGCGCACGGGAAGGGCGAGTCTCTCATTTTAAATACCGAGAGCATGTAAAGTGCAGAATTGTGCCTGGCGAAAAGCCACGCCAAAGCTCTGTGGCTGTAGGGTGTAATACTTGCATAGTACTCGTATCCAGAGTACTGCGCTGGTACCTCGTGGGAGAACTCACGCCCAGGCCTTGGTTTTGTCGGATTAACGACCGAAACTCCCCGCGGAACCACACCTTACAGAGCGGTTTGGATTCCGCCAGCCAAAACGGCGCAAATCAAGAAGAGCATTGACGAATCCCATTGGCTTGGCTTGCAAATGTACTGGTAATTTCACAGCGACTCCACTAGCCCACACACCATTTACAAGCTTAAAGGCAACTTTTACGAGGGACACCGCCAAAGCCAAAATGATGCCCAGAATTCCACCTAGAGCCTGGCGCCCTCGACTCCACTCCCAAAGCCTCCAAAGCGTGGGCCACAAGGCGTTTTTCCTTGACTTGCACAGAACTGGCCAATGAGGCACGCCAAATTCTCTCAGCGGAGAAATAACGTTAGGCTCCTTCTGGTAACTTCAGTCGAGAAAAGACTGGAGAAATGGAGAAGAACTGAACCGCTGGCCAAGTTTGCTTTGATGCGTTCTTCGTCTTTCCTGTTCTTCCTGTTTGCACTTGTTGTTTGGTTTGGTTTGACCATAAAGGCGTCTGCACTTTTTGCGTGCATGGTGTCAGCAGCACTTCAGATGAACCTCAGCTGCGCCGTCAAGCCTCGAGACTCGCACAGGTGCGTACGATACTTTTCCCCAGTGCATCTCCCCATCCCTCCTCTACTACGTGCATACGAGTAGTGCTCGTTGGCAGCCCCCAAACTAAACCGTTTCTGTCAACGGCTAGACGATGCCAAGCCCTTCTCTTGACTACATCGAGTTCCACATGCTCTGGACGTTAACTGTAGCTGGGGGGACGACGGGTGTGGCGGTACATATTCTACTCTTACTCGCTGTCTACCCGTACTCTCGCTCTCGTCATGACTCCGGCTGAGACCTCACAGCTTGGCTCGCCTATGTAATACTACCTCGGGCCTCCTCTCCCCAGGCCTGGCCAGGCCAGACCAGACCAGACAGCAAACCACAATGAAAAACGAAATACATCAACGATGTCACTGCCCAGCCATCCACTCATTCGCTCACATTGCCCTCAAAGACGATGGGCGTTTTCCTGGTCAGTCCATGTGGCCATATGGAGGACAGGAGTAATACTGCTTTCTACAATGCTTTCGACCGGCAATGCACTCCGTAGTTGATTCCGCATACTTCTTAACAGTACAGATACCTTACCCCAATCTCTCTTCCCGTTGTGAGGCTGAAAAAGGCGCCGGCAACCAGGTTGCCAGCATAGCATGCGAAAGGCGTGGTACGTTGCCCACCCACACCCTAATTCCGTACTTGCCCATACATAAACCTCATGTATCTTGTTTGTACCCGTCGCCTATTAGTGCCTAGTCTTGTGAATAACGGGACACACACGCCCCCTACGTAAGATACCATTCTGGGCTCTGGACCTCCTCGTCGTCTCCTCCCCCAGGCACACGTTTCCTTCAGCCGCATGGGCACTACCCTTTCTGTGTTTGTCAGTGTTTCCCTTTATTCCTCGCCCCCCAGCTTTTCCCATTTTTTAAACCCTATTTCCTCGAGAGAGCTTCCCTGGATTTTTGTTTCTTCCTCCCTCCTCCCCCCATTCTCGTGAATCATTCAAGCAACACGTTCACCACAGGGCAACGAGCAAGCGCGTTCGTCACGAAGCATTCTGGGGGGGAATCATTGGTGACGATATACATATACCCCATATCAAGAATTTTGTCTCCCTCTTCATTTATAAGCTTGTTATCCCCCCAGGCGCATCCAGCACGTTGCTTCGTTTGTTTGCTTTGCCCCGACGGAGCTGCTTCCTTGCGTCTCAGATCCAAACCCTTCAACGGAGCCTTTCCCTTGCTTCCCAGACCCGACCACCTGGGTTTGCCCCGTTATCCGACTACGATCCGACAGTCTAACGATAATCCTCCTTCCTGTTTCTGTCGAAATCCCGAAAGACCGCGTTCTTCGCGTGCTTTTTTGATTTCTTGGCAGACTCCCGTGAGGCATTCTCAGGTTCGGACCTGAAATCAGCCTTTCACCTGCGTTCTTGGCAGAAACGTCCTCTCCTCACCCCCGGAAGATCGCCCTCATCGATCAACATGAAGTCATCCTTGGCAACGGTCGCCGCTACCGTTGTCGGCCTTGCCGCTTCAACGGCCCATGCCGGCCTCAGCCCCTTCCGTCGCGCCCCTCGCGCCTGGTCACCTCCTCGCCAGACTGCCGACCCTGCCATTGTCGGTCAGTTTGCCGGAGAAAAGGTCCAGGATTTCCTGGCCGGTGCCCACAACATTTGGGAGGAGCCAGAATATGACTTTACGGCACTGACGACTGCGCCCGCACCCACGACTCCGCCGCGACCGTCGTCTGCCCTGCCCGAGCTGGTCGAGCGCGATCTGCAGAAGCGGAACGAGAGTGAAAACACCTGTGGCTATATCAGTGGCATTTCAAGTGAGTAATGAAGCCGGCCGGCACATTGACAATCTGAGAGAGATCTGAGAATTGGACACCCCACCCCAAAACTTGGCCGTGGCCTCTGCTAACCAACAGGCTCTTCCCTCCACTGCGCGGCCACTGACGCGTGCGTCATCAACTCGTACCGCTCAATTGTCGGCTGCTGCCCCGACACGTCCCTCGATTGTCAACTGTTCACCACATGTCTCGCCCAGTCGCAGAGCGCCATCTGGTCCGCCGGCAACGGCACCAGCACCAGCAACACACTTCTTTGGTACGTTTCCTGTCCGGTTAATGGCCATTTTTCATCCTCAAGACTACCTCGCTCCCCCGACCTCCCTCCGGTCGAATACCTTGCCACCACCCAACCCTCGCTAACACCCCTGTAGCAGCAGTGATGCGTACCCAGAGTGCATTACCCACATCTACGCCGACTCCGTCTTCTCGGGATATATCCTGTACGGCTGCGGCAGAACAAAGGACATCGATTCGGTCTACTACCAAGCGACCACTCCTGTCTCTTCGTCTTCGCCGCCCTCATCGTTGCCGTCGTCGTCGTCGCCGCCTTCTTCGTCAGGAAGCCCCACCACAAGCGAACCGGCCTCGATCACTACTGTGGTGCCGCCCGAGACCACATCGGCCGCTCCCAAAAAGTCGTCCAACACAGGCGCCATTGTCGGTGGCGTCGTCGGTGGTGTCGGTGGTGCCGCCATTCTGGCCCTGGCCGGCTTCTTTCTGTACCGCCACAAGCGCAAGAACGCCGCCAAGATCGACCCCGGTGCTGCAGGCGCAGCAGGCGCAGCGGGCGGTGCCGGTGGCCCCAACGGCGGCCCACCCATGCAGCAGCAGTACGCAGCAGCATCGCCTCCGCAAGGCTACACTGGTTCTCCCCCTCCTCAAGGATACACTGGATCGCCGTCTCCGGGCGCTTACGGTGTTGCCGGCGGCATGGCAGCAGGTGTGGCTGGCGGTGCGGCTGCCGGCTATGCTGTCGACCAGTACGGCCAGCAACAGCAACACCACATGTCTGTCGCTAGCGGTGGCGGGACGGTCTCGCCGACCACGACAGGCCCGCTAGTCGGAGGAGGAAGCGACATGGGATCGCCACATGCATCTTCGTCGACGCCGCACTCGGGCATGGACTACCACAGTGGCCCGGTGCCAGCATCGTATGATGTTGCCGAGCTGCCGACGGAGCGTCCTGACAACGAGCTGCGGGAGCTTGCTTAGAAAGCAAGACTCGCACGCTGCTGTTGTTAGATAGCGCCATGACAAAGAAGCTGCAGCTTGATAGGGAAAACACCCAGCAGTGGTGCCTCCAAAGTCGAAATAACCAGACAGCCGAACAGGAGACCACGGAATAGAGGGTGCATAGAGAGGGAGGTTTGAACGAGTTGCGCATAGTACTTACATTTTTTTCTATTGTCGTTTTTCGTTCTCATTTTATTCAATGTCTCTTCTTTTTCTTCCTTTCAGTGTTATTTAATTCCCCTGCCGCTCGTTTTCGAAAGTACCCTCCCTCGCTGCTTTCATGTTTGAACTTTTTGGTCGTTTACTATTGTCACAGTGGTGTTTTTGGTTTTGCATATGGTTTTTTTTTTTCGTCTTTGAATGTTGTCGTTTGTCTCTGTGCATCGTATTTTTGTGTCATACTGTGAACATTTGTGTCCCATTTTGGATAAGGGAAATGAGAGCTGGAAAGTTGAAATAAGAGCAAGCTGAGAACAAACGGATGTGCAATGTACAAACACACTCTGTTTGTCGATGCGTCACCTGTAATTAGCCGCCGCATATAAAACAAGGGGCAAACAAAACAAAGCACCAAAAAAGAGCCGCATCTGAAAACTAACGGGCAACGTGCAACGTGCAACGTGCGCGACGCCCCTCCTTTTCCTCCCTTTCCCCTGTTCCTGATTTCGCGTATTGCATATCCGGGGCACTAGACACGCTCCCAGGAAAATGGAGCCAAACCCAAATCCGAGTGGGGTTCCACTTCGTGGCGCAACCCGCACACAAAAGTAAGGCCAGATTGTATCTTACCCTTTTTTTGCAGGCCATTGTTTTGTAGCTCAATTGGAAGCTCTCCTCTCTCTCTCACCCCCTTGTTGCCTTTTAAACTTAACCTCCCCTTTTTACCTTTCTTTGGAACCGTTTGGGACACACGACCATCCAGACCTCTTTGATCCAGCGTCTTTTCTTTTCTTTTCTTCTCTCTCTCCCCCTTCTTTTTTTTCGTTCCTGCTTTTTTGCCATTGCTCTTGCCCATCTTCACAATGGTTGCGATGCGCTCCGTCCTGGCGCTTCTTGCGCTCCCGATGCTCGGCGCCTTTGCCGCCAAGGAGGAGGTATGTCAAGATTGCTTTTTCCTGTCCGTCGCTCGCCGTCCGTCATAGCCAGTAACTAACTCATCCAGCCCAAGGCTGCTGAAACCCCCGAGCTTAAGATCGACATCGCGGCAGAGTTCCCCGAGGCCGACATCTTCGGCCTCAAGCTGATCAACACCCGCCAGACCAAGGCCATTGTCAAGATCGTCAACCACGAGGAGGGCCCCATCCGCATCTCCGTTATTGGCGGCGCCGTCTCGACCACCGGTCCCCTGCCCGAGGGCGCCCCCGCCACCGCCGCCATTATCGGCAACCTGACTGCCCTCAACTACGAGCAGAGCAAGGACGCCATCGTCCCACCGGGCGAGGCCAAGGGATACCCGTACAACTTTGTCCTCGACCTCCAGCCCCGCGACGTCCTCCTCGACCTCATTGCCGTCATCACCAACGAGAAGGGCCAGACGTTCCAGGTCCAGGCCCACTCTGGCGCCGCCACCATTGTCGACCCCCCCATCAGCTTCCTTGACCCTCAGATGTAGGTCTCCCCCTTGTCCCCTCGACGGCAGCTTCGCGCTCCACGGTCGATTATCACACCTTCAGTCGCTATTCCCAGGGTTATCGAATTTTGGCTAACTCCTTTTCTTCTAGCATCTTCCTCTACGTCTTCCTGACCGGCCTGGCTGGCGCCGTCCTCTACTTTGTCTACAAGACCTGGATCGAGGCTCTCTTCCCCCAGGCAAAGCGCCCGAGCCGCAAGAGCGTCCGCAAGACCGCCGAGAAGTCGACCGCCGCCGCCGCTTCGGGCGCCGACGTCCAGTCCGGCAACGAGTCGGCCGGTGCCACCACGGGTGCCGACGAGTTCGACCCGGCATGGATCCCCGCCCACCACCTGAACAAGCCGGTCGCCAAGCGCGTCAAGAGCGGCGCCAGCAAGAAGAAGACCGCCGAGTAGGAAAGGAAGGTCTCTAGCCGACGAGGGTGATTGGAGCAGGAGAGAAAAAGAGAGAACAACTACATTGTTAATATGTAGTTGCGGGCCGGCAAGTCCATTTTGAGGACACCCATTATGTGTGGGGTCTTGGCGATATTTATGGCCGCCCCAGGGTTAGTGTGCCCATTTACAAACGACGATCTGAATTCTCACAAAATCGTCCTACGCCGTTGTGTCTTCTACACTGCTTGTTGCTTTTTTTTAATAGCGAAGCTTTCTCTCGTTTTTTGTCTTGGGCGAAGGGGTGTAAAAAAAAGGACAAAAAAAGGGAGGCATTTTGAAAAAGCAAAGAAAAAAAAGGGACAAGAAAAGAGTACAGTGTCATAATATCTTTAAAAAGCATGAACAACAACAAAATCATTTAAAAAAAAAATACAAAAAACAAAGAAAAGGAATCCAGGACCTGGTCGTGTTGGTGTTAATGTTGCGCATGTTTGTGTTATCATGTACTCCGTGTATGACGTTTGTGTGTGGATACCGTCTCCATGTCAAAGGTTTACCACAGCGTGGAAATACAAAACTGGACGATGGCGTATGGGAATCAGCTAGGAAATGTCAAGACAACAAACACCAAACCATGATTTGCTGTTGACCTTGTGTAGGCTGGTTCAATGTGTCAATGCCACCCATGCCGTAACAAGGACTGATTTGTAAGTCCTCAATGGATGACTGTGGTCAAGGGAGACAGGCGTCTGTCAGTCCAGCCACGGCATGTTTGCCTCTCCTTATCTCCTTATTCCGCCAGCTCCCGAAGGGGGGGGGGGGGTTCTTCTGTAGTCAACATTGATTTCCCCCTGGTGTTTTTTTTTCTCGTCGTCGTCGTTTACCGGAGGAAACAAGTTCTTCTTGTTTTCGGCTTCTCGGGGCTTCGCTCCCCCCCGTTTCTGCCGACAGTAGTGTTCAAAAGTTTGGTTCATTGTTGACCGCATTCCTCCCTCCCCCAAGGTTGTAACAGACAGCTCCTCGTAGTTAGCTGGTTTTGGCGGGTTTGGCGTAACCGTAATTGGTATTGTCATATTTCGTAGTTCCTCATAGTTAGTTCGACCGTGTCGTGTGCTTTAGTTGCCGTTTTCGCGGGAAAGGCAAGGGCGTGTCGCGGTCGATGCCTGTATGGACAGCTCTGTACTGTTGATGAAAATCAGCTGGAAGAGTGGACAGCGAGAAAGAAACATGGTGAAAGGAACAAACCTATTCTTTGCCAGACTGGTCCGCCGGATCAGTCTGTTGGCCACAACCACTCAAGGCGATTCCTTCTGGCCAAGGCCTCCTTCTGCAGTGTCATCTGTTGTTGGTTGTTACATGGCGTGCCCGGCCATCCTTTGCGATTGCGCACTTTGGTGCCCAGATATTGGATTATTGGATTATTGATATGTCATTGTTGTCAAGCAGGATCGCAGGTGAATTTTTGTTTTTTGTTGACAAGAGACCGAAGTTTCCTGACGAGACATGCTTCATATTTAATACTTCTTTTAGCTACTCGTAACAAAAAACATGTAGTAGGAAGGAAAGGGGATAATGGCATGACGTCTTGGCAGTTGGCAGAGCTCACACAGAGTAGCCAAGGTTGGAACGAAGGAGCGAGCAAATAGAGAAAATATACACCTCTATGAGAGTTGGTACAGATAAAGGGGGTGCATATGGTAGGAGGTCCAGGAAGTCCAGACACTCTTACTTTTTTCAATTGACCTGTTGAAACGAGCCAAACGCAATCGCGAGAATATCGCGTAGGAGCAAAAAAAGTAGATCACGCAGGAAGTATGTACGGAGTAAGGAACAAAAGGACTAGTGTCCCGAACACCGGACAGTGGCTGTTGGTTTACACGTCGGTGACCGACGATGATGTCTGACAATGAGCTTATGGGCAGCCGATTGTGGCGTGCCCGGGATACATTGCACTTCAGGCCGGCGCGGAAAGGTGGGAAAGGAGTCGACGAAAACGAGTGAGAAAAACGAGTGAGACGAGGCATATTTACATAGCACGCCCGTGAAATATACTAGGAGAGTACGAGTATTTACACACAGGGGTCGAAACGCGCGCGCGAAGAGCGAATTTATGAGCAAATATTCAATGCGACTTTTTCTTTTGCACATTTGTTACAATAAAATGCCATCACACAGAAACAACAATGGGCAAACTCAAGACTGTTTATAGCCTCCTGAGGAATTGAACGTGAAAGACATGCATCCTTCAGAACAGTGTTTTAAAATACAAGCCCGCTAGAAACCAGTTTGCAGGGAGGGTAACCCGATGTGTGATAGAAGCATATGCAGCGTGGAGAGCGTTCATGCAGGCTTTTTGGGGGAGGCGGCATGAGAGAGGAGGGGGGGGGGGGGGGGGAAGATGTTTTGCACAAAAAAGAAAGCTACCGGCAGCCCTGGTCAGGTCGTCAGCGCGGACCCCTGAATAGTTTTGACTTCCTTGTTATTTTCTGTAGCCAAGCTTTTTGCGAGTGTGTCCGGCCCGGTCTCCCCTATCTAATAGTACACGATCTGTAGGCCCCGTCGAGGGTGGTTTGTAAAGTGTGTCAAAGCAGAAGTTCTTGTTGTGCTTTACTTTGCCCTGGTAACATATTATTGCGTGCATCCCCTTCTTGCCTGTGCTTTGGCCTGGTCAGAGTTAAGCTTCAAGGCGCCAAGAAGCATATGAAGACGGGACCAAGCGTTCGTATTGGGAGGCCAACAATGGCACAAGAGCAGGGGCGCGAACAAAGGGGGGAAAGCATGTGGCCGTGTCTGGGACCGAAGTCTAATAGCTCTCGTCAAGTATAATAAAGGGTGTCTGCCATAAAAGTACAGCTTGTCTGCCGGGCCGGGCCTTGGATGTCAGACAGGCTGGGGAGAGAGCGAGAGACAAAGGAGCAGTGCTGTATTCTACACTGTATGTCTCGTTAAATGGGTTTTCAAACAGCTGGTGCTCAATGCAACGCTGTGGAGGATACGAGACATCTGACGATACAAAGTACCTGGGCGAGAGCGCGAGGCGACAGAGACACAAAGACAGCCGCCTCCAGCAGCCACCCCTTGCGTGGACTAGCGGGTTTATGCACAGGAAAAATCAGGAAAAAAACAAAGAATAAAACGAGGGGGGTCAGCACGTCGGGTAATAAATAGTGAAAATGCTGGAATAAAAAGGACAGAAAAAAGAAAATATATATGCGAGGTCCTGTTTCAGGCTGGAGAGGGTGTCAGTGTGGCCGTTGGGCGGGGAGGTGATACATAAAATGTTGTAAAATGTCTTTTTCGAGCACTCTGCAAATACAATATTGTGAAATATTACAAAAAGCTACAAAATACATTGCGGGCTGTATCGCAGAAGCGCCGGGGCAGCTGCTCTCTCGCCGGCCTTTTGTCGTTTCTTGCACTACCTATATTGCCTGCCACCCTCCTCTTTCCCCCATAACCCCGCTAAAAATACAAGCCGAAAGCTCTTACCTAATTGAGTGAAACGCGTTCCTGCCACCTCCCCCAAACGCGTTTGTCTCAATCCAATATTGAGCCAAAAAAAAAAAAAAAAAAAAAAAAAAAGACTGTGGGCATTTTCCAGATATTATCTTTTTAAATTATTATTCCTTTTTTATTTTCTATTTTGTCTATTTTATTTCGGTTTATTTTCTGCTTTTATTTTTCACTTTGGCAGGACCTCCTCTTCCCCCCTTTTTTGACCCGTCCGGGCTGCCCCTTCTTTTTTTTCCCACTGCTCGCTCTCCTTTTTTTGGCTTTATTTTTTCCCTGTCGCTTTCTTCTCGTTTTGTCGCTTTCTTCCTCAAACACAACACACGGAACGACAAATCCCAGAAAAATTCGGCCTGACAAACCGACGCCCAGCCTGTACCTTGCGATTTTCTGTGGAATTTTTGCAACGCCCAAAGTGTCTTGTTCGCTGCCTCCTAGAGGGTGACTTTTTTATTCCCTGCATTTATTTTATTCAAAACCCGCCGCGACCGCCGCTACCACCAAAGAAGCAGCGCCAACGCGACCGAGGCCACACGGACCAACACCTACCAGAGCGTCCTCGTCTCGTCTCTGCGCCAAACTCGCCCACCTCGACCAACTCAAACAGATTGTCGCGAACACAAACCACATCGCACCCCCTTTTCCGATCTCTTTTTGCAGCACTCGCCAGGAGCATCTGTAGGAAACAGGTCTTTGCCTTTTTTCCCTGTTTTTTCTTTTGTCTCTCTCCGCCTTGACAAAAAAGGAAACCCCCAGAACTGCTCTCTTGGGCCAGAATCGACCAAAACCGACCAGACGTAAACGCAGGCAGCCCAAAATCCAGGCACCACCCAGCTTCGCCCGTCCCAGCTAAGCACAGTAACCACCGCTACCGCCGAAAACAGCCAACCAAACAACATGCCGCCGCGCACCCCACGGACGCCCGCCGTCGACGCCTCCGACAACAACGGCACTGCCAAAACGGCCACCCCACGCCCAGCTCTCGAGGATGGCGCGAAAGTCACCAAGCCCACCTCTGGCAAGGGATCCGGCAAGCGCGGTCGCCCCAAGATGGACCCTGCTCTGCGCAAGACCCAGGTCTACGTGCCGACTGGCCGCCCTCGTGGCCGCCCACCAAAGGACCCCTCTCAGAAGAAGACTCCTACCACGCCCAAGCCGGCCTCGGGCTCTGGTCGGGGCCGTGGTCGCCCTGCCGGCTCCAAGTCAAAGAAGACGGGTGTGTCAGAGTCGGCTGCGGCAGCAGCAGTAGCAGTAGTGGAAGGTGCCAGCCCCGCCTCGGCTGTCAAGACGCCTGGCAAGCGGGGGCGCAAGAGCAAGGCCACTCTGGAGGCCGAGCGTCAGGTGCGCGAAGCCGAGGCTGCGGCAGCAGAAAACAACGAGGAGGAGGAGGAGGACGAAGAAGAGGAAGAGGAGAGTGAAGATGCTGGTAAGTGAACAACCAAAAGCAACGGCAGCAGCAACACAGGCCCTGGTCTGTTTCTTTGTTTCTTTCACACTGTCATCATCGCGATGCGATCGCCATGGCAATTCCTTTTTGCATCATTCCCCTTTTACACTATTCCTGGCTTGGTGCCGAGTGTGCTTGCTCTGTTCTGTCTTTTCTTATCTTTATACCTCTTGTTGATCTGGCAGCCACAGCTAACAACCGGCACCTTCCAAACAGCATAGATACTTCACGCTGTCTCATTTCATGACTGCTACTCCTGAACCGCACGAAACCAACCAAAACCACACTGCTGATCTTTTCCGCCTCTGGTGGTTTAGGCCCGGCGAGGAGAAAGCCATGGCTCTCAGGCATGTTCTTCTCCCTCACGCGCGTGCTATAGCAGCGGGCCTGTAGCCGGGTTTGTGGATGGCATTGGGGCTGTTGAACCGCCATTTTTTCAACATTCTTTTCTTTATTCTTCTCTTTTTTTCCATGCCATATTTTGTGTTTTTGTGTGTTTCATTCACGTCTCTTTTGTTTCCCCATTTCTCTTCTCATTCTCCTCTTTTTTTCTCTTTTTCTTTTTTTCCTTTCTCTGTCATGGTTCGAATGTGTTTATGTGTCGGGACAGGTCCTTTCCTGGGCGTTTGGAATTGCTTGAACGGGGCTATGACATGGCTTTGACTGGCTCTCTCATTTGTTTTGGCCGGTGGGGGGGGGGGGGGGGGGGGGGATTGAATGATCATCAAATGGAAACAAGAAAAATACCCATGGGGGGGCCTGGACGCAGCGCGAGCGCGCGCACACAGCTTTGCCACTTTCTTCTGTTTTCTCCTCTACTTCTCCCCCCCTTTTGGCTGTTGCCATCTCTTCTGCGTTCTTGGCTTCCCTTTCCGTCTTTCTCTTTTGTTCGCCTTTTTTCATGTTTCTACTTCATGTATGAGCGATGGTGATGTCTCGGGCCTTGCGGCGCGTTGATCTGCTTTTTTTAACCCTGGGGTGCCGTTCCAAAAGGGGGGAGGGGGCTTTTCGGGCTGGTGCTATGCGGCTGTGATCTTTCATATGATTGATACCTTTTTCTTCTCTCTGTCGCTCGGTCCTTTCTGGGTCACCCTCAGCATGGCCGTGTGGGAAACGCCTTTTTCTTTGTACTTTTAAGAGCCTGAAATACGAATGGATTACCTCACTTCTTCTGTTTGGTGATATGCTCGTTTAACATTAAGTCATGATATATACATACAAATGCATAAATGAACGCCCAAGGTCACTCCCGCTTCCACTTTTCAAACTCTTCGTCCAGATGGCCCTTGAGCTCTTTGAACTTGTTGCCAAAGTCTCGCCCGCACCGCCAGCACTTCATGTTGCTCTTCAAATAGCTCACATGGCCGTTCCGGGTATCCATGACGTCCTCCATATCCACATTTTCTCCATCCACAATCTCTCCTCCAGCACTCGCCAGTCTGTCCTCCCGTGGCCGCCGCGGGTCGTCGGGGTCCAGTGGAAACTCGCTCAGCGGCACCAGGAACGGCGTCGTAAACGAGTTGTAGTGCTTGCGGTGCTTCGCGCGGGTGCTGTGCATGTCCCGGGACAAGACGTGTATGTGCAAGTGGCTCATGCTCGGTCTCGAGTGGACGCCAACCAAGACCTCCTTTTCCCAGTCTCGTCCGGGCGGGAGCTCAGAGACGCCCTCCTTGAGGTCCACATCCCCCCTCAGAACAGCCTGTCGCTCTGCGTCCTGTGCACTAAACGCCCCAAACTGCCGCCGCAGCTCAGACGCTACAATCTTTTTGAGCTTGTCTGCCTCGGCCCGGACCTGCTCCAAGAACTCGGCCTGCTCTGGATCGCACAACAAACTGACGGGCTGCCGGAGATTCCGTTCTGGGTCACGGGGCAATAGCAGGCAGTGTACGGATGCTTTGGGGAACTTGTCATGGATGGCGACAAAGTCTGGCGTGACATAGATAACTTTTCCGTCAAGAGAAGCAGCAGAAGCTCCGTTTCCGGGAGGGGCCTTGGGAATAAGAGCCTCAGGGTTTGCGAGGTAGTCGCCCAGTGCCTCACGGAACTTGTCTTTATGACTATGGGTGCTACGCTGGCTCCGAGAAGCCGCACCGGCGGTCTTGCTAAGCCCCGTGCGGGAAACAGAAGACGACGATATGGAAGCAGCCCCAGATGTCGACTCTGGGTGCTTGCGTTTGTTAGACGACATCAATGCGGCAACTGTTTTTGTGTGTTAGTTTTGGGGAGGTGAGTGATTGCACATCTGCCTACACCAATGAGGAGGAAAGGATAACAACTTAACAGGCATCTTTAGATTTCTCAGGCTTGTCCGTGATAGGACGCTCATCGTCCTCAGTGCCGCCATGGTCCAGACCAGCCATTCTTGTGGATGCGTTTGCGTTGTGAGTTTAGCGAATGTGTAGTAGCTCCCGCAGCCAAAACTGCCAAAGTGCTGTTATTTTAGGGGGGGACGACGATCATGAAACCGTGTGAGTCAGTCGGCGGGTCGGACTTTACTGCGTGGCAGTTGCCTCTTTCCAGCAGGTGTTACGGGTCATGCAACCCCACAGTTCATCCACCCAGGGCGTGGTGTACGCCCGTGAACGTGCACCTATGACGGGCGCCGTAATACTGGTTAACGCCGCATGACTATGCCGCCCCGGACGCAGCTCATTGGTGCGCAAACCGTTACAGTGCGCAGAGAGGGACGCCCAACAGACCAGTAAAGTTTCAAGGGCGATTTTTCTCAGGCCGCCAAATCAGGAAAGTCCAAAGGGCAAATTTTCGAGGGGCGACTTTGAGACTGTTCGCATCAGCTTTGGGAAGTCGCGACCGAGTACAAAACTCTCGGAAAGAGATTGTACTTTTTTTTTCAGACATTGAGGGACCACGCATCTTGTCATAACCCCTTCCATGTGGCAAGCAGTTTGTTCCAGCTAAAGGCGAGAGCGAGAAGAGGGCCAGTTATGCCTCCGAAGAAGGGCAAGGAGAAGGCCGGCGGCGCCAGCACGCCCACGGCGTCCAAGAGCAGCAGCAGCAGCACCTCTGCAGCAAAGAAAAAGGGCAAATCGTCGTCTTCTTCGTCTGCTGCGCCGCCCGACAGCGATTTCATCGTCTTTACCAACTCAACCAAGGACACCGGCGGGCGCAACAAACGCGGCGGCGGTGGCGGGGCAGCCGCTACCGGGGGAGGATCCTCCAAGCCTGCAGACGAGGCTGCACCGCCCGGGCCGCCCAAACCCACGGTCAAGCAGATCATCGGCGGCTCTTCCTGGACGGGAAAGCTACCGGTCAACATGCTGTCTGAGCACTGCCAGAAGCAAAAGTGGGAGAAGCCAGATTATGAAATGGTGAGTTTCCTTTGAAAGTGAAGTCTGGCTTGCCAGGGATACATATAGTAGCGCCACATGGCTGTCGATATATGAACATAATACTAACAATCTACAGCGTAAAACCAAAGATGGCTACTCGGCTCTCGTCTCGCTGAGTGCCAAAAACAACAAGACGGGCGAGCGCACCAAGCTCGACTCGTTCAAGCTACCTCCCAGTCATGCTCACCTGGCCGTTAAGCCGACGGCCCTGGAAGCCCGGCATTTCGCGGCCACATATGGCCTGTTTCGCGTGTGCAGCATGAAGAACCTGCACATGATGCTGCCGCCAGACTACAAGAGTCTGTGGAAGGAGTTTGGCGAGCTCAAGGCGCAGGACGTCAAGGAAGGCAAGGCGTGGATGTACGAGGCCGATCCTTTTACGGCCCTGCGCGAACGAGAACTGGCTAAGGCGACAGCTGAAAAGAAGCGTAAAGAGCAGCAGGCCGCACGCGAGAAGGCCGCCAGTCTGCCAGGCGCATCCGCCATGCTGGCTCTTCGTGGCCATGGCGGCGGCGGTGGTGGTGGGGGAGGATCAAAAGGAGGGAGTGGTGGCAGCGGAGGAGGAAGCAAGAACGCAGGTGCCAGCTTCAACCCCATGCGTGGGTGGACAAGTGTGCCCAAGATCGAGATGGGCAACAAGACCCGTGCCATCCTGGAAGATCTTTTGCGCCGCGACTCTGTCTGGAACCAAAATGGCGTCGAGATGCCTGCTGCCACACGCACCAAGGTAGTCAACGAGCTGAGCCAGCTGGACTTCCGCCGCAGTCACGTCGAGGAAGCCGTGGCAATATGCAAGGACCGGGAAGAGACGCTCGAGTGGCTGCTGGTTCATGTCCCCGAGGACGACCTACCACGCTGGGCACTTCCAGAGAGCTACTCGGCTGGTGTGTCTGTAGTGGCAACCGACCTCCGACGCGAAAACGCCATTAAGCGGTTGGCAGAGTCTGGTTATTCTGCTGACCTCTGCCGCAAGATCTTCGATGCCAGCGGTGGAGATGAGGGCCAGGCCGCCGAAGCCCTGCAAACCATTCTTCTTGGCCACGACATCAACAAAGACTCAAAGAAACACGAGGAATCATCGTCCTACGATTCCCAAGAGGAATGCTGGGAAGCAGAGCTTGCTAGTCTCGAGTCTGTCTTTGGCAGTGACCAGTACAGCCGACCGTCAAAGGATGTGTGCCAGATCAAGCTACAGAATGTGACCAATGGTGAACATCACAACGTCGACACATCCCTGCAATTCCGCAGGTCGCCCAATTATCCCGAAGACATATTAGTGACTGTTGTGGCGCCAAAATTGCCTGCCTATATTAGGCTGAGCATCATCAAAAAGACAGTTACCTACGTCCGCGAGGAGCTGCAAGGCGAGGAGATGAAGATCTACTTTGTGGTCGATTGGGTACAGCAGCACATCAACAACATGATCGAGAGGCCTGGGGCACTGCGTGACATTGCCGCAGCTGCATCTTCGGCCTCAGAGGATGCAGGCGACGACACACCAGCCGGGATGGCAGCAAGGAGGCGGCGAGCAGGAAAGAGAGCGCCGCGGCATCCCAAACCTCTGGTCTGGAAGGTCGATGACCGGAGCAAGAGGGAGTGGGAGCTCCGCCAGAAAGGACCCGCCTATCAGAAGATGTTGGCTCAGCGCCGGCATCTGCCAGCCTGGGAGGTTCGCGAGGATGTGGTGGACACGGTCAAATCCAACCAGGTCACCATTATTTCTGGAGAAACAGGTTCTGGAAAGTCTACGCAGTCGGTTCAATTTGTGCTGGACGACCTATACAGCCGGGGGCTTGGTCAGGCCGCCAACATTATCGTGACGCAACCTCGTCGTATCTCGGCCCTCGGCTTGGCCGATCGTGTCAGCGAGGAGCGCTGCACAGCGGTCGGTGACGAGGTTGGTTACATCATTCGTGGTGAGAGCAAGACCAGCCGACAGGGTGGCACACGCATTACCTTCTGCACGACAGGTGTGTTGCTGCGACGCCTTCAGGTATCGGGTGGACGCACAGAGGATGTGGTGGCAGCACTGGCCGATGTCAGCCACGTGGTCATCGACGAGGTGCACGAGCGCAGCTTGGACACTGATTTCTTGCTGTGTATCCTGCGTGACGTGCTTCGCCAGCGCGGTCAGGGCCTGAAGCTGGTCCTGATGAGTGCCACGCTGGACGCCTCGACGTTCCACGACTATTTTGCGAGCGAGGGCCTGTCTGTCGGTGCTGTCGAGATTGCCGGCCGCACGTTCCCCGTTGACGATTTCTACCTTGACGACGTCATCCGTGCGACCAACTTTGGCGTCGATGGCGGTCCCCCAATGCGCGATAAGGACGGCAACTTGATGGACCCTGTGGCCAAGGCGATCATGAAACTGGGTGGTCGCATCAACTACAACCTGATTGCCGATACGGCCAGGGCCATCGACGAGGAACTGTCAGCGACGGGAGAGACAGGTGGCATTCTAGTGTTCATGCCAGGTGTTGCCGAAATCAACCAAGTGTGTGGTTTGCTGAATCGCAGCGACAGTAAGACTCTTCATGTGCTGCCACTGCACGCCTCGCTTGAGACTCGTGAGCAGCGCCGTGTGTTCATGGCTCCTCCGCCTGGCCGCCGCAAGGTTGTCGTGGCTACCAACGTTGCCGAAACCTCCATTACCATTGACGACATTGTGGCCGTTATCGACACCGGCCGTGTCAAGGAGACCAGCTTTGATGCGCAGAGCAATATGTGCAAGCTTGAAGATACCTGGGCCTCGCGGGCTGCCTGCAAGCAGCGCCGAGGTCGTGCCGGTCGTGTGCAGGCTGGCAAGTGCTACAAGCTCTACACACGCAACCTGGAAATCACGCAGATGGCGGAGCGGCCTGAGCCCGAAATGCGCCGCGTACCTTTAGAGCAGCTGTGCTTGTCGGTACGTGCTATGGGTGTTGTCAATGTGGCCGCCTTCTTGGCTCGCGCGCCCACACCACCCGAGGTGGCCGCCGTTGACGGTGCCTTGATGCTCCTGAGACGCATGGGTGTGTTTGACGGCGACAACCTGACAGGCCTGGGTCGGCAGCTGGCTGCCATCCCGGCGGATCTGCGTTGCGGCAAGCTGATGGTATTCGGCGCACTGTTTGGTTGTCTTCACGAGTGCGTAACAGTTGCTGCCATCCTCAGTGGCGGCGGCCGGGGAACTCCATTTGTGTCACCGCCGGACAAGCGTGAGCAGGCCAAGGAAGCACGTATGGTGTTTGCTGGTACGAGCGGCGACGGCGACCTGCTGACGGACCTGCGTGCCGTCCTGCGCTGGGACGAGATCGTCGCCCAGGATGGCCGCGGCAACATGTACCACAAGACAGTCAAGTCTTTCTGTGAGGACTATTTCCTGTCCCTGCAGACGCTGTCCGACATTGCATCCACGCGGACGCAACTGTACTCGTCGCTATCCGAACTGGGTATTCGTCCTCCTAGCGGTTCACTCGAGCCCAACTACCCGCTCCTGCGTGCCCTGACGGCCGCAGCGTTCACTCCCCAGATCGCCCGCATCCAGATGCCGGACCAAAAGTTCGCCTCGAGCATATCCGGTACAGTCGCTCTCGACCCGGAAGCCCGCACCATCCGCTACTTTGACCAGGACCACGGCCGCGTTTTTGTGCATCCCAGCAGCACGCTGTTCGACAACCAGGGTTTCGGCGGCAAGGCTGTTTTCCTGTCGTACTTTAGTCTCATTGCCACCTCCAAGGTGTTTATCCGGGATCTTACTCGTATGTTTAATTTGTTCTCTGCCCTGTTTCTCTTTCTTTCCGCATACTAACATTACAGCTTTCAACGCTTATACCCTTCTCATGTTTGCCGGCGACATTGAACTGGACACGCTCGGCCGCGGTCTGGTAGTGGACGGCTGGCTTCGCCTGCGTGGCTGGGCCCGCATTGGTGTGTTGGTCTCGCGTCTCCGCGGCATGGTGGACCGGCTGATTGCAAGGCGCATTGGCCGCGAAGACGACGATATGGACGGCGGCGGCAATGGTGGCGGTGGTGACTCGTCGAAGAAGGGTGCCGGTTCCACAGACACTATTGATCGGGACGTCATCAGGGCCGTCATCAAGCTGATTGAGCTGGACGGTTTGGACGCATAGTTTTTTGGGTGGGGATTTATGTCGTTTTGCATGACCAGCTCTTTTGTTTTTTGAGATAATACTTATAGAGCAAATAAAATCATAGACTCTCTCGTACTTAGACGAATAAAATGGCTACGGGTTTATAAATGCCAAAAAGCTGAAAATTTGGCAACTGTTTTCTTGTTTTATCACATATTCACATCGCAGTCAAATGTGCTCGTCTGGAATTTGGGAGATTGCGTTTTTATTTTCTTTCTGGACAAGGGGGAAAGGGGGGAAAAGGGGGGGGTTGTACTGGCGATTCTGTGGCTGCTTCCTGATACACAGCGTGCTTTTGAGTCGGCAGCAAAATGTAGGCCACTTGGCCGTTGCTGTCGAGCAAACTGCAAAACAACCCCAGAACACCAGTAGCGTCGTTGGATAGAAAGGTTGGGGGGGGGGGGGGGTGTTTTTAGGGGTTGGTGTTGGTGGTGTGGTTCGTGTGGTTCGTGTTTATGCTGCCCGTGAACCGAAAGGGAATCTAGGCTGTGCCATGCACTGGCTATGGCAAATCAGCTCTGCCCTGGGCATGTTTCTTCCCTCCTCGGCCCTGCCCTGTCTCCTCCGGGGCACGTCGTGCGCGCCACACCTAGCCTAGTCGATGCGTTCAGGCTGATGGCATTGCTGTATGCCTGTCGTGCGTGTGGTGCTGCTTTGACGGCGAAGTCATTCAGAGCAGGTTGCCTCTCTGTGCTCTGTGCTGCTGTAAATAGGGTTGGAGCTTTAAAGCTACCATTCAGACCCTGGATATCTTACTTCCCACGTCTTTCTTACATGTCGTCCCCTGGCTTTGAATCCTGAACGTAACAAATAACACCGTTCAGGAATTCCATCCATCCATCTCGCATCGGGTTGGAGCTTTCAAGCTACCATAGGACCCATAAGTATTCTGCGGCCGGGCCATCTCAATATGGTTTCTCGGTCCACTGGAAATATTACAATGAAAAGATAAAGACAAAAAAATAAAACTGCAAATAAAATAAAACGCCGGTTCACTGGTGATGTTTGGTGATGTGTCATGGAATATGGGTGGCGGTATGGGGATAAAGTGGGTAGTGGGTGTTAAGAGGTTCAGATACACAATCGTGTTGTGTCGTGGGTGAAGTGTGAGGTGCCATGGCGCTTCGTTACAAAGCGACACGTGCGAGGCGCTTTGCAGGAGTAAGTCGCTGAAAGAGAAGCCCCGTGGAGATGCAGTGTGGCTTATGAAACTGCCGGCCTGGATTCCGGAAAACAGTAATCGGACTGTTGATGTCCTGCTTACATGTCCATGGAGTCAGAACCGTTGGCGAAGTTGAATCCGCCCTGGTTGGCGCCGTTGGCCGTGCCGAAGCCGAAGGTGCCGTTTGGACCCTGGATATTGTCCATCCCGTCGTCTGCGCCCTCCTCCTCGTCGGAGAAGTACTTCTCGATGATGTTGTAGGCCTTCATGTAGATCTCCTCGTTGGCGTTAGTCTGACAGTCGTGGATCTTTTCCATGCCGCCGCATTCCTCTATGAACAAGGCGTATGTGTTGATGGCCTCTACGCCTTCACCGGCTGCCTGCTTGTCCAGCTCTCCGACCTTGAGGATGTTCTCCAGGCCGTCCAGAGCAACCTGGATGATCTTGTTGTCGGGGCAAGCCAGAAGGTCGCACAGCGGCCGGATGCAGCCTTGGGTCACTAGATAGCGGATCTGCTCCGGCTTCTGAAGACCGCCAGAGGTGGCGTTGCTGATCGCCCAGCATGCTTCCTTGCGCGTCTTAAGGTCACCGTTTGAAAGCAGATGGATCAAAGGAGGGATAATGTTGGCATCGATCACACCCTGAATCTGGGCCGAGTTACCGGCCGTGATGTTCGAGATAGTCCAGCAGGCCTCCTTCCGGATACCATCCTTGTTGGAGCTAAGCAACGAGAGAAGGCACGTGAGCGCACCGCAGTTGATCACCACCTGGGTCTGAATATCGTCTCCAGTCACAATGTTGCCAACGGAACGCAGGGCAGGGGTCTGCACCGAGGTCGAGGCGTGCATCAACAGCTCCACCAACCGACGGGGGATCCCGACGTCGATAACAGCCTGGATCTTGTCGTTTGAGCCGTCCGACAGGTAGGAAATTGCCCAACAGGCATCGATGAGGACTTCGTCGTCGAGGCTGTAGACCAGCTTGGAAAGAACCGGCAGCGCGGGTTGAATCTGTAGACGTGTGAGGTTAGAAGGGGCCGGAAACAATAAAAAGAAGGGGGTTGTTGGGGGTTCTGCTTACGGTGTTCCAATCTGGCTGGGGGGTCTTGCCGCGGCAGAAGTTGCTCAGAGTCCATGTAGCATTGCGAAGCATACTTAGCTTGCGGCTATCACCAAGAAGGTTGAGCAGAGGCTTGAGAGCGCCGCAGCTTAGGACGTAGTCACGGCACTGTGGGCTGTCACCTGCTATGTTGCCTAGAGCCCACACGGCCTGCTCACGGACATCGGGCTCAGGGCTGGAAAGAAGCTCGACAAAGATGGGCACAGCACCAGCCTCGATAACAACCTGAGTCTGTGTTGCCGAACCGCTGGCAATGTTGGTCAGCGCCCATGCCGCCTCGAACTGCACCAGCGTGTGCGGCGACCGCAGGAATTCGACGAAGCGGCTGACGACACCCGTCTTGATGACTTCCTCAATAGGCGGGTTGCGCTCCTTGGACAGAAGTTTCCGGAACTTTGTGGTGGCTTGGATCTGGAGTTCGATTTGGTCGGAGAAGACGCCCTGGACCATTTGTGGCAGGTCCTCGTTCAGCTAGAGAGGCGATCGGTCAGCTAAATGTTTGGGGCATGTGGGGAGGGGTAGAGGCAGAGGACCGCAACAAAGAAGGCAGAACAAAGGAGAAGACGCAAAAAAAGACAAGAGAACAGGACGGGAAGAAGGTGATGAAAATCGCATAGTCCTGCAGGGGGGCGGGCGGCACAAAACTTACCTGGGACTCTGTTGGGGGCGTGTCATCGTCGCTGTCCGGGGCAGCGCCCAACGACGCACCGGGGCGGTTGTCACCAGTGCCGAGACCACGGCGCTTGGCCAGGTTCTCCTCGCGCTTTGCCTTGCGAATCTCCACCTGCTGCTCCTCACGCCGGCGACGCAGCTCCTCTGGCTTGAACGTGTTCTTCGCCTTGAACTGCGTCCGCCGATGTTCTGGGATGTACCGTTCGGCCATGGTGATGACGTTCGACGATGTGTTCTTGTAAACGTTGGGTCGAGAGACGCTGGTGATCGTGGGATAGACGCGTCAAAACTTGTTGTGGCAACTAGGGAGCCTCGAGACGGTAACAGGTAGACAGGAGGTGAAGAAGAAATTAACCCCGCGCAAAGCAGAAACCGCTTGTTTACGCACGCTGAAAAGTCAGGGGGAAAATATGGCCAGGGTCGAAAGCCAACAGTCAGCACGTGGATTAGAGTGCGCACTTGAATGCGGAGGGTTCTCGTTGAGCTTTTGCGATGAAGCGACGAGAAAAAGGAGAGAGAGAAGGGAGGAAAAATCAGAAGGGGGAAGAAGAAAAAAAAAAAGAGGAAAAAAACTGTTAGTAACGTTATTGTTGTTTGATGAAAAACGGGCGGAAAGGGAAAGGGCGCTTTTCGTCGTCGACGTAGGTGGAGGGAAGGGGCAACCCGCCCAAACCAAGGTCGGCCGTGCGGGGCTCTGTTCAAATGCCCACTGTGAGACTCTGCGGGTCAGAGCGCAGAATGCACAGTGCCAGCGTCGGTCAAATTTGCCATGTGGGGCAAATCGGTGGGGTGGAAGTGACAACCACTGACAACGGACAAGACATGTTGCAGCCTCAGGCCACAAGGCATCCACCGCCGGTGTGCCCAGACCCACCTCGTGTCACGTGTTTTCGAGAATAATGGGGACAACAACGGTCGCGCCTTTGCCCTTGCAAGGGTTGGACGCGCCAGAATCCATAATAAAAGAGACTGGCCCCTCATCCTCTGTCGTGATGCAGACGCCGCAAATGGGGTTTTCGATACCATAGAACATCATGTCGGGTCTGGAAGCGCCGAATGTGGCAAACTGCCCACTACCCAAGGGGCACACGTCAATGGCGGACATTATCGACGGGAATGTCAGTGTTAACACGTACGTCACCGTCACTGGTCTCGTCAAGGACTGGCAGCCGCCCATCCAGTCGAGAGGCACAGGTGCGTCTGCCTCTGCTTGCTCTTTGGATTTCTGGGAGTTGTGTTGCTGACACATGTGGCGGCAAATGCAGACTACAAAATGGCCATTAAATTGTTCGACAAGTCTCTGGAGGCCGATTGCCGCTTTGCGACAGTCCACTTCTTTGGCGCCAAAGAAGAAATGCCGGCTGTGGGAGCTGGCGATGTCGTCCTGGTCCAAGGCGCAAAGGTATGTTATCACACACAATATTCACGCAGGAGGAGCCACGACGAACTCGGAACGGCATGCTGACACGGGCTTTTCTATGGCCCTTCCAGGTCCAAAAGTTCCGCGACGACTTCTCGCTTCTGACAAACTACGGAACAGTCATAGACGTCTTCAAATGCGAACACATTCCGCAGCCACCGGCATTGGCGACACCCAACTATCGGCCACCACGCCGGAACCGCGCTCTTGCTGTCCCATCGGTGCCAGACTTGAAGTATGTCTCTTGGCTGTACCACAGCATCGACAAAGGACCCGTTCCTACCGTTGTCGAGTTCCAGGCTCTGCAGGAACAAGCAATGAATACGCGATACAAGTTCACCTGTCTCGGAGACGTGGGCGAAAACGAATTCCGCAACCTGGTTGTCATGGTAGTGAACGAGCCATACGAGACGAGCGGATCCATGTCAATCTGGGTGACAGATTTCAGCGAAAACTGCCGATTCTGCGACTTTCCGCGACCAGGAACGGCAGCAGGCAGCAATGGCAATGGCCAACGACCTGGCGACGAGTACGGCTACCTTACCAAATTCACCGGGGTCTCGCGCAAGACGATGCAAAAGTGGACGGGGCCCTTTGGCAAATTGAGCATGCTGGTGACCTGCTACGAACCGCACGTATCCTACATACGCAGCCACGTCCAGGCCGGCAACTGGGTGATGCTCGAAAACGTCCAGGTTAAAATGGGGAGCAACGGGTCCAGCTTGGAGGGTTTCCTGCGCGATGACGTAGCTCGTGGCAGCCCGTTACGCGTTGAACTGCTGGAGATAGCCCTGGACGACCCTGAGAGCGTTGACCCACGCCTCAAGGAGGCCATCCGACGGAAGAGGGATTACGAGCGGCAGAACAAGTCCATGTTAAAGAAACGCAAGCAGGCGTTGGAGGACGCGAAAAGCAACTCTAGCTCAAACGCAGGCAACGCCAAAGGACGGCGAAAGCGTGCGAGACAAGCGGCCCAAGGCGAGAACCAACCGAGTCGCAAAGCGAGCCAGCAACACCTGCTCAACAAGGCCGTTGTTACAGACCATGCCAGCCACGCGGCAATACAGCTGTCGTCGGTTCTTCAGCCGGCTTACCATGAGATAACTTCATCGATTGGAGATCAAATAATCCGGATGCCATTGCCGTTTATCAATGCCAAGTTTCGAGCGCAAGTACGTGTCGTCGACTTCATGCCGATGCATCTGGAGGATTTTGCAGTGGGGCGGAAGGCGACGGAATTCGATTTGCTGTCGGACGACGGGAACGACGAGGCCACCAACTATTCGTCTTCATCGGACGAGGGCGAGGGTGCAGGCACCCTGAATGCATATATGGGGGAGCGAGTTTGGGAGTGGCGGTTTGCGTTGTTGCTGGAGGATGCAACGCCGCACCCCCAGTCCGGGGAGACCAACGGCCCCGACGAAGCTGGCCAACCACGAGCGCGCGTCTGGGCCACCGTCGACGACTCGGATGCTCAGATGCTTACCAATCTGAGCGCATGCGAGCTGCGCAAAGACTGGGAAACGTTGCAGGCGCTACGCGAGAAGATGTTCTTACTCTGGGGCGACTTGGAGGAGAAGAAGATGGAGGCACTGCGCGCGCAACGTGTGGCCCGTAAGAAAGCGGCGCAGCTGGCCGAGGCCGAAAATAAGCGGAAGCAACAGCAATTGAAAGAGCAGAAAGAAGCAGAGAAGCGGGCAGAGGCACAGCGGGCGGTACGCGAAGCCCTAGCGGAAGTGCGCACGTCCAATCTACAATCGTATCCGGCGCCAATGGACATGTCGGACGACGTGCAGCCAGACGACACGCAGTCGCCGGTAAAACCAGGGCAGGGGCAGCGAGAGTCCGAAAAAGAAACGGCAGCGACGACAGAGACGCAGCAGACGGCCACAGCTCAAACGACTACAGAAAGTATTCTGCAAAAGGTGCACAACAGGCCGTTTGTGTGCTGTCTAAACCAATACGGCATCCGCGTGCCGGTCGACCAGAGTGTCGAAGAGTCGGGCGACGAAGACGGCGGTCCCGAGTGGAAGTGGCAGCAAATGTTTGGCATGTTCGGGACAAAGATTGGGGTTGAATTCTGACGGGATGGGCAATCTGAGAGTGCTTCGATGTGTTGATATGACTTATGGCTACTGTTTCGGGCGTCTGACTTTTTGGTCGTTAATTGCTTTGCGCTTCTTGTTTCTTTGCTGGGTGGAACTGGCCATGTAATATTATGCAATGTACGAAAGCGTACTCGGCGATGGATGAGAAGATACCAAAAGGTGTTGTCACGATAGTGCAAGTGTGTTCTTCGCAGTGATATTTGCTAGATTCTGTGACACGGAGTGTTGTGAACTGTGAACTGCGCATCGGATTTTATGCGTCTTGGCTGATATTGACTGAACAGGTGCAAACTTTACTTTTTCAACTCGACCTTTTCACTGGGAAAAAAAAAAAAAAAAAAAAAAAAAAAAAAAAAAAAAAAAAAATTGGGCAACCAAAAACTCCCACCCCCGTCAAGACATCTTCTGCCGCAAATGGCTTCTTCCCTTCAGCACAGGCAGATCCGCTACGGGGCCGAGAGCGTCCTCCAGATCGTCGACCTATGGGAGTTTCCCGACGGCGTCGGATCGCGGCAGGATGACTTTTGGCTTGTGTGAGTGCGCCCTCTCCCGCCCGACCCTACAGCGCCCTCCAGTCGCTGACTGCTCAGGTACATTCATGGAGGCGCCTGGCGCGATCCCCGCTGCCTGACCGACACGGCCGTGCCTGCCATTGACCGGCTCCTGGCCGACGACAGCTCCGCGGCCCCCGTCATCCCGAGGAAGCGCATCGCCGGTTTCGCCTCCATCGGCTACCGCCTCTCGCCGCATCCAGAGTTCCCGCAGGACCCCAGCGCCGTGCCCACGGACGAGTACCGCGGGGCGCGCCACCCGGAGCACTTGCGCGACGTCCTGGCCGCGCTGGCCGCGCTGGCAGCCGACAAGGCGCACCCTGTTGCGCAGTACATTTCGAGCGGGCGGTACATTGCGTACGGCCACTCTTGCGGGGCCTTTCTAACATTTCAGCTGTGGATGGACAAGGCCACGAGGAATCGCCAAGGAGAGGACGATGTTCGCCAGGTCGCCCTACCCTCGTGCGTCGTCGGCCTGGAGGGCATCTACGACCTGCGCGGGTTTGTCGACCGGGGCGTGCCGTTCGACTATGGCCCGATCCTGCGGGACATTGTGGTGGGCGCCTTTGGAACAGACCGGGCAGACTGGGACGCGGCGAGTCCTGGACAGTATGACTGGAAGACGCTGGACAGCGACTCCAAGACCAGGCTGGCCGTGGTGGCGTACTCGCCAGAGGATACGCTGGTGGACGTGGGCGAGGTTGACACGATGGAGGCAGCCCTGCGCCGGGCAGAGAGCAAATCCTTCCATGTACTGTCACGGCTGGATCTCAAGGGAGACCACGACGAGGTCCACGAGGACGGCCGGGAAGTGGCTCGGGTGCTGGGTCTTGCCCTGGCAGAAATGGACCGTCTCGGGATAGGGAAGCAATAGAAAAGCAAGGTGCCCAAGTAGTAATAAAGTTCTTTGTGGTAAATGTCTATTGTCATTCTCGTCCTTGTTTCCCTGTGTATTCTATCCGTTCCTAAGAACCCAATTTGACCCCTGAATCTATCTTTAAGTCTTTTCTATCCCTCTTCTTCTAAAGTCCCAAGTCTTCTCAAGTCTTCCCAATCTATCCCATTCTGGTGTAAAAAAAAACCCAAAATCCAAAAAAAAAACTCCGGAAAAATGTCTATCTTTCCCTTGTTGTCCATAACATCATGAAAAAAAAAATAGCAAAAGCAAAGTGGCTGCCTCCTGGTTCTTCCTTTTTCGGAACCGTCTCCCCAGGTTGACCATAATCAACATCAATCATATTGTTATATTAAGTAGGAGCATTGTCCTTTTTTCGCCCTCCTTCTTCCTTTCCTTCCATTTCAGGTCTCCTCCGTGGTGTGTCACACACGCGCAAATAGCTTCCAGCCAACAAACTTGACCCGCGTCGCAAACAGCACCGCGGCACCCACCAGGATCGTGGCGCCCGCCCAGATCTGCGCCGTCATGTACGTCCCGGGCAGCGACGTGTCGCCCCCGTTGGACGTGCTCAGCAGCGCCGAGGCAGTCGGCGGACCGGCCAGTGTTGCGAAAGCAGACACGGTGCAGAACATGCCGAAACGGACGCCGATGCGGGACGAGTTATCTTCAGAGTCTTCCTTGGGCGCCGACAGCAGTGCCAACACGCCCAGCCAGATGCCCTGGATCGCGCCGTTGCCGAGACCAAACAGAATGGCAAACGTGTACATGCCCGCCGTCGAGCGGCCCACAGCCATCCAGCCCAGCAGCGTGCCCGCCGTGAAGATGCAAGAGGCGACCACCGTGTCGAAGCAGCCAAAGCCCAGGTTGTCGGCAAGGAAGCCGACCAGCGGCCGCGCGGGGAGGCCGACAATGGTTGTAATGATGAGCAGCGTCGTGGCGTTTGACCGCGAGAAGCCGACGACGTCTTCGGCATAGACATTGACATAGTAGAAGCCAAAGTAGATGGCCCAGTAGATGAAAAAGGCGGCCAGCAAGAACAGGACAAACGTCGTCTGGCGGAAGGCGGTCCAGTCGATGAGCGACCGAAGGTAGGCCCCGCAGGCAGACAGGACGGACATGGGCGTGGTCTTTGTCTTGGGCTTTGCACCCGTCGCAGTCTTCTTCGGCTTTCCCGGGCGCAGGACCAACAGGGCGACGACGCAAAAGACCAGCTCGATCAGGGCAGTGACGCGCATGGCCCAGCCGAAGCCGATGACGGGCAGCAAGAACTGGACGACGGCCGGGAACATGGCGCCGCCAAAGCTCGTGCCCATGGTGGAGATGGACAGGGCGAGCGACTTGCGCCGGGAGAAGTAGGCATTGATGGCCGGCACCGAGGCGGCCGACAAAAGGCCCAGGCCGATGCCAGTGAGGACGGCCTGGCTGAGGTAGAGGGAGATGGGAATTGGCGACGGGGAGACAACGTCGGCAGCGGTCGTGGACTGGCTGCCGACGGCAAAGCTGTTCCAAATGGTGCCGGCGATGACGCAGACTGTGCCAGCAATAGTGGTGTGAATGCCATAGCCGACGTCAGTCAGCTGTCCGGAGACGGTGGACAGGAGGTAGGTCAGGAAAGTCTGGATGGAGCCGACCCAGCTGATGCCCGACACAGGCATGCCCAGGTTCTGGGTGTAGTAGAGCTGGTAGACGCCAAACATGGAGAGCGTGCCCCAGGCGATGGCATTGAGCAGGAACCCGGCGACGACCTGGCACCAGGCCACGAGGCCGCCATCAGGGGGTGTGAAGGGGGCAGAAGACTGGGAGTCTGTCTGGGACTCGGCCTCTGGCTCAGTCTCTGGCTGCTTCGGCTTGAGCTCAGACTTGGCCGGGGGTGTCTCGGGCTCAGCAGCCGCAAAAGTAGCTGCGGAGTCGACCGAGTTGGTAGAGCCAAGTGCAGATGCCCGCGCCTTGTCAGACACCGAGTAAATGTTGTTGTCGACAAGGTGGGCTTCTGTCAGGGTGGTGACAGAGTCTGCAGAGGGAGAGCAGTCTGCGCTGGAAGGGGCAGAGACGACAAAGTCAAAGTAGCCTGTTGCAGGGTCAGGCTCAAGGTGGGCCATTGTGGTTGTGTGTGGCGGTGGTGTTGATATGTGCTGTGTTGATATCGTTGTTGTTGTTGTTGACAATGTTGATCAGTCCTAAGATGGTTCTTGTCTGGTCAGTATAAAAGTGTCCAAAGTGCCGTGAAAAGGGGAGATAACTAGATAGAACAAAAGAAATAGAAAAGAGACAACAAAAAGAAAAGCTATAGAATGTATGTATGTTAGTCTGGTCTGGGTGTTGGGGGAGTCGGGAACAGGTAGGATGAAGAAGATGCTTCTTCAACAAAGTTAAAAAAGATTTGTTATATTATATTGTTTGTGTGTTTCTGTTGTGTGGGTTGGATTCCTCCTTCTGATTTTTTCTGTTCTCTTTCCAAGTTCCCAAGTCTTTCTTGCTGTCCTTCTCTTGTTTGGGTTTCTTGCTCTCTCTTCGTGATTTCCCTCCTTGTGAAAAAAAGTAGAGAGACGTGTGCCTTTTAAGCTCGATGGTGTGTCTTGCTTGATGGGCTTGCCCTGTGCGTTCCGGCTCTTAAGAAGCAGTTGCTTCTTTTTTCCTCTTTATGACTCTGAGTCTCTGGCATTCCTTTGAAAACACATCACCAGGGCAGTATCGTGGTGGCCCTTTTATAGATGAAAAGGGAGGAGGGAGGGGCGTGTAAGTCGGCCGGGTGCCCTTCCCGACGGCTGGACCAGTCTCCCCCATTTTTTTTCTGCTGTTAATTGTGGTTTTCGGTTCCCCATCAGTCATGGGTAGCTGGGCAGTCCGTGTCCAAACTATCGTCGACTGCAGGACCCTTTTTTTTATTCCGTTCACGGAGATGCTAGCGGGAGGGGTGTAGGACCATGTGGAGGTTGAACACGGCGGAAGGGGATGTGAGGAAGCACTCAGAAACAGCTGCTGATAGCGCTGGTCTATCCGCTTGCATGGCTGGTGTGCATTTCCAGCCGGCAAATGGCCGAACAGGGAAACACCACAGAAGCAACGATAAGGCGGCCACAAAGAAGAATGGACGGGCGCTAGAAGGACTGACGCCTGAGCCGAGCTGATGTCGCCATCGATCAACGTGTCGCAGCCCGGCGTGGCTGGCCAGCAACAGATCTCAAGAGGCAAAAACGCGGAGCGCTTGACAGGTTCTCTCCCCTTTCCTCGGTGTCCATTATTCTTCCTGTTTTTTTTTCCCTCTCTTTCCTCTTTTCACCAGCATCTCCAGTTCTTTTGCCATCTCGTTCCTTGTTGAGAGTGGCCCACCACTATTTTTGGTTCCTGGTTTCTAGTTTCTTCTGTTTCGTTTCATCCTGGTTAGCCGCTACATGTTTGCCTCTTGACTCAGCAACACCGTATCACCATCAAATGCAGAATGCACCGCACATATTTGCTCATCTCACCCATCTAGCCATCTACACGCACACCCAGCTTGACACACTATCACGACACCCACACCGTGTCTGCTGCAACTCTGCATGCTTCTGCCGAACTTGTACTCTGGGTCAGTTATTTTTTTTTCCTATTTTTTTTACATCACCTGTTCTTCGTATTTCCCGTTATCGGGCATAACCACTGGCGGCCACGTTTCTATTTCCTTTCTTCTCATCCGTGGCAACCCGAAGGGTGGTAGGCGCGTACTACATGGTGGGAGGGGAGGGGAGAAAACGAGCAGGGTGGCTGGCGGCTGTCCTGAGAGCACATGGTGGGAGGACAAATGCCGAGACGTGTAAGGAAAGGAAGACAAGGGCAACGGCATCCAGGTATCCGTACGTGCAAAGGGCCATCAACAGACCATCACAAAAATGCGGGTCACGATGGTGTCAGAGTCATCCACCCCCCTTCAAAGACAGAAAGACAGCAGCGGTCAAGCAGAAATACCGACAACGGAGATTGAGGCCGTTGCAATGTTGGGGAGAGGGGGAAGGGGAGTGCACGGGGGACGATGGGCGTGGAGATGCTGGTGGAAAAGAGGCTAGGCGAACTATCGTGAACTTTTTTGGTGTGACCGTAGAAAAATATGGAAGAAATTGGGGGACGTGCTGATGTGTTTTTTTTCTGGTCCTTCCCTTTTTTTTTTTCTCTGCTTCGCCATCTGGATCCACCATCGCTCTCGGCCGACGCTTGCCCGCCAGGGAGCAGCCACACACTTTTCCATGTGAAAGCAACCATAATCATATTAACAGTCATAATAATATCAGATTACCAGAGAGGAAGGAACAGGGCCGACCAGGTCAGGAACGACCGGGAGGGAAGGAAGGAAGGAGCCACGGACACAACGAGAGGCGCATAGCGCAGTAGATGAGCGTCTGTGCATCTCGATGAGGAAGGATCGATGCGCCAGGAACGCGGGCGCATTTGGTTGGCCAGATGGCGCACTAGCTTGGCTTTCTATTAGTTGGATCCGGTGACAGCTTGGGTCTCCCCCCCTTTCCCAATCCCAAACATCACAAAACATAGTCGCAGACAGATCTCGGCAAACGACGACCCAAGCCAGGCGGGAAGCCAGAGTCGGTTCCCGGTGTGGAAGCCACATGTGGAAACCAAATATGGAAACTAAACAAAGGATGCCCAACGAAAGTCCAAAAAGGTACCGTCGATGAGACGCACGGGGTCAAACGAGCGGCTGAGGAAAAAGGATGTAGACAAAGTGCAGACCGCGCCGACTGAAGGGGAGGAGCAAGACGAAGAAACGAAGCGCAAAAAGATTAAAAACGTTCGAGAAGGCGCAGCGGCCACTGTGCCAGTCAGCGGAATACTGGGGAAGGTGTGGTCCAGACCGTTCCTCTATGACTGATGGAAATACGTTTCTGTCGTTTTTATCGGGGAAGAGCAAAAAGGCACAGGCTCGATCCACTGGTCGAGTCACGGGATCGGAAACGAATCCGTGTTCCGTGCGAAAGACCTGCGCAGATGGCAACAGCAAAAGATGAGAACGAGGAAAAAACAAAGAGCTGCGCATTGTTCACGAATCACTGTGGCGGGCAGACTTTTCCAATTCGTCATGATGGCGAAATGCAAGAGCAAAAATGGCAAACCACTGAAGGAGTCGCTTCGTGTTTTGCGTCGTGTTCGGCACATTCTCTCTCGTTCCTCGTTCTACCCGACTGGCCACTCCCTCCTTGGCCGGCTCATCTTTCTCTGCTCTCCTTTCCTCCCCTTCCGCCCCCTCCTATCCCCATCCCTGATCAGACATGACCACCCGGTCCTCATTTCCTCATGATCACTCGGGGTGCAAAAAATCTCATCAAACTGACTCGCTCGCTTAGTTTTGAAAGAGCGGTGGCACTTTCCACCCCAGATTAGGGGTGGCGTGCGCGTAGTCTTCTAGTCTTATTTTGCTAGCTGTGTCCCTTTTTCTCTTTCACCCCCCACATAAGGAAAAGGGACCACGCGCGGTGTGTTGCTGCCCAGACCAGAACAGAAAACTATCGTGAACTCCGGCCGGCGCATAAGACACCACATGCCACCGGACCACAAGCCACCACACACAAAAAAAAGGGATGTGAAAATAAGAAAAAATGATAAAAATAAAGCACATTGTAAAATAATAATGCTCAAAGTGGTTTCTGCAAAAAAAAAAAAAAAAAAAAAAAAAAAAAAAAAAAATTGTTGGATGTGCAAATGTGCAAAAGCATTGTTGGCGACGTCTTTGATGGACGTCAAAATAAGAACATTAAAAACATAAAAACATAATAAAGATAAAAACAGAGATCAAGATACAAGAGACACTCTTGATAAGGCAGGGCAGGCCAAGGGTGTGGTGGTGGGAATGGTGCGTGTGAATGGTGGCAAGTGGGCTCTTTTTTTTTGTCGCTGTCGGGTTGCGATTCCTTCCCGTTTCGGCAGTCCATCTCTTAGCAGACCAGAAAGGCAGGCGACCACCGACGAGCAAGCGCAAGAAAGCGCAAGAGCGCAACGGTTCAGTGATCGCACATTTGCGACGCTAGTCTTATATTAGTTTAGCGTATAATAGCTTAAGTGGTCTCCACTTTATATCTATTCTTGTCTATGAATGGCTAGGCCAGCCCGGTCCATTCTGTAAGTATCGGAGGGAAGAAAACACTAAAAAAAGTGGTCCTGATCGACTTTCCCTTTTGCTCTTTTCAACGTCAACATCACCAAATAGGTGTGAAACGACGCGACCGACACACCAAACCACACATTGCCATCACCACAACGACGATACCCATCCAAAATCCATCGAATCGACGAGCCAAAACCTTTGCGAACAGAGCCTGCATAAATTGACCGCGCATTTCCTCGACGTCCGAGTCCTTTTTTTGCTCTTTCGACCTCTCCGGCTGCGACGGGCGCCAACACCACCCCTCCCTTCTGCTGGGCCACCCCTCCTCGACTGCGATCCGACCGGCCGACCCTCTTTCCTCCTCTCCCCTCCATCCACCCCTCGACAAGACCTCTTTCCTACTATAATCGACTTGTCATGAAATTATCAAACTCGATGCATACTTCTGGCAATGGCGCATGGGGATGGCGGGCAGGGACGGGAATACTGCTGCTGCCTTGGAGATGGATGTAGAGCCCAGCCCAGACTTCTCTCCTTTGTCCGTGACTGCCTTTGCATGGTTGCATGATCAATGGAGACAGTAACCAACAACGTAGACGGCTGATGACACGTAGAACCGATCGATAGGGGTGGACCGAAAAGAAAGAACCAAAAGGTGCAATCATGCAAAATCTCGGGCATGGCGCAAGCAAAAAAAAAAAAAAAAAAGCACACACATACCCCCCCCCTCTGAGGATCTTACGGTACTTTTTTGGGAGTTTGCTGTCCCTCGGGTGTGTTGTGTGTCATTCGATCCATTCACACCCATCCATCCATCAAAAACTTAGCGGCGTCAAAAAAAAAAGTGTCTGTTCGGTTCCTTCCCGATAACGGATGCACGTTATTATTGAGAAACATAAATGGTTAGGAAAAGGGTGAATTTTGGCCTTGCTCAAATCGAGATGCTTACATTGTATCAGACAAGGACCATAGAAAAGTGTGAATCACATGTTGCTTCTAGTAGAAAGGATGCGAATACGTCAAAAGTATATGGTGATTTTGGAAATACTTATGCTTTCGTTGTGCTAAACGTAGGATTCCTTTTATTTTGTTATTGGAAATAATTTTGACGGGTTACTGTCATTTATAATACTTCAAAGCCAGCAATTGTTTCGTATTGTGCTGGTGTTGGATTTTTTATCAATTCATTCCAAGACTTTTAATGTATTTGAGAGTAGAAGATGGAGCTAAAAGGTTGAACTTCCCACACAACAACCACAAACAAAACATATCAAGGGCCACGCCCATTTCACAATAACAACGACTGCGTAGAGAGTATCAATAACAACCAAATAGGTCAAAATGCACACATATGCCATGTCGCAAACTTTTTCAATAATATCCTCGTCGATTTTTTGGGGGGTCTCACAAACAGACAGTCGAGGGGAAAAAAAAGTACAGAGAGCTAAGCCCTGTGGGTTTTGGATGAAAACACGCACAAGTTGAAAGGGCCAGCAAAATGGAGAGAGGGATAAATATAGGAAATAAAGAAACAAACACACAAGTGTGGAAAGTGAACAATCGGTACAGACATTGGTAACAAGGATTTCGAAATAAAGACATTTAGATGAAGAGCAGAAGCAAGGAGCAAGTGAGCAGCAAGTGAAAAAAAAAACAAAAAAACACACAAGCACATATAAAAAGCAAGTACCAGAAACACCTTTTCCCCCATACCGCTCTTCTCCCCCTTCCGGTTTCTTTTTTTTTTTTTTGAGGGGGGCATTGTCCATACTCCTTCCTGCCGGCTGGCCATAACATGTAAGGAAAAGCGGTTCTCGGCCAGTCGGTAAAGAGGTAGTGACAATAGTTGTTTCTTCTTTTTTTTTCTCTTTCGTGTTTTTGTTCCAGGGGCAAGAAAAAACCAACAAAGCACTCATGACAATTTGATATATCCTCCGCATTCCCCTCTGGACACATCCCCCCAAAAAAGAGCTCTTCCTTTTTTGTGTGTATCACGGCGACAATGGATATATTGCCACTGTTGCTGTTTCATTTCCTCCAGGCCTGTTGAATTTTTGCTCTTTTTTTTTTTTTTTTCGTTTCGTACCAATATCTGGTCGTTCTTCTCCCAGAGGCCTCGCCCACAACCTCTCGCAAATACCGGAACTGTGTCCCTGCCGCACATCGATGGTATCCGGTCCGGCTCGCAGGACAAGAGAAGCCTTCCTTGACGGGTAATCCCTCTCTCTTGCTATACCGGTGCGGTCCCACGAGGCCAGGACAAGAAACCAGTGGCGGGAAATAGCAACGCGCGCAGTATCGCACAGCAATCGAGGAAAAATAGCAGAAACAAGAAAAGGGAACAAAGAGTAAAAGCAAAAAGTGGCAAAATGGCCAAAAAAAAAAAAAAAACGCCATTGAAACTCCCTTATCCATATTCCCCGTTCCATCATTTGCTCATGTTGTGAAAAAAAAGGAGTGAAATAGACTGAAGAAGCGGGACGGAGAAAGAGGGGGGAAAAGGTGCGCCGCGCTGTGACCCTCTGTGCTTCCCATGTTTCCCCTTTCTCTTCTTTTTCACCGTGAAACCCGGCCCAGCCCGTTGATGTGCCGCCGTGAATATAGCCATAAAACACCTGTTTGCCATTTCGCCCAAAACAATATCAAGAAGCAGCGTCACAAGGCAAATATCGCAAGACAGATAAAATACGCAATTAAAAAAGGCAAAGGTAATGAAAACATCGAACAAGTCGGACAAAAAAAGGAGTGCAATGATATATAGAAACACAAACATCGAATAGGATCGGTCATTTCATGCTCTGATCTTTCATGTCAAGAATAGCGTGTTTGGCCGTGGTTGTAGTAGTCGTGGGATATGAGGATCCACAAAAGCCAGCCAGCTGTCGCCGGGGCCGGCATATTTTGGCAAAGCGAAGGAGTGAATCAAGTAAAGAGCAGCTTATCAACATCTCTCTGCTGAAGCCAGGGCAAATTCAATCACCTCTTCCGCTTCTTGTTCTTCTCGGCGCCATTCGTCAGTGTTGACATGCCGGGAACAACAGGTGCAATGATGGGAGTCGACGAGATGGTCGGAAGAGACGGCATGGTCTTCTGATGGCCGGGGGAGGCCGGTGGTGGCAGCTGGAAGTGTTGCTGCAGGGGAGGCTGCACTTGTGTGTGGCTGTGGCTGTGGCTAAGGGCATGGCCGTGGCTGTGATTGTGAGCCTGGGCCAAAGCCTGTGCCTGGGCCTGGGCCTGGGCTTGCGCTTGAGTCTGTGCCATAGCTGGAGGCGGCGGGGGCTGCATCGCGGCAGCGCCGGCAACAGTGTCCTTCTTGATGGGCACGCCCATGTGCCGGCCATAGCGGCCCTTGCGTCCGTTCCCCTCGTCTTCACTGATGCACAGCTCGGCTGGGATGCCGGCGTCCCGACACCGGCCGCATGGGCGTTGACGGTCGCAGCCCTTCTTGCTCTTGCGGCAGCGTTGGCAGCGCGGCTTGCTTGACAAGTCGGTAATCTCCTCGTCACCGGTAACGCTAGCCACAGCACCAGCCACGGCAGCAGCAGCGCCCGCGATAGGGGTGACACCGCCGCCATTGGACGTGACTGACAACTTGCGCGATGCAGGCAGAGAAGCGGGCGACATTGGGACACCCGGAACAACAGAAACGGCGGCATTGTTGCTGTTGCTTGACTTCTTTGCCTTGGGATTGGCAGAAGTCGACTTGGCTTTGCTGCCACTCTTGGCTGTCTTGGCCTTGGAGCCCGAGGATGATTGAGCTCGAGCCTGCTTGATGCCATTGGTGCCATTGGTGCCATTGGCATGATTGGCGTGGCCATTGACAGTGCCGTTGGTCTTGCTGCCGACCTTCTTTAGTTTAGGTGCAGCCATCAGGCCAGGCACCGGAACATCCTCCTTGTAATCAGCGTCAGCGCTGTCGTCGTCGCCATTCTCAATAGACTGGTAAATCTTGCGGCTGGAGCCATTGGTGTCGAGACGCTGCTTGCGCGCGGGCGGAGCGAGCTCGTCATCGTCATCCTCGTCATCGTCATCACCATATTCGGCACCGCTGTCACTGTCTGCGTCACTGGTGGCACCAGTGGACGACGCAGCATCGGCGCGGCCACTGAAAGTGTCGTCCTGCGTCGAGGTCGATGTCCGGCCGTATGAGACATTGGAGATTTCGCCAAGGCGCATGAGTTGCATAGCCACGTCCTTGTCTTCTTCGGAGACAGAGCTCACGGTTGGGTCAGGAGTGGGCAGGACACCCATGCCGGCACCTGCATAGCCAATACTAGCACGGGTGCGGCGGCCATCAGAGACCGGAGTGGCATAAACACCCATTTGGGCAAAGTGTGTGTTATAGTTCTGCGGCGATTGCAGGGCAGCGGCACCGTTGAAGGGGTTCTGGCCTGGATGGACAAAAGGGAGGGAGGGACGGTGGTCGGCACGGCGAGCGGGTGACACCGAAGGGTTAGAGGTGGCGGCAGGCATTTGCGGAGGAGCAAACAAAGGCAGTTCCTGTAAGAGAAAGAGACATGGGTTAGCACACGCGCCTCGTATCACAGCAGGTCGATTATTGGGCAGCTCAAAAGGTCGAGGGGAACATATAATAAGATTGTGGAAAGTGCCCATGGTTTTGGTGTCACTTGGCCTGGTTGGAAACCAGGCGAAGGGGGTGGAAAAGAAGACTTACAGAGGACTCGAACTTGGCCCGTTTGCGGCGGCCACCCTCGACAATGTTCTCGACACTGATCTCAGTGTTGCCAATGGGCTGCTGCTCTTTGACACGGCCGCTGTTGGAGCCAGGGGCGCCATCGCCGCTGCTATAGCCATCGGCTGCGTAGAGGTCCGGCTGGGAGCCACCATGAGTGTGGGCGCCCCCCCGGTTCTTTGAAGACCGCGAGCGGTTCTTGGAATTTGTGCTGGCCGAATCACTGCGACGGCCGCGGGCGCTGCTAGGAGACAGGCTCCGCTTCCGGGAAGCCCGAGAGCCGGGACGCGGAATGTACTCGCCAAGCTGCTGCAGGTGGTGGTGCTGCAGGGGGGCCTGGCCAGGGTATGAGGAAGATGCATGAGCAGAGGTAGAAGAGGACGATGATGATGTGTTATGGTTATTGTGGTGGCCATCCCCGTTTGAGTAGGTCAGGGCAGTGCCATGGATCATGGCTGGGGGAGAGCGGTAGTTGCGAGTAGCAAATGCGCTGGGGGAGAGAGCTGGCTCTTCAATGACACGGACGTAGACGACCATGTTATTGCGAAAGTTCTCGTAGCGGGCAATCATAGTGTTGCCGGCCTCGTCCTCGAAGCTGACGCCCTTGGAGCTAGTGGGACTGGAGTACAGGCCATAGAAGTTCTTGACCGTGGTGATGATGGAGTCTGTGGCATCATGGGGGTAGATCTGCACCCGCATGGGCAGGCGCGCAGTTGTGTGCGGCGAGTCTGGGGTGATCAACTGGAAGCGAACCGTCTTGGGGTCGGCAGGCACGGGGGTGGTGGCACCCGGAGAGCCGGCATGCGAATTGGCGTAGTCCATTGGAGGGGAACTGGCGGGCGGCTTGTTGGGCAAGCGGCCAATGGCTGTGGATTGTATTGAGGAAGAGAAGGGTGGGAGTAGACGTCGGCAAGACTAGAGACAAGTCCAAGTGACTGGCGAAGAGTCAATGAAGAAGGAAAGAAGGGAGTGCGTGCGTGGTTTAATGTGGGTATGGGGGGGTTCGGCAGGCAGCGCTGCTGGGAACGAGAGGCAGTTGGCGAGCAGGCCAGACGATGGCAAAGCGAAGGGCAGGGAAGAAGCAGGAAAATGGTGTGCTTGTGTGCGATTATTTTTGAGAGCGTCGATGATGTCTCCCAGTGGTGGGAAGGCCGGCAGGAGGGCTGGGGAGGCCAGAGCAGTCCAAAGCGCAGCCGGTTGCAGAATTGGTGCAGCCACAGCAGATTCGAGGCTGAGGAGGCCACAGGCACAGCCGGGCAGCAATCTGAGCCGGCGAGGTTCGCGAGACGTCTGGCTCAGCAGCAGAGACGGTCGCAAGGCCCCGCACTTGTCTTTTCTCCAGGTATTGTGTATTCTTCTTGTTGCGGACGCTCGTGGTGTTGCTGCCGGGGGTGGCGGTCACCGCTCTGGCAGAGACTGCCGACTTTGAGCGGGCGCAGCGTGCGGGCTGGGAGGGTTCTGGTCGAATCTGCACACGGCGACGGCGAGGTTAGCAACAAATGATCGACCAGGAGTCCCGATAGACGGGAGATGCAGGCTGCAGAGCGAAATGGCACCGAAGAGCGAGGAGGTGGACAGAAGGGGGTGAACGACGGGCAGCCAGGACTGGGCGTCTAAAGTGGAATCGGGAATTTGGGATTTTGGCTGGCAGTTGGGAGGCAGTCTGGCAGCGACGGTTTGGCCGGCCGGGAACGCAGAGAAAAGCAGAAAAATGCAGCCAGACACGATCGCAAATGATGAGACGGCTAGAAAAACATACCAGATGCAACAGAGGATGGCGGTGGTGGTGTCGCCGAGGTCGACTCTGCAGTCGATGGTTTTTGGAGGTCGTTTTCGCAGGCAAAATGGCTGAAATGGCTGCAGGCGTTTCTCGAGAACAAATCAGCACAACCGGATCAAAAGAAAGCAAAAAACATAGCAGCACGGTATCAGGCCGCCATCTGGGCACACGCAGATGCAAAAATTGAAGGAATCGCGGCTTACCTGGGGGTTGTCGTCAAGCCGGATGTCGAGGAGGTGGTGGACAGCGAGGAATTCGGGAAGAGGAGAGGAGAGGAAGAAGCGAGTGGATTTGTTGGGTGGGTTTTTTTCTCGCTCGCACGGGGTGGAGCAGGCACGGGAGCGGGCGGCTGGTCAGTAGGGTGCTCTTCGGGGTGTGTTCAGGGGACATAGGCGCTGAAGAGACCGACTAAACAGGATCACCAGGACCATTTCCAGGGGTCACAGTGCTGGGGGCTCCCTAGGCCCTGGCGGACGGCCTCTGCCGCAGCAGATTTGCCACACGACTTACCATGGCCTTATGTCCCACACTTTAGCATGGCTGGCAAGCCTGGCAGCGCTTTTATTCTGCGAGGTCCTTCCAGTCAGCATTCACAAAGCTCTGAATGGCGTCTACGAAGCAGGCCTTTTTTTCTGAATCTGTCTGTGGGTTGCTCTGCGTTGCGGCTGGTGGATAGCCCCCCTTCGGATCAGAGGCTGGCTAGCTGGCTGGCTGTGGCAGACTACACGGGTGACGAGACGTCTTATCATGGCCTAGACTGCGAGCTAGCGAGCCGGGAAGGAACGACTGGAGACGCAGAGTCCAGGAGACGCAGAGGCACAATGTGCCTGACAGCCAGTCCTGCCAGAACGCAAAGCACCAGAGCACCAGTTCAGGCAGAGCAGATCGCCGGATGCTCTTTTCTGCAAGATGGGTTCTCTCGTGTTCTCTGGCACTGGCAGACGGCAACTGCAGCGCCTCGAGACAACGGCTGGGACTGACCTGACTGGCCGGGGCGACGAGACTTCCCCAGCTGACCAGGCGAACAATGCGATAGCGCCGCCCTCCATCATCTCGTCACCACCACCACCAGGGCCGCCACACCGTGACTGGAGCGTGGCCTAGCTTCTCTTATTTTGTTGTTGCGCGCATTTCGCATTATCTTTTGTTTTCTCGGGTGTTCCCTCGCTTCGTCCCAGCGCCGAGCGTCGCAGGACGCCACGGGCCAGAGACCAGCTTGGTTGGCGCAAAGGCGCGGAATCTACAAACACGGGGGTGGTGGCCAGTTTGCAGGCCTTTTGTATCTTTCTCTGGTCTCCTGTAGTCGTGGTTCTTGGGTCGCCTTTCGGGTCGCCTTTCTGGGCCGCCTTCTTGTGCAGCTGTGGCCAGGGCCTTCCTGATTCAGAGCTTAGAATCTATTCAGCAGTGGATGGGCAGACTCGACCACCCTGACACACACGCCCATTCTTACGTACTGCGAACTGGAATGCCCTTCTGTGTCTTTCCTTCCTGTCGCCTTCTGTTCTGCCTCTTTCCAAATCTCGTCTGTGCCTCTCCCCTCCTGGCCACCCCCGCGACGATCACCTCCTCCTCTGCTCCTCACCGTCGTGCGACTTGGCGGACAAGCGTGCAGGGCATGGGTGGTGACAGGCGTAAAGGAGGGGAGAGCCCGTGAGCGGCCAATGGCGCGAGGCGCATGTGCCCGTTCGAACCAGCGTGAGCCAGTCGCAGCCGGGCAGACTAAAAAAGGAGTCTGACTCCGTGTTCAAGCAGAAAAGATCCAAGCCATTCCCAAACGGGCCACAAGGTCTGGCGCAATCATTCTGCTGGGCTGGCAGGCGGCGAGCATGCCAGAGCAAAACATGCAAAAAAAAAAAAAAAAAAAAAAAAAAACAGAACGAAAAGCCCAAACCACCTAGGAAGCAGACTGGCAGAATGCGCCTGCGTTGGCTGTGGATTGACGGGCGGTGCGGGAGGTGGTTGGACACTTGGACACTGTGTGTGGCCGTTGTGTGGGCGATATCACGAGGTTTCATTTTTGCGAAAAGTGATGGGATGGGCCCTTACTTGTTTCGATTTCCGTCGTTTTCGTAGCGCAATCGCATTGCCCTTGGCCGGAGGCACGACGACAGCACGACAGCCATCATCCAGCTCATTGAAGCCGACATGCGACAGGCTGGTCTACCTGCGACAGCTCTTCCGTGGCAGCTTTTCGCAAGTCAAGCCAAGCCCCGGTTGCGCCCAGTCTTTTGCCATTGTGCCCGTCTGTGCCATTTACTTGTAGCTGTGCCTTTCTGCCCTCCGGCCTCCTGCCATTGTGCTCCCAGAGGCCTTGCATCCGGCCAGCCTTTTCAAAGGTCCCTGCCGCACCCCGCACTGTTTCGTCTGGTGCTTTTCATTTGCCCGTATTAAAGAGAGAGTTATCTTACGAGGTTGTAGTTTGCCGCAGTTCCTGCGAGGTATTAGCTGAGCGGCCACACATCCAAGCAACTCGACACGGCCACGTCCCCAACGAAGCGAACACGTTCTGAACGGGGACTCCTGCGAGGCCCACCGCCGGCCATCTTTGCTGGCAAGCCCGTTTCAGGTGGGTAGTGCGCGTCGAATCAGGGCGGCCACAGCTGCCCGCAGAAGCAGCCTGTCGTTGCGATCGGCTTTGCAGGTTTTCTGGGCATTGCTTATTGTGCTTGCGAGTCCTGGGTTCTGCATTGTGTCTTGCGGTGCCATTCTGCAAGTTCGTGGGCCGCTCTGCGTGCCCAATGCTTCTCCCAACCTAGGCCCAACCCAGGCAAGACGTTTCCAAAGCCGTCGTCGATCCCTTGGCGCAAAGCAGAAAAAGCAGAAAAAGCAGAAAAAGCACAAGAGCAGAAAAAACCCACACAGCGGCCTCGGACTGCGTGCAGACCGCCGGGTGGCTGCGGTTGGCACACACTAAAAACGTCCTTGTTGCGCAAAGCTTTGCTCGCTGGCAACGACGACATCTTGGATAAGATGCCCACTCACACGCGCAGGCATGAGTTTTATTACATTGCACACACATTTGCCTGTGCCTGCCTCTGGGCCTCGCTAGCCACCCTGATGGGCTTGGTCAGCCGTTTGGTCACCGCTTCCTGTGCCCTCTCCTTGCGTGAATGCGAATGCGCCAGGCCAGCCAAGTCCAGTCGCACACCGCAAAGCCGGCCACCCTCTTTATCGCGGATCGCATCGATCTTTTCTACTCTTCCCTGTGGGCCACCAGGGCGCCCCGTTGTTATCACCCGCCCGCAGCGCTTCCCGGCCTGCGCATGCCGTGATGGGCACATGGGGCACATGGCCTCATCGCATGCGCATCACTTGCCTCATTTCTCGTCCCATTTGGTTGTCCGGTTCCCTTTCTGTCTGGTTCACTCTACCCGCTGTCCGTCTGCCCCGGCAGACGCAAACATGCGCGACGGTCCTTTCTTGGACAGACTGGGCCCCGGCTAATATTATTGCGGTTATTGCCTTTTATTTTAATTCTTTTACCGCAAAGGGGGCAACATGAATGTAATGCATGCGCAAAGCAAATAAAAAGGCCAAAATGGCTGGCCAAAGGCACCAAAACCTGACTGCCTCGCCACCGGCCACTGCGGCACTTATTCTGCACGTCTGCCTCGTCCCTACTCTGTGCTTCCCTGATTGCCTCTTTGCTGAAACAGCGGACTGCGCCAAAAATCTACTGCATTCTTCACCGTTCTTGCAGGCCATGCCAGCTGCCCCCTTTTTGTTCCTGCTGTTCCTGAGTTCCTGCAGTCCTGAAGTCCTGCGCTCCTCTGCTGGCCGTTAAACACATGTCTCCTGTCTGGCAGCAGTGCTGTCTCGCAGCGCATATCTCGCGGAAGGATCTATTGGCTTGCAGACCTCAGAACTGACGGTGTCAAAATTGCGCGACCCGGGAATTGGCAGCGACGGCGCCAGTGCTACCCCTGGATCGGCTGCCGACGATTACGTCTGGCCACCACCCACCTGGGCGCTTCCTGCGCGCCGTTCCCACTGCGAGCAAAACTGCGAACTACGCAAAATAGCAGCGCTGAAATGACCAAAGATACTCACAAGAGCTAAAAGAAAGTATCAGGGCACGAACAATTTGTGTTGCCGTCGTTCGCGACAGGGGAAGAGCGCACCCGCATGGCCCTTAAATGGCGGGACAAGGGGGTCCATTGGCCCATAGCGCCCATTGGCACCTTGTCTTTTTAACAGTTCATGCTTCAGATCAGATTGCGCCGGCCCTACCACTGGCTCCCAGTGAAAAGGTCAATATTGGATTTGCGACAAATAAAAAATTTTAAATGCAAAAAATAATAATAATAATAATAATCCCACACGAAAAGGAGGGGGTGGTGTCTGGCAGGAACTGGTTTGGCTTTCGCACTTTGCGCCGGGCCGTGACAGCTGGCCGCTCGAATGCCGCATCGGCGAACCAAAACCAGCAACCGCCAGCCAGTAACAGGCCCCCGAATTGCTGCCGCCCCTCTCTCGCCTTGCTCTTTCCATTTTTCTGTCGCACCTTCCTCCCGAACCTAAGAAAATGCGTCTCGTCGCACCTGCAGGGGAAAGTGCTCCCTTCCGCATTAAACGTTTGTTTGTTCGCATACAACACTGCGCCTTCCATCTATTCGTCGCGACTGGCAAAAAAGACAAACATGCGAAGTAAGAGAATGCCCGAATAAGGAGGAGGGGAAACTACCCCGTGCAGCACAGCCCTGAGCCCATTCATCCTTGGTCCGGCATAGCCGCCCGCATCGACGAAACATGAATGGGGGGAATTTCCAAATTTAAAGTCTAAAACCAACCACGTGACTCCGTGTGTGCCTGGCGCAAAGCCGTTTTCTCCGATCGGTCTTGGCACCGCGCCGAACCGACGCGTGAAGTCCAGACCAGATGGCATTTTTTACCATAAAACATTAGTACCATTTGATTCGCATAGCTTCCTGCATTTCGTTCACCAAGTCATTGAGGTTGTAGTAGCTTAAAAATTGACAACTTTGGTAAATCTTTGTATTTTCGTTGTCGTTGGGAGACGCGACATGGTCCGTGCTCTACAATTGGAGGGGCGCAAAACTGACCAACAGCCTTTTGGAGGGGTACGCTAGCCCCGATTCGGCGCGAAGCACGCTACGAAAGCTCGCCGACACAAGGTACGACAATAACGTCACTGCGGGCACGGATTATCACTTTGCCGGCCCGATGGCCATCCCACTCGATTAGAAATTAGTGCAAAGCACGCGGTGGAGCTGTCGCCACCATTTGGAGCGTTGATCTGTGCGACAGAATCCCCTTGGCTCTGGCTGCGAGGCCACTAGCACTAGGCCAGCTCCGGCCAATCGCGTGCGCGAACGGGATCTGTTCATAAACAAATGTCAATGGTGCTTCACGACCTCACCCCCCACGAATGAAAACTTCCGCTTTGTTGCCTTTGTTGGTGTTTTTGTTCAGGAGCAAGAGAATAAAGAAGTCCCCCCGCCAGTGCATTGTTGTTCTCCCTCCCTCCCCGCTCTTGTCGTTCTCTGTCCCCCCCCGTCTTTCTTTCCTTTTTGCATGTGGTGGTCGCCGTGTGAGTTGCGCCGTGTTTTAATGTTTCACTGTGGAGTCTGGACACCAGCGTTCCTCGCTCCTTCCCGCTACTATCCGCTACACGCCAGACACGCGGAATCTCGATACCACGGCAACAGCACACAACAACACACTCGTCCTCTCGTTTTTCTGGGGACACTCTCCTAACTGGGCAAGCGCGACCGGCACCCGACGGTATCTTACTGACGCTGCGCCTGCCGTCTTTGTTTTGCTTCCCCTGCTCAGTCTATTTTCCCAATTATTTTTTGTTTTTATTTTTGTCTTAATTTTTAGCTTCTCCAAGCTGTGTTTCCCTGAGGCGCCGGTGAACAACATTTGACACCAAAACACCCTTTCCCATGAGAAGCTGCCTTCTTTCTTCCTTCTCCCTGTCCCGTTCTTTCAACATTGTTGTTGTTGTCGTTCGCCGCCCTCTACCCACGTACGACCTTCTCCTTCTTCTTTTCTTCTCTGCTTCTCCCATCTGCTCTCCTCCTCCTTCTCTTGCTCATTTTTCTTTTCACTCTTGTTGTTTTTGGGTCCAGCCTTCTGTTATTCATAGCAGATTTGCACTCCAGCAGCTCTTTTCTTTTTTCTTTGTTTTTTTCTCACTGCCAGTGCACCCGCCTATTCCTACCTGAACAGCTTCTTTCTTCCTTCCGATCTTCTTTGTTGATGCTGTTCAGTCTGGCTCGTGGCTAGACCTTCTCCTCTCGGCACGACTACTTCAGCTTGCTTGCGTCTCTTTTTCCAATCGTCTGTCGACCCGGCCGATGTTGTCTCGTCAGCACGCCTGATCCCCCTCTCTTTTTCCAAGCTTGTTCGGTACTTTTTCTTTACAACCGACAGACACAACTCTCGCCCAGCTTCGGATTACCACTGGATCTGAGAAGACCACATTCCGAAAAAAGCATAAGCTCCCGCAAGTGCCACCCGCCACGGAAACGCGTACAATACGCTTTTTTTTTTTCTTCATTTCGGGTTCCATCAGCCCCAGCATCTTATTTTATTCGGGATTGGACGCCAGTAGACGCCTCAGGACGCGGTCTCTTCAGTCCCCCATCGCGAACGAACGACAGGATATTCCAAGTCTCTCTGCTCAACTGACACGATATCGACAACTCGAACGCCACGCAACATCATCTCCTCCGAGCATCGATCCTGTACTAGCCATATATTTACCAGCTGCTGCCCATTGCAGTGGTTCTTTCTCGACCCCATTACTTCGACTTTTGTCCCTCTCCGAGAACAAAACGCTTGTCAATTTCCACAATATGGACGCCAAGGTGAGCTTCTACCCTGCGGCGTCTTTCTGCCGATTTTGTTTCTCCCACGTTGCCTTATGTTTGTTCCAACCCATTTGCCTTGTTCTCTGTGGCGTCGTCCTGGGTTCCTTTGGTTCCTTGTTTGTGCACCCTCCTTGCCCCAAGACGCCATCTTCTTATTGCCACTTCGGCTTCCTGTATTCGCCCTCAGAAACAGCTTTCTTGGGTGCCTGCATCTTTTTGTTCCTTGCGTATTTTGCATTCGCACTATGCAAAACTTACCGGCATGACACATCCACCAGGCTTTCTCTTCCCTCTTGGAATGCTCCCTTTCCGCCCAGCTCCCCTTCTTTTTGTTCCTCGACCTCGTCGCCTTTCGTGACTACACCCCCTTCCACTGCTCCATCATCCCGCTACGATCCCATCTACCGTCCTCTACTCCCCCCTGCAGGTATTGTGCCCTCTTACACGTTCACGACAAGTGCTAACCAACCTACGACGCGTCAGCCTCAACGCGCTTTCCGCGGCCTTCCCGTATTCAACCAGGCAAACGACGAAAACGCGGCGCCCGCGATGCTCAACGCAGCCCATCAACGAAACAAGTCGTTTGGAGCCCCGATGCTCAAAGATACAGGGTCCAACTTTGTCAAGGTCCCAGCGAAGCGGACAGCCTTTGGTGATGTGAGCAACGTTGTGCGTCCCATGACGGACACTGCTGCATACGGATTCAAAGCCAGCAAGGTTTCCACAAAAGCTGCCACCATATCAGCGTCGTTCACAAGCAGCCGGAAGGACAACATTATCCAGACAGCAGCATTCCAAGTCCCTGCTCAGCGACCAAGAACAGCGACTGTGACCTCCGTGGCCCCGAAGGACTTGAACCTGCAGCCGGTCATTCAAGAGGCGGCAGTTACCGCACCGGCGGTTCCAACCTCAGCAGCTGTCTATGTCGATGCCGTTGCTGCTCAAGTCAATGTCAGTCAACCAACAGGGAAGACACACGCTGGAGCCGCGAGAAAAGCCACGTTTGTTTTGAATAGCGAATTTGAGCAAGGCATTGCTCCAGCTGTGCTACAGCCCGAGATCGCCACAATTGTCGATAGCTTTCCGGAACCTGCCCGCTTGCAACTGAAAAAGAGTCCCCGCCACTATAAGAGCCAGCCATGCTTGAAAAACGCGGAGCAGAAGCCCCTTCTGCGTAGAACGCAGAGCCGCCTGCCACTGGAACGTTCTGCCTTCAAGGACGTGACGTTTGCCGAAGATGAAGAGCTTGCCTCAGAGTGTGTTGCAAGCGACAATATTGCAAACGGGCTGCAGGACGCCAACGACGCCCCCTTTGTGGATGCGGTTGAAAACATCCACCAGCACCACGAACACGCCTTGCCGCCTCTACCTGACGACGCCGATGAAAATGTCGAGAACGTCGAGAGTTCCAAGGAATTCAATGTTCTGGAAGAAAGCACATCTGCCGCCGTTCCCGCTACCACTGGCCCTGGCGATGTTCAAACGTCGCAGGCGCAGCATGAGTCTTTGCTGGCAACTACCAGCGAGAATACCGATTTTCTCTCCGACGTACCAACAGCACTGCCGGCTGCATCTATGTCTGAGGCTGAAGAGCCATGGGACGACGACGCTGATTTCTACGACGACCAAGGATATACCACTGCCCACTCTTTCCGGTCTTTGGGCGAAAACACTACAGGCGGCCTGACCACCGTCATGATGCCTAAGACAACTGCCAAAATCCAGAACGAGCTGGACATCGCACGTGCCATCGTCGAAGCGTCGATCACCCCGGAAGATCTCGACGACGAAGCATGGGACATTAGCATGGTGGCCGAATATGGCGACGAGATTTATGGCTACATGAATGAGCTTGAGGTATGATTCCGTCCTGCAACTTTTGGTCAGGTGTAAGAAACCTGTAAATGGGATGATTGCTAACGTCGGCTTGCTTTAGGCTCGCATGCTGCCCAGCCCACACTACATGGACATGCAGACAGAGATTCAATGGTCAATGCGGGCTGTCTTGATGGAGTGGTTGATCCAGGTGCACGCTCGTTTCAACCTGCTTCCGGAGACTCTTTTCTTGACTGTCAACTATATTGATCGCTTTCTCTCGTCCAAGATTGTGTCCGTCAATAAGCTCCAGCTTGTCGGCGCCACTGCAATCTTCATTGCCTCGAAATATGAGGAAATTGTTTGCCCGTCCATCCAGGAGATTGTCTACATGGTCGATAGCGGTTATACTGTGGATGAGATCCTCAAGGCTGAGCGGTTCATGCTGAGCATGCTGGGCTTTGAGCTTGGCTGGCCCGGCCCAATGAGCTTCCTTCGCCGCATTAGCAAGGCTGACGACTACGACTTGGAGACCCGGACACTGGCCAAGTACTTCTTGGAAGTCACTGTTATGGATGAGCGTTTTGTCGCCTGCCCGCCAAGCTTCCTTGCTGCTGCTGCACATTGTCTTTCTCGTCTGATGCTTTACAAGGGTGACTGGGTACGTATTAATCATCTTGAGCTTTTTCTCTCCCTGTTCATTTGACGCCCTTACGGTATTCTTCGTTTGATGGCTTGTTGCTAACTTTTTCTCTTCATATAGTCCGTGGCTCACACCCACTACTCAGGCTATACCTGGAGCCAGGTTCGTCCTGTTGCCAACGTTATCCTCCACTGCTGCCGAGACCCCAGATCCCACCACGCCGCCGTCTACGAGAAGTACGCCAACAGCAAGTTCAAGAAAGCATCGATCTATGTTGAGGAAGAGATCCGCCGAGGCTTCTCTCTACCTTCCCAACAGGCTCTCCATAGCCAATACCGGTTGTCCTTGTCGGATTCCATGACGGATAGTGTCAGCTCCGGCGCTGCTCTTCAAGCAAACCGGGCGGATCTTATGATCCATGCTGAAAGCTGAACAAGCATGCCTGATTAGATCTCAGCGGTCATCTCAACCATTGTTGTCGCCGGTCTTACTTACGACAGGGGCATTTTAGATCCCCACAGCTTCCCCCGCACAGAGCGGCTCCCAGCTGGCGGGGATGGATGTCCAAACACGCACTCCCTTTCAGCCGGCTGGATCTCGGAGTGTGAAAGGATGTAGCGTTGGGGAGCATCTCTAATTCAAGGACCCTCTATTCACTACATGAGTGGAGAATCCGGAATATGCTGAGCACGAAGCACTTGACAACTCAATGGCACTTGATCAGCACTCAAATCATCACATCCTTACCGGTTTCCCCTGCGGCCCATTTCGCCTTCTTCTTTTTCCTTTCATTGGCGTCGTCGGTGGAGTTGTCCTTTGGGCCAGTTGTTGTTTTTGCGTGTTCATTCTGTTCGTGCACATTGCTTTTTTCTTGCATGGAAATACCCGCATAGGGCTGTCCACGCGGGCTGTCCTCTCTTTTCTGTGATGACGTTACGAGACACGATATTTGTTTATTATTTTTTTCTTTTGTTCTTTATTTTCTTCTTCTTTCGTTTTAATTTTCCCACTCTCTTTTTGCACCTCTCGGGTCCAGCACTTGTTACTTTAAATATGCGAGAATAATGGAGAACATGGGGGGTGATACATTTGTCAAGGCTCGGGAGGCGTTCTCAGGATAGACTGGGAGTGGCACAACAGCAGATGATAGGGGGCGTGGTGTGAAGTGGACATAAATATACTGGATTTCTTTCTCAGTAGAAGATATCAATCCAAAAAGTGGTTATGTGCAAGAAAGGGTAGACGATTTCCCCCTCTCTTGGTGATGACGGGACGTTATTGTTGACTTTTGGGGAGAAGCGCCGCAAAATGGACGAATGGAAAGCGAACGGGAAGGCGCGAAACTGCCTTGTACTGCATACATTGTAAACTGAGGTTTTAAGCTGCATGAAAATGTCACATGGCCACGATTATCATGCTTTTGATTCGAGGAGTGTAGGATTGGCGTGCGGCGTACGCCCGCTTTCGTGTGCGGAGAAAAAAAAAGAACAACACAGCTTTTGCGGCTCCGGTTTCTGTCCCGCAGCGAGCCATTTAATACTTGTACTTGTTTGGTCATTTCAATGCCTTGCTTTGTTACAAAAGTAGGTCTTGTGAGAGGAGATGAAAGGTACAGAGTACGTAACAGGAGAATGCCCAGAGCTGGGGTAAATAGGTGTTAGTGGACACATCTGCCATCCCACCCTTTTTTTTTAAAAAAAAAATTGATCTTTTCCCCTCATGTACATCGTGGATCTGCAAGGGGAGAGAACGATAAGAACCGGGTAGAAAAAGTTATTGGAAATGTACTCGTAGTCAAGTTGGCTTGTGTGGACAAGAAAACGCTGGGTGAGACGTCTAGGGGAAAAAAGAGGGTTTCCGGAGGGTTGCTGCTGCTACTCTACATAGTACTGCCGTGCTCAACACTCTCCGAAAGCCGAGTGTCCTCCATACGCGGAGAGGAGAGAAGAGGGGAATACTAGGGCCGGCTTCAAGATGGGGCAACTGGGGCAAGCTCTTGAACACCTGGACAGGGCACGAAACAAAGAAGCAGCAGGCTCCCGGGGCTGGTTCTTCCCTGTTTGGCGCCTAATATGGGAATTGCTTTTACACGAGTTGGAAAATAAACGAGTAATTCAATGTTTACTCCGGTGCACGTTGTGCTTTTTCCTCCGATGTCCAATCCTCACCGCCTGGCCAGGGTCTTGTTAATTCTTTGGGATTCTCTAGCGCCAAACCGGAAAATGGGTCCGAACAGCTGGTGGTGGTTGCGATGGTGTCCTCTGAATGTAGCTTGCAAGTAGACAACCAGCTTTTGTTTTATGTTTATTTTGGATACGTGTTTTCCAAGACTTGGGGAGCTTTAGGCGAGAGGTATATTGTGTGGCAAACGGCAAAAGTAAGACACAAGAGTTTCAGTATCAACTTTTCTTCTTTTTTGCTTCTTCTTCCATCTTTTCCACCAAGGAACGGACCGGATCATCATCACACCGGAGATATTCACTGGGTGGGCTTTCCATTGTCGGTGTCTGGATACGCCAAAAGCGGCAAGTCCACACGCGTGGGGGGGGATCGTGGATGGATGGATGGGATGAGGTGTGCTGGGCCGCCTGGGAAGGCCTGGACAATGGACACGGGCTGTACCTACTGGACTTGCTGGATGGACTCGTCTACTGTGTATGGATGGGCTGGACTGACGAAAACGACCCCCACTGGCGAAAAATACAAGGGAGGGTAAGGGAAGTAGAGCACGCAAGAAAAGAAAGTATAACCCAGCACCAACCAAAACGGAAGGCACAGCCATCACCGCCATGCATGTAGATGGATGTACCTTCCCTTTGGCTGATATAAAATGTGAGGATCAGCCCTGGATTTCCCAAGCCTCGTGCCTGTTTGCTGGGAATGCGCCGCACTGTAAGGCCACGGTGGCCAAGGAGGCAAAGCAAAAACAAGGGCAAACCCCGTGAGTCTCTCTCTCTCTTTTTTTTTTTTTTGCTTGCTCGCCCTTTGGCAGGAGGCTTAACTGCAGCGCAGATCTACGCTGCCCTCCTGGGTTGCAGACATCCGCCTGGGGTTGTCGGAAATGTCATACTGACAAACTGGAGAAATTCGACTGGGAAAGAGCAGGAATCGCCAACAAATGCAAATTGCCCGGGGGGACGTCAATAACCCGACAAAGCCCAAATATCCCGGACGAGCCCCGTCTCGGCGGTGTATCTCCTTGCGAGTGACAAGCGGTTGTGGCGCGTCTCGGACACATTTGCTACCTGAGAGAAGACCCGCCGACACCGGGAATTGTAGTCCTTTTTTTCGTTTTACTTTTGTATACCAGAACGTTCAAGACCTGCCAGTTCTCCAGCCTCTTTCCATTCCAGGCCCCCAAAAAAGTATAAATCAATAAAATAAATAAATGCCTAAAAAACTACTCCGTAGCTCCACCCACAACTGGGGTTTCCGTTCTTCCTAAAACCGAAAGGTACCCTGAAGTCCATCCCAGGGAAAGGAAAAGCTCGTGCTTTTTAGTGGCAGTTTCCATGGGACTCGTTTGCGACAGGTATAGTGGGAAGTATCCCACGAAGTAGACGTACTCTTTTCAGATCAAGACAGCTCCCAAGAGATATGCCCGGTGAAAACTTTTGCCATGCCAAACATTGGCAGACTACTAAGTATCCAGCTGACTGCAGCAAGACGTATGCAGATCAAGGCTACACGGCATGCCGGCACTGTGTCTGTGGGGTCACGGCGCATTGATTGCTTTTCAGGTTCTCCAAGGATGTGAGAAATTGGAGATCACAGCTGTTCCCCTATCTCTGGGATGGAGGAAAGTTCCGGGTTGTTTGACGTTCGTGTTCGCAGATAAGACGTCTGCTTGCGGGATCTGTAGCAACACCGATCTCGGGTTTTCCCAGGGGAGCTTGTGTCGGTCAACAAGGAACAGAAGGCGAAGGGTCCTCCCGTGAGTCACAGGCCTGGCGGCGCGCGCTGATGTCGGGCTCTGTCGCTCGGAGGCCAAACCCACGGAGATGAAATTCGATACGGGGACGCTACTTCACCGACTCTAGGGTCTATTGTGTGCGAGCGGGCCGGAAGGCAAAGGACGGGCGGTGGAGTGGTGCCCTTTACGACGTGGCTTGCCCAATGGCCGGGCGAAGAAGCAACAGCATCGCCTGACACTTACAATTTCGTCAACATCTTCAAAAAAGGACTGCCCTTGCGGTGGTAGTGCTGTTACTATCGCTGCGAGCAAAGCTTGCCAATAGATCCGTCGACGATAAGCGAGAGCCAAACTGGAAGGAAGAGCCGCTGGGTGGATGGGACTTGCTTTATACGAAGTCGATGGCCGCCCAAGCTGGTGTTCATTGCAATCTTCAAGAACGAGAGCTGCGTGCCATGTCGTTGCGAACCAGCAGCTGTGACTGTGTTTGGCAATCCTTAGGCCGACTTTCGGGACTAGTGTGGGAAGCTGCGGCAGCGGTGCCTGGGGTACTTGGAGGTACTTGTCCGCCCAGTGTGGGTCGCCTCGGCCTTCTGAATCGTGGAGACAAAATTTTGCATCCATCAGCCAGAAGTCAGAGGCTATTAGTAGTTACTGCTTTCCTTGCAGCCATATGCAGGTCATGTTAATGCTTTTGCAATGCCCACACTCGTCTCCCCTGGACCATCAGCGGACCGTCAGTTTGCATCAAGCCCCCATCAAATGGTGGACTCCAGCAGTCGGGACCAACGGACGCTACGGACGAAGACGACTCGGAGCGAATCGCACCAAAGGAAACCCGATATAAAAATATTTTTCTGGCATTAAATAGACTAAAAGTGAAAAATCTTGGGATGCCCTGTGATACAGCGAGATACATCGCAACCCAGGCACCACGCGCACCACGCGCACATCGCATCGCACTGCCCATCGCACCTGCCCTCCTCTGCACAACCACCACTGGCATTGTCTCAACCCTCGCCTTCCTTGTGAACAAGCAGGGGTTCTCCTCCTTTTTCTCCTCTTTTCATGCCCTCCTCCAGGCCTTACTGGCCCCATCCTCCCCCAAATTTCCCTCACGGCTTCTCCGTCCGTTCCCCCATCGTTTTGGCTCACCCCTTGTTCCTTTTTTCCTTTCTCTCCACATTTCGCGTCTGCTCTCCCCCCTAGCTCCGTGGCTGCAGGGTGTTCCAGCGCAGGTGTGGTGCTGTGTTCTACTCCTACTGTGCATTGTGTATCTCATTCGTACTTTTCTTTTCTTTTTTTTCTGCCTTTCTTTTTCTAATTAATTTTGTCACTGTCCTTCTTTCCTTTCTCCTTCGTTCCTTCCCTTTTCTCCACACACAACGCACTATCTTTTTTAACAGGGGAAACCAGCCAACCCCCATCTTTTCTTCCTGGGTCTTCCCTTCTTTTTCCGTGTCTCTCGCCTAGCCTGCTAACCTGCTCCTGGCTCGGCCACTTGCTTCGCACTGGCAGCTGTAAGTCCCCTGGCTCTCCACTCTTTCCCCCCTCTGGCGAACCCTAAACCTACCGATCTGTGCTCCTCCGCCCAGCTCCTTCTTCGTTCTCTCGCTCCTCCCCCCTTCGAGAGTGATTCTGTTTTCCCCTCTCCAACCGCCCATATATCCCCCAACCTAGACAGAGTTTGGCACGGAGCTTCTTGACCTGACGCATGCAGTACCAACCTCGGAGGCACCATATTGCACAATGTCGTCAACAACGCCCACGGTGAAGAATGCGGTCAAAGAGAGCTTGCTGGGCTCGGAAGAGCCCGTGCAGCTCTCGTCGCAAACGCGCTCGCGCTTCACCAGCAAGGCCATCAAGGATGCCGACACCGGGGAGCTCTACATGGGCCTGGACCAGTTCATTGATGCCATTGCGCCCGACAGTGAAGACTTTGTAAGTGTCGTGTGCCCTTTGCGCCGCGGTCAGAGCCATAAGAGTCATCGGAGGTGACGAGGCGAGCAATGTGCCTCGGCACTTTTGCCCAGCTTCGACGGTGATGTCTCCGAGCTTGACTCCGGCCTCTAGTCCCCGGCCTCTGTTTCTCTACTTGCTCCATTCTCTTCTAACCAACCGTACAGCACAAAATTCAGCGCGAACAGTACACCATTCTCTTCCCCGTGGCGGACCGCCGCGGCCAGGGTCGGATTTCCCTCTCCGACTGGGCCTACTTTGAGAACTTGTTGATGAAGCCCGATGCCGAGTACGAGATCGCCTTCCGCCTGTTCGACGTCGAGCGCCTCGGCACTGTGCGCTACGATGACTTCCGCAAGCTGTACGAGCTCAACAAGGGCACTGACAGCATCCCCTTCAACTGGGATTGCGAGTGGGCCAAGCTGTACATTGGCGACTCCCGGAAACGCCACGACATGGACTACGAGCAGTTCTCGCAGATGCTCCGTGGTCTGCAGGGCGAGCGGATACGTCAAGCCTTCCAGCTGCTGGACACCGACGGCGACGGTTTCATTCAGCCCGAGGAGTTTGAGCGCATCATCCGCGAAACTGCCAAGCACAAGCTGTCTGACCACCTGCTCGACAACCTGCACACCCTCTGCAACATCTCCAAGGGCACCAAGATCTCCTACGCCAACGTCCGTGCCTTCCAGAACATGATGAAGGAGATGGACCTTGTCGAGCTCATTGTCCACCGTGCTTGCGCCAAGAGCGCCGATGGCAAGATTACACGCACCGACTTCCTCAACCAAGCCGCGCGCATCACGCGCTTCTCGCTGTTCACCCCCATGGAGGCCGACATCCTGTTCCACTTTGCCAGCATTGACGAGCCCTCGGGCCGTCTGGGCCTCTCGGACTTTGTCAAGGTTCTAGACCCCGCATGGCGGAGACAGGAGCTTGTCGACGGCCCGCAGCTGCTGCCCGCTAAGAAGACAGCTATCCAAGGCTTCATGTCCAACACCCTCGAGTCGGTGTACAACTTTGCCCTCGGTAGTGTGGCTGGCGCCTTTGGCGCATTCATGGTGTACCCCATTGATTTGGTCAAGACGCGCATGCAGAACCAGCGCAGCGCCAGCCCTGGCATGCGCATGTACAAGAACTCGATCGACTGCTTCCAAAAGGTCATCCGTAACGAGGGTTTCCTGGGCTTGTACTCCGGTGTGCTGCCGCAGCTGGTCGGTGTCGCCCCCGAGAAGGCCATCAAGCTGACGGTCAACGATTTGGTTCGTGGTTGGGCCACAAAGAAGGACGGCTCCATCTGGGTCGGCCACGAGATTCTGGCCGGTGCCAGTGCTGGTGCCTGTCAAGTGGTAAGTTTCAGCGGCTATAGCCAGACCCCCCCGCCCTCTCCGCTGGTTCTATGTTCTAACTTGGCAGGTCTTTACAAACCCTCTCGAAATTGTCAAGATTCGCCTGCAGGTGCAGGGTGAGGTGGCCAAGAGCGTCGAGGGAGCCCCTAAGCGGTCGGCCATGTGGATTGTGCGCAATCTGGGTCTGGTCGGTCTGTACAAGGGTGCATCGGCCTGTCTGCTCCGTGACGTGCCATTCTCGGCCATCTACTTCCCGACCTACAGCCATCTGAAGAAGGACATGTTCGGCGAATCCAAGACGAAGAAGCTCAGCGTTTTGCAGCTTTTGACGGCCGGTGCCATTGCCGGTATGCCCGCTGCTTACCTGACCACACCTTGCGACGTGATCAAGACTCGGTTACAGGTCGAGGCCCGCAAGGGTGACACCCAGTACTCTGGCCTGCGCCACGCTGCCCAGACCATCTGGAAGGAGGAGGGCTTCCGCGCCTTCTTCAAGGGTGGCCCGGCCCGTATTCTGCGGTCGTCGCCGCAGTTCGGTTTCACTCTGGCTGCCTACGAAGTCTTCCACACCTGGCTGCCCTTCCCCGGACACAAGGACGAGTCGGATGTTGGCAAGCAGAGCCTGCCAACAGGCGGTGTCACAGAGGCTATCACCACCATGAGCGATAAGGCCAAGCCAGGTCTGCCCAGCCCATTCACACGCAGCCGCAACGCCCTGAAGATCATCCTGGACTTGGACGAGGACTTTGGCAAGGTGAAGCTGCCCGACCAGAAGGGCTGGCAGTCTCTGCCGGGTGCCCTCGGTGGCAGAGCCTAAGCTAGAGCTGAAGCTGAGCTGTTTCTGAAAGAAAGGTTGAACAGTCGAAAGATTGGGCACCCAACAGCTATAAACTGTCAGGCTGGAAAGCTGGAGAGCTGGAAAGCGATCCACTGGCAGCTCATCCATCATTCCCGAAAAAAAAACGGCAGCAATGCATCTCTGCATGTGATTTATCTTTAGCGGCAGCACCTCTGTTTTTTTTTTTGGCATCTCGCCCGGCTATTGGAAACAACAGGACTGGATGGGGCCCCAATAATCCAAAAAAGAGAAAAAATAAGTTTCGACTTACACGTGTCCACGAACGGAAAGAGAAACCCATTTACTCGTTGTAATTCTGGGGAGTGGAAGCGCCGAGGAGATTTTGTTTTGTTTCTAGTCTTGCCTTTTATTTCCGAATCTTTGACTTTTTTTTGTCTTACGTCTCCTTCGGCTTTCTGTCTTGTTTCCTTTTTCTTTTCTGTTTTCCCTATTTCTCCTTCTATTCGCCTTTTTCTCGTATTACCTGCATGCATGAGGGAATGGAACTAGAGAGAGATGATATAGAAAAAGAGAGTCGGGGAAGGAGGAGTGGAGGATGGGATGGCATTTTCACAATGTCTTTGCGGTTTCCGTGGTCGTTTCGTTTTTCTGCTATTTTGTTTAGGATCTGGCGTTTTTTTTAGGATATACAGCGAAATCGTTTGAAAGTTTCCTGGGTTTAGGCCCTGATCTTTTTCTCACCCTTCCCTTTTTGTCTTTTCTGTGCCCTGATGAGCTCCCTTTTTGTGTCTCTCTCTTGGTTCTATCTCTCCACTCTGGTGATTTACCTGTCCTTCCCTTTTTTGTCATTTCCGCCTGTTCTCTTTCGTCTTTTTTTTCTAGTTATTAAACTGGCGCAGTATAAAGAAAGACATGAGAGGATAGATTTCTAGTATTTAGAGAAGGAACGTTTGATGCATATATGTTGCTTTATATCTGGACACAGAAAGCGAACGGCACTTAGCTAATAGCTTAAAGCGGCGTTGTGAAGCTATCTATAAATATGAGATGGAGCTATCCGGTCTAAGAAACGCCGAGTGTAGCTCTACACACCCACCGGAAAGCTTACACAACCGCTATTCTTTTTTGCGCCATCGCACGCGACCGGTGCAAGCAGGTGCGCGGGGTATCCACTCCTGCCGCCCTGCCGGGTTATCGCGCAGGAAACCCGCCCGCCGAATAAAAAGGCACTCCCTTCCCTCGTAAGTCCTGGCTGCGCCTTTGGGTCCCCGCCGCGTCCTCTTCTGTCCTCGCTGCGCTCGTCTTCTTCTTTTCTTTTATCGCTGCGCTTCGTTGACTCACTCCTTTTATCTTACTGGGATGCTGTGCTAGTCCTCATCTCCTCGCTACGCTCGATCTCCTCCCTCCTACTCGCTTGCGCTCGCTGCGCTCAACCGCGTTGACGCCATGGACTTCCTCTACGTCCTCTCCGCCATCTTCGGCTGGGTCTACACACTCGCTTGGTCCCTCTCCTTCTACCCCCAGCCAATCCTCAACTGGCGCCGCCGCTCGACTGCCGGGTCCACTGTCGATTTTCCGTTCACAAACACTCTAGGTACGCTTCTCGTCATCTTCTTTCCTCGCAGCGCTCGCTCTCTTTTTGGTCCTCGCTTCGCTCGTTTAGCTTCTCTCTTGTTTGGCCTTCTGTTACTTCTCTTTGATAGTGTACCTGCTTGTTCGTGGGCTCGCTCGCTCTCTTCTCATTTTCCTCCTGTCTGCCGGCCCGTTCACTCGCACGCTCGCTCACTCTCTATCCAGGCTTCCTCGCTTACCTCCTCTCCACCGCCGCCCTCCTCTACTCCTCCACCGTCCGCCAGGAATACGCCGCTCGCCACCACGGCCACGCTCCCGCCGCCGCATTCAACGATGTCGTCTTTGCCGGCCACGCGTTTGTGATTTGCATCATCACACTCTCGCAATACCTCTTGCCGAGACTATGGGGGTTCGGTGCCGGAGGGGCACTCTTGGGTGGCAGCAGAAGCCGCAGAGCGACTTGCGCGATGCCCTCGCGGTTTATGCTCGGGCTGTCGGCAGGGTGTATTGTGGGGGTAGCCATTGTGGTTGTCTTGGTCTTGGGGGACAGAGTGCCGGAGGATGCAAGGATCGCGGTTGCCAGGGCTGTCGATGCTCTATCCGGCGGGCCTGCATCTCCAGAACTTCCTGCCGACGGCTCCGTCCCCGCCACCTTTGGGACCGGCGGCTGGGCATGGCTTGATGTCGTCTATGCGCTCGGCTACGTCAAGCTTCTTGTCACCCTCACCAAATACTCACCCCAGGTGATCGCCAACTGGCGCAACAAGAGCACTGCCGGGTGGTCCATTGTCCAGATTCTCCTCGACTTTGTCGGCGGTGTCCTCAGCATTGCCCAGCTGCTCATTGACAGCTACCGCCAGGGCGACTGGTCGGGCCTTACCGGCAACCCGGTCAAGCTGCTGCTCGGCAACGTCTCCATGGCCTACGACATTATCTTTATCATCCAGCACTACGTCCTGTACCCGAGCAGTGGCGATGTCACCAGTGATGACGACGATGACCCGCGCAAGCAGGCCGACCGGGAACGGGAGGCACTGCTGGAGCATGGCGAGCGGTCAAACGTCGACCGGAGGCTGGACTAGACGAGAGAGAGAGGACAGGAAAGAAAAGTCGGCGGTAGAAGTGAGAGAACTTTTACTCGGTAGGTTGGATAATTACCGTAAGAAGAATTGTAAATACGTAGAAATACCGGGATGGGAAACCAAAAAGGCAATGCGCAATAGAGCCATAGAATTATCACGATTACTGATGTCCATTTGCTTTGTGTCTCTTCGTCTCTCCCTTGGTGACCACTCGGGCCTCTGGGGCTCTTTCCTCCGCTGCATGATCGGCGCATAAATGTGACCACCCGCAGTGATGTGTCTTGTCCGTTTTTTTTTTTTTTTTGGGGGGGGTTTCCAAGCCAGTCTGGACCTAGAATGTCTGGCCCTAGGTTCTCTCCCGTTGTCAACCAAACATTTGCCCGTCGATATCAAGTCGTGTGTATATATATGTCAAAAGGGATCGCCTGCCAATAATAGATCGCCTCTTTACCTGTGCTCTGCGCCATGGCCTGCTGATCCGGATTGACATTCAGCTTGGTTGGCGGCTTTCGAGCAAAAAAAGGGAGCGTGACGGTCCAGGCCTGTTCAACCATAGGGTGACATATACCGGCCCATTGCGGCTGGAAAAGTATGCGGCAAGGCTGGCTCTGGTATGACTATCCCCCTCAGGCGCAACCACGGTTCTCAACAGCAAAAAACAAATACATAGCAGAGGCAGAGTAATGGGCAAATACGAAAACGAAATCTACACAATAATGATTCAGTTGTTCGGTCCGGAAAGACGTAAGTGGTTGAGAGTGCAGGGAGGTCGACAACTTCTGCATACTATTACTCTCACTCATAGAGCTACACAAAAACCACAAGGGACACTGTTGTGAACGAGGTATTTTTCTTCTCTTTATTCGAATATTCAATTCTCTCTCTGCAGGTCTCCTGTGCAACATGAACGAGGTTGTCCCCTGCACGCTTGCTGCACCTAAACCGTCTAAACACGCAAATTTTCGACCGGCCAGCCATGCAGCCTGATTTTCGGCAAATGGCCGCACCTCTGTTTTTCTTCTGTTTTCCCTACATGGTTTCTTGGTTGCTCTTTTTGCTTCCTTGCTTTTTTTCGTTGTCTCTTGTTGATTAACAATTCACTATCACATGTACATGCCCATCTCGTCGTGGGCGGTTAGACGACAAAGTCTACTGTACATGCAAAGGCCATGCAAGAATTAGCTGAATGCCCACTGGTATGCAGATTTTCACTTGCTGCATTTCAACTCCTTCCCGTCGCCCCTTGCTTCCGTGTCCCTTATTGTACTATAGTATGCGTTGTTCCCGTCCACGTCCGCATATCCACCACCCCCCCTTTCGGCCCCCCTTCTGGCCCCTCCCTCACTACATTACGAATATAACCTCTCTTTTCCGACCCACGGTTTCCCTGGCCTGACCAAGACCTGTTGTTTGTCTTGCCGAAATAAACCGGGGACTGGGGACAAGGGGGGACATGTATATAATACCAACTTTGTTTTTTTAAGAGTGGGCCAACTCTGGGGGGGGGGTTGGACTTGGCTGTTGGCCGTTGGCATAAGCCATCGGACGGGAGTTTCCACAATGGCCGCAATGGGCTGTTGCTGTTGCTGTTGTGGGCCATAAGATGTACATCCTATGTGTTTATGTCTTGCCTTATTGGGGTTTACCAGCCCAAAGCCTCGAGAGACATGTGCTGTGATTTTCTTTTCATTGCGTTTTCTTTTATTTTTCTGCTTGTTTATTCGTTCTTTTACTTTCTTATTTTCCTCTTGTTTTCTTGGTTCCTTCTTTCCCACCTGTGTCTGCCCACTCTGATTGCTCCATTTGCGAGACATTCTGACCGTGTCCCGGTTGTTGCAGTTCTTTGTTTGGTTGACTGACAACCATATCACTCCACCCCCCTCCCCCAGAGGAGAAGGTGCGGGTTCTAGTGGTGCCAATGGAGACTTGAAAACGGTTGGGAAAGCAAGGCTCTCTGCTCTCTCTCTCTCTCTCTCTCTTTCTCCAGTCTGTCCCAGCTAGTCTAGCCCCCACCTACATATAAGACTAGACACAACCTTGCTGTCTTCTCGCATTAGACCCAAACATCCAAAACCCTTTCCACGTTTTCGATTTGGAGTCATTGACGACAATTTCTTTCCGTGACCCGGGCCTTGGCGCCGCTTATTTCACAAGTGTTGCTCCCAGTCTCCTGTTTTCCGGCTCGTGTCTCTGGCTCTTTGTCTTGTTCTGTCACTCTCCGCCTTTCCTGCCCGCTAGTTCTGCGCGCCTGTGCTTCTCGTATTCTGCCCTTACAGCCTACCGTTCACTTGTATGTCTCGCCTTAGCGTCATAGACCCAGCATTCCATTGCCATCATACCATCTCTGCCTCTAATTTTTTTTCTTCTTATCTCTTCCGGTGTCCTCTGATTTCACACCTATTCACCCTCAGCCCACCAAACAAGCCTGGAGAAAAGAAGGAGAAAAGAGACGAGGCTGCAGAGACGGCAATGGCAAACGCCAACACAGACAGCAGCGATGACAACGTGACAATACTGGCTGTCGTCCACGAGCCTGCAGACCACAGCCTTTCACTGCAGACCATCCCCATTCCAGAAGAAGATACGGAGGCACTAGCGAACCCTGAAGCGCATATCATCCAAGTCCATGCCGTGGCCCTCACCAACGGCGAACTCAAATGGCCCGAGCCAGCAACGTGCCGTCCTCCAATCCCGGGCTACGAATTCGCCGGTACTGTCGTCCACACGCCCAACACCTCTTCGCCTTTTCAGCCAGGCACTGAAGTCTATGCCCTCACCAGCTTTTCTCGACAGGGCCATGCTCGCGAATATTCTGTTGCTCTGACCAGCGAGCTGAGCCAGAAACCAGAAAATCTCGCATGGGAAGAGGCCGCTACTGTGCCTCTTTCTGCACTTACAGCGTGGCAAGCCTTGTTTGTTCACGCAGACTTTGCGCCGCCAACAATAGAAACGCCGCCACCACAGCCAACGCCAAAAACAGCACCAATACGAAAAACAACTGGATCCTTACACTCTGCACACCCTTCGGCATCTAGCATCAGCCTCAACGACGACAAAAATTCCAATTCCTCCAAGCGAGTACTCATCACAGCCGCAGCGGGCGGCGTTGGTCTCTGGGCTGTCCAGCTGGCCCGTCTTGCTGGTATCGGGCACATCACCGCCACCTGCGGGCCAGGGAACGTCGAGTTTGTCCGCAGTTTAGGGGCACACCGAGTCATAGACTACACCACAGGTGCTGCGACTACGACGGCGGCCAGCAGCAAGTACGACCTTGTTTTGGACTGCGTCGGGGGCGAGACTCTGAGAACAGCTTGGACCAATGCCCGCCACGGCGGCATGGTCATCAGCGTGGCTGTGCCGGCAGACCAAATGAAACCCCAGACAGGTGTCGGCATGGACGTCAAGAGCGTCTGGTTCATTGTCGAATCAGGCGGCGAGACACAACAGAAGCAGCTACATGCCATTACACAACTGATCGAGGCTGAGAGAATCAAGGCCTTTTTCGATTCTGCGTTCCCTCTGGAGCAGTACGAGGCAGCCTTTGAAAAGGCAAGCAGTGGACATGCCCGGGGGAAGGTTGTGCTAAGGCTGGCATGAAGGGAGCCGTGTAAAAAACGAGATAATAATGTAAGATGTACAGAGCCCGGGTCAAAGCAGGTTTAAGAGGAAAGTCATACAAAAAAGGGAATAATAAATGTGAGGAGAATGTATGAAAAAGCCGCTTGGTTCCTTGGCTATCCGACTATCAACTTTATTGTTTTCGGATCATGCCCTACCATCTTTTTCCATATACTACACCCACAAGATAGCATACGGATGTTTGAAATGCTGTTTAATGTAATTATTTTTCATTCTAATTGGTAGATCTTCTTGCATCCTCTGGACCGGAGATCCAACTAAGATCCACAATCCTTCTTCAGCCTTCTGGTCCTGTGTAACAAACAAGCTTATCTCTTGAAGGACACTAAGAAGTAGACACAAACACAATACTTAGTTGCACACAAGTGCACTGATACTTTGTCTTGTCATAATATGTGGCTGATACCTGAGGGCTGCACTTGCATATTAGATCCTTTACTTGGCCGATTGTCGACCCGTTGAAGCCTTATACCAACGGTTTGCCACTGCACTTACATTACTAGACGGAAAATACAATGCATTAGTGCCAAGAAAGCAACACCATGGAGACAAAGAGAAAAAGACGTGCAGACAACAATAGAGCTCATTAACATCGGGCGTAGTGGACCTTTCCCCTGGCCATGACGGCTCTCACTTACAAGGAAGGATTAGTCATTTCTTCAACAGCCGGCCACCGTTACAGCCTATCGGCGTGGCGGGGTATCTTCCTTCCTAATAAATACATAAATTGGACACGCTGCTGCCTAAGGCATCGACAATTGGAAGCCTGTCGTTAGCCCCAGTGGGCCTCGCTGCCAAATCACGCCTTCCCCCTCAAAAACGGGGGCGGTCGCGCTTGCCTTTCGAGCGACGCGACATTTCCATTTTATTTTATTGTTTTATTTATCGACATGCCCGCCCCCTTGTGGCTTCATCACCTTGCTTTTCCTCGCTGGTCATTTTGGTTCCTTTGAAAGAAGACCGCCGCCCACCCGCACAGCACCCCTCTTCCCAACATCATCCCTCTTGATCTGCCTCCCTTTCTCTCTCACTGTCTGCATTTCCGGCCACCCCCCTCCCCTGTTCTCCATTGCGCGCGCGTCCTGCGCGCCACCCACCCCGACAGGAACCACGTTTTAATTTTTTTACCCGTTCGCTATTCCTTTGTTTTTCTTCCTTTTTGACCCCTTCCTTTTCCTTTCCCTTTTGGGGTGCGTCGACCCCCCCCCTTATTGTTTGGGATCGCGTAGTTTCGGCACCTCTTTTCCCCTTTCACCACCGCTCACAACACCCACACACGCCCAGCATGGACGACTCGGTCGCATCAATCGACGGCGCGACAACGGCATCGCAACGCCGGTCCGGACGCGTCGTTCGCCCTCCCACCAAATACATGGCCGATCTGGCCGCGCCAGCAGTCAAGCGCAAGCGTACCGGCTACGATGAAAACGGCTATCCGATTGACGGCGCCGACCTCGATGGCGCCAATGACCTCGAAGGATTTGGCGCCGACGAAGACGCCAACGGCGTCGATGACGATGACGACATGGATGCGGACGACGCAGACGATGTCGACGACGACGACGAGGCCGACGGCAACCACGGCGAGAGACGCCGCCCACGTCCCAAGAAGCGATCGAACGCGCAAGGAGCGTCGCAAGGTGCCGCCAAGCGCGCCGCGAAGAAACCAAAGCTCAACGGCTCCGCCACGAACCTCCCGAGCCGGCCGAAGAAGAGCGTACGCGTCGCAATCGCAGTCGAAGACAACGACCACGGCAGCCAGCTTTATGGTAGGTCCGAGAAAGAGATAGGGAACATAACGTGCCCAGACGAGGAAGACAATGGCAGCGCGACGACGAACCTACCCCGGGGATGTGCGCGTCCAGTTTTCTGTGAATTGATTCTAACCTGACAGGTGACATTTTCGCATCTGGCGACGAGAGCCAAAGCGTGGCAGCCCGGTGGTACGAGAAGTACCAGGAGAACAACTTGTTGGCCGTGGCCGACCTGGTCAACTGCATTCTGTCGGCCGCCGGATGTGACCACCACGTGACGGACGACGACATCAACGACCCAGACAACTGCTCGAACCGACTCACAGAACTGCAGGGCATTTACGAAGACGTGAGTTTCTTGTTTCCCTCGACGGTGACAGCTGGCGCAAGCGATGGGAGGGATCGCAGATGCGCACAAAGTCAAGAGGCAAAGTGACCGCAAACTGACACTGTGGGACTCTTCCGTCCCCCATTTAGCAAAAAATCACAGACTACCCTCTGATCGCCAAGTCACGGTCGACGCGGTCCTTCCGGGAACTGCTGACCCAGTTCTTCGAAGCATTCATCAACGTCCTGCACGAGACCGAGGTGCTCTACAACCAGCCGGCGCTCATGGAGAACGTTGTGCGGTGGGTGGCATCCCTGTCGTCTTCGACCCTGCGCCCTTTCCGTCACACTGCCACAACCGTTGCACTCGCCATGCTGGCTGCCCTGGTCGAGGTGGCCAAAAAGCTCGACGACCGCATCAACAAGATGACACAGCAAGTCGAGACACAAAAGGGTCGGCATAAGGGCAAGAACGCCAAGGACTCGCGCGTCGCTACATTCGAGGCCAGCCTGCGCGAAGCAGGGAAGAACCGCGAGCGCGTGGCCGCCCTCATGAAGGAGTTCTTCGACACCGTCTTCGTCCACCGCTACCGCGACATCGACCCGCGCATCCGGACCGAGTGTGTTGAGGCACTGGGCTCTTGGGTCTGGTACTTGCCAGCAGTCTACATGCAGCCCGAGTACCTGCGGTATCTCGGCTGGATGCTGTCAGACAGCAACCCCACCACGCGGCAAGAGGTGCTGAAGCAGCTCGCACGCGTCTTCAAGCGCGATGCTGGCAAGATGGGCCACTTTATCGACCGTTTCCGGCCGCGCCTTATCGAGATGGCGACCAAAGACGCCGATATCAGCGTCCGTGTTACCGCGATTGCTGTAGTTGAGCAGCTGCGGCCAACAGGTCTGCTTGAGCCAGACGAGATCGACGAGATCGGCAAGCTGATTTTCGATGCCGAGCTCCGGATACGGAAAGCTGTAGTGAACTTCTTTGCCGACTGCGTGCGCGAGTTTGCTGCTGTCAAGTTCGACGAGGTGGGCGGTGAAGAGATCATGCTGGACCTGTTCGGCAAGGGCCCGAGCAAGACAGGCCAATATGACGCGCCACGGCGCGACTGGATCTACGTCAAGAGCTTGGCGGACACTGTGGCTGCCTACGAAGAGCAGCTAGGCACAAAACGGTCAGAGCAGACATCATACGGCCTTGACATGGCGGCCGAGGCAGCCAATTCTGCTGTTCCCGAGACAAGCCGTCTGGCTTTGGCCACACAGGTACTGGCAGACAAGATCCCGGAAATCACCAACTGGGAGGTCCTAGCTGGGTACCTGCTGTACGATCACAGTATCGAGACGAAGGGTCGTGGCCGCAACAAGACAAGAACGCCCGAGGTCGGCTTCCGTATTGCAGTGGCACCAGGCGAGCACGAAGAAGCAATCCTGTTGGAGATCCTCACAGCGGCGGCCAAGGCCAGCCTGACACCTGGGTCGGACAGCGAGCGTTTGAGAAGGCGGGTGGCTGAGCAATCAGGTTCAGGTGCCGATGCATCAGAGACAGCTGCACTACAGCTGGCTGGCCTGATCCCACAACTGCTGCGCAAATTCGGAGCTGAGCCGGCAACTGCCGTGACCGTGCTCCGGCTGCAGCACTCGCTCAATCTGGAGGTGTTCCGGCAGCTGCGGCAAGATACGGCCACATTTGAGGGCCTGCTAGACGAGATCTGCACGCAGTTCAGCCGGCACGCAGACGCAGGCGTCATTTCCGAGGCGGCTGGCTCGCTTCTTCACGCACGGCAATACCCCGAGCTGGAGGAAATGGTTGACGGCAAGGTGTCTGCGCTGTGGGAGAACGCAGTCAACTCACTCCGCAACTTTGACAAGACATGCGAGCTCTCGGCCCGGCGCAACCTCAATCCCGCACTGGCCACAGAGCTGTCGGTGACTTTGTTCAAGATTAGCAAACTGGCATCCATCACAGACTGCGTGGACATTCTCGAGGCCGAAGGGCCGACAGCAGACTCGACCGCACCAGCCATTGAGATTCTCGTCAAGACAGTGCACCGGGGTAAGTTCGAGGAGGAGGACGAAGACCTGGACAACATCGAGGACGGCCTGACAGCGAACGCTATCGGAGCCTGCCAGTTCTACTTTATGTGGAAGATGCGGTCCATTGTGCTTGCAGTTGATTCCAAGACAGACCTGTCCAACCCGGTCATTGACGGTCTCGCCCTATTGAAGCGGACGTTCGACCAGAACCTGGTGCACACGTTTTCCTCTCGCGGCTACAACGACGACCTGCGGCTGTATTCCACAGGCGCTTACTGCGACCTGCACGTGCTGTTCTCAAGCCTACGGAGACACCTCAGCAAGCCAGCAGTCATGGCCAAATACGTCAGCCTGGGCCGGCTCATCGACCAAATTCCGCCAGGCCTCATCAACGAACTGATTTCCATTTTCGATTCTGCAGAGCGCACGTTTGCCAAGAAAACCAAGAAGACGCTCAATGACCCGGCCGACGACGAAGATCCCGTCGAAGATCCTCTCGATGATGAGGACGACGACGACGATAATGACGACGAGAGTGCATCACTGGAGGAGCGGCGGGCAGCAGAGCTCAAGGCAGAGCGTGCGCTGTGCGACCTGACAAGCCACTATGTTATGGCCATTGTGGCAAAGGTGCTGGATCATTCCGGCCCGCAGGCTGGCAAGCTCAAGAAGCGACTTCTCCGCAACCAGACGAAGCTGGGTCACAGCTACAAGGAGATTGTGACATTCCTCGACGCCAACAAGGCTCACGAGGTGCTGTTGTCCAATAACCGGAAGAAGGCCGCCGCAGCCGCCGCCGTTGCGGCCGGTGGCGTTGGCAGTGGTAACACGGCAGCTGCAGCTGCACAAGCCGCCGCAGTCGCTCGGGCAGCAGCCAAGGGCAAAGAGCCAATCTCTGCACCGACACCTGCAGCAGTCTCCTTCTTGGATGACGACCAACCAGAGCATCACCTTTCCGCACCAACACCGGCCGCCATGCATGACTACGACGGCATCCTCATTGGGGCACCAACACCAGCAGCCGATCTGGACGATCTGGACGATCTTCTGGAGTCTCCTGAGCCCGAAGAGGGCACAATGGAAGATCTGCGGCGGCGTGAGCTGCTGGATCCAGTGATCGATGACGAGGAGGAAGAAGACGACAACGAAGGCGGTGGAGGCGATGACGATGACGATGACATTCTCGGAGATTGAAGAATGAACTGCAACAAAAAAAAGGAACGGCTTGACGGATTGATTGATTGTTCGAACAATAAGGGAGACATAAAGTGACCGAACTATTAAAGTAGTCGATGGGAAATTATGGCCCGGCGCTGGCTGGAAATGGATTCTTTTGCTTTTCTTTCTCTGTGTAAGGGGTTTGCTTGTCTGTCTGTCTGTGAGTCTGTGTGTGTTTATATAGCCCTTGTGTTTTTACTTTTCCCTTCTTTTTTCGCTTTCATGTTTTATGCTTTGCAATGGTTGCTTCTTTTATCGTTTTCTCCTCATTTTTTTTTCTTCTCTACTATGCACCTAATTTCAAAAAGATCTGGTTCCCTGGTTTGCTGAAACCTTTCTACTGTCAACTCTTTTTCTTTTGATTTGCTTTTGCTTTTGCTTGATTCTTCTGACATGAATGGGACAACAAAAAGGGCCAAGAGGCGAAAAACAAGGAGGGGTGGGAGTGTGGTGTTTTTTATTTCTTTTTTTCCTTTTCTTCTCTTTTTTTTTCACGATCTCTATGATCAATACCTTTTTTTTTCGGTACACAACAATCAGCTTCATGACTCTCTGAAAATAGTTGAATGAAACAATAACAGTTACAAAGCAACAAAAACGCCTCGAGGTTTCTCCAACAATGCTTTCTAAACCCAATGTTACCGCCCAGATGTTCATTTTTTTTTGTGAGGTCTTCCAAACGAGTAAAAAAAAATAAGACAAATGCTATGCTCCCCGAGATGATTCCCCAGTAGTAGTACACGTCTTTCCCGACCTGGTGATATGAGTGATGTACACACAGATTATCTATTCCACTAATGTTCCTGCCCTTATTCCAACATTTCTTCTTCTCCCTCCTCTTCGTCCTCGTCGTCTTCGTCAACCTCCAGCTCGGCCGGATCGACGGCCCATTCCGTCTCGTCGCTGAACACGGGAACCATGTTGTACTTGCCGCCCACAGGACCCATGCCAAAGGCCTGGCCGGCATGCACTGGCTCTGGTGCACCGCCGCCCAGGCCAGTGCTCTGCGGCGGCTGCTTCTTCTCGTCGGCCTCTTCCAGCAGCACGGCCGTCGTCAAAAACTGCACGTCTCCGCCGGGCAGCATCTCGTACGTCATGCCGCCCCAGCTCAGCTCGGCCCTGCCCGACTTGCGGATACTGAGCGTCCCCAGGAACCCGCCGGCGCCAATGTCAGACGTCTTTTGGCCGTCGGCAATCGGGTCGTGGGGCTGCGCAGTGGAGGGCCGGGAATTGTCGCCGGTCAAGTCGATTGCGGTGCCGCCGTTGTTGGCGGCTGGCTGCAGGCTGTCAAGCACAACCAGATCGTCGTCTTCTGTCGGCTCCTTCTTGACCTTGCTGTCTTTTCCTTGTCCTTGTCCGCCACTGTTCTGGATCGGCTGGCCGACTTGCAGCGCTGGCAGGACCGGCGGGAACTGGAACAAGAACAGACGGCCTTCTCTCCGCGGTAATTCAGGCGGCTGCTGCTGCTGCTGCTGCTCATCGCGTTGTTGTTTCTGGTCCTCGGCTTCTGGGTTGTCCATGGCCAGGTCGTGCAGCATCGCCTGCAGGCTCTCTTCTTCGGCCACGTCCTCGGCGTCCTTGGGCACCAGCGGTTCGGCTGGTGGTTTCGGCTGCTTCTTCCTTGTCTTGGCGGGCTTGGGTGCACCGGCTTCGTCTTGTCCTTCTCCTGCTTTTCCAGCCTTTGCTGCGGCAATCTGCTGCCGTGTAGCAGCCAGCGTGTCGATATCGGTGACTTCAATCTCCTCGCCGTCGGCACCGACCAGCTTGACGCCGCCTCTCATCTTGGGCGCCCGCGACCAGACAGAGCCGTCGTCTTCGACGCCGGCAGCGCCTTCTCCAGCAGCATTCTGGACAAACAGGTCCGAATCTGAGCCGTTTTCGACGTCGTCGTCGTCGTCGTCTCCGTCGCCGCCTGCCACTACCTGGCCTGTGGCTTCCAGCTCGGCCGTCGTGGCCACCACCACTTCTGCTTCCCGGTGCTCTTCCCGCTTGATGCCCATGGGCAGCAGCTGCTGCTGTGCCGCCTTTCTCGCTGCTGACATGCCGCCGCTTCCAGACCCGGCCGCTGACCCGCCGTACTCGTCCTTGACAAAAACGTCGTCGCCGTCTTCGTAGCCGCCGCCCGACCGGCCGTTGAACATGTCCGTGTTGAGCCGGTTGTCCTCCTCGGCGCGGCTGCCAGACGCAAAGCTGCCGCCCCCGACGTCGCCCAGGCGTGGACCACCGCTGCCAAAGCCGCCGCCTCCCCCTCCTCCACCGCTGCCAGAACCACCACTTCCCGACTTCTTCGCTGCCAGTGCTGCCGGCCCTTGCGAAAATGGTCCACTGGGCGTCGCCATGCGCCGGACCAGACCGTCGCGCCCGCCGCCGAAATCGCCCCGGCCGCGGCCCCGTCCGCCGCGCCCCCGGCCTCCACCGCGGCCATTGAGCAGTCTGTTTTCTCGCCGGCGGCGGGCCTCTTCGGCGGCGACCTGGTTCAAGAGGTTCTTCTCTTCGGCCTCGGCGAGGGCTTTGCGTTCTTCTTCGCTGCGGCGGACGGCCTTTGGTTTGAATTTGAAGGAGCGACTGGCGCCGCGTTTGGAGGTGATTGCTGCGGCGGTGGAGGGAGGTGCTGCGGCGGGAGCAGAAGACGCCGGCGCCGGTGTTGTCGACGCCGACTCTGGGATTGCTTCCCGTGTTGGTGTTGTCGTTTCGGGGGCAGGTTCTGGCTTGACGTCGACGTCCATTGCTGTTGCATCGCCCGCAGCCGATGCTGCGCTGCGAGTCGACCGTGTCGCGGCGGCCCCTCGAGGGGCGCCTCTTCGTGTGCGCGGAGGCATGTGTATGTGTGTGTGTTTATGTCAGAGGATGTGAGACGACGACTGCAAGTTGAAAAAAAAAATCCTATTGTCTGGCCATGCGTCGAATTGAATTGCCAGTCTGCAAAGTCGAAATGTCGTGAAAAAAAGTTGCAACCCCACAAAGTGAGAGAAGCTCTGCCAATTTTTTTTTTCTGGACGAGGCTCCCTGTAAGCTAGTTTAACAGGGCCCATTACAGTGTAAAAGAGTGGTTAGCACCGTTTTTGTTCCCCGACTGACTCACCACTCAGACAGTGCGGATTTGAGTTGCCTACTTTGGTGGGGGACGAGCTTTTGGAAGAGCTTCTTATAAATGGGAATTAATTATCTTATCGATAACTCGGAAAATGCGACCAGTATGCGACCAGCTTGGGGATCGATACCTGGGACACAGGTTATCTTCTTTCCTTTTTATTCCCTCGCAATTCATACATACACACTTTTACTCAATGGTTTACTTTTACAACTTTTACTCGACAATGACACGCGCACGCCAATTGAGTGCTGCTCCAGCCATTTGATTTCGAACGTGCCAACTTGAAAATCGTCTTAAAGACTTTCCATCTTGCCGAGCAGGTCTTGCTGTCGCATGACCTCCTCTCCCGGCATGGCCTCTTCTCCGTTCCCGGCTTCGGCTGCCAAGCCTGGAACGGGCCGCATCGTCGTTTCTGTTTTCCCCAATGGCGAGCCCGGCATCGAGACCGTCGCCTACCAGTATCCGCTCAAGCTCATTGCCCCCGCCGGCGGAGGCGGCACCGCGCCGGACGATGACACCCCTAGGAAAAAGAGCGCCCTCGTCTTTTTGCTGTCGTACGGAGGCGGCCTCGTCGCTGGCGACCAGGTGCACATTGACATGGACGTCAAGGCGGGGGGGCGGTTGTGTCTGGTGACCCAAGGGACGACCAAGGTGTTTAAGCAGAGGGGGTGGACGGGCGGCGACACCGGGGGTGCCAGCAGCACGGCCGCTGCCACCACCGCCAGGTCACCTCCCACACGCCAAACTCTCGACATGCACATCTCCCCCGGCGGCGCCCTCTGCCTCCTGCCAGACCCCGTCCAGCCGTTTGCCGACAGCGTGTACGAACAAGTGCAGACTGTCCTGATGGAGGGCACGGCCCAGGACGCACCGTCGCTGTGCCTGCTGGACTGGGTGACGCAGGGCCGGCAGGCGCGGGGCGAGAACTGGAGCTTTACGCGGTGGACAGGGCGGAATGAGGTATGGGAGGGGGAGGAGCGAGCCGAGAAAAGGAAAGAAAACGATCGAAGCGGGGAGGAGAGTGGACAGCAAGGACAAATCGAGCGGAGCGAGGAAAGAAAAGAAAGCGAGCGGAGCGAGGAAAGAAAAGAAAGCGAGCGGAGCGAGGAAAGAAAAGAAAACGAGCGAAGCGAGGAAAGAAAAGAAAACGAGCGGAGCGAGGACAAGAAAAAGAAGAAGCGTCTTTTAGTGCGGGATTCTGTCCTACTTGAGCCCGGCCTGATCAGCCATGTGCCGACGCCGTCGACGCTCCGGGAGTCCATGTACAGCCTGGCGGTGTTTGGCACCTTGATCTTGCGCGGCCCGCTGGTGGAGTCTCTGGGACGCTTCTTTCTGAGCGAGTTTGGGGCGCTGCCACGGCTGGGCGAGCGCGACTGGGACAAGAAGAAGGACGGCAAGACTGGCGAGACTGGCGGCCCTCCAGACAAGCACAGCCTGGAGACGTGGCGGGCCGAACGGCTGGCGCTGGAACGGGAGCACGGCGTGCTGTGGTCGGCGGCGTCGGTACGGGGCTGTGTCGTGGTCAAGTTCGGAGCGAGGACGGTCGAGGGCGCAAGGCTGTGGATAGGAGGGATGCTCATCAGAGAGCGGAGCATAGAGGCGGCGTTTGGCAGCGATGCGTTAATGTGTCTTCGATAGGGTGGAGGGCATGTCGACTTCAGGCCAAGGTGGGTGTATTCTGCATATTACGAGATATCACAGGAGCATATTGCATGTTTGTATAACATATGTCACAGAGCGTTTCATGAAAGCTATTTCAAAAAATAAAGTCAAAAGAGATAAAGCACTTTTCATTTCCCATTGGGCCGTCTATTGCATTTTTCCTTCACTCCCCCCCAACCCCATGTCCTTTAGCTGTGCACTTCCAATCCGTGAGTAGCCAGACAATTCCCGCGAAAGCCAACTCTCCTGTTCTTCTTTTTTGTGGTGCGTGCAAAATAACGATCAAGTGCAGGTGAGACATAATAAACATAGAAATACATCCCCAATCTGAAAAAGGGAAAGGATAGCGAGGGGCATTAGAAATATAAAGATATCGAAAGCAATGAGCGTGCTGAAGAAGAATGAACAACATGATAAAAACGAGAATGAGAGTAGTCGCAAACATCAAACTATAAGCAGACGCATAAGAAAACCAATGTCGCCCTCAAACCCATAATCCTGTGACTTCCCGGCCTTGAATGAAAGCCAATCCGAGACGCCATCCAAAGAAACGAAACAACGAAAATGGAATAAAGAAGAAGGAAGAAAAAAGCAGTGTAAAATAACCCAAAGTTCCGTCGTGAGAATCATGAAAAAGGCTGTATGGTGATTAAGTAAAAATAGGGCGTGCTCCCTATGGTGCTGTTTGCCAACGCTGGCCATCTTGTCTCCCGACACTCGGATCATGTCGTTATGGTACTAAGTTCAGGGAAGAACTGAGCAATCTTATTGGGGTCCCCAAAGCTGTTTCGTGGTGCCTCCGCTGGCGTCAGGGGCGTCATCGGTTCGGGGTCGTGCAATGCACCGGTGCCATGGTTGTTATTCTCCAGCTCGTTCAACGACATGCGCTTCTTCTTAATGTTGCCTTGTGCCGGCCGATTTGTGGATGACTGTCGGACAAGGGCCGGCGCCGATGCCGTAGACATGTTGTCCGATTGAATGGGCGTCGCGTTGCCGTTTGAGGCCGAAGGCTGTCGGTGATGGTTGTTGGCTAGGCTGCCGAGTTCGCTCCCGTTTGTGGGCGGCCCATACGATGTTGTCCGTGAGCGGCTGTTAGCGCTCGAGAATTCCGGAGTGCGCGACCGCAGCATGCTAAACGGGATGGTCGGACCGAAAACCTTCTTGTGCAGGTCCAGGGGGTCGTGGACGGCGGTCGTAGCGGGGACGGGGACTGGAGTCTTCTCGTTGGCCTGGAGGCCCTTCGCCTGGACGAAGGCGGCGGACCGGGCATAAGACGGGCCGCGGTTCGAGAACTGGTCGAGGATGGGGTGAACCATGACGGTCTGGCCGTGGATGGTGAGGATAGAGTTGGTCGGGACATTGACCCAGTTTTCTAGACAGTTAGGCACAAGGACTAATGAAAAAAGAAATGAAGCGACGCCATAAAAATACTAAAAAACTCAAAAAAAAACTTACCACGCTCGAATGTTAGCGGCTCGCTGGCGACCAGGACCACGTCGGCACCTTTGTCGCGGCGCTGCATCTGGTAGTCCTTGTCCTCGCCCGGGCGCTCCGGGCGCTTCTCCCACTGGCTGCCGGAAGAGTAGTAGAGGCTGGCAGCCTGGTCCGTAGAGCTGCTGATGTAGCGCGTGCAGATGACACTGTGGCTGTCGGACACGGCAAAGTTGAGCAGGCTGCGGGTGTCGACGTTCTCGGCGTGCACGACGCTCTCGGGGATGGATTCCGTAAGCTCGTTGATGATGGCAATGGTGCGGAGCATGGCCTTGCGCAGGATCTCGGGGCCAAAGCCCTTCTCGGACTGGATGCTGGGGTTGCAGCCCATGCGCTCCATGGTGTCGAGGAAGAGGGCAAAGGCCCACTCGCTGTCGGTGCTGCCAGAGACCGTGTGGTACCACTTGTCGGCCAGGCGCGAGGTCAGGCGCCGCTTGATGTGCTTCCACCCGCCCAGGCCGCCATTGTGCATCCACATGAGGCTGCCGTACGAGAAGGGGTGGCAGTTCTCCTCGCTCAGGTTGCCGCCGGTGGCAGCGCGGACATGGGCGAACACGAGGCGGGAGGCCGTCTTCTTGGCGATGCGCTCGAGGTTGGAGCAGTTCCAGGCGGGGATGGTCGAGCGGAAGAGGCAGGGGGCATCGCCGAGCTTGGGGTCGGTGTAGAAGCCGATGCCGAAACCGTCGGCATTGTTCTGGCCGCGGGTGGTGTCCTGGGGGGAGGGGGTCAGTCTGGGGAGATGCAATTGCGGAGAAATCAAGGACAACGAGGTTGTGGCGCACAATTCGCAGGCGCGAGTCAAAGGACTGCTTCAATATGGAGTGCGTCGGGTCGAGGATGAGGTTCGAGAGCAGAATCTCGTCTCTGCCCTTGTAGACCTAGCAAGGGAGAAAAACAACGAGTTAGTTCAGGACCAAAACAGCCGGTGACATCCAGGGAGGCCTACAAGAAAACGGCACATCTTGAGCCGCCAGCCGCGAGCAGAGCGCAGCCGAGAGCGTGAGTCTGAGAGAGAGTGAAGCCAAAGAGCCGAGGGTCAAAAAATGAGTGAGGGTCGGGGAGGTTGCAAAATCGGCAGATGGCGAGGCGAAGGAATCGGAAAGCAGACGAGAAAGGCGGTCGCAGAAAAGAGAGGGATTTCCAGGTCACGCCGATCGCAGCTGAGGGTCGGCAGGCTGATAAGGGAGCCAGACAGCCGCAGGAAAAAGGAACGACAGGGACGCGGGATACGGGGGACAACGGCAGAGAGTGCGCGACGCGGCAAACAGACGACGAGCTGAAGTCGGATTTTATTATGCAAAAGGCAATATTCGTGATATGCCGGGACCAAGTCAGATTGCAGAAGGGAAAGAGTCAGAAGACAGATCCCCCCCCGGCTGAGACAGGAGAGGCAAGGGCCGGTGGGTCCTGGGTGGAGTGCTGAATCGCTTCTATCGCACCTAGTGGACGGCAGCTTTGCTTCTTTTGCTGGCTGTGCTGGGTCGTGCTTTCTTTTTCCTGGCAGGGCCTTCTGCTTTGGGTCGCTGCTCGGCCTGGCTGGCCCCCCAGGGAGGGCCTCCCTGCCAGCCTGCAGGGAAGGCACGTCCCAGCAGCTGCAAGCCCTTGGGCGGGGAGTGGGTTCCGCATGCCCTGCCCTGCCTTCCAGGCGGGACTGGGTGCCCGTAAGGCTGGGGTATTAGCGCAGTCACTGCTGACGAAATCCGGCTAACAAATGGCGACATGCCCAAAAGGCAAGAGGCAATCGGCTGGCATGATTGGCCATTGCGCCTTCCGTTTTCATCATCCAGCTACCCAGGATTGATACTCCTGCCAATGCCTGCATTTCTCGGCCTTAGGAGCACACAGTAATACAGAAAGCCTCTGCAAATCCTCATTTCTCTGGCATATCCCGCAGCCTCCACGGCCGGCCTGCATAGCCGCGCACACAATCCTTGCAGCAGCTGAGACACCCTGGTCCCTCCGTTTGCTGTGACGTCTCCGTGTGCAACAGCCTGTGCAACCACAGTCCTCTGCTCCACCGTTAGGTGCGACGTGCACAAAAGCAAGACTGCATAGGCAGAAACAAATGCTTTGGTATCTCCACAGGCAAACCATTTTTGGTGGAACCTCACGGAAGGCGTTGAGTCACACTCTGCAAAGTTTGCCAGCAGCCGGGCTTGCGCGAGAATGGTGGGTTATTACATGGCCAGCGATACGAAGTGCATGAAATGAGACGGAGTCAGACGAAAGCGAAATGAGATTACACGATCTTCGTGTATTCACAGGGAGGAGCCCCTGGCAAGTCTAGTCTCAAAATAAAGTGCAGCAAGGCCAACTAATTGGAGCCTGTGTTGTCATGCAAGTGCAGTTTTTGTTGATATCAGCTCCCCGAGGCGTGAAGTCTCACCCTTCACCGGTCTCGGTGCATCCGATTGACACGTTTCTGAGCTACCATTTGGCGCGAAGGCTGCGGTCGTGTAACAAGCGGGCTGCAAAGATGACAAGCCCACCACACGAGAGAGTGCATCCTGCAAAGACAATAAGAGGCTGATACCCTTCACGGGTGTGCGACTTGATCAGGGCACCGTCAATTGGCGTTCCAGTCAAAAAAGACACAGACGTGATTTCCCAAAGGCTCCCAGCTGGGCGCCGAGCTTCTCCGTCGGAATGATCTGTGCGGTGGCCGGCGGCATAACCGAAATGAAGATGCCTGATGCAAATCCAAACAAGATGGCAAATGCAACTAGAACGCCAGGCTGTGTCGCTGGGAGCCACATCGTCAAACAGTAAACTCCGCATAGCGTGGTCATGGGATAGAGGATGTTAAGACGTCCCAGGCGGTCGGCGGCCCATCCACCGCTATACAAAGTCAGAAAACGAATCAATAGATAAGGGAGACTCGTATAGACTCACATTAGACGTCCTGCAAGACTGGATGCATTGATCAGCGGTAGCAAGTACTGTTCCAAGCCGCTACCCGGGTCGAGAATGTCGCAGTAAGACTCGAGGTAATAGAACGGAACGTATACGCCGAGGCTTCCAACAACAGCGCCTGCGGATAGGCAAGCATATCGAACGCCCAAGAATCCCTTGAAATCCAGGAGTGCACGCCATGACTGTAACTGCTTGGGCGGGTAACGGGACCGCGACACAATCATTGCCAGAGTGTAGCAAAACAGCAGGACCAAGGCGCCAACACGCAGTGCCCACGCATACCCATTCTGTGGGATTAGCCGTGAAAACAAGATGAGAAGTACCACGCCCCCCACGCTGCTACCGGATGCCACGATTCCCATGGCCAGCGCCCGCCGCCGGTGAAAGTACTGCCCGGCAACCGTCAGTGCCGGCTGCACTCCGTAAGCCACAGTGAGACCGAAAAGCACCGACTGTGCCAGGAACTGCTGCCAGATGTTGCGACCATGGGGGTGGGTGAACAAAGTGGCAAGCATGGGGCCGGCGCCGCCAACAGCGGCAATGGGATAAAGCCATTTCAGGCCATAGGTGTCAAAGAGGGCGCCGGCAATGGATCCGGTAAGGTACATCAACGTGATCTGGAGAGTTCCGAGAAAAGAGGTGGCGGAGGTCGGGTACTCATTTTGGTAGGCAGTCTGGTAAAGCGTCTGGAAGAACCCAAAACTGTTGACGACGCCAAAGGTGGCAAAGTGACACCACCTTCCTCAAGTTCATCAACGCCATACTCTACTCCAGTGTCTCGTCCGGGTTTCTTAATTTCAACGTCGAGGAATTCCCTGGGCGATTGCGCGAGACGGCAAGTCTGTGAGCCCGAGTCTGGTTAGTTCTATCGTTCGTGTACGTAGTTTAGGTTTTCATTAAAAGGGGTATACACCGACAATGTATGAAATAATAGCAAGAAGGGAGGGGGCTGCAGGTAAAAGATGTGAGGAAGGAGAGTTTGGGAATTACGCCTTACATGAGTTTAGTGCTGGAGCTGCAAGTAAGATTTGGGTGGGCAGACACTACAAAAGAAACAACCAGGACTTCGATACACAAATCGCAACAGTTTCTGCTACAACGACTGATAAAATGTGAACAAAACCAAGCTCACTGTTGAGAACTTATTTGACCCTGAATATCTAGAGACACAAAAAGCACCTTGCAGGCGGGACGACGGAATGACTAACCAAACCGCGCTAGTCCCATCGGGTAAGGCGGTGGCCCAACTACGTCAACAACGACTTTCAAGAACACGTGATTCTGCGGGGGTCAGGCAAGCCACGCGGATGGGCTTCAAAGTGGCGGTGATTAACTGGAATTCATGCCACCAATCACCCCCCTCTGTTCCCTCGTCACATCAGGGCAGAAATGGTCGGAGCAAGGAACGCCTGACGCCGAACTTTTTTTTTTGCCTCCTGTTGAGAAGTTGACGACAAACGGACACATTGCGTTTTCAATATCATGAACACGGCTACCGCCACTTTGGATTCCGTCGGTGCATCGTCCGTCGCCTGCTGAACACTCCAGGACGTTTTGCCACCGAGGAGAGACTCCCTTCGAAACACCCCAACGCTTTTATATACCGAGTTTTAACCCCTGTGCCTCTTTTCACACCTCGAACCAAACAACACACATCCTCCGAGACCCACCATGAGCGGAAGGAGGATATCGGCCGTGGCCCTGGGGCCACTGGCCCGGCGCGGATTTGCCCAGATGGCCATCCGCTCCTACCACCGACGGCTGCCGGCCGGAGGCTTACAACGGATGGAGGGGACCCTGCGCGTGGCACGGAGACGGCTGGGCTTCCCGGTTAACGGCTACCACAACGCAGTCATGGCACGCAATGCGTCGTTTGCCCGGCTCATCCCAAAGCTGGTTGTCAAGCTTGCGAGGGTGCCGGCCATGTTTGGCGGCGTCATGATCGGGGCCGCGGCCTGGGTGCAGTACCAGGCAGTCCGTACGTGACTTCACCCACCTTGCACTCTACATGGTTATGCTTGGTTTTACTAACAGCTGCAGAGGTTGGAAACTCCGCATACGACATGTTCGCGACCACACGAGATTCGGTTACGGAAGCAGCAGCATCACTATGGGAGGGCGCTGTGGGCGTGGCGAACCAGACAAAGCAAGGATGGGAGAACACAAAAGAGCAGACCGAGCTACCGGAGTGGTTGCAAAAAATATTAAGGCTACAAGAAGAGCTGGGCCTGGGTTCGCAAAATAAGGAAGGCGGCGGCTCCGGCCCTGGAGGCGGGGGCCCCAAGAAAGGCGGTGCGGCTGCGGCCGCGGCTGGAGCCGCAGTTTACGGGCGCGAGTCAGACGACGACGACAGGAAGGACGGAAAGAATGGCACATCGCCAGAAGCCCTGGCTCGCGACGACCAGATGATGGTGTTCACCAAGAAGATGATTGAGATCCGGAACATCCTGCAGAAGGTCGGCCAGTCCAGCACCCTGACCCTGCCGTCGATTGTGGTCATCGGCTCGCAGTCCTCCGGAAAGAGCTCTGTGCTCGAGGCCATTGTGGGCCACGAGTTCCTGCCCAAGGGCTCCAACATGGTTACACGGCGGCCCATTGAGCTGACCCTGGTCAACACGCCCGAGTCCAAGACCGAGTACGGCGAGTTCCCGGATCTGGGTCTGCGGCGTGTCACCGACTTCAACTCCATCCAGCGCACTCTCACAGAGCTGAACCTGGCTGTGCCGGATACCGAGTGTGTCTCGGACGACCCGATTCACCTGACCGTGTACTCGCCCAATGTGCCGGACCTGTCGCTGATCGACCTGCCCGGCTACATCCAGGTGGTCGGCCACAACCAGCCACCAGAGCTGAAGCAGAAGATCTCGGAGCTGTGTGACAAGTACATCCAGGCACCCAACGTGATCCTGGCCATCTCGGCCGCCGACGTCGATCTGGCCAACTCAACCGCTCTGCGTGCCAGTCGGCGGGTGGACCCGCGCGGTGAACGCACCATTGGTGTCGTGACCAAGATGGACCTCGTCGATTCCATTCGCGGCGCATCCATTCTCCAGGACAAGCAGTACCCTCTGCGGCTGGGCTATGTCGGTGTCGTGTCGCGGGCACCGTCCTCACACTCGGCTGGCGGTCTGTTCAACAGAATGAACAACCAAGGCTACAACCTCACGGCCATGATTGCCCAGAACGAGAAGGAATTCTTCTCGCAACACCCACTCGAATTCGGCCCAGAAGCTGACGTGTTTGTGGGCACGACAACGCTGCGCAAGAAGCTGATGCATGTGTTGGAGCAGACCATGTCAAACAGCCTTCAGAGCACAACAGATGCCATCCGCCAGGAGCTGGAGGAGGCCACCTACGAGTTCAAGGTGCAGTACAACGACCGCCCGCTGTCAGCAGAGTCATATCTGGCCGAGAGCCTCGACGGCTTCAAGCACTCTTTCAAGCAGTTCGCCGAGGAGTTTGGCCGGCCGCAGATGCTGCAGCTGCTCAAGGGCGAGCTGGACCAGCGTGTGCTGGACGTTCTGGCTCAGCGCTACTGGAACAAGCCGGTCACAGATCTGAGCCCGGCGGTTCCTGAGCCGGACCCGCTCTCTGCGCTGCCCAAGGCCGAGCCAGATTCGCTTTACTGGCACCGCCAGCTGGATGCATCAACGTCGCAGCTGACCAAGCTGGGCATTGGCCGGCTTGCCACAAATGTCGTGGCCTCCAGTATCCAGGCCAGTGTTGACAAGCTGGTTTCCCAGTCAAACTTTGTCAACCATCCTTTTGCCCGCCAGGCTATTCAGGAGGCTGCCTCGAGCATTCTCAACGACCGGTTTTACAGCACTAGCGACCAGGTCGAGAACTGCATCAAGCCCTTCAAGTACGAGATTGAGCTTGAGGACCGCGAATGGGATGCTGGTCGCGAACATGCCGCCACCGTCCTCAAGGGCGAGCTCTCTGCTTGCCAGGATGCCCTTAAGCGTCTCGAGGCCTCTGTCGGTGGACGCCGTAAGCTCAACGAGGTCACCCACTTTGTCGACAAGGCTCGCCGAGGCGATATTGTCGTCGAAGGCGAGAACCGCACCGGAGCTGGTGGCTTCAGCGCCGCTCTCCTCCAAAAGGGTCAGTTTAATTATTTTCTTTCCTCGCTACGCTCGTTGGTTTTCGGGTTTGTTCTCGCTTTGCTTATCACTAACGATTTGTAGGCCGTGAAGCTGTCTTCCTTCGTGACCGCGCCGACATTATCAACATGCGCCTCCTTGCTGCCCGCTCATCGCAATGCCGCAGCCTCAAGAACAAGTACTACTGCCCCGAGGTGTTCCTCGATGCTGCCGCCACCAAGCTCGCCAGCACTGCCGTTCTGTTCTTGAACGTCGAGCTCCTCTCCGAGTTCTACTACAACTTCCCACGCGAGTTGGACCAGCGTCTCGGCCGCCACCTGTCCGACGAGGAGATTGAGCGGTTCGCCAAGGAGGACCCCAAGATCAAGCGGCACATTGAGGTGATCCGGCGCAAGGAGCTTCTGGAGCTGGTTCTCGACAAGATGGAGAGCCTGCGGGCGCTGGAAGGCCGGGAGAAGCTGCGGCGCGGCGGCAGCGGCGGTCCACTAGACGGCGGAAAGAAGTCTCGGTGGGGCATCTTTTGATTTATATATAGATTGAATCGCCATGGTGTGGTTGAGAAAGGTTCTCGCAAAAGGGGCAAAAAATAGGAGCTCTATCACACAAGATTGGAGTTGGCTGGAGTTTTTTTTGTGTCATCATCAGCTTGGTTCTTGTTTTGTTTTCTTTTTTGTTATGAACCCATTTTTCATGGTCGTTCGCTTTCACTCTTAAAACACTCCCAATCTCATTCATCCCTTCTTCCCCTTCCTCCCTCACTCCATTTCCTTTGTTTATTCCCTGCATTTCACACCAGTCTTCTGCTACTAGATATTGACACGCCCGCATGCACTGTCTCCCCGTGTATATACACAGAAAAAGAAAAAGACCAATACCCTGCTCGAAATAGAAATGACCAGACCAAGAGTTTTTACCTTGGATGTGAGATAAAAGCACTGGTGGAAGACAAAACGTTTCATAGACAAGTATATTCATGAAAATGTATGTGTTGTATGCCCGTTGACATCAAGGAAAATGAATAACCAAAAGAAAACAACAATCCATGCAAGAAAATCATTAAAAAAAAGTACAATAATATAAACCACCAATCCAGCATCCCTTTTTTTTTGTTCTGTATTTATACATTTCCCTCTCTCAACTACCGTCAACACTCGTCTGCACAGTCACTTCCCACCGCAGGCTGTTGCCCCGGCCGTACCCTTCGCCCAGGCGGTTGTTAATCACCCGCGCCACCCGCTGCCGCAGCTGCTTCAGCGAACTGTCGTCGCACCCGCGCACAACACGCACCCGCAGGTTCGCCATGCACAGGCCATAGTGCACCTGCCAGAACTGGGCGTCCTCGACACGAGCCACTTGCGGCTGCGCGGCAATCTCGTCCAGCACTGCCGACACTGACGACTTTTCTTCAGTAGAGGAGGATGATAGTTCGGCTGCTGATGGAGGCGGCGGCATTGTCGGCGTGATCATGGGCGTGTCGGCAAGGAACATTTGGCTGTTGCGCTTGTTGGCGCCAGTGACGGAAGAAGTGCTCGCAGAGCTGGTCAGCCCAGCAGCCGCTGCCGCTGCTCCTGGGCGAGTCGGCTTACCAGAGTACGACATTAGCAGCATGAATCCCTGCGCCACTGCCAGGCGGGCGCCCAGCAGCAGCATGGACAGGGCAATCAGTGCACACAGCAGGCGGTCCAGCCACGGCGGCACGGCCACAAACAGCAAGGGCAGCACCAGCAGGACCAGCGACACTGTCAGTGTCAGGAAATGGAACGGGTTCGCCAGCACATCCGGCAGGTTGCCCGAGGCAATGGCCCGGCTCACAAACGACAGGCCGGGCACCTTTTGCAGACCCAGGTACGGCATGACGTCATGCAGCATCAGCAGTGCGCGCCGAATGCGTGCATGGTTGCCCAGGCCGTAGGCGCTCACGAGCGTGCTGGAAAAGGCTGCCAATGCGGCGACGTCGATTGACCCGGGGCTAATGTACCGCGGGTGGTTGTCGGGCGTATAGGCACTTGCTGCAGCGGCGCTGCCCATCCGGCTGGCCAGGTCGACGTGGTGGTGGTCATGGTGGCCGCTGCCGTGGCCGTGGTGAGCGTGTTCACCGCCGGCCGCCGCCTCAATGACGTCCTTGAGGTCGTGGCTCAGCAAGTCAAAGCCGCCAAAGACCAAGAAAATGCTCATAGCAAAACCAGCAAGGACCTCGGCACGGCGCAACCCGAACGGGTGGCGAATGGTGGAGCGGCGCCAGACCTCAAAGTTGCCGAGTGCATCGACGGCGACACAGACGGCAGCCGAGCCGACATCGAAGAACACCAAATGTGACAGGGCTGTCAGGGCGAGGCTGTCGCCGCCCTCGGCTGCGCAAAGGAAGACAAAGACAGCAACGGCGGCGTGGCACACACACCAGTAGAAGCGGGCTCGCTGGTCGCGGTGCATGCTGGCCCATGCCTCGCGGATTGTGGGCACGGGCAGAGAGGCAGGCAGAACAGGTGGTGGGCGTGGTGGCGGCTCCTGGAAGATCTGGTGCTGAGCTGATATACTAGAGTGCTTGTAGCGATGACCACGGCGGAGGCCAATATTCTGGGGTTGTCAGTTAGAATTCGAGAGCAATGGAACTTGGCGAGCACAGATAGACTCACCGACTTGACTGGAGAGGTCGAAATGTATTGTGTCTGGAAGTTGAAGGGGCTGTCGCCGCCACTGCTCGACGGAATCGGGATCGAGGCAGAGCCGGCCTCGTCGGAGGCAATGGCACTGCTATCCACGCCGCCGGCTGTGGTGGTTGTGGAGGAGGAGGCCATGTCAGGAGGCCGCAGGAAACTGCTGCTGCTGCTGTTGCTGCGGGCGTAGAAGCGGGAGGTCTCGGGGGCAAGGAGGTGTGACGGTGGTGTTGCGGATGGTAGGAAAGATGGCGATTGAGGCGGCAGGACGGGCGAGGGGCTGCGTCTCAGGAGGGCTGCCGCATGGGGGTTGAAGGGCTCGTCGGGGTTGAAGAAGGAGGAGGACGAGCCTCCGGGTGCGCCGTAGAAGCCGCTGCGGCGGTTGTTGTATGGCGGCGCGGCGTCGGAGTGAGTGTCAGAGTGGTCGTCGGAGTGGGTGTCGGAGTGGCCGTCGGGGTGGCCGTCGGGGTGGAAGTCGGAGCCTTCACCGTCGGAAGTGCCCTCGAAGACAATGGACGGGGGCGGCGGCGAGGTGAGGCGGGCAGGCGAGCGGTCGTCGTCAGGCGGAGGGAGCACAATGGGTGGCGGGCCGGACGCCATGTGCGGGATGGGTAGAAGCAAGAAGAGCTTCTCTCCAGCGGCTCGTACTCGCTCAAGGGGGGGGGGGGGGTCTTGTTTACCCCAAGGCCAGCCAACAGGCTCGTATCGCAATATTGACCGTCGTTGCTGCTTTCAGCCTAGCGCCGCTCAGGGGCCACCGCCTGCTGAGGCGTTGGCAGTGTTGCAGTGGAACCCGGGGAGCGCAGGGCGGGCGTTGGCGATCCTCATGAAGCGCCGGGGGCAGGCAATGGCTGGTGGTGATTGCGATGGGCGTGGAAATGAGCGGCGGTGGGCGTTTTGCGAGGTGCAAGTCGTGAAAAAACTCAAATGGAAGGAGCACCGAGGGCTGCGTGGACTATGTATGCAATTAGTCCGCCCAAGGCGGCGCCCCAGCCTGCCCAGCCTGCGCGGCCTTTATGAGTCGCGCTGGCGGTGGCCTGCAGCGGGCCTGCAGCCGCTGAAACCCTCCAAGAGCGGCCGCTAGCAGTCTAGCGGCGCCGCCTGGGTTGGTCGCTGGAGCGATAAGCGGACTGGCCAAGCCTGCTGGCCACAGGGGTTCTCAGGCACGGCCAGCAGCCCAGGGTGACGGCGCAGGCGCACACGATTGGCCCGCACAGTGTCGTCATGCAAAGTGAAAGGACACCGTGCAAATTATATTAATTCCGCCGCTGCTGTGGCTTTGTGGCTCAGTCGACTCTGTGGCTCTAATATCGTCGACCTCGCAGCTCGAATTAAAAAAAAAAATGCTGCAAACATGATCTCCCTTGGACGCTGTTTGCAGCCCTTGTGCGGCAAAACTATTAAACTTTTTTCCCCTCCATCCGCCTTTTATGTGCCATCCAAGACCGCTCCCGCGATGCCAGCATGAGGCTTTCCCCGCGGCCGCCCGTCGAGCTCCCTCTTGATCGCCAGTTTTTTGGTGGAGACCACCCAGAAAAATACAGGCTGAAACGATACCATCTTATCGCAGCCACTCCCACCAGCTAATTAGTTTCGCCATTTCCCCTTGCCCTTCGCTGCCATGGATCCATCCACGCCGGCGTCTCCCCAGTCGCCCACCTCGCCGACGGCTTCCTCTTCTCCTCCTCCCTCCTCCCATCGGCGCACGACCAGCGGCTCCAGCCTGCTCTCGCGCATCCCATTTGTTCGCGCCGCTACGGATCACATGTCTCGACATCGCGCGTCCAGCGACGGCGGCGACGGCGCAGCAGCAGCGAGACAACGCGACAGCCTCGACGACAACGACCGGACCCCGCGCCCATCGACACAGGACGCGCCAACAAGGCTGCAGCCATTCCCATCCCCGGTGCAGGAAGAGGAGGAGGACGACGATGAGATGCTGTCAAAATACCACCACCACCACCCGCAACAGCAGCAGCAACCGCCATTACAGCCTCCCCAACTCCAGCTCCAGCCCAAGACTCGGCGCCGCCGAGGCTCCCTCCGCACAGTCGTCCTGCTAGGACGGGGTGCGCGACGCGAAGCCAGCAAGGCGCAGATGGCCCTTGCCTCATCCTCATCCTCATCCACCACCTCGCCAACTTCCCCGACATCGACCATTGCATCTGATGAAGGCGCCTACGGCAATGGAAGTGCTGCCCATGGCCTCGGCATCTCCGACATCACACCGCGACCGTCAATGGAAGGCTTTGCCCATCGCACGTCCACGGTAACGGCATCGTCCGAAGCACCTCTCCTCAGCCCGACACCCAAATCCACCAAACAAGCGACGACGTCCAAACTTCTCCCTCGCGCGAATACCGATCTGGACGACAGCCTGTCTCTAAAGAGCCAGACGTCCTCTCTGACGACGATAGGCAGCAACAGCACCACAGCCACCGCGAGCCCGGTAATATCGTACTCTACTACGGATGATGAGGACGGTCTGGGCAGCAACAGCAACAGCAACAGCACAAGTAATAGCACGAGCAACAACAGCAGCAATACCAATGTGGCGTCGACCACTACCGCCGCCACCGCCGCCGGCGGCATAATATCTACAGCAGCCGCAGCGGCAGCTGCTGCTGCGACATCGCTTCTGCGAACCGATACCCACACGGCCAACCCGTCGGGTTCCGAGGCCGCATACATGTCCAACAGCGGGAGCCGTCTACTCCTGCCGGCAACGCTGCAGCGCAGGCGCCAGCAGCAAGAGCCGGAGCTGCCAGAGGGACGGCAGCATAATATTGGCGATGCCTCAAAACGCCAGCATCTGGACATACAACAGCCGCAGCCACCACAACAGCAGTTGCTGCAAAAACTGCAAAAACCACAGCACCGCCAGCTCTCGAGCCAATTATCTAGTCAATTGTCGAGCCAGATCGCCGCCGGCCAGTCTGCACAGAAGCAGCTCCTCCAACAGAAGCAGCAGCGCAAGGCCTCGTCGTCGTCTACGCGGGTCAAGTCACCCCTGTCGCTGACAGACCTGGCGACGCCGCTGCCGGCCGGGTCAGCAGCCGACGTGGCCGACTGGGACTATTCCGAGACAGAGTGGTGGGGCTGGGTGATGCTGGTGACGACGTGGGTGGTGTTTGTGACGGGCATGGGGTCGTGCTTTGGCGTCTGGAGCTGGGCGTGGGATGTCGGAACGACGCCGTATGCCCCCCCGGAGCTGGAAGACGACCCGACGCTGCCCATTGTGGGCTACTACCCGGCGTTGATAATCTTGACGTGCGTCATGGCCTGGGTCTGGGTGGTGGTGGCCTGGATTGGCATGAAGTATTTCCGGCACGCCAAGATTAGTGGTGACTGAAGAAGATGATGAACGAAAAAAGTATAGACAAGACAAAAAAAAATTAGAAATATACACGTAATATTTAATTGCAAGACATTCTGGATGCGGGTGACTCGAATCTCGAATTGTGTATTACTGAAGTTGTCTCGAAGCGGTAACTCACAAGAGTCTTGGCTCTTGGCTTGGGCGACCCCAGTTTTTTGACCACCCCGCGCTGTAGTCTATCGATAGTGTAACGGCAAGAAAAAAAGTTGTCAATTCTTGGACTCCCAACTCTCCCAACATCTGTCTTTAGCATTGACGTACAATTTCATCATGGCCTCTGCAGTACAGCCTGCGGCCCATACGGGCACCCCCTCGACACCCCCCTCGACAACCCCTCGCAGACCGAAAACTACCTACTCAATCTTTCCTCCCATCCCCGCACCGCTGCAGCGGCTGTTCGACCTGGTGCCGCTGGTGACGTACCCAGCGAATAGCCTGCCGGGGGAGAGGGAGACTGTGCGGACGGTTGGGACAGGCCATGTCCATTCCTTTGCCACAAACGAGGCAGCCGGAAAAGTTGTGCTCGAGGCGCAAGCCGAGGGCCTAAACGAGGACCCAAGGGATACACTTTTTGTGTTTATCGACCCGGCCGATGCGGGCTGGGGCCGGCCGAGCTTCAACCCGACGTGTCTAAAGTGGCAGGCGTATTTGCGGATTCGGGGGGTAGAGGTACGGCTGGAGGCGTCGACAAACCATGCGGCGCCAGGGGGGGCGCTGCCGTACATCTCGTCGAAAACGCCGCAGGCGTTGAAGACGAAGGCGGCAGCATCAAAGACGACTAGGACACCGACGTCTTCGACCCGGCCCCGGCTTATCCCTGCACACGACATTGAATCATACGCAAGAACAGCCGAGTCGGCTACGTCGTCGGCTCCGACTCCAACGCCTGCTCGCGCCCCCGCCTACCAGGCCCTCCTCGACGGAAGTATCCGCCGCGCGTGGCTGCACGCAGTCTACCTCGAACAGCGCTCCGGCAGCACCACGATTGCCGCCCGACTGTACGCCCAGCCGGCGTCGTCGTCGAGCCTGGTCAGGGCCGCCCTGGCCAGCCAGCTGAAAGCCGCAGCGGCGGCAGAGGTTTTCCCAGGAGCGGCGACGACGACAACAGAAGGTGGTGGAGTACCTCAAAAGGAGGGTACACCTGGCGAGACGATGCGGATCTACCGGGACGCCGAAGCGGCATGGTCAGCACTGGCGACTTTGCTAGAGACAACGGCTACATCATCGACGACGACGAAAGAGGAGGAGGATCAAAAAGAGGATCCGAAAGAGGACTCAAAAGAGGACCCAAAGGGACCATTCTTCTTTGGAAATACGGAGCCGACACTCTTTGACGCGGCCGTGTTTGCATACACACACTTGCTACTAGAGGACGACGACTACGAGGAGACCGAGACCGCCCCCACAACCCCCGTCGACACATGCACACCCCGCCGGCGGTTCTGCTGGAAGGACCGGACGCTACCCGACATGGTGCGCGCCCACCCGAGCCTGGTCCGGCACCGGAACGACATCCTATCCCAATACTGGCCAACCTACAAGCAGACGGCCTCTACCTCTCCCACAAATGTGGGCGACTCGGTCACCTGGGTCAAGGTGTAATGTGTGTTCTGTTAAGCATGTATATATATGTATGCATATAACCTACCAAGTTAGACGGCTCACTTCTCTAAACAATGAATGATACCCCACCCTTCGGAAGAGTTGGCTTGGTTTGACAGTGTATATGCTTGGTTGCTACAGCTGTGGCGTATGTTGGCGTATGTGACAAGAAGCCTATTACTCTCTCTGCGTTGTGTCTCCTCCAACCCAATGTCGTGCTCCAGAAACTCCAAAGTCCCCAGTACACCCCTGCCCACCCCTGTCCTCTCTCAAGTCCAACGGCACTGCACGCGCTGTGCCATCGAAAGGGTTATTGTGGCGAAGCACACTAGGTAGCATCCCTCGAAAGGCGAAAACCGCCAAACAATATGAAATGCCAAAGCCAACGACGAGACAAGACGAAAAGCAAAATGAAACACGGCAGACAAGAAAGTAAAGGCAGAAAACAAACAAAAAACACTACTGGCCAGTATCCCACCCCGCCGCCGCGTTCTATAGAAAATCACACTCTCCGATAATGTAGAACAAAGGAAAGAGTAGCGTGGAGACCGAACAGCAAAATGATAAATCAAAGGGATATGGAAAGTACGCGTGCGCCCCGTCAAAACGCCGAGAGGGGATGGCCAAAACGAAAGAGAAAGGGAATGGGAGAACAAAAAGTGGGATAATAAACAATAGAACAGTAGAGTTGAAGGAAGGTATGAACACGGACGAGACTAATCGACACATTAAAAAAGGCATATCAGAACGTCGGCGGGATGGAAACTTGGTCCACGACACCCTGGATGGTGACAAACGAGCCGGGGCCGCCGTCCTGTCGAAGGTCTTCGAGGAGAACATTTGTCTGTGCGTACAAGTTCTCGAGTGCCGCACGAGACGACTTCCCAAGAGACCCTATTGAACAGAGTGTTAGTACCATGTGGCATAGCCGTGGTTGTGGCTCTGTAAACTTACGGAGAATGGCCGAGTTCAGCTCTTCTGCCACAGCAGCACGTCCTTTCTGGTCCATCAGGTGCGCAACCTCCTTTTCCTTGAGCGGGTTGGAGTAGGCCAGGAGGGCAAATATTTCACCCAAGGCGCTGCGCACCTCGGGGCGTGTGTCATCGGCGTATTCTGACTGCAGCGTCTGGCCAAATGCAATCGCCTCGTCCACCAGGGACTGGCTTTCTGGTTGGCCCTCGGTGCCATCTTCAATCATTACCACATCGTCGATATCCATATCTTGGTGTTGTTGGTGGCTGCTGGCGGCACGACCATGTCCATTGCTCTGCTTCGTCTCGCCGGAGCCAACGCTGACGCCCCCAATCGTTCCAGTGCTGCCGCCAACAATGTTGAGTTCGGCCTCCCGGCGGATCATTTCGACGAACTTCCGGCAACGCAGGCGGAAATAGACATCCTCGTTATCCTTCAAAACATGGGGATAGTAGACATTTGTGAGTTTCAGTGCACGATCAATGTCACCCTCCAACACGGCTCTCCGGATACCTAAATAACGGTTAGATTTCAAATCGTGTCTTTTTTTCAACTGTAAAAATGGAGAGGAATGGACAAACGTTGTCGGTTGTTGGCATCCTCATCATCGGCGATATTGACGCCCTTCGTTTGCTTGCTTGGCTCCAGGCTAAGAGCCTGTTTTTCCTCCTGAACCTCTTCGGCAAAAGCTCGCGCAGTTTCGACGTAACCGTCATGTTGAAGGAATTGCAGTACCTTCCAAATATGTTAGCATGTAAAAAATCGTCTTCCGGGTTGTCCTCTCGAGAATGGCAACGTACCAATTGTTGAACGAGTTCCGTTTCGCCAAGCGGGGGTGCTAGGTTGTCGGTGCTGTAATATGTTGTTAGTAACTTCAACCCGTACAAACAAGGGGACTGGCTGGAAAATTTGGACCTACCTGGTTTCAGAAATTTGCTTGTTGATCGCAAGACGTTCTTTCTGTAAGTGGTAACAATTGTTAGCGTGGGGTTCCATGCCATATGGGAGACAGAAGAAAAACGGGACGCAAAATGCAAGGCTGTAGCGGACAGTCCGAAGAAACCACCTAAAGAGTCTGACACAACCGCTCAGTGAAGGCACGGACGATGACTCGTAAGGAAGGGTGTTGCTGTCGTGCACAGCCTCACTTGACGCCCGACATCGTCGTTGCCTCTTCCTGGCGCGTTCTTCAGAACTGTCTGGAGAAGAAGACCGCGAGATGAAAAATGAAGAGGGCGAGAGTGATGATGAGAGGGATGTAAGGGGTGACGAGAGGAACGAAAGAGGCGAAGTAAACGAGAACGAGGACGACGACGACGACGACGACGACGACGACGACGACGAGGAAGATGACGAGGAAGATGACGAGGACGAGGAAGATGACCAGGTTATGGGGGGAGAAGAACCAGAAGAAGGTGAGATGCCGGGGGGGTCGGGCGGCGGTGATTCTTCGTTTGACATGGGCAAATAGAAGAGGACGGAGCCAACAGCAAATAAATAAAGTGGTGCAAAAAGAGTAAAGTAGGACATGCTGGGGAAACAAGAATAATCATAAAGAAAACATAAAACGGCAGTTGTATAAACCCGACGAGCAAACTGATGTAGAATATGCAGATGCAGAAGTGTCCTGGCGTGCGAAAAATGCTTGGTGAAAGAGTGGTGGGCCGCCAAAAAAAAAGCAACACAAACAGCCAGAACGTACCTTCATCAAGCCATCGATGTCGAACGTAAATGGGACCTGGCCAAAGTTCACCCGGACGTGCTCGCCCGTCTTCTTCAGCCCCACAGTGGGATAGAGCTTGAGGTTGCTGCCCTTGATGTCACGGAAGGCGACGCCTGCGGAAGGTGCGAGTCAGCAAGACAGAAACGTCACAAAGAAAGAAGCAGTGGGGTGGCTGGACGTAGGGGCCAAAACAAAAAAACAAAACAGAACAAAAAAGCCAAAGGGGGCCAAAACTGGGAAGGAACAATGACAAAGAATGAAACGGCAGGTAACCCAGGAAGCAGGAACTGGGGCTCGGTAGAAATGGAAATAAACGAGCCCCGACTGCCTGGTGTAGTCATAAGTGGCTGCCATTATCACATACCTAGGTGCTCGCCATTTTTGGTGTAAAAGGCCGTCCCTGTGCGGAAGTTCACACCGCAGCCGACAATGTCGCCAGAGCTGAACATTGGCCCGTACTGCTTGCCGGTGCTGTGAGCGTAAAACACATTGCCGTCATCGCTGTGGTAGCCCCATGATTTAGGCTCCCAGCCCGGCGGTCGCTGAAGAGAGGCAGAACCGTCTGAAAAGCCAATACCAATAGTAGACCTGCTAGCGGAAGACACAGTTGTTAGTTAGTACAGCCACATAAGGAGGGGGACACAGGGTGGGCGGAACAGGCAGCGTATAAAAGACTGGGGTTATGCGTGATCGTGGTGGGTGGACGCACTCTTCTCTCTTCTTGGTCAAGATGGTGACCTCGAAATAGTAGATGCCGCACTGCGGCGGCATGTAGTGGTCTGCCCGGATAGAGCAGGCTTCCAGCTCTCGTTCACTGGAGCTCTTGTGTGCCGTATATTTAACATCCAGGCCGTCAGTCAGCACTTCCAGGTTCGAGGCCTTATCTTTCTTGTCCCAGCGCGAGGGCAGCGGTGCAATCGTCTCTTCTTCGCCGAGACTCGAGCCACCCGGCACCTTCTCAACAATATCGTAGGTCATACCCCGATAAGATGGAGGGCCATGCTTGCTGCTTGCGTTGCTGCCGATGACGCCAGGAAGACTATGGCTGCTGCTGCGGCCTGTCAGGCTGCCACCATGCACGCCACCGGTGCCCACATATCCAGCGCCTCCGATCCCCGAGGCAGCGGCGGCTGCAGCTTCCGCTGCGGAGGTCGCGACAGAGGCAGTAGACTGCGGCTGGTGGTGGTGATGTGGCTGGTGTTGTTGGCTGTCTCGCAGGGCGGACATCTTGGCTTTGTATTGGTCTTCGAGCTTCTGGACGTAGACGGACTCGCGCAAGTAGGACGGTGTGAAAAAGCCGTTGTTGCTCGGCACAGGGCCGTAGCCATCGTATGTCGGACCGCGTAGGAAAGGCTCGAAGGCACGGGAGAATGGTGGCAGCGGAGTACTTCTGGCATCTGCCCACCGCAGCAGGGCGCTGTCCCCCGAGTCTAAGCCGTTCCGTATTGCGTCCATATCGGTCGTGTACGGCGCTCGTAAGCTGCTACTGCTGCTGTTGTTGGTGGTGCTGTTGCTTTCGGAGCCGTCGATGGCGCCGGTCGTTTGGAGGAGCTGTGCGAACGTAGCACCTGACCGGGCATAACCGCCGGACCCGGACGCAACCGATGCGTAGGAAGACCGCCGCAGTGAATATCCGGGGACACCAGTGGGCAGGTTCAGGGACGGATCGTCTTGATAGGCCGACTGGGGCATCTGGTATGGATTTGTCATTGTTGGGAGGCCGTGACAAACTGGAAGGGGGGGCGGCGCCTAGGACGAGGGTTAGAGGTAGGACCGAGTTCGGAAGCGGGAGGCTGGCAGTCGACGGTCGACTGGAGACAGGGAGGCAGAGAGGAGACCCAGGCGACGTCTCCAAAGCAGCGACGCCCTCACAAGGTTGAAGACTGGGTCAGGGGAGTGTTCGAGCGTGTTGTTCGGCAAATCGACGTAAAGCGGGGAGAGAGTTTTGCGAAAAGGAGGATGGCCAGGAAGAGTAGAGTAGTAGGAGTCAGGAAGAGGTTGGTCGGGGATGTCCAAGCTCAACGCTGGGCCACACCACCACTACACAGCACGCAGCTTGTTGGATCCAGTAAGCTCCGGGGAAGGTGGCTACCGCTGCGCAGCCAAAATGGGGCCCTCTGACGCAACCAGTAAGAGACAGCGGCCACCAGTGTCTGAAATCGACAGCACAGGCGACAGAAATAAGGCTGCTGTTTGCTGCGACCGGTGCACAGGATCGCAGAGTGCGTCAAGCGTGCTTGCGGTTGTGCTTTCTGGCTTGAGTGCACGTTGCTCATTTACCGGTTGCCGAAACGTCGTGGCGACTGGCCCCAACAAGACAGTGCGATTGCGAGGTAGATAAGCTTTCCAATCGGCGGTCGGCAGCAGCGTGATCGGTCGGCAGCGACTTTTGGCCTGGGGGTTCTGGTCGCCGAACGACACAGGGAGATCTCAAAGAAAAATAGGAGCAGGCGTGTTGCAAACGAACCTATCGCTCGCCAGGCAGAGAGTGAGCAGGACGGCAAGGAGAAGGGTGGTTTTGACGGCTGCCAGTAACGTTGGAGACGAGGCGGCTGGCTACAAAGGGAGACTCGGGCAGGGCAAGTGTGGTAGGCGGAAAGTTCCAGCTGGAACAGCGGGTTTAGCAGCTGTCAAAGGGACAGAGGCAGAGAGCCAGACAAGGACCTGAGAGGAAGCCAAGGGAGGGCGCAGGCAGGAGACGGCAAAAATTGCCAGAAAACCGGCAGCTGCTAGATTTTGCGTTGCAGTCGTTGCAGTTCTTTCTGGCTTGGGAAGGTTTTGTCCGGAAGAGCACGGTAGGTGAGAGAATTACAAAGAAGGAAGGGACGATGCAGTGCTCTTGCTGTGACGAGGCCCCTCTCTGTCTACACCGTACACTGTAACGCGTTAGCGGGTCCGTGGGCGGTGGTCGACAGACACTATCGCTCTGACGGAATCGCTGAGGTGATCGGCTGTCGGTCGTCCAGTCGGTAAGTATATGCGATCGGCCAGGCAAACTTCATCCGCCGCAGACACCATGCACGCACTCAGAGGGCTGGTCTAGCAAGAGCTACGGAGGTAGAATGGCAAACCACCTGACACCTGTGGCAGGCGCAATCTTCTTTTGCCTCTCTGCGTGCTCAAAACGCTGGTTGGCTGGTGCCTTCTGCAGTGATCTGGCCAATCCACGACACCGTCTGCCCGGGTCTTTGTGTTTGCCCAAAGATTTTCGGGCATTTTGTGCATTTTGGGCGTATTTGGGGACCCCCCTGCGATAATGTAAGTTGCTATGGCCCTTTACAGTGTACGGCGCTTCCGCACCCTCGCCTGTTCTGAAACCCCATTGCTGGCCTGTGGTATGTCTGTGATATGTCGCTGGCCGATATGACTGGGTCGTGGATAGACAAGCACACTGTGGAATGCGTTGTCACTACTTGTTTGGCTGCTGCAACCGTGAGTTGTGGTGGATACGCGGGACTAGACTGCACTGATTCACAGGACTTGCACCCTCTGTAGGAGGCAGCGGTGTGGCCGTTTGGCGACCGTTTGAGCAGTTCCATTTGGGAAAGAGAATCATAGCACACTGATAGTGAAATGCGGAAAACAACTGCCCGTCTGGTAGGACTGCAGGAGTGCCTCCGTCTGGCCGTTTGTCCGCGACAAGCCTTTAATCCTTACCAAGCATGTTGGTTGGAAATGAAGGGAGGCAGGAATACAACCTGAAGCAACCCGTAGAAGCGAGCCGTAGCGACAGTAAATGCGTGATACATATCCTGTTTGATCAAGTAAAAATAAAGCTTCATTCCCGCCTCTCGAGTTTGTTTGACAAAGGTGCAGGGAAAATCACGGAGGCATACTTTATTTGAATAAGGGCAAGTTCAGAGACATCCACAGGACATCTTTATTTTTGGGCCAGTGACAATAAAAATTGAATCTTGAATATTTTTTCCCCGACATAACTCCCCTGTAAAACGCCCTAAAAGAATTCTTACGTCTCCCTGGATCGCACATGTGCGCGTCTTAACCCTCCTGACGCCCTGATCTCGCCTGAAACAAAACCGACCAATAAAGCAAGAAAATCACCAAAAACAAGAGAACTATCTAGACGATAAAGACATCAACAAGAAGGAAATACAGATACTCCTCCCTGGACGCCATGACAAGACAAAAAAAAACAAAGAGGCGACAGCAAAGCCTCAATCAGTAATACATGAGAGTGTAGTATGACGTGTCTGTTGGGTGAGAAATACATCGGCAGACAAGAAAGAAAGAGATGTGCCCGAAGGCTGGGAATCACTCTAGCAAAATGCGAAAGACATGGAAGAGACAACGAGGGACAAAAAAAAAGCTGTGTGTCAGAGAGCTGATGACAGTACGGTTTAAGCAGCGGAGGCGGCAACAGGTGCTGCTGGAGCTTCTGCTGGTTCGGTGGTCGCTGGCGGGCTGGGCTGTGCGCTTGGTGCGGCGCTTTGCATCTCCACGTCGCCGTTTGCTTGACTGCTGGCTGCGTCGCCGTTGACCGTGGCCGAGGCCGGGGTGTCAATGCTGGCCTTGGAGTCGCCATTAGTCGTGGCTCCGTTGGTCTTGACGTCGCCATTGACGGCCTCCTTGTTGGGGGCGGCAGCGTCTTTGTTGTTGCTTTCCTTCTTGACGTCTTTGCCGTCCTTCTTGTCTTTGCTGTCGTTCTCCTTGTTGCTGCCGTCCGCCGATGTGGTAGCTGGTGTCGTGTCGCCACCAGAGGTTGCATCTGGCGTCGGCTTGGGCGGCGCCTTCCAGCGCGGGATCTCCCACAGCACGCCGGTAAAGGTCTTGAGCCGGAATCCGCCCTTGGCCCATTTGCGGCAGGGCTTGCCAGACCGGTCGAGTGCGCGCAAGCCGGCGTTGATGGCGCCCATGCTTGCTTTCGGACCCAACTTGTGGCCGCCGCCGCGACCAGACTCGACCATACCATCCTCGCTGGTGGGTGTTAGTAAAGGCAAATTAAAAATGGGAGAATAGAGAGCGTGTGCTTGTGTGTGTAAGAGAGAAACGTACAGTCTGGTCTTCTTCTTAGGTCCTGGCTTGCTCCGGACTCGTGGTGCAGGCTCGCCATTGACACTGCCGGGGCCATTGCTGTTGCCATCAAGGCCTGCTGCAGCCGCAGACCGCTTGCCACCCTTCTTCTTTGTTACTACCTCCGGCACAGCCAGTGAGGCCTGGGGAACCGGTGTTCCTTCAGCGCCGTTCGCGTCTGCGCCGGCACCGCGACTGGGTGTGTTGGGAGTCGACTCGGACGCGTTGTCGTTATTGGCACTGGAAGGGGTCGCGTTCAGAGGCGCGTTGGAAGGGGTCGCTGCGCGGGAGTCTTCGTCTTTGGTGGGTGCTGGTGTGGATGCGGCGGCCACAGATGTGCTATCGCTGCCTTTGTCTTTGCTGAGAGTGTTGTTCGCGAAGATAGCGCGCAGCTTCTCGGGCGAGACGGCCAGGGTGATCAGGCCGGGTGACGACTTGTCAGCCTTGCGGCTGTTCTCCTTGGAGCCTGTAGAGGCCGGCGTCTTGCCTGCGGACGACATGACGCGTGGAGGGAAGTGGTGATGGAAAAGGGGGGATGGTCGTCTTCGATGATTTGTAGAATCGTAGGTGTAGTGATTCGTGACAAAGTCGAGGCCAAAAAAGGGCGATGCTGTCTTTTTTACTCGTGCTGTTGTGTTGGGTGCAGACACAAAAGGGTGGTGATGGAATTATTGAAAAAAGAACAGCAAAGTGTTACTTTTTTTCTTGTTGGCTTATGCTTTTTTGAGTTCGACCGATTTTCGTGGGCAGGGTGAAAAGTACCTCGTGCTGTCAAGGGCGATCTGGATTATTCGTGTTGGCGCTCTGTGATTGCAAGTTTTCAGCCGGCTCTTGTTAGGTCCGGTAGGGCGAAGGCGAGAGACGAGCGTGCGTAAGCCCTGGCGATGATTGCAAATCGTTCCAGGGATCCCGAGAAGCGAAAAGCGAAAAAGCGAAAAAAGGGGACGAGGACACAGAAGCGAGACACTAGAGGTACTGCAAAGAAAGACACCGACGAGGCACGGGAGAGAAGACACAAAGGACGATGGTCCAAAGACGAGACGCCCCCGGTAGCGGGTGCTCGTGTGGCAGAAGCGGCGAGAATTAAATAATATTTGGCTTAGCGACAAGGTGTGAAGATTTTTCAAGGCGGGATTAGGTGGGCGAAGGCTCGCTGGGATGGTGATGATGGGGAGTGGGCGGACGGTGATGGTGCTGGCGGTGGTGATTGCAGGATGGGAAGCATTGTAGGGAAAAGTGGTGATGGCGATGGAAAAAGGGGGAGGGAGATGTTTTTAATTGTGGCGTGGGAAGGCATCCTGGGGAACAGGCTTGGGTTGTTTGGGGCCATCGCAATAGGCGGCCGGGCGTGACAGCTAAAAAGGAGGGAGCAGGATGGCCGAGAGGACTTGAGCAATGCTGAATGAAGTTCCCCTTCACAAGTCGTGGGTCAAGTGAGCCGGAACGGGAACCTGACTGTGCGAGTGCAAGCGTGGGTGTTTTAGTGTTTGGCTATTTTAATCTTTTTTTATTGATTTGTTTTAATTCAAGAAGCGTGACTTTGCCTCAGGCACCAATGGACGGTGGCCTGGGCGCCTGCGAAAAGGCACGTACTGCGGTTACGGCACCCAATCAGCGGCCCGGGTTGGCCCCCAAAGCAGCCTAGCGCGCCGTGTCTCTGCAGGGGCACACTGTGCAGACATGTGCGAGCAGCACTGGCGATGGTGATGTTGCTCTGTCATCTCCTTCTCCCAGGCTCTTCCAGGCTCTCAAATCTCTCGCGTTCTCCCTGCTTCTGGCGCCAGCGACACCCCCAGCCAACGAAACAACAGGTCACATTTCGAGGACGATCCCCCCATCCTCCCTGTCTGCGCGCCAAAACGCCAACAGACGATGCCGGAGGAAAAAAAGTGCCTATGCATTACCTCCAATCGCCCAGGAATTGTGAATAATCCCATGCACACCGTAATCACCGTAACGGAAGCCTACAGGCATCTCACGCAGGACTTGTCCTCAAGTGAGACGTCATCCACCAGGACAATCCGCAGTCTGCACTCCCGCCACAGCGCTATGTATGCCTACGGGCGATCAGCGAGAAAGAAACGGACCACACAAAACTCTGCCGAGGAGATATGAGGGGCAATGGCGAACCAGCGGTGACTTGAGGCGAGAGTGACCAGGAAATAGCGACAAAACGGGAAGCAAGCGTGTAGAAAAAAAGGAAAAGGGCACGCACGGAAGAGACCAAAAAGGGCAGAAGGAGACAAAAGGCATCGAGAAAGAGAGTCGTCTTTATCCACACAGTGTTTGGCGAAAAAGCAATGAAAATCAATGTCCTGGGGGGCTCCTGCGATTCCAGAAAATCTCTCGCGACACACAACCGCTTCATCCGGCAAATGAGATCTGGACGAGCGTTCTCTCCGTCTGTCTTTTCCTTGGTCCGCCAAAAATCCATCACGCTAGCACCTAACAGAACGGGCAAGAAAAAGGTCTTGGGAGTCGGGACAATGGACCAAAAGGACCAAGATCCCACCCGAGCGTTTATCCATTCCCAGAAATCAATAAAATAGGGGGATGGGTGAGAAGGGGAGGCCAAACGCCGAAGAGCTGCGACGCAGCATGTCAGACATTTCGTGTGCCAACAATTTGTCTGGTTCTTTTTTTTTTTCAACGATTCCGTAATTAGCACAAGACGAGCAAATTCGTGTTTTGTTTCCACCGCACGAATGCGGGATTCGGATCGGCCACCAGCCCCTTCCTCCGCAAACAACCAGCGAAATCCACCACAAAAGGTGCAACAAACGACAAAGAGTCTGCAACACAAAATGTGTATCACTGGACCCTGGGACTTGCTTAATACTTGACATGACCAACATGTCAGATGACCCAAGGGAAAGCCTCTTGACGTATTGTCTTCCAGTGGTGAAGGCAAGGAGGCGGCAGAAAAAGGCGGTGATGGCCGGAATTGACTCCGCGAGCACGTGCAGCTGCACGGGTGGAGGACTCGGTTACGAACGGGGAGGCGCCATAGCGCGAGGAACACCGAAAGAAGCAGGAGAGAAGGAGAGAGTGGACACGACGCCCACAACTCAAGGATTCTTTCTGGACGGCATTTGTAATGCAAACAAGTGATTTGCTCTCTCTTTTGTTCTTGTGGGCTCTATTGAACTGCCGGCGGGCGGTCTGCAGTGGTTATTCTGGGGCAGAAATGGCAGAGGGCAGTGAAAACTATCGCCAAACCACGACGACTACCCACGGCCGACATCGTGAACTTTCTTTGCAACTCATTTTCAAATCAACGCGAAAAATTTCCTCTTTGAGTGACGAGGGTATTGTTACCTGGAAGAGAAACGCCAGAGTCGGGTCAAAATCGTGCGCGGATGCATGCATCGGCCGCATCGGTTGACGATACTGCGGCCAGGATGGATGACGAGAAGGGGTGGCCGGATAACCACGGTGTTTTGCATCATTTCTTGTGCAGAATTTGTTGGCATTCGAGCGGGGAATGCAGTTCATTTGTCTTGTTATGACAAACAGAAACTGCCCGACTGGAGTTTTGGTAGGTTGAATGAGGCCGGAAAAGTTTATGGTGTTGAGGCCGGAATGGTTCCGGCCTCGATGTATATATGCGCCGCCCCGGTGCTCCGTGGCCGCCGTGTGAGGGGAAGAGAAGAACCAAGGGCAGTTTTCCCATTACAAAGTCTGGTCTGTTCAAGTGCTCAGACTCATCCCAGAATTTCGTACAAGCAGTTGTCTGATTTTACTTCACTTACATCGTCACATAGCATCTTCTTCTGCTGCGATACCACTTACACCGTCACCAATCACAGTACACACTGCATTTCTTCACCCATACTCCTTCATCATGGGTTCTATTGTGGACGACGTCAACCTCTCGGATTTTGAGGTGCTTGACGATGCTTTTCCCGAAGACACTTCTCTTCCGGCGTTCATGGTGTCAAAGACTCGCGGGTTCCTTCCCCGGGCCGACCCTGTCGTCACCCTCCCTCCAGCCTTTGCACCCCTTGAGTCTCTCTTGACTCGCATGCCTGTCCAGCGACTCGATGGCAAGCCTGGTCTGCTGGCTGAAGGCAAGCTCGGTGATGCCGTGCATGCTGAGCTGCCTGACCTCACCGAAGAGGTCAGCGTCGTCCGCCACGATTTGCCCATGCTCAATGCACTCTACCGGGACTACGCTTTCTTGGCATCGGCCTACCTGCTAGAGCCCTGCCATCTACGGTTCCTCCGCGACGAGCCCTATGGGCTCGGCCGTGAAGTGCTGCCAGCCAACATTGCCCGTCCTATTGCACGTTGTGCAAAGCTGTATGTCCTCCCGCCCCGTGCTGCTTGACCTTTGCCCGCCTGTACTGCTTCTCACTTCAACTAACGCCACAGAACTGGCTTCAAACCTTTCATGGAGTATGCCGGCAGTTATGCACTGTTCAACTACCAATTGGTAGACCCATCGGCTGGTCTGGCATATGACAACTTGAGACTCATCCGGGCGTTTGAGCGTGGCCTGGATCCCAAGTCGTCCGAGGCCGGGTTCGTGCTCGTGCACATTGACATGGTCAAGAACTCGGGGCCGCTTGTGGCCGGGACGTGCAAGGCGTTGGATGCAGCTGAAGAGGCAAAGGGGAAAAAGCCGACATCGGTGTCGGCTCCCACCCGCCAACACCTCAACAGCGGCTTGTCCCAGATTGTCGGTGCGCTTCAGCGCATCAACGGCGTCATGGAGACCATGTGGGCCAAGTCGCGGCCGGAAAAGTACACCAGCTTCCGGACGTTCATCTTTGGCATCACGTCGCAGAGCATGTTCCCGGATGGAGTGGTGTACCAGGGCGTCGGCGAGAACGGCGAAGAGGCCGATCCTTCGTCGTCGTCGTCGCAGAGCTTCCGCGGCGAGTCGGGCGCCAATGACTCGATGATCCCGCTCATGGACAACTTCTTGCAGATCCCGATGCCGGACACGCCGCTGACGCAGATCCTGCAAGACTTCCGGCAGTACCGGCCGAGCAACCACCGGCAGTTCCTGGGCTATGTGCGGGCGCGGTCGGCTGCTCTGGGCCTCAAGGGGTATGCCCTGAGTGACCCGGCCTCTGTGGACGGCCGCGAATCGGTGCGGCTGTGGCTGCAGATCCTCAACCAGGTGCGGGACTTCCGGTGGCGGCACTGGTGCTTTGGCAAAGAGTACATTCTGAAGCAGACGTCGCACCCGACGGCGACGGGCGGCAGTCCGATTGTGACGTGGCTGCCGAACCAGCTGTCGGCGGTGCTGCGGGAGATGCAGGCCGTGTATGCAGAGGCCACCAAAGAAGACAAGAATGGGCAGAAGGTGAAGCTGGGTGCCGACATTGACGATATCATGGACATGGTCCACCGGCAGGAGGCGACGCTGGCCAAGGAGGTGGCTCGGTACTGCGAGGAGCGCGGAGTGGGTTCGTCGTGAGGGGGGGAAGGGAAGGATTCGAAGGGGGCCCTGGGGCAGAAATGGCATTGTATCTCTACAGTCACGTACGTCATAAGACAGGAAGGAATACAAAGTATGCAGACTGGAGGTCGCCCCTTGCAGATGTCACATAACAGTAGTCGAAGGTAAGGAAAAAAAGACGACGGCGACAGCCTTGTGTCGATCGGGGGATGGCCTAGAATTGTGGCCAGGGACGGCTAGGGACGGCCAGGGACTACTGGGCCAGGGACCGGCCAGGAACCGGCAAGGCCTGGCAGGAAACGGACCGAGTTGCTTTCTTTTTTCGTCGACGTTTGGGGGGGGGGGCCTCCACGTTTTGGTGGCTTTGGTGGCTTTGGTGGATTCGACGGATTCTGGAGTGTTACTCAGGGAGCTACTTAAAGATCTTGATCGGATTGGGATGCTGTACCACGGCGAAAAGCCCATACATAGCATTATCTGTGCTCGTAACGGCAGCTGTTATTGCAGGCGTTATACTTCGTAAACTGGTCGCTCTTCAACACGAACTGCGCAGAGATGCGCGCAGGGCCCGGTCCCAGCAAAACTGGCTGTCTGGCCGCAGCTGGCCACCGCCTTGGCGGGCTGGGCTGGCTACAGACTGGCCCGCCAGCCCATGGCTCTCCACCGCACCCTGCAGCACTAGGTGCATGTTTGTGGTTTCATGCAGCACTCCAAACAGCTTCGCGGTAGCATGACGTTTTCCACATAGGGTCCGCCAGCAGTATTTCTTCTTGGCTTCCCTGCCCGTTTCTTCCAGGACCCCTCCCTGCTCTTCGCGGATTCTATTTTTGTGTTGCCGTCTGACCCAGGCTTTCGACCACTCTGCGACTGTTCTGCTTCTGCGCTTACTCTAGCGACTGCCTTTGGCAGCCGACCGTCCCCACAGACGTTGAATCTCGCCATCAGACGAGGCCGGCGGGCAAGAACAGACGAGAACGGCTTCCTGCACTTAACACGCCCGCCATGGCCCAACAAACTGACGTCCTCGACGGCGGGCTAGAGCAATCCTGGCCACTCCAAACCTAGACGCCTCCACCAAGCCCCATCCAAAACGGCGCTCTCGGGCTGGCGTCTCGTAGTGTAGAATCCTTCCAGCGTGCAGCGTAGCTTCGTGGCCTCTAGCAAATAGATGGCTGGGAGCCGGGCATCGCAGCCAGCATTGCTGCAGGTATCCCCCCGGGGCTGTGTGCAGCTTCTCGATCCCTGCCGTGCAATGTGCGCGCCCTCTGCCACGCTCGCGCCCCATGCGTGGGATTTCTCGCTCGTATGCACGTCCGCGCACTCCCACCCATTTGCTGAGTTCATGGTGAGATGCATCCGCACCCAACCAGTCGCATCCCGGATGCAACCATGCAGACCACCTTGGAGCTTTGCTGGCACAGGACAGCGATGCAAGGATTAGACGACAAATAATACTAAAAAAGACAAGAAGCCTGTTGGACCGTTTCTGCAGCCCGGCCTGCCACACACACATTTTTCTCGCTCTTCCCAACAGAGCTCTCGAAGGGATAGCATAATAAAGAGCACAGAAGGCAGAAAGAACACAGGACAACCCGTTCCATCCTCTTCCTGCAATTCCTGCTCTGTCTTCCACCCCCCTACCCGCGACTGTTCTTTTCCCTTTGTGCCCGGCTTGCTTTTACACCTTGCACGGCAAGACGGCCTGGCCGAGGCGTCTCTTTCCTTCAGCCCTTGCTTGTCGAAACCAGCAGCCTCTTGGTCGTTGTGGCCTCTTTATCGTCTCGGGACGAGCATTGTTCGTGACTCGAGCGGGAAACAAGTAGCCACCGCCACCCAATTCCACCGACCGGAACGAGTGCAGAAGGAGAGAAACAAGGGCCAACAAGGGACAAACCAGAGACGAAGCGAGCAAGCGAGCGGCGACGAGTTTGCCAGGATACCATGCGGTGACACTGTTTTTTTTTTTCTGTTCTGTGTTGCCCAGTGTCGGATCCTTTGATCGGACCGCCATTCTCTCCCACCCTCGTTTCCATCTCTCTATTCTTTCATTCATTGTCGTGTGCTGTTCCGTGTTGTTTCGTTTCAGCCTCATTTGTGTGCTTCTTGTTTTTTGTCGACTTCTTATTGTCCTCAATCTCGACTGCCAGTCCCCGACAGCCACCCCGACTCGCATCGCCCCCATTCAGCCCCCCCTCGCACGTTTGTTTTTGCGCCCGAATCCATCTTCTTTGTGTGTGCCGGATCTCCACAAGGATAGGCGTCAAGAGAAAGAGAGACGGGCAGCCACAGCAATCCAGCCATGGCCGCTTTCCGGCCGCCGGGCCTGACCTCGCGGCCACTCAATTTGCATTTGCGTCTGCCTTTTCGCCTGGTATTTTGTCTTGTCGCGCTTGCTCTGTCATTATGGCCAAGCCCAGCGCAGGCCGTGGCAGTCGCCGATCCCGTCGGCGCTGTCGCAGCAGCAGGCGCGGCCGCCGGCTTCGAGCCCGTGGGCAGAGACAATGTCGGCGTCGAGCTGTACCCGCGATACTTTTGGGGCGAGCCCATGGTGGCGGCCATTGCCCGCCGCGACAGCAGCGGCTGCGACTCTGGATATCATCCATGTAAGTTGATTTCTCGGCCAGGGTGATTTGCTCTGCGTTTATAACTAACCCCCGGCCAGGCTATGATATAAACTCTACTTCATGCTGCCCCAATGACCGGTACTGCTTCATCAACCCTACGACTCTGAAGCCGGGATGCTGCTCCATCGGCTTAACCTGCGACTCGCAATGCCAAGACAGCCAGTTCCAGTGCAGCATCTCGTCGTCGTCGTCCAAGGCGGCCACCACTACCAGCCAGACGACCAAGGCCAAGCTCGTCCGCAGCGCCCCCCAGAAAGAGCTCTCCGCCCAGGCCGAGTCTAGCAAGAACCCAAAGACTTTGCCGCCCAAAGCTGCTTCCACCACATCCTCCCACAGCCCCGTCGCCACCATCGCCGGCAGAGCAACGACTCCCACCTCGTCTTCGTCAGTGTCGGTAACCACCGCAGTCGGCACGCCCGTATCCGCCCCCGCTGCGTCGCCGCTCTCCAGCTCGACTGCCGTCTCCTCCAAGGGTGGCACCACCTGCTGCGCCCGGAAATGCCCCGTCTCCAGCATGTACCAGTGCGCCGAGAGCTTCGGCGGCGGCTGCTGCAACTATGGCCAGACTTGCGGCCCAAACAACAATTGCTTGTGGGACCCGTCGGCTTCGTCCACCTCCTCGCCCAGCACGACGGCAAACGGCGGCGGCGGAACTACAGCGCCGCCCGCTTCGTCTGGAGCCTGCTCCTCGGGCCAGGTCTCGTGTCCCAGCTCAATGGGCGGCGGATGCTGCGCCGAGTCCCATTCCTGTACCATGACGAACAACCAGGCCTTCTGCGCCCTGCCGTCGGGCGTCAGCATCGACCAGAAGAGCGACGGGCTGAGCGCCGGCGCAAAAGCAGGCATCGGTGTCGGTGTCGCCGTCGCCGCGTGTGCCGTCATTGGCGGCCTGACATGCTTCTGTCTGCGGCGCCGCCGCAACGGCACGCGCCGGGCCTCGTCGCAGGACCAGACAGCCGTCGAAGAGTACCGCCAGCAGCAGCAGGCCGCCAACGGGTGGTCGCCCATCGAGCCCACACAGGACCAGACGCCACCGGCAAGCCAGCGGTGGCGCAACCCGCTGGTAGCATACGGCCGGCGCAACACGGGCGACAGCAGCGGCGCCAGCGGACCTGGCCATTACGGGTACTACGGCGCTCCCGGTGGCGCACCGGGCGGGCCTGCCGAGTCGGAAGCGGGCGGCGAGTCATCTCGCGTGGTAGGCGCAGGCCGACTGCGTGGCCTGACGCAAGACTACTACGGCCCTGCTGCCGTCCCCGGCCCGTTTACAACAACAACACCCGGAGCTGAAGTGCAGCTGATGCACGCGACAGCGCGGGGCGCAGGAGCAGGCGTGCCTGTTGCGCCACATGGACCACACGATATCGTGGCACCCGTCGAGATCGACTCGACCACCAAAGCAGAAATGGATGCATCGTCATCTGTTAGTCCTGGCGGCGCCGGAACTGGTGCTGGGACTCCCGCTGGAGCTGGAGCTGCCAACGGCGGCGTCGGCACGCTGGGCAGTGCCAACACGATGGACACGACCGGCGGCACAGTCGACGGCAGCATGTCACACCAATTAGTAGGCGGTGGCGGTGGTGGAGGCCACGGGAGCCCACTGAGCCCCATGTCGGGCCACTCCCGGGACGTCCACAACTTTGACATGGGCATGGACCCGGGCGAGATGCTGCAGGACCCCAACGACGAAAAGGGCGAGCGCGAGCGGCAGATATACGGGTCCGCAGCAACAGCTGGCGGAGGAGGAGCCGGTGTGGATGTCGACGACAGCGCCCTCGAAGACCAGCCGCCGCCGCCGCAGTATGGCCCCGACCCGCACTCGGTGGTCAATGGCCACTATGAGCTCTACGGCTCGGACGTGAGCCCAGAGAAGGCGGACAACGAAAAGGCGGCAGCAGCAGCATCAGAACAGGCAGCACAACGCCGCGGCGATCTCAGCAGCGCAAACAACCCGCGACCACTGACAGTTATGGACTCTCCGGTGGACCCGCTGTCGTCATCGTCGTTTGGTGTTTTGGAGCAGTTCCCAACGATATCCGGCACCACCAGCGGGCCGGGGGCAGAGGAAACCCAGCAGCAGCAACAGCAGCAGCAGCAGCAGCAGTCAGAAGCCGAGCCGGCCCAAGAACCCGACCCGATATCACCGGGCTCGCCGACGGGGTCAGGCCAAGAAGCGGTTTCGCCACTAGAGTCGAGGAGCCGGGCAGTGTCGAATGTCTCGTCGAATCCCATCGGCAGTCCGCCGACAATACCGCTCCCGGCACCGCCTCTTCCCGGGGCGAAGGAATGAGGAGGAAGCCAACGAGAAGGACCTGGAATAACCAAGGACTTGGGAGTATTGTTTGGTTGGCCATGGCGTTGGGACGGTGTACACGGAGTTTTATCATCTTGTCCTATTTTTAATGAATCAATTTACAAATCATGGCTTTTGGTTTTATGAATCAATCTTCAAATCATTGTGAATCTATTATATTACAAATGCTGGTCACGACCTCGCTCCTTGTTTTGTGTAATCGGGCCCATCCTGTTCTATGAAATAGGAAAAGAAAACAAAATAAACAATGTAAAGACAAATGTGTGTAAAATAAAAGGCAAATTACAAAAGAAAAGAAACAAAAAAGCCACAATGAATCGCAGTAATAGGCACTGTAAATGGCCAACGCCAATGTTATGCACTCGCAACAATTCAATACCGGGGAAACGCGCAAACTGCTACCCGTCGCATGTCCTCCAAGAAAAAGAAAAACGCAATAAAGGTGTATGCGTGTGTCCTTGCCAACGCCTGGAATGGTATCAAAAGAGAAAGGAAAAAGGGAAAAAGGAAATATAGTAATGGGACGACTGAGAGAATATCATTCTCCTTGGTCCGTCCTACACGGCACCCCCAAACGGAGTGTGCGCCGTCAGGTCCCGCACCAGGTCGTCCACATTGTGCAGGTGCCGCCCGAGCAGGGCCTGCTTCTCGTCCGTCGTCCGCGTAAAGTCTTCGCTGTCGCGCCGCTTGCGGCTGCCCGAGCCTCCGCCGCCGCCGCCAAACGCCTTGGCAAGCTTGCTAGGGCTCCGCTGCAGCATGGCCGGCACGGAGTCGCGGGCGTCGGCTTTGGGGATCGACGGCGTCTCGGGCATGAGGTAAAAGTACAGAAACTCGACCAGCTTGAGCTTGACCTCGCGGGACGTCGACCGCGACTTGAATATGGACGTGACGGTCAGCAGGCCGTCGAGGGCCTCGAACGAGCGGGTGTTTTGCGGTGTGTCGATGAGGGCAACCACGAGGGTCAGGAGAGTGGCCGACTGGATCGCCGGGCAGTTGACCGGCTCGAGGAGGTCAAGGAGGAGCTAGATGGAGAGGAGGAGGTGTTAGCATGAGGCAATATGCGCAGCGTTCACAAGTAGACGTTCCATGGCATTGACGCATCTTTTGTCATCTCGCCTTCCGCCACCTCGTGATATCTATCACTTTATAATGTCTGATTCACTCACATTCATGTACTTCTCCCTCGCAAACAACACCTTGCTGGGAGGATGCAGCAACAGCACCCCCTGCGTCAAGTCCAGCGTGCTCATAATCAACAAGTCGTTCTGCCCATCGCTCCCCCGCGACAGCAGCCGGTCCAGCGTGTCCAACAGCCGCTGCGCAATGTTCCACTCGAAGCCCTCCTGCAGCTTGAAAAACTCAAAAAAGGCCGGGTCGTCTGTCAGCTCGTCCAGTGTCTTGTGGGACGGCTTGGGCTGCTGCTGCTCGTCATTGTCGCCAGCCGAGTTCGTCCTGCGCCGCGATTTGCTGGCCGACAGGCAGATGGGCGCCAGAAGTGCTTCGACCTGCTTCAGGCCCTTTTTGATCTTGGGGCCGTCATAGGACGACAGGTTGTCAAAAGCGAGAGACAAAAGAGCCTCCATTGTGTGTTTGTGTGTGTGTGTAGTTGTGTGTGTTTTGCCGTGTTCTTTTCCGATTGACGCGGACGTCTTTTGAGAACGGTTCCGCTCTATGCTCGCTGTTGCACTGCAAGACAGAAGCGTTGGCTGAAAAGAGCTGCCGTATGCGAAGAAGTGGTTGGTAGATGAGAAGAAGTACGACGGCGACTGCTACAGTGAGGGAGCACAAAGTAAACAGAGGTGACGGTTTGATGACGACAGAATTGGCGGCGGCGAGAATGCTGGGACGACGAAATGAGTGCACAGAAGCCCGAAAGTTGTGGTGAAAAAAAAAGACAAATTACAAAAGAAGTGAAAAGGCAGAATAAAGAAGAAAACAGACAGAATGCTCAATGAGAAAGTGAAGGCGAATTGAGAGCAATCAAAACGGGCCCATCTGCGCTTTTGTCGTCCTTCAATGCATCACACTGGGCTGTCATTCCCGGGCTGGTGGGCCAGGAATGTTTAGTCGTTGCAGGGCCGATCGTGGGCACAGCAACGGCGCACGGAAGAGCAACACCATAACGGCACCCCTGCAGTTGGTGTGTGCAGCACAGTGGCGCCCCTTAAGAGACGGCGCTAAGCCAATCCTGTGGGGAGAGAAAGCTTTCCACGAGCCCAAAAATGGACTGTGGGGCAACCAATAGCTGGGAATGAATTCGCATTGGTGCTGCCATTAAGTCTTGAGAGCGACAGCTGCCAGATACGAGAGCGGCCAGGAGACGATGGAATTTGATGATGACACTTGGATTATTGAATCACTGGGAGCATAACTGATGAATTCGGCTGCCGGTGGAGAAGACGCATCTGCAGACATGAAACCCTTATGCGCGGCAAATGCACTGCTACAGGTCCATGCTACTCCGTATGAGCAGTAAGGAGTAAAGGGAGAGCTGTGCACAGTATTGCTGTGTTACTGGTATTTTGCAGTGTTCTGCTGAGGGCATTTACAAACAGGGCAAGGCGTCTCCAAATAGTTCGTGGGAGCTCTGAGCAAAAAGGCTAGACTGCTGCAGGGGACAGGAGGATAGCAAACACACAGACCGGAAGCTACAAAGTATTCGCCAAAGTATCTCACAAAGTATCCTGCAGACTAGATAAATAGAGTGACTGGTGCTCATTCCTTCGCAGAGCTCCCCGCACAATTGTCACAATCACATGAAAGTCTGTCGAAGCCTCTCAGAGTCTGCTGAGACACATCGCCATTGCCAGCCTACGACAACGCCATCGAGGAATGCTATGCCTGGCCATCTTGCTGCTGACAGAGTCCTGTAGGACTGCAATTCGCTAGCCAGTTTGCTTCACGAGAGTGCTACGACGAGCTCAGCCTCAGCCTATTCTGCACTATTCAAAGGCAGCAAACAGCCTTTAACAACCGCCCAACCAGCCCTCTGCCAACAAAGGCGTTTGAGAGTCGTGCATTCTAACAGGCCACTCGTTTGACCAGCCGGCGGGCGTCAGTGGTGGTTGCGACGTCAGACGAGTGCCAGTCCTGTCGCCTGACATCTAGCGCTTCTCCCTGCCTTTTATTTGCTTTTTCCTCTTTTTTTCCTTTTTTTTTTTTGCACTGTAGCTCCATCTGGGGCAAACTGCTGCGCACCTGCCCGGAGCTATCAGACAGCCCACTATTTCTGCCTGTCCCCCCTCTATTATCACTTCAAAACGCGGCCTCTGCCTCACTCCACCCCCTCTCGGCCATATTATGTCCCTCTCTAAAAGAGAACAGAAGCAGCCTGCCGCCATGCTGTCCACGTCATCACCATCGGCTGCGACTGCGACAGCTCCTCTTCCGTCCTCGGCTGCACCGCCGTTGAGCATTCCGGCGCGCCGCTCGTCTAACAGTCAGCAGCTGCACCAACAGCAACAAGTCGCCACTCTGGCGATGCTGCAACAGCATCAAACGCACCACGCACCAACACACTCCTCAAATCACAACGGCTCGTCCTCCTCTTCTTCCTCCTCCTCCCGTCACCACCACCAACACTCAACCTCCGCCTCCTCCACCTCCAACAGAGCTTCCCTGCGGGCCGTCCCCGAAAGCGACTGGCTGTCCGGATCGTCCTCTCGCCGCCCCCGCAAGTCGTCCGTCAACATGTCCTCTCTGGCTGCCGGAGCTGCCGCAGCAGGCAGCAGCAGCAGCAACACTGCCCCCACAAACTCTGCCACCCCCGTGGCTCCTCCCACCGCAGTACCGCCACGGTCCTCCAGCACGTCCATGGCTGCCACCGCTGGCACTAGTGCCTCTGCAACACCGACACCCTCCCGACCTACCTCGACCCTGACCATCCTCCCACACGCAGCTGCTCCTGCTCCTGCACCCGTCACTTCTCCCGCAACAATAACCCCCACCAAGCTCGACCCGGCACGATACGCCACCGAAGACTTCAACTTTAGCGCGCGCCATACATGGACCGAAGAGAAGGAGAAGATTGTGTGCGGGCCCTTTGAGTACCTCAACGGCGTCAAGGGCAAGGAGTTCCGGACCCAGCTGATCAATGCTTTCAATGGCTGGCTCGAGGTGCCCGAAGACGCCCTGAGCGTCATCACCCGTGTTGTCGGCATGCTGCACACGGCCTCGCTGCTCGTTGATGACGTCGAAGACTCGAGCAGTCTCCGCCGCGGTCTGCCCGTCGCCCACAATATCTTTGGGGTGCCCCAGACCATCAACAGCGCCAACTACATCTACTTTTTGGCCCTGCAGGAGCTGCAGACACTCCGGAACCCGCGCCAGCTGGTTGCCGTCTTTGCCGAGGAGCTGTGCAACCTGCACCGTGGCCAGGGTATGGACCTGTTTTGGCGGGACACGCTGACGTGCCCGACCGAAGACGACTACCTCGAGATGGTCGGCCATAAGACGGGCGGCCTCTTCCGACTGGGCATCAAGCTGATGCAGGCCGAGTCGCGGTCCCATGTCGACTGCGTGCCGCTGGTCAACCTGCTCGGCCTGCTGTTCCAGATCCAGGACGACTACCGCAACCTGATGGCGTCAGAGTACAGCCAGAACAAGGGCATGTGTGAGGATCTGACCGAGGGCAAATTCAGTTTCCCCGTGATTCACAGCATCCGGTCGAGCGGTAGCGGCGACGGGTTGCAGCTGCTCAACATTCTCAAGCAAAAGACCAACGACGAGGAGGTCAAGCGGTATGCCGTCTCACACATGGAGCGCACCGGCTCATTTGCGTACACGCGGCAGGTCATGGCGATCCTGACGGAGCGGGCGCGCAAGCTGGCCGACGAGCTGGACGAGGGCAAAGGTCGGAGCCGGGCAGTGCATGCCATTCTCGACAGACTCTCGATTACAAACTGAGTCGAGGGATTGTCCTCCTACTATTTCTGTGCCAATATCTCTGGGCTTGGTATCTCTGTTTCCCATGTGGTTTGTGATTTCTTTTTCTTTTACTTTGCTGGGTACCTTGTTTTCTTTCCGGGGTAATTAATGTATTTCTGGGCGGCTCGGGTATTTTGTTGGGATACGGATATGGCGCTCTCACGAGCAGGTTTTTTCTTCTTCTTTTTCTGTTTTCTCTTTCTCCTTTTCATTACCGGATATCCCATCATGCATGTCTTGAAAGTTCTTTTTCTACATTTCTCTTTGCAGATAGTGACTGAAAATAAGAGTGAAAAAAAAACACATGTGTTTCAATTTGGGTTAACCAACTATTGAATATTGACGCTTTTGTATCCTGATGCCTTTCCCTGAAGAAACTAAAAATAAACAAAAGTGAATACTGCTTGCTGTGATGTAATCTATTAAAATATGTTTCTTCCTCAATACCCTGCCTCCTTGATCGTCCTCCGCTTCACCATGCGCACCCACCGCCGACGACGCCATGCTCCCCGCCGGCCCCGTCCGTCGTCGTCATCATCCCCGAATCCGCCTTCTCTCTCTTCCCAGCCGGGCCCGCGACTCCGCTTGGCATTGCTCGTGCCCCTGACTGGGTGCAGCGCCGCGTCCTCGTCGGGCCCCTCTGCACCGTCCCGCAGCAGCCCGGCCGCGGCCGCTTCCGCCACGTGCTGCTGCTGCTGCTTCTGCTCGTGCTCATTGTAAATGTCATAGACCCACCGCTCACCCTCCGTCTCGACCTCGACGCCCGTAATGATGCGCTCCTCCACCCAGTCGCGGCTCCACAGGTCCAGCGCCCACTTCTTCTCGCTCCACTGCCACCCATACGGCGGGAGCACGTCTTCAAAGAAGCGCGTGCCGGTCGGCTTGGCGTCTTCCGGGTTGGCCAGCCGGGGCTGCGACAGCGGGTCGAACGGGCTCGGGCTAAACACCCACGGCTCCCACTCGGACGCGGGGGCGGCCGACCGGCGCTGCAGCTCGAAAATTTCAACCTCGCGCGTCTCCGGCGGCTCGTCCAGGATGACGTCGGACGCGATCCAGTCGTTCCAGATTTTCATGGGCGACAGGGTCGACAGCGAGTCCTTAAGGTCGGGCTCTTCTCCCTTGGCGAGCCGTGCGGCCTTGGCGGCCCGGGCTCTGGCCCTTTCTTCCTTTTGCCAGTTGCGAATGGCCCGCTTCACGGCCGGGTGGTTGCCCCAGACTCCCAGCCAGCCGCCGACCAGCAGCACCTGCCGCCACGGCACGAGGTGTGCCGCCAGCGACAGCACGACGGCGACAGCGCACAGCACCGCAAACAGCGCTGACGAGAAGCGCTCGTCGGAAAAGTTAGTCGCCGGCACCAGCAGCTCGACGACCTGGTCGTGCGCCACGCTGAAATCTTCCATGCTGTTCTGGAGGTCGCCCATGTTGCGGAAGAAGTCGCGGCTGAGCTCCTTGACGGGCTTCACGGTTCGCGGCGGCGCCAACGGTGGACCGCGCGCATAATAAGAGTCGGTCACGGCGGGCCGGAGCGAAGCGTTATTGGGGCTCCCGGCACTGTGTGAGGCATAGCTGGCCGTGATGGGCGTCCCCGGGTGGCGGGCAATGTAGCCCGGGATGAGCACGGACAGCAGCATGACAGCCGGGCCGGCGAGTGTCAACAGGTAAGGGTCGAGGCAGACAAATGTGTACACCCCTAGGAATGCCAGGGTGTGCGATGCACGCTTCCACGACAAGAGACGCTCGACCTTTTTCTGGAACCGGAAGACGACGCCGATGCGGGCATTGAAGCGGCGGAAGTTGTTGGACATGATGGGGACGCTGAAGCCGGGGCGTTCTGCGGGGGGCGGCGTGCCCCCGTCATCGAACTGGCTTGACGAGGCATCGTCATTGTCAGCTCTGGACGCATCGTCGCCGTCACCACCACCGGCCTGCCCGGGAGTAGAGTACGGCGTGTCGCCGAAACCCATGTCCTGGTCTGCGGCATCATCGGCAAGCATGCCATCTGTAGGGATGACCTGCTGGAAGAGTCTGCGTGTGGTCAGCATTAGGTTTGCTATTGCTATCTCTTGGGCAGGGTCGCCTACTTGTCTAGCAATTGGTCTTGGAGATTGGCTTTGCCAAAAAAGTCCCGGAACCCCCGGCGTCGTTTTGGAGTCTCCTGTGGCTGCTGGTTGCTGTTGTGGTGATGATGATGGCGATGGTGGTGGGCAGTTGGTGATGGCGGGGCCGAGGCATTGTCCTCGGTGGTGCTGGCAGTGGTGCCGCCAGCTGTGGAAGCCGTGTCGGACGCCGCCCCATCTACGTGTAAGCGGGACAGCGGCTGGGGCGTCTTTGACGATTTGGTCGGTGTAGAAGCCGTAAACGGCACGACCGTCGACTCGTCGGGCTGGCTGTCGGCAGAGTCGTCGGGCTGGCCCATGTACATGTAGGTGAAGTCGTCCATGGTTTTGAGGTCGGACAGCAGCCAAAAAGGACTAATGCCGGTCTCAGAGTCTCGCAAGAAAGCGCACTTCCGCCGTGATCTCCAGACAGGTGTAACACATAGATTCAGGGAATAGGGTCAATGAAGGAAAAAACCAAACAAAGAAACATAGGGATAGCTGCAAGTGCAGCCTGGGATGGGAGTTGACACCAGGGAGACGAGGGAATGCTGCTGGTTCGGCGTTGGAATTGGTGACGTAGAAAGTCACATGCTCGGCTTTGTGATGTTCTGTTTCTTGCCTGGCGGTTCTGTATGGTGGCTGACTAGCACGTGCCACTATGAGCTTGCTGGCCACTAAAACGGCGCTTTGTCATGCTTTTTTTTGGCGGGGAATATCACTGCCAAATAGAGATCCAGCATTTGGTTTCACCGCGCTGTCGTGCTGCTTCAGATATTCCTTGCCATGAGCCCATGGACTTTTTCGGTGAGACGATTCGTCGCCGAGCGATACTATGTCAGGGTACGAGCCTCTCGAGCAGTCGAACGGACTTTTCTTGCTCAGACTCCTGTCGTCAGCGTCTCAGACTGCCGACATCCGCGGACGAAACATGGCAAGCACCAGAGGACAAAGAAGAGGGCAGAGTCTACAGCGGGATACGAGAGCGATGTCGAACAAAGTTTGAGAGGGAGTGAGAAAGGCCGATCGCTTCTTTCGTCTCCCTTTTTTACCCGCGACTCTGCGTGGTGCTGGGTATGCAAATGATGCATTCTGCGGACGCGTGCCACAGCAGCCAGTAAGACAAGCTCGTTTCGCTCTCCTCTGGGTCGTCTCTTTTTCCTCTTGCTGCACTGCTACCTTCCCTCCTATTCCCACCTGTGTCTCCTGGCGCCCGCATGTTCTTTGCGATTGGCGGCGCACATTGTCCCATTCTGCATGTAAGATGCCGACAGGACCAGAACAGGAGGAACCGCCCCTCCTTTTGTGCGCCCCAGCCTAGCGTGTTGCTAACCAAAGGGGCCTCCGATGTTCGTGTCTCTGGGAATCATTTTTGCTTTTCGCCCTGTGCAGCTGGACGCGTGTAAGAGGAGAGCGACACACAGCTTGCGGTCGCGTCGCGACGCGTCCAGGTCTCGTATAATGGCTGAATGAATTGGCCTTGCGCCAGACCAAGCGTCATGCCTGGGCGCATAGGATCGCGGGCGGCCATCTCCAAGCCACTTTAAATAGATGAAGACGTGGTCTACCGGGTCATTGTGGCGTCCGGTTCTTGCATGCAGACACCCGCTGTGTTGGGAGGAGCAGGGTTAAAGACGAGATATTGAACGCAAGTAGGGCGAGGAAACACTGCGAGCGATGGCTGCTTCGAATATGGAACTCGACGGGGCAGACGGGGCAGATGGAGCACAATGGGGCCATCCGCACCTTGGACGTGCGTTCTTGTTTTGATGTTTTGGCTTTTGACTGTTTTGAGGGCTCTGTTTTCTGTTGCTGTTTTCGCCATTCTGCCACTTTTATCTGTTTCTTCCGTCTTTGCTCCTCCGTTCCGTTTCCCTGCCTCTTTGGGCTCGGGCTTACTCTGTGTTTTCTGCTGCTCGCATTGATCCGGGGGCTGGCGAGTCGGGTTGCATTCTCAAACGGTTCCTCGCCGGAAGCAACTCGTTTGGGGCGACGACACAACAACATTATCTGGGCGTATTAATCAACAAATCTGATACTTGGTTGTCCGTCGCTCTTTCCCGTTATGGGCCATCAAGGCCCCGTAAACACAATGCAGCCAGTCAAACCGTCCAGTAAAATGTCTCTTCCACCAGCATCTTATGCTAGTATCTTGCCCGCCATGCCAAAGCAGAGTTTGCCGTGGCACTTAGCTCTGCGCTAACCCTCAGCCCTCTGCAACGGTTTTTGTTCCTTCCGCAGGATCAAGGGGATTCTCCTAAAATCAATCCTGCCGGCCGTCGATGTTTGGTCGCCATTTGGCAGGCCAAGACGACTGACCACCCAGGCCATGTGCAAATGTCACTACACTATGCGTATCGCCTCACTTCGTATCTCACTCATAATCTACACGTAGCCACTTGGATGCTCACGCGTCTGGTCTGCGCATGGGCCGTGCTGGTTGCCTGGCCAAGTGATCCCAGCTGGTCCAGTTGATCCCTCTTCGATCCCGGCCAGTCGCCTCAGTCGTGCCAGCCGGTCAATCCCTGCCCAAGCAATCCCATGCCGAGTCTGCCAGCACCTCAGCGCGCCAACAGCCTCCCGATCCCACGGGTCAAAACAAACTGGCCTGCGGTGTCGACGGTGTTTCTCATTACAGTGCTTGCATGTTTGAGCAGCCTGCAGCGTGATATTACCAAAATACCGACCGTCCTTCCCTCCCCCTTAGCTAGTCTCGTTGGAGGAAGTGTTTAATTGTGCCCCTGAGCCGTCGACCCGCCCTGCTGTCGTCCTGAATCTTAGAGCTGCAGCCATCAGCGCCGCCAAAGGACACTAATGCTCCCGCTAGCGGCGTACCTGCCTCCACCGTTTTGACAGCACTGCAGAGGTTCTGCGTCTGCGTCCGCGGTGTGTCTGCCCCAGCAAGCTGTCAGCCTCCCAACACCGAGCGCCCTGCGCTGACCGCCAACTGGCCTTGACCGCCCTGCACTACCACAGGCTCTCTCTGCTTGTACCGTTCGCACCAATCTGCACCATCTGCACAACCCTGCACAACTGCCCCCCGTCCGCACTAGCGGCCCTGCGGCCCCCCAATCGAATCCCTTTTCCCTGGCCCTTCCCAGATTTCCCCTTGCAACGACACGACTCCCACGCCAGGGCCACAAAGCAACCCAAACGGAACCAACAGCGTCGAACCAGAGCAACGGCAAGGCGAGTCCGGACTAATCACCACGGGCTCTTGCGTTTCTCTGTGGGTGTGTGCCTCTTTCTCTGTCTCGCTCGTCTTTGTTACCCATCCCACACACTGTGCGTTGACGATCTTCTGCTTTTGCTTCCTTTTTTCCCGTTCTTTGTTTTTTCCTTTCCTCTCTCCCACACACTCTCTCGCCCGCCCTCTCGCCCGCCCAATCGACTCCCTGGAGGGCTTCCAATCCCTCGCCAGTTTGTTTCGTTCAGTCTCGAAATCAGTCCTCCCTTGCGTGGGACTCCACCACAGACTCTCCAGCCTCGACCTCGACCTCGACCTTGCCCGCGACCTCGACCTCGACCACAATATCCACCCTCCTGTCGCTGCGTCCCGTCGCCGTGATTCTCCCTTTCTTCGGCCCTCCCTCTCCTTCGCATCGTGTTCGACGCCTACATAGCTCGCGGAATGAGGTAGCCTCCTGCGCGCTCTCAGCTCCTTGATTGGACTGAGCCGTCTGCTCGCTGCTCCCTCGCGCTTGTTCCTCTTCTGGTACGTGTTGCCCGCGGGTCTTGTTTGTCTCTGTGCGTCGCTGGTGTCTTCATGCATGTCTCTGGGCGTCGTCTCTTGTCTTTCTGGCTGTCTTCCACAGCCACCCGTGTCTCTGCGGCCTGCATGATCCACTTCTGCCGGCCACAGCCCGTCTGTCCATCCTCAGATCGACGAGACGGCTCAGATCAAGACATTTGCGGCACCAACTACCCCCTTCGCCGTCGTCTCTCACCTGTTCATGCCCTGCCCTTTACTTTTCAGCCCTTCCATAGCCCAGGCCGTGACCATCGGCGTACCTGTCGCACCTCAATCATCGAGCCCTTCAATGTGACCTCGCCGAGCAGCCTGCCAGACTTTGCCTGCCAGATGTGACCCGACCTGCTTTGCTAACCTCTCCTGCTGTGTGCTCCAGCCACCACCTTGACAGTCGACCACCCCCGGAACTGTGCGACGCGACGGACCGTCTGCTCTTTTTGACGTCCTGCTCGCCCTGCCGTCATCCTCTATGACCAGGGAATACAGACCACAGGCTGGTGTGAGACCGGCAGATCAGTCACCTACGCGGAGCTTTGCCTCCGACCACATCCCCCCGATGCTGAGCGCTACCGCCTCCAACAACCACTCTCTTTTCTCTTTCGGACGGAGCCATGGCGCTGGCGTCGGAGCCCATCAAAGCAGCAGCAGTAGCAACAACTTCCACACATCAGCCTCCACCAACGACGTTCTTGACCCGGACGACCTAGGCGAGCACGTCACGAACTACGATTTCCTGCCGTCCGTCAGCTTCGACGACCTCCAGAGCAGCCTCGAGTCGGCCTCCACCGATTTCAAGCTCACCCAGTTTCCCTCGCCCACCGGCGAGGGCAGCATTCTCGATTCGCACAGCCTGCTTAATACCCAGGGCCGCTCCCAAGGCCCCATCAAGTCGCAGAGCATCCTCGAGTCTCAGGGCATCCTCGACAAAATGGTTGAACAGTCCGCCGCAAACAGCTCGTTTACCGGCTCCCGGGCGACTGCTAGTAGCAGAAGCAGCAGCCGGACGACAGCGACTGCCTCGACCTCTCGCATTGCGATCCCCTCGTCGGCTTCCACGCCGTCTGTGTCTTCATCGACTCGGAATTCCCGAACGAGCTCCATCCTCAGACGGCCCAGCATCACTTCCCGCAATAATGGCAACACCACGACGTCCTCCATTCCGGCCGCCTCGTCCACCATTCCGGATGCTCCCACTGGCCCAGCGAGCACGCGACAGCGTCGCCAGAGTCACTACCCACCGGTCTCCAACAGCTCTATTGGAAAGCCGCCGAGGAAGTCCGTCGGGCCGGGTGTGTTTGACAGCAGCGAGTACACCTCGGCTGTGGGTCGTTCTGGGTCGCGTCGTCGGCCGAGTATGGCCTCCAACTCGGACCGTTCTGTGCCCAGCTCGACTCGCTCGTCCATTGATGGCGGAAGCCGCCTCAGTACCGGAGACCCAACAACGTCACGCAGCATGAACGGCACAAGAGCCTCAAAGGCGCGGTCGGTGCAGAACACCAACAGAACGTCGGACCAGAGCAAGCCGGCACCCACGATCTACCGGCCACCGCGAGCAACAACCAACAACAGCAACAACAGTAATAACAACAGCAACACCAATAACAACACCAGCACTAATTATGGCACAAACTTCAGCCACAGTACGAATAGCAGCGCGACAAACGGCAGCCACCACGGCCAATACGGGCCAGCCTCGAACAGGCGCCTGTCCATGGCTCCGCCCGTGCTTCCTGTGCCTCACTCTTCGCATGTGACTGGCCTGGGCGCGAGAACCGTCAGCCCTACAGATGCGAGGCGGATGAAGCGCATGTCCACCATGCCTCCGGCTGTACCCACATACAACATCACAAACAGCATCACAAGCAGTTCGTCAGCAAACAACCTCACTGGCAACAGTGCCAGCAATGGCAACAACACCGGGATGACCTCCAACAGCAACAGCAACAGCAGCAGCCGCGACATCACCCAGACGATAAATATCCCAGTGCCATCGTCTGATGCCAGAGCCTCGTCTCGGTCACCCTCAATGCTGCCGCGGAAGACGTCGACACCTTCTTCCTCCCGCACGACTCCCGATCCCAATCGGAAATCGTATAATTCGAGCCTTTCAGTGAGTTCCTCGGCTATGAGCTTCAACACTGTGCGGACGTCGATTGGGCCATCATCGTCACAGCCGCGATTTACACAGAGCAGTGGGACAGGCAGTGCTCTGGGTTCGCGATTGCCAGCACCCAAGCCGGCAAGCACACATAGTCGCACGCCCTTGCCAGATGATGACGATGAGGATGTGCCTCCAGTGCCCGCCATCCCCAAGGCGTATGAGTCTCCCAAGGACTCGCCAGCTGAGCTGTCGTTCCTAGAGAAGCGTCGGTCCAACCTGGCTTTTGATAGTAGCAGCATCCACAGCAGTTCGACCGGTAGCCTGTCCTTCAACCAGAGCGCACTCGACCCCCCCGTCAAGATCCACCGCAAAAACAGCATCCGATCCAACGGCAGCAAAGACACGGACAGGGGGAACAACACAATCAACGGAGTGCCGATGCCGAGCAACAGCAAGAAGAACCTGCAGCCCTTGCACCTACCGCCGATCAACTTGCAACCTCTCAACATCTCGACGGCATCAAAGATTGCAGCCCTGCAAGAGCAAGGCTCCTCCGACCGGAACCTTAGTCCGCCACCATCTCGCATCATTGCCAAGACGCCGACGACCCCCATGACTGCTTCTAAAGGGGCGTTCTCACGGCAGTATCACGATGACCGGGCCGACATGACGGCTCCTATTATGCGCAGCATGTCGTCCATCCACAACACTCGCTTTGGAAGTCCGATTGGCGGTGACATTCCTAGTTCGTCCGAAGACGTGTCAGGTGTCTCATCCGCCAGAATGAGCCTTTTCCCCAAACCGTCAATGTCGCCATATCTGTCTTCGTCCGTCCCGAAGAATAACGCTGCCGACACCTCGGCCTATTTCAAAGCTTCCAAGATGGCCGCCGGCAGCAGTGGTGGCGACGAAGATTTCATCACCAAGCCGCCCGTAACCCCAGCTCCTCCGCCAATACCAGTGTCGTCGACACCGCTTCACCACAAACCCTCAGGGCCGCGCGCACCTGCTCCGACGCCCTCGAGAGCCCTTGCGGCGGCGGAGGCAGCAGGAGTATTTGTCACGTCTACTGCTATGCCCGCCGCCGGAATTGACCCGGCTGATACGACATCGAGATCTATTGCTGCAGCGACACCCAAGTCCCCCCAACCATTGTCGAGTCCAGACGAGCCAACAACCCCGTCATCTATCGGATCATCCCTGCGCCGGAAGCTGAGCTTGTCGTGGAAGCGAAGCAACTCTAAGTCGAACCTCAACGGGGTGTCAGAGAAGACTGCTAGTTCGTCAGCCACCGACCTCCAACAGCAACAGCAGCAGCAGCAACATCACCAACAAGGCCACAATTTCCTCCATCATCATCACCAGAGGCAGCAGTCGTCGAATACTGCGGCCAAGTATGACGGTATGCCTCCTCCGCCACCACGTATCCCGGTGTCTTCGATGAAAGCAAGCCCGACGCCTGCTGTGTCGACCCAGACAGCAGAAGCACAACTGGATCCCAGGCGGCGGAAGACATCGACGTCTAGCCTCAATGCTGTTCTGGCCCAAGACAAGGCTCGGACCGAGGCGTCGAATGGTCACAAGAAGGACGTGCCCGCCATGCCCACGTCGGATAAACATAGCCACAGCTCCTTGACGACACAGAAGATGTCCAGGCCCAAAACGTCATCCGGCGCCTCCTCGCGGCACGATAATATGTGGACTGTCGACCTAGACAAGGATGACCTCACGGCAGAAGATGAAATGAAGAAGCTGGGCTCGCGGCGTAAGGAGACGGAGTTAGCAGCGCGTACACTGGATGCGCTGCGTAAGCGGGCAACGCCCAAAGAACGCGTGAGCCCTCAGGAAGCCATCCGCATCGCAATGCTGAATATTTACGAGCGCGGTGAGATTGTCGACTACAACGACATATACTTTTGCGGAACGCAAAACGCGGCCAAGGTGGCTGGCGATCTGCACACAGACTCGCCCAACTTCGGCTACGACGATGATCGTGGCGACTATACGATTGTACCTGGCGACCACCTCTCGTATCGGTACGAGATCATCGATCTACTGGGCAAAGGCAGCTTTGGCCAGGTGGTTCGCTGCATCGACCACAAGACCGGTGTCCTGGTCGCGGTCAAGATCATCCGCAACAAGAAACGGTTCCACCAGCAAGCTCTTGTGGAGGTCAACATTCTGCAAAAGCTTCGCGAATGGGTAAGTGTCTTAACCACAAACTCTCAAATACATTTGGGGTTGATTTATCGTACTAACAATATAGGACCCCAAAAACAAACACAGCATGGTCAACTTCACGCACAGCTTCTATTTCCGAGGCCATCTCTGCATATCGACGGAGCTGCTGGACATGAACCTGTACGAGTTTATCAAGGCAAACTCGTTCCGCGGCTTCTCTCTGAAGATGATTCGGCGCTTCACCAAGCAGATGCTCAGCTCTTTGATGTTGCTGAAGCAGCACAAGGTGATCCACTGTGATTTGAAGCCGGAGAACATTTTGCTGCGGCACCCCCTGCACACTGAGATCAAGGTGATCGATTTCGGATCCAGTTGCTTCGAGAACGAAAAGGTGTACACGTACATCCAATCGCGTTTTTATCGTTCTCCCGAAGTGATCCTGGGCATGACATACGGCATGCCGATTGACATGTGGAGTCTGGGCTGTATCCTAGCTGAGCTGTACACGGGTGTGCCGATCTTCCCGGGCGAGAACGAGCAGGAACAGCTGGCGTGCATCATGGAGGTGTTTGGCCCTCCGGAGAAGCACCTGATTGAGAAGAGCACGCGCAAGAAGCTCTTCTTTGACAGCATGGGAAAGCCCCGGCTGACGGTGTCTTCCAAGGGCCGGCGGCGGCGCCCGTCGTCCAAGACGCTTCAGCAGGTGCTGAAATGTGATGATGATGCCTTCCTCGATTTCCTGGCCCGCTGCCTGCGCTGGGACCCAGACCGGCGGCTTAAGCCTGAAGAGGCTCTCCGCCACGAATACCTTACTGGTCACAAAGCGCCGCCACCAGCACCGCCTTCGTCCTCTCGTGGCCTGCTTGCGGGCAACTCTAGCAACAGAACCAGCAGCAGGACACGCGATGGATCTCCCATGCGGCGCCACAACACTGTGTCTGGAGGACCACGACCCCTACCAGACCCCCCCGGGGGTTCTACTGGCTTTAAGCTCGGCATGCCTCCGACATTGCGCACTGGTACACGCGACTCGAACGGTATGAGCCCTCACAAAACTGCGGCTGCAGGTTCCGCATCCCGCCGCACATCGGCCGTCACATCCTCGACAGCGGGGCTTGCAGCGAGTAAGCGGGCCAGCGGAGCCATGGCCGGCGGCAACAGCAGCGGCGTTGGGGCGGGAATAAATGGCAGCGTATCAACCAGCAGCTTGCCGCGTGCGGCCGGACGAGTGGTTAGTGCGGGCGTCGGCGGCGCGAGCAAGACGGACATTGCAGCAGCCGGTGCTGCAGCAGCGATGACACGTCGAGCATAAGACGTGGGGGAAGAAGAGGATGACCCATCATGAGCATTATTAGACGGGATGGATACAACCCGCGGAAGCCGTACAGGCTTTGGATTATTCATGGCACAGCAGTGACTGGCTGTCACTCATTTTTTTTTTTTTTCTATTTTGGGAAAGGGAATGCCTTTTTTCACATGACGACAGAAACAGGAAATATTGGGAACGTATATTTTTATGATCGAGCGTAAAGAAACGCCGAAAAGAGAACAGAACTGGATAGCCGGGGGAGCCTCGTCGTCTCTTTCCTTGCTGCTGGCTTGTCTCTGGTGTTGTTTTTTTCTCTGGACGACTACTTATACTTCATCTTGTCATGTTATACGCAGATTTTGGTAGAGATCATTTCCAATGGGCATTATCAAAGACCTCTCGAGAGAAGTGATCAAGTGATTGCGGTAAACATGAACAAACGACGTGACCGGATCATGATTGTAGACAGTCGAGGGAAGCAGGGCTCCCAAAGTGGGCCCTACCTACGCTTGTGTCGCGCAGAATTAATACACCTACGCCACCGGGCGGTTTTTCCGGGCACGGCGCCAGAGGCATTCTCTGTCTTCTTACTGACGGAGAAATTATCCCCGAAGCCGTCAGTCCAGTTGCCCCCAGTTGCTAATTGCTCCTTCTGTCGTTCTCCGGTACCGCTGAATCGGGTCAAAATCCCCGACCTCGAGCCGACGAACACTACTACGCAAGTTGGTTCTCGCCCCTGTTTGCACCATCTTTCTTTTTTCGCACATCTTATCTCGCTCCAATGCCGGCTACCGGATTTGGAGATTTGGAGAAGCGGCCGGCAAACCCTTTCCCAGACTTTGGCCCGTCCCGTTGGAAAGTTGCCTCTTCTGGAGAGAGGAAATCAAGATGGTCAGCAACTTTGGACGACTGGTGCACTCTGCAAATACGTTGATTCTTGGAACTCTAAAACTCCGGCATGGGTCCCACATTGCCACGTAAAACCAGCAAATGGGAAGCCGGGCAAATGCGTCTTGCAAGCACAAGTGTGGAAAGTCCCCCAAGTCCTCTCGTCTTGCTTTCGGCTGTCGCTAAATCTGTGCTACAACCTGTAGCCTCTTCCTCCGGACGTTGACCTTGCCAATAGACCCTTTGCCCCAGAGAAGATACTCGGCCTCGGGACTTGCAGACCCACGAAGCAAACAGTCTAGCCGTAGAAGTGCACATGTTGCCCGCCCCAATGGCCAAACGGGCCAGCTCTCGTGCATGACGTCCCCAGTTCGCGTACTTATTTGGGCCCATAGACTTCTCCTCCTGCTTTTCTTACAACATTTCTGTCCTCTATTCTTTTTTTCCGTATTGCTTTTTGCTCGTCCTCGGTTGTTCCCAAGCCTGTTCTTCCATGTTAGACTTGCTTTCTCTTAGACCGATTCCTCTAAACGATTCCTCAACCTTTGCGCGTCCCTACACGCCGCGACAAGCTCCTGCCCTCGAAGGGTTTCACCACCGAAGACCGTTGGAGCTTCTAGAGCTCCAGGACTAGGAGCTCAACACCAGGAGCTGCAGAGAAAAGCTCCAGAAGCTTACTTCTTTTCACAATGGGCGCCGCAAGGACAATCCTCGCGCGCGCCGTGCGGCCGCGGCGATGCGCCTCACAGGCGTCGCCGTCCACAACACCACTGGCACAGAGCTTTGCAAAACCAGCGAGGCTTCAATGCCGGCGGCATGCCTCATCTGGCCAACAACAGCAGCAACACCAAACCTGGGGCAAAGCCGCCATTGGCGCAGCAGCAACAGTAGTTGTGAGTTACTTGCGCCTGTGCAAGTGCCCAGCACTTCTTTCTGTGTTAACACCTCCAGTTCGCCTCTACCCTCTACTCCCAACTCACGTCCGCTTCCCGACTCGGCCTCGTCGACAGCAAAACACACGGCCTGGCCGGCCTGGTCGAAGAGGACGAGCATGTCCTCGACAAGACTGAAAACGCAGAACCCACCGAAAGCGCAAGTCCTACTCCGGGCGTGCTGACCTACGACGACGTCCAGAAGCACGTCTCGCCAAACGACTGCTGGGTGATTTTGAATGTAGGTCGAGAAAACAACACACCGCGGGCAAGAAACGCATGCTGACCCTCAGGGCTCCGTCTATGACGTGACCAACTTTCTCAAAGTGCACCCCGGCGGTGTCAAGGCCATCCTAGCCGAAGCCGGAAAGGATGCGACGTAGGTGACTTCTTGGGCTGCCATTTCTGACAAGCTTTTTTAACATCTTCTCAAGAGAACTGTTCACGACACTACACCCGCCCGATGCGCTCAAGAACCTGCCCCCGGAGGCCTACATGGGGCCCATTGACGTCTCCACCATCCCGCCGCCCGAAGAAAGGGAACTCACCGAGGCCGAGCACGACCGCCTGCAGGCCCTGGAGGAGCTGCCGCCCGTCCAGAACATGCTGCTGCTGCAAGACTTTGAAGACTGGGCCTCGCGCGTGCTCACGGGCACCGCGTGGTCGTACTACCGCAGCGCCGCCGACGAGGAGCGCACGTTTGACGAGAACCGCGCGGCGTTCCGGCGCTACTTTTTCCGCCCGCGGGTGCTGCGCGACATGAGCACGGGCTCGACCGAGACGACGGTGCTGGGGATCCCGACATCGATTCCGATTTTCATCGCGCCCGCCGCCATGGCCAAGCTGGGGCATCCGCTGGGAGAGGTCAATCTGGTGCGGGCGGCAGGGAACTGTGGTGTAATTCAAGGAGTAAGTCGTTAGTTATACCCCCACGCCCCCAAGCTCTCTTTATCGCTAACGTCTAGATCTCTGCAAATGCTAGCTGCAGTCTCGAGGAGCTGTTCGACGCCCGTCAAGGCGACCAGCCATTATTCTACCAGGCAAGTGACGTGTGCATATCCGCCTGTCTGCCCATCTACGTGACGTCTACATTGTGTGCCGTCTTCCTCCTGCTTTCGTCTAACGTCACAGCTCTACCTAAACAAGGACCGGTCCGCTTCTGAAAGAATCATCCAAAAAGTCGACAAGATGGGCGCCAAGGCCATCATCTTCACCGTCGACGTCCTCTGGCAGTCGAAGCGCACCATGGACGTGCGCGCCAAGGCCGAGCTGACGAAACCTCTGCCGACTGCGCCGTCGTCCGCCTCGGCCGGTGCCGCCGACTCTACGGGGCCCGCCAAGAAGAGCGTCTCCGAAGCCATTGGCGGGTACCAGGACCACAACCTGACATGGAGCGATATTGGATTCATCAGGGTGAGCAAAGCTGGCCATTAAATTTACACGAGTCTTTTTTTAACTCTTTAGAAATTCACAAAACTTCCAATCATTGTCAAGGGCGTCCAGTCGGTGGAGGATGTCCAGCTCTGCGTCGACAATGGCGTAGAAGGTGTTATTCTGGTGAGTCTTGTCAAATTGTCAGCTATCATGTCGGGACCATTTCCCTGACAACTCTTTCCCTCAGTCCAACCACGGCGGCAGACAGATCGACTACGCACCCGCCCCGATCGACGTCCTCTACGAGCTCCGCACGTTCCGCCCGGACCTGTTTGACAAGATCGAGGTCATGATCGACGGCGGCGTCCGCTCGGGCGCCGACGTCGTCAAGGCGCTCGCGCTCGGCGCCAAGGCCGTCGGCATCGGCCGGCCCGTGCTGTACGCCAACGGCACGCACGGCGAGCAGGGCGTCCAGCGCGTGTTTGAGATATTGCAGGAGGAAATCAACAACACGATGCGCAACATTGGCGTCAACAAGATCTCGGACCTGAAGCCGGAAATGGTCGGCCCCGCGGGACCGTGGGTGGGTGCCAACCGGCCGCTGTACGTGCCTCCACCGCCGCAGCCGCGTGAAGGAAAGTCGTGAGAGCAAGAGACCAAGGAAAGCCAACAAGGAAAGGGGCAGAGCACAGAGTGGCTTGGCCCCGACTGTCTGGGGCTTGACTTTGATTTTGTTCCGTTGAATACCACTAGAGAGAGAAGAGCATAGATCTTTAAAGATACACTGAGAGAATCTTTTTTAAATTAGTTGGTGACTTAACTTGAGATGCAGCGACTAGACATTTTCAAACAAACGGCAGAGAACATGACAGTTGCTTACGTAATGCTTTAAGCAGCAATGCAAGGCTCGGCCCGTGTAAGTCGGCACTAAGTCTGCGGTCCGTGACGTCCGTGAAGAACAATATCGGCACTAGATAAACCAGGCCTTTTGATTCAATCGTCTACAACACGGCGAAATGTTTTTGGGTAAAAGCTTTCGCTCCGGTCTCCAAACTCCTCGTATATCCGACTGTTGTCGTCTTTGTTGATGCAAACGTCTTTCAACCGTTCTTCTACCCCAGTGTGGTAATGGAATTGACGCTTTGCCTCTTCCAGATCCATCTTCTCGGATTCCATAAGACTCTTTGCAACAAGAGGCTGAGCAAGTCTCTCACTGTCCCAAAACACATCGGCTTTCAGTCTCAAAGACAAGATAAGGAAACGGCTGTGCTCAAAATCAAGAGGAAGAAGTCCCTTGTGCAGTTTGTCCGCAAACAGCAAATAGCCTGGTCCCGGTCCTGACAGCTGGCCAAGGTCCTTATTCTTTGGGGTATTTGATGGCCAGTCTCTTGCGCAGATTGCCATCTCAGAACCCACCATTGGTTTTGGGTTAGAGTGCCGATGGAGAAGTTGCTTGCGCCGCAACTTGTCGGAATGCAAAACGGCGTAGATGAAAGCTGATTGCATACAGGAAAGGGCTGTGATGGACCGGTCCGCGTTCGTCCTCGAGTACAGATCGAGGCCACGTACTTCATAGTCGTCTTCGTGGAAGCGGCTCCATTGGTGTCTTTCCGAGTATGCCTTCAACCCGGCTTCTCTGTCTGCCTCATAGAGAGGGTTGGGCCCCCCGTCCCCTGTGGCTCTGAGTATTGGTGGCGTAGGGCTTCGCGGGCGCACGCTTTGCGAAGAGAGAATAGCTTCTGCAAATTCATCATTCATCTCCTCTGCAAGTGGTCCGATGCGTGATCGGTAGTAGTAGAAGACGCAAACCATTTCTTCCACGTCCCACGAATGGGCTCGGCTCAAGAAACGCCGTACTTGGTCGTCTCCCGAGGTCATTTCTGTGTTCTCGTAGCTATAGTCAGGTATGAAAAGACGACAATAGAGGTCGAATCGAAAAAAAGCCCTCTGGAACCGAGCACGCTCTGAGCGTGACAAGATGGGGGTGGGCGAGGCTATCTCTGTGACACTTCCGGTATTCAAGGCGCTCCATGCTCTGGATGCATAATCGTTTATGAAATAGTCGACGCGGCAGCAGAGTCCACGGAGGGCAACCAGCGCCTTCCGGCTTGTCGGGAAGGAGAACAAATGTCCCTTGAAGTATTGGTGGAGGAAGTCTTGTTGAGGCCGGAGAACAATTCCAGGCCTTCCGCGGTGGTCGCAATGTCCCCAGTCGCGATAGACAGGATGCGCGTGAATGACGGCTAGGGCATCATGGACCGCCTCTGGCTGGACCGTGTTTCGCAGAACCGCTGCAATGATGCGGGTTTCGCTCGCTGTGTAGACTTGCAAGCATTGCGGCGATGCACGTATTAGTGATCGGAGGTCCTGGAAGCTGTCGACAGCTGCTAATACAAAGGTCAACAGCTCGGCGGGGAGGTCGTGAATGTGCATGTTTGTGCTGGTGTAGTTGCACTCTCTAGATCTATGAGAGCAGGAAGACAAAGGCGAGAAGAAACTGAAAGAAGATAGCTGGTGTTGTGGCTCCTGACGTCAAGGCCCCCGGGGTGCCACCCGGTTCTCATCCGCCAATCAACGACCAGCAACTAGCGCCTTGTTTCAGGGCAACTTGTCCAAGAAAAGTGCTTTCTGCCTGGTCCATTGCAAATTACTTTTACTGGGTATCCTTTTTTATCAATAGTTAGGCACACAACCCGTGGCGATCGGGCCTGACATTTCGTGTCGAACAGTCGCTTGCCCTTGCATAGTCGTAGGTTCTTGACAACGCAACCGAGGGTCCTCCGACATAGCCTCCACGCGAACAGCAGTGTTGTTATGGCAAAAAAATTGACAAATTTGGGTCTCCTTCTATGGTCTCTTTTCAACCTGGATCCACTATCATCACCGTTCTCTAAGACGGCAATCAAAATGAGAAAAGGTCGATGTCATATCTCTTGATCGCAGGCACACACTAGCAGAGCCACAGACAGCCGCGAGGACTGGAAATAGCGATGCACGATGGATGGCCATCTTCCACAATTTTGACGTCCTGCCGTACTGGGCTTACAAAATCTCGTCATCCACTAGCACCTGCTGTAGCCTGGGTTTATCATAAACTAAATCCAGAAAACAAGGTTGAACACAAATGAATGTGGCATAAATACATAATCTAAAAATCGTACCGACTTTTCCAGTAAGGAACTGCTATATCACGGTTGGAAAGTTCAAATTTCCTCATCGAGCCCATGTATACCCGTGCACATAACTTATGCCAGGGCTATTGAACCATTACATATCTACCTGTTCACTAGAGACAGCAGCTCGTTTATTACTTGCATAGCAGTTCTACAAGGCGTCCTTGAGAAAAGCTAGCACGGGAGCCCTTACCCAGTAGCCACACAAGAGGTCTGGAGAGACAAATTTACGTTTATTGCAAGTGTTTATACAACCTCGCAATGATTTAAAACCCCAAAAATGGTTAACCAGCTCTTCCGCCATCTACTCATAAATTGACCAAGTCACGTTTTACCGTCCAGAAACGGTTACAAGATGTCAGTGGCCGAGGCCTCACTTCTGCCTGTTCCACGGACTTGAGATTCACGACAAAAAGGAGATTAAAGAGGCCGCCTGTTATCAAGGACATGTCCTTTATGTAGGAATTTTTTTTAAAAAAAAAAAGAAAAGAAAAAAAACTCCTTCTCGAAGTCTACTTTCTCCGTGTGTATTTCGCTTCGTGAGACTGAGCAGTAAAAATAAAATAAATCGATAAAAAGAAAGAGAGCAAATAAAAAAGTACCTACATAGAGAAGTGAATTCAAAAAAAAAAGATATATTCAACATTCAACATGGTACAAGTTACAAATTCTCCCTCTCCCTCTTCTTACATAAGTTCAACATATCTTTTTTGAATTTTGCCACAACCGTTGCATGGCCCCAGTGGTTCCCTATCGCAGTTTCCCGAATTGGTAGGAGGGGCTTTCACCACCCATCACCTGCATGCTTTTATTGGCCAGCCTGTCGCAGCCGTCTGACTAACTAAGGACACACTCCGTTCTTGGGATCGGAGGCAGGGGAAGGGGAGGGGGGTCTCACTTGCACACGCTCACCCCCACCACCCCACGTACCCGCCGCAAGGCATTCTTTAGGCGGATCTGGGCCTCAGGCTCTCACAAAACTGGCTGGTGCCTGGTAAGGCTTTCTTGGAGTTTGCGATTCAGCGATTGCTTCTCCATAATTATCTCGTCAACTGACGACAATGAATGCCAAAATGAAAAAAAAAAGCCTGCTTACAATGCATTCAAAGTAAAACATGCATCTCACTAAAGAAGAGCAAAAAAAAACATTGGAGCCTTTTCACAAAGAAATATTACACTTTGGGGCCCCGTTTCCCTGAATTTTAGGCAGTACTTTTGTAAAGATCCTCCTATTTCTAGGCCTTCCAGCTGAAGCGGCTGTCATGCATCACGATAGAAGAAAATGCAATCCTCTTTTTTTTGCCAGTCTCCATAGCTCTGTAGAAAAATGCCAATCCTCGTACATTTACGAAAGTCCCTACTCGTATTTTTTTGCAGTCCCCCCTTGCGATTGTGATTGCCCATCCCAGAGGCATCCCATCAATTGCCGAAGCGACCTTGCGTCCACCCTCCAGGTAGCAACAGGCCATTCCACGACCAAGGCAACGCAGAGCATGCAACGGTAAGATGACTGTTCTATTTTCCGACAATAGGTGGCCCTGGCGCTGTCTCTCTCTTTCTCTCTTTCGGTTTTGGATCCAATGTTTTTTTAACTCGTCCGGGAGAGTAAAACGGGGCCTGGAGGTGGCAAAAACGTTGTGCCTCTCTTCTTCTCAACGGCTCGCGGTCGTCATCTTCCGGATGGACCGTGAGCCACCCGTTTAATCGCTCTTCTAATGTTTTGTCGGGTTCCTGCTTTTGTTGAAAAAAAAAAAAATGACAGCTTCGCCTAATAAAATTACCGTCGGGGGTTTCCATTCCCGAGAGAGCAAGAAAACCGATAGATTTCTGGAATAGCCAGTTTGGCATAGCCAACAGCACCATGAGGCGTGTTGCCAGTCATCGCCATGTCATCTGCTTTCCCACAGTACGTCATTTAGTGCGTGTTGTAGGCTTTGCTAGTTATACCCCCTTCATCATATTACGCTGTCAAGGGTGTGACCCATGACGCGATCTCCTGTCGATTCTGTTTCCTTATCCATCTACCATCTATTGCCGGGGAGGCCGTAGAATGGATGGGCCGTTTCCACCTGTTTGGTACCAAACAGCCCTTTGCTGGCGTTTCATTGGCTTTCACCGCAACGAAACAGATAGATCAGGCCGTGAGATACATAAGATACTCCAGGACCCACCCAGTAACAGCCACTTCTGAGGCGCAGCCTGCTGGCCTCACGGCCTGTAATTGGCTGGTTTGAGAGGCGACAGGGATTTGTGTCAGATGGAAATGGTGGACTGGTCTTCCAACCAAATGGATCTCACACACCCACTCTCTATTCCCAGACATGTTTAAGGCTGCCAATTGAGATGCCCCGGCTGGCGAGTCCCATTGGCCGTCATCCGAGACATTTTCGCAAATCCCCCACAGTAGCGGGCAGCCCTCGTACTGAGTAAAGTACTTTCCCGCAATCGTGACTGAGACATGCAGCCGAGACAGCAACCACCACCAGGCAAGAGGGCCAGGCACAAGATGGTCTAAATGCTCACCTACACCCCGTTGGCCTGCATGATACGACAAAGCATGGCTCGCATTCACGGTCGCTTGTAATGCAATGAAGGTGGCAAACGAGGCTGGACAACAGGCGCCCAGGCCAAACACACCGGCTATTGGCTGGGTTTTGATGCATCTTCCAATAGCTTGCATACACGGATGGCAGACCCCGAGCAGGCAACCGTCAGTCCAAAAGGCCATGGCCACATGCACTTTGCAGGACATGCTGCGGCCGAGATTCACATGCAAAATTGCACGTTGGCGACATAGGTGACGGCCCCTGACTCTTCCCTGGGTCCGTTGACAGCAGGAGTGCAGAACCAGTGACAGGCCGGTGTGCTTAAGATAGAAAGCAATACAGAGCCAAGTGTCCGGCCATTGGCCCGTTCACCATACTGGGCTGTGGCCATCAACTGTCATCCCCACGGCCTTGCCCATGTCCCGAAGATGTTTCCGACAACAACACACCTTTGTCAGCGTACGGAGAAGGTTTGTGTGACAGTTCTGGAATGTTCAATTGTTGCGCAATAACAGGGACAACGGCCCCCCAAAAGCTTGGTCCCGCTCGGCCGCACTTTTGCTGACGTGTGGAATTGCCAATCTCGACATTGGTTGTGGAACAGGACAGAGAGACAAAGTAAGAAACCTACAGTGTGAGACAGGATGTTCCTGGGTGTCTTTGTTTGGCGTGGCGTACCCTTTTCCTGTTCCTCTCGGCAGGATGCGTTGCCATCAAGATGCCACCCGTGGACAAACGCCAGGAACTAGCCGCCTCAGCCCCAGATCCAAACTGTGTTCCAGCCGCAGTTTGGTAAAGCCACAGGGTGTCAGCTCGCTGACAAGACTCCTGAGTTTCGTCATCTACCCGTCCTCTTCCCCCATCCTTGTGGCTGACAGCCGGACTGTCTTCGGAGGGTACAGCCGTGAGGCGGAGAAGGACGTTGAAGACCCATTTCCTGGGGGCCTGATATCTCGGCGTGGCCACAGCACAATGCCATTGGCGACCATGCGAGTTGCAACGGCACGATTTTGGACCTGCATATTGGTTTTGCATCTGCCCCCGAACGCCTCGAATAGGCCGTTGGTTGCCTAGGGACTTGCAGCAGACATGCAGCGATCTGCAGGTGAGACAAGCCACTCGTACAAAAGTAGTCGTCACAGAGCCCATAATTGTGTCTCTGACAAGTGTGGACATTTGGACAAGTGGTGGTGGTGGCAGCAGTTCTGGTGGTGTGGGGGGGGGGGGGGGGGTGGGTGCATCAAACCGTCTGAATTTCTGGCGGCTCCCACTGTCGTGCTAGGTTCCGGCCGTAGTGCCTGCTAAGGCGATCTGCGGCACCGTAGCATTCGGCCTCCAGTAGGGTGCGCTTCAGGACACCGAGCGTGTCAACAGTCAAATGCATGTCGGAATTGCATGTCTAATTGCAGAATGTTGCACAGGACTGCACTTGTGAGGTTGGCCAAGTTCAGGCAGATGCCAAAAAAAAAAAAAAAAAAAAAAAAAAGCAGTCACGGGAAGGCGATGAACCAGACAGGAAGAAAACCAGTAAAACAAGGACAGGACACAAAAAGAGTCATAGACAGCCCACACAAGGTTGACTGAGGCCAAAATAGAAACCATGCGGAAAGAGCGATTGGTGTGACTTCCGTTTACCACAATTAGGACAGGAGCGATTCCATCAGAGTGGGAAGGAGCGATTGCCGACCCTCTTGCTTTGCCCACATCAGGAAGGACAAACTGCCGTCCATCCCGGACAGCGCGGAAGGTGCCCGGAAGTTGCTCATGGAGTGGGTGTCGCCTGGTTGGCACCCGGCCGCAAACCGGTAACATGTTTCGAGCAGACACTACCAATCACGGTTTCCTCGACAGTTCCAGAAACGTTCGGTGGAGTGTTCGGGGCAGAAGTGCACAGCCTGTGGCCTTGCTCCTTTCGGGTCGCCGCTGGCAAGTGCGCTTTGACGGATTGGGCAAGAGTGGCTGTTTAGTGTCGTTCATTCCTAAATTCAGAAGCACAGGGACGCACCTTCCCTTCCCTGGAAGCCCACTCACACCGTCGCACTACTGATGAGCCCCGCTGTAGCCCTACGACGTTGAACGATCCCGCCCGTAGCGTACGGAGTTCTACCCCTTTGCCATTCTCTCCAGTATTTCCCGTCTGCGACCACAATGGATGACACGAGTATCCCGCACAACACCAAACACACTCAGCCGTACCATGTACTGCTCCACAGACAAGGCATGCTGGGCAAGTCGAGAGTACGAGCACCTCCCTGCGCTAACTGGCGTGTATTTGCGGGCCGTTTGGCTCGTTTCTGGATGATCGCCCCCCCAGCAGATCTCCAGCCGCTCGAAACGGAATACCAACACCTCGCAGCGTGTACGAGCAAGGAGCCAGGGACAAGTGGGATTCAAGGCTTGACTGAGACAGATCTCACATTCACCGATCGCAGCTCCTTGAGGACTCTGTCCCACGCTAGAGCCCCAAGAAGAAGCCTCGTTGACTGCCCAGACCTGCAAACCACCAATTCATGTGTCCTGGACTTGTGTCTTTTGGCGGCCTGAATGTCAAGAAGCATTTTTACGTGCAGATGCACCCCCCCTGTGGCGACACAGGGACGACGATGGGACATGCTTGCCCCTTTTTTGCAGGTTGCCAAAGGATTTTGTACTTTTCGAAGCGATCGGGAATACAAAGCACTTCGTACTTCACATCCAACGCCGCAACGCCTTTGGAGGATCTGACGCCCAGACTGGAGGCGCCTGCAATAAAGAGGCCGCCATGAACAATCTCACCCTGGTGCTGATTCGGCCGAAACAGCAACAACAGGGCCAAAAGGCGCTCCGGGGGGTCGTGGTCCTGGCGCCTCTCCTTGAAGCTCGTCCTCTGTTTCCTGGGCATTCCATCGGGAACTTGTGACATGCACATCTTGGGCTGAGGACTACGACTGAGGCCAACCCAGGTCCTGATAGATGGCGTCTATTGAAGGCCCACAGCTCGGGAAAGCGGCTCTGACACAGCTTGCTCGCATGCGGCTGGTTCTGTTCGAAAACGGCATGAGACAAATGAGCCATTAATAGGACATGAGACAAGATATCAAGGCTTTTAACATCCTCTCTGACCAGCCGAGGGGGTACAGAAGGGACGCGCCTGCAAAATTGTTGGCCAGCCAGCCCGTGGCAGTCAGTGGCCCTGCCTGGATGGAACACTAACCCCGAAATAGGACCCCGCAAGCGCAGAGGCAGACGCCGCAACAGTTACTGATGGCTACGAGTATTCTTAGCCCTTCTGTGGGGCGATGCCGGCGTCCCAGCCTATTTCGCCATCTGTTCCGACCATTGCCAGTCTGACATGCATGTCGGAAAAGCAGGCACGAGGTCCTGGGCTGTCTTTTTTTTTTTTTTTTTTTTTTTTTTTTTTTTTTTGGAGAGGGCAGACTGGCCTGGCTGCCCTTGACGAGCAAGCCAGTCCAGGCTGCCAGGACTGCCAGGCAGAGATGTAGAGCTGCACAGCACCTCGAGCTAGTGCTAGCTGGTGTCAGAGGCTGACAAGAACAGCATAGGCCATTTCGGCGGCTTGCAATTGGCTCCAGGTGGACATGCAGGCCCGCAGACTGGCCAGCCATTGACGATAGGTGCCTGGAACAGCCGGGCGCTGGCCGTGTGTCAGCAAGCCTGTTGTACCTTGGCACATTGCGGGCTCGTTTGGTTTGGCGACAGCGCGGGGTGTTTCCTCTAATAGCAGTTTGCACCCACTGGGCCACCGGGCCACAGGCAAAGCCACAGTAGCCACTCGGCAAGTTCCACTGGGTGGCAAACCGTTTTCTCCGCGAGCCTTCCGGGCTCTCTGCCTGGCACTGGCTCCAGGCTCCTGTCGCCTGTCTCTTGTCTCTTCCTTTCTTCCTGTCTTCCTGCCTGTGTCTAGATCTTCCCACGCTGTCAATTGCAACACGGAGAGGACCGATGGCCTGCGTCTGAGTGTTGCAGCGGTCTGCAGGTGCAGTTGCATGTGCAGTTGCAAGTGCAGCTATGGCGGCCAGTCCTGCGGCCTGCCATTCGCGATGCCAGCCGGGAGATCTTGCTGCCCGCGCGGCCGCAGAAAACAGGCCTGCAGCGGCCCATGTAGGCCATAGGGCAGAGCAGCATGAGCGCAGCCATCGGAGGCTGGCCGGGCTTCTCATGGCCTCTCACGTCCCGTTTCGGACTCTATTTGCTTTCGGTCCGCATGGTTTCGCTGCCTGCAGGTTGTGCCTCTTGCATCCCGGCAGATGAATCCTGCCCGAGAGTCCTGTGTCGAACGATTATGGAAACTCCTGCATGGTCCCTCTCACTCGTTTTTTTCCACTGCGTTTGGCCTACCAGCCCACTAAATCCACACACCCTTGCACTCCACACCCTCAAGATACACCCACTCCACTACGACATCCATTCTCTACGCCCCCCCCCTCCTGCTGCGCCTTGCCGATACTAGATGCCCAGGTACCTTTTGTCTCGATCCCCGTTTTCCAGGCAATGACCTCCAAAGTGTAGTTTGTGCCTACACCCTCTTGCTGCCTACCTCGTCATCTTGTACGATGCAGGTGTCTCCCAACCTGTATGTGCTTGGCCTCTGGCTCATTAGTGTCATCGCCTAATGGAGACCCCCCTGCCCCTTCCATGCCTGTGTGGATGGCTTCTCACCACGTTGTCTGAAAGCACCCTTATAAGGCTGTGATGCCTTCCCCTACCCCCTCCCGGCATGACCGTTATGAGTGCCTCGTCATCTACAATTGCCTTTCCTCTTATTTCATTTGTCCTTTGCTTCCTCCTCGAAGAGTCATCGTCCTTGTTTCCCCCCCACTACCCTCGTTTACTCTGACTGTTGTTTTTTGCCGTCTTCCATTCTTGCACTGTCCTGTTGTTCCTTTCCTCGAATCCTTACTTGGTCGCCTGGTCTGCAGACAAGTCTCCTGGTGTTACTCTTGGCTAAGTGAGGCCTCTTTTGTTCGTCTGCCTGGCATCTCATTCTTTTCTCTCGTCCCTCTCTACTTGCCCAACGAGTGCGCTTTGCATACATACATCGGAAGGTCTGCATGTGTAGTCGCCCACTTTCGTTTCTCAACAGCCGGGTTATATTTATATCTACATCCCCCCGTTCTTGCCCTCGTTTTTCAATTCCAAAATCTACAGCAACACACACGCCAACACCACGGACGACACCGACACCAGCTCAAAGCTCAACAGCCAGATATCTATATAAAACAACACTACCAAGCACCCGGCTCGCATTGATCATTCCAGCTAATAGCAACAACTTGTTCATCTGCCATCATGTGTTACTGTTTGGTTGAGCGTTACTCCGTCTGCGGCTGTGACTACTATCGGCATGCCGTTGACCGGTGTGCCAGTTACAACCAGGCTGGCCACAAGGTTCAGGAACGGGTGATTTTAGTCGGCTACGCCTGTGCCTACCACTCGCCTCCTCCCCAGGGCTCGCAAAGCTCCGATATCTACAGCTACTCCGACTCGGGCTACTACAGCGTCGAATCCCACAAGAGCTCCAAGCGCCGGCACAGGTGAAGTGTTGTGTCTTCGGTGATGGGGTGCTGCGCGTGGCATGCGCCGCCACTGGGACGGTTTGAGTTTTGGGATTGGGTGCGGTACCTCTATTCGTTCCGCACGAGGTCCTCATCTCTCGCTGTGCCTCCTTCTCAACTCTCCTACCTCTTTGTCGGGCATGACCGCCTTAAGTCAAGCTCCGCTCCGCCATAGTCGACGACTGCTTCGCAGGATATGCGATGATCTGTCAAAGATTCGTTGCATTATCCTAAATTTGGCAAACATCCGACGACGACAGCTTTTCTGTTTCATCGCCCCCAATCCCCCCCATACCACGACAATGCCAGCTTGACGCCGATCACGAAGAAGCACACGAACCCTTTGCTGAAGACATATGACGGAAACACGAAGGACGAAATCAACACGACGACAAGATACACGACGACGACAAGATACACGACGACGACAACGAAGACAGGGAGACTCTCCAAGCAAGCTTTCACAAATGGACGAGCATATAATGCTTGGAATGTTAGCTGCGCTACATTTCAACACACCGCATGCTCGCCTCGCCGATATCTGCTTCTACTTTTGCGGTTCTTTCAGGGACACGTTTTTGTACCCTTAACCCCCAAGCCGGCGAAGCTCTGCTTTCATTCTTTTGTTTTTCTGCTTTTCTGCTTACCGTTCTGCTCTATCTCTCTCCTTTCTTGATCTGAGTTCATTGCATTTCTTGTGTCCTTTTGGGTAGCATAGCGTTCGGCAGGTCACTGGTGCATTGCTTTTTTATTAATTTCGCTGGAGTTTTGTTACCTTCTGTTGCTTTTTTGCCCTGCATCCCATCACTCTACATTTCACAACGCCGATGCCGCAGTATACACCATTCGCGAGACTTTTCTTTCTTCCCTTGCTCTTTTTCTTCTGTTTTTTTTTTATTTCTTTTTTTTTTGCATTTTCATTTCTTTCCTTGTGTTTCAGACTTGCCTTCGCATTGGGTGGTAGGAACACTCCTGCCTTTGGTTTTCTTTCTTGGTTTTTTTCCCGCCACCATTGGGATACATAATATTACCGGGCGTTTTCAGGAAAGAAAGGGATCTGGCCAAGGACGAAGAAAAAGTACACGAAATGTCGGTCTGGGATTTTTTTTTTCATGGGAGTTTAAGAGTTATGGGGGTTTCTTGGGGGATTTTTTGCTTTTCTGCGGCATTCGCTTCTCTACTTGCACCTCTCTGCACCTTTTGTTTTTTGCATTCCTCGCTTCTTCTTTTACCTATTCTTCGGATAGGGGCAAGCCAGCCCAAACTCTCAAAGATTGCTCTGGAAGCACACGAGGATGACTGGCTTGGGCTTGTTTCACTTGGTTTCTTTTGTTTTCCTTCTTTCTGCTGGGTTTATATGCCGGGGAAGGAGCCACGATCTACAACGAGATATGGGGAAGGAACGACTTGTGACAAAGAAAGATGCTGGACGGAGCAACAAGGCACAGGAAGAGGGAGTTAGCTGGCCAGCTCCTAGGGTGGCCTTGTTGTTCTGCAGGACATCTTTTCTGCGACACATGGATTTATGGGATAAACACAGAAAGGCAAGACATTTGTTTCTGTCTCTACTGGGGAAATAGAAAGACCAAATTCTGGCAATTTGGGTATCGAAACAGATAATTCTCTCAAACAATACAAACTTCAATCTCACTTCCACAAGCTTGGGCATTGCCTTTTACGTGAGAACATGGCTTGCACCATTTCCTTGTCACTGACATTGAGCAAGTGCAAAGTGGTCAATTTAAAGGTGGCTCTCTCTCTCTCTCTCTATCCTCCTTTACATATCCCAAGGCAGCAATTAATTGAATACTATGCAAACTTGCTTGTTACGCAGCTGGGTGGGCTTGCAGTTGTTCGATGAAGCATTGTGAGGCTCAGAGCCGAAAATTATTTAAAAATGGAATCGAGGCTTGGCAAGCCTTGGGGGCAAAAAAAGACAAGGATGTGGTTTGAAACAAAACGAAACAAGGTAAAAAGAGTCACGAAACAATGCATAGACCAAAAAAAATTGTAGGTTTTATTTTTAGGTTTAACCTTTTTGTCGCTTTCGTTTACCACACCATCGTAATACACCGTAACTCGTAACCCGTAAACTGTAAACTGTAAACCGGTCTCCCGGGAGCCAGAGTTTCGGTTTTTTTTTTTTTTTTTTTTTTTTTTTTGGTCGGACACAGCCATTGAAACATGTATCCCAATTAGGCAATGCCTCGGCAGTGGGGTTGACTTTTTTTTGTGAACACTTTGACGAAACGCAGCACTTTTTTGGATGTCTGTTTAATTAAAAAATGCCTTGCCTTTTCAATGTACATTAAGATGCATTTTTTTTTTCAGAGTTCCAATCTGTATTTGTCCTTGACCGAGCGCTGAATTGGGAAAGCAACTGAAATGCTGCTGCCTGGTGGGCCAAAAAAAAAAAAAAAAGCAAGGCTTGCAAGGGAGACAGAAAAACAATGCCCAATAGAATCGACAGTAATTAGAATAAACATTTTCATAATTGTGGTTTTGTATTTCACATTCTTTTTTCAGTTGCCGCTGTGGTTGTCTTTTTTTTTTCGCCATTCAGCCTTGCGAGGCGTTGATGCTGTTTGTCAGCTTGTTCTGGTTTCGACTGTTTTTGCCTGAACACCTTCTTTTCGCCTTCCCCAGTTGCCTCCTTCTTTTTTTTTTTTTGCCCTCATTGCCACACCTTATTTGAACATGACAACTGCCAAGAGTTTGGTATTTCGTTATTACACTTGGTGGCAGAGGGCTCACTTGCAGGTGTCTCTTGCAGATGTCACAAAAAAAAAAAAAACTGTTGGTGTGCATTTCCAAAGTTCGTCACTCTTGCATGTCCAATATGTGATATCACTTTTGATTCTTTACATGGAGCAACAGTGGTTCCATCTTACAATCACAGTCAAGCATTGCACGTTTTGGCCAGTGCCGTGCCTGGTCACCGAAGCTAGGTTCGTCGCGTGTGCATTTTCCCGTGACAGCTGCCACGGTAAAGTGCACAAGAAAACTTACACACCCCCCAGGTTGCCTATCCCGGTCAAAATCAGACCGGTCTTGGCAAATGCGGTTGGCCTGGGTACTGGAGATATCGACGGGTAAGCCGAGAGAAGCCATTCGTGATAAGAAAGGCATGGGGTGACAATATGGCGTTTTCACAAAGTTGGAAGATCTGTTTTTTTTTTTTTAAATAAAACATAAAAACATAAAAAAAATAACCATTAAAAAGTAGCTTGAAAAGGGAGTGCCAAAGATGTTGGATCGTCAGTTCGTCTAAGATAAAGCTCCGGGCCTTCCATTGTTTTTATTCAAGTTTGTTAGTATCTTCTTGGTGGATTGCCAGGGATCTCTGTTGTTTTCCCTCTGTGAATTTTGCAAGTAGTATTTGGTGGTTCTCAAGTGTTGCTGCTTTGTTGTTTTTCACGGCGTCTTCTTGAGAGGTGGTCGTATTCGCGTTTTTTTGCCCGTACTCGGAGGCCGCTCTTTTGGCAGTGTGCCGAGCCGGAGGTATGCTGTTCGTGCCGTCCGCCTTGGTGGGCTGAGATCTGGGAGGGATCTGGCGCGAAAGCACATGACTGCGCGAGGAGAGGGTTTAAGGTATGTAAAGGACCACTTTTTTCAACAAGAAGAAGGGCTCCACTCTTTCAACTACCTCCGCCGAACCCATTCGGAGGAAAGACAGGACGATGCTTACATTCAGCAATCAGTCCATCCAGCAAAAGCGTACAGGAAAACAACTTGGCCAAAGTAATACAGGTGGTAATACCCTTGGGGAAGCCGAGAGATGGCTGCCTAAAATTTCTTTTTTTTCTTCTTTCCCCACATCGACCTCTTTTCTATTTTCAGTCTTATTTCTTGAACGCATATTTTTACGAGTGTTCTCTTGGGTCCTTTATTTTTGTCTGCCAACGCGTTAATGACCAAGCCTTTCAACAAAAAGTAAGACGCGATCTCGTCTGAATTTCTCGTGAAGCTCGGGTCTTTGCCCAGCCTCCCCGCAGATGCAGGGCTCTAGAAAAAAAAATCTTGGAAACCCTGTGCCAATTCTCGTTTACGGCTTTCGGTCTTCCCACACCTCTTCCTTGTTGCTGTTCAACCCCCCCACATACATTGGTAGTTGGTGTCTTATTCTCCAGGCAGCAACGCCCCGGAATGACTCAGGCAGCCATGTCTTCCCTCGTCCTCAGGCCGGGGGGTGGGTTGCGTTGAGCTGAATTGGGCATTTCCCGCAATTGATCGTGAATTGATCTGTAGCACAATTCGCAGGTTATGGGGGCGGGCCGATTGGCGTTTTGTGTAAGAAACAGACGGGAATTTCGGCAAATAATTAGAAAGAAAACTATAGGCAATTACTCCGTATTACGGGGCACACGAAATAGCTAAATGGTAAGTGACGATAGGTATGTTGTCAGTTGGAAAAGACTAGGGGCAAAAGTCACAAGTATGTTGCACCATATCGGAACACAGTTAGGGGACAGGACATTGTTACCGGAGAGGATTTGTTTGATTTGGTGTACGTGAGATGGGTATAGAAGAAATGCCAGCCAAAGAAAAAGAAAAACAATAGAAATAATAGGACAAGAAATGCATACAGAAATGTCCGATGGGCAACAAAGTTGGGCGAGACTCTGTAGTCGTGTAAAGCCAAAACCAAATAGTCCAGAGGAAATCCCCAGGTTTTGTTGCGCATATGCCTTGTTTCCCAAAATGCACCCCCCAAAGATTTCCGCTAAACCGTCGCTGTAAAAAAAAAAAAATTAAAAAAGCACAAATTGTATGGTTTCTCCCTCTGTGCAAAACAGAAACATGTAAAAAATAGGAAAAACAAACATGAAAGCAAACCCATCAATCGTACGTTGAAAAAATGTCAAAAAAAAGTTTTGGTGGCGCCTTTTTTTTCTCTTGTGTGTTTTTTAGGAGTTTTTTTTTGTCCCGTCGCCCCGTGTATTGTGTATTCGTCTTGTTGATCGTAGTAGGAAATGTGAGAGTGGTGAAGAAAGCCAGAGCAGAGGTAATAACAGTAGAAGGAGATGGAGAGGGAGAAACATTCTGATGTTGTGTTTGCGTGCTCGGAATCGTCGTCGTCGTCGTCGTATTCCGGAGTCGTTTAATCTATCATTCCGACTATCTTCCGGCCGAATCGTAGCCGTAGTCGTAGTAAAACGCCGAATCGTCGTAGAACTGGTTCTGGTGCAACTGGGACTGCGAATAATCGCTGCTGCTGCGGCTGCCCCCCTGGCTGCCGGAGCTATCCGTCGCGTACTGCTGCATGTATGCCTGGCTCTCCTCGCTGAAGGAGTAGGCACCTGGTGTGCCGCCGGCCATGCTGGTGCCAACGATAGGCCCCATGGCATCGGTAGTCAAAGGAACCATTGTGGCGCCCGAGACGCTGCTCGAGCTGTAGCCAGTGTCATCCATCATGTAGGTGGACGTCCGGCGGCTGCCGCTCTGATGGGCATTCGCCATCTCGTGGCCTTTGGCTATGACATAGCGGATGCTGGGGCCGCCCCATGGGACGCCCGAGAGCTCTTCCTCGTCGGCCAGGTCTTCCGGGCCGGGGACTGAATAGCTGCTGGCAGCATGCTCTTGGTTGCGTTGGTCTCGCTCGGCTCGTTCTTTCTGCTCGCGAGCCTTTTCGCCTACAGTGAAGAAACGTTAGAAGGTGGGGCCAAAAAGTTTTCTTTCTTTCTCGTCTTTTTTTTTGGTCTCCCTGGTCCATCCGCTCCTTCTCTTTCGCGCCGTTGTTTTGCCCTTCTTTCTCGCCTTTGTTTTAACTCTTTACTTTTGTCTTCTCACTTTTCTTCCATACTTGGGGCTAAGTGGCTCTACTCACGGAACTTCCGCTGGGCAATTCGGTTTTGGATGCGTCTCCGTTCCTCCGGGTCTGTCACTTCGCTCCAATCGTCGGTCTTGGCCTTCCCCTTGCCAGACGTATGGCGACGTCCACTTGATGAAGTCTTCCCAGCACGCGACGAGGACATTGCAGCAGGCTGTTTCTGCTTATCGTCTTGCTGCGTGTGATGGTGTCGGTGGTGATGGTGTCGGTCTTTGTCCTTTTCTCTGGACTTTTCGGTTTCCTTCTCCTTTCCTTTCCCCTTGCTCCTTTTTCTTTTCTCTCTGTTGCGTGATAGTTCTGTTTCTGTTTCGGAGCCGGAGTCTTGAGTGGAGATGCCTGTGTAGGAAGAAAGACGCGGTGTCGTTGGTTCCTCTGCCTCGTCGTGCTCTCCTGGGTAATAGACTGATTGCCGGGTGTTTTCTTGGCCTGATGCCTCTGAATCTTTTTGAAAATGTTGGCTCGAGGACATTTAATTAAGAAGAAAGACGGGGTAGAGGTTGCGAGATTGGCGGGCCAAGGGGGTGGCAAAAACAAAAGCGAGAGAAAGAGAAATAGAGAAGCAACCGAGAGCGAGAGAGAGAGAATAATTAAAGAAGAGAAGAAAGGCAAAAAAAAAAAGAAAGAAAGAAAATAATCGAGAGAAGATTGAAAATGGAGGATGGATAGACGGAAGTCCAGAAGAGGAAATGGACTGGTTTGGAAAGGGAGGGACGAAGCTATATGTATTCGGCTAGGAATTTAGGTTAATGTATGCGAGCGTGCATGTCACCCTTGAAGGTTGCGTTGCGTGCCTGTGCTTGCGTGTAAGACAAAAGGAGGATGGTGTCGGCCACTGGTGTGCGCCTTAAGGTGGTTTTGGTTTTGGGCGGGCAAAGGTGGTTGAAGGAGCAAAAGCTTAAATCTTGGCGGGTATGTTTTGGACTAAGTAGTGCCTTTAACCACCCCCCGTCTCAAGAGGAGGAGACCTGCATGTCGCCGCAGACGCGACGACAAGTCTCTCATATATACAATTTGAATCTGACCAAGGCGTGAGGGCTCCCATGGGAGACAAGACGTAACCGGGCCACGAGTTTCCCAGAGGGGGAATGGCTGCAGCCTTGTGTGGTTTGCCGTCGTCTCGTCTTACTTTTCTGGTCTTTCCTTTTTCTGCCTTTTCTGGCTTATTATGCGCGATGGGAACCACTCCTGTGTGTGTGGTTTGGAAACCACTTTTGTTCTGCCTTGGCCCGAAACAAAACACCAGAAACACCACTCGCCTGGGGGGGCAGCAATCAAGCCAACTTTCCGTAAGACAACAACTCGACGCGGAACGCGTGAGATGAAGGAAGGGGCCGCAAAACCCAGGTCGGCGTCTCAAAGGAGCTTGTACAGCCACCTTTGAGTTGTCTGTTCCTGCCATATGTCTCTTTCTTGTCCACTGATATCCACACCCACCCCCTTTTTGTGCCTTTCCCATGGGTGAGGCTTAGACTCCGGCCTGCAATTTTGGTCACAGCCAACCAATGGAGCAGGAGAAGCTTGGCTTGAGCTTCACGGATGTGAGAGACGGAGGGGCGGCTCACGGGCCTCCGTGGACATTGACGGCATCACGCCGAAGAATAAGAGTCAAGGCAGGAAGTGGGGATGACGACGACCGGTAGACACTGAACGTCTTCTCAGCCTACGTCGTTCCCGACAAAGCGGCTACGCCGACCACCGAGCATGCTGCAGACTGGCAAAGAAGGAGGGGATGTGATTATATCAACACATCCACAGGGGAGGGTGCCGTGCAGTATTGGGGGCGAAGGTAATGGGGACAATGCAGGCCGTGCGGGCGTGAAAGTAAGAAAGCAGGGCAAGCAATGGGAGACAACTCACCAGCGGACGAGGCCGAGTTGGCGCGAGACGGGTCAGATGGTTGCCGGTAGAGAGGAATGGGTTGGCCACAATGGGGAGCCAGCCAGAGTGTGATCGTGTTGGTGGTGGGGTGAAGACGACGACAAGGCAGTCGAAAAAGGGACGAAGAAGAAGAAAAAAAGAAGAAAAGGGCCCCAAGGCAGCAATGAAACGTAGAAAAAAACGAAACACCCAAAAAGGCAAGAACGGAATGGGGGCGGCAGGAAAGAGCGACCGCCGATATGAGCTAGAGCTTGCAGTAACAGCGAGGCAGGTACCGCGGAGGGGCGCGCTGTTCCACGAGCGTTGGGTGCGGTTTCTAAGCTGGCAGTCAGTATGAGATCGCAGCAGCAAAGGGAATGAACGGCGGACGGGCTAGCCAGTCACAAAACGAGATTCCGGGGTTAGCCAGGGGATATGGGGGGTGGGTTCCGTCATAGAGGAAGTAAGATACAGTGGGCGGGGGGGTGGATGCAAACTTGGGTTCGCACTCAGCAGGCCAGGCCGGGCCAATCTCCACAACACGAGTGTGACTGGGTGTTCTTCGTCGACGTGGGAAAGGGAAAACACAGGACGGAGGTACACAAAGTACAATCGCGTTCGGGGTGGGGAGATAGGCCACCCCGAGACTCCGAATAGCTGCGAGGGGGGACGTGAGAAAGAAAAGAGACAGGCAGAAGGAGAAGGTCCAGGCATAGCTCCATCAGCGGCGACATAAGACGAGACCACCCACAGCAGCGTGCAGGGCTGAAGCTGGGTGGAGGGGGGGGGGTCCGAGAGCGGCAAGCGAGGACACAACAAAACTTCTGCCTAAGGATGTTATAGAAACAAACAGCCGGGAATTATTGAGTAAGACGCATAGTAACCGCGCATTTGGGCTACGCGTTGGGTGCAGCCTGTCTCAAACATGATACACGGCGGCCAGCAGAGGGGGGGGGGGGGGGGGCAGCTCACAGAGGGGGAATAACAAATAAACACGGGCTAGGCAGCAGGAAATCGATATTGCGTGTGTTCCAATGCAGGTATGGGGAAAACATGCTCGTAAGGGCAGGCACGATGAAGCCACAGCCCCGTAGCGGACGGGGCTGTAGACGGGAAGGATCTGGCATTGCCAAGAGGGCTGGCTATACGCACCAAAGATGTAGAGCGAAGCAACAAGACAACAACCGTTGAAAAGAACAACGATGCCGAGAAAGAAGCTGAGTGGAGACTTGTCTGAAGACGGAGTGCGAGCTTGCTGGGGCTTGATCTGTATCGAGTGTAATGAAGATGAGAGGGGGAAGGACGAGGAACTCGGGTCGAGGAAGGTGCTGCCTTTTTGACTTCGCTCGATCCTCCCAGATAAACCAAGCACAGCTATCTGGATTCACACATCGACCGGAGCATGGGCATGGCCGGAAAAAAGAAATAGGCCAAACCCGGGATGCACGAGTGCGTGTAATATTGCAATGCCCGGAGGCTGGGCACGACACAGTACAACATGCCGGGAGGGCAGAGCAACGGAGGCCACATGAGAGTGAACAAAAAGTAAGATGCCTCGTCTATCTATCCATGCCATCCACCCATCTCTGTTGTAATCTGCAAGTACTTCCGAAGAGAGGACCTCCCTCCAGGGGTACCTGCAAGCTACCAAAATTATATCATCCCAAGCTTGCATCGCCAGGGGGGATGGCCCACCTGACAAAGGCCCGGGCGGGAGCCAGCCCGAAAATGCGGTCCTATGATTGTTTAAGAAGGAGGAGCAGAACGGAGCACGAAAGGAGCTATGGTGACAGAGTGTGGTTGTGATTATGGAGTTGCGAGCTTGTGGTAGTTGTGATATTAGCTTTGCTGCGGTCGTGGGGTCCGTTCCTTTTTTTTTCTGGTTTTTTTCTGTCGCTTTTGGGGCTGTCAAGGATGTCAAGTGCCCCGTGTTAGTCACAGGCCCGAGGGCGCAAAAAGTTTAAAAAAAGGTGAATCATACATGCAAGTCGCGCATAGGACTCGCGCTTGGGAGTGGTACAGCCGCCCCTCTCTGCATTGTACTCACTACTTCTAGCAGGTCGCAGACTTGTTCTCTGGGTGGGTTCCCGTGTGTTCGCAAAACTGAAAACGACACAACGACCCACCTTGCAGCACAGAGAGGCCGGGCAGCCACTGTCTCCACACCTCCACCACCGGGGGCCCAGGTTGACGTCTGCTCCTTCTTCCGGCTGGGTTCGCCTTCTGGAACAACCAGGTCTTGGCCACAAAGTGGTACCGTGCTATGCATTCGGCTTATTTTCACTATTTCCAATGTAGAAAAGTAGACAACCACGAGCATACTTTCTGCAAAGGAGCTGGGGCGGCACCGGGCTCGGAAGACAGAAACTGCTGGCATCCCTGGCTTCTGTCTGGCGGATGCACATTCACCATGGCTGTTTGCATCTGATGCTATTCAACTTCAGGTACAAAACGACTCCAAACACACTTGCATGGGCAGCAGAGTGCGGTGCCGGGGGGCCGAAGCGGCTCTACTTAGCGATCCCCCGGTCCCTGCTCGGCGTGGATGTGCGGCGGCAAGCCCCTTGGGTGGTGGCTTTGCGCCGATCTCGAAGGTATCTCAGATACGAGCCTGCTAGACAAGAATGATCCCCCATGCTGCAATGGTGAAGACAGCCCTGTAAATGCCTCTGCAGCCCCCGAAATGCCCCGAAACTGGGGGAGTGCCTGCCGGGGACGCCATTACCGGCGAACGCAACCTCGTTTGAGCTTTTAGTGCTGGACAATTGGCTTGTCTTGTCTGCTAGTCTACATAGTTTGTTGGTTGGAGGGTATCTCACAAAAGAATCTCACTCTTCCCCTCTCGTTTTCCTTTCATGGCTACTAGGGGACGTCATCGGTTGTAATGGAGCCGACCTTGGCACAACTTGTTCAAACTGAGGTTCTGCTCATGTAATCGAGCCTCACTGCCAATGCAGACGACGGGTCTCCCGTTTCATATGACTTACAACACGCCTGGGACGAATTGCACGTTCCCAACGAGGACACCTGGCCAGAAGCAGACGCAATTGCTGCTATACGAAGAACATGCAGAGGCAAAAACAACGACAGTGGTGGTCCTTGTCCCGAAAGAAACGGGGCGCCTGGACGAAGGAATTGGGAAGCGGTGGCAGGGGGTGTGCTGCCGTGAATTCCAGGCCGTTAGGCAACCATCAATCAAAACTGGAGCCCACATACATAGTGAGCGCCAGGCCAGGGCAGCTGTTAGTTGCTGGTGGCCGTGTCGGCAGTGCAAGCAAGTATGCTTGAATTACCGCTGTGCGATGATCGTCTTGCCTCTTTGCAGACCGACGACACAGTATGGCCCTGTTTCCCAGAAGCCAAGAAATACTCGTACACGCAGCCAGACATTGGCAAATAAGCTTAACAAACAGCCCTTGGGCATTGTACCCAGTGCCCGGGGCGAGCACCGCCAGCTCCGTCCCGGACATGGCGATGTGCTGCCACAACTTGGTGGTTCACGTGGACACTTTGGTGATGGAAACGGCAGCTGGGATCGGGTCAAAACGGCAGCAAAAGCAATCCAGCGTGGAACAGTGAGGGTAATATTTGCAAGTAGGGATGTCTACCTGGGCACATTTTGAGTTTCTGAGGATTGGCATTTAATTAGTGGCCCGAACAGAGCGGAGATCTGCAAGGTGGCCGGCAGTGGCAGGCGAAAGACCTCACGTCGACGCCGGGAGGAAGTGCCAGCGGTTCTTCCACTGCACCACGAGTTCCTGCCTGTCTTGGCGTAGTCCAACGGCTAAGACTTTTTTTTTTTTAATTTGCTTGGGATGTTTGGGGGTCACTTTTTGGAGCCAGAGGGGCGCGAATTGAGACGAGCGTGTTTCTAAAACAGAAGCGAGGCCCCAAAACAGGAACCAGACGAAAACCGGGCGGAAAGCAACACGGAAAGACAAAACAACTCACTTACACCATCTCGGCCACGTAGTACGCAGCCACATTCGCGACTGCTTCTGCCACGACGACGAGCTGTTTCTTACTTTCGACACAAAGTCGCCGGCAAAGCACTAGTGGAAAGATGACTGTGAAAACGACTCCAAACACGCCTACCTGGCTGGCGGGAGAGGCCACTCCGAGAACTCCAAGGAGGCTTAGAACGAAGAACAATAGTACATTTGTGGAATTGCTGGTTGGTTGCTATACGCGAGCTGGTAAGACTACTCGTAGGCGCAATCCCTTTCTATTCTCCATCTGTTCTCCAGTCACGTCTTTATTTTAGTATTTAATTTAATTATTTATATTTATTGTTTTGCTTTTTTTTTTTTTATCCCTCCTATGAGTGGAGTTGATTACGATGGATGGCAAACTGCTGGCTGGCCCGCGGGATGGCATCCTAAGTCCACCCAAGGCTGGCCAGCCTCACTGGGCGGCCGCTGGAGATGCAATAACCATACGAGCAATTTTCTTTACCACTCGTGGCGGTATGGAAATTGGCTGGGCTTGTAGTGGTGGAAATAAACCCAGGCTGCTAATTCACAGCGCCGTGGTGGGGCTTGGGACCGCCTTTGGGTCAGCTAAACCCGCCGAATGACGAAGCGGCTTGCGCCACCGACGCGTGGTAGCCCCGTGCGTAGTGCCTCGGCTTCTCCCCTTCCAATCTTTCAATCTTTCCCATCTCAGCCCACCAACTTGCAAGTACCCTGGGCACTGAAACTCGTGAATTTGGCAGGCAGGTACATAAGGCCGCTGCCGTGCTGCTGGGACTGGCGAGGCACAGCCAAACGTGTGCCAGGAATCAATTATTGCCCTTTTTGGTGGTATCACCCGAAGGACATGAAAAACCCATACCCACGGCGAGGCTCTGCACATTAACAAGCAGAAAAACATGCACAATGACCTACACTACAAACAGCTCGCACTAATGACCCGAGATCATCGCTTTCCTCGCACTGGAACTGCTTTTCCTCGATGTGGGAACACTAGATCTTGTGGATCAGCAGCAATCCGAGAACGACGCCGAGCCGAGAACGACATCTTTTTGGGATCATTTCTCTTTCATTCCAAAAAAAAAAAAAAAAAAAAAAAAAAAAAAAAAAAAAACTTTGATACTTTGTAATAACAGGTTACTGCACTTATCCGTTAGTACTTCCGTGTGGCCTCGCCGCACGGAACGTAACATAGCAAGAGGCTGTGTATGCACGAGGTGATCGCCTGGCCAGGCACTGCCTGTCATCTGCATGGCGTTTAATTTCCCTTTTCGTTTCTTTTTCGTTTTTCGTACTTTTCTGTATGTGCTGCACTGAGCTGACGAAGGCACATTGCTATGCGTGGAAAAGCCCCAGAAACCTTAATCGGACGTTCCTGAAACTGTATGACAGTCCGCACACCAACACACACGCACCAAAAGGGCTTGGCAATCTCCAAATACTCAAATGCACGTGTGCAGTGTGGAAAAGAGCTGTCAAACGAATGGCCACATGGCCGTACGCAATACTACACTGCCGTTGATTTTTTGGATGGGAAACACCGCGAGAAGAGAAGAAACAAAAAAAAGGATGACCAGGCCGAAAATGCATTGAGCTGAAAAAAAAGTAAGCAACCCAAAAGGATTTGAAAACCGGCCTTTTAAGGGAAGCGGCCACGGGACCAAAGGGACGGGGCGTCCGTGCGGAAACTTTTGGGAAACTGTGAGCAGCCACGGCAGACCTACGTTCAAAACACAATAGCAACCATTTCCTTGCTCGCAGCCTTATTGGCCAGGAACAAGCTCGAGGAAAGTTTGACCGAAATGAGGCGTGGCTGTGCATGGAGCGTTGCCCGTTGGCATCACACATGATAGGAACAGTGTAGTAGTAGAGTGTAATTAAAGGAAGAGGCAACTGTCAAAGTGACTGACAATGCGAAGGAACAGAAGCAAACCGAGTTTAGACTCGCAACAACACGGCCAGAACTACAACGAGAGTAAAAGCGAGACCACACCGGTGAACTAAATCGAGCCTGGAGAGTCCAAAAAAGAAACAATATACAGCCAGTAAACAGTCGGTTAAAAAAAGGAAACAAAGACAAGCCTTTTGAACAGCACATGACCTATTTTAATGGGCTATTAAGCAGAAACGAGTTTCAACGGGCAATGTGTGTGTGGGGGTGCACGAAAATGAACAATGTTTGGAGTATTAGTTGCAAAGCTGAGAAATCACTGCAAATCGAGAGGATGCAAATGCTGAGAAATAAGGATGGTGAGAAGGAAGGATGCGATTGAGGTAGTACGAAGCATGTCTATCGCGAGAACAAACCGGCCAACCTGAGACTAACTATTTGCATGATCGGAAGCGGCCTGGTCGTCCGCGATGCTACCTGTAAGCAAATCCAGAATGAAGCCGACGGGGCACGGCACAGAGACAGACGAGACAGACGAGACAGACGAGACAGACGAGACAGACACATGCAGACAGAAATAGACAGGATAGAAAGGAGGAAAGACTTCAATCAGATAGACTTTGCGAGTCTGGCATCGAAATTCGCGCAGATGTGCCAAACCCGATTGAAATTTGCATCGTCACAAGACCTCCAGGACGAAGATGGACCGGGCAAGACGCAGGGGTAACCAGGAGTAGTCGGGACGACCTATAGGGACAGATCTCTGGACTTTGGGAACTACGGAGCACCCAGACCTTGAGCGCCGGAACGATTTCAAGACGCTCCGCCGCTAGCAGATTAAGCGACCGCCTGAGACTACAAGAAAACGAGGCTTGAGGCTTGTCCCCAAATAGCGTGTAAGCCGCTGGAATGTTATTGGGGTCCTCCTCTTTAGCGGCGGTGACTCATTGCCGGAAGTTGGGTGGATACATTGCTCTTACAGGTACTCTCAAGGAGACCTGAAACAGTCTCACAGCTGGCTCGGGCTTCCAAGTACCTGCTGTGTATTTTCCCATCTATGACTGTAAAATCCGGGCGGCGCTAAAGCCCGAGCCCGATGGATACCTGGCCAGCCAAGCACGCGCAACGCTAACTCGTAATTGCTACAGCTGTTGCGACCCCTTAGCGGCCTTGTGCAACGGTGTCTCGCCCTTGACTGACGAATATCCCAGAGCTGTGGGTGCTTTTCTGCTCTCTCCCTATCGATGCTATCTTGCAGCCCCAATTTTCCCAGCCAAGCATTTTCTTCTTCTCTTCCCCTCATTGACCAGAAGACTGCTGCCTAAATCCTTCTCAGCCCAGGCTATGTGTTAACACACAGTCTATACCCACCCCCCTCCTCTTCCACCTCTTTGGCGCCCCAGCCTCATCATACTCACACAAATGCACGCCCTCCATCTGTCGAACCCGGGTGCACTCCAACACGGGAATGAACTCATGCTCCGCACGCAGGTTGTTCCCCTGACTGCTATGACTCTTCTGCCTTGACCGCCGACTTGCTCAGCGCAAACCTATCCTGTCACCACACACACAACCACTTACAATGATCACTCACATACTATTAGACCGCCCTCACCTCCACAGCCGCCGTCCCCACTTAGAAGACACTGGCGGAAAGCACGCCCACACTCTCGCGCGGTCTCGCACACACCGCCGGCCATCAGATCTTTCCGAGTCTGCAGAATAGTAAGCCCAACCGCGGTGACTCTAGCTGGGTTGCTCCCGTGTTGTGGTCCCCGTCGGTCCATACGTTTCCTGTCCCGTCTATTTCCCCGTGGTTTCGCTGACGAGTGCGAAGGACAGGCCCGTTGAGTTCGTCCGTGATGGACTCCGGCGGGTTAAAGTTTGCGACACCTGTCTGACGTCTACGGTCGTTCCTCGATCCCGATTGCCCGGCTCCTCAAGCCCACCAAATAGCTGGCGTTGGCCTGACTCTTCCCTCTTACGTTCCCCTTCCCCAAGGACTTGACAGCTGCCCGTCTGTTCCTTGGTTCCGCATACTAATTCCTTCCAGAACACACCCAAAATGCATAGTATCTCCCAACTAACAACACTCCCCCACCCACTTAGAAAGTGCAGTGCCAGCCGTCCTAGTCATTGAGCCCCGTTTCGTATCTCGGATTGTTTTCGCTGGTTTCTCGCGTCCTGCTCTGAATGCGAACATGGCAACCCAACAACGCAACGAACCCGCTGGCCAATCCGCAAATCCAAAAGACAAGCCCGCCAATAACCCGCAGCGCACATCACTTGGTCAAATCCGCGGTCTTCCCGCGCATTGCAACCAGCCCAGTAGAAAAAAAGCCCCGATGCTCTCGGCGGTACTCAGTTGCTGGCCGTGTAAAGCCCGATCTCCGGGTAGTACATGTTCCCCTCCCTTTAGCCAATCCCAAGAATGCTTTCTGTAAAGAGTAGCCAATCTATTGAGAATGTGAAAAAAGACGTTACTTTGTATTACTTTTTGCGTACAATGATTGTTGCCTGCCGGGCAACCATTCCAAAGACCCTAGACGGGCTAAAGAGTTTCGTTACGGGAGTCCTTTCTGCTTTTGTTCCCCAACTCGGGGCTTTTTGAAGCAAAAGTTTACATAGTAGAGTCTTTGCCATGTCTTTGTAGCCTTCCATCTCCATCTTGGCTTCCCTCGTGTGCCTAAACTACCTAATCGGGCAACATGTGGCGCTGTGCATTTAACCAAGAAGCTGCATTCCGTCTTGCTTCTGGAAACAACCCTATTGATTCTGGGGGCGGAGAACCTACCCCGAGACCCATGACTCCTTTCCCTGTACCCGAGATGCAAAGTCGTGGCTGCAGTAGACTTTAACACCACTTCAACACCACTCCAAGCACACTCTGCACACACACACACAAGTGCACAGACTTTGACTTACATCACAGACAATAACACATAAACATAATGCATCACTTTTTAGTAGACACCAACACCACACTTTGCCATTGTCATGTATGTCCTTCATTCGGGCAATTTTTTCTTACTCCTGGCCGTTCATACGCAACAAAAGTCCACAAGGATCTTCTATTAATCGTTGCAAGGGCGCGGCGGGTTCACCGTGCGAGATGGAGGGAGGGAATGCATCTCGAGTGGGCTTGTTTACGAGACGTCTAGATCGTTGACGTGGAGGGGTCTAAGTCTTTTGACCACTTGACTATGTAATCGTTCCTCTATAATCTTTCAAGATCTCCCACGCCCCCTCCCCCCTCCCTTCTCTGCATGGACCTTTTCTTACTTTTGTGATGAGAAATCTTACAATCTTGTTGGGTAGGTTTAGGCATCCAGTTTTTGTTAGTGGCAGCAAAGCATGTCAGTTCAACAACGGCCTCGCTTTACGCTGCTTCTTTGGTGAAAGAGGTTAGTCCTCGTCGACATGCTTTGACAGACTTGATAGTCTTTACTGCATACTTTGATGCCGCTCTCCAAAACTTTAAACTTGACCACCACACCTTCACTTGAACCTTTGTGGTTACAAAACTGCACAAATGTGTCACGTTGGCGAGGCTCAGCCTTGTTTCGGCAAGCCCTCTCTGTGGTGGCAGTATCTCTTGGCTTGCTTTCGTTTGCCAAAACCTCGCTCACGGACTAATCAAACATCTCCCATGGTATCCGGTCTCGTGGTTTTGGATGCGGTTCCAACATTGTACGTTTATCGTTTTTGGTCTGCCTCCTCCCTTGTTTGAACAATACAAAACCGCCCAAGGCAGACAACAAACAGCGTGTATACACGTTATGCCAATACTTGTCACATTTTGATCATTGCGAGTACAAATATCACTTGCTCAAAACCCTGCAAGGCTGCCTCCCCTAGACCCAAAGCAGCCCTGTGCTTCTCCTCCTTTTGTCGTGTTTAGCGAGAAAGAAGCGGAAAATAGGCTGTCCTCTTTTTTTCTTGTGCTCGGGCCTTCCCGAGACCTTGGTTATGGGAATTATCATTCCGCCCAGGGGGGAGGGAGGGGTGTATGAGTGGACACACGCGTGGGCGCGTGGGAGCACACTCGGACATACGTGTGCATGTGCTGTCTTTGAATGCACTCGAGTGCTTTCAAGTTACATGGTGGAGTGGGACAAGGGGGATGAGGGAGGGGGTGGGGGGGCAACATTGAACCGGCCAGGGGCATTCACGGCCGTTGTCTGACAGGAGAGACACGATACACGATAAATGCGAGTCATTCAGGTCCTTCTCTCGGCAAGCAAACGCACACGCCCCTCCATTCTTGGTCCCTGGCTGGAGGGGGGGCGTGACGAAAGTGAGATGATGCTGAGCAAAGACAAGATGGTGGGCACGCCAGGCAGCAAGGCAGATACATAGCAGATTGGCAGGAGAGCGGGAGTGGTTTGTTTCACGCTCCTCGGTTCTAGTCTGTTCTGTTTAGTTTTTTTCTTCTTAATGTTGTTGGTCCTGTGCTGCCTTGTTGCCTTGTGGCAAAAAAAAAAAACGGGTGTCAGCATAGGCGAGGTCGAGCGGCTGTTGTGCTGAGAGGCGCGTGCTCGTATGGTGTCGTATGGACGCACGATTATGTGAGATTCTTAATCGTCGTCATGGCGCGGGAGCCTCATTATGTTTTTTTTATTGAATGCCTGGGTGCCTGGTATGTTGGGAGAATTTCCCGGAAACTCTCTATCCCCCTTTCAGTTGGTTTTTTTTTAAAAAAATTCTCTCTTTTCCTCTCTTCTCTTGTCGTTTTGGTGCATCGCGAAATCCGGAATTATCGTGATGTGTGAATCGACACAACATCTGTCTTGTAAGTGCTCCTGTGTCTTGGCTGTATTGCTTTCCTTTCTCGGCCTTCGCCATTGAATTCCTGTTTTCAGTTACATTTCGACTGACGTGCCGTTTCCCGTGTCACAGTCGGGGTCAACATTCAAGTCCGCATGATCTCCGTCTCGGAATCGGATCCTCGGCGATAGATCTCGGGCCACGTTCCAGAACTTCCACACTTTATCAATCTCCGATCGAAATCACTAGCCTTGTCGGTTGCCGTGATATCGACCGAGGACACTCTCGATGTCCGATTCAACCGTACGGACGCCTTCGTCCGCCCGATCTCCCGATTCAACCGAGCAGCCGGCCGGCCTTGCTCGGAGGGAAGAATGACGGCTTCACAGTCCCCCAAAACTAGACGTGAACAAGTAGATTTGTGTTTTTTTTTTCCTCTATGCAACAATGGGCTTTGGTATTTACTATACAGAATTTTGTATTTTGATGTTTGTAAAAGTACACCAGACGGGCAAGGAGGCCGACCACGAGGGAGAACCGGGCGCGTCTGGGGAGATGGTGATGCATGTTCGTAATGGCGACGTGTCGTAAATAGTAGCAACTGGGATAAGTGCCTGGGCGGGCGGACGGCCGAGAACAAATGAGCCTCGCGGAGAACTCTGCTCTAGGCTCTTGTATCCCGACCGGCCTTCCGCTCCGCCACACGCCGCATGAACCGAACCTCGGCCCTCCGCCGTTCACCACCGTCAATCTTGCGGCCCAGCTTGTCTTCCCACATGCCCTCCGTCATCTTCACGCGTGCACCCGCAATCTTCTTGAGCGGCAGCGCAAACGGGCCGGATATCGTCCGGGCGCCCACAACCTTGTAGCCAAACACCGGTACTGGCGCAACTGTCGGGTCGACCTCGGGGGCTTCCATTGACTCTTCTGTTGATGCCGGTGTTGCCTCGGAGGCCTCTTCGCCTTCAGCAGCTGGTGCTGGTGTTGGTGCTGGTTTCGGCGGCAGGACTGCCACGTTCACCACCTTCTTGACGACCAACCGCGGATCGTTCTCGTCGACTGTTTCCTGGACCCGCAGCTCGGCCACGCCGTCCTTCACGTGGTGGAAATCCCCGCCAATGCCAAACCGGCCTTCCCGGAACCGCTGGAGCCACCGCAGGAGGTACCGCCGGTCGCGTGGTGGCTCGACACCAAGCTCCTTGAGCTGGGCCGACGTTAGCGTGAACAGTGCCTCCCACGTAGTGAACTTGGAGGTGTGCTGCTTCATGTTCCGGCCGATGACGGTGAGTAGAGATTCGACATCCGGAACGAGAGGGGTCGGTGGTGGGACGCGGGCGTCAAACTTCGCGGAAGAGCCGGGGTGAGTCCATCGCCGAGCCTGGCAGAGGGGGGCTGTTGTGGCTGCGGGGGCCACCCACCGCGACGGCCCGAGCAGGGGGCTGCACAGGGCCGAAGGCCGTATTCGTAACGTGTTCATGTTTGTGATCTATCCCGTCAGCATCATGTGGCCAACACATGGCGAAGTGAGCTTCCCCGGAAACCAATCCAATTGACCAATCGGTCAAGGAGAGATGCCGTTGGCAAAGGGGTCCTACCTATTAGTTGGCCCCTTTCCCAAGCCTGGTGCCGTTCAGAAATGATGCACAGTCCGGAAAACAGGTTGTGAAAATAGCCGTTACAAGGCCAATTGCTTGGCCAAAGCGTCGTTTCGTCGTCAACTGGTGGTGTCGTGAAGTTGTCGCGAGCCGTCTGCAGAAAAAGCCAAAACTGGAGCTGCCGGGTGGGAAAATCTCTTCGGAAAGGAACAAGGAACTTCCGGCCAATTAGGAATTGGTCAAGTCCAGGCAGGTGGGGCGGTAGCCTGGTCTAAGCCGCTAGCGCCTTGCACCCATAAGGCAGGAGCCGCCCCAGTTATTCCCGATAACTGATAACCGTTTATATACAACATGCCCTCCTTCCCTCCTCCTCCCCCCCCCCTCGCAAACTTGCCAGCTTCACCTCCTTCTTGTTAAAATTGGCGTTGCGGCCTGAAACCCATCAATATCATCTCATCCAAGATGCCGCGCGTTGTCCGGAACTCCAGGCGCCCAATAGCCGTTGTGCGCCGGCCTCTCGAAATTGATTCTCTGGATGGTAAGGCCCGGCCCGTCTTCCTCTCCCCCTTCCTCTGTCTTGCCAGGTGATCCCCTCGCCCCCGTATTTCCTGATACGTCCATGGCATGATGCGATTGCAGAATTTGCACTGCATCGCCACCCTCTCACTCCAGGATCACTCTTTCCCTCCACGAGCCTCTGGTTGGCATCGACAGCCTTGTTCAATCTCATTACCTCGAAGTCTGGCTGACCTGGTCTGCAGCCTCCGAATTTTTTAATCTGGTCCACTTTCTTGAGTACCTGGACAAAAGACATGATGCTGCGCCATTTTCTGAAAATGACCAAAATGGCCAACAGCATGCCCCGCCATCAGCCAAACGGCAAAAGACCCAGCCAGATGCCAGATATGTGCCTCTTGCCCGCCGGACGTACACTTTTCAGGCCCCATCGGACAAGAACAGCACCGCCACTGATCAACCGCTCCGCATTGCTCCACGCCCAGTGAACAAGCCACTCACGTTTTCTTCTGCCGTTCACCTCGGCTGTTTCATCATAAGGAACCGCGTGAAAGTCCCTGGTATCACGCGCGTGGACTTTCGCATCCCATATCAATTGATAGGCGACCTGACAAAGGCCGACCATCTCCTGTTGACGACCGTCGGAAACACTGGTGACGGAGACCCAGGACCGGGTGGCATGTGGACTCGTGCAAACCTGGGCATGGACGACGACGGCACCAATACCACGCTGACCATGGAACTGGAGCTGCGCTGGAACGTCAGCTTTGACTTCTCGCTTGATCTGCACTCCGAACCCCACCTGAAGATGCGGACTCCCGTGATAGAGACGCTTTATCCAGAGTTGGTGCCTGACGTACAAGTATCTCGTTCTGGCTGGTCGCCGCAGGACTTCTACGGAGCCGCCCACGTGCCAAGCAAGGACACCGAAACCAACGACCATCTGTATGTCCCGGGATTGACTGCAGAGCTCTTTCCTTTTCAGCGCCGTGCTGTCAGATGGCTTTTGAACCGCGAAGGAGTATCTGCCCCCCGCAAAAACAGCGACGGCAGCCTGGATCCATACCGAGAGCCGAGCTCCCCGGCCATCACCTCTCACTTTCGGCGTGTGATGGATGCTGACGGCGAGCCATTCTACGCCAGCGAGCTGTACGGCATTGCAACAAGGGATCCGTCGCATTTTGAGGCGATGGACAAGGCCGTCCGTGGTGGCATCCTGTCTGAAGAGATGGGCTTGGGCAAAACAGTGGAGATGATCTCACTGATGCTGTTGCACTCCCAGTCGCCGGACTCTGCGGCGGCGGCTGCTGCCAGCAACATGTCAACACCGCTGCGTCCAACCGGCGCCACACTTATTGTGACCCCGCCAGCCCTCAAGAACCAATGGATTTCCGAATTGCAGCGCCATGCACCCAATTTACGCGTGATGGAGTACAAGGGCGCTGCCGCATCCAAAGTGACCACCGAGAAAGCCGAGGCTGCGTTGGTTGATAAGCTGAGCAAGCAGGATGTGGTGATCACCACATACAATAGCTTGACGAGTGAGCTGCACTTTGCTTTGGAGCCACCAGAGCGCTCCCGGCGACGTGAGCGTAAATACCACCGGCCGAAGTCACCGCTTGTGCAGCTTCTGTGGTGGCGAGTATGTCTCGATGAAGCACAGGAAGTTGAGAGCGGCGTGACCAATGCAGCAACTGTCTTGCGAGTAATCCCGCGCATCAATTCGTGGGGAGTGACAGGCACACCAATCAAAGACGGTGTCCAAGGTGAGTGCTGTGGAAGCAAGGGGAACCAAATGGACTACGGAATGATTCTGTTCGACTGACACTTGCTGCTAGATCTTTGGGGCTTGCTCCTCTTTCTTCGTTACGACCCATACGCCTCGAGCCAAAAGATTTGGAAAAAGCTTATAAGTAAACACAAGGAAGCTTTTCAGGCCTTGTTTGGGCGTCTTGCCTTGCGTCATACGAAGCAAACAGTGGGCGACGAACTCTCTATTCCGCCACAGAAGCGCTACGTCATCACAATGCCCTTCACTGCAGTCGAAGAGCAGCATTACCAGAGTTTGTTCAAGCAACTTGCTGAGACATGCGGGTTGGACACCCAGGGAGCACCATTGAGTCCTGAGTGGGACCCGGAGGCTGCTGTTGAGGCGATGCGCAGTGCCTTGCACCGCTTGCGCCAGACTACACTCCACCCAGAAATCGGCGAGCAGAACCGGCGTGCCCTTGGCCATAGAGCTGGACCCATGCGAACGGTGGCGGAAGTGCTTGATGCCATGATCGACCAGAGTGCCAGTGCGCTGCTGAGTGATAGACGCACTTTGCTAAATCAGAAGTTGAAGCGTGGCCAGCTCCTGGAAAACTCTCCCAGAGTGAAGGCTGCCCTTGATATCTGGCAGGAAGCTCTGAAGGAAGCCAAGGTGCTTGTGCAAGAAGCCCGAGACAAACTGAAACTGGAGATGGACAAGGCCGAAGAGGACGGGGCGGCAGCAAAACAAGGACACAATGGGCTTTATGATGACGATGAAGACGACTATGAAGACGACGAAAAGGCGGCCTTGGGCCGCGTTACTGAAGCCCAGCGCGATCTTCGTTATGCTCTGGAGATCCAGCACAAGGCCGAGTTCTTTGTGGCCAATGCCTACTACCAGATCAAGTCAAACGAGGAAATGACGAAACCTGACACGGAGGAATTCAAGGAGCTGGAGAAGCTCGAGGTCGAGGCATACGAAAGGGCCAAGGTTGTGCGAAACGAGATTCTGAACGAAAGCCGCAGCAAGGCCATGGAGCTGATGGACGACATTGCAGGAAAAGCAACATCCCAAGGCTTTGTCACTATGCCGGAATGCGTATTCACATACCCAAAGGGTATTGAGGGTCGCAACATTGCAGCCGACATGGAACGACTCTCTGAGATGCTGGACAGCCAAGCCAACCAGATGGACGAGTGGCGCGAGGCCGTCATCCAGCTTCTTCTAAAGGACCTCGTGGACGAAGATGACAACGTGGAGATCACGGGTGACGAATACGAAAACTCGACAAAAGTCCAGGATGAGATCCAGGTGTACCTGACCATGCTGAAGCTGGGCATCAGCGATCGCCATGCGGTCCTGACCGGCCTTGCGCGCAGCGGTCTGACCTTGTTCGAGGAGCGACAGGCGCTGCAGATGGCACTCGACGGTGACGGGCCGGCACCCGAGCTCACACTGAAGCTTTTCCAAGGGCGCACAGACTACCTGATCCCTGAAGAGGAACAGGTCCGGTCGCTGCGCGGAGTCATGGTTGACCTCCGCGATATTGCCACACGGCTGCGTGACCGGGCCAGCCGTGGGAACCGGCGCGCACAGGTCGAGCTGGAGTGCATCTCGGCACAGCTGGACAGTGCCACCAACCAGCAGACTCGACAGCTCAAGGCGAATGCAGAACTGGAGCAGGAAGTGACCAAGATTCGAATAGCCCTCAATCGTCGCATTGGCTACTATCGCCAGCTGCAGATCGTGTCTGACATGGTGGCTCTGTATGAAGGCGAGAAAGATGATGCGGCCATGGCTGCGTGTATCCGAGAAGAGGAAGACCTGCGGCGGACTGTGGCGACGACCGAGTCCAAGTACAAGTACTGTGAGTAGCAAGCAACGGAACAAAGCCCACAGGCGTAATCCATCAACTAATGTCCTGCAGTGATCCACCTGAAGGAGGCCGACGCCAACGAGGACTCGCGGCTCTGTGTTATTTGCCAGTCGACATTTACGGTTGGAGTGTTGACTGTGTGCGGGCATCGGTTCTGCAAGGAGTGTATCATGGCCTGGTTCCGGGCGCACCGCAACTGCCCCATGTGCAAGCGCAAGCTCAACGCGAACAACCTGCACGACATCATTCTGAAGCCACAGGAACTCAAGGTGGTGACGGACAGCAGCCAGCAGGACCAGGACAGTTCCCAGCAGCAGCAGCTGGCTCGAACTAAGAAGACGGGCATCTATGCCGACTTCAACGCACAGAAGCTGGAAGAGATCAAGAACATTGACCTGCCCGGGCCGTCATTCACAACAAAGGTCGACACGCTGGTCCGCCATCTTCTGTGGCTTCGGGCGTCAGATGCAGGCGCAAAGACAATTATCTTTTCCCAGTATGTTCGCCCTAGTCTCTGGTAGCCCAATGGAGAGCCCGATACTAACTACTTCTTAGGTTCCCCGACTTCTTGAACGTTGTTGCGCAGGCGCTGACACAACACCATGTCGGCTTTTCGCAATACGCCGATGCCAACGGTATTGCCAAGTTCCAGCAAGATGCCAGTATCGAATGCTTCCTGCTGCACGCAAGGGCCCACTCCAGCGGCCTGAACTTGGTCAATGCCAGCCATGTGATTCTGTGCGAGCCACTGCTCAACACCGCGTTGGAATTGCAGGCAATCGCGCGTGTGCACCGTATTGGGCAGCAGCAGGAGACCACAGTGTGGCTGTACATTGTGGACGGCACGGTCGAAGAGTCAGTCTACAACCTGTCAGTGCAGCGGCGCCTGGAGCACATTGGCCGCAGCAGCAAGCTCATTGAGGGGGGGAAGAACGGCAAAGGCAAAGGACAGGAGGTGTCTGGGGAGTCGACACCCGAGGTGCTCGACAGCAGCCTGGAGATTGCCAACACGCTCGAGATGGAGGAGGCGCAGCTGTCTACACTGATGAGCAAGGGCAAGATGTCGGGCGAGGAGGTGCCCAAAGACGACCTCTGGCAGTGTCTTTTCGGCAACAGAGCCCAGCATCCAGGCGACGAGGAGGCCGCAGCCGACGAGGAGCGGCTCAGGAACAACGTGGAGGTGCGGCGCTTTCTGGCGGCCAATGCAGCTGAACAGCGGCAGCAGGCAGGGGAAGCTGTTGCCGGTGACGAGTAGAAAAAGGAGTGAAGATACAAAGTCGAAATGATTTTACGTCCTGTATATGGGTTCGACGAATTTATGCTATAAGAAGACGAAATAGTGAAACATGTCCGATGCACACTTCTGAGAGCTCAACGAGAAACGTGATTCTGATCTCAACAAGCAGGTGGCAACAGCTGCCAGTGTTGTGTTCCTATCATTCTCCATCCTGGCGGCACGAGCCTTGCTACGTGGAAGTGTATTGGGCCTTGGCTCCTTCCCTTCGTCGAGGGAGCTATTTTAGCATTTAAATCTGGCATTTATTTTAATGCCCCGCCGCCAATGCCGCCCCCCGAAACCACCTAAGAGCCAACCAACAGTGCGCTACCCCTTCCCCTTTGGCAAAGCTCGAAAAAGGGACAGACTTCAGCAGCAAAGCTTCTTCGACCGACGCACATCACCACCACGCCGACGACCGCGGGCTGAGAGAAGATTGCACACTGCAGGCACGAGACCAGACGAAGCCGACGACGACGACGACGACGACGACGACAACGACGACGGCAATACCCAGAGCACAGACGTGCCAAAAAGGACTGGGAGACGCCACGGCTCATCGCCCCCGCCAATGCCTCGCACCGCTCGTCGCCCCAGCTGTGTTGGGCTACGCGTGATCTGACAGTCCTCTGAGGTTTTCCTTTTTTCCTTTTTTTCTTTTGATTCGGGCGCACAGCTTCGGAATCAGCCCCGTCCGTCGCAATGTCGGCGTACGGCCGCGGCGCCATGGGTGGCGGCCAACCCATCGCGCCACCGCCAGGAGGCTACCAGTCGAACAGCATCCTGGGCGCGCTCAAGGCCACCGAGATCCTCGAGCGCAAGGCAGTCCTGCCAGCGGAAATCCTCGTCTCTATCCTCGACTACCTTCCCATACCCGACCTGATGCGATGTGCCCGAACATGTCACCGCCTGCGCGAGATGGTGTACGACGACACGCGGTGGGTGGCCCGACTGCAGAGCATGGGGGCGTGGAACGAGATGGAGGCACGGCGACGATTCGAAGAGGGAGTGGTTCGACGAAGACGTGAACTAGCAGCAGCTGCAGCACCGCCACCTGCAGGGCCAGTCGGTGGTGGGAGTGGCGGCATGGGCCCGGGAGGAGGGGCACCAGGAGGGAAGCGGACAGCCAGCGGGAGCACGACTCTGTTCGATGCATCGCTGGAAGAAGAACGCAAGAGACAGCTTCGGCAACAGCAAATACAACAGCAGCAACAGCAGGAGCAACAATTGGCAAAAGTGCAGGACGGGTTCGAGACTCTGACCGTTGGCGGTGGAGCGAATGCATCAGCAGCACCAGCAGCCAAGAACCCAGTCGACGACCCGGATGCCCTCCTCAATGTCTTTAAGAACGTTCGCAGCATCCGCGGCCATGCCCGTGAAGAGTATGCCAAGATCTACGGCGCTCTCGCGCCCTTTTACTGGGACCTTGTGCGAGCCAAGACCCACGCCGACCCGGTCGTCTTCAAGGTCTTCCGCGACCCGGAACGGCAGGCCCAGATGCTTGCTAACCTGCGCGTGTTTGCCCGCAGCGACTGGGCGCAGGGCTGGCAGCAGCGGGAGGAGAAGATGGCCAATATGACCAACATCTTTGAGGGCGCTGTGCTGCGCGAGTTCGAGCAAGGATACGAGTTCTGGGATGTCGACGGACGCATGAACAAGTATGCACACGTGCTGGACGTGCTCAACAGCAGTACTGCTGCCATTGAGCTGTTCATCCAGAAACACCCAATCTTTTCAGACCGCGATGTCGCGGCAACAAATGCCATGGACTGCCTCCGGCTGGCACCGGCCAACCAGGCAGCATCGGCGTGGAACTCTGAACCGACACCACCGGGCCATGCGGAGGAAGTCATCACACTGGAGCCTTCGCACAAGTTCTTTGAGCAGCTCACCAGAAAAGTGAACGAGCAAGGCGCGATTATCGAGCGTATCTTCCCGCGGCCAGCAGCCGTCTTTTGGCAATTTGTCGACAAGGTGCGGGAAGACATAATAATGGAGTACATTACCCCATTGCTGGACGAAACACACGAGCGCAGTGTTCCTGCTTACCTAAACGCCATGTCTGGCCTGTTTGAGCAGTGTCTGCAGTTCCTCAAAGAGCTGGAGCCACCAAAGGGGGCAGAGGCTATCAAGAAGGAGGAAGAAAAGAAGAAGGCCGCAGAGGCTGCGGCGGCGGCGGGCGCTGGCAAGAACGGGGCACACTCGCACGTCAGCGCAGCCCTCCAGGCAAAGCTGGGCAAGGCCCCGAAAGAAGACGAAGATGCCAAAAATGAAGATGATGATGACGATGACGACGCAAACGCCTACACACCGCGAGCCCGGTTACGAAAGGCAAGAGAGATTGCCTACAAGACATTCGAGCCGCACATGGACCTTTACTTGCAGGAGGAGCTGGACTTCTTCACCAAGCACGCCGAGGCCGAGGTGTCGGACTGGGAGAAGAAGCTGTCGGAGCAGGATGCCAGCGTCGAGTCGTTCTACATGGCCAACTTCAACCGACGCGAAGTCAAGAACGACTTTTTGAGCTCGTTCAAAAAAGTGGTCATGATGCCTGTGATGCTGCCCGGACAGTTACTGGGAAATCCGTTCGGCACAAGCTCCAGCACCAGTGGCACCAAAGCAACGGAAGGAGGAGGAACGCCAACAAACGGCTCGAGCCTTTCGTTGCCGCAACCGCAACCCCCACAGCAAAGCTACATTACGGCATCCGGGCGTGCCACGCCCAACCTGCCAGATAAGGCACCCGACGACGAGCTGGCGGCCAAGGCAGCACTGATGGCCTCACGGCTGGAGGGCATCAAGTCGTTGTTCAGCATCGAAATGGCGCTGAATCTTGTGCACGCGGCCAAGTCTGGACTGAGCCGAGCAGCTGTATTTATGCAGCTGGGCGGCCAGGCCGCAGGCGAGGCAAAGGAGCAGTGCGAGACCATTTTCGTGGTGCTTCTGCGCGTTCTGGGCAACGGCCATCTCAAAGTGGGCTTTGACCGGGCCATTAAGCACCTGTCGCAGTACAACCCGCGCGAAGTGAGCACCCACCGCGCCACTGCCGACGACAACGAGGCTGGCGCAGCAGCAGGAGCATCTGGCAACTCGAGCGACGGCGGCGTCGCACCGCTCATGACATTTATTGAGCTGGTCAATGTGGGCGACCTGATCTCGCAGATGATCGACGTGTTCTACGAGCAGCAGCTGGCCGGGCCCAAGATTGTGGACCGCAACGATTTCCTGGATGCGGCCGGCATAGCCAAGAAGCGGTTTGAGCAGATGATCGACGAGAACGTGGCGGCCGGGCTCAACAAGGGCATCGACGTGCTGATGGACGAGGTCGAGTACATTTGCGCCACGACCCAGAAGCCGACAGACTATTACCCAGAGGCAGGCGAAGCTGCGGCTTCGGATAGCGGACTGTTCTTCTTGAACGGCGTCACCGGCAGCGGGTCGACAGGCGGCACGTCGACGCCGACGTCTGGGGGGGCCGGTACAATGGCATCTCCTGGCCTATCGCGAAACGACAGCAGCAACAGCGCCGGTGGCGGCGGCGGCGGCGGCCCGAACAACGGGTCGACTGCTGCGTTTGGCATGGTGGAGGATCTGGGCCCGACCAAGACGGCGGTGCGCGTGGTGTCGCTGGTGCGCGACCACACCAACATGCTCAAGGGCAGCACGGAAAAGACGATGCTGGACGTGTTCAACGGCGAGGTCGGCCTGCGGCTGTTCACGGCCGTGTGCAAGCACCTGAAGCGGCAGCGCATCAGCATGGGCGGCGCGGTGCACGTCATTGCCGACATGACGCTGTACTTTGACTACATCCGGACGCTGTGCAACCAAGACCTGCTGGCATATTTCAGGGCGCTGCGCGAGCTGAGCCAGCTGTACCTGATTGACGCCAAGCACCACGCCAAGGAGATGGCGGTGATCATTGCGGACAGCGACCGGTTCGGCGGCGTCTTCCGGGCTGAGGAGGTGTACGAGTTTGCGGAGCGGCGGGCGGACTGGTACCAGGTGAAGCGGAATGTGGAGCGGGCCATGTACGGCCTAGAGTGCAGTCTGATGTAGGGGCGAGAAGAGCGGCAGGCAGTTCATTAGGATAAGGGCAGTTACTTTGGCATATATCGAGCATCACAGTAATAAAGGTCAGATCATACTAAATATCGGGGCACAACATGTGTTTTAATGACGTGTCTCGAGTGTGTTGGATTATTCGTATCTTTCCGTTTATGAAACCTTCCAAAACGCCTTCTTGTTATGCTTTCCTATCCTTTAAAATAACGGCACCTGTCCATAAAATGCTTCGAAAACTCTTTGAACCCATTATGCTCACCAGCGCCCCTACTTCCTCCCAAAATCAAGTCGCCGCGCCACTTTGGCGCCGCGGTCTTCACTTCCAGAGTCAACCATGCCCGGCCGCCGCTTCAGGTCTGCCGCCACCTTGGCCATGGCCCGCTCCTTTTCCTTTTCCGCATTCGCCGTGTTGCGCCGCGGCAGGTCTTCTGTCCGCGTCGGCCGCGGGTCCGCGTGCCACCACGAATGCGCCAGCATCGCCCGCGCCGTGATCCGCTTCCGCGGGTCCAGCACCAGCGACTTCATCAGCAGGTCCACGCCCTCCGTGCCGACTGTGCCAAAGGGACCCAAAAACGAGTCCCGGCCGGGGACAGGGTAGATCCGGTCTTGCGGGACCGTGTGGTACGCGTCCAGCCGCGTCACGCCCGGCCAGTTCTCTTCAGTGGGCGTGCCCAGCGCCCGGCAGATGAGCGAGATCTGCTCCATTTCCGTGTTACCGGGGAGATATGGGTTGCGGATGACAAGCTCGGCAAACACCAGGCCGACCGACCAGATGTCAACGGCGCCCGTGTAGTGCCGCACACCAAACAGCAGCTCCGGCGGACGGTACCAGCGCGTAATGACATTGGCCGTCATGGGCCGGTACGGGTCCGAGCAGGCGCGGGCGAGACCGAAATCGGCCAGTTTGAGGGCGCCGTCGGCAGCCACGAGCAAATTGTTGGGCTTGATATCGCGGTGCAGGACAGACCGGTCGTGACAGAACGTGATGGCGCGGCAGAGCATGCCCATCCAGGCCTTGATGTCGGCGGCGCCGTAGCGGACGGCGGCGGTGTCTCGGATGAGCATCTCGAGGTCGCCGCGGGGCAGGTGCTCGAGCACCAGGTGCAGGTTCTGGTCGCGGGTGCTGTAGACGCCATGGAGGCGGACAATGTTCGGGTGGACGAGCTCCTGCAAGAACTTGATTTCGCGGACGGCGTCAGGGGCGATGCCGTCGAGGTATTCCTTCTGGACCTTGATCTTCTTGATGGCGACGAGCTGGGTCGGGTCGGCGCGGAGGCGGCCCTCGTACACGACGGCATAGGTACCCTCGCCAAGTTCCTTTCCTGGGTGTGTTAGGCAGAGAAGCAAAAATCCACTGACAAGACTCCTTCTCACCCACCTCGAATGTATTTGTTCTTTTCCTCCTCGTTCAGCCGCTCGGCCACGTCCATGGTTATGCCATGCCGCCGTTGTGGTGCTGCTGTGTGTTTTGAACCCGACGGCTTGGCAGACCCCCCACCTGCTGCTGCTGCTGGCGTGCCTCCATTTGACAATGTCTGCGGCCTCGAGGGCAGAACAGAAGCAGGCCCCGACGACGACGTTGACTGTTGCCGCTGCCGCTGCTGCTCTTTCTGCAGCGGGTCTGTCGGGATGGCAAGCAGTGGCGATGCACTCATGGTTCTGATCAGGTGGTGCTCGTGTGCGTTGCGTGTACACGTGTGGTTTTGCGTGAGTGGTGGTGGTGGTGGTGGCGGTGATCGTGGTGTGGTTGTTTTGTGTGGGGGTGAAGGTCGAGAAGGCTGCTTTGTGGCTGGAGCTTGGTGTGGCGCAGCTCTTGGCCACACACACAGTGAGACACGTTGCACTGACGGCTCGGCGCACCAAAGCCTGCAAGCATGCTGGGCCCGGGTCGCAGGTCGCAAGGGGTAAAACCCACAAAAAATGCACAGTATTCGCACTATATTAGGCACTGAGTACAAAAACCACATATTAAACTAGCCCCAAACAGGCGGTTAGGTTAGGGGATTAGTGGTTAGGTGTTAGCGGTTAGGGTTCGGTTAGGGATTAGAGTTAGGGTTAGGGAAAAGGAATATATTTTTTTATATTTTTGTATAATGTTTGTATGTGATTTATTGAGTGATATCATGTTGTTTGTATATGGTTAACATATGCGATTGAATTTTGTACTCACAGTGCGCCCCGCTTATTTTGGCGCTAAGTTTACCCCTGGCGACATGAGACCTCTGCTGGGCCTTGCCTATCTCCGCTTGTACCGGCACCCCACCGCCTCGGTGTTTCGTGAAATTGCAAGGGACCGAAGCTTCCATGGTTGCAGTTTGCCCAGAGGAGCTTAGGCAGCGCCTGAAGAATCTACGAGAGCTGCCGCAAGCAGCCATCACCCCAGGGCCTCCCCCGGTTGCTCCCCCCAGGTACAGTGCCCAGGTAGCGCCCTCCTGATTTGCTGACGTCATGGCCCACGGTGGCAGGCGCAATCGGGTCTCGGGAGGAAGCAGCGATGCGAGAGCGATCGACAGAAAGGGGAAAATGAAGAGAAAACCCGCTGGAAAGGTGGCCCATAGAAAACCAGGAAGGCGCTCTTCTTCGCTCTCGTGAAATAGTATGTCACTGCCCGATTGGCCACACACGTCTAGCGACTCGTAATCCCCAGAAAAAAAAAAAACAATGCAATGCATCCTCTGGCCCTTTGAGGATTTTCCTGTCTGTGAAAACCAAAATCCCTTTTATTTGGCTGGTTGACGGACTGTGCCGGCAACTACCGCGTCCCTCGCGACAGCACGCGCATTCCACCAACTCCCACCGTGACACAAGGTGGACAGCAGCAAGCATGTTTTGGGTAGGTTTGGTCTCGAGAGCCTCGCAATTCTCACGACATGCCTTCCCGCGACACAGTCCTTCTCACGGCCTGTTTGTCTAACCTCTTCCTCCCCAGATCTTACCCGTCCTCGCTGGAACATCATGGCTTGCCATGCTCCTCGCCATGCTCATTGGCTGGACCACGTCCGAACACCGCGTCCACTACTCCTCCATGGACGACAACCAGACCATGGCCTACATTAGCGACATTGGAGCCTCCCACCGCTTCAAGCCCATGTTCATCGGCTGCTCGGCCGCCATGTGCGCCTGCTTCGACCTGGCTTTCCTCGCCGACCGCTGGCTGCGGCACCGCGGCACCCTCGTCCCCAACGGCAGCGTCTTCCAAAAGTCCCTTGGCGTCCTCGCCATTCTCTTTGCTATTGCCGGCACTGCAGGACTGGTCCTGCTCACCATCTTTGACGTCGCCCACCACAACAGGCTGCACGACGGGTTCCTTCTCTTGTTCCTTGGTGGCTACGTCATCTCGGCCATCTGCGTCTGCTGGGAATATCAGCGCCTGGGTATCCGTAAGTATTTTTTTTGTTCTTGTTCCCTCGCCTTTGTCGCCTTCGGCTTGTTCTCCCCACCTTCTAACTCTTCCCAGACCACCGCGATGTCCGCATCCTGCGCATGTCCTTCTGGATCAAGCTCTTCTTCATCATCATCGAGGTCATCCTCGCCGTCTGCTTCGCCTCCCTCTCGTGGTCAGACCACTCCACCCAAGGCGCAATCATTGAATGGGTTATCGCCTTCATCTTCTGCTTCTACGCCTATTCGTTTGTCATCGATCTGTGGCCGGCCATGCGCGCCCACCAGCGCCGCCGGCAGCAAAAGGAGGCCAACAAAGTTAGCGCCCAGCACTCTGCCTCCTATAGCGCAGGCGGCGGCAGCGAAATGGTCGAGGACGGCAACGTCAACGGCGGCCGCGGCAACGGCCCCGGGTACATCAACCCCAACCTGGACCGCACAAACAATATCAACACCACCAACGCCAGCAACCGCGGGTACGACGGCTCGTATGGCGAGAGCGCCGCGCGGGCAACCCGGCAGCCGCGGAAAAACAACCTCGTCAGTCGGCAGCTTGGATCTTCGGCGTCCAACCTGGACGTGAACAGGCTGAGTTCTATATCGACGTTGCAGCAGCAACAGCAACAAAGTTACAGCAACACAAACACAAACTCTAACACACTGACCTCTGCCATCTATGACAGCAACAATGCCAGTGCTGCCGAGCTGCCGGCAACATCAACGTTTGAGCCAGGGCGGTCCTACGGCGAACGTTCTGAGCTGGCTTAGCCAGCCATTTTTCTTCTTCTGTCCATACTTTTCTTTTCATTTGTCTTGTGTTTATATTCACTGTTTTCTTTTTGTTACATATTGCTGTAGCTTCACGGCGCTGTTTAATGACTCGGAGGGGGATATATCTGAACATGGGTGTGACGAGCTTAACAAGGAATAGGGAACCTCAAAAAAGGGTGGCTGCATCATTGATGTTTTTTTAGATGCACATATACAAGCTTACACATATAACTATAGATGTCGGTGTACTAGCGGGAAAAAGTTAACAATTGGAGGAAGACGCCTACAACAAATGATATTATTTGAAAGTTCAAAAAAAAAAAATGAGAGATTTTATTTTCTTCACATGTGTTATCTCTTCACGGGTCCTTGTCTAAGATGAATGTAAAGGGAAAATATATAAAATGGGTAAACAAAAATATTTATCTGGCGATAGATTTGACCAACTCCTCCAAATGGTATATCCAAAAAAAAAAAGGTAAAAGACACCGAGGCAAAAAAAAAAAAAAAAAAAAAAAAGATCTCGACGCAGTTGGGTGCACTGTGAGCCGTTTTATGTGAGAGAGTGATAGAAGGAGATAAAAAAGTCTTTTAAAAAGTTTGAAAGGAGGAAGGAGGGCAGGGGGGCGGGGAGGGAGAGGGAAGGAGCGGAAGAAGGAATGTAAGAAGGGAGGAGAAGAAGAAGCTCAAACAAATGCACATATACATGAAAATGATGCTGCTGTAAAAAACGATCCTTGTCCATCCCATATAAAATAGTACTCCGGTAGATATGAATATTGTAACATGATAACAAAAGTATACCCAAAGAGACTCCTAGAAAAAAAAAGTGTCCAAAAAAAATAAATGTCCAAGGATAAATTTCCAAAAAATAGTTGGTCGTCATGCGAAAGGACCCAGCCCTCTCCCTTTATACATTATCATTTACGTCGTCAGGAGATGTATGTATATCTTGTGGTGGTGTTTGTATTGTGCCTTTGATTGTTGACTGGCAATTTTGTCATTGTTGAGAGGGCTTGGTCAGGCATGGTCGAGAGAGAATGTGTTCATGATTCCTCCAGGTTTTCGTGGAAGCGCGAGTCGCGCGCAGGACTGGGGCTTTTCTTGGTAGCCGGATCACGGATGCCGCGCGGCGGAGAGAGAGAGCTTGATCTGGGAGTGGCTGCGTACAGGCCGTTGGTGCCACTCGTGAGCGAAACATTGATGCTACTGCTGCCGCGGTCGCTAAACCTCTCATAGGCTTCGACGAACTGGTCCTGGTCGTCACTTGTTCCGTTGGTCGCAGTCCGTGCCATCATGATGCTGCTAGCTTGGCTGTTTCTGTTGCTGCCCCGCAGGCCAGCGGTGCCATCCGGGCCGTCCATGTTGACGGCGCCAATGTCACTGCCCGTTGCACTTCGCTGCCGCCCGGCCAATGCAACATCGCGCATGCTCGTGCTGCGGTTGCCCAGGCTGGTGGCGCTGCCAGTGGCAATGCCGCCTGTGAGAGCAGCTCCGCCAATGAAGCCAGGCACTCTGCGAGTTGGCTCAGCTCCACTGCTGTTGCCTTCGACACTCGTGAGCGCGTGGCCACCAATAAATGACTTCTCGGTGCCGGCAGTGGAGTTTTCGCCCCAGGAGCCCGCTGATGCGGCTGACTTTGCCCGTGGTCGGACGGCGAAACGGGTCTTCAGCCAGTTCCTCACTCGGGATGTGGGCGACGTCGACGGGAACTCATCAGACACTGGCGACTGAGGTGACAGTGGTGTAGTGCGGCCTGCTGCAACCTGGTCAGGCGCAGAATCACCAGGTTGTTCAGGTGCAGCGTCGCCAGACTTCTTGGGCGTAGTGTCGTCAGCTTGCTCAGGTAGAGAGTCAGCAGACAACTTGGACACGGGCTCGCCGGTGTTCTCGGGCGCAGAGTCGACAGACTCCTTGGACACAGAGTCGGCGGCTTGTTCGGATGCCGAGTCACCAGCCTCATCGGCAGCCGTAGCGGTCGAAGAAGATGCGACGGGAGCAGCAGCTGCCGAGCCGGAAGAGGCTCCTCGGTTGCGAGTGATGATCTTTGGAGAGAGAGCAAATAGCTTGGCCAGACCCGTGTTGCTAGGTCCAGTTTGCTCCTTCGCAGGTGGTGTTGAAGGGCGGGGCGATGCTGGCGGCTGCGGTGACGTAGGCGACGCCAGTGCGCTCTGATCCTCATCGGGCACCTCATCAGTGGCCGGCGTATTGCCCTTGCCAATACTGATTTGCAGGGCCCGCTTCTTTTTGGCCTCGCGTCTGCCTTGCTTTTCATCTTCTGGGTCCAGTTAGCAAATCTGCTTTATTTTTATTTTTATTTTTTGGGGAATTGTTAGCCGCAGTTTGCACTTACGCTTAAGTTTCTGGTTGAGTAGCTTCGTTTCGCGGTCACGCTGCTTAGCAGCCTCCGCCTCCAGCTTGCGCTCCTCTTCTTCCTGGCGCAGAGCGGCCACGCGCTCCCGCTCCTTTTCGGCCTTCTCGTTGATATCGTCAAGCAGAGGTTGGACGCGGCGAGCGGCAATCTTGTCCACCTCGTCACGATGCATGAAACGGCCTCCGCCAATATCGATGTGGTTCGAAGGCGGTGCTACGGCACGGCGCGAGTCCAGGCGAGTTTGCGCAGCCAGGTGCGCCTTGTGCTCCCAGTTTGCTAGACGCGAAGGCTGAACTTTGCCAGTCTCGTTGTAGACCTGCTCGTCAATGTCTTCGAGCTGTGCGCGAACGTTTCTCTGGGCGGCGGCCAGCAAAGCTGTTCGGTCTTTGCGGCGCTTCTCCTGGTCAACCTCAGAGATGCGATTGGTCAACAGAGACATTTGGTTGCGGATCTCCAGCGAGCGCTTGCGGTCCTCGACCACTTCGCTGTCGCTTGCCGACCGGCGGCGCCGGAGGCGGGCACGAACAGCTGATCGTCTAGTGGTTGGCTGTCCAGCAGCAGACGAGGCCGCAGCATTGGTCGCGGCGGCAGCCGACGACGATGCCAACAAAGATGGGTCCATGTAGTGGTCACGGTAGCCGCGATCTCTTTGGTGTTCTTGTTGCAGCTTTTCAAGGCGCTCTTGCGCTAGCTTGTAGGCGGCCTCCTGCAGAGAGGTGCTGTATGGGCCGCCGTTGCTGCTATTGCTGCTGGGTCCGATCAATGATTTGCCGGACTTGGGGTTGTACATCCTCTTGGCCATGGCAACAGCCGATGCATGCAGACCGTCGTTGTGGTTCTGCTCTTCGAGCTCAGCATGCACGGGTGGCCGCGAGGTATACATTTGACGATTCATGTTCGTGTAAGGCACAGAGCCGCTGTCGCTGGTGAAGCTATTGCGGTCACGACCAGAAACCGGCCCGTGAGCCATGGTGGCTGCGCTCAGTGCATCGGAGGTGCCCTGGGAGGCAGTGGAGCTACCGGTGTTGGTGGTAGCGGGCGTCACAGCGACATCTGTGTACTGTGACGAGGAGTATGATTTTTGGTGCCGGTATGCAACGGGTGTGGAGATAGCACGCGAGCGAGTTGCTCGGCCGCCGGCAGCATTATCGGCTGCGGCAGCACGCATGGCACCCTTGGCGGCGCGCAGGGATGGCTGACGGCTGAGGGCGACCTTCTCCGGCGACGGTTGGCCGGCGTAGGTGCTCGTGCTCACAGTGCTGCTTCCACTGTTGCGGTTCTTGTAGGCAAAGTTGGCAGCCGAGCTGCCCCAAGTCGAGGACGACACCATGCTGGGCGACGAGAGAGAGACAGCAGACTCGCCGCTGATGCTGCGCTGATGGCGACTGGCGGCGGCGGCTGACCCAGCGGCGAGGCTGGCAGCTGTGCTGGCGTTGCTGTTCGGCTTGGTCGAGGTAGAGGCTGTGGTGACGGGGGGTTCAACGACCACCGGCACCTGCTGGGACGAGTACTGGGAGGTGAACTGGGAGTTGAACTGGGACGAGAACAGCAGCTGCGGTGTGGACTGCTGGGGCTGCTGGGGCTGTTGTTGTATGGTCGTGGGCAGTGAGGCGAAGGTCTGCGGGGGGATTACCATCTTCGGGAGCTCAGAGCGAGCCGGAGGCAAGGCCGACAGAGCAGCAGACGCGGCCGAGGCAGCGGTGGTGGCGGCCTTCAGCGACGTCGGGTTGGCGGGAGCGCTGGCAGGACGGGCAGGCGTCCGTGAGTACTCGGGGGACAGCTGCTTCTGCTGGGGCTGCTGCGAGTGGTGGTGTTGGGGTTTCTGCGAGGACCAGCCTTTGGATGCCGCGATACTGGCGGCAGCATTGTCGTTTCTCAGGCCGGCAGAGGAAAGCGAGGACGGGTCGCGCGCGGCGGCGTAGACCAGACGACCAGAGGAGTCTGAGGAGAATGGGACGGTCACGGTCAGTCCAAGGTGAGCTCGAAGAGGGAGGGGGGAGGGGCACAAGCCGCGTGTTATACGGGCTCGTCTCGTCTTGTTGTTTCTGCTCTGCCCTGGGTGTCTTCTTTCTGCGTGCCTGCTTCCTCAGTCGGGCCTCCCCTGCGGCAGGTCGCTGCAACCCTGTCGCTCTAAAAAAACAGGGTCCCGCCTGCAGGTGGTTTTGCCTCCTGCACGGCGCCCGTTCCTTTTTTTACCCTTTTTACCCTTTTGGATTCCTTGGTTCCAATCCCAAAAGCGACTTACCTGGTTGGCTCTGCGTCTGCGGCTGCATCTGGCCGTCGTGTTGCGCGCAGTGCTGCGACGTTAATGAGGAATACGAAGCCCCGCCGTTTTTGGTGCAGATGGGTGCAGATGGCCAGCAAACCCGGTGCGAGACCTGCTGCAGGGTCCTTGGAGCTGGGGCTGGACTGGGCTGGATCGTCTGTGAAGGGGGGTGGCCGTCTGCAGTCGTGTCCCTCGTTGGCGTTCCTTCTTTATTGCTCTGGTTGCTCCGATTTTGGCTGTTCCGTGGAACCGGTAAGCGACTGCGTGGACGGGTCTTGATTGGGCCGGCCCCAAGAACTGCGGGACGGGGGGCAGGGAAGTTGGGTGAAGCAAGCGTGCTGCTGTCCTGCGGGCGGTTTGCTTCCAGTGTGTTGCCGGATTGAGCTTTGGCAGCTTGCAGTCTGGAGGGTGCAATTTTGTAGGATGAATGTGCGTTGTGTCTTACTATGTAGGCGGTGGTGGCGCTGGGCCGGCAGGATCGGAAAGCCTTGTCTTATCGTCAAGGGAAGTTGCGATGGAGGAGCGTCGGGGGGGGGGGGGGAGGCGATGCTCACAGTGTGCTGGGCCCCTTCCTTTTGGGGGCGAACAAGCTCCCTGGAAAGTCGAAACACGCGAACCAGCAGAGAAGAGTGTGGAAAGTGTGGAAACCACGCGGAGACGCACGGCGACGCACGGCGACGTCACAGAGTAGAAACAACGGGGGTTTTTGACGTGGGCAACGTGGGAAAGCTGGAAAAGCAGGGAACAGAGTGGTATGCTTTTCTGTGATGCGCAAACGACTTGCGACGACGAGCGACGAAAGCGAGGCAAGCCACTTTCATTTTGGCACTCTCCAGCGCCAGAGGGGCAACGTCGACGTCATCGGCGTCGGTCGCCCTTCCCTGGCCGACTCTCGCACTTTCGTGGTGTGGCTTTGTTTGACCCATGCGCAACGCAGTGTGGGGCAGGCCGTCCAGGCAGGAGGGAGGGCACTGTCTGCTGAGTGTGGAGAGACGGCCGACAAATCAGAGGCGGCGGGCGCCAATTGACGGGGAGGCATCATAGGGCAGCTGCGAGCACTATGGGGTAGGCATCTTACTACGAATATGCATCTTAGTCTTGTCATGTACTTTGTCGCCTCTTTGTCCCGAATCCGACTAGGCCGGACGAACAAAGACGGCCTTTGAGTTCTGGGAGGCCCGACTGTGCAGACCACTTGATAAAATGGGCCACTGGGGAGGCCACTGGTAGGCCGCTTGTAGGCTTGCAGGCCACTTGGAGGCCACTCATTAGAGCGGCCCTCTATTAGTAGGCTGGCCCGGCCATAAGCTGGCAATGGGGAAGCGATGTCGAGAGAGATCAAGAGAGCAAGCTCGCGATCGCCTCGAGCTGCCGCGCAGTGGCCATCGGAGCTGTTGCCCGCAAAGTACCAACAAAGAAACGCGGGCGACTACCGGGCAGCTCGCACGATACTAAGTCGTCCCAACTCATCCCAACGCCTCCTAGCAGGGCCATCTTGTCCTCGTACATCTTGCGTCGTGATCGTTTGGCTCCCGTATTCTCTGCATACCCGAGCGCTGCAGTGCGTCTAGCGAAACTTGGCGAAAGGATGAACTCCCCGAATATGCTACGATGTATGTAAGACGGGCTCAGGCAAGGATGGCACAAGGTCTATGAGGAGGAGCCTCTGTCGTAGGAGCAGGCACAAAAGTATACGATGTGCGAGTAAGAGTCTTAAAACCATTTGCATATTCCATAAATAGACCCGTCCGTTTGCGAACGCCCGGGATGTGTGAGTAAGTTACAAAGTATCTTTTTTGGGGGGCGGGCCTTCACATGCAGTGGAAAAAGCAGAGAAGGGCCAAAAAAAACGAGCCTTTCCTCCATTGGGCACTAAAGTCCACGCTTGCCCTTCGTGTATGTACGAGTACGACCTGCTCCCCCCCATTAGCTGAAAAGGAACGCCCGCTGCCACAATACGAGCTTGTCGATCCTTCTTACCAACCACCTCCCGCAGCAAAAAAGTAGGAGTGGCAGCGCCTTGCCCAAAACGACACCTGTGGTTTCCCATCTCGTCCACGACGTATCCGTAATGGGCTACGCCGAGCCTGCGCTATGTGCAAGCTATGCGGAGCCAAGCATGCATACCGAGAAACTGTCAACAGAGTTAAGAGAATTAAGAGAATCTTATTGTGTCTCGATGGGTCTTGGTGTGTCTCTGCGCCTGTTACAGCCTGTTTCAGGGCAGCCAGTGAGATGGTGAGGATGTCACATTGGAAATAGTGAAAGGGGACCACTGGAAGTAGTGAAAATCAATTGAGCCAGTGAGGCGAGGCGAGTGTCCAGCAGGCAGTGACAGCCGCTTGAGCTATGCGGCGACGGGTAGCGCAAAGAAGCTCGCCAGCCAGTGAGGCAGCAGGACGGAGCATCGCCTTCAAAATAGTCAACAGCCGGTCAGAGAGCTCCCCAGCCAATGAGGCGGCAGGAACGACACCGAAATAGTGAGATAGCATATATACGATACTATCTTGCATACAAAGCAAAAATAGTGTAAGCCTCCCGGCTTACTGGGATGCTTCCTCCATGGAGACTTGGCAGCGAAGGAGGCGAAAAAGTCATAGACACGAGGATATGTGCAGACAGTAGGATGAGTTAGGATGAATTAGACCAAACAAAACGAAAGTGATGAATAAGAATAAAGGAACAAATAAGCCGACACATGAATACCGGTTTATTCAGAAAAAAAAATAGCAGAAGGAAAATTAAACAGGAATAAAGTGAATTTTTGATTGACCACATTTGGACGAATCTGGAACACGTCTGAGGCAGAGGACAAACACGACCAAAAACCTGCAGGGTCCCTCAATACGAGGTTCTTCGGTCCTCCGTCTTGCGTATGCATCTTCGTGTGAATGCAGAAGCTGCACAAAAAACCAGAACCAGTGTGGTCTGACAGAACCCTCACGGACCAGATTTCCCCTCCAAGATTTTTGACAACTGACAGCATAAAGGGTGTTCAAACGGAGTCACGCCCGAACGTGCTTATCCTGCCGAGTTATGCATAGGCTCAGCTGACAAGCCTGTGGCTGGAGGACCGACTAACAACTGACGGGTTATCCCTACGGCCTTGTTTATACGATGTTTCTTTTTGCTCATCGCGATCCCGCTGCCCACCATGATCTTGCGGTGTGGCTGGTGTGTGCCTGGCCAGGCCTGTCTTCGTACACTAACCACACTGCTACCCTACCACACCCGAATTCACCGTTGCTGCAGGTCTAGATTCTCTCGAAATCGTTTCTTTTATGGTTCGTGTATCATAAACTATCATCTGGGTATTGCTGATCTTTGCGATCTTTGGTAATTCTTCTAATAGAGTCCGCTCGTGTTTTCCCCTCCCTTCTCCTCTCTTTTTTACTCCTCCCTTCTCTTGAACTGCCCTTGCAGCCAACACCGGTACATCTTCAGCTTCTGCCTCCGATTTACAATCAACCGCCGATCCACACCGATATTCTCGAGCTTGAAAGGGCCGAGACCATCGTCTTCCTCGTTCTCGACCGATTGATCTGCAGGAGCCTCTTCGGTCTCGGCCTTGGAATCAGATGTTTCGGCTGTTTCTTCTGCAGCATCTGCAGTCTCTGCAGCAGCCGCCTCTTCAGGAAAAGACCCTGTCCAGATCTTGACCAGTTCATCCTTTTCAAAAAAGTACACCCGCGTGCCGTCGCCACGAATGTAAAAATTCTCTTCCAGGTAACGTCCCTTGCGGAAACGCACTTGCGCCAGGTCGCCCCGTCCGTAGTCCCGGAAGCACACAATGCCACCCGGCTTGACCAGCCGCGCCAGGTTGGCGACCGCCTGGGTCCACTGCGCCGGCGCCAGCGCCGAAAAGATAAAGACCAAAATGGCCACATCCACCGAGCCAGGCTCCAGCCCAGGCGGCATGGATTGCTCGCCCGTGCCAGCCACATCCCACACATCGGCCTGCATGTGCTTTGTGTCATAGGCCTCGTGGTTGCGCATCACCTCGACGGCCGTCTTGGAAAAGTCGCAGGCGTGGATACGCAGCTGCGGGTTACGGTTGCGGCCCAATATGGGGAACGCCGTGTTACCGGCGCCCGCACCCACCTCCAGAATGGTCTTCGGCCCCGCATCGGGCTCACAGACCCGGTCTAATATAGGAAACTCTTGCTGGAGCCATTTGCGGTCCTTGAAGAAGTTATCCGTATTGTTCTTGTAGAAGAGGTTCCACCACTTGGCTGGGTCACCATTGAATCGGGCTGCCGATGAAAAGTGTTAGCAAAGAATGCTGTCTTTCAACACGATGAAGATACAAAAGTGTATGTTTGAGTAATGCAATCAGATGGGAGCGAAAGACGATGGTTGCGTTTTGTCATCAGGAATTCAGATGAACTATGCTTATATTTGGCAAATCATCATTGCAAGAGGGAAGAAGGTGATGGAGAGCGTGTGTTGCTGGATAAAACTTACATTTGTCAAAGTCGGACACGGGAGCCTGCCGCTGCAGCTCATACTGCTTCTCGGCATACTCCTTGAACGCGTCGTCTGTCTCGACATGATCCCACGCATTGTACTCGAAGACATTGTCCTCCTCGGTCAGGTACCGCTGTCCGAACATGAAAGGGTCGGTGCGCTTCCGATTCTTTTCGGGGTCGTGGGACAGATGGGGAGGAACTTCGGTCTCGGGAGCGTTGGTGCCATCGGTACCAATGGCGCCTTCAGCGGCAACCTTGGTCTCCCCGTTGGCGGCTTGGCCATTGCCATTGCTGGCCTCGTCGCTGGCCACAATCGATGCCACCGCAGAGGTAGGCACTTCCGCCGTCGTGCTCGGCATCTCTCTTGTGCCAGTCTGGATTTGCCACTGGAGGGTGTGCTCACCAAGCTCGTCTGCCGCTAATGCGTTTTTTGCGATGCCATTCAATAGCACCCAGGCCAAGCGAGGTAGTCTTCTTATCGTCCGACCTTTTTGTAACCCTTCATTTCGCGGACCTGAAAAAAAAAGTCGACGGTTTTTGGTGGTGGGAAGAAGGAGAAAAGAGATTTTGCAGAACTGTTGAAATTTTTTTTTGATATGGAGAAATTTTGGTGGAGTGTGGCTGGTTAAATTTGAATGTGGCTGAGACCCCCCGCCGGAGCTACGAACGACACTCGCAAGCTTATATGGAGCTGTAAATCGGGAATTGACTCCCAGTTTTAGCAAAAATTGGCGACAATGCATACAATATCAAGACTACCTGGGTCGGCCATCTCATAACCTCCTTTTTGTAATTTTGTTTTGAAAGAAAATTCACCTTCAAAATGCCGGCTGTGAACTCAGTCCGTGGCCTTTCACATGGCTCCGCGAGAATATTACGGACGCTGCCAACTGGCCGAGCTTCGTTTTCAAAAGCCGTTTCTCTGGCTGTCGTCCCAGAGACAAGAGGGAATCGTTCCATTCACAATTCCACACGGCCACTCAGAAAATCAAAAACATCACGCCCGCCAATTTCCAATTCTCCCCGTTCCATTTTCAACATTGCTGCTGCTGCTCTCGGCCAGTCGTCTGGAGGACCGCCACACACGCTCACCACTATCCGGACGTTGCCTTATGCTTCTAGCGATCTGTTTCGGATTATTGCCGACGTGGAGTCATACTCTGACTTCCTGCCGCACTGCAACACTAGCCGGGTGACCGAACGGAGGCCAGGCAGTGTGGGCAGCTCAGACTCTGGCTCTTTCCCCTCCAAGGCCGACCTCACTGTTGGGTGGGGACCTCTCTCGCAAACTTATTCGTCACGCGTGTACTGTGTCCCCAAATACGGCGTGGTTGAGGCAGTATCCGGCAGGAGCGGAGCACCAACTTTGACACCGGACGAGCGTGCCGAGCTTGGCCTGGGCAAGGACGAACAGGGAGAGGCCGCCTCCGACGACGACACATTTGAGAGCCTGGTGACACGGTGGAAGGTGATTGCCTTGCCAAAGACAGCAACCTCCACTGCCGCAGCTGACTGGACACGTGTGGAACTGCAGATCCGGTTCCAGTTCCGGAACCCGCTTTACCAAGTGGCTGCTGCGCAGGTGGGCAACGAAATGGCCACAAAGATGATTGAGGCATTTGAGAAGCGGACAGTGGCCCTTCTAGGACCAATGCCTGGGAGGTCTGGCAGTAGCAAGGGTAGTACCGGTGGCAATCAAGGAATATTATGACACAGAGCACTCCACCCAGCCGGGCTGGCAAGTTTCTATTCTTTCCCCAACAACGCTGTTTCGAGTCCTCAACATAGCACTTGTATAAACACATGGCATACATGAATCATAGACATAGAATCACTCCTACTTTTACACATTTTCATTGAGATACGTCTGTGTTATATTTTGTAAATGTTTTTTTTTTCTTATTTTTCTTTTATAAACTTACAACTGCGGAACTGCTCTACTCTGCAAACCAAACACCAAATTCACATATAAACAAAAACGTGCGACACCTGAGACCTCCAGGCCAGGCCCGAATAGAGAGACTCGGCCAGGAGAGAGATAGAAGGGGGGGGGGAGTGACAAAAAGAAGAAAACTTGATAGCCAGAACCGTCCACCCAAGCAGCAACGCCCTCTTGTGCAACCAATGCGCCTATCCAAATTCTAAGTTTTGTTTGTCTCGCGCTCCCGAGGCCCAGGGCGGCAACGTTCACTTTCCAATAGACACTTAGGCATTAGGAACGGAGAAGACACTTGCTTCATCTCATACGTTCTTTGGGCCCTGCCGAGTGAGACCTATCCTACTCCATAAACTCGTTTCCATCGTACTCCAAAGAAGAATGCTTAGATAAAAATAAAAATCACAATGATCAAAGCACAAAAACTCAAAACCCATATTCGGTGGAGGGGAATCCAAATAAAAATAAATCAAGAACTGAAATGTAAAGCAAAATTAAACAAAAGAAAAGGCAAAAGAAAAAGGATATCAAATCGGCGCAAGAAATAATAGAAAAAAAATATCATCCTGACAAATTAAACGTAGGTGGCGTTCATTTCGTAACCATTAAAGAGATCATGTACCCAAAAATCGCGTATCAACAAGAGCATTAAAGGCGCGGTGTTTTATGCTTGTAATGGTAGTGGCACACAAAGGAAATAAGCCATAACATAGAGACGGGGAGTTGAGAAGGCTGCCGCCGTTCACTTCCTTCTAGGTAAAAAGCTGTTAGTTGGAGAAACCCAAGAGATCAGACTTGACGGGTACGAGAAAGGGACACTCACTTCTTCTGCTTTACTGGCTTCCCGCCGATGAATGCAAGAAGACCACCACCGTGGTGGCTCGACGATCTCACGGGCTTCGATTTTCTCTCATTTCGGCCTCCCCGATCGCCGTCGACGACATTTGCTTGCATGTGCGGCATGGGTCGACCACCACCAGGCATCATACCGGGTTGTCCTGCCCATACGGGACGTGGAGGACCCGAACCGCCAGGCATCATATTTGGCCGCATTGGCACTTGGCCCCGACCAGGCATGCCAGGTTGCGGCATACGATGGTGGCCACCCATACCTACTGGGATTCCGTGTCCGCCAGGCATACCACCAACAGGCATGCGGGGTGGTGGCATTTTGTCCATTGGCCACATGTTCATCGTGATGGACCAGTCTGGCTGAATGACTTTCTCCCAGATCGATGGAAGGATGATCTCACCATCCGGGCCAATGAGATCGTAGTGACCTGCCTGGACGTGTGGTCCAATGGGTTCGACCTGAATAAATGCTTGCTTGATGAGCTCCTCCATGCCCTGCCATGTTTGGCAGAGATGGAAAGGGAAGTTGAACTTGCGACCGACGGCATCCTTGAACTTAATGGGTGCTTTTTGGTTCTTCTTGGCCTGCTCTTCAAGCTTGTTTTTCGCTTCTTCCAGCATTTTCTCTTTCATGGCCTTTTCTGCTTTCTTCTTCTCCTCTTCAGCAGCCTTGGCTTCCTCCGCTTTCTTCTTCTCCTCCTCCACCTTTGCCCGTGCTTCAATCTCGGCCCTGAGCTTGGCTTCTTCCTCAAGCTTCTTCCGGTACTCCTCCTCTTCCTTCTTCTTTTTCGCTTCGGCTTCCTTCTTTAACTCAGCGGCTCTCACCTCGGCTGCAACTTTGAGTTTCAAAGCTTCATCGGCAGCCTTGGCAGCCTCGGCTTCCTGCTTGGCCTTTTCCTCAGCTTTTCGACGTTCAGCCTCAAACTTGGCTCGGGTTTCTTCCTCGATTCGCTTGATTTCAGCAGCATGCTCTTTCTTCTTTCGTTCTTCGGCAGCCTTTTCGGCCTCGAGCTTCTCGCGCAGAGCTCGTTCGGCCTCTTTCCTCTCCTTCTCGAATTCGGCTTTCTGCTTTTCCCGATTGATGCGCTCCTGCTCCAACTGGTCCTCCATTTGTTTCTTCAGTTCCAGCCGAGCGGCCTCCCACGCCAGTTTTTGCTTCTTCTCGTCTTCTTTGGCTTGCGCCGCTGCTTCGTAAAGTTGAACCCTCTTCTTCAGCTCCTCCAGTTCAGGGTCTGGCTTTGGCTCGGGAGGGGAGGGCGTCTTTGGCTTCGCGGCGACCTCTGTTGGTGGCGGAGGCGGATAGATGGCGGGGTGGTACGGTATGGGATATCCCCCTCCAGAATAGTAGTTGTTCTGATAAGGGACAACAGAATCGTAACCGGCCCCACGGCCTTCACCGCCATAGTAGCCGCCGGGGTAACCCTGTTGATAGTTTCCATAGGGAACCATTGTGCCGCCTCGTCCGCCGGCAAAGGGGGGAGCGTATGCGTTCTGGTTAAATTGGCCTCCTTGGCCTCCTTGCCCCGTCGGAGCTCCCTGGCCTCCGTAGTAACCATTTGGGTGACCATTGGGGTGGTAACTGCCACCCCGGTACAAGGAATAGTCCTCGTCGCTCATACTGGCTTGCGTTGTTGTGGGTGTACGATATTCGAAGCCTTGTCTGTGATATGATCTGGTGTGCACACGCGTGGGTTGTTTGTGGTGACGGTCGTCGCGATAATCGCTGGCTGACGCGGAGTCAAATTGTTCTCCTTCGCCAACGTCCCAAGCCAAGTTGTCGTTGTTGTATGAAGAGTAGTCGTTGTCGCTTGCGTCTTCGCCGTCGGTCAAAGAGTCTGGCGAGTTGGAGGGTCGTTGATTACGAGGGGTAGACTGGCGTATCGGTGGCATTGGAATGGTCGGAAATCAGTTTCTCGGCTTGCGACAGAGTACGCCGAGAAGGGCGTAGCAAATGCGCTGGCGGAACAAGAATGGCACCAGCGTGTAGCAGGCACTATAAAGAAAATGTCCGCAATTCAAAAACCGAAGTGGCGTATAGTGGAAAATAAAAGGGGGGCGAGGAGGCGCGGTCGAGATGTCGAGCGGTGGGAGGTCAAAACAAGACGCAAATTATCTCGGAATTGGAGAAGGGATATCGAGAGGGTGTTCCCGCTGTGTTTATGGCAGAGGGGGTTGGCTCTAAACTAGTCTCGTTGCTGTTGTTGTTGGGCGCGGTATGCAGATTGCAGACTGGGCGAGTTAGTGTGCTGTGGATATCTGGAGTTGCAAGGTAGAGAACAGAAGGTGGTGCGTTCAAGAGCCGTAATTGGGGAGCCTGAAGATCTTCTGGTATTGGTTGCGACACAAGTGGGAGGGAAGAGTGAAGCTGAAAACGAAATCTCATTCCTTCGGCGAGGGTTTGAAATAATAAAACAAAAAGTGGGAAGAAGAACGAAGAAGGGGGGGTGGAGAAGAAAGGAAACTGGGAGGATTCAGGGAGGGGATTGGGCCCAAGACAGGCCAGAGAGAAAGCGGACGAAAATGACAAGAATATTAGGTGAAAATACGTTGTAGAAAATAAAGGGCGGTGCTTGGGCGCCGTGTGCAATTTTGCGGTGTGCGGAGGGTAGGAGGGTGACTAACTGCAGGCCGAACATACCGTTTGGGAGTTGTTTCCTGTTGTTTCCCGTGGCTGGCCTGGGGTTTGTCGCGAAGCGCAGGCAGCGGGAAATGGCGCGGGAAGAAATTTGCGAAGAAAAGGCCTGGGGCAGCCTGTAGAAGCCCAGACCTGCGGAGAACAGCCTTCTCTCACAGTCTGCTGCTATCGTGGCGACTTCTGGCGCTGGCGCACCTCTGGAGAATTGGGGACTGGTAGAGGAACAGAAGAGGGGGAGCAGAGACGCGGGCGTGGCCAGGCAGATATAAAAAAAACTGGGAGGACAGGCAGACAACGAGGCGGATTGGATGGACGCAGGCGAAGGCTCAGTCTGACGGGAATGGCTAGCTTTTGCTCTGACTTTGTCTGGCAGTCCCTGTCGCTGTTCTCGGCCTTGGTGACTCTTTTCCTCCTTCTGCAGACTTTCGGTGGGATTCGACAGCGCGGGAGTTGTGAGGGGTCCCACTACCCGGGCTGGGTGCTGCTTGGTGCGTTCTGTGTATTGTGTGCGTGCTGATTCCTGGTACTATTAGACCACACGCTAAACCGTCAGCTTAAGGCAGAGAGGAGGGGTCAGGGTGTTGTTGGATCGTGTGGGCCAGAATCGGAGCCACACCTGCACAAGGGGGTGAAGCAGAGGCTTGTGCACGGCAATGACTGGGAGGCCACTGGCACAGAGGAAGGAGCTGGACAGAGGCTGGCCATCGTGCATATAGGTACGCCGTAACACAATCTCAAATCGCCCCAAGACAGCGCTGGTGGGGGGGGGCACATTGAGTTGTGCGTTGAGGCAAAGTCGGTTGCGACCAAAGCGGTCTGGACTAGTCTCGGCCTGGTCTCCACCGCTAGTCCTCTTCGCAAGCCAGTCAGAGGCCGCAAGTCCATGTCTGGTTGGGCAAAGAGCCGCTTTCCAGGCATCCTTGGTGCCGGCTTCGTGTCTCTTCATCCTTCTCGGCCCCTCTTCTCCTTCACACATGCCCAAGAAGTCGAACAAGTGTCACAGGTAGGGGGGAGAGAGGACAAAGAGGCAGACGTTCATGGAGAGGGGGGCGAGAAGGGAGGGGGACGGCCTGCCATCCTTGCGCAGATCGGAGAGGGGGGATGGACGGCGAGGACGGTAGAGAGTCTGCTCCGGACAGTCTTGGAGAGACTTGTGCATACCTTTGCGTCTGAGTCTTTTTGCCCAGGCTAGAGACAAGGGCGTCGGTTTGTGACAGCCTTGAAACACCCCCTGTCGTCAGTGCGGGGCCACAGATGGAAGAGTTCGAGAAGATGCCCCCGTTTCTGGCTGGTGATCGGGGTGTCTCCTGTCGTTCGTTCGTCGGAGTTCCAGGCAGAAATTCGGATGTGGTGAGAATGCGGCGGGAAAACTTTTTGGGTCAGATGCGGGCAGGTGGGCGACGAGCGCTCGGGTCGCGACTTCCTGTTAAATGGGACTGAAACGGGAAGGACCTGGGACGGAAGAGGAAAGAGCAGAGATCACGAGGCTGAAAAAAGAGGTGTGCCAACCTTTTAAGGGGTATGCCAGGGGGTGAAATCTGGAAATATCAACAAACGGAAGAAAACAAATCGATTTCTTGGTTGAGCCTGCAAGATACTCGCATGCCATTCGCAGGCGCAGGCCATTGGTATTTTTTTCCTCAAACGGCGCTGGGTTGTGAATGGATAGTTCCCGTTGCCGGGCCAAAGCGCATTAGTGGGGTAAAACTGGCCTTGCAGGAGAGACGTTGTCCTTTAGCGGGCGCTCGATCCAGGCGGGATGGCGCAAAGGCCACAATTCCAGTGTTTCTGGGCAGGCAACACCGCTTAAAAGACACTAAAATAGAGGCCGGCAACCAATGGACGTTGTCTACGGGCGCCGCCTAGCGCGACCTTTCTAAGATTTAGTCAAATGAGGCCAAAGAACTGGGACACCAGCCAGCAGTACAAGTATTGCACTTTCTCAGGCACCAGCTTGAGGGGCAGCACAGGACAGATATATAAGCACAATTTCTGTTTGAATTTGCTCCGTATGGCTCTTTTTATATAAACGTGGTAGGCCGTGTTCATGCACTGTCCCGAGCATCTCACGATGTGTAACCCGAAGCCATGAGGTTGATTGGCAAGGCACAACGCTGTCTTATGGAACGTGCCTAGCCAAATATACTGTTTTCGGGTTTCAAGCCGGGCTGCAGGGCTCTACTTAGCGTTTGTTCAATGCCTTTCCTGGCGTCCTGTGTATCTCGCCCATTCGGTGTACTTCTCTGTAGTTGTGAGGGAGTCTGGATCTTACAGCGTGAGATAGAACACCCCGTTGTGAGATAGACACGCCACAATGTGCACATTGGTTGTCGCTGCCATGGCAAAGTCACCAACAACAGTCAATGCCGACCAAACCTTACCAGGTAGTGCTGCCACCCGTGATCCAGGGTTACATTTAGTGGCGGAACACAAACTGCACAGCTGTGAAGCATTCCATGGTTGAGAGATGGCGTAAAGAGGAAAGCAGCAACCAGAGAAAGGCATCCGGTAACACTATGCTGGTCATGAGGCTAAAAACATCCGAACCAATTGGCAGGAGCTGGAGCTGCATGCCCTTTTGTATTATGTAGATTGCGGTGTCGTCCTCAGTCTCTCTTTTGCGGCTCACACGGGCAGACACCACCAAGTATTATCTTACGCATACATAATACATATGCATGCGCGCTGCGACGTAAAATAAACCCTCTTTCTGTTGAGGCGGCATTGTCTAGCTCTCACGCTTCACTTCGCATCGGGCGCTGCCCAATCGAATGCGCCGTTTGTCCATGCCTCGCCCCCTCCCAGACGCAGGGTGCAGAGTTGCTCTTCTACAACGCTGCCTGCAGACACATGCAGACGGAGACAAACTCTTTGACGCTCAACCAATCCCAGTCCACACAGCCGGGCTGCACTCGTTGACAGCAACCAGGTTTTCATCGGCCGGCTGCATGGGCCAACAGAAATTAAGCAACTCCATGAACAGAGACAAAGTACACAGTACAAAATATCATACCTGTAGTCCCTCTCCTTCTTACTCTTCTTCCACCCCACCCGGTCAGTCTTGACTGGAGCCACGTGCTGGGCGTATGGACCAGCCCGTTTTTCCTGCCCAAAGAAACGGCGAGCAATCAAAGAACATACGCAACCCAGGATCCATACAGAGCCTGCTCGATCCGATCGGGCATGAACAGTAGCCAGTACACACGCCAGTGACTAGCCATGTCTAGTATCCAACGCTCGCAAGGCGTGTATGCATGTGAATGTAAGATACACACTTCGTATCAAGGGACGTCCCCTTTTGCTGTCCAACCGGACGAGATTATGAATTTTTCTTTTGGCTGCTTTGGGCAACATGCTGCCAAAAACAGACCCGAACAAATCAAGTATATCGACCCAACTGCCCAACGCCAACGCCATAATGCCACTTGCTCGTTCTAGATCTATGCCCTTCCCTCACATCTGCCTTATCCCATTCCACGATCTTCCACACCCTTCTTCGTTGACCCCTGGTATTCGTTTCCAGATATCCGGCACGCCGTGTGATGTGTGCCCCTCCATGTTCTCACAGGCACACACCCTGCCTGGCTCTATTGACGCGGTTGAGCCGCAATGCGTGATTCACATCATCGTCTGTGCATGGGCTGCAGGTGACACGGGAGGCCGCAGGAAAAAAATAAAACGGGAAGAGATGGAGGATGGGTGCAGGAACCCCCCAAGTAAGATAAAAGACCGGGAATAAAACAGCACTTTAAGCATAAAACAAAATAAACCGGAGAAACGCAAGGCTATCACCGAGTAACCTTGGCCGTTTCTCCAGCCAAGAGCTCTTTCGCGGCTGCCACCTCGGCCTCGTCGTAGCCCGTCCAGTGCGGCTCTTTGGCGGTACTGCGCCTCACAATCTCGGACAGCTTCTCCGTGGCCAGCTCGCTCAGTTTTTGCACCGTGGCCACGTCAGGCAGCGAGAAGGACTCTGAGTCATTGCTCTGCTTGAACACCTTGTTACCGCCCTTCAGAATATACGAGGTGGCCTAAGATTGTTAGTCGTAAATCCAACTGCTTCAGAATACTCGGGTGGAGTCCTTACCAGTTTCAGCCCATAGTAGCCTCGCAAGTAGTCGTCGCACAGCTCAATACTCCGGGAGAACCGCTTCAACGCCTCTGCAATGTACTTTTGCGAGGCAGCATCGCCACTGCCGCCAGTCGTTGCGGCCACGTATTCCAATTCGCCCAATTTCGCGTGGATCTGACAGTTAGGCACGAACGAATAAAAAAAAAGTAGAAACGTGGAGCATATAACAGAGAAATAACGTACATTCCATGCATTGGGCACCAGTAGCAAAACCTCTTCTAGGGCATAGATGGCCTGTCCATACAAGCCCTGCGATTCGTACACGTCTGACAGCTCAGCCCAGGCTTCGGCGTCGGTAGGGGAGAAGTCGACCAAAGTCAGAAGGCCGGCCACTGCATCGGCGGTGCGGCCCATAGACCGCAGCAGGGCTATGCGGCGCTTGTGAATCGGCTATTGGTTAGTTAGATAGCTGAACACAGTAATAATGCATTGTGTCTTTTGGCTGCTGGCCAAGGGTAGACCCCGTCGTTGAAATGCCACCTACCACATTGGCTGTGTCGTCGCTCAACACGTCATCGTACGTCTTGAGAATTTTGAGTAGGTCCTTCTCGCCGGTTGCCTCTGCCTCATGCATCAGCCCTTCAAGAGCCAGAACACGTTCGTTCTCGTCGCCAAACCGGGCCGCCAGTCGCCGGAAGCATTCTTGCGCATGCTCCGTGTCGCCCGTCCGCAGGCAGCATTTGAGCAGATTCTCATAAGTAATCCAGTACTCAGCGCTCTCAGTAGGGCCAAAAACAGAGGCGATTGTGGACTTGCTGATGGTACTGGGCAGCTTGTTGAGGACAACGGGGGCTTCTTGGGAGAGCTCCAGGGCCTCGGCTGGCGTCAGGTGGCCGGGGGGGTGGAGGAGAGAGGGGGGACCCATTGTTGTCGTTTCGGTTGAAAGAATAACGGACGATCGATGGGGGAGTGGGAGATCGAGGGCGGGTATCGGAGGGCTTCGTGTTCTCGTCGCTGGTCTTCGTAGTCCTCGTAGATCCTCAATTCAACAATTCGCGATGCGCAACTGGGAGAGGTGGCCAGCTGTAATCTGCTAATATCTGAGCTCTGGTTGCGCTGCGGTGCGGTTGGCTGATAGGCACTCGCAACGGCGGTAGTTTTCTCCGTGGCAGCTCCCCGACAGTGCGAAATGCTGACATTTTAGCGCAAAAAGCCAGTGCGTAATCAACGTGCCCTGGTCGCACTGTATTTACGTGGGGACAGCCCACTAAGGGCATCGCTAACGATGGAGTATGCGGGCGTCGTCCAACAGCATGCCTGGGCTTCAACACACGACATTTCTCGAGCCAGTCTGCGATTCCCCAGGCCTCTCGACGGGCCAGCGCATTTATTATCCAGGGGATTCCGGCGAAACAAGTCCTCCCGTCCACAGTTCGCAAGATGCGCGCCGACCCGTGACTGCGCAGCCCACTGGTTTCCTTTGTTAGCTCGACACCGACGTTCTTGTCCCTGCCCGCAAGGCATCCCTGACAACACGCGACCGGCCTTCTCGAGCGCCCAGGCGCGCAATACGTCACGAATATCTGAACACATAGGGGGTGGGAGCGTGAGACGCTTCTTAGTCGTAGGAGCAAGATGTGCGTCCCCGTCCCGTACCCTGTGGTCTCTACCCTTCGAGCTGACCAATATCTTTATACAGGTTCGAGAAATCGCTGCTCGACCTCATCCGGGGCCTGCGGCACCACAAGGGCAACGAGAAGGAGTATATACAAAACAGCTTGAAAGAATGTCGGGCCGAGGTGCGCAGCCAGGACATGGACCTCAAGGCCACGGCCTTGCTCAAGCTGGTCTACCTGGAGATGGTTGGCCACGATATGTCGTGGGCATCCTTCCACGTCCTCGAGGTCATGTCGTCGCCCAAGCTGCACCAGAAGCGTATCGGCTACCTGGCTGCTGTCCAGAGCTTCCGAACCGATACGGAGGTGCTGATGTTGGCCACCAACCTTCTCAAGAAGGATCTGAGCTCCGGCTCGCCGATTGTTATCCAGCTACCCATCGCCACCCTACCGCATCTCATCACGCCCTCACTTGCCCTCTCCGTTCTGCCTGACCTGCTACCACGCCTCACACACACACACCGCGTCATCCGCAAGAAGACCATTGTTACGCTATACCGCATGGCCCTTGTGTACCCCGAGGCCTTGCGCGCTGCTTGGCCCAAGATTAAGGAGCGCCTCATGGATCAGAACGAGGACCCCAGTGTCACCGCAGCCATTGTCAACGTCATCTGCGAGCTGGGGTGGAGGAGGCCGCATGATTTTCTGCCGCTTGCGCCGCGGCTTTTCGAGTTGTTGGTCGATGGCGGTAATAACTGGATGGCCATCAAGCTTATCAAGCTGGTAAGTCCATGTAGAGGCATAGAACGCAGGAATTATTGTTGGCTAATATTGGCTAGTTTGCTACTCTCACACCATTGGAGCCTCGACTTGTCCGCAAGCTTCTGCCACCCTTGACCGACATCATCCGTACCACCCCTGCCATGTCCTTACTCTACGAGTGCATCAACGGCATTATACAGGGCGGTATTCTGGGCAGCGACGACGACATATCAGGGAGGGAAGAGATTGCATCTCTGTGTGTCACGAAATTGCGTGGCATGATAATGATTGAAGGAGATGCCAACTGTAAGTCATTGTTAACAAGCTCCCCAGTAGCTAATATGTACCTTCCAATTAACTTTTATGCAGTAAAATATGTGGCTCTTCTTGCCTTCAACAAAATTGTGTTGACGCATCCTTTGCTGGTGGCCGAGCAGGAGGACGTCATTATGGACTGCATAGACAGCGCCGATATCAGCATACGCATCCAAGCCCTGATTCTTGTTCAGGGCATGGTTAGCAGTGACAACTTGGTGTCGATTGTGGGCCGGTTGATGCGGCAGTTGAAACAAGCTTCGACAGCGGAGCCATCCAAGCCAGTTGCCGCACGGCCAATTGAATTCCGCGCTGATTCGGATGACGAGGACGCGGCAAGACCAAAACCAAAGAACCAGGAGCCACCATTACCAGAAGACTACAAGGTTGATGTTATTAACCGGATTCTCAACATGTGCTCCCAGAACAATTACACCAACCTGACCGACTTCGATTGGTACATTGACATTCTCACGCAACTGCTGCGGACGGCACCAACACCGCGGGCGCTAGATACCGAAGACGAGGGTGACGACGACCATTATCCGGGAGGGAACTCGGCTGCGGCGGACATTTCTGAACGGATCGGCAACGAACTGCGGAACGTGGCCGTAAAGGTGGGAGCAATGCGCCAGGCAGCCGTCAGGGCAGCAGACACAATGATAATCCAACTCAGCACAGAGTCGATAGCTTCGTCCACCACATCGCAGGTGACATCAACAGCTCTGAAACCGATATCATGGATGGTGGGCGAGTACGCATCTTTTTTGCCTGCGCCAGATGATACTCTGTCGTATTTGTTACAGCTGGTGCCACGAGTCCGGGTGGCGGAAGTTTTGGCGACATGTTTACAAGCTACGATCAAGTTGTTTGCATTTGTGGCGGGAAGTGAGCACGTCCTGTGGACGTCAGAACGAAAGTCACGCATATCGCTTTTGATGGCACGGGTCATCCACACTTTGGAGCCTTTATCGCAACACCCAAGTCTGGAGGTTCAAGAGCGCGCGGTGGAGATTTCAGAGTTGCTAAAGCTGGCGGCCGAGGCCGTATCGGCACAGCCTGCATCGTTGGACGGATACACTTATGAGGACGGCGAAGAGGTCAGGCAGTACCCACCGCTGCTTTTGACGGAAGCAATTCCATCGCTCTTCCGCGGGTGGGAGCTCAACTCGGTCGCTGCTGCTGCCCAGCGCAACGTGCCGATGCCAGCCAGCCTCGACCTTGACGAGCCGATCCACCCAAATCTGGGCTCATTGCTCGCCCAGGCAGATCGCCTGAACTTTGCAGATGGGTTCGGCAGCAACAACGACGACGACAACGAGTTTGAGACGTACTACTACCAGCGACCTGCGCCATCAGGCATTTCATCGAGCGAACCAGCATTCAACCGTCTTCAGGAAGCATCGACACCGGATCAAAGCAACACTGTTTCATCGTACCAGCAGCAGGAGCCTGATGAAGAGGCGTATCTGGATGAAGACATTTTGGCACGGCGGAAAGCGGAGCGGGAAGAGAGGTATCGGGACGACCCATTCTATATCCCGAGCAAGGGTGGTGCCGCCAACAGCAGTGCTGCAGCCAAGGAGCGGACGTCGACGCCGATTCACGACATTCTGCAAAACTCCAACGGACAAGATCTGGACATTGATTCTATTCCGGTGATGCAGCTGGATTTGAGCAGTGCGGCCAACACTCTAACCGCATCTTCCTCGAGACCAGCCGCTTCGAAGCCACGCACACGGCCCAAGATTGTAGTCGCGGCTGACGAGACGTTGACGGGTAGCGGCCGTTCGACGCCAGGGTCGGAGACGAACTCGAACGACAGCAAAGGATTGGCAAGTGGCAGGACTTCCAAGAAGCCGAAGCATTCGCTGCTGCAAGTGGACTCGAGCCATCTTCGGTCTCTGAGCCTGGATGACGATGACGATGCCAGCAATGGTGCAGCGCCAAAGCGTACTGCCCCGTACGACTACGAGCGCCAGCAGAGGGCAGACGCCGAGATGGCACTGGCCCTGAAAGAGATTGAGAAGCGGCGCTTGGAGATGCAGCGGGCGAACGAGCGTGTTGCAGTTGCACCAGGCGTTGCCGTGGAGACTGTCGTCGTCAAGAAGAAGAAGAAGAGCAAGAAGAAGGAAGCGGAAAGTGCTCCCGAGGCGGAAAATGGCACAGCCGCTGCTGAAGCTGTTGCAGTCAAGCCGAAGAAGAAGAAGAAGAAGGCAGTCGAAACAGCAGCTCCAGCCGAAGGCGGTGAGGGCGGTGCACCAGCAGCAACGGCTGACGTGGTGAAGCCGGTCAAGAAAAAGAAGAAGACAAAGCGGACCGTGGTAGACCTGCAAGGGCCTGAGCCGGCTGTATGAGCGGAATGGGGGAAAGCCATCAATCATATGTTTTCAAAGCGTCACGTTATTTTACTTTTACCTTGGGAGTACCATACTAGAATTCACAAGTAAACAAAAAAAAAAAAAAACGAAACAAACAACACGAAATGTAAAAACCATTTCTTACATGAGCCTATGAATCCATTGAGAATCTTTGAAAATAATAACAATAATGACATCTAATAGCTTTTGGTATTTTTTTTTTGTTGGTTGACTTTTAATATCATTTCCGTACATTCCATCTTTATATGAACCAACGCCGTGCTTACACGAAATCAAACCTTTGGTCCCCTCATAACCACCCGTCTTCTCTTTAACTCCAGTTCAGTGGTATATAAAGCATATAAAGATCTAACATCCTTCTAATTCTTCAAGTGGTCGATTCTGTGTTAGTCGTCGCCTTAGTAGACGATGCAGCAGCCGGTGCTGTGGCTCCCGGCACCTCTTCCAGCCGACCCCAGGCTGGCTTGTTGAGCTTCCGTGGCGGCTCTGCACCCGAAGGAGAAGCTTCCCGGCCGTTCTTTGGGATCTGGTAACCTCTGTTGCGAGGCCGTGTTGCATGACCGACGGGCAGTTCAGGCTCATACTTGGCATTGAACTGCCGGCGCTTCGTATCAAAGACTTCTTTGTCTTTTAGAGATTCTCTCACGCCCTCCAAGAACGTGCCAACAACATGGTGGTTGTGGACTTGCAACAACGTCCAAGCCAGCATCTCGCGGGCGTCCAGCAAATGATGGATGTATGCCCGGTGGTGGCAGGAACAGGCGGGACAGGTGCAGCCAGGGACCAGAGGTTCTGTGGACATTTTGTTTTCGGAATCGGTCAAGTCAATGGCGAGTGGCTTGAGAGCCGTCCCGTTGGACACGTCTCCATTACCCTCTTCTGCCTCCCACTTGAAGACAAACGCCAGGCCTGCTTCTGATGCGGCCGTAATTATGGGAAGCAGCAGAATATCCACTCCTAGAGCAATCTGCCGGAGCATGTGCTGCGGTGTAGGTGCGGGGTGGAGCGACAGTCGCGGCAGAGGGGCCAGGCTGTCAGCATAGTCGGCATCCAGGTCCGGAAGCAGGTCGACATCGTAGACAGTCAGTCCCTCAATCATGGGCCTGCCGTTACCCTGGCTCTCGGCCAGTCCTTTGGGGTCCTCTTCTGCCTCCGCATCTTGCGGTACGCTCAACTCGGCCAGCCGGTTGAGGTATTGCCACTGTGTGGCATATGGGACTGGCAGTGTAGGTGCAAATATACGGCTCTTCCTAACAGCCCCCGATATATCGTCCTTGTAATACCATTGGTCGATCCAATCCTCTGTCCGCTCCGCCATGCGGGTGGCCCGTTTGGCTGTAGGGTATTGCACAGACACGGCCGTTGGCCGTGCAGCCGCCTTGCCAGCATCACCGCTGTATGTGAGGTCGGCCATGGGGATGGCAATATCGGGCTCGAGGGTCCGTACGGCATTTATGTAGTCGTCGACGGTGAACCGTTGGAAGCCGGTCGACGTGACGATAGAGATGTGCTCGGGGCCATTGCCGAGATGGGAGGCAGCAGCCGGGTGCCGGCGCGGCGCCAGCACGGATATGGTAGACGAAGGGAGAGCCGTAAAGGAGTGCAGGCGGGAGGTCGGTGGCTTTGCAGGGGTGCCGTAGATGGGCGGCTGCCGTTTTTGGTGGAGAGGCACCCTTTCTACGACTAGGCTGTTAGTCCAAAGTTTAACGGGTTAACGACCAACAGCAACGGTCTAACGGCCGAACAACGCAGACCGCTCCAGGACCAAACCAACACAACACCAAAGGCTACTGCTACCTACAGTCCTCCACGGCCAGGTATGCTCCCCCGGCCAGGCTGTGCCGTGCGATGTTGTCGGGGGTCACGTGCGGGACAGCCCCGCGCGAAGTCACGGCGAAGAAGTTTGGCGTGGCTACGGGCTGGCGGCCGGGCAGCGCCAGCGTGCCGAGACGGGCGCCGCCTGTGGTTGCTGCAGCTGCCGCATCGGCCGACTTGAGCAGCCGGAACAGAGGCGGCGGCGGCATGGCGAGGGAGGCCGAGTGGTCGAGCTGGTCGCCCGCCGTCATGGCCAGCGCGGGGTGGTCGTCCTCAGGACGTGTCCTGCCGCCGGGACACTGGGCACAAATCTGGGCCAGGGTCGGGTGATCGACACAGGATGGACGAGTGCAGCAGGCAGGGCTTGTGAATTGGCACTGCTGGTGGTTGGTGGTGTAGCACGAGTGCTTCTGGTGTAGTGGTTGTAGTGGTGTCGTGGTAGTTTGGCTGGCTGTTTTGCCTGTGACAAAAAATATTAACAGAGCTTCGCATAACAAATGCAGGGCCATGCGCCAAGTGGGTCGATGTCTGGTCCGGCCAATCACTGGCAGTGCCCTGCCACGTTCGTGGCTTTATTCGCGGGGGTCTCCCGACAGAGGACGCTCCTTCTATGGAGGAACAGGACCCTGCTGGCGGTCTGGCAGTGGTCTTACGCCGCCTTGTCGCATCCACTCTTTCCGTTCCAGGACCTGCGGCGTTTCGAAAAAACGAGCGGCCATCGGAGCATGTTTCTGGCCTGTTCCTGTTGTTTTCTTTTTTACCTTTCCTCGCCTTTTTCTTGCCGTTTTCTCACGTTTTCCCCGTCTTATCACTCTTCTTCTCCCGTATTGTCCGGCGAGGACAGCCTTTGCCGTTCCTTCCGGATTTCGCCTCGTTGTTGTCTCTCTTTCGTTTCTTCCTCCTCTGTCAGCGTCTTTGCCTTGTCTTGCCCTCACGGTCTCTTTACATGTAATCGCCGCTCCGCGTCACTCCATTCTGACTAGGCGGCTCCACTCTTATCCGACGACTTCCACAGCAGCTTACTAGAAGTAGCTGCTGTGGCCGCGGCTGCGTCTCGAGTTCTCTTCCTTTTTCTTTTGCTTTCACCACACCACATCCCTTTGGCAGGGCACAACCATGAGTGAAATAAAGGATTTGGAGGACACAATCGTCGACCTCGAGAACCAGCGCAGCGGCGCGCGGTCCGGCGGCTCGTCGTCGTCCGACGTGACCATTGCCGCCGAGCCCGCCGACGAGATCACCATCTTGGAGGACGGCACCACGGGTCCCGCAGATCCTCGCCTGCACCTCCAGGGCTCTTCGCCACTCGACGACATTGAGCAGCTCGACCGTCTCGACCGCAACCTCAGCCACCTCGACTATCCCGATCATCCCGACGCTCCTCTCGACGCAACCACCGGCCGCGCTGGTCGAGGACTCGGCCTGGCTGAGCTCGAGGAAGAAGACGACTCCCCTCCCACGCCGCGCTTCATGCAGGACGAAGGCGCTTGGAAGCGGTGGAAGTGGGTGCCATACCCAGTCCGCCGCTTCTGCCTCGCTGCTGCCAAATGGTCTCGCGGACCGCCGGACGCCCGCGATTTCAAGATCCAGCCATTCCTCCCCGCCGTCCAGCATGCTCCCCTGCGTCTAATCGACCGATTCCTGCCGCCACAGAACCCCAAGTCGCGCTTCTGGCGCCGCTTCCTGTTCTTCTTTTGGCTTGCCGCATGGATGCTCACCTTTGCGCTCGTCTACCGTCACGGACTGATCGCCTCCGAGGTCGGCCAATGGGGTGCTCCGGGCGACATTGGCTGTGGCAACACATACTGGGTTGGTGGTAATCAGTGCGGCCTTGACGGCAGCGGCTGCCGGCCCTTTAATGCCAGTGGCTTTGCGTTCCGCTGCCCGGCTGCCTGCGAGAACTACAAGGTGCTCAACCCGCGGGCCGTTGGCGACCAGGACATCAACTACCATCAGTTGATCATCGGAGGACCCGGATCTGGTCCCAATGGCACCGAGTCCTTTTACCGCGGCGACTCGTTTATCTGCGGTGCCGCAATCCACGCCGGAATCATTAACAATGTTGGCGGTGGCTGCGGTGTTGTCAAACTGGTCGGCCGCAAGAGCAACTTTGTTTCATCCAAGGCCCACGGCATTGAGAGTCTCGCGTTCGACTCGTATTTCCCTCTAGCCTTCAGCTTCGAAGAAGGCCTCGAGTGTCGCTCCAAGGACATGCGCTGGCCGCTCTTGGGCATCTCGATTGCCTACTCTACTATTCTATCCCTCTTTGTTGTCGAGACGGGGCCGTTCTATTGGGCCATCTTTGTCGGTCTGTTCTGGCACATTGGCCTGGCCTCCGACCCGCCTCCGCACGTTTCTGTGGCGGCACTGATCTCCAACATTCTGGGCAAGTTCTTGCCTGCTGCTCTGACTGGCTGGGTCATCTACGACAAGATGGGCGTGCGCCGCACGCTGGGTGGCTTGACAGCGCAAATCGAGAAGACTGTGCTTTGGCTCGGTGGCTGCTGGGCGGGTGCGCTCAACAATATCACTTTTGATGCCATTCCGATCCAACGCCTGACACCGCACGATCTGAACCAGCAACCTGGCGCCAAGGCTGCTCTGACAATTATTCTCCTGTCGCTGTCCGCCATTGCCATTTCTCAAGTGTGGTTCTTCCGCCAGGAGGCACGTCTCCGTCGTTACCTCAAGGTGTACATTCTGTTTGTCACTGGCCTGCTGATCTGCATTATCATCCCAAACCTCAACTTGCGCATCCACCACTACATCTTGGCTCTGCTGCTGCTGCCGGGCACCAGCATGCAGACGCGCCCAGCTCTGCTCTATCAGGGCTTGCTGGTCGGTATGTTCATGAACGGCGTGGCTCGCTGGGGCTGGGCGTCGTTGCTTGAGACACCCTCGTCCTTGCAGGGTGATGCCGAGAAGGGTTCGCCGGTGCCAGTCCTGCTGCCGCCAGTGATTGAAATGGCCAACGCTACAGCTACGGCAGCAGCCGTAGCAGCCTCTTCCATGGTTGCCACCGCGGTTGCCAACATCAGCACGATCAAGTTCACATGGCAGCCGCCACCAGGCCCACGTTACGACGGCATCAGCGTGCTGGTCAATGACGTGGAACGTCACCGGTCGTACTTTGACGATGTGGATGCAGAGGGCACGCTGCCGGAAGACCCCTACTCGTTTGTCTGGGAGCGCGCAGGTGCCGCCGAAGTGAATGAGTACTTCCGGTTCGCTTACATGGAGGGCAGCAGCAGCGACGACTACTCCAAGGCTGGCACGTGGACGTCTTCAGGCGAATGGATTCACATGGAGGAGAAGTCATCCAAGGTGAAGAGCCGAAGTCTGGACGGCGAGCTATTGACTCGGTGAGAACGAAAGAAATAAACGAAATAGAAAGAAAAATAAAGAAAAAAAAAACAATAAGAGAAAGAAAGAAGAGATAAGAAGACAAGAGGAGACGGAAACAGGATCTTGATGAAGAACAAGGTGATGGATATGCCCTACAATCCACTCGAGATATACACACCCTCACACTCATTCACACACACACAAGGCGTTAGCATATAGGATTGCTTTGGATTTGCGATTACCCCTGTTATTTGGTCACTCATTTGTTACGGAATCTGCTTTTACTCGCTCTGCACGTTGTCCATGGTTCAATGATCCCACTGCTGTCATTCATTTTCATGTCCATTGCTCGATATCTACTATATGTACATATATTAATTAGCACATGCTTGCGATTGCTTTTTTTCTGCTTTCTTTTCTTGATTTCATGGTCCATGAGTTTATGGATTCGTCCTTTTTCGGCTGTTTTATCTAGTATTTGCAAAGAGATACACACTGCTTCGATCGAATAGAACTGAGATCTTTTCTATCCACCAACATCTGCCACGTCTCGTGATCGTGCCTTATTATACTCGTATATGCTTTTTTGTCCGCCCACGGCTCGGTGCATACATTGTCGCCAACCGGCCAGATTGCATTTTACAGAAAACAAGAGACGTAACGTACTGTACCTGTAACGCGAAAGGCCTGATGTCCAATCACGCTTTCGTTTTGGCAACACCACCGCAGCTCTCACACACCCCTCTATCCCTTGCGTCTCTGCAAATCACAGGCCTGCAGGCTTTTGGTCAGACGCTGTGTAACGACTGTTTTCCCTGTTCGGTGTGAGCCGCTGGCCGTTTGGGTGTGGTCCGGATTATTTTGGCATTTTGGCCCGGCTGCGGCCCCCACGGAGACACTAAGTGTGAGGCTACTCCACTAAAATCCGATCTGACATCACTGGGAATTTGACATCTTTCACACGACACTCACCCGATTCACACGACGTGTCTCACACGACCGGACATTCGCACACCGCTGTGGCCAAGCCCCCCACCGCAGAACATGACTCGAGTACCGACAAAGGCCGACTTTGCTGGTCTGGCCTCTGAGCTTACAATCGGCCTCCACTTCCCTGACCCCCCCGCTTCCACCACAGCCATAATGCTGCTCTTCCATGGCCTGGGCGACAATGAACAGCCGTTTGTGAATTTCGCTCGCGCCATGAACCTGCCGGGTGTCCTGGCCATTTCTGTGCGGGGTCCCAGTGTTGTCCCCCCTGCTCTTGTGGAGGATGTCCCCTTCGCATCTCTGGGGGCTGGCAGCAAGCACTTCCACTGGGGCGACGACCTGCAGCTCGGGTCCGGGGGAACCATTGATGCCGACCCCGGGTTTGACCGTGCTATGGGCCTTGTTTCCGGCCGGCTCGTGCAGGACATCTTGGTGCAGCGGTGCGGCTGGCGGGCAGACGACGTAATTCTTTTCGGGTTCGGCCAAGGAGGCACGTTTGCACTGGCATTGGGCGGCAGGAGCGTGGGGCCCGGCCCAGGTTACAAGGGAATCATCACCATCGGAGCCGATATCCCTTCGGCGTTGAGCATGTCATCTGGCAGGCTGCCGACGCCTTTGCTCGTTTGCGGTGCTGCAAGCGGCGAGGCTGTGGCAGACGACACAGTCGAGCTTCTCAAGCAGCGGTTCTCATCAGTGCAGGTAGCCAGGTGGGCGCGGCCAAAGGAGGACGACAATGGAATGCCACGGAACCGAGAGGAGATGCTGCCAATCATGCAGTTCCTGGCAGCTCGACTGAGGTTGTGGTGAGGGGAGATGGATACAAATTAAGAAACCAACAACGACGTCGACGAACGAGCGAAGGAGGATGGCAACGACGAAACGAACTAAGACAACGTAAAAGAAAGAGAACGCAGTCGAATGAACCGGCAAAACAAGAATTAGACACAGCTGAACAGCGAGGATGCCAAACAATGCAAGCATCCGAAGCCTCCTCCCGGCGGCGTCACTCTCGGAACTCGGACTCGCCATCAGCCCGAATTCATTACTTTGTCTACTTGGTCGATATCCAGCCTGCGTGAATCTCCTCACTGTGAATACACAAGTTTATTCACGTCTCACCTCGCGCCGACACGTTGGAAGGCCATTAATGAGCCCCGCAAAGAAAAGCTTGCTTACGCCCCAGCCATGGATCTTTGTGGTGCCTGGTGCCCGGGTGATCGGCATCAGAAAAAGAAAAGCGTTACAAAGTCGCAATTCAGGGACAGAAAGGGGATTCGAAAAGCCGAGAGCCATGCATAAATACAAGGTTGTAGAGGAAGGACAGCAGCACAGGCCCATTCGGTTGACGCAGACTGCTGCAATTGGACCCGCAGCAGGCTGCCACTGCCACAGTGCACTGAAGTAGCCCCCGGAGCTACTGCGAGCGTTGTCTCAGGAGGAGCTCCGATCTAAATTCCCCTTCTCGGGACAGCGCGCGCACTAATGGACCATTGAGTAGATAGACAGCTCTCGAGCTTGAGAGAGTACAAGTATAAACTTACCCCACGTCCACAAAAAAACGAAGCTGCACATAAAAACCGCCATTTGATCAAGAGACAAGGCCACACACAAAAAAAGCAAGACCCAATTGTTGCGAGTCGCTCCTTCCCGGTCGAGAATTGCTCCTTGTTTCCGGTTTCAGCAGTGTTCGAGCTCCTCTCTGTGGACCTTTTGTGTTCTGTCGTCATACACACGCCTCCAGAGATACTCTCACAATGTAAGTCGCCGTAAGCACTCTATTTTGACAAATTTTTTGCTCTTTTTTTTTGTCTGTCCATCAAAATCTGACATGCCTTCCCTCGTCCGCCACGCCAGGTCTCTCGCCCACCATGCCGTCCACTTCATGTGGGGTCAGTTCTACACTGTGCCGCTGCCCCCGGCAGGCCACTTTGCCGGCCAGACCATCATCGTCACCGGGGCCAACGGCGGCATCGGCATAGAGGCTGCCCGGCACTTTGCCAGGCTCGGCGCCGCCCGCGTGGTCGTGGCCTGCCGATCTACCGAGAAGGCCGAGGCAGCAGCCAAGGATATCAGGGCCTCTCTCGAGTCCCCAGACTCGACCCAGATCCTGCCCTGGGAGGTCGACCTGACCTCTTTCGCCAGCGTCCAGGCATTCTGCCAGCGCGCCCTCAAGGAGCTGGACCGTCTCGACGCCGTTGTCGAGAACGCCGGCATTGCCATGAACAGCCATGTCGACGCCGAGGGCTACGAGAGCTCCATCACCGTCAACGTCCTGTCCACGTTCCTCATGGGCGTCTCGCTGCTGCCACTGCTCCGTCGCACCGCCACGCAGCACAATGTCCGGCCGCACATCTCTGTTGTGGCATCCAATGCACACTACTTTGTAAGTTTTTGTCCTCGATTCTTTTTGTCCTCGCTACGCTCGTTTTTTGTCCTCGCTAAGCTCGTTTTTTGCCCTCGTACGCTCGTTTTTTGTCCTCGCTACGCTCGCTTTTCGTCCTCGCTACGCTCATTTGCCTTCCCTTTCCGGACGCTAACTTCTCAGGCCACTTTCAAAGAAAAGAAGCTTCCCGCCATCTTCTCCGCCTTCAAAGACCCGGCCCAGATGAACGTTGACCGTTACAACGTCTCCAAGCTTCTCGAGGTCCTGTTCGTCCGCGAGTTCGGATCCGTCGCCGACGCCCACAAGATCCCCGTCACGGTCAACTGCGTAAACCCAGGCCTCTGCCGCACCCAGCTCTTCCGCAGCCTCCCCGTCGTTTTTCAGCCGATTGTCCATCTCGTGCTGATCGGCATCGGCCGCACGTCCGAGATGGGCGCCCGCACGCTTGTTGCTGCCGCCAGTGCCGGCCCCGAGTCCCAGGGCAAATACATGGATTCTGGTCTGATCGAGCCGCCGAGTCTGTACGTCCAGTCAGAGGACGGCATCAAGGACTCGAAGCGTGTCTTTGACGAAGTGGTGGCCATTCTCGAGGGAATCCAGCCGGGCATTTCCAAGAACCTGGAGTAGAGGAGTGTCTGAAGGAGAAAGCTGATAGATGGAGCCGCGCGGGACTGTAGATATTTCTCTTGTTCGAGTAATTCCAAATTTGTCATGTTGTATTCTCTTTTGCATTGTATGTAATTTCTGTCCATTGCTCCAGCGTTGAAGCTAGGTTTCGCTTCGTCTGAGAAGCTTTAAAAAAGTCTTCAAGTCTTTTCCTCCTTCTTTCCAACTGTATGCTTTCCCTGGGTATCATGTTGAATATCAAACAAAAAAACCTTGTTTTATGCCATCTGAATCTGTAAATGCCGCCTTCCCTTTTGAGTTTCTCGAGTTTCCCTATTTCTTCGCTTCCTTGGCCTCCTTCTCTTTCCTGTCCTCCTCTTCCTCGTCCACATACTCCTCTTGGCCGTACCCGCCGATGCCGCCCACCATGTACGTCAGTCCCTCGGGTCCCCGCCGGTTCTGGCTCCGCGGGCCGCGCTCTTTCAGGTCTTCGCGCAGCCACGCCAGCACCAGGTCGCCCAGCCGCGAGTTGCCAGACAGGCCCAGCCCGTTGGCCCCCGAGTAGCCAATGTTGCCCCCCGACGCCGCCAGCAGCGCCGCGTCCGCGTGCACGTGCTGCTGGTAGTATGCGTCCGCCAAAAAGTCAGAGGCCTTGCCCCATTCCCGCACCGTGCCCAGGTGCATGTGCACCAGGTGCGTCGGCCACCCGGCCAGGTGGTCCAGGATGTGCGTGGCGTACACCACGGTCGGCGGCGGCAGCCCGGCCGCCCGGTCCGGGTGCCGCTCGCACTCCTGCCGCAGCCACCCCAGAAACTGCGCGCGCGTCCACACGTCGAGGTCGACGGTGATCTCGTCGAGCAGCAGGACGCGCCACGGCCTCAGCAGGCCCATGGCCAGCTGCACGCGGCGCCGCTCGCCGTCGCTGACGGCGTGCATGCGCCAGGACGTGTCGATATCCAGGACTTGCACGAGCTCGTCGCGCCGCTTCGGGTACGCGTCGCCGCCGACGGACGACAGCAGTTCGTCGACGCCAATGTCGCGGCGGACGATTGGGTTGAGGACCCACTCGAGGCCGAGGTAGGTGACGCCCTCGAGGCCCTGGGAGAAAGGGTCGACGCCGCCGACCTTGATGGCGCCGCCGGGAGCGAGGCGCTTGCCGGCGAGAAGCCGGAGGAGGGTGGTCTTGCCTGCGCCGTTGGCGCCGACCAGCAGCGTGCGCGACCCGGCGGGCACGGACAGCGTAATGTTGCTGATGCCGGTGCTGTAGTCCGGAAAGGTGTATGTCAAGTTGTCGACATCAATCATGGCCGGAGCCGGAGGGGAAGAAGCTGCCTCACCGGCAGGTGCCGAAGCGGGTTGGGCCATTGTTGCTGGTGAATGGTCGTTTTGTCTGGTTTGCCTTGCTTTTTCTTATCGTTGGCAATACACAATGGCTCAAAAAAAGTTGCAGAGTTGAGGTTGGCCACACGTGAGGGTTTTCGTTGTCAGGAACAAGTCTTTTTTTTTCGAGTCACGGAGTTTGCTTGCTCATTACGCCCCGCAATTAGACCATTTCTCGCAATCCCGAAGCTGCTTGTAAGACAGTTGTTGGACTTAGTGATATGCGAGTGGCACGGAAAACGCAAAAAAAAAAAGTGAAATCAATTCCCATTGGTATATGTATAAAAAATCAATGCTATATCCCGAATACCCATTGGGACGGATAGCCGGATCCCCCGTCCACCCTTCTTCTGCCCATCAATCACCCTGCTCGTGCATTCATAAGATTCTTCATGGTGTTGTACATCAGCTCCGACACGCCGCCGAGATTGCGCTTCTCCAAATACACCAGCAGGCCTGATCGGTAGTCTTGCCAGCTCAGATTTAGTCCGCCGCTGTTGCCCAGCTGGCTGAGCGCCTGTTGCGTCACCGGTCCTGCGTGCCGCCGCTGTAAGACGGTACTACCACCCCCACTGCCGTTCTGCTGCTGGGAGCTTTCGATAGCAGCGTCCTCAAGCTCTCGCAGATACGAAATGGAAAACAGACACAGCGTCGGCGAGTACGACAGGCTGAACAGCGACGTCAGCGCCAGCTCACGATCTAAGCCATGGACATAGCTCGCCAGCTGCGGCACCAGCCTTGTCGGCACACGACACCCCTGGGCGTTGGTGTCTGTCGCCGAAAACGCACGCGACCGCCACACGCAGTTGCACACGTCCATTAGAAAACCGTTGAACAGGTTGACACGGTTGCGCTCGTGGCTGGTCAGCTGCCTGTTAGGCCGCCGCGCCATGGCTGCCTCGAGCGCTCGCTTATAAGCTGCGAGGACCGCATAAAGCCGCGACACCACTGCCACTGACTGGCTAAAGTGCAGAATATACACCATCTCGGGTGGCGGCACTATTTCCTGGACTGTGTTCTCGAGGACGTGGACTTCGTTGCGGCGGCTGAGTATGAGCACACGCGTGACCTCTTCGTAAAAGTCCAAAACGGCCAGCGCTGAAATCGTCGATACGCTTCCAACGCCGGCACTGCCTCCAGACACTGACGAGGTCACCGAGTTCTGCAAGACGGCAAGAACCAAGCCGTTGACATGTTGTATGAACTCGGGAAGCGCTGCTGCCTGGCTGGCAGCTTCCGCTGTCGAATCTGCTGCGCTCAGTGTAGTTGTCCAGTGGCGGAGTACCATTGTGTAGAAACCAAGGAGATCTAATTGTGACCCAAGTGAATTGTCGAGAAGTTTGGCCTCCAGTGGACCAAACATAGAATTATATGTGTCTTTCAACACGTAAGTCAGTGCGTGTAGACGTGACGGGGACTAGGGACTTTGCATACCTTTGAAGTCGGGCACGGAGATGAAGGAAAGGCCCTCCAATGCCATGTCTTTCCTATCTTTCCCGTCCCAAGATGATAGAACTTGGCTGAAGAACCGCTGGAGGACCGGGGGGAATGTCTGAAAGCTTAGGTGAGCAATTGCGGTAGAAAGGCTGTGCTTTGCACATATAAACTCACCTTTGTGCTTGTGACATAGTCGTGAACAACCTCGACAAGGTCCATGAGCTCGCCATCGCGGCTGTCCCCGCTCGCTGCACTGGATATGCATGCCTCCACCCAATTGTCCATGCGCTTAAATGCTTCATCGGCTGGTCGAAGCTGCAGCAGCTTCTGGAGCAATGGGTCGGCAAGCACAGCCACCAACTGGCTAGGTAGCTCGATTTTTTCTAGATTCTGAACCAGGGCTTCGGCACTGTCGATCTCTTCCAGAGTCACAGACTCTTCCTGCGCATGCGAGGTGTGCACTGTCGGAATGCCTGCGCTGGCATTGGCACGACGGCCAAGCTGGGCATCCTGCCGGACGCGGAAGCCATTGCGTGGTTCGTCTGGCACGCCACGGGTTCCATTGCCTGGTCTTCGAGAAAGCCGAAACTCGTCAAGCCGAATCCTCCATTGCGGGTCAGGGTGCTGTGCAGGCGGTTAGCAACTGGGCTGCAACACGTGTTTCCGAATCTACGTACCTTGAAGGGGGATGCCCGTCCTCTTGTGGCGTCGCCAACAATCACCTCGGGATAGTAGTTTTTGAATACACGCAAAAGGCCGATTAGGTGTGGGTCGTGGCCAGTTTGCCGTGACAGGTTGAGTCTGTTGGTCAGCTTTTCGGTCGACAGTGTCGGCAGTACTGTCCACATATGCTCACATGGCTTGGATTCGGAACGGCCGCACATGCTTCCTCCGTGTGATGAGCGCTAGGAGATGGCATAGCTGTGGACGTATTCCGGCTGTGTCCAGTAGGTTGAAAAGCACGGCGTACGACCGAGATAGAATGGCTGGGCTGCCGAGGACGTGATACACCAGCACAAGCCAGCGGAGTAGCAAGGCCTGCACCGGGAGTGACGGTTTGAGCTGACCCTGGCCGAGACACCCGACAATGGCGAGGACGACGCTGTCGGGTACGGCAGACCCGGCTGGATACAAGTTCCGGATGAGAGCACCGAGGCTGGCCTGGTCCAGGTGGCCCGGCGAGGTTAGCAGGTCGACGAGGTCGGCGAGCGTCTCGGACAGAAGACCGTTCTCGTAAGCCAGGGATGTCAGACGCTCGACAGTGGGCTTGACGGGAAATGGCCGGCGCTTGGAAGGCACACGCGCCGCTATGGGGTATGCCGTGTCAGTTGTTCTGTGTCGTCTGGGGGTTGTTGTATCATTCTGGTGGCTCACCTTGCGCCAAGTCGCCTACGAGCGCCGCGGCTTCCTCGTCGGGGGCCGGATCCATATCCTGTCACAATTGTAGAGGGGAACAATTAGGAAGTACAGGACAAAGATGGCTGCGGCAATGTTGGTCAATTGTCGTGGGCGGGATGCGCATACGCATACGTCACTGGTGGCAGTTTTGTGTGAAGACGCGTCTAAAAGCGCGTCGCCAAATTAATTATCTACGGCGGGGCAATGACGGATGCTGGCGCTGGTAGCGGCTGGCGACGTTTCCAGCAGGAGCTAGTCGCTGAAACAGCTCTTTCCCCGCATTGCGCTGGTAGGCTGCCATGCCTTTTTTTTTGGGAGCGAGTAACGCACCATCAGAAAACGTGTATCGTGCCACAGAAAAGTGGAGTAATTCGAACTAAGTTACAAAAATGCCTAAAAGTTACAAGAAGAATCATCGCTTTTACAGCTTCTTTTCGTCTTTTATTTTTAAAAAAAAATTAAAGAAAAATCGTAATAATTAATTTTTATAAATAAAATATTTAATTAAAATTATTTTAAATATATGCTTAAATTAAGACCTTAATGTTGAATTTATAAGTAAAGTTTGGGTTGCAAAGTTGCGGTGTTTTTACTGCTTTTTTGCAGTGTTTTTGTATTTTTTGTACTTGGATTTTGGCTGTGGCACGATACACGTTTTCTGATGGTGCGTTACTCGCTCCCTTTTTTTTTAATTCCTTCCGTTAAAAAATTACTTAAGCATGAAACGTTTCCTCGGAAACCCGTCTGTCCAAGACAACAATGAGCTGTGACATGGACACAAAGCATGCGGTCTCGGATCCAATTGGGCTCGATGCATGTTGATTCCGTTGTAAGAGCCAATTATGACCCGTGCTGTTCTCACATTTGCTGGGCTTGCTGACCGCCGGCCATTTACATCATGTGGCACGAGATCTGCAGCAGGGCGGTCTCAGGCGTGGGCGTGGTGGGGGAGGGAACGGTAAGTACGGCCAGAGAGGAGAGGAAATGGAAAAAGTCAAAGAGTCAAGCAGCGCGATAAAAAGCGACAGGTCGCTCGAGCGGCTCGCGGAGAGTACCGGCTGCAGTTGTGCGCCGGCTGCGTATTAATTCTCCTTCGATCTACCGGCGTCTATGCCAGGAACGGAAGTTGGCATAGGCGAGAAACAGACCGGACGGACGAGAGAAGCAAAAAGAATAAAAAGGCGAAAATGTACAGAGGTTGCACTGGCACGCCGTCTCTTGCATCCCCGGGTTGCCGTTGCTTTCACTTCTGGGGCGTTCTACGTTTGCTTCCAGCGCGACAAACACCCGGTGGAATCACATAGCAATGCACGACAGAACGCCATAGCGGCCCATGTGACATGGCTGCCACCACGTGGGGGAGGCACGGCAATGGAACCTGCTGCCCGCTCTTTCCTCCTCACCGACTCTCTGTCGCTGCTGCTCTTGCCTTGTTTAGCAACTGGCCGGGCAAGGAAGTTGTGACCTTGTCGAATGGCATGAAAGAACGCCAAGTAAAGTCCTGGTAAACCGCCCTGCAACGACGCTTCCGTAGTCGGCTCCCTGCAAGTATTGCATTCGATGGAGAGCATGTAGCCTCCCCCCTGTTCTCTTTGTGCGACACATCCGTCTCGTTCGTTTTTCGACTTTGGCAGAATACGAACACACCACCACTGGAATGCGGCGTTGGGGGGACGTCATCCCCGGCCAGCCATGCAGGGCAGGGTGGGGAGTGGCAGCAGAGTCAGAACAGGATCAGTGGCGTATTGGCGGAAGCCAGGGAAGCAGACAGGACGATACGCGAGCGCGGTTGGCAATGCACGGCGATCGACAGTTGATGGACGGCCGATGGGCCGGTTGCAAAGGATGGAAAGCATCTCCCAGGCCAATCGAATGGCGCAATTAGGGGCCGGAGCAAGCTCCACCGAAAGCACATCGGTACCAGACTGGCCATAAGCTCACTATCTAGCTCACCGGTCGGTAGCTTGCACTGGCCTGGTCGAGACTTGGTCGACGGAGGGGATGCAGTGCAGCTTGGCTAGGTGGTTCAGCGAGAGCTGGCCAAAGAGGGGGTTGCCCCTTGCACACGACCGACAACCAACGGCATGCCTTGTCTCTGGAGCCTGGTCCGACATGTGCCACCATGCAACCCGAGTTTGTCCCCCGGCGGTTTGTCGCCCTGCTTGCCTCGACCTGCTGAGCACAAGGTGACGTTGTGCGCAGACGCTGTGCGTCGTGCCACCTTCGCCATTATCCGTTCCCATCAGCCCATGTGGTTGTGCGAAACTGCCCGAGACATATGTCAACGAGGTCGATTGAACATCAAGGTTCCTCTCTGTCCTTGCGGGCCTGCGGTCTTCCGGCTAGCACTGCTGAGCACTTGTTCAACTTTCAGGGCGACATTCCCGCAGATCGCCTGCTAGCCACGTGGGCCAGCCAGAAGGGATGGACATCGGTTTCTGCAGTGAGCTGCATGGCGCAGAGACACAGCAAATGCGCAACTATGGCCAGCCAAGCATGGAGTGGCATTATCCATACCAGCAATTTATCATGCAGCGGCATGGTTTAGTCTGTGCTCGCTTTGCCTCTGTGTAACGCGGTTGAGGCCCCTTTGTGCTGCGGCCGGCTATGCATGATGGTTGTTCCTTTGAAGCTGCCAATCCGTCTCCCCAACTTACATAGTCCGCGGCCTTGTGGGGTCTTAAGACTGGCATGGATCGAACCGGGGGAGGGACCACCCGTTCGCAGGCAGCCATATCCGCGTGAAGCCGACTCGGATCGAATCGAGCACGCGGCATTGGTGCACAATACGGGTATAACACACACAGGTACACAATAAGGGGGGATCAAGAGGGCCGAAGCGTCCAACAGCAGATGGCAGAGATCCCGGACGTGGCTCGCAGCATGATGGCGAAGAGAGAAGGGGGTGTCGGCTGCGCATATCCAGCCTCCTTCTGGCAATAGCACCGGCGAAGCCCAGGCCAGTCAGTCTGACAGGGGACCCATCAAACCCAAACAAATGCCATTATTAGCGCTACTGCCCTTCAAACTTCGCGGCCTCACTGGCTGGCCAGTCAGCGGGCAGAGTGTCGTTTTCCGGCACGGCACTAGAACATTGGCGGCATTCGTCGCCCGCAGGTGGGTGTGGTGTCGAATGTGCGACCCGACGAGCCGTCTCCATCCTGCTCCTCTTCTCTCATTTCGGTTCTTTATTTCGACGATGGTCTTTTACACCAGTGGCGACTGGCCTAGCCGTCCAATGGGCTGTCGCGCTCCCCTGCTGACCGCGGTCTCCATGCAAGAAAAGGCACACAGGGCGTCAGGAATCCTGGCATGGGCACCACGGGGGCTGCGAAGAGGAAAAAAGGGGACGTGAAGGGGTTGGTGGTGTGGACGGGAAGGGGAGATGGGAGCAGGATGAAAAGGGAAGCTCGTGTAGCGTCACTCGTGAGAGTGGTGAGAATGGGGGGCAGGCAGCGGGAGAGGCTAGACAGACCCAGGCCGTAGGGACCCCCTCAGCTGGGAAGTTACATAGTAGCAGGGCAGGAGCCAGCCGGGAGGTCAATTCCCCTGCCATGCAAAGTACTCTGTAACCAGCGCATAGATGACACAGACACAGCCGCTTGCACCTGCATGGCGTCCAATGGCAGCTGCCGGCGAACAGCCGCAGTATCTTAGGGGCAAGATAACAGGAGCAGCGCAGAAAGACGCAGAATTGGACTGGTGGTTTTGCCAGGCCAGAAACAGGCAGGCACGCAAGGCCAGCCACTAATACCCTTCACCAGTAAAACACCACAACAGACGCTCACCAGAGACCACACGCCCCGAAATACACCACACCAACGCCTCCCCACACCTCGTCTGCCCCTCGCTGCTATTACACACATGCGCGGGCACTGTTCCACATTGTCGGGGAACGCTCTTTCCCTTGCCCCTTCGTCCTTCTGCGTCGACGAAGCGACTCCTCGTGCCTCTTTGGCCGTTATTAGCGAAGGCCGCCGGCCCTAAAAGCAAAAAAAAAAGCCCACTCCAGCCAGACCACCCCAAACGGCAATTGCGACTGGCGTCCCTTCCCTCCCTTCCATTGTTCTCCCCCGTTCCTTCCCTCCCAGTACAGCCCCCTCTCTAACGCACCTTGGGGCCGCCTGGGCTATAATCGGCCGATCCGCACAAAACAGACGAAACCGTTCCCGAATCTGTGTCGTCTTTATTTTCACCACACCTGCCCTTCAGCGCGCCTCTGACGCCTTGGGGTCCTCTCATTTCCTCCGCAACCACACCCGGGCCTCCTGCAGACATCCTTCCCATCGAATCAGATCAAAACACCGCCATCCCGGCTGCCCTGGCCCCAGCAGCCCAGAAACCGCTTCCATATCTCCTTCCTTCTTCGACAGGCTCTCGTCTGGCAGTCGACCGATTTGGCCTCCCTGTTTCGTTTCGTCTGCCTCTATCGGTCACTGGCCGTCTCCGTTTTCTTGGTCCACCCTCTCCATCCCGGCTTTCTTGGTTCTCTTTGGCTCTCTGCAAGATTGCTTGATTTGCTTCTTTTCTTTTTCTTTCCAGATTTCATTTCATCTAGGCCCGGCCTGGGTGTTTCGGCGCTGGTGCTTGTTTAGATTGTGCCTTCTTGTTGTTTCTCACGGCTCTGCCGGCCTATCTATCTCCCTCCCTCTGGCTCTGGTTCTCTGACTTTCTCTCTTGCCTGGCCCCACTGATCGTGTGTCTTTTTCCTGGTCCCAACCTTGCCCACAATTCATTGTTCCCCCACGCCTTCGCGCGTGAACCCGTGCTCCCTCAAGCAGGGAGCCTGTTGCTCGCCTGCGAGTACGTTCTGGCTACCAGGCCATTCTTGATGAGATATCAGGCCAGGGCACTGTTCCATTGGCGGTTGTTACGGGTCTAGCCTGCCCCAGCAGGACAAAAACGCCGTTGCACCACCAGGCAGCACATAACTACGGGCTTGAACAAACCTGACAGGGCCGACAGCGGGGGTGGGCATCCAGAGCTGCCAGAACAGACTACCGACCATCCAGGCGGTATTAGCCCTCGCGGCACAGGACCCTTGCCTAGGAGCAAGAGAGGGGCGCCATTGCCTGAGAACAAGGAACTCGCCGGAACACCAAATAGGCGCAGTCCCATGCCTAGTGTGCTCATTTAGGCATCGGGCATTCTGAGTGCCAGCGCAAGACCAGAGCAAGACGAAGACAAGAGACAAAGCCAGTGAGAAAGCACTGGACTGGGTTGGGGCACCCACGTCTGACTCGCGGGCATTCAATTCCCCTTGCCACCCACCATTCACACTCGCAGTCTCAACGCAGTCCCTCTATCTCTCTGCAACTATCTGCTTCCGGAGCTGACCCAAGCTTTACGTCGTCAAGCTGAAAACGCCTTACCAGCCTCGGCTGAGTTGGACAGACGCTCAGCTTTCACTGGCTGTCTCCTGGACCATATCCAGAGAAACTCGACACATTAGCACTCTGACAAACAGCAGGTGTTCTGTTGGTTTCTCTACTTTCTGTCTCTCTTCCCGCGGTGTATCCTGCCTCAAAACAACCACGAAATCATAGCCTCTGCAAGTTGCGCCGCTGTTGTTGACCGGGCGGGCCAAGATCTTATTAGACAAGAGGCGACTTTGGTAAACCGCCCCTTGATCTGACTTGGCCAGAAACGAACAATCGCCTACAGCAGCAACCCACACACACGCACGCCTCGCCCTCTGTACATAACGTTTGGAGGCCACCACAAATTTGCCACCACGGATAGGAATGCCACACTCCCATCTTGTGAGTTTTAACCCCTGAATTCATATTTCCCTCTTTGGTGTGCTGCTTTGTCTGTGGCCGTCCTTAATAAGAAGACGGGTCTATCCCAGTCTTGGTTTTGTCTCTCTGTTGCCTGCCTTCCACGGCATTCTTGGTCCACCCGGGGACACCCCAGGACAGCCAGACGTTGGCTAACACAGCAATAGCGATACCAGCCAACGGCTTTGTTTTCTGCTTTATAGCAACTCCGTTATTCTTACCTTGCACCGACCAGGTCAGGGGTCATGCGAACAAATCAAGACCAGAAGGTTTTTGGAAATGGCACCGCCAGATAGTTTAGAACAAACAAACCATTCTGGAGCTGTTCTTGTTCAAGACTTACGACGCTGCCTTCCCCTTAACAAGATTTTATCAGAGGGAGACTTACTCTACGTTCTCACCCCGGCCGCTGTGCCGATTGAACCAGCAACACCCGGCGAGCCACCACGCGACCCGTTCGAGCCCTTGGGTAGAACATTGGCCAAGCACCACCCCTGGGTTCGGCACATCCCTTACATGGTACGTGACGGCATCACTGAGTACCACGCTAGTCACCTGGCTCTTGCAAAAGCCGTTGTTTTTGTTATCACAGGTCCTCCTTGCGCCGGCCAGCCTTCACAGGTTGCCCTTGCTCAGGCCGCCCTCTCAACCGCCCCAGACCGACCTCACATCCTACTTTCGTGTTGCAGTTTACGTGACTTGGGGCCTGTTGACAATTTGTTCTCTACACTCATCGAAATACCCGATTACACACGAGCGCGGCTTGAAGGCGCCGCCGATCTACTTTTTTCGCCCATTTCCCAAACCATGGAGCATTTACACGGACCATCTATGGCAATTTCGGAGCGTTTCCGCTGGCCTGTGGAGGAATGGAGCGTCCAGCGCGACCCGCCAACGATTCACGAACTCTGGTGCCAATGCTTACCGGACCGCTTCCGTCTCGATCTTCCGGGTCTACAGAGACTGCTTGACCGACCCGGTTACGCCAAGCACTTTGTTGTTCGCGAGCCGTCAACACAGGAACTTTTGGGCTTTTGCGCCACGTACACTACGTTCATCGATAACAGCGATTCATCTTGGATTGGATGTGTAGCCGTTGTGCTCGTTCAACCTTCGTACCGGCGGCGCGGAATCGGTAGCAGCCTGCACAGCCATGCTCTGCGCCAGCTGGCGGAGCATCGAGTATCGAGATTGCAACTGGGCAGCACGTTTCCCCGCTTGTTGTACGGCATACCGTTTGACTTGACATCGGAAGATTGGTTTCGGCGGCGCGGCTGGCGAATCGACTCGTCGGAGGTGTCTGGGTGCGGACAGGAGGTATGCGACTGGGTATTGGACTTTGAAGATTGGCGGGCGGACGGGCTTTCCAGCGGTGGCCTCACATTCCGGAAGTGCGAGTTCAACGAATACGACCAGGTCCTCGAATTTGTGGCACGCGAATCTGTTCGCAAAGACAACGTTGGCTGGTATGATCAGTACTACCAGCTGGCTGGTACCATGGGGATTCGCGATATCTTGATTGGGCTCGAGGGGTCTGTGATTGTTTCCACCGCTCTCACGTACATTCCAAAGTACGGCAGCCGTGTGGCTGAAGATTTGCCGTGGGCGGGCACGATTTCGAAGGAAGTGGGTGGCGTGGCGTGCATATGCATAACAGGTTCGTTTGGCCCTTCTATCTGGAAAGCGGAAATTGGAAAACGCAGGAAGCGGGGAATAAGATGGGAAGAGAAAGCAAGAAATGAAGCTAATCTCACGTCACAGATGACCATCTGTCGATGTCTCACACGAGGGACTCGGTTATGATCCGTCTTTTGGATCACTGCGTCCGGAGCCTGCGCGAGCAAGGCATGCAGAAGATGTTTCTGGACGGCATTCGTGGCGGATATGAAGGCTTCCAGTCTATAGGTATGGTTTATTCTGGTGCACTGTCTCCGCCTTGTCCAACTTGTCCCGCTGGGAAATGGAGGCGCTAATTCACAATGGTGGCTTAGGGTTCCAAAAATGGGCACGATATAAGGACGTCTGGCGTGAAGCGTGATATCGGGGTTGCAACGGGGCACAGTGTTGGTCACAAGTGCCTTGCGAGATCAGTCCACAAACCATCACACACCAAACAGCAAGCAAGAACGCAGCACATAATACAGCGAAACAACGACGGCGTACGGATGCTGCCAAGGACTACGGGGAACATGGATGGAACTTTCACGGCCACTATCTTGACTAGACAGTGGTGGATATGTCGGTGTGCATGCCCTCGAACGGCACAGATACTTACGCACTACGCAAACACACATATACACACCCCCTTCAACAGTTCCGCTCTTCCGCACTCCCTTTTACGCTTTTATCCCACCTTGTCCTTTTATCTATTTTGCTAGCCCGTGTGCAGGGACTAGCGGGTCCGTTGGCACCACGTGAAGGATCGACTCAAGGTGTGTCCCCAGGCTCTGCTGTGGAAACCATGTGGAACAGACGCATGAGCACGAACGTTGTTGCAACGGCACGGGCAATTAACTATTTCGGCGAATGCAGCCAAGCCAGATGGGGGCACCCAACGTCATAAGATGGAGGGGTTGCGTGGAAAGTCGGTGGGATGAGCCGAGCGAGTGGGCAATAACTAGAGGTCCAGGACGATGCCAAGGAGCACGGACAGGAATGCCGGAGAGGGAACAGCCGGATGTTGTTGGACAAGACAGTTGTTCACAAAGTACTTGACAAAGTACTCGGAGGGGAGGACCTTTTTCGTTTCTTTCGTTTTGGATACAGAAAACACGGCATATACCCACCGCGCTACAGAAGACGGAGGAGACGAAGAGCCGAAAAGGGAGGAGTGCATTTTTTTTTTCGGGGGATTGGACGGCGGCATTTTGAAAGTGCATTTCTGCGAGAGATTACCGTTTCTGCTTTTCTTGGTTTTAGCCTTTGAGTTACATTTCTGATTTTTTTTATTGTTTTTTTTTTGGTCTTTGTCTTTGGATATTCCGGCCGTGGGAGGCTCCAGCGCTGCTTTTTTGACGAGTTTCTTTCTTTCTTTCTTTCTTTCTTTCTTTCTTTTTTTTTTTTTTTTTTTTTTTGCCAGCTTACTGTTTACTTTTGTTTTTACCCTGCGTGATTTATACAATATCCTGTGTTGTTGTGTAAAAGTGTATCTATATATGCACGTTGTGGCGTGTGACTGTTACAGTAGAATTATAGAGAAAATAGGATGACAGGTGACCAGTAAGAGTTGGTTGGTGCGCGATTGAGATGGTGCGCCATGTGGAGCCGGGCCTGCCCCCAAGCGTCAACGGATCTTGTCACCGCTCCTTCGCTTTTTGGTTGGGCGGTTTCGAAAAAGTTGCTCGTACTTGTGCAGCAGCTTGTTTTGTTCCTGGCAGACCGGTGAGTCTGAAACTTGACAAGTGGCGAATAGTCATACGAACGGGCAGGGACAAGGGCAGAGGCGCGGAGGGGAGAGGGGGGGGGGGGGGGGGGGGGCTGAGAAGGGAGCCGGCAGGCGCGAAGGAACGGGATGGGAATCGGGATCGAAGGGGAAACAAGGAAACTTTGAGATCCAGTGGACAAAAAGGCAAGATGCAGGCAGCCGCCGTCCGATCCAGCACATACGGCGGCGGGGGGGCTTAAGCTGTTTTAGTCTCATTGCCATCCTGTACAAATCACGACCTAAAACTCACGTAAAAGGAAGAAGGCAAATAAAAAAAAAAGGACAAGAAGAAAATCACTGGTCAGATTCATCAGCGGGCCTTGTCACATCTTGCATATTAGTGCATTCACTTGGGAAGCCGCTGCATTCATAGTACGATGCAGAGAGATTTGAGAGAGATTCGTCCCATGCATGCATGTATAGCTCGGAGCCCGAAAGCGGGCCAGTAAGCGTTCAATCTACTGGGATACGAACGGAAGAAGAGTGCCCAAACTAAAAAGAAGACGAGCAAAAAAACTCTGTTTAAAATTCTCAAAAGGGGAAAACCGGCGCGAAGGAATGGGCAGATGCATGTCTCAAATCGGTTTGCCACATGGGAGAAACCATTTTTCTCTCCTGTCACTTTCCGATGAGTGCTTGCTCTGCCTACTACTACGGAGCGCTATTTTGACTCGTCTGATTTTCCCTCGTCTGTTTTTATGTCCCGATGGAGGGGTGGTGGTGTTCATCGGCCCTGACAAAAGTTCCGATAGCGAAGCAAAAAGACGGATGAAGCAGACCATGGGCAAAACCACACCAAACAGCTGGCATTTTACACATTGCTGTAACTCGGTAGGGAGTAGAAGAAAGCTAAACATGGGGGGGGATGTTGATCCCGCTAATTAGCTTTCGTTTAACCAGGGAGCATTATTTAGACATTAAGCTTTGTAGTTGGATCTGCACGGATCGTTGAGCAATAATGAGGATTTTGAATAGACCAAAAAAGAACCAAAAAAGGCCATGCACTGTATGAAACATACTTGCCAAGATTATCGTGAGAATACTGAAAAGCTTCATTTAGGCTCGTCTGGACCTGCACAAACAACCCCGATAAATGCATACATTATGTACTTTTCCAAAACATCTCGACAGATGCATCTCTTGCGGGTACTTTGTACCTCTTGAGAAAAAAAAAAGTGTAACCGTCCCGCAGTCACGTGTGTCTCACCCGTTCAACATCCATTGGGGGAGTGAGATGTGATTTTGTTGAGCTTTGTTGAGAGCTTCATCCAGAGGACTGGGTTTGTTGATCAGCCAGTGAACAAAGCACAATGACGTCGTTTGTGGCCTTGCGCGTCCAGCCCAGGGGTTAGTCAATTACTGTCGTCCTATTGTTGAAAAAAAAAAGAAACAAAAAAAAAAAGAAAGATCCTTCTAACAAACCAGGCAAACCAATTCGAACGCTGCCGGCCGAGGTTGTGCTGCAGCCAACCGACTCAACGGCCGAGCTGTATGCCAAAATCGCCCAGGCAAGCGGCTACTCGGCGACCCGGCTGCGCATTTCGCTGGCCGCCGATGGGAGCCAGGTAGTGCCCACGGCCGGGCAGACACTGGCCGACGTGGCGGGCCAAGTCGTCTACGTAAAGGACCTGGGTAAGTTGTTGTTGTTGTATCCTGGCGAGCAGGTCGACCGTGTGCAGCAGTTCACTCCTTTTAACCATGCCATCTCATCCCCAGGCCCCCAGATCGACTGGCGGACCGTGTTCGTCATTGAATACCTCGGCCCGCTGCTCATCCACCCGCTGCTGTACAAGCTGCGCCTGCCGGACCCGTCGCCCGCCCAGACCCTGACGCTCGCCATGGTCATGGCCCAGTTCGTCAAGCGCGAGGTCGAGACCGTGTTTGTGCACCGCTTCTCGCTGGCCACGATGCCCGTGCGCAACATTTTCAAAAACTGCGCCCACTACTGGGTGCTGGCCGGGGCCATGATGGGATGGTTTGTCTACAGCCCTGGAAGCAGCAGCCCGGGCGGCATGGTGGACACCACCCAGTTGGATGCCCTGTCCTATGTCGGAGTCGGCCTGTTCGCCACCGGAGCGACCCTCAACACGTACATCCACCTTGTGCAGCGGAACCTGCGGCCGGCCGGCACGACCGAGCGCCGCGTCCCGACCGGCTTCGGGTTCAACTGGGTGACGTGTCCCAACTACATGTTTGAGGCGCTGGCGTGGACGGGCGTGCTGCTGGTGAGCCGCAGCTGGGCCGTGGGCGTGTTCCTGGCCGTGTCGGTCGGCCAGATGAAGCTGTGGGCGGACAAGAAGGAGAAGCGGTACCGCCAGGAGTTCCCGTCGACCTATGTTCCCAAGCGGTACACCATCATTCCCGGCATCATGTGATCAGGAAGTTTGACGAACAAAGGGCGAAATGTTTTTAAAGGGTCAAACCTGACGAGGAAGATGCGAGAACGAAACGTTGATATCGAGACACGAAAGGGTGCATACTCTGGTGATCTTGCGGAGAAGTACAAAACTGTTGAAAAAAAAAATCCGAGGACGACCAGAATGAATAGAAAGTACGGCATTTGGATTTGTTTGTTTTCAAATTTATACACGGAAAATAAAATAAAAAAAAATACGGCGAAACGTTTCAACGGAGCACTGATGAAATCCAAACCCCATCAAATCTTCACTTCTGCCAACGGCGTGTGGTGGTCTCCGATATCTTCAGCGAGACAGCACCAACTCCAGAGACGGCCATGCCGAGGTTCATAGAAACCGTAGCAACCCCTTGTGCGCACGCCAACGGGCCATCAGGGCAGTTGGCTGCCACATAGTTGGCTTGTGCCATGGACCCCAAGACATGGAGCTCGTGGTTATATAAAATTCAGTAAATCCAGCATACTGTACAGGCTAGAGGTGGATAGACGTGGTCATTCCGTTGGCGGTTGGGAGATGAGAGAAGGCAGATGTGTTAATGTGGGTTTAGTGACGTTTTAACCAATGATATTACATATGGGGCTTACTAAAAATCTGTATAAAAAGGTATAGCGAGAACAATGCCGTTCCAGTCCACACGCCGCAGCTTGGCCTTGGTTTCGCCGGGCGTAGCCTCGAGACGGAGAAACACTGGTACAAGGGCGAGCGAGAGCTGTCACGAAAAGGGATCAAGACCCAAAAAGAGCATTATCTCTTGACGATCAATATAGGCTGGAATAGACCGTCATCCAGTCACGGCTTCTAGCGAAGCGAAAAGAAAGAAAGAAAGAGAGTCTTTCTAAAGACCTATTCGAGCGAAGCGAGGACAGTGAGGAACGAAAAAGCGAGGTATAAGTCATAGTCGGGGTGGAATTCCTCATCGTCGCTGTCATTGCTGTCCTGGACAGAGCTAACATATTCTGATTGGATCTTTTCTCTAATTCATTGCATTCATTGCTGGGATTCGGCAAGTACTTGGCTTCATCTCGCTTGTCGTAGCCTAAAAGTTGACCTGAGGGATTGCTCCATGATGGTGTCTGAAAGTTCGGCAGTTTGTGGAAAAGTTGAGTCCACGGGCGAAAGAAGAAAAATATGGGAAGAGTCCGTATGGGAACACCCATCCCACTAATAAGAGCAGCGCCATCAACAGTCAGGTTAATATGCAACGCAGGATTACATTTTCTCCGTATTGACGATATCTCACTCCGGTAACAACGGAGATCAAGAATGGAAAAGACGGCACAGCACACTCAGTAATGTGCGAATCCATACTGCTGCTTCTCGTTAAGGAGCGTCAGCGTTCGTGTCAGAGCACGCACACCAAAAAGATTGTAATCCAGACGTGTAATTGCTGGTGACGGTGTGTTTCCTATCGACATGCCTGGTTTTCTGTGTTTTTTTTTTCTATTTTTTTTGTAACATTCTTCTTTGAAACTTTGTAATGAATATGTACGATGCAAATTTGGATAATCATACCATTGTTTTTCTCATATCTTTCCACATCAGGGCCCTTTTGTCATATATTAACATTTTTGTATGGAATATGTACAATGCAAGTTTAGAGAATCTGCTCTCAAAAGTTCATTATTCTCGTCATCCCCCCCTTTTTTCTCTTTTTTACTCATCCTGGAAATCCAGGTCGGCCGTCCAGCCATTGACGTCCGTGTATGCACTGTCTGGCGTCGTCCCGTGCAGAATCTCGTACCGCTTCAGCTCCCCCTGGGCCTCGCTCGTTCTTTTTGTCAGGATGCCCGCAATGCGCTTGCCCACCTCCTCGCCCTCGAGGTAGGCGCCGTGCAGGAAGCCGTAAAACTCGGCCGAGTTGGCCTCGCCGGCAAAGTACAGCCGCCCGACATTCGACCGCAGGTTCTGGTGCCGCTCCAGCGTCATGCCCACCGGCCAGTTGCTGTACGAGCCGTACGACATGGGGTCCTGCGTCCAGCGCGGGTACATGAACGCGACCGGGTCCGGCACGTCCTTGTCCGGGAACATGCTGCGCAGCACCGCCATGATCTGGGCCCTTGTCTGGTCGTCGGACTGGCGCTCGACGCGGTAGGAGTGGCGCTCGGTGACGGTGGCAAACAGAATGTTGGATCCCTCGACGAACCCGGGCGAGTTGAGCGTCTGGAACAGCGGGAAGTAGCCGCGGTCGTACGGGTCGGCGTACACCAGGTACTGCGTGTCCGTGGGCCAGAACGTCTCGTTGAACTGCATAAAGATCTTGGTGTACGTGCCCATCTCGAACTGCTGGATGGCGTCCTGCTTCCAGCCGGGAAGCTCCGGCGCAAACGAGACGGCCGTCGCGTTCTGCAGCACGCCCAGCGAGAACGTGCAGATGGCGTACTCGGCCTCGATGCAGCCGCACCCGTTGTCGTCGTCGTCGGCGGCGGCGGCGGCGTCAGTGTACACGGTGACGCCGTCGCGCGAGTAATTGACAGACGAGACAATCGTGCTGAGCTGCAGCCGCGGGTCGCCGGGCAGGTGCAAGAACGTGCCGGCCTCGCTCTCGAGGATGTGGTTGTACCCGCGCTGGTCCCAGACGAGGTTGCTGTCGTCATTGTAAAAGTCAAACGTGGCATTGTTGCCGGCAAAGCCATAGGCCAGGCCAGACGTGTCGGGCATCCACGCCACCTCAAAGTCCCACCCCCACCACTCGGCCGCCTGGGCGTGCATGTCCGTCTTGGCCGGCGCCCAGCCGGCCAGGCCCAGGCCGGCGCGGACAGACGTGTCCTGCAGGTTGTCGCCCAGGACGGTGCCGGCCTGTGCCGACGCCGCCGAGAAGGCCTCGTCAAACGAGTCCATGACGTCGCTGTAGTCGGCGTAGCCGGTGTGGTCGTAGGTCCCGAGAGCCGAGTAGTTGGCATACGTGCTGTTGAGGCCGTACTTCTCGGCCAGCAGGTAGATCGGGTTGAGGTGCGTGTTGGGCGTGCCGAGGCCCTCGATCCAGTTGGCGCCGAGCTCGACGACGTACGGCTTGCCGGTGGCCGGGTTGGTGCCAAACGTGGTGTGGCGCATGCGGCCGCCAATGTAGTTATTCCGGTCGACAATGACAAAGTCGTCAATGGAGGCATTGGCGAGGGCCTGGGCGGCGATGATGCCGGAGACGCCGGCGCCGAGGATGGCGACCTTGGTCTTGCGGCACGACTTTGTCGAGTTGGACGAGCCGCGGGGTGGGAGGACGGCGGCGTTGGCCGTCTCAAGGAGGGCGAGGGCCGACGTGGCGGCCACGAGGAGCTGTCTTAAAGCGGGAGCCATTGTGTCTAAAGGTGTGAGTATGGCGGAAGCTTTTATCGGCTAGAAGCTTGGGAGTTTAATGGATAAAACTTACAAGAGCTTGGTCAGGTAGCTGACACAGGTGAAGGACCGTCCAGAAAAAAGAATGCAGATCCAGCTGGGTAGCCTAGTAGAGCTCCTATCCCTCTCTTCCAACCGTTACAAGAGCTACGGTAAGCTAAACGAGGGGATGGGCCGGCCTACTTATACGCACCAGCTGGTCCTCCCCTTGGGGCAACCTGGTGAAAGACCATGGTCTTACGACCTGCCTATCACGGCCGGAACCAGAGGAAAGCTCATCCGAAGCTAGGCAGGGTGCCGAAACTACTGATAGACGAGAAGAAAAGAGCTACTGTGTACGAGTACGTGTGTGTTGTTTGCTGGGATCATAGTAGTATTAGTCGGGATTCTCCACACACAGCACGGCTTGTTTTTATGGGGAGTGGTTTTGCGAAAAAAGCCCCCAAAAGGAACCGAGGACGTGGAAATACTCGAGCTGCAAAGGACGAGTGCGAACTGTCAAGTGCTCTTCGTCTCTTATTTCTTGCTTGTCTGCCTTTCAAAGTGGAGATTGCTGGAGTGATTGAGGGATTTCAGTCGGCCATGTAACTGTAAAGCCAGAGTACGCGGACAAACAACAAGGGAGACAAAGCGTTGACTAAGAGTTGTTTGGAGATAGATACGAGCAGACAAATGGCACTGACACCATTGCAGAGATAACAACACTCGTGCGCCCGGGCGGAGAGACACTTACATGGGTCCCTGTTGATCCTCCCCCCTCAGTTCCACCTCTGCCCAAAACGGCAAAATAGTACCCAGGCACGCAGCAGCAAACTGCCGCCAGGAGATAAGAGAACTGCTCCCCCGCCCAGCCTCGTCGATCCATGCCCGTCTAGACAGGTCGAGCCGAGAAAAAGAAAGACTCACAGAAACATAACAGATACTACTCTGTGGGGAAGACGAGCAGTGGAATACAGAGCAGACGCAGAAGCGGCTGCCCCCGACGATGTCGACTTTGGAAACCCATTTCCCCGTTCACAACTGCCACAGTTGGAAAGTCATGAGATCATTGCTTTAGTGGAGACCTCACTGAGCTGTGAACGTGGTCATTCGTCCCGGGCTCTTCCCGAACCAAAGTTTGCAACTGAACCATGGGTTTTCTTTTCTTCTTTCTCGGGGTGCAGCACACTATCGGCTGTGCCAAGACCTTTTCCTGCATTCACTGCGGGATAATTCGTCGTTTGTGGCCCCCATACTGATACCAGATGAGATCCTCAGCTGTAGCATGTGTAGCATAAAACCGGCGGCTCTTGCTTGTTTATGAGTGGTTTCGATTCAATTCAAAACAGTAACTTTTGTGGTATATACCGCCCCTAGACATGAGAGAAAACAAGACATGATAATAATGATAAAGCCAGAGAAAAGACCTGAAAACAAGCAAACAGAATATGTGTGACACGCCCTTTCGCTTTTTTTTTGTTGGTTAACAACAGCGACTCCCACGCACATACAAAACGTCTGTGCTATGACCTGCCCAACACTCCTAATCATGCCCACTTTGAAAAGTCCAGCGAATCAATCATTGCTTCGGTGCCGCCATGAGGAGACATTGTCTCTGTACTATCAGACGCTGTCGTCGTCGTGGTCGCTGTCGAGTGCACTGATGACCGCTGGCTTGGCTGGTTGCTGGTCCCTGTGAAGAACGCCGCCATTGACGAGCGACGCAGGGTATTGAAACTGTCGCGCATGCCGCTCATACTGGCTCGCGACAGGTCGGTGCTGCTATTAGCCGCACTGCCACCGACGCCGCCGACACCACCTGCAGCCCCCGAAACACTTCCGGCCGGCTGCTGCGGCACCGCCGGCATCAGCTGGCTCTGGCCGCCACAGCGCTTGCGGAGCTGGTTGATCTCCCGCAGACGGTTCCGCCACGACGACACGTGTTCGCCGCCCTGGCGGTTGGCCCACACCAGAGAGAACACGGATGCGTTCAGTGCCAGCAGCCGGATGAAATCTGGAAGAGCCTGGAGACTGATAATCTTGGTCTCTGCCGCCGGTGAAACTTCCGGGAACCCGGGCTTGCTCATCACCGTCACCTTGTAGAACGGCATCGCCCTCTTCTTCCTGGGCTGGGGAGGAGGCGCGTTCGGGTCATTGGGATCTCTCGCCTTTGCTGCATCCTTTTCCTTTTGCTTCTGCAGGGACAGCTCGCGGCGAGCCACAAACGATGCCCGCGACTCTGGCTCAATCACAATATTGACATAGTTGAAGTCTGACGGGAACGTGTCGAACCGGAAAGGCAGGCCCGAGTCATTAAAGATGATGTTGACGTAATCGTTGCCGATATGCCTCTTCTTGTTGATGCAGCGAGGATCCCGTTGGCGGTCTGTCGGCATCTGTGTCGTCACATGGAACACCATTTCCGTCACCCGGTCGCGCCAGCAGAATGTGTATGACCCGTCCGAGTCGTATTCGCGGTCCAGGCCCTGCGTATTGAACTTGGCTCCCTTGAGCTTGACTAGAGTGCCAAGCCCATTGAGAAACTCCACGTAGTCGCTGCTGCCGGAAATGTTGGACAGGATGTCCGCTTCTTCTGTCTGGCCTTCGCCAATGTAGATCACGCCCACTTTGTGGCCATCCACTGTCGAGTTTCGGTCAAACGATCGGAACGCGCGCGCCACTGTTTCGTCGTCTGGGAGTGGAATCGGCCGAAGAGGAGAGTCGAGCGCCTGTGGGAAGGGAGCAAACAGCTGAGCCATGAGATGACTTGGGAGGAAGTCGCCCGATGTCGAAGTGGAGCTCGGCCCCCATTGGATGCCCTCGACAGGGTCTACCGTGCTTCTCAATTGATGCGGTGGTGCTGGCTTCCGGTTTTCGCGGATCGTGTAGTAAGATGTGGCTGATGGCTGCCGCTTGGTGACTCTGGTCCACCCTGTCTTGCCCGGTGCTTCTTGGACTGTGATGATGCTGTTGCCAATGATCCAGTTGCGCGCCTTGGGGACTTCGCCGCCATTCTTAAGGTCGGCCGGGTCGTCTGCCTCTGGCGCTGACTCTTCACCCTCGGAGAAAGTCACCCGCTGCATGAAGTCAAGCGTGATCTGGGCTTGCTCGTCCAAGATTTGCTTTCCATCGTTGTCAATGAACAGTCGGCTTGCAATCCAGTTGATGTAGCTGGCGCGGTCCGGCATGCGCAGAGCGAGGAACCAAAACGTGAGCACGTGGTATGCCAGGGCATACACGTATTGCGGCAGGTCAAGCGAGGCATTACCGTGCGGTGACGACGCCGTTGGTCCAATAGACTCTGGGCCATGCGAATCGGCCCCCGCGCCATACACGGAGGCCATGGAAGGCCCTGGGTTTTGGTCGCTTCCACTGTTGTGACTGGCTCTCGCCGACGTCCGGCGGTCTCTAACGGCCTGCAGATACCGGAAGCACACGCCAAACGCGATACGGAACTCGTCGTCGCGGAAATTGGAGTAGAGCCAAGGCAGCCGGCTCAAGCAGGCCAGAAGCTCAAGAATGTGCATGGCCACGCCGGGCCGGGTAATGATTTGCGACATCTTCTGCAGAATAGTGACCAACGACTTGCTCGCCGCGTTGGGGAGCTCGTAGCAGCAGATTGACAATGCGTGGACGCAGCAGATGGGGTTCTTATCCGTCAAACCTGCAATGAACGTCCGCACAAGGTCGTCTCCCTCCTGTCTCTGGAAGTACTCGTGGTAGCTCAGGATCATGGTAAGTATGTGGAGGATGCAGGTCTGGACGTCGGGCTTGCCCAGACCGGTTGCTGCGGGAGGCTCCTGGGAGCTGTTCATCCGGATCTGGTCACAAAGAGCTGCCCGGATCCGCAGTATAACTGGAATCGCGCCTCGGCACACAGCGTGGTTACTGAGCTGTGAAGGCAAGTGCACGAGAGCAAAGCTGTACAGCTCCCAATTGGTGCCCTTTGTGAGCATGTCAAAGACAACTTCCATCCAAGACGCAATGTTCAATAAGGCTGCAGCTGGCCTGGCTTTGCCATCTGCATCTTTGGACACGTGTTCGTTGGCATCCTCATATCCCTCGTCGTCGTCATCGTCATCGTCATCGTCGCTTCCATCTTCATCCTCGTCGCTGTCGTCATCGCTGTCATCCTCCTCTTCGTCATCATCCGAGGTTTCGCCATTGCTGCTCTTGCGATGCCTTTTACCCCGGGAAGAGCTGACTTTCAGATGGCTGGTGTAGGCTTCAATGTCATCTTCGTTCACTCCTTCGGGAATAACCTCTTCCCAGGGGTGAGAGAAGACAACAGAGCTGGCGACGGTGGATGCTGGCTGAGGAAGGGCTTCGACATCCGGCAAGGACCACAGCTGACGATACCGATGTATGGAGCCTGAGTTGCGGAGACCGCTGGCTGGCCGAATAGGCAGGCCTGCTCGGTCTTGGGCAGCGCCTCCTTGACCACCCGTGCTGGCACTTTGGCTGAAAGAAACGCCGCGCGCTGGTCGTGTCGCCGGTTGCGTTGGAGGGGGCGACGGTCCGGACTCTGTTCTCGACTGCCGCGCAATGACCTGGCTGGTCACCTCCTCTGCCATTCTGCGATTTTGGGAGTTCTCGGTGCGCAGCAGAATGGATGCCATACTGTCCGACTCGGTATTGGAGACGAGGAAGATCCGGTTGGCCCAGTCGGCACGAACGCGGAAGAGCAGCTTCAGTGCTGTCAAACGAGCATCGACGGGACACCGTTTATCACGAGAGATGATGACAAGGGCAGTGAAAGCTTTGGTTGTTTTGTGGGCATCCGTATTCAGGGTCTCCATGAAGATCCGGACAAGGCCCCGAGCGGCAATGTTGGATGTGCTCTGGTCCACAAAACTGCCAACTGGCCCTTGCGTAGGTGTTGCAGAAGGACTTTGTGGCGCTGCCATGGCTAGAGGTTGGCGCTGCTCATCGTTCTTGACTATTTTGCCGAGCGACTCAAGGATGAAATGGAACAGGGATGCATCCACTGACGCAGCTATGGAGACGCTAAAGTTCACTGCCTCGTGCAGGATGATCGTATCCCGCTCGTCACCAACCTGAGCCAGGATGCGACGGACGAGGTCAGCGACGGCATCTGCGGCCTCAGCGGCTCCGTCGACAAGCTCTAGCACATCGTGCACCTCGATGGCTGTCTGCAGCGCGTGCAGCCGGATGATGGGTGACCGATCACGGTTGGCATAGAAGGCGTCCAGCACAAGCCGCAAGTTTGGTTCGCCTTGCGGATCGGATGGGAAACAGCAGCTGTATTCCCGGAAGTAGCTCAGGACCAGCTCGGCACCAGAGTCGGGGAGGATGTGCTGCACCTCTGCAAGAAAGGAGATACAGTTGTTGCGCTGAATGTACTCTGGGCGTTCTTGGAGGAGCCCCTTGAGCAGAGCCTCGATCCGCATAGTCAGAATGAGAGACTCTCGGTCAATAACATTCTGTGTTGGCTCCTCAGTTGGCTTCTTGTTGCCATCCTGTGATCCGTCTTGGGCGCCGCCATCTGGAGCGCTTTCCTGAGCACGCACTTCGGGCTCTTCGTATGTCTTTAGTGGCCGGCTTCTCTTGACGCACGTCGTCGCGACTGCGAGCAGAGCCGACCAGTCCTCGTCGACCATGAGCGGACACAAAACACCCTCGCCCATATCGAACAGCAAGTTGACGAGTGAAAGAACAGCCACAACAACGCGGGGCTGAGGAGTCTGGTCGGCCACATTGGAGAGCCCGTTCACAAGCAGTGCCAGCGGTATTGCCGGGTACTCGGTCGAGCCGGCCTTCTTGGCGAGCTTTCGCAGCACAGCCAAAGCGCCGCGGACCTCACGGGTGGCGTCTCGCATCTCCACGCCTTCGGGAGGATATGTTCGGAGGACATCGAGGAGAATGCGAAGAGTGTTGAGGCCATGGTGGGACTTGAAGATGTTAGACAGTACCTGCCATGCCGGTTTCTGAAGTCTCGCCACCAGACAATAAATGGAACCGAGAACTTTAACAGTGCGTTCCAGACTCTTCCCTGGCACGGCACCCACCATGACATATGTGCTAATGACAGCAATACACGACGAGAGATCCTCCTCTGTGCTGGTGTTCATAGCAATGTCCAGCACGGCATTGAGAAGTTGCTCGAGAGTTGCGTCGCTGGCGACTTTGGAGCTGTACTTGATAGCTTCGATGGTGACGGAAAACAGGCGGGTGAGATTCTTCTCCTCCATGGTCGGACCAATCTTGGCTTTGCCCTTGTCCTCGGTACTAGATGCTGCTGCAGAAGCTGCTGCTGTGGCACCGCCGCCGCCACTGTTGCTGTTCTTGGCTTTGCTGCCCTTTCGATTGCCCGAGTTGGTTGCCGAGGACTGCTTTCTAACGGCTGCTCTGGACGCCCTGTAAGCCATCTTGAACCAGTCGGTCAGGAGCGGGAAGACCTGGTAATCGAAGCCAGACAGGTCGCGGCCGTTGTGGGTCAGGTTGATGAATGCAGCCAGCTGCAGCTCAAAGTCCTCCGGTTCTGCCGGCGCAATAATGGTCTGGAAATACTCCTTCCGCTCAAGGTGTGTCGAGGCTGAATGGCTGGCGCATTCCACCAGCAGTTCCCAGCCAGCCCGGCGGGAAATCTGTGGCTTGCCCGGCTCGATGAGATCCTGGGCAGCCTGCCAGACGTCAAAGACCGAGTCCACATATGCCTCGTCAATGAGTGACCGCATAGCCGTGGCAGCGGCCACCCTCTTGTTCAGAGAGCCGCTCTTCAACATGTCCAGGCAGGCGGGGTAGCTGGCAAGTCTGCTCTGGGAGTTGTTGACCCAGTCGCTGTCTGTGTGCTCGGAGGGCGGCTGGGCCGCCGAGGCGATGGACGAAGAGGACAGGGCTGCGGCACTCGTGGGAGACACCAGCTGCCGTGGGTTCAAGGTAGTGGCGGCCGTCTGGGAGGACTGGGTGGATATTGGAGGAGACTTTGTCGATTTGGATCCCGCCAGGCCCTTGAAGACACTGGCAAGGGACCCGGCGCCCCGGGTGTCGGAGGTGCGGCCCACATCGTTCGGCGGTGGTGACATGGGTTGTTCGTCGTCACTCTCAGGGGCCTGCTGGCCTAGTGAGACTATTCGGCGAAGCATGTTAGCTGCTGGAGGAAGAGAGTGGGATCATGCTGGCCAAGAGTGTGTAGCAAGTGGCGTGTAGTGGGCAAGGTGGTAGGCAAAAGAGAAAAGAAGGGGAGACGAGAGGAGTAAAAAAGAGGGAAGTGGCAGAGAAAGTGGACAGATAGCAAAAGGGCCAAAAAAAGAGAAGAGCGAGAAGAGAAGGGCTGCAAGAGAGAGAAATCCGGGGTAGTCCAATCAGGGCTGACAGCAAAGAGACCACGCAGGTGTGAGAGACTATGAGCAACAGCCGCACCACCAATGACCAACAGCATGGAGGGGAGGACACGAGTGGTTTTGAGTGAGTGGCTGCCTCGCCGGCCGCGTGCTGGGGCAGATGATGAAATGCTGGGGTGGGAGACTTGAAGAGAGGGGAACAAGCCACTCTCCTCCTCCTCCTCTTTCCGTCGAAACCCCAGATCGAAACGCCCCATGTACATAAAGGCAGGTAGCTCTCTCCGCAGTGGACTCCAAATATCGATAATCGATAGTTTGCCGCACTCCTCTTTTTCTGGCCTGTCCTCCTTCTGCTTGGGGTTCGTGAGTCGCCTTGCCGCCCCGGCGTCTTCTTCAGCTGGCTGCTCGTCTGTGCTTTTTTTTGTCTCCTGGTTGAGCTGGCCCTTGCTTCTAGATTTTTTAAAAATCCTTCAATCTCTTCGGCCTTCTTCTTTTGTTCTTCTTGGCTACCCCCTTGCTTCTGTTGGCCGCCCGCGAAACAATAAGGCAGACCGGCTTCCTTTTTTTTTTTTGTCTTGCTGCTTTATCTTGTGCTTCCTCTCGGCCTTCTTCAATTTTTTCTGCCGCTCCTCTGACCTCTCCTTTCTCCTCCTTGATTGGGTAGGTGACCCCAGCTTTGGAAAAAGCTCGCAACCTTGGCAAGGCCGGGCTCTGATTGGAGGCACGACGCAGGAAATGGCTAGGGCAGTGAAGTAAAAGGTGTGGCAGTCCGCAGGGGGAAGGCGCCAAATGAAAAGGTAGTACAAAGAAATATGATACAACGAAAAAACGCAAGGCCAAGGGAACAAAATCAAAAACTTTTAAACTTACATGCACAACTGGTTCCTGTTGCATAAATGGTGTGCAGCACAAGAGGGAAAGGAAGAGTCCGTCAAACGGCCTCCAGGATCAACATCCCCCCATCAAGGTGCACAGGCGTTTTGTGAGGTAGTAAGGCGAGACGGGTTGCCGGCAAGGGAAGACCGTTGTCATTGGAAGGGATATATCGGCAGCAGGGAGGAAGTGCAAGCTCGAAACGTAGAGCGTGAGTCGATATGAGGTAGGAAGCAAAGGTTCGGGGGGCTGGTCCGGCGGGCGGTTCGTTCGTTCGAAAGCGTGTGGGAGTTCTGTTCCTAGGTCCTCTGGGTGTGCGGATTAGCAGAGGAAAGATGCAACGAAAGGCGAAACAGAAGGGCCCGCCAACCAGGCCTCGTGAATTGGTTGCACAAGAGCCAGAGCAAGGCAGAGAGGAAGAGGGGGGCAGGGAGGGGAGGGGAGAACAGCAAGCTCGTACACGTACAGAATCCAAACCACTTCGTTCACGAGGGCCTCGTTTTTTCTGCTCGGGCGTGGTGCACAGTCCACGAGAGCTTAGCTACTGGGGAGCGCGAGAGTAGCAGAACAGATGGAGTCACGGCTGTGCGCGGAGGCTCTGCCGGAAGAAACGAGGACCCGCTGAAAGAAAGAAGAAAGCAACCTGCACCGGCTGCAACAATCCGTGCCTGGAGAGGGAACTGCTGCGGCCAAGTCCCTTTTTTGCCCTTGTCGTTCTCGTGCACGTCGGCTAGAACAGCACTTGAGCAGACGACCACCGAGAGGCTTCCCTTTTGGTGGAGCAGCTGACCAGTCGAAATTGCAGAGTTGCCCAGCAAAGGAGTCGAGACAAGAGAGACGAGCGAGACACGAGAGACGAGTTGGTGTGGGAGCGCTGTGTGGGTGTGCGGACGCGGCCGGTCAGGGAATGCAGAGCAGCTAAAAAAAAGTTGGGGAGAACTCGAGGAGGGGGTGGTGGTGTGTGGTCCGTGGGAAGTGTGGGCGGGCGGACGAAAGCGCGAGAGAGTAGCCTTGTTGCCCTTTGTAGGAAATGATCGCCTCTCTAGATCCGTGGCAGGGGTCCCTGTTTGATCGCAGAATGCCGATGGCCGGTGAGAGTGCAGCCTGTAGGCAGACGTCGGTGTGTGAGTGTGTGTTGGACGAGTCGTGGCAATGCAGACTGCTGCGATTTTTTTGCGATTTTTTTGCGATTTTTTCTTCTGCAGTCGATGAGGCTCGTCGGAGGAGATAATGGGGAAGGAGAGATAGGAGCCAAGGAGATAGATAATGGCCACGCCTATCTTTTCTGGGGCGCCGCTTTAACCGTTTCTATGCGTGCTTTTTTTTTTTAGAAAAAAAAGTCGACTAGTTTTTAATCTGATATTGAAAAGTCTGATATTTTTAATTCAGAAAATAATTGAAAAATGCTGCTCTCCCCGCTCCCGCCGATGGTTCCTTCCCTGTCTGGTGCAAATTGGCTGTACAGTCAGCCAGGCAGTGTCGCAATGATAATTTACACTTTGCCTTGTGCAACATATGGAAACACGTTTTATCCTTGTTCCTCTTCACGATGGCCAGCAGGCAATCCCCATAGGCCGCCCGGCAGCCCATGACGTCGTTTTGCACGGGCTAGTGAGGGAGCTATGCCCTGGGTGTGGAGTATTGTGTAAACGTTTTCCCCCTCCTAAAGCGTTTCTGGACGTTTCTGTGACTGATGGTTTGCTGTGGTTTGCTGTGGCTCTTCCCTTGCGCCGAATTAGAGCCTGCTGCACAAGGGATTGTTCAATCGGCTAGACGCTGACGCAAAGAGGCAATCGTGTGTGGAAATGGTGTATTTCCATGACGAAACAGGGACGACTCTGAATTTGGTTCATAATTCTGCCTAATCTCACCGCCTTCTGTAAACAGCTTCCCCTCACTTGAGACGACGCGACCATCAACAACTTTCGCGTAGGATTCGAGAATCAATCAACACAAGTCGATTCCCAACCGGACAACATGGTAAATTTGAACATGAGAGTCTGTATATGCTATGCGTCAAATACTGACTCTACCTGAAGGAGAGCCCACACGAGCACCAGCAGAACCTGCTGCTGTCGCGTATCATTACCAACGTGGTGAGTGTACAGAATCAGCAAAGGAATGCATCCGCGATGAATGCTAATCACCCCTTAACATAACAGGAGAAACTGAACGAGGCCGTCATGGTGATGAACAAGTCGCTTCAGGTGGGTGTTTCCTCTAGTGCATAACAGGTTTGTCAAGTCCCGTCTAACCGGTCCAGGAAATCAACATCCAGAACATGGACGTCGAGCTTGTGGCGCAAATGTTTAAGAACTACCGCTCGAATGTTCTATTCCATCTCGAAGGTGAGGGCTTTCTAGATGTTTACTTGTGCTTTCCAGTGTTTCTAGCAGGCTGTTGACTGACTGTTTAGCAACCGACAACCTGGCCGAGCCATCATAAGTTGTGAAGCGCGGTAGAATTCTGGCGTTTTTAGACAAATGAAAGATTACGATATTATAATGTTAAACTAGCTGGCAACTTTAACTTTTGAGAGAATGGCTGTACAAGCGAGATGTTCCGGCGAGATGACAAGGCTGCAGCCTTGTTGACGGGCTGTTCAACAAATGAAAAATCGATTTGCCAAGACCGCAATCATACAGTAAGCTGTAGTGACCACCGTCATTGTGATTTCTCTCGCATAGAATGCCGTGCACTGCGTGCTCTTTTCCCCATTCGGATACCGAGGTCCCGGCTATGGCTTTTTTTGGCGATGCTTTTTTTTTTTTTGCGGGCGCGGCGGCCCTTCGGCAATCAAACCCCGCGGGCGCCCACGTTCTCCTTCTGGGTAGTTTGTAGCCTCGGCCGTGTTAGTGGCCAAACCCCGCAAATGTGAAAGCTGGGGAACTTGGAGCAGGAATTCACTGGCAGCTCTTTTATTATCTTTACCTGGCTCTTTTTTAAATCAAGAGCATTTCTTTGTATTGTTTTTCTTTGTTTTTCTCTGTTCCTCTGTTTTCCTTGTCTCTCTCCCCCCCCAAACTCACAATGGCTGCAAATCTTCCTCTCTCTGGCATAAAAGTCATTGAATTGGCCGGCCTGGCGCCAGGTAGGTGCATTCCCAGCACATGTCTCCATAAAATGCAAACTAACTTCTTTCCAGGCCCGTTTGCTGGCCTCGTCTTTGCCGACGCCGGCGCAGACGTCCTCCGCGTCGACCGCCCCGGCGGACCCAAGGCAGCCCCTACAAACGACCTCCTCACCCGCCACAAAGCCTCCATTGCCGTCGACCTCAAGTCCCCTGCCGGCATCGCCGTCGTCCGCGAGCTCGCCAGCTCGGCCGATGTCCTCATCGACCCTTTCCGCCCGGGCGTCTTGGAACGCCTCGGCCTCGGCCCAGACGTGCTCCTGGCTGCCAACCCACGACTCATCTATGCCCGCCTCAGCGGGTTCCGCCGCGACGGCAAATACCGCGACATGGCCGGCCACGACATCAACTACCTCGCCGTCTCGGGCGTGCTGGCTCTGCTGGGCCGCGCCCACGAAAAGCCGACGCCGCCATGGAACATTTTGGCCGATTTCGCCGGCGGCGGGCTGATGATGGCGCTCGGCGTGCTGCTGGCCCTGATTTCGAGGTCGGCGTCGGGCAAGGGCCAGGTCGTCGAGGCGAGCATGGTCGACGGGGCGGCATACCTGGCGACGTTCCCCCGTTTCGCGCTCAAGGGCGAGCTGGGCGCCCGCCCGCGGGGCAACAATCTGCTGGACACGGGGTGTCCGTACTACGACACGTATGCGACGGCCGACGAGCCGCCGCAGTACATGGCCGTGGGCGCGCTGGAGCCGCAGTTTTTCAGCGTGCTCCTCAAAGGGCTGGGCCTGGACAGCCCGCAGGACGACTGGGAGAGCCGGCGCTACGACCGTGCCGAGTGGCCAGCGCTGCGGGCTGCACTGACAGAACGCTTCCGGAGCAAGCCGCGGGCCCACTGGGAGGCCGTCTTTGACGGCACGGATGCATGCTGCACACCCGTGCTCGGGTTCCAAGAAATCGAAAAGGGCGCGGCAGCTGGCCGCGAGGGTGACCAGCGGCCAGCCGTGGCTCTGCGGGGAACACCACTGCTGGCAGTTGCTCCCGAGAGCGATGCGAAAGTGACCAATGTCTCAGCTGCGGATATTGACAACCGGCGGGGGCAAGGTCCGGGTGTGCCTGGCGGGGGCTACGAAGGAAAGTTGATGAGTCCTGGAGCCGGTGGCGAGGAGACACTGAAGAGGTGGCAAGGGTGGACAGCTGGCAGAGACTACGTTATCAAGGACGGTGCAGTATCTCTCAATGGTCCAGGCAAGTCACGGTTATAGTTGCACGACTGGAGTGAGTTAGGTTGTATATCTGTTGCTTGGTTTCGTTGAACTGTAAATGTATTACAATGTAACATGTAAACATACGCCGCAGGCTACAAAGCAACATGAAGAGACGCTCGGTCTTGCCAGTGAACAAGGCATTTTGATGGCCACAAACGCCTTAAATGTCTACAAGTGACTGTCTCTTCCTGCAAACTGTCTACTGTTTCGCTTATCACAAACGCTATCGCTTTTTTTTCGGGGGCAAAGTTCTTCTATCATCCGTCTAGACAAAGTAAAAAGGAGAAAACACAGCTTGGGAGAGAGAACATCAGATGGATAATGGTATCGAGGTCGATTATTGTGTAGCAAAAAGCTGTCGATCTAGTTTGGGGAGAGTGAATTGTTGGGTGGTAGTGACGTGGAAGAGAAGGGGTGTTTGTTGGGATGAAATGTACTGGGAAATGGTGGTAGCGACGTCTTCTTCATGTTTTTCTTTCCTTGGGCAACGGAACCGGCGAACAAACCCCGACAAATGAAATGCAAACGGAAGGCAATGACCGCAGGCGAAGCAAAGGCAAAGGAGAAAAAACGCAAAAGAGCAAAAACAAAATAATAGACAACACAAAAAGAGGCAAACATCCACACATCCTCCAAAACACGACATGACGCAAGAGCCAAACTGAAGCAAATTTGAGAGAGAACGCAATGGCAGGACGCATAATGGAATTTTTTCTACTGGACCTGCGACACCACCTCGCTGGCCCGCGACAGAGCATCCACCATCTGCTGGCACTCCTTCCGCCGCCGGACAGTGTAGTCGCTCTCCTTGAGAAGGTCGTCGAGCTGGTCTGTCCGGTACATGTTCTCGAGCAGCTCGCGCTGCATCTCGTCTTTTGTGAACCTGCATCATGTTAGACCACCAATAAAACATGGCTGGGAGAATCTTTAGAACATACTGGACAAGGTTGAGCATGATGGCCTTGGGAACCATGTCGATCATGGTGCGTCTGACAATGTTGAAGTACGACTGGATAAGCAGTTCTGGTAGTGTGTGTTAGTGTATGCCGCTTCCTCTCTGCTTACACTCGGGTACTTACTAATCACTTCAACCTCAATGTTCTCGCGCTCTGACAGAGTGCCAGAGGCCTTGAGGGTCGGCGGCGGTGCGTCCATGGCGGCGGCCTTCTTCTTGTTCTTGGCTGCGAAGAAGCTGCCGAAGAAACCGCTCTCCTTGTCGCTATCCACCAGAGTGGGGCTGGCAGCCCGCGGTGTCGAGGCCGACACCGGCAGGGGCTTGCCAGTCTTGGGATCGACCTGGACCGGTTTGGTGGGGTTGTGGCGCTCGTTGACAATCGCCATGGCGCGGTGGCCGTTCAGGAAGTCGGGGTGGCCGGTGTTGATGTAGCAGGCCTCCATGGCCACCAGGTCGCGCACCAGCTTGTTGGTCGGCTCCATGGCCTTCTTGAAGAAGGAGATGACCACGGCGTGGATCTTCTCCTTGAGCGACGGGTACCGCCGGAACAGGTTCTTGCCCAGGGACTGGGTCAGGATCCGGACCAGCTCGTCGTACACAAGTGAAATACACTTCAGACTCGGTTCCTCGAGACGCTTGATCTGCTGCTTGACAATCAGCTCGAATGCGGTTGTGCCCACAAACAGCGCCGGCGAAGAACCCGACGAGTTGTAGAGAATCGTGCGGATGTCGACGTCCTTGACCTGGTCAAAGGGGTCGATGGCCTTGACACCGTTGGAGTAGAGCTCGTGGAACACGAAGCTGATACGAGCACCACCTGACAGCTCCGTGCTCGAGAGCTCCGTGTTGTTACCGTCCAGCACTGTCCGCCACTCGTTGGTGAACTCTGTGATGATGTTCAGGACGACGTTGGCACTGTTGCCAAGCATTGACGGGCCCAGGGTGTCCAGTTCCTGCGAGTACTTTTGCAGCGATCCAGCAATGCGGGCCTTGATGTCTGGCAGGGTCTGCTTGATGTGCATGAGCAGGATCAGGTTCAGCTTGCGAGCCAGGTACGGAGTGCCGCAGTACGAGCTCTTATTCCGGTACGCCTTGTGTGACTCGAAGAAGTTCTTCTCGTTTTCCAGCGCCGCCGTGATCGGCTTCTTGTTATCGATGTCGCGTTGACCACGGTTAACCACCGGAACGTAGCCCAGGCGCAGGGGGATGATGCGGCCGGCCAGAATGTCCACCACGTCGGTGCCCTCGTCCATCAGATCCACCTTGGTCAGCACACCAATGGTGCGCTGGCCCTCCGGGTCGACCTCGCGGGCCAGCTTCAGACCGTCCGAGTTGGCCAGATCCTGGTTGGCTGCTGTCACGGCCAGGATGATGGCGTTGGGCTTCTGGATAAACTTCAACACCATTTCGCGGATTTGGCGCTCGATATCCCTCGGCTGGTCGCCCACGGGCACCTTTGTCAGACCTGGCAGATCGACCAGGGTCAGGTTGAGCACGTTCGGCGAGTAGACACGCAGGTTGATGGGGGCGGGCGAGATGCCGGAGTTGCGGCCGACCTTGGCCTCGGTTTCGCGGCTGATTTCATCGCGGATCTTGTTAAAGTCGTAGAACTTCTGGCCGGGAATGTGCAGGAACTCGCCCCATTCGTCGACGTTGGCGGCCTTGTCGGTGCCGTTGGTGATCTCGTGTGCGCTGCCGTTAGCAGCAGGAGCACCGGTTGCTGAGCGGTTGATCAGTTGGAGGACGAGCGGTCGTCGCGTGACAATGCCGGAGCCTCGAGGCAGACTGTGGTGAACCCCAGTATTAGTTGCATATTCCCGACTCGGGAGGGTGCAGCATCGCTTACAAGTCTCGGCCCACAATGTTTTCCAGCACGGAACTCTTGCCGCTGGACTGGCTGCCGACGACGACAATCTGGGGGAGATCGATGGGGTTGTTGACGTTGATCGTGGTGAACACGTCCTGGAGCTTGTTGACTAGCCTGGCAGGGAGAAGAAAGGGAGGCAACGGTTAGCAAGGGCGCGGTAACGGCAAGGGCCGTCGAGAGCAAGCGGCTGCGGCTCTGGAGGCACGTTGCGGATGCAAAGAGTCGTCCACTCACTGGATCAGAGCTGGATCCGAGATGCCACCTGGCGTGGCCAAGTTGGTTCCTGTCATGATGGCGGGCTTGGACAAAGAAAAGCGTAAAAAAAAGGGCAGCGCGCAGCGCTTTAGCAGGCGTCCAGTCGAGAGTGCAGAGCAGACAACCGGCTTGTCTCGAAGGTGGCGGGCAGCAGGACGTTGTTCCTGGAGGGGGGGCAGGTCGAGATACCGTTCGGCGGGGTGTGGGAGAGTGGGATATCGAAAAAGGAGAAGAGGCGGTGGCAGGCCTCCGTCGCTGAGTTGTCTTGTGGGACCGGGGTTCGCAGAAGTGCACTGTTGCAACGCAGACGTCGGGCAGCTGTGCGGGATTGCTTGTCGAGATGAAAACAGAGTGTGGATGCAGCAGGGCAGCCGGTAGTCGGTCTAGAAGTGGGCGGTGATGGGTTGGTGGCCCAGAGGGATATAGGGTTCAAAACTGAGGATTGTGTTGTCCAGCAAAGCGATCCGCCCCCCGTTACGCAGACGACCCTTTCCCGTTTTGGAATGACGCGTCATGTGACGCCCCCCAGCAACGCTGTTCACATGTGTTTTGCCGCCCTTCACCGCTGTGACCATGATTCAGGCACCAGCATTTCTTTTAGTGGTAATAACAGACCGAGCGGCCTGTCTGTCCCACCGCTAAACATGCTTCCGGGGCTCAAGCAGCGCCCCCGTTGCAAACAGCATTCTGCTGCCTGAAGCCGGACATATCCACCTGCGGGATGCAAAATGGCAAAGGTGACGCGGTTGTGGCTGCGGCCGTCGGTGCTGTTGGTGCCCGATGATCCGGTCGCTCCCTCTGGGCATCCCAGCTTTGCCACTGGCTGCCCAAGCTTAAATCCTTTCCAGCTTTCCCTATTCGCGGGAACTTCCCATATTCGGATCCCGGCATCTTGTAAGGCGTCTTACATACTCGGGCTTACATTCGAACCTCGACCTGCAGCTGTCCAGACGCTAGCTAAGCTTTAAATTCAAACACGAATGCAAAGGAGAGCTGTTTGGCTTTTCTGGTCGACCTCGAAAGATGAAGAATGCCTGAAAGGCTGTCCATTCCACACCTCGGTGAGAAGGTCTGTAGAGGAGCTGGATAGTTGCTCTAGGCGGCAAAAAAACTGTGTGGTTTGTGTTTTTGGGAAGAGAATGTCGAACCAGATTCAGAACCAAATAATTTCTGGCAAAGTTTACACAAAGTCTGCTTAGGTAAATAGGTAGAATGGGTTAGATCCATATGATTTATTGTTCCATGTTTGTTTTTTTATATGAAAGAAAATATCACAATCCAAACCAGTTATTTCCCAAAGAACACTTATTTGATACCGTAGCAATTAAGTAGGTTGACTTATTATAAAGAATTATGGCTCCAGTATTTTACAGTTTCGTATGCTAGGTATTTTTTGATTGTATTTGTGCTTTCTTTTCCTTTTTCCATGACGATGCTCAACTTTATGAGCTTGCTACAGCACTCACTCCTCCACGTACGACCACAGGTGCTGGACAGCTCGGGATCCCGTCCGCTCTCCCCTAGATAAACCAGCAACCGCCGGATTAGTAGTTGGGTCGGTGACGACCAGCGAATACCTGGTGTTGTACGTTTCATTTTTTGGACTATTTTTGGACGTTTTCTTTTGGGGAGCATTTGTTTTATTTTTTACTCGCAGATATCTATGCAGTCTTCAGGTCTCAGGGCCGAAAGGATCACTTCTTGTTGGTGGCCCATTCTTGCTTGAATAGCTACTTGACGGCAGTTTCGTATCATTTATTGCAAGCACGGCGCCCTGTTGTCGATCCCTTATTTATTACTAGAAAAGCTTGACGGGGTTTGCAGAAATTATCTGAAAGTGTTTACTCTGTCAAGGTGTTAAGTGGATTGGTGGTATGACAGTCGTACGGCGAGCGTCGACGAGATGTGCGAGGGCATGCTCGGTTCATTAATTTTGCAAGACGTAAACAGATGCGAATGAGAGTGTGAAGTTATTCGGATGCCTCCTACGTTTAGATTGTGCCAAACAAGGGCGTGCTTTAATATCCAAATAAAGAGAGCTGCAAATCAAAACTGGGAAATGAAACGTGGCAAAGATTATGTCCGTTGATATTGTGAGAGAAGGTCAAATTTTGTAAAGTCATAAATCAGGAAAACTTTCATTTTCACAAGTCCTGGACAAGAGAAAGTTTTTATATTCCCGCACGAAACGGAAAGAAACAAGACGAACGGGCTATACTTACCTCATAGAGTAAGAATCCACATGAGGGGGGAAACGTCTGTTCGCTTTGGACCCAACATCTAAAAGCACCTGTACATTGTTGAAAAAGGAGTGTCGAGAAACTTGGGGTTTCAATAGACTTGTCTGACGTGCAGAATCAACATTAATGTTTTTTTTTCGTAAGTTCCTCGGGTATGTGTCTCAGGGGTAGTTGCAGAGCTACCAAGCGAGAAAGTATTGTTCATGACTGCAACGTTGTCTTTTCTTCCTTTGCCAGTATTTGTTATGTTTTCGAGTAATTGAAAGGCAGAAAGCAAGAATAAATCAACAGGAAAAATACCAGTTTGAGCAGCGACATGACTGATCACTGACCAACAAGGAACTGGCACGCGGCGACGAACCGAACGGTTGTGGAGCGGGTATACCCTTCAGAGCAGGGCAGACAGGGCGAGGAAATGTAAAATATTTTTTTTTTGGCAAGACCAGAGAGGTGATACATCTAGGCTCTAACTCGAGGGAGAAAGTGATGTGGAAAGTTAACCGTTTCAGAGGCATCAGTATCACCAATTTCTCATGTCGTGATCCACGGGTTTGCTGGAAAATGACAGCAAATGCTCGTGTTTTTTTTTCACAGTTTTCAGTAAGAAAAGATAATCTAGTGTCCATGGGATGTTTAAACGTGTTCAATAATACTTTGTTTCCCCGTGGGTTGATATCTTTGATTTAGTAGCCCATTTTGACAGGCCGGCAGAGCGTCAAAATGGCCCCTTGGTGGAAAAATTGCAATCCAAGACTTAACAAGTAGAGGAAGAAAATAAAGTAAATAAACATGCTGCTCTATACAGATATCAGATTGAGTTGCATCAACAGACGCAGTGACGAACGTGGAAAATGCAGAGCATTTCTACCAAAAACGTATCAAGAGCGACGGTATGCGGGATGAGCCTTTGTCGGTAAAATCATACAAGTGTAAGAAAATGAGTGTAAAGGGGAATGCAAAAACGAAAATCAACGGGGAGGTGGGAGACTCGAAACTGTTAGGAAAACACGAGAGATAATGTGGCCGAGGGGAGGCAAGGTAGGTCGAATGGGCGGGCGGCTAACAGGAAAAGCCTAGGGGGGAGCAGGAATTTGCGGTAGAGTCTAAAAGGGAGGAGGGGACTGCAAAGCGACCAGCAAGCACGGGCCAGGAGCCTGGGAATTGCGCCAAGGGCAAAAAAAGAGAAGGGTAACCGGAATAAGAATCAGGAAAAGAGAGCACGAGGACTAGACTGAGTGACGGTGTAGCACAAGGAATGGACAAGCTCACGAAGCATCAGGATGAGACAAAATGGATGTAGAAGAAAGTATCAGAGAGGTAATTAGGAAGAATTGAAGAGGAGGTGTATCAAAACAAGGGGGAGGGGAGTGTGCTTTAAGGTGTTGGCCATTGCTGCTGTCCTGCATGCAGTCCATGGTGGCTGAGGCATTACTTTTCTGCCTTTCGTTTGTTTTAGCCCGCTTTTGAAAAAGCTTGTCTTTTCATAGCTTTCCAAAAAAGGCAAGGAAGGGGGGAGGGGGTGACGGCGGTTCGAGGATGCAACGTGTAGTAAATTGTGGACATGGTGAAGAAGGAGGGGGTGGGGGGAGGGAGGGAGCTGCTGCCTGTGGGCGTATGCGTGACGGGAAACGAGAGACACGAAAGGGGAGAAGTGACAGACCAGCCAAAAAGTCGCACGGCCGGGGGATACCCGGTAGGGTCGAAGCAACGCAAGCACTAACATGGTGTGGGCCAAACCGTGGATGACGACGCTACGGGATATGGGTGTTAGTGTGGAAGAAGACAGGAAGTAGGAAAAGAGATGGTTGCTGCTGGGAGAGCCATAGAGTAACCATGAAATAATAAGAACCACAAACAGAAAAAGAGGGAACGTGCAGAAGAGCACAGCCCCCGTGGACAAACTGTACTTTTTCTGCTGTTTTTGCACTCAGTCTGCTTCGGGGGGAGGTTGGTCAGGAAGAACCATATGGTCGAGTTCACTAACACCTACCAGTCGAAAGCTACGTAAAGGTATCATTGTACCAGGACAAGTGGGACAAAGGGAAAATGTCCATGGGGAGCCCTACCAGAAACGAGCCAACCACAGGGAGGAAATATGAAGTGCGACGCGCTGGGGATGCCAATAGCCACCCACGATCTGCGGAAGAGAACGAGTAGGGTAGGGACGGAGAGCTAGAAAATCCACCGGTATGAAGTTTAATTCGTGAAACATTAGAATTGGTGCAGAAGGTGGATCTGACAGGAGGGCTTGCGTGGGAGAAGAAAAAAAAAAACAGGAAAAAATGCACGAGGGGGAGGGAGAAAGAAAACGAAATTAGCAGGCGCAAAAAAACGGAAAAGTTTTTTCAAAGTGGCTAAAATAGAGCACATGGACAAGAACTGGTCTGGTATGGTTTACGGGAAGAGCAGAAAAATAGGTGTTGTGGTGAAGAGAAGAGAAACGAGAGGGAAAAGGCAAAAAGACAGAGGTGGGAGCTCCAATATCAGAATAACAAAGGGTGGAGACCAACCCGAACCCTAGGAACCCATAAGGCGCACGGGCCAGGTCGGAATGGCAGTTGAGCACGGGGAGCTCCTAGGCTTGGGACGGATAGCGCCTGTTGCGCCCTGAGTGACGTCACCAGCAGTGCACTAAATTGCAGGCGCACTTCTAGAACGTTTTGCGCTGCCAATCAGCCATATGGCATTGCCCCGTTTCAAGGTGCTGTGCTAGCAGTCAGGGTTTTCTGGGTTCCCATCGCTGGTCTGTGGCATGCATGAGCTTGCGCTACATAGCGCTCAAAGCAGAATGGCCGTTTGAGCTCTTTGTCCAGTTGGTCTCGTCTGGCTCGCCTGGCCTGCTTTCTGGCGCTGGCAACAGCATTATTGGGATCATCGCTAGACAGAAAGGGCAGCTGGCGAGGTTCCTGCTATTACGGGGAGATTCTGTTTGCGTGTGCGCTTGAGCCGCGCAAGTCTTGTCTCTTCCTCGGGAGAGTCCAAAAGGGGCAGCTTGATCCTTCGAATGGCCCGGGCGGTTGCTAGGTAGACAGACTTTTCTGCGAACATAGAAAAGAGAACAGGCCAACGGGAAATGAGGAACACTTGGTCAAGATGGCCGGGAAGAGTGAGATGAGCGGACATCTGTTGGAGTGTGGGCGACACGCTGAGGAGTTGGTGTGGCAGGGGAGAAACAGCGAGGAAATGGGAGAGCACATGCTATGGACACAGAAAAACAGTAAGAAAAACAGTACCGCTGCACGCGCACTATAGGGAGGGAATCATGCCCAACGGGGCAGGAGTGCCGCGGTTCCCACGCAGAGTTGGAGTTGAAAAAGGGACATTAAAAGATAATTCAAAAATTAAAGGGAAAATGTCACTTTCACCGCTGGTCTCCTCTGCCATAGCCATGCGCCAGCCCAATCCGTCGAGTGCAACAGGCGCCAGCTGACACACTCTGGGTGCGTATCTGGCCTCCTCGCTTTCCTGCTCCTCATTTCATGGCTGACAAGAACTGGTATCGCTACATTTCCACGTCGCTTGAGGGTCCTGTGGACTAGACCAGGTCCAGTTCAGAGACACCGAAAACTCCTCACAGACGGATAAATTATTTATTCAATAGCTAGTCAAAAAGAAGAAAGAAGAAACGATGAAAACAAGGTCTTTTGGTTAACCGACGGCTGATGGCGAGGAAACTGAGATGCGACGACGAATCTGACGAACTGTACCTCTGAGAGGGATCTTTTTACAGGACCCTTTTTTCGACTTGGGCAATCTATGAGCGATTTCTGGCTGGCGTGTTTCCCTTTGCAATTAGCTCTGTGGCAGTGTGTTGACCTCGCTAGCCGCCGAATAAAAGGAAAGCAGAATAAAGGAATAAAGAAAATCAAAAGAAAAACGGGAAAATAAAACACAAAAGAGGAGCCAGACTAACACGACTAACACGGTACGAGGACCTGCCGCCAGCTCAGTGTTAGTGGGCGCGTACCTGGCCCTGGAAGCACCAAATTGGTTCCCTGCTGTTTTCCAGTTTTTTTTTTGGTGTCCTGTCGCCCGTTGGCTGGCTGGCATGGCCCCCCTTTTTTGTCTCTCTCCTCGTCACCATCGACTAACACAGCCCTTGGGGCCAAACTCACAGACTGCCTTCCCAATACCTCTGAGCCTCCCACTTCCCTTCCACCTCACCACCCTCTTCATTTTCTGTCCGTTTCTGGTATTTTCACCTTCTGAGACTTTCCTTTGATCGCCTGCGTCTTTCTTTGATTTCTTGCACACCCCGGGGTAACTATACGCTCCCCCTTCTTCACCAGAACGAGCACGCCCCCCATCCACCTGCCCGTGCTTTTGTAAGAGTAAAGATAGAATAATAAAATGATATAACAAGTTCATAACCGATGGCGGCCATGTGGTCGTGGTGCCCATCATGTAACCGCTGCATACAGTATAAAGGACCCGGCCTCTTCATGTCTGTTGGATGTCCCCGTTCCCGTTGATCTCTTGTAGCTCCCATCCTACTCATTCCATTCTTCCCTGTCTACTGCCCTACACCTTTCGCCAGCTTCGCCCACGCGCTCGGCTTCAGGCCACCCCTTCCCTACCTCTCCAGAGTGGCCCTTGCTGCTCCTCGCACTCTCTGTCTCACCCCCAGCCCTACTTCTGCTCAACATTCTTCCATTTTCTTCTCCTTTAAACACAGAAAAACACCCAACACCATCGCCATGGCAAGCCCAGTCATCATGGCCAACGCCGAGAAGAAGCGGCAGGGCCGCATCAACTGGGGCGATGAAGACGAAGAGGCTGGCCAGGCTGGTCCCAGGCCTGCGAGACCGCCCATGACGCATCGCAACTCGAGCGGCTCGCTGTCCATCCGGCCGCACCCTCGCCGCAACTCGATGGATGCTGCAGCAGCTGTGCCTATCCAATACCGGACCATGTAAGCAAAGATGTGAAGCCAAGGACGACAAGAGCAACATCCGGCAAGAAGACGACGTCGAGAATAGAGCAATGCAGCAGAAACACCACAACAGTGATAGAACCACACCGACAGAAGAAGAAGAAGAACAAGATGAAAGAAAACAACATTGTCCTGGGCTCCATATTCTGATCATCATGATAGGTCGATTGATATCGATGACTATAAGCAAAAGGCTGCAGCACCTCTCAAGAAGAACAAGCCTGCCACTATGGGTAAGACTATACACGCCCCTCGTACCTTTATTTCTCGTCTAACAAGGTCTTTTGCCCGCTGCAGACCTTGCAAACCTTCATTGGCACGCCATCTCGCCCGACGATCTCGCCCAGGAACTGTCGACCTCCCTCAAGACCGGCCTGTCCGGCGACCAGGTCCAGCGCCGCGTCGGCCAGTACGGCAAGAACGTGCCCTCGTCGCCGCCCACACACCGCACGCAGAAGATCCTGGGCTACTTTTTCAAGGGCTTCGGCACGGTGCTGCTGGTGGCGTCGATCCTCGTGTTCATCGCGTGGAAGCCCCTGGGCAAGCCGCCGCAGGTGGCCAACCTGGCGCTGGCGATTGTGCTCGCGGCCATCTTTGTCATCCAGGCCATGTTCAACCTGTGGCAGGACTGGTCGTCGTCGCGCGTCATGGCGTCGATCCAGACGATGCTGCCGGACGCGTGCATGGTCGTCCGCGACGGCCAGCAGCAGAGCGTGCCGGCGTCCGACATTGTGCCCGGCGACATGCTCCTGATCAAGGGCGGCAACAAGCTGCCGGCCGACGTGCGGTTCGTCGACGTGTCGTCGTCGGACGTCAAGTTTGACCGGTCCATCCTCACGGGCGAGTCGCTGCCGCTGGCGGCGACGGTCGACTCGACGGACCCCAACTACCTCGAGACGCGGTGCATCGGCCTGCAGGGCACGCACTGCGTGTCGGGCACCTGCACGGGCATCGTGGTGGCGACGGGCGACAACACCGTGTTTGGCCGCATCGCCAGGCTGACCAACGAGCCCAAGACGGGCATGACGACTCTGGAGCGCGAGGTGTTCAACTTTGTGGCCATTATCTGCTCCCTGATGCTGGTCATGGTTCTGGTTGTGATTATCGTCTGGTATGAAGTACCCCCCCTCTCTTCTCACTATAAAAAAAGTCTCCTAACTTCTGGCAGGGCCGCTTGGCTTCACAAGGACTACCCCGACTGGATCAGCGTCCCCAACCTGATCATCTCGTGCGTGTCGGTGGCCGTCGCGTTCATCCCCGAAGGCCTGCCCGTCGCGCTGACGGCCAGCATGACCATCAGCGCCAACATGATGCGCAAGAACCGCATCCTGTGCAAGTCGCTCAAGACGGTCGAGACGCTCGGCTCCGTGTCCATCGTCTGCTCCGACAAGACCGGCACGCTCACCCAGAACAAGATGATTGTCACCGAGGTCGCCGTCGGCGGCCGCGATGTCCTGACCGCCGACCAGGCCCGGGACGCCCTGGTCGTCCAGCGACACGAGCGCGAAGAAGCCAATATCAACGCTTCCGCTTCCGCTTCCGCCTTTGCCCTCGACCAGCTCCGCGCCGTGGCCGCCCTCTGCAACGACGGCCAGTTCGACGCCGCCACGCGCGACAAGCCGCTGCACGAGCAGACCATCCACGGCGACGCCACCGACCAGGCCGTCCTGCGCTTCTCCGAGAGCCTCGGCAGCGTCGCCGACCTCCGCCGCTGCTGGTCCACAAAGTACAGCCTGCCCTTTAACAGCAAGAACAAGTACATGCTGCGCGCCCTGACGCTCGCCGTGGCGAACGGCCCCTCGGTCTTGCCCGCCGACACGGCCGCCGTCTTCCAGCCCGGCAAGGACATCTTGCTGACCCTCAAGGGCGCCCCCGAGATCCTGCTGCCGCGCATGGGCTCCTACCTGGACCCGGCCACGGGCACTGCGCGGACCATGGACGATGCCGCGCGCGCACACGTGGACCTCGTCAAGGATGCGTGGTCGGCCAAGGGGCGGCGTGTCATTCTGCTCGCTCGCAAGACGCTGTCGGCCTCGTCTCTGCCGCAGGGCATGTCGTCGACTGGCTTCGAGGCCGAGATGCAGCGCCAGGCGCAGCAGGGCATGACGCTCGTCGGCATTGTGGGCATTGTCGACCCTCCGCGGCCCGAGATCCCGCAAGTCGTGTCGACTCTCCGCCGCGCTGGCATCCGCATCTTTATGGTCACTGGCGACTTTGCCCTGACGGCCCAGGCCATTGCCACGGAGTGCGGCATCATCAGCCCTGGCGGCGCTGTGGACAGTCTTGCGGCTCTCCCCCGGGGCGGCGGCGGCAGCGGCGGCAAGGCACCCGAGACCAGCGACGACGATGCCGAAGACGACATGACTGCCGACGTTACTGCAAAGACTGGTTTCGGCAAGCGCGCCTTTGTCGCCCAGGCGTCCAAAAAGGCCATTGTGCTCAGCGGCCCCGAGCTGCTGTCGCTCAACGAGTCGCAGTGGGACGCGCTGGCCCAGTACGAGGAGATTGTGTTTGCGCGGACGACGCCCGAGCAGAAGCTGCGGATCGTCCGCGAGCTGCGGGCGCGTGCCTTTATTGTCGGCATGACGGGCGACGGCGTCAACGACGCCCCCTCGCTGCGCGCCGCCGACATTGGCATCGCCATGGGCGCGGGCAGCGACATGGCGATTGAGGCGGCGGACATGGTGCTGCTGGACAATTCGTTTTCGAGCGTGGTCGAGGCGCTGCGGTACGGGCGCATGATGTTTGACAATCTGAAAAAGACAATTGCCTACCTGTTGCCGGCGGGCAGTTTCAGCGAGTTCTGGCCCGTCCTGACGAATGTCGTGTTTGGCATCCCGCAGATCCTGAGCAGCTTCTTGATGATTATCATTTGTCTCTTCACGGACGCCATGGCGGCCATTGCGCTTGCCTACGAGGCGCCCGAGGCGGACGTGCTGACGCGGCCGCCGCGGGTGCCGGGCCAGGACCGGCTGGTGGACTGGCAGCTGATCATGCAGTCGTACGGCTTCATCGGCATCATTGAGACGGTGTGCTCCTTTTGCATGTCGTACTGGTACCTGCAGCGCAAAGGGATCCCGTTTTTCCACGCCATCTGGTTCAAGTTTGGCAACCTGCCGGCGGACATTGACGCCGACTACTACGCGGCGCAGCTCAACATTGCCAGCAGCATCTACTTTGTCAACCTCGTGGTGATGCAGTGGTTCAACCTGCTGGCCATCCGCACCCGCCGGCTGTCCATCTTCCAGCACCCGCCCGCGTTCAACAAGAGGAGCCAGAACCTGTACCTGTTTGCGGCCATTCTGTTTGCCATTGTCATGGTCTTTTTCTGGCTGTACGTGCCCAAGTTCCAGTCCGTCCTGGGCAACGAGCCGGTCCCGGCGGAGCACTGGTTCCTGCCCATGGCTTTCGGTCTGGGCATTTTGTTCTTGGACGAGGCGCGCAAGTTCTGTGTCCGGAAATGGCCCCGTGGCTTCCTGGCCAAGATTGCATGGTGAAAAAAGATGCGGTAGATGAAATGGTATTTGCACAATGAGCAACGTTGGACAATGCCCGGTTTAGTAGTGGTGCACTCGGGTTCCCTTTTCTTGTTGAAAACTTGTCTTCTCTTTGTTTTGTTTTATACTCTAGCCATATTCCATCTACTACATGTTTCTATACATCCTTTCCTTTTGTCTATAAAAGATGCAAAAGAGGCCACGAGCCGCTTTCAATCGTTGCATGCAGCGGCATAGCTTCGTATCTTATGTCTTGGTCGGACCAGATCAAATGCAACATGGCGACCCTGCTATACAAACCTCTACGGCAAACCTCTACGGCATAGGTGTATATATCACGCTGTGCCGTATTATATCTAGTGTCGTGTAACAAACCTGCCAGAGCAAGCAGGACGGGTCAGGCGTATAGTCTACAGTGGAACCGCACATGTCCAAGCTGGCTAATGGGACAAGTATGGAATTACGGGGGATTTCAAAATGGCGCAATTCACGTGTGCTGTCCATGGCGGCAAGGATCTAAGAGATGGATATGGAAAATAACGAAACATGACGAAAGAAATAGTAATAGTAGCAGTAGGTGCACTGAGAGAAAAACACCAATCAAACGTGGGAACACAACAGCCAGGAGAATGCGACGAGAGAGGCGTGTAAGTGTAGTGTGGAAAAGCAATACTATCCTGTGACTGGAAACGGAAACTCCTGTAATGTGGAAGCACAAAAGGTCAAGAAAACACCAAGACAACCAAAGAAAACAATCAACGATGAAAGGCAAACAGCCCAAAAAGGCAGTAGTAATAGTACTTGCTGCCTTGTCTCTATGGTGCAACTGTAAGGGGGAAAAGAAACGACAAACATACAACCATGACCAACAATGCCGTGCAGATGAAGCGGAGCCTGAAAGGGGAGGGAAGAAACACCGGGGGGGACGATATACAGAGAAACCAAAGACGTAGGAACCCAAAGCGCAAAAAAAAGAAACCAGAAGCGGTACGAACCGTCGTCTATGCATCTGACAACTCGGCCCTCCATCCATTAGAACTTCGGCCGCCCACGCCATTAGAGTGGGATGACTCGAGTTCTCGTTGGCTGAGGCGGTCGCGGTTGGACCATCTGCATCTGTTAGTAGGTTGTCTGGCAGAAGAATACGGCCATCACCACCCCTTGACTCACATCTTGATCTTGTTATCGTCGCCGCACGTTGCAAACAAGCACGGGTCCGAAGGACTCCAGCTCACGGCGTTGCAGCGTGGCCGGTGGGCATCGAGTTTGAACATGTGGACGCCGATGTTTTTGTGCCAGATGTTGAGCTTGCCATCTTCACTGCCGCTGACCACAAAGCTCTCGTCGGCACCGCCAAAACCACAGCGAATTACACAGTCGCCACCAGTGGCCCCGACATACTTCCGCACTGGATTGCCGCGGGTGGCAATGTTGTACAGGTGAACTTCGCCGTCCTGGCGGTTGACAAGCAGGAGCTGGGAGTCGTTACTGATGCTGATAGAACTTGCCCGAACCGTCAGTTCCATGTCGTATTCAAGCTCTCGCGTAACAAAGTTGTACACGAAAATGTGGCGCTCGTCGTCCATAGCAATCAGCCATTGGCCGTTAGGTGCCAGGGCTACATCCTCTGTTCGGTGCTTCTTGGTCCACGTGAAAATCCGCTCGCCAGCAAGGCTCCACTGGCACAATGCGCGGTCCTTGTCAAACGAGCCCAGGACAATCGACCGGCCGTCAGCGGCCCACACACAGCAGCTGATGGGCTCGTCGAAGCGCTCAAAGAGACGAATCAGCAGACCAGTATTCGTGTCCCATATACGAGCGATGCCGTCCCTGCCACACGATACAAGCATAGTGTCATCTGGGCTCCAGGCGACGTCACCAACGCCCTGGTTGTGGCCATCGAGCTTGAGCAGCATCTTGAAGCTGGTCGTGTCCCAGATGACCACGTGGCGGCCAATGCCGCAGCTGGCCAGCCGCTTGCCGTCGTGAGAGAAGCGGATTTGCCAAACCTCGCCCGAGTGGCTGTCCAGCTCCTGCAGCACACGCGAGGGGAAGTCGGCCTTGTCACAGAAGTGGTCGGAGTAGAGGGAAGGCGAAGTAGAGCTTGTGTGGAAGACGCATCCAGACACCTGGTAGTCCTTGACTTGCTGCAGTAGCACAGCCAGGCGGTGCTCTGGCAGCATGACCGAGGGCGAGATTAAGCGGGAGAGGTCGGACAGCAAGACCTGGCGTGACTCCCCAAAGGCTCCGTCCCACTCAGCCGTGGCCTTTAGGTCGTCTGCGGTCTGACACATAATTAGGGTGGACAGAAAGTGCAGCTTCACCGTGTCTTGGTACAAAGTTGCGAGCTCTGTCCGCAGCACAGACAGGGCCTTACCGGTCTCTCGCTGCTCCAGTAGCTCCAGGTACTTTTGCTGCCGGATGCCAAACCGCATCATGTCGCGGTCGGCCCCGGGGATCAGCACTAAACCAGCTGCGCTGTTGTTGCTGCCACTGCTGCCGTTGTTACTAGCTGCACCTACAGTCCGGTCGTCGGAGGAAGTCAAACCAGCACCAGACGCTCGTGCAGGGGCGCTGGGTGTGCTGGGAACGACGGTGGCCGTGGTAGCACCCAGAAGGAGGCGCTCGGCCTCGGCCCAGTGGCCACCCAGCACAGCCTTGCGGAATTCCGAGACAGGGCGGCTTTCCAGAGCGAAGCCGCTGTGGTCCATAACACTCTCGGCGGCGTCATTGTATCCCAGGTCGGAGAGGGCCTGGATGAGAATGCGGGTAACCTCTTCTCGGTCGTGTCCGAAATACGAGGCCGGCTGCTGTGCAGCTGGTTCAGAGGATGAAGGCGTGGTGCCTGCGTTGCGCAGGGCTGCAGAGGTTTGTTGGCGGGCGCGCTCTTTCCCGTTCTGGAGGGCCCGGCTCCCGTTTAAGGACGAGCCTCCCAGGGAAGAGGGCGACACAACTTGGCCATCAGCGTTGGCCAGCATGTTGCTATCGTCTGTGCGGGCACGCTTGGAAGGAGGCAGCTGGTGTCTTTCAGACTGGTTGCGGACGTGGGCCCGTCTGAGCGGTGCGGATGCCGAAGTAGATTCTATCGCTGAGGCTGGGACAGGCGCCGGAACAGACGTGGAGAGGATTGTTGCAGAAGACGACGGAGAGGGAGAGGCAGAGGCGGCGGCAGAGGCGGCAGAGAGGGTCGCTTGGCGCCTGGTGGCGGCCGGGCGGCGGGAGGGTCTGGGTTCGGTGGCGTCGCTCCGGGCGTCGTCGTCGTCGTCGTCGTCTTCCTCGTCTTCCTCGTCTTCCTCGTCTTCTTCGTCCTCGTCTTCCGTTACGGGTCGTCGGCGTCTCCCAAGAACTTGGGCGGGCGGGTTTGCACGGCCGGATGACCGGAGGACACGTGCGGATGTTGTCGAGGCTCGCTCGCTGCTGTTGCCCGACGCGGGTTGGGCGTTCCGGGACCTGCTGCGGGTGGGGGATGGTTCGGTTGCGGAAAGAGCGTTGCTGGTATCAGTGCTCCGGCTGCTCTGTGTGTTCTGTGTGTTCTGTGTAGTTTGTGTAGTTTGTGTAGTCTGTGTAGTCTGGGCAGAGAGGCCGGTGCCGGCTGAGGATGGGTGGTCGTTGGTGGTGGAGGCGGATGGGGGCAAGGGGGCAGCAGAACGGGGGAGTTGGTCGGCCACCGCGTCTATTGTTGGGAAGCAGCTGCGGCAGGAGAGTAAAGAGCTTCCCGCAGGAGCTAGAACGGGGAAGAGCGAGTGTGTCTGGAGTTGACAGTCGTCTGAGGAGGTGTGCGTCGCTTGACCAGAAGCGAGGCAAAACGTCGGGAAGGCTGAGGAAGGCTGGGGAAGGCTGAGAAATGCCGAGGAGGACTGGAGCGGTCGCAAACGAACGAGAGATTCGATGAGTAGCAAATGGAAAGCTGGCGGAAGAGCGTACTTGTGCGTGGGAAAGGTAGAGGACCAAGAGAGCCCGGGAGTGGCAAGATCGCGGAAAGTGCCACCAGCTGCAGAAGGGAAAGACGGCTGGTAGTCGTCACGGTTCGTCTGTCGCCTCGGTCCAACGTTTGTGTGTTCCCCTACGTTCTGCTCCGGCGGATTTCTGCTGCGTGCTCTTGGGCTGTTCGGTGTCGCTTCGGCGTAGGTTCGTGGCTCTTCGTCCGTTCAACAGACTGCAAAGAAAACCCTCACAGAGCAGACAGGCCTGCACGTCATCGGTCGTCTCCTGACGATAGTCGTTGCGAACAGCCTGCAAACCCAGACGTCTCGCGTCCGTCGATATTCAATACCGCGTGTCGACTGTCGGAGAGAGGGCTTGGAGCCGTAGGTATCCGTCTTCTACTGCCTGTGGGCAGCGCCAGACAGCTTGTCGTGCTTGTCGAGGAGTAGCCGAAGGCCGGACAGCTTTCGGCAATGGAGAGCTAGGGATGGGGTATTCCGGCCTCGAGCTGTTTCTGCTTTCGAAATCACTGTCGCAGCTGGAAAACTATGATGTAGTAACAGAAAGCAGCACGAGTGCAGGCTGGACGGGCGCGGTGGGTGGTGAGAGTTTGTTTGCTGGCTGGGTGAGGCTGCTTGCTGTAGCCTGTAAGGTGCTGGTGGTGGCGGCGGTGGGCGTTGGCTGGAAAGGCGGAGAAGGGAAATGGCGGCAGGAAAGCGGTGGTGGGTTGTTCCTGCCTTGGTCAGGCATCTATTGTTCCGCAGCTGCCACTTGACTGCCACTCTGGCTGCTAGCTACGGCTGCCTTTTGCCTTCCCTATCAGTGGTGGCCACAGCACCTGCTGGCCTAGTCTGGCTCCCTACTTGTTCAACCCAACCGCCGCGGCTGCAGTCACAGTGGCGCTAGTCAGCAACTACTACCCGCTGTAAGCACCCCAGCCCGCCAACGAGGGAGTTAAATGGAATTTCACCACTAGGCTTATCGTCATCAGTCGTCCACGAGCGCTCCGGCACTGTCTGTTCACACTGTCGATGCGGTCACGCTCTCCACTCTCTCCTTGACTGGCTGTTTTGATCTTGTTCTCTCGCTTTGTTGCACTGCCACTCTGTCTTGCATACTCCTTGCGTAGTATCTCCTCCTGAAAGAGGGTGCTTATGGCCCTCCTCTTGCATCTACGGCCATTTCAACCACTTGCTGCACAAGGCTCGGCATGCAGGCATTCTGCTGTCCCAAGAAGTGCAGCTGACGAGGACTAGCCGAGCATTTCCCATTCGGGCATTCCCCAGAGATACGCCATTTAGCCCGGCGATTTATCAGCTGTACAGAGTCAGGTGCCAGATGGAACGCTGGGTGGAACCTGTCTCATGGGTTATTGCACGCTGCATGACAGCCTGCTGCCTCGTTTTCGTACGGCCAGTAGCTTTAGGGTGTACAACTCACGGTCAAGCAAGCAACAGCGCAAACAAGGTCTCGTAAGGAGTCGGCGGCATCACCAAGGCGCAAAATGAGATATCCAACAAATGGCAACGGTTCATTGTTTCGTCCTCACGTTCAGCAAACGCATCGACCACCCAGGCCGCGTTCCGCTCCCAAAAATCCCCCCCTCTTTCCATCGCATGGGATATTCAAAAAATCTGACTATCGTGTTTCGTCATGGTCATCAACGAGCAATCCAAAAAATATATATATACACAAGGAAACCTGATGAGGCTGAAAGAAAAGCGAACAAAATGGTATGACGAGGGAAAATAATACAAGGTGGCACTATTTGTGCTGGGAAATAAAAAAAAAAAAGACCACCCAAAAGACAGACGCCTGAAAAAAATACTCCAAAATTTAAACCCAAGAAAATGTGTCGATGCTGTCGTGGACTTTCAAAACCTTCGTTGGCCGATATCCGTTAATATTAAAGGAAGCCGCCCTCTGCACCACCGAAAACACCGACGCTCCCACGCCAGCCACAACGATCGGCTGGAGGTGGTGGCGGCGGAGGCACCATGCGGTTCGCGACATGGCCCTGGCTAGTCGTCGTTAAAACATCCGTCTCATGGATCGCGCTAGCGGCGCCGCTATTGCTACTCGTGTTCGTCTGTACCAGCAATAGACTGCTTGTGCTGCTGCTAAGTCGCTTGGTGAAGTCGGTGAAACTGAGATGTTTCGTGCTGGACGATGACTGCCGTTTCTCTGTAATCGACGCTGCGCCAGTCGTCAGGGTGTCGGTAGGATACATCGAGGAGGGGGCAATGGTGCCTGCCGTTGCAGAGCGGTGGAGGGATGTCGATGAGGATTTGGCTCGCGCAGTCAGCCTAGGCCGAGAGTTTTCGAGTCTGGAAATGTCGACTTGCGGCAAGGCCGGAACGGGGGGGTGGGCGCTGGCATTCAGCGCCGCGATATGTGTTTGACTGTTTGATCTTTGAGCTATTGCCGGTCGACTGCGAGTGGGCCTGGACTGAGGGCGCAGGAGCTGCTGTTGCGGTGGCTGCATCTCCTGCCCCTGCAGTGCCGGAGAAGGATAAGAGGAACAATACCCACTGTCAAAAGTTTTGGGCGTCGGGGCATCAAACTCGGAAACACCACCCCCACCAGCACGGCCAACTACCGTGGTCCTTGCAAACGCTTGATGCGCTCGCTTGGCCGAGTAAGAAGACGACGCAGACGACGACTGTGACGGAAGCGACGAAGGGTCGGCCCGGCCGTCTTCGTCGCCTTCGTCATGCCGTGCAGCAATGAAATCGAGCGCCCTCCGCGCATTTGGGTTGATCTTGATCGCCGGATCCAGCTGCCCACTGGCCCGCATATGGATGGTATCTCCCGTGCGACGTCTTCGCGTTCGGTCGTCCATAGACGATTCATCACCACTGTTAGCATCCTCGTCTGCGTCGTCTTCGAGCTCCGAGTCCTCCTCTTCGTCGTCATCATCATCGTCGTCGTCGTCGTCATCGTCCCATGCGCTCTTTGGTTCCATGTCCTGCTGTTGGATGGGCATACTGGTGGTCCGGCTAGCCGTTGGTTGGATGGGTAGTCCCTGGCGCTGGCGGCGGCGAACCTCTGCTTCACGCATAAGAGCGTCAAAGCGGGCAAGTGAGCTGAGCTTCTCTTCCCCTGGGACCAGCCGTTCAGAACCTGGGATGAAGTGCAGCTGAAAGGCTCGGTCAAGGATTGTCTCGCGAGGTGCCGGCGGTGAGCTCGAGCTGATCTCTGCCGGAGTGGCGGCCGGCGGCGGCGGCTGGGGTGCCTGTGAACTGACACTGCCCCGACCACGGATCGGTGAGCTGATGGTTGACGACCGCCCCTGGGCGGACGTCCAGCCTTCGATTAGGTCGCCTTGGAATTCACCAGCAGTAGTTGCTGGGGAAGGCAAGTCAGTAGGGCGCATTTGGAACATTGGCTGGTCAAAGTTGTGGCTACCATTGACGCTACCGTTATATCCAGTTGCAATATGAGGCATGGTCGAGCTAGCATGCGACAGATCACTGCGGCGGGACCTCAGGCTGGGCGAATCAGAGTACATCACGGGCCGGTCTCGGTTGGAGTGTGTGTGGTTTTGGCTCGCAGTCTTGAGGCTCGGCGCTGTAGAATGTATGCTTTGGTTGTCGCTCCCAGGCCGGAAAGCGGCGTAATCTCTCTGGTTCTGCTGCAGCTGCTGCAGGTGCAGGGACACATCGGAGATGTCGCGGGGCCGTTGAGGCGAGAAGGGGTTGGCGAATGTGGGCGAGGCAGGAGTAATCGGGCTCATGGGGCCGGTGGTCCCAGTGGACGGCGTTGATCCAAGTTGGTCGATGTGTGATTGGATGAAGCGGCACCAGTCGTGCAAGATGTGCTTGCTTGAGTGCTGGTTGTCTTCGACGGGCCGGAACCATAGGGTTGCCGGGAAGATCTCCTTGGTGGAGGTGAAGCCGGCTGTGCGGCTTGAGCGACGCTTGCGGATCTTGTCGGTAACCGGGTCGGGAGAGATGTTGACGACAAGTGTTGGGAGGACAGGGCCTTGTTTGCGGTGGGCGACCATCTGCACCTGGCAGTCGGTAATGGAGCTCATTGCATGTTGCTGGACGGGTTCCCAGTCACCCTGACAGTGTTAGTTTGGAGAGACGGCGGGGAGCAGTAACTATGACTCGGTCGCCTCTCAAGCGAAAGCCGCTCACCTTGTTCTTGTAAATGGAGAGGTACACAGCCTCGCCGGGTTGGCTCGATTGGCTGTGAGAGGTGGACACCCTTATTGGTTGTTGTGGCGGGCGAGAGGTAGAGTTGGCCTTTGAGAGCTGCTGCTGGTTGCGCTGCCGGGCAGTTTGCGGCACGCCGATGACGACGTAGCGAGACTTCCAGAGAGCCCGGCCAATAATGGTGCCCCGGTCAGGGGGCACGCAAAGGACACCCTCCATGCTTGTTGGCGAATTGCGGGTGCGGGTGCGGGAGAGCAGTGTATGGGTATCTCGAGGGTGCGGGGGAGGAATTAGATATTAAGAGGCCGGAGCATGTTGCCCAAGCCAACAGAACCAAGAGAAAGAAGGGGGGAAAGGCACCCGGGAGAAGGCAGCTCAAAGAGATATCGCCAGAGAAGAGGGAAGATGCGACGGCAGACTGCGACAACGGAAGCGCACGGCGATGGTAGTGTCGCAGAGGTGAGGCGATGATGGCGTCGACGTCTTCCCCATTCGACGATCGTAGTGTTATCGGCAGGCAGAGAAGCGCATCTCTCTCGGAGAGGTGAGCGAGCGGGAAGGTGGGCGGACAGACAGATGCGACAGGTCCCGATGGAGCGGTGGGCCGAGAAGTCGACGGGAAGAAGGTTGCGTTTTAAGTAAGAGCGGAAACGAGGCGAGAAGAGGAAGGCGGAAGAAAAAGAAAGCAGGAATGGAATGGGCGTGGAATCTGCAAGTGGGAAAATGCAGGTGAAGAAGCAGCTGAAGACGCAGGTTGCAGTCTTATTATGGGAGAGATCCAAGGCGGCGGCGGATTGTAGAAAAAAAAGAACGAGATGCCCTGAAGGAGTACGGGCAGCTCGGGGCGGCTAGACAAATGACAGGCGAGGAGGCTAGAGGGCCAAAAGGACGGAATTGAAAATTCAAGACCGCAGAAAGCTGCTTGGTATAATATACATAAAACAGAGCAGCAATCGGAGAGAGTTAAAGGGGAATTAAATAAAAGACGAATTAAACGACACAAAAAAACTACTCGTACACGGGTACTTGACACTATGCGAGCTCGCAGCAATACTCGTACTACGGAGCAAGACTCGTTACGAGTAGAGGCATCGAAACGGCAGCTGCGACCAGCCGCTGTCCCCAACGTCTTAAATCGGGGCGCGGCGGCCAGGGACAGGGGTGTTGGAGAGCCATGGAGGCAATGCCTGTCCGCTAATACAGTAAGCAAGCCTGTCCTGGTTATGCTAGTCGTCTGGCAGCGCTGTCAGTCCACTGGCCACCGCCAGTGCCCGCTAAGGTGGCCACTACCGGGCCAACTGACCGCAATTGACCCTACTAGAAGACTCCTAGAACAAGCTCGCCGTGCCACCAGTGAGAAAAACGAACCACCCGCGCCAGGCCTGCGACAGCCAGCGAGCGGGATTTTGGGGCGCCAGGCCTGAAGCGGGCAAGGCGCTGTTTCTGGCTGCCATCTCTAGCCACTGGCCCAGCCCTTGTCACTTCGCTGCCCCTTCCTTCTTTATTTCGAATGCGCTGTCTAGGGGCCCACCCGCTAATGCAGATCGGGTCCACTAAAACAAGAGCGCAGGGGCGTGCTCCTGGACCTCCCTGCCCCCCTGACGGGTACCTGGCAAGCAAGCCATCGCCAAAAGGGCTCCAGGCGGGCTGGCCAGGCAGGCCCCGTGCCCTTTGGTAACATGAGCAGAAAACGGGGCAATATTACTTTGGCAACATGTCGACAATTAGAGGCGGGCATGGAGGGGCCGGATGGAGCCAGCGATGGGGCAGGGAATCTTATGAGGGAATCTTATTATGGAATCCTATGAGCACTGGCCGCCTCGGATGGGGCTCTGTCGACCGAAAGGGTATTGCTGTCGCCGTCCATCGCCGTGGAGAGTTTCATTGAGTCGGCAATGATATGGGGAGAGGGGCGGACGAGAGGGTGGCAGGCTCGTAGGGGTGGCCCGGCGATGTGACGATGGGGCAGCGACTTACAGGAGCCTGCATGGCAAGACGCATGCAGGCATGCAGGCCGGTGCGCCTGTTGACAGGCCTCTTGACAGGCCGCGCGACGCCAACACGAGCGGGAGCTGAAAGCAGAGCGGAGCACACGATGGGGATTGGAAATCCTCAGCAATCAAACAGCTGCATACTCTGTATGGCTGTTTCAGAGGTGTTGATGCGTTTGGTTAGAGTCTGTGGGGGTTTGGTGTCTGCGGCATCTGTGGCATTTGTGGCTGTAAGTGGGAAACAAAACCAACAATGGCTATTTTCTGGCTTTCCACTCCGTTGCTTTCCAATGCTTTCTCGCCCCCTTCCAAAGTCCTGGCGTCGTACTGGCGTTCGTCTCCTCGTGCTGTTTGCCACTGGAAGAAGAAAAAAAATGTGACAGGTTACATCAAAGGAGGTGCACAAAAGAAAGCAATATCTTACGATGCGACTCTGTAACGGTTGGCAGCCAGGCCAGGCTCTGGTCGACCATACGCAGGAAACGGAGTTGATAACTTTGCGGCGGGCTAGACAGTACTTTGTTGCTCCAAACTGGTTGGCTGTCCCTGGGGGTCGCGAGGGAGGGTCCCAACCGCAAAAAAGAAACAACGTGCAACAGGACAAGACAGAACCAAAGCAAGGGAATCGATTGCGAAAAGAAGGAACCAACACCCTGTGGCACCGCCATTGACTCGACTTGCCCAGGATCTCCACTGCGGGTCGCCATGTGGTGGTTGTGGTGGGAGAGAGGAAGGAGCGAACGGTGTACATTTGGATGTGGCGGTAGAACCAGCAGGAGCAAGGAGGCGGGCACAATCAACGGTGGCTGCAGGAAGGCGCAACGGGGACCAGCGGGAAGGAGCATCCCTTTTCTCCCTCGCTTTTTCATGTTGCAGTTCCCAATGCGGCATAGGTGGGAAGGTGGCGGCCAGAGTGGCAGATGCTTTCCAGTAAGTGCAGGCACAACCGGCACGCCTGCATACGGCTGTGATACGTGGATACATGGGAGCTGTTCGTACTAGTCTGTGTCAAGAGAACGTGCATCGCAGCTTTCGAAAACATGGCATCGGGACGAGCCAACACCACGGCCTGCAGGCTAGGGCAGTGCGCGGGTAGGGTTATGACAGGCCCCAGATCCTTTGCGCGGGAGTTGTTTACAATGGTAAATGAAGCGATAGGTGCGGAAGGACTGATTTACGAGCTGGCCAGGGGGAAGGGGCAGATGACGATGCTTGATAAAGCAAAGAGGAAAGAGCGATGGAGAGCGAGATGTGGAAACAACGTAAAAGCAGGAAACAGCGACTCTGCGACCGGAAAGAGCGTTGAGACGGCCCAAGCTCGTATACGTGAGTACCGTCATCCCCTTTAGCATAGCAGGCGAAGAACTGGGTGGATGGACACCCTCGAAAAGCACATTCGTGGTTTTGTCGCATTTGCCGCCTTCGCCTTTTGTCGCTCTTTTGGAAAGCATCGTATTTACTTCAGTAGTACGGTGTACTTTTCCCGCCAACTTATCGCCACACCCCTGTCCATCAACGCTTTCCGCTCACCAGGTACCTGCATATTGGCCGTGTAATCCGCCGCGGGTAGCAAGAAGGACTCTGTGCGTCCCGCCAAATCCACACTGCATTATCCACCGCCGTCGAAATGTACAAAGTCCCGAAGCACTCTATGGCGGGCTGGGAAATGGCAACATGCATGGCGGCCACGGACGCTGGCAGCTAGCTCACAAAGTGGAAGATGCAGAGAGCGCTCCATAAAGTGCCAGCAGCGTGGCATCGCGAGCACGCCTGCATGAACGGTGGTGGGTGGCCAAACGGACTATGCGGCGGTGGACGGCGTTGGCTGTCAGGCACGGGCTGTCGTTGCACTTGTGACAGAAGTCCGCTGTGTGGGTTCGATCGTTGGACACAGGGCGAGCCTGGCGTGCGCCATCATGTCGTCATTCACATGCCAGTTACGGAAGGTCGACAGCCCCAACAGGAGCCCACAAGACCCGAAGTTCGGACGAAATCCAGTTCCGGCCTCGAACAGGACGGCACGAGGCCGACACGAGCAAAGAGGGGACCGCGGTGGCTTGGCGCAGGGAGACAAATGACGCCAGTACAATGAGGCAGAGGGGCTCTGACCGCCATGATGCCAGCCTTTGCTTCTTCAGGGCAATTTCCTTTGGCCGCTCGTCTAGACTGCCCTTTATGCTCTGTCGTTTTTCACTTTTGCATTTTTTTCTCCGACCAACGAGACAGGGCCGCAAAGAACGGCCAGCAAAAATAAAAAAATACGCCTACGACGACACGGACCTTTTCCCCGAGATTTCCACACCTTCCCCTCTCCGTCTGCCACTTGCCTTACAATGGGGCCATGATCAGAACGGCCAAGAGCACCAATGACGCCCACCCTTCTCTTTCCCTTTCCCTCTTCTTCCCGCACGGGTGGATCGGCATACGAAGCACGGTCTCTGCTCACCTGGAGCGAAATTGAGCGGCTGATCCTGGTGGGAGATCGCCGCACACGGACTCCGATATTTAGCATGACTCCTGCCAGCACAACAGCCTCTGGCAATACCATGTACTCGCGCTAGCCTGACGCTTCTGGGATCGTGGTGCGTTTAGATGTCTGCATCATGGGGCCTATGGGGGACAAGAAATGGAAGAACTGCCTCGTATGCCACCGTTATCTGGGAAGCCTGAAGGATCATCCAATATCTGCAATCAGAAACCCTTCCTTTTCTTGATTGGTGCAGGACAGCTCACATACGAAATGCTTGATGGCGCTTTTGGCCAACACCAACATGTCTGTTGGGTGTTCCCAATGGGCTCCCCTGACAAGGAATCAGCATGGCTTATTCGGGGAGGGAAGGGCTATGCATGTCGAAACAACAACAACAACAACAACAACAACACAACTCGACAACAATAACCCCACCGGTGGCAGCCATCAACGTCAATGAATTATGTAAAGAGTCGGGGAGGTGGCCTTGCAAGGTGTGGAGGGTGTGGAGGGTACCAAGAAGCGGTCTGAACAAGATGAGGGGAAGCTGGCTGCGGGCTGCCCTGTGCAAGACTATTGTGAATATCAAGTTCTCTACACAATGGTGCATGGTAAGCGAGGCTCGCTATCCTGATTCTGCCCCTCCGGCCCCATCTGCAGCTTGATTCCCCTTCCTGTCTTGGTTGACTAGGCCAGTCTGGTCTGAGCTTGGCCCAGGCCGGGTTGGCTTTATCCTGTCCCGACCAAAACCCGAATCCCGGCCACATAAATAGGCCGACTCTGCTAGAACTCTGGCAGGCTGGATCGGCCCTAGAAGTGGCTGCGGCGTGATGAAACCCTCTCTCTGGAGCCTGACAAAGTGACCAGAGAGGTGAACCAGCAGGAGAGTGCGAGAGTGGCGAGAACATATGAGACATGCGTCACAAAGAACGATCGCCAAAGGCAGGAGGACATTACAAGATGGTAAATGAGATATGAGTACATGCCAGGTACATGTCTTACTTGGGCAAAAAAAAAAAAAAAAAAAAAAAAAAAAAAAAAAAAAGCGATGGGACTGAATGGAGAGCTCCTGGGCCGACCAAACCAGGCAAGGCTTGCTTGGCTTGTCTTTGTTTTTTCCTCTCTTGCGCACGTCCTCTTTTCTTTTTGCCATGCATGCGCCATGCTTTTCTTACGTGCCCCTATTGACTCCACTCGAGCCGGGAGTAAACGGCCGCATGATCAGTTGACAACGAGCCCACCTGTTCGTGGACCTGTAAGGTGCCGACCTTGCACAAAGATGAACTGCACAAAAAGCAGGCAGCTTGGATCTTGCATGCTTGGGAGGAGCCAATTGGCGTCCGGGGTTAGTCGAGTTTGGTCAGACTCTCGTCTGCAAGAACCTAGCCAAGGGGATGTTTCGCAAGCAGGGCATGACGCTTGCTCTTGTTTCCTGGAGTAAATACTCTTACTCCTCGCCATGACCCTCTCTGCATGTCCTTCAGTTTCGTGCTTGTTTAGACCATGTTTCCTGGCAAGCGAACCACAAGAGACTGAGCGGATTGCACGGCTTGCCCCTGGTGGAATCCGTCTCTTGTCTCGGGGTCGGCCGATCACCAACAGAGTTCTTATTCTTGGGAGAGTGCGCAGAATAGCAGTCTCGTTCTCAAAAGTACTCACAGAAGGAAACACTAGCCGGTCCACACTTGTTTTCAATGGCCAATGCCAAAAGTGGTGGGCAGGGGTAGAAACGCAGGTGCAGCCATGCGTCCTGTCAAGATCCATGGCCTTGACATGCACATACCCACACTCACAGAGTAGAGGGGGGACACACCCGCTCTCAAACTCAACACCTGAACCTCATGATCTCATGATGAAAGCCCGCTTTTTACGGAGTACTTGTGGTCCTTTTCTCTCTTCTCCTCTTTTTTTCCCTTTCTTTTTCTACGCAGCGTTACGCATACACGTTCTGCCACGAGACCACCCGTGCTTCGTTCTGTCTGGGGAATGGTGTGACGAAATATGACGCCGTCCCGTACGTTCTCAGTCCTTTTTTTCTGGGTCTTGGGGGAGGTCTTGGTTTCTTTTTTTTTGCCAGGTCCCTCTGAAGCTGTGTAGCACAGACAGCCCTCATGTTGCGTCCCGAGGTGCTCCAGTACCTTTCCGTTTAGCCTTCCAGTCCGTCTCTTTTTTTCACGGGCCCTCACCTTTCCGCTTCCGTCGGTTTGTGACGTTGTTGCTTGTCCGAGATTTGGTCAATATTTAGACCGGCGGCACAGTTTAGGCCAGTAGGCCAGCGCCTAAAGAAAATCAAGGTTCCCCAATCCGGCCCCAACGAGGGCCGCACCACTATCGTCGGGAACGAAAAAAGAACGGGCTGGGAAAAAAACATAAAAGCAAAAAAGAACAGGTACGGAGAAGGGGGGATTGTTGAGGGGGCAAGGGAGAAAAAAAAAAGAGAAAATTGACGAATGGTGGAGAAGTGTCATTGTCAAAAGCAATACTTGTGTGAATCCTATTTTTTCAGACAATGTAACGACAGCCTCTGTTCCTTCACATTCAGTAAGATACGTATCTACAGAATGTCGGTGTTTGCGGGTTCCGAGGCTTCTTTTTGTTCCTTTTTTTACTTTTTTTTTTTTTTGCTCCATTGAAGCTGTCGCCGTTTGTACAGTGGGTACTGGGACCGACTGATACAGGCACGCACGCACCCTCCTTTTTCCTTTGCGCGAGGAAAAAAAAAGTGTTACGATTTATACGTAGCAATGCTCGATTTCCCTCGATGGCTCTAACTGCATTCTGATTTTGCCATTTTCGATCGTCGTGGGTCTTGCACTCGTACGTGCATGGCAATTCTTGGTTCTCCTTCGGATCGTGGTTCTCAGATCGTGGGTCCTACTTTTTTGTTCTTTGTTCCTATATGTTTTTTTTTTCAGATCCCGACATGACACAAGGGACAAGCGAGACAAGCGGGGGTCTCGGCAAGCGAGGCTCTCAGGTACAGATTGATCCGCACCTCCCCTTGGGCCATTGGGGGGGCCCTCTTTTTTTAATTGTGCTTTGCATATTTCGCTTGTGTTTCCTCGTGTAATCGAATCTTGCATATTGTGTGTGTGACAAGATTTGGGACCATGTTCTCTCTCTCGTGTGATCAGACTTTTTAGGATCCAGCTCGTTGGGACTTTTTTGAGAATTTCCATTCAAGACAACGACAAATCATGGAACACGAATTATGGCAACACCTTTACATAACCAAAACTCAGGAACAAGGGGGACAAAAAAGAAGAAAGCAAAATGGCAAAAGGGGGAATTAGATAAAAAAGAGCATGGCAAACGCGCAAAGCGCAAAAAAGAAGCATTGGGCTGCATAACTTGCTCGTCTTTTTTTTCCCCTCATTCTGATTCTCGCTCTTACACACGAATAGGGTATTTCTTCCCACAGACACGCCCAGCGGAACCTGCCAAGCGCTGGTCCTTTCCCTCCTTTTTGTGTGCTTTCCTTTCTTTTTTCAGGCTTTTTGGGGTATTCAGCTGGTTGCACCTATTGCTGCCCTTCCTATTTTGGAGCCCTTCCTATTTTGGAGATCTGCTTTTGGTTCTCTGGTCTGGTCTGGTCTCGCCTGTGATTTGCTTTTTTTTGCCTTTTGCCTTTGCTTGTCTCTTATTGCTCCTTCCCTCTTTTGGTGAAAATTGGTTCATCCTCTTGATCCTCCTCTCAGTTTGGCCCCTCCTCCGCACTTGGAAGGAACACACCCCTTGTGGTACCTCCCCCTTACAAGAGTGTTCCTTCCGAAAAGCGCGCACCCCTGAAAATGCAGGTCATCTGGCACAGGAGGCACAGGAACAGCAAAGTTGCAGAGATAATGTAGAAACGTAAAATAAATAAACAAATGGTACAAACAGGTTTTTCTGCAAGATGCAATCTGCATGCATGCGCATGTCGGTGAACAAAGTGAAGCTTTTTTTGCGTAACTGGGATTCTTCGCAACGAAAGTACTAAAAGTTACTTGGTTCTGTGCGTGTTCAAAGTATCGTCATGGTGTGGTTTTTTTCTCATAATAATTGGTCGAAATTCATTCTTTGCATATCCAAAGTATCGTTATCCATATATCGCTAATAAGCCAAAAAATCATCATCATCTCATACATAAAGAATACATCAAAACAGCGAGGACCCATCCGCGCACCTGTTGCACTTTTCCCAACCTCTAGAGACCTTCACACTTTCATAAAGTGGTCCCCAGAAGTCGCTGTCGTAGTCTGGCTCGCCGTAGTAGTGTTGCTTGCCAACCATCTGCGGGTTGGTCGTATCCAAGGGGAACACGTCAATGGCTGCCTCTAGCATGTAGCCAGACTCCCACTCATCCTCGGTCTCCCAGGACTCATCAAAATCGTACATGTCTGGAGGCTGGCGGGCCGGGTCTTTAGCTGACGACCGTTGTTTGTCTCTGTTGGAGCGTTTTCGCCGACAGACATGCATCCGGCGAGGCTCCCAACGAGGATGTGTATTGTGTTTGCTCTTGCTGCCGTTGATTTTGTCCTTCTTGTAGGGGAGCGTTGCATGCTCGTTCTTGATCTTGGTGTTTCGCTTCACCTTTTTCGGCACCAAAAGTACCCGAATCGCACAGCCAGAGTACGGAGTCGCACGCCGCAGACAAGAACAGCGAGGGAAGAAAAAGAAAGCTCGTCGGCTTCGTGGCAGCCTCGGCTCGTCAGAGAGCCTGTTCCCATTGTCCACGCTTACTGCGGCCAAGCTTCCAGTAAAGACTTTTCTCTCAAATGTCTGTCCGTATTCACTGGAGCACTCCGTATCTTGTCCATCACTGTCGCTGGGTCCATCATCTGTTCCCCAGCCGCCATTGTCCTCCGTGTCGCTGGCTTCGGGGGTGTGAGTTGGCCTAGCAAAAGATCGCATGCCCCTGCGGCGCTGTTTCGGTACTTTGCCGTGCTTCTTATCGCTCTCTTCGACCGATTGCTCCCCCGGCTGTTCCTTCTCCGGCTTGGACTGGTGTCTGAGAAAAACATCGGCAAATGCTTCCACATATGCCGAGCTTACCCTCAGATTCTGCCGTTGAGCAAAGTCAAAGAAGCAGACAAAGTCCAGAAGACTCGCTTTCTGGCCCCTCCGTTCCATGGTCCCATAAATGAGAAGCATGCGGAAGATGGAACCCAGCCACGCCTTGAGAAGAACTAGTTTCCGGAACCGGTGCCGAATCCAAGCCAGCTCACCAGGCCTCTTTTTGTTGATGTAGAGTTTCTTGCTGAGTGCATTGAAGATGAAACCGCCTTGCTCCATCGACACTTGGAGAGCGTGCACAACGCTTTCGTAGCGGTTGTTTTTGCAGATATCAACCAGCATGAACCGCTTAAGGGCGCTCAGTTTGGTTGTCAGGAACTCAAAAATTTGCTGGTAGGAGCAAGTGACCCAGTTCTTGACGGAATAGTGCATTTCAAAGTACTGGTTGGACCACCACTCTGACCTAGGAGAGCACACCTCTGCAAGTTGATCGGGGTGCCATTCGATATCCCAGTCTTCCTGGCTGATCATCCACAGACCAACACTGGCGGGGAAACCGCAATAATTTCTGTCAGGTTGGGCGGTGAATTCGATACTGCAATAAGGACCATTCGCTGCGAATGTCAAGAGTGTGTCATGTCCGCCCAAAGGGTTCGTTTTGGACGAGTCCCACAGCTTCTTGAAAAGCGCAAGAGGATGTTCGTTCGGCTTGTCTTTCAGAAACCGCTTTGTACAGTACGTGTCGATAAATCTCATTACCGGGACACTGCATATGTCAGGAAACTATAGCCATAAAAAAAGCAAAACATAGAGGCACGTAGCTTACCGTCCTTCGTCGTCTTGAGACCCGATGCCTGTGTCTAGGCCCATGCTCAGAAGCAGGTCCATGATAGTACTGGCAGTCTCCAATTTTGCATGGAAAGCAGACACCGGACCGTCAGTGAACCACACCTATTGCCGCGTTAGAAAACTGGTAAATATTCATTTGACCGGGCAATGGCAAGTTCCAGTACTTACAGGCTCATAAGCAGATAAAAAGTAGAGACAGTTCCTGCCCCTGTCGTCTACATCATAAGGAGAAGCAAAGCCGTCGTCAAAGAGCCGGCGCACTGTCTTTAGATCGTGATCCATGCAGGCAATGAAGATCTCAGACTCTGCCTCCCGCACGTTGATGGTGTGCAGGCCCCATGTCGGTGAGCCGAACCTTTGCTCTGATCCAGTGAAAAACACATTGCCTTCCTTGCAGAAAGTCACGCCGAGCGAAGACAGCCATATTGGGGGTATGTAGCTGATCTTTGTGGTGATGCCTTGCTTCTTGTTTGGGCGTCTGTAGTTGTAGTCTTCTTCGGTCAGCTGGCGCCCATAAGTTACCGTAGTTTCTTGGACAGTCACAGCTCCAAATATTGGGTTCTGGATCAGAAATTGTTCGCTTTTCGATACAGACTGCCGCCATGTACTCTGCAGCAGGCCACGAGTATCGTGCCGAGGGGGTTTGGGTGTTGGTGCCGGACGTGCGGCAGTAGTGTCTTGGGATGGCCCTGGAAAAGCTGCTGTCTGTTGAGAATTGATCGAAGCAACGACTCCGTCCAGCATGCCCTTGACGTTGTGCAGGTCGCTGTGGACCGACTCGACCTCGCTCAGTGTTGTGTGCTTGCTATCCTCTGCCTGCTTGGCCAGTATGGTGGTCGCTGCGGCAATGGCGGCGGCCACCATCTGTGTCAGGTCTGTCATCTGTTTGCCCTGTGGGCTAGCCATCAAAGCTTCTGTGCTGGATCGCATGTCGGAAATGTCGCTGCGGAGGAGTTCGATCTTGTTGTATGTTTCTTCGAATTTGCGGAAGGTGACAGACCGGCCGAATTGGTGCTCGTTCCGCAGGTTTTCGATGGAGCTGTCCAGGTCGCCTAGTCGTGCCAACTGGGTTTGCCTGTGGATCGTTCGCACGGTCAGCCTAGCCATCGAAAGTGGACAAAGGGGTTGAAGAAAGGGATGCACAGATCAACCGTTGGAACTAACCCTATCTTGTGGGAATATGCTTGCAAGAGCATCGTCCTGGCACGGTCAAGACGGCGCACGAGCTTGTCCATGTCCGATTTGGTCAAGACGGACCGGACCTGCGTCCACACGCGTTTGTACTTCTTTTTGTGCTGGCCGACGTCGTTGCGGCGGACCAGCTTCAGGACTTTCTCCATGCGCTCACGGCAGTCCTCGATTGTCTTTTCCAGGGCGGCGTTTGCCTCTTTCGAGCGGCTGCTGCTGCCGGAGCAGAGGGTGTCGCTGTCTTCCAGGTCGCTTTCGTCTGGGGAGTCCTCGATTGCCCGGACGACGTCGCTGAAGAGAGCCAGCTCCTTGGCCAGATCGGCCATGTCCTTTGGGGCATCCTGGATGTCCGATATGATTTCATGGAGATCGATGCAGCCCTTTGCCACCTGCCCGGCGACGCCAATCACCCCAACGGCGCCGCTAACAACACCAAAGACTTCGGCCATTGTGGTCCGCGATGGGGTCCGCGATGTGCTCCGTGATCCGAGCGAAAAGGCGCTGCCAATTCGGAATAAATGAGGAGCAAAATACTCAATGGACAAGGGGCAAAGACAAGGTCTTGGAAGCCGTCTTGGGAGCCATCTTGGGGTCTGGAATGAGCCTTGCTGGCAGCCCGCGATGAAACTCCAAACAGGCCTGCAAAGCCCCCCTCAGCCCGTGCAGAAATGTGGGGTGGTGCATGCAGGATTGTGGCGGGCGGTTAGGCAACACTGCACCCCATCCAATCAACATGCATCAGAGCTTGCATCTTGTGTCAAGCAGACAGCGCATCTCTCCAACTTTGGAGAAAGCGAGTGGTCGTGTAATATTGGAGAGGCATCTGGCCTTGCCGCCAGCCCGGAATTTCTGATTGTGACATGTTTCTTTTGGTGTTCGTTCGACGAGTGGGTGTCACAGTCCCAGAGTGTGCCTGGCTTACGGTCGCATTCTACCAAGATCCGTGGGTGCTGGTTCGCAGTTCGATGGTAAATGATTCCATCCTGGGTGGCCTCTTTTTTTGCATGCATGGGGACGGCACATTGCTGCTGGGGCTGTGTTTTGCCATGTTTTACCTCGCTTCGCCAGACTCGTGATCAAAAGTTTTAGGCGCTAGAAGGAAAGCGCAGGTCTCGTAATACGGTACTTTGTTCCTTTCGGACTGTGCGGACTAATCGCTGATCCACGTGATTGACTAATAATAACAGGAATCAGGAACAATGTGTGCTCCGTGCGCTTCCCGGCTTGGCCGTCCTCGAAACGGCAGGCACAGAGGTTGAAGGATTTGCAGAGCCTCCCATTCCTCGGTCGCTCCTTCCCTCTGACGACGTCCGAGGTTAGATAAGCGGGAGCAGCGGGTATTCCTGTTCTTCCCTGGCGATCAACATCGTGACTTTCCTTTCTCATCCGCCCACTGCCAGACCACAAGCACACAACCCTGACGACGGCTCAACCACGGGGCGCCAAGCCGAAAGCGGAAACCCGTCGGCACGGCGGTCAGCAATTTTTGCCGACAGTGCATCGTTCGTTTTCGCATCGCGCGTCTGGATGGTCTGGATGGCCTGGGTGGCCTGGATAACCGCGGCATCGTCTGACAGTGCACCGCGCGATGCTCAGGCACGGCCGACCGGACGCGCGCGGACATACTTTGTCGCGGCCTGGGGAAGAAACTCGAAAAAAAAAAAAAAAAAAAAAAAAAAAAAAAAAACGGAAAACCCACGGCGTCCCAGAAAATACCAGATCGGTGCACTGGGAACTGGGGACGCTGGGCCGTGATTCGTGCGCTCGTAATCGTCGTGTATCGTACTCCGTATTCTCCCCGTACTTTCGAGGAGAACTGGAAGCATCATCAGATCCCTATTGGGTGGAGCCTGGGGCAACTTCGGCGCTTCTTAGGAATCACGGTGGAAACGGCCTTGTACACAGTAAGGCGACGAAACAAGCAGAAACGCCTAAAAGAGATCCCTGGGACGGACCCACGGTGTGCCAAACTGTAATATCCGGAAGGCTCGGGAAAGCACTGGGCGACTGGGGGGCCAGCCTGTGGTGCCTTTGCTGGCAGTGTCCACGGTCTTCTCCAGGCTGTCTCGTGTCTCCCCGGACACGTCGGGATCTATCCGGAGACACCAAACCCGGGGGTTGTGGATCCGCCGTCGACGGCACTGGCTCCTCTCGACGTGTCCCCGTGATAGAAGGGCCGAATTGCTCGTCAGGTTATTGTGTAAAATCTCTGAAAGTCGCTGGCCCGACGAGAATCCTGTTGGTCACGCCCTGCCGTTCCCGTCGCTCCTGCCGTGACGTCAAGCAGGCATTCCAATTTCTCGCAAGGGGCAACCGCGGCCCATGGCGCTGGTCGCCTTCCCAGCCATGTAGATAAATACCAGCCAGGACTCGTCCGTGGAAGATGTTTGGGAATGTTCCCCTTTTGTTTATATAGTTCACTATAAAGACTTCACAGTCTCAAGACTTGACCACAACAACACATCAACACCATTGCCACTTACATCACAAGTGTGGCACAGCTTCATCACTACACTATAATTTCCCATTGCAATCACTCAACTGTTGCAACCACTCCAAGACTGCTTCGCAATGAAGAAAGCTTCATCGGATCACTTCACCATCCGCTTCGATGCGCAGCGCGCCGAGGCGGAGCGGGAGAAGAATGAGGGAGCCGAGCAGCTCGACTACTCCCCACTGCCGCGATTCACAACAAAGTCCCTGATCATGGGCGCGTTGGTGTCTATGGGCGGCATGATGTAAGTCGATACAGGTTTCCCTGCTAGGCAATAACGCCAAGGCGTGCCACGATGCTTGGCCTCAACATCACCTCGTACTAACTCGCCCCTTTTTAATAGTTTCGGTTATGACACCGGTCAAATTTCTGGCTTCTTGGAAATGCCCGACTTCCTCAACCGCTTCGGCCAGGGCGAGGGCTCCGATGCCCACTTCAGCACCGTCCGCTCGGGTCTCATCGTCGGTCTGCTGTCTATCGGTACCCTTTTCGGTGCCCTGATCGCAGCCCCCATCGCCGACCGCATCGGTCGTCGCCACTCCATCTCCTTCTGGTGCTTAATCACCGCCATCGGCTTCGTCATCCAGATCGCCTCCATCGACAAATGGTACCAGTTCATGATTGGTCGGTTCATCTCCGGTTGGGGTGTCGGTGCCCTGAGTCTGCTGGTGCCCATGTACCAGGGTGAGAGCGCACCGCCATGGATTCGTGGTGCCCTGATTTCCACCTACCAGCTGTTCATCACCTTCGGTATCTTCCTCGCCGCCTGCTTCAACTACGGCACTGTCACCCACCAGAAGACGAGCTCTGCCTCGTGGCGTATCGTCATCGGCCTGGGTTGGCTGTGGACCATTATCCTCGGTGTCGGTATCTACGCTATGCCTGAGACACCCCGTTACGACTACCGGCACGGCAAGATCGAGGAGGCCACGCGATCCCTGTGCGGCGTCTACGGCGCCAACGAAAACCACTGGGCCATCCGCACCCAGCTCGAAGAGATCGACAGCAAGCTCAAGGCTGAGGACCAGCACAAGGTCGGCTTCGTCAAGGGCTACATTGAGATGTTCAAGGCTCCCACCATGGCCTACCGTATCTTCCTGGGTATGCTCATCCAGTGCCTGCAGCAGCTTACCGGTGCCAACTACTTCTTCTACTACGGTACCACGATCTTCCAGTCTGTGAACATCTACTCGTTCAAGACCCAGATCATCCTGAACACCGTCAACTTCGTCACCACCTTCATCGGTCTGTACCTGATTGAGCACTACGGTCGTCGGAAGTCGCTGCTTTCTGGCTCCGTGTGGATGTTCATCTGCTTCTTGATCTTCGCCTCTGTCGGTCACTTCTCTCTGAACCGTGACGACCCGACCAAGACCCGGAGTGCTGGTATTGCCCTGATCGTTTTCGCCTGTCTGTTCATTCTTGGTTTCGCTACCACCTGGGGTCCCATGATCTGGACCATTATGGCTGAGATCTACCCCTCGCGCTACCGTGCCTCCGCCATGTCTCTGGCCACCGCCAGCAACTGGATTTGGAACTTCTTGCTGGCCTTCTTCACCCCATTCATCACGAAGGACATTGACTTCCGCTACGGCTATGTCTTTGCCGGCTGCAACGTCCTGGGCGCTTTGGCCATCTACTTCTTCGTCATTGAGGGCAAGGGCCGTACTCTTGAGGAGATCGACACAATGTACCTCGAGGGCGTCCACGCCTGGAACAGCACCAAGTGGGTGGCCCCGCCACCGGAACAGATGGCTATTGTCCGCAGAAAGGCCGGTCTCGAGTTTGCCGAGCACAACGAGGACACCAACAACGGTGTTGTTGAGCCCAACGCCCCCACCAACCCTACCACCTCTGTCTAAAGAAGACGCTTAATATTATCTGCAGCAATGCAGAGCACTCGCTGAAGAAAAAAAGAAAAACCACCAAAAATCTCTTGTGTATATACCACATGATCTTTTCACGACCAGGAAAAAGGACTGGGTTCGGATTGGGCTAGGAAGCAAATTGTTTTTTTTTATGATACTCACTCATTCGGTTTTGCATTGCGAGCGAACATGGAGAGACAACGGGGTTGCCTCTCAGCAAAGCTTTATACAAGCACTAATTGTATATAATCATATTTGATATTTCAAACAAAAAGAAAAATTATATTAATACCTGTTCCCCAATGCAATGTGACATGGAGTCGAAATAGAACACGCTGCCAAGTATATCAAGATCCAAGACATTGAAGCCGAGTTTTTGTAGGTATCCACTTGCAAAAGCTTATTTGACAACTTGGCAAAAAGGCGGGCCTTCTTTTTGATTCTGACAGCCTTTCCCCAGAGTCTTCTTTGTTACACTTTTATATTCTTTGTTGTTTCATGGCAACCTGGAGATATTTGGATCTATTTAGATCACGCGGGGTAGAGACAATGAAGATGTAAATCACAAGATGAAATTTTAGTTTTTGCATTTCTTCTTCTTCTTCTTTAGACACTCCCTCTGTTGTGCTTGATCTCGAGAACAGTAATGCCACACGCCCCAATGACGGTTAGCTGGTCCATCATCGTGCTAATGTCGCTCCGGGCCACCATTGCGCTGACCGACACCCAGCCCGGGTCCTGGAGACTGGTGACGCTCGGGGCTTTCCGGCCAGACGTGATTTTGGCTGCGGCGGGCAGCCTGTCTTTTTCGAGATTGTACCGGCACAGGACGGTGTCTCGGGCCACCAAAGCGCCCTGTATGTATGCGGGCAACGACATTGTCGACGAGGTCTGGCTGCGTCGGGCGGGTTGATTTTAACAGCATGCAGCTGGACTCGAGGATTGTGGCGATTGGTTTGGGGATTGATGATGAGTCTGCAGAGGTAAGAGAAGAAGAAAAGCAGACAAAAAAAAAACAATCATAAGAAAAGATGAAATGAAAACAGATGCCAATGATAAAATAAATAAAATCGGAGACTGGGTTGTGAAATTAAATTGAAATTGGCAAAAGCATTTGAAAAATTTCACCTGACAGTGTTTTTTTAACTTACAGACTGCATCCACGATTCCGTCTTGGTTCGTCAGGTAGCAGGCAATCTCGGTGTCGATGGCAAGGTCGAGCACTTTTGTCGTGCTTGACTGAGAAAGGCTTGAAAAGTATTGCCTCGCTATGCCTTTAAAAGGCGTCCGAACAGTCTTTCCAACCAGTTGTCCCGGCGATTCATACTCTTGACTCTCGAGGCACCAGCAGCTGCACCGAACAGCCGCCAAAGCCCAAGTCCTGGACCAACTCATAGCTTTCTCCGAGAGCCGTATCTTTGCATGATTTCCAGTTGCAAGTTGTTCCTTGAAAGTCACTTGATCGAAAACGAGTCCGTGGTCGAGACAGTGCTCCAATATGTGGTGGAATCCGGTGATTCCAATGTCGGCCTTGTTGTTGCTAATAAATAGCAGAATGCCGGCTTCTGGCAAAAACACTACTTGCAGCGGAAGGTTTTTGGCTTTCAAATAGACGCCATGCTTGTTATTGTCGTTGACTTGAATGTCTGCCAGTTTGAGCAGTTTCAATGCCGGCTCTCGTCTTGGTCCTGTCCTCAACTGTCAGCTGTACAGGCGTTTTATGCAATTTCATTACTTTACCCCATTCTCCTTCTTCTTTTTTTGTTGATTCTTTACTACAGTTATTCAAACTTACCGTCAGGAATGGCGAGTATGATGCACTCTTGTGGACTTTTAGTAGTTTATTAGTCAGGGCCCAGATGATGCCGGGTATGGTTTATTACTTACTTTTCTAAACGTTCCATTGCAAAGGTTTACTGAGAAAACACAGACAGCTCCCTTTGTCTTTAAAACTTCTTCAATAGGATAACTGCCAGTTTGTATGCATTTCAACGCAATGGAAAGAAGAACGTTGAGGTCAAATTAGTTTTCATACAGCCGATATCGCTCTACAAAGACAGATCCATAAGAACAACAGCGTATCTCTTTGCATTACCTTCTCTAGCTCAAGAAACATGCACGACGTTCCTAATTAGCCAATGGGTTTTGTAATATGAGAATTAATTCATCCACACTGGCTTGTCCCTGTGTGACCTCGGGTGGTCTCCCGAATCACGGAACCAAATGAGGAACCCGCCGCGTAGCTCTGAGTATCACATCTACCAATGAGATACTTTTATCCAGGAAGAGACCGGAACTTCTTCAGCAGCACAGAGCAGAGCATTCACTCGTAATGGCCAGGCTAGGGGTGGAGAAAGGGGGTGGTTCCAGCCGGAGAACCGGTCTCCGAAAGAGCTGAGCCATTGATGCATACAGCTTAAAGAAATGGGACCGAAGAGAAACAGGAGGAGCAGTGCCGGGTTAGGAACCTTGGAAAAATGCAACTGTCTTGTCGTCTTGATTAATTATTATGCTGGGGGTTTAAATTCTAGGCTCAGGCCTGGCCACAGGTCTGCATTCGTCGTTAAAACCTTCAACTCTCTATTGTGTGATACCTGTCTCTGAATTATGCTACATATCTTTCTAACCAAACATTTGTGATTAATAACTTTTCAAACAGACAAATGACAAAGTGTCTTCTACTTGGAAACCCAAAAAAATCTGTCTCCAGTGGGATGTGTGCGCGTGCCTAGCAATCTCCTTTAGCCTTCCATCCCCTTCCACGTCCATATTGTTGAGTTATTTCCCGAGTTTCTGGAAATTCACATAGAATGTGTAAATGACGCTGGTAATGGCAACAGCCATAGCCGAGATCAATGCTGGCCATCTGAACTGCATGGGGCGGAAGAAGACCATGGTGGATGCGTATGATAGAAGCTCGAAAGCATTCTGCCAGCTGGCCTCAACTGACGAGAAGGCTCCACGGATGTCGGCTTCAACTTCCTAAACAAGTTATTAGTGAGTGCTTCAAAAAATCAAGCTCGAGATTGTTAACCCACGTTCTGGACAATAATTTGCACGCAGAGGTCAAAGCCTCTGAGGCCAAGCCGGCTGAGAATACTGCCGCCGACCAAGCCAGTTGCCGAAACCAGTGGATTCTCCTGGAAAATAAAAAATATGGCCGTTCCTGCCACCAGCATGGACACTTGAGAGGTGCTCATCCAAAGACCAGCCCTTACAGGGCCCATGCGGTTGATCATCCACGGTGCCACCCAAGTTGCCAGGATTTCAAACACAACAGCAACCGTTCTCGCAATACCAATCTGGGTAGGGTCATATCCACAGGCAAGAAGGTATGTGACCATTTGCCCAGCAAAGTTGAGGACAGTGAGGTAAAGAAGAGCTCCAGCAAAGGATGGAATAAAGGCTCGGTGCTGGAAGTAGAGCTTGAAATCAAACACTGTTTTCTTCACCACATTTTTGACGTGATCCCAGTTGTGAGACAGCTGTGTAAGCGAAGCAGGAGGTGTTGCCTTTTTCTTCGGTTCTTGCAGGGCTGGGACCCGGTTGTAGACCTGTGCAATGGCAAAGTATTCAATAACGACGGAAGCGAGGTTCATTGATAGGTTGACGAGTATGGCAATTTTGGTCGAGTAGTCGTCGATGAGGGCGATGAAAAGGGGACCGAGGAGTTTGCAGATGAGGTCAATTCGTCGCATTTGGGCGTTAAGGGTGGTGAGAACATGTTGGTTGCCTTCGGCCACAACAACAACCTTGAAAAGTGTTAGCCAAAGAAGCCAATGGTTTCAGAGACATACAGGTAGCCACGGATATCCATTGTCATACCCAATCCTTTTCAACGGAAACGCAGTTCATGATGGAGCAAAGCTTCTCGACACAGGCAAGGACAGCCACCACAGCTAGGAGACCATGCTTGCCACTGCCATCGATCTCAGACTCAATAGCAAGAAGATAAAAGATAACGCAGGAAATAGCAACGACCAAGCGTTGGCCAACTTGAATAGACCTTTGTTAGACGGACAGAGTGAAGGCAGTGGGGTTGGGGCTGACCAACTTACCAATAGACGTGCGGACAACCTGCATCCGACTTCCAGCGTCAATGTACAGGCCAACTGATGGGGCTAGAAAGATGGCAGAAAACCCGCGGGAAAAGGCGTAGATAGACATTGGCAACAGAGTGCCAGGGAAGATAGTAGCCAGGTACAAAACGGCTCCAAATTCAAACACTCGCGAGTTCCATGTCGACAGAAAGTGCGAGACATAGAGTCTGTGAGCAAGTGCAGTCGGGAACTCGTCTTTCTTTGGAGAGTCATCATCATGGCTCTGTGCCTCAGCCCGAGATCCTTCAGTTTCTGAACCAAGAAGAGGTGTTTGTTCGCTGGCCCGGCGGGCATCGCCCAGCGTCGAAGAGGAAGAAGAGGAAGACATCGTTTTCGACCACAATACGCGATAGTACATGGAATAAGATCCAGGGCTTCTCTCAACTATGTTTCAAATTGAGGAGAGCCGTCAAGATAAAGGAAAGTGTGCAGCCCCGTCCAAACCAAGCGGCCGGCCATCGGCCACCGCCCAGGGGAGGCAGGAGCGTCCTGGTGTTGCCATTGCGACAAAGAACAGACACGGCAGGAGCCAATCGTACCACAACGGGCCAAGCCTTGCCGATATTTCCGCCAGCCGAGTGTTGCTTCTCCCAGAATAGTTTGCCGCAACAGTGTCCTGCGGTGAGTTCTGTGGGTGTTAGTTGGAAGGCTGTCTTGCAGATGTACAAAAGTGGAGACAATGGTGGCATCCAAAAGAATTTATTGGTCAGGAGATGGTCCTCCGTACCCACCGTCCGGTCTCCGAGCCCCGAAACCCGTCTCCACTTTATTTGAAGATATCACGGCCGTCTGGGGCAACCCCCAACCGATCTGAACTAGACGAGCGCAAGGCCATGTGTCAGGACACTGCAACTCGGACCCAGTGCATATGAGGCCATTTTTTGTTCCTTTTTCTGTTTTTATATGCTCTGCCCAGAAGCACGGATCGAACCCGTCCCGAGACGAGTCTTCAGTTCCCATTCCCGCGCAGCTCCGAAAGCGGCCCAGGCTCTTTTTTAGGTGTACTTCCGCTGCAACTGCCGGATCCGCCGTCCTCATTTCACCTTGACCCCATTTCCATCAGATACCTTTTTTTTTTGGTTGCTTTTCTTCGCCTACCATGTCTCGGATAAGAGCATGTGATGCATGCTATCGAAAAAAGGTAAGCGGCTGCTACCCCCCCTTGATTGCTTTGTTCGTCTAATACCATAGGTGTAGATCCAGTGCTCGATCAACCAACCAGGTATTCCATGCTCTTGGTGTCGTCTTCATGGAATCGATTGCACCTTTACCAGAGAGAGACAAACAAACAAATTCTTAAAGTATGAACAACATTATGCTCACAATAAAAAGTGACAACTCAAGCCACTGACTGCCATCTCCTCCTTCTCCCAGATACAAATCAAGTGACATTCAAGAATTGTTTGGACGTGTCGAGCAGCTCGAGAGCACTCTTTCCAGGTACACATCTGGAGGGCAACCAAGAAGGGAGGCCTCATCTGAGCCAACGAGTTATGCGAGCCCCATCTTCGACTGCTACCAGTCCTCTGCCGACATCTCTGCCTCCCAATCTACCAGCTACGGATCCCCAGTGACCCCGTCGTTCCCGTTCGAAACAGAACCGCATCCTGCCAACGCACCTATCTGGCCAAAATTCGACTTTAGGTGCCATCTGGGCCAAAGCTGGTTCTACCGTGGCACCGCCATCTTCTCCAGCGAAGGCTTCATGTGGATGTTGCGACGATCTGGAGACCAAATCCAGCTGGACCGGTCATCAGTTTTCTACACACCATCTTCCTCACCTCCTTCGCTACCACGCCACAATCTACAATCGTCTTCACTCCCGGAACTCTGCGCCATTCCTTCAAAAGAGATTGCAGAGAGGCTTCTGGGCATCTTCTTCGAGCCCTTCTTTACGATTGTATATCCCGTGCTGGACAGGGAACTTTTCATAGAGACTCTGCAGCTGGCCTACGGGCAGTCTTCCACCGAGAAGCCTCCATCATCTACAGACATACTCTGCAAAGCTTGTGTGCTGGCTGCACTGGCTGTTGCATCACGGTATGAAAGGGTGACCGACGCAGGGCCGTCTGTTGATGTCGACCTGTGTGCTTCCAGAGCGGAGGGCTTGTTACAATTTGTACACGGCGATGAAAGTTTGGCCAGCCTCCAAACGCTGCTGTTGTTGGTAAGTTGACGACTTTGTACTTTATTGACTGATGAAAGTATCACTGACACCCTACCAGCAAAGGCACCAAGCGTTTACCGGCCAGTGGCAGAAAGCAGACCAGACTCTTTCAGAGGCCTGCCGTTTGGTTTGCAGGCTCGGTGGACACATTTATCAACAGCCGGCCACACCTGAACTCTCTTGGCCTGAGCGGCAGGCACAGCACACGCGGACCCTCTTTTGGATTTGCTACATTCTCGACAAGGACTCGTCGCTGAGATCGGGGCGGCCGCCACTACTGACGGAAGACTACTGCGACTTGACGCCCGTGGAAATCAACAATGCGTGGGATAACAATGCCCCGTCCTTTCCTGGAGCGCAGCAAGAGATGGCCGTCGTGTCGCCTGCGCTCCATATCCTCCCCGGCCAGCTGAGCCTGGCCCGGCTGAAAGAGCGCGTCTGCCGTATGCTCTACTCGGCCCGCGCCATCAAGAGCACCGACAGCGAGCACCTGCACCACATCCGGCAGCTCGATGCCGAGCTCGAGATTTGGCGCTCGGCTGTGCCCATCGACCTGCGGCCCAAACTGTCCATCCCCCGGCAGCGGCGGCGGGCGCAGTATTCGCGCACAGCGGTATCGCCACACACGCCCGTCAACACGCTTCGCCAGAACCTGCAGCTCGAGTACCTCTATTCCATGATTGTCATCCACGCGACGGTGCGGCGGTGCCGGGCCTTTGGAGCCGCAGAGACGCTGGACCTGCCGGACGACCTGCACAGCGTCCTCCATTCGAGCACGGATCTCTCCTTGGAGGCAGGCCGGTCGATTCTGCTATTGTTTCGGGAATCTGTCACCTCGATGCTGATTGAAGGTTCACAGTAAGTTTGGAGCAAATATACTACTTTACTTGGAGTTGCTGCCGCCGCCACCACCACCACCACCACCAGTCCTGCCGACGCTAACACCTCGCAGCCACGTCATGTTCTATCCTGCCATTGCGGCCACGTCCCTGTTTGCCAACATCCTCGTCCATCCAGGCGACCCCGACACCTTGCAAGACACCACACTGCTGGACTCGGCCGCAGACGCTCTGAGGAACATCCCGCTGAATGCACCGTCGCACGCGGAGACGCAGCACGTGCAAAACATGGTCGAGTATGTCAAGGAGCTGGACCGTCTCGGCAACTGTGCCAACCAACGGCAAGGAGAAGCACAAGCACAATAAACCCCAAGTGTAATAGCCATAACATTATAAAGCAAGTGTTTTTTTTTTTTTTTTCCAAGTCTCAAGTTCTTTTTCTTTTTCTTTTAATGAAATAAAGGGGTATTTTATTTAATATTTTTCATCTTTTCTTACATCTCTCTCCTCTAATTTTCGTGACTTTTGAAGTGTGTAAGGTGTGAATATGTCTGCCAACCAACCAGTGTGGTCTGCCAACCAACCAGTGTGTGTCTTTGTGCGTGTGTGCAGTCATGTCATCTTTTTTTCTACTCTCCATATTCCTGCAGACACATGATCAACCGCCGCCCTCCCTCCGCTACCAAGAAACAAACAATGCCATCCATAAAGATATGAACCTGCCAACAGTCTGTGCATTGACTACGCCAGATAAGGTGCCAGTGCCGCCTTCGACTCTGGTTGCAGGCGGTTGTTAACAAACCCAGCAATAGCTCCGCTATGGCGTTTGTCTGCCTCCTTGAAGAATGTGCTCACCCATTGCTGCACATTCTCGACCTCTGGGAAATCATCACGGGGACCACGCTTGCAAGTGTTGAGTGGCGTGTATCCCACGCCAAATCCAATGTCGTCGACGTCTGCTTCGTTGACAACCTCGTCGCCGGCACCGGATGTCACTTGTGGCGGGTTCTTGAGCAGGTCCAGCAGGTAGTTGCACGTGAAGCCCCAGCCTTTCTGGTACCGCTCCGCAAAGGCTTTGCTGTCGCACAACGTTTTTGTGTAGGAAATAACACCAAGTTTGCGGTCCACGGGTCTCGCAAACTGGCCGGTCGTCTGAAGAATGATGTTGAGGTAAATGGGTGTGAAAACACCAGCCTGCAGTGTTTCTGCGTGCTGGATGAAGTAGTCTGCGCCGAGGCCGTTTTCCACTCCCCTGGCAGACACCAGGTGGTAGAAACGCACAAAGCGGATTTTGAAGGAATCGGAGGGGTTGTTTTGCAATTTGGTGAAAAGAATGTTGAGAACTGTGCCAAAGAAGGGGGATAGAGCGGCCCTGGGAAAGTTTGTTAGTTGAATGCCTGATAATCATAATTTGGAGCAATTGGTCTTACGGGGGAATGGAGGTAACCACGGCCTCGAGAATGTCTAGTGCATTCTGCTCGGTCTTCTTGCTGCTCGAGAGCCGCTGGAAGATACCCAGAACAGGTTCGATCTGGTTCTCGGCCACAATAGCGTCCTTCACCTTTGGAAGGATGGCAGCAAGGAAACGTGCGCAAGCAGGCACATTTCCTCTGGTCTCCCAAATCGTGTGCAGCAGGAGGGCGGGGATCAGCGTCTTGTAGTGGTCTGGGATGGCCTGCGACGGGTTGGCTTCAAGCAGAGCAGAAAAGATCTGGAAGACATAGGGCACAAATTCTACGCTGGTTAGAACGACGGAAAAATACACGCTCAGGGACTGAAAACATACCTGATACATCCTCATTGAGGATAGAGGAGAACGGCTCCCATAGTTTGGCCTCCACTTTGTCACCCACGCTGGCAACGCCGTAGCGAACAAGGGCACCAATAGCTTCGAAGTGGTAGTAGTAGAACCGGGGGTTGCTGGGGTTTGCCTTGATCACGTTGGTGATCTTGATCAGGTGATCCAAAACGCCGTCTGCAATAGGGACGACACCTTCCTTGATCACAATGAGCACACGCATGATGCACCGCATGAGGAACTCGTTTTCCTGCAGCTTGGCAGGTGCGGAATCTTTCTCGATCAAGCTGAAAAGATGGTCCAGGAGATCCTTGGCAAACGGCTCGATATCGGCGCGAGTAAACAGGTGGACCCCGGCATCGTTGGTCAGGAACAGAACACGCTCAACGGCGATGGCAGCGTAGGTGTAGACGACATAGTTGGTGGACGCGAGGTTCTGAATCAAAGGCTGGAACGCAGCCTGCCACTGGTCCTTTGTCAACTGACTCCGGAAGTTGTGCAGGTACTTGATGGCATCGACCTTGGCGATGGGCTCGGTGTTTGCTCCCAGCAAGTCTTCGGCGACGTTCTTCTGGAAGAAATCAACAACGTCGACGTATTGGTTGACAGTCTTGACACCTTGTGCTGTTGTGACAGCGCCCTTGGCAGCAATAGCAAGGAACAGGTAGATTGCCGTGTCCTTCGCCTTCCAGTCTGTCTTGCCCTGTGTCAGGTAGTGGTCAATGTAACGGAACACCACCTTGGACACCGTCGCCTCAGACGTCTCCAGCAGCTTGCGCAGGAAGTCGGTGGCTGCTCTCCGGCGGGAGTCGGTATCGGAGCCTTCCAAATCACGGCGGATAAACTCAATAGGCTCGTCTTCGAACATCTCCATGTCAGACTCGCGTAGCGACACGTTGGGCAAAATGACGGCCTCGACAATCTGGCCAAGAGTTTCCTCAGAGTTGAAGCTTGCAGAGTGCCGGGGAGACGAAGCAACGGCAGTCAGGAACTGCAGAGCCTTGCTGACAAGGTTGTCAAACTTCTTCTGTGGCCCTGCTGTGGCCGACAGCACGTTCCACACGGTGCTGATGAAGGGGGCAGTGTGAGGGCCAAAGTCGTCGTCATACTTTGTAGTATACAGCTGGAGGACTTCGCAGATCTCGGCCTTGACGTTCTCAACAGGCGTCGGCTCGTCGTCGTCGTCGTTGTCCAGGATGGGGTTGGCGTAGGCGAGGTACTTCTGGAGAAGGGCTGTGATGGCCTGCAGGTTGGCCTCGATGACCGGCGGCAGATCTTGGCAAGACAGGTCGTAGAAGATCTTGAGGAGCAGGCTCATAGACTCAAACCAGCTCTTCAGGACCTCTGCGTTGCCCTTGTTTGTGTCGATTTGTTGGTCGACCACGGTCAGCATCCGCATGAACGGCTCGCCAAAGTGCTGCAGGACGTGGTTGACCTCCTCGAACAGGTCGTTGGAGCGGAATAGTGGCCGCCACCGGACAAAGATGGAGTGTGCAACTTCGAGAACGCCATTTGTGATTTTCGGGTCTGTTGCCGACAGCCGGCTGACGAGGTCTTCGATCAGCGTGTCCCAGCGCTTCCAGAAGTCGGAGTCGGCGATGATGCTGATGGCCTCGCCCAGCTGTGTCTGGATGTTTGGTGGCGCCGAGATCATCAGCCCCACGAGCTCTTGCTTGATCGTGTTCACCTCATCTTGCGGCAGCTTGTAGGCACCCTCCTCGTCGACATAGTTGAGACGGATGAAGTTCTTGAAGCAAAGCGCGGCCGCGAGGCGGGTCTTGAGGGGTAGTGGTTGGGAGGCGACGATCTGGAGGAGGATGAGGCTGAACTGCGGCTTCTTCTGCTCTTCGAGTAGTGCTGCCTCAGCTATATGAAGGCGGGAAGCAATGTCAGTCGCGTGTGGAACACGGGGAGCAGAAAGAGCGCGGGAAGCCTACCCCTGGAGGGAGGAACGAACCTTTCTTGTGTTGCTGGGGATCAAGCGTCGAATCGAGCAGCTGCACGATCTGTCCTATTTGGAGACTCATTCTGGCGTTTGTGGTGCAGTACGCAAGAATTGAAGGCTGAGAGCACGGCAAGTGAGGGAAACGAGTGTCAAAAAGTGAAGTGAAAGAGCAAAAAACGTTGCCAGTCCTAGTCCTACTTTTTCAGACGGCTATGGAAGCTTCGAACAAAACACAGGGAGCTCCCGCGCCGTTGGCTGGGTGTTCAGCAAGCGGGGTTGCTTTTAAGTGGGTCTCCACGTGACCCAAGTTGCCCCTTACCTATGTGCAACTAGTAGGCAAACGAGCAACCTGTGAAGCTTTTGGCTCTTCGTTTTGGGAGCTCCTCTCGCTGTCCCATTCTGTCTTTCCCCAAGTCATCCATCACGATGGCCACGCCAGAAGCACAAGCTGCGCAGGCAGCTCACCTTGAGTTCATTGAGAAGCTGGATATCCACTCCATCCACAAGACCTTCCGCAACCCACAATGGCGTCCCAACCAGCGCCGCAACAAGAATGTCAAAACGATCCTCGGCGACGCGTCGCGGCGAGAGGCCTCAGCGATGGCCACTCCGCAGGACAACAGCGGCGCTAACACGCCACGGACACGGAGGGGGGAGGTCATAGCTGCAGCCAACAACGACGAAGACGGATTGTCGACTAGCGGCGCTTCAACCCCGGCGATTGTTGTTAACAACGGTAACACTGCCAACAACAGCAACGGCAGTGGCAGTACCCTCCAGCCGAACCTGGCGCAGGCCAATCGCAGCCTGTCGAAGCTGGTTCTGGAGAAGAGCCTCCGTCCAGGAGGTGCTTCTGGAGCTCAAGGCAATACGTCTGGGGCGATTGTTGCTTCGGCCCCGAGCGTTACGTACACCAACGTCGAATCTGCACCGAGCCTGGCGCCCCAAAAGCGGTATTGCGATATTACCGGACTGCACGCACCATACACCGACCCAAAGACCCGACTACGGTACCACAATAGCGAAGTGTTTTCCGTGATCCGAGGACTCCAGCAGGGTGTGGCCGAGCAATATCTGGAGATGCGCGGAGCGCACACGGTTCTGAAATAGATCGGCAGAAGTTCTTGGGACGTGGAGTTTTGGTTCTATTATTTTGCGGCACACGGGTTGGAGTTGGGACAGGTTCTATTTCGTTTGGAAGACACCACAATAAATATCAATTTTGTGTTCATGAAATGTACGACCGACAAAGTCAAATACCAACTATGCACCTGTCACCTTTCGGCAACAGACTGGCAGCTATGGCACTCCGGCTTAATCGCGATCACTGAAATCTGTTCTCTGCCAATCCAAAAGCGACAAGCGCTTTCGTCGACAGACCACCGAGGACGTATTGAAAAGACAGAAGTCGGTTACCAGGGCAATAGGCCAAGGTCGTCGTGGCAGGATAATGCAAAAAAGGGAATGAGAAACAAACGGTGCAGATACTCTTTACAAACCGCGTGGCTGACAAGGCAAACAGCAAAGGCACGCGACCTTGATTACAGCTGATGTGTTCACAGGTCGGACAACGGAACGAGGCAATAGACCGGCCGTATGATCCCCGACATCGAACACTTGTCCTCGTCTAGGCTCCCATCAAAAAAAAATGTTTGCCGGCATCATCTGTCCTCCTGTGTTGCCACCGTCGGCCTCAACCGCGGCCGTTGGGAGGGCCGTCTCTGCAGCCACTCCATTGAGGTATTGCTCGTGCCAGCTGCCACTAAGGATGTAGAATTGGTCTCCAGGCCTGTTGTTCGGTCGAACGTCAGTTTGAGCTTTTAGTCGAGCTTACCATCCGGGTGATTCAACGGCGAAGAAAATCGTCATCAGCCATTTGCAGAAACTTTTCTGCTCCGAAGGCTGGGGCGGGCTGGTCTGGTTGCGGCGGTTGGCAATAAAGACAGGGCGGCTGATATTAAGTAGAGAAGCAAAATACGAAAGCGTTCGATTTTATTTTATTGAAAAGGACTCCCTTTTTTTTTTTTTGGTCCCTTCCAGAACCGGGCGAATTGTGTCCCCTGAAAGCCCGAACGCTAAACGTGTTCTCCACCGCCACACCGCCTGGCACTATTGGAGCCCGTTTCCTTGATACCGTACTAAAGAAGAATGCGGGGCCATGTGACAGCGAGATAAAAGCACAAAGGGTGTATTTGAGGCGTAACTGGCCCCGCCAACGGAGTTTCGTCCTAAAAGTCGTGCCTTCCATCTCCTGCTTTCCCATCGACAAACACCTCCGCCATCGACGATCGTCTGGTGCCCTCTTCTCGCCGACGACACGACTCCTGCGGACTCCTTCTTCTCTCGCATTTCCCGACAACACCCCCTTGCGTCGATTTCCCACCTGCAACGCACGAACCCACAGCTAGACCACCAATCCGGCCACCATGAAGCTCGTCTACCTAGCTGTAAGCACCAACCCTCGCCAGACCGGAACGATCCCGAACGGGGGGGCGACCGCCATACTAATTGATGCCTTCGACATAGATCATCCGCAACAACCTGGGACCGAAGCAGTCCGTCATCCTCGCTTCCGAGGCCAAGTTGGACGAATATGGATACTTCCAGAGAAAAGGGTACGCCAGACCATCTTCTCCGGGAAATGACGACATGCCGACAATGGCGACAACGATGGAGCAGCAGAAGCATGGAACGTCAAAGGGCTAACATGAAACAGAATTACCGAGTACCTGGTGATGTTTTCCAAGACGGTGGCAGAGGGGTAAGCGGCCTTCCACCTCCGACACACGAGGGCAAGACCACAATCGACTGACACTGAGCACACAGAACCTCGCCAGGACAACGGCAGGAAATTACCCAGAAGGAGTTTGAGGGCTTTGTGAGTACACTCGTGCAACTATTGATGATGTCGAGGCGGCGTGCTTGCTGACACTTTTGTCCACAGAGAATCCACGCCTACGGCCGGAGCGAGGGCATTTGCGGCATTGCCGTCACCGACGACGACTACCCTTCGTAAGGAGACCCCCGACGTATTCAATCGACAATGAATGAATAGAATACTAATAGCTCGTCCTCTACAGGCTCGCCGCTCAAAGAATCCTGGGAAAGATTGTCGACGAATTCCTGACCGAGAACCCCCGCTCAGCCTGGGCCAACGATATGCCCCATGCCGAGCTGCCCCAGCTCAAGGACTACATCAACGACTTCCAGGATCCCAAGAAGGTCGACAACATCACACAGATCCAGGCCCAGCTCGACGAAACTAAGGATGTCCTGCACAAGACCATTGAGAGCGTGCTGCAGCGTGGCGAGAGCCTTGACACACTGGTGTCCAAGAGTGAAGATTTGAGCTTTGCCAGCAAAAGCTTCAACAGTTCGTCCCCCCCTCTTTCGACTCTTTGCACGGCCTGTACATTCCTTTGAACGAATAACTAACCAATTTTTTTTTCGTTTGCAGAGAGCGCAGGCAACATGAACCGCTGCTGCACATTGATGTAAAAAGAAGCAATGCAGCGATGATTTTTGCGCCTTCCGACGGGGGTGCTTTTGTGTTTATTTCGCCCACACGTCCCTCTTCCTCCTCTTTATACAGGCGTTTTTTTTTTAAACAGTGTTCCCTTTTTTTTACTGTCCTGTTTTTTTTTTTCTGTTCAGATTTGCCGGTCTCTTTGTCCCTCTTCTTTTTCGTCACCTTTCGTGGTTCTATAACTGTACCCCATATCTCTTTTGTGGTTTGGTCATTCACATAACGGTGTCAACTTTATGTTTCTTGTTTTTGTTCTTGGATAAATATGAACAGTGTGTCTTTTGCTTTTGGCAATAGTTTTGTCCGTACGTAATGAAGGAGGAGAGAGTGCAATATAAAGATACGCCAGCTACATACACACAAAGACTTGATCGCAAGACATGTGCGAGAATTATCAAGACGGGTGGCCCTCTGGGGGTGATCAATCATTCCAAACCACTCTATCAAAAGACGTTGCGAGGGAATACAAATCATTGCCAGAGGCTATGCTTGTCGAGGGCCAACAAGTCTCGGCAGGGAGCGAGAGAACAGGGGAAAAACGGACTGATCCGGAAACACATGATGTCTCAGACACATCCCAGGATCTGCCCCTCAACCACAATGCCATTGTAGGAAAGCAAAAGAAATGTCGTGCATGGGACCCAGATGCGAGGGCGGGCAACACACAAGCATTGTGCAAGCATAAGCACGAGGGGTAATAGAAGCAGCGGCCAAGGAATAATAAAAACTGTTGGTTCGGGTCCTTTACGTTACCCGAAGATGCCAATACGAGTTTTGACAGGATTTAAAAAATAACACAGGGACAATACTACACCCAGCAATGGCTGAAATACTTGAAATCAACAAACATTAATAAAATGTCAAAGTAAAACATTTGTTTTCTTTTCGGACTGTATTGTGTATATATAATTTTTAAAATATGTGGTATTTTTGTGTGTATGTGGTATCTCGCAACGACAAAAAAGGAAAAAAAATAGGGACAAAAAAAAACATTAAGGCTCCCATAAGGAAAGAACAAAAAAAAAATATTCACACCAAGAAAGTAGAAAAGTTCCAGCTCTTGAAATATAGAAAAAAGCGAACCATATCCAACCAGGGGATTATCCATCCAGGACATTATACCCAACCAGGGATGGAGACCAGCCTCGAGGGGGATCTTTCTGTAAACACAGAATGACCACCAGAAATAAATGAAGTAAAAATAAGGGGGGCCGCCTCGCAGCCTTCTTCCTCGGAAACCAAAAAGTCGCTCTCAAGAATGAAGAATAGAAAAAAAAAAGACAAATGAAATTAGGTGTTGACAAGACGTAAATGTTAGGCAGCCTCCAGAATAACACGCTCGCTCTTGCGGTTCTGCGCGATCTGGTAGGCCTGCAAATGGTTCTGGTTGTTTCCGCCACGGGGCCGCGGCCGCGGCTGCAGGTGCGTCTGGTGTTCTTCGCCGTGGACTTCTGGCACCACAAGTGTGGGCGTGGCTGTCTTGGTCTCCTGGAGCCGTTCGTTGCGGCCAAGCTTGATGCGCGGGGAAGACACTGGGGTAGACGACGACGACGATGCAGACGAAGCCGAACGAGGACCGCCAATCGTGGGCGACGACACTGCGATGCCACCTGATACTGCTGCTGCCACGGCAGCCAGAGCGCCACCGCTTGTGAGGGCAACCCCGCTGCTCGGTGACTGCTGGAGAGGCCGCAGAAGCTGCCGCTGCTGACGTGAAATGCTAATCTGGCGTGCAATCGAGATCTCTACAGCCGAGGTCAGGCCGTCCTTTTCACTGCTGTGGTTGTTGTCGCCAGGAGTGGCGGCGCCCTTCAACAAATGGCTGGTGGCGCTGCCGCTGCTGGCGTTGCTCGAGACTGAGGCAGTCGACGGTGGTGGCTGCGGCGGGGAAACCATCTGCCACTGTGGTTCGGGGATGACTGGCTTGAATGGAGCGGGTGCTGCTGATGCAGAGGACTGAGTACTGCCCGTCTTCTTCTGGTGCTTCTGCGGCTGCGGCTGTGGCTCTTCCTCCTCAAACTCCATGTCGGTAGGCGAATCGAGAATGAGGTTTGACTGTGTCGGGTCAAACTGGAAGGTGGTGGTGACTTGAGGGCGGCGTGGCTGCTGCTGCTGTGCCTTTTGCGGCTGCTGTGTGGTGGTGGTAGGCGTGGCGTTGGCAGATCGCACTGGAGGCCTCGAGTTTATCGACGTGGGATTCTCCCGCAGCGGGTTGATGAAGCGCTGTTGCTGTTGCTGCGGCTGCAGTTGAGACTGCGGCTGTTGCGGCTTCTGCAGTGGTGATGGCCGGTGTTGCAGCGACTGCTGCTTCGCAGGCTGCTGTGTTTGTCTATGTGATTGTGGCCACGACTGCTCGCTCTGAGATGGTGATGCCATAGCGGACGGGGATGTGTTGGAACGGAAACGAGGCGATGCTGGTGGTGCAGGGCCGTTCGCAGGGAAGAGCATGAATCCGGGCGACTTTGTTATTGGCTGGGGGGACGTTGCCCTTCTGACAGGAGCAGGATGGGCATGGAGATGGGTAGATGACTCCTTGGGTTGATCTCCCATCAAAGCCGCACGCTCACGCTCCATATCCTCCTGCAGGATGCGGTCATTCACAGCCTTGAGCTTGTCAATAGTAGCCTGGCGGCGAGCCAGTAGTGAAGAAGCAGGTGCCATTGCAGATGGCGGCAGAAGACTGCCAAACATGACACTGTACCGCTCGAGACGGACATCCGGGATCTCGACATCCAGGTAGGGGCTGGCACCCTTGAATTCACCCTGTTGCTGTCTGCCGGAACCATGCTGCGGTGCAGGAATATTGGGAAACAAGGCTGTGGGGTGAGTAGTTTGCGAGGAATGCATTGTCTGTGTCTGCAGTTGCTGTGGTTGGCGGAAGCCTGGTTCGGAAGTCTTGGAGCGAAGGAATGGCCGTTTTGACGAGGATGCACTGTTGTTGCCGGTAGTAGTCGTGATCGACGGCGTGGTAGCGGACCGCAGGGGTGATGCCATGATCTGTTCAGGGCTTGCCTGGACCATAATAGGTTGGTACTTCTTGTTGGTGCCGCTGCGGGTGAGTGGCTTGTCTGTCCATGATGATGATGCACCACTGGCTGTGCTCATCATGATGGACGAGGATTCGCTGCCAGTTTCCTGGGAGAAAGATGAGGCGGACGACGTGATGGTCTTTGCTGCTGGCACATCCTGGTAGCGCTTGCTGCCAAAAAGACCGAACAGTTTCCGCCGCGTAGTCTTGGAGCGCTGGATGGGAGGCTCTGGCGTGGGCGTAGACGACGTGGATTGTGACCAGCCAGACACTCCGGCAGTCTGGCTCCTTTTGAGTGCCTGCTCCGGAGCGTGCTGTTGCTGCTGCTGATCTGGGACATACTGCTGCTGCTCTGGGGGGTGAGTTGGGCTGCCTAGGGCCATGCCAATCTGGATCTCGCCTTCGCCCGACATGATCGATTCCGGCGTGGCCATGCGGACCAGTGGGGCAGTACCAACGGGCACGGCGTGGGCGAAGTTGGGGCTCTCCTCAGGCGTGGGCAGTTGACCGTTCCGGAGAGGGATGTGGAAAGCCCCGCTGTTGATGCCATGGCCAGCAGATGCTGATGGTTTCGACCGGGTGTCCAGGTAAAAGTCATCCCTTGACATGCGCTTGTTGTTGTGAGCGCTGTGCATGCTGTCCGTTGCGGGCGAGAACATTGCTGTCTTGGTGCGGGAGTTCAGAAACATGTCGTCTCTTGACATGCGGCGGTTCATGTTGTCTGTGGTTGCTGCGCGGGCGCGGCCCTGGCGAGGCGGTGGTTGTTGCCGTGTGGGAGCAGACGCTGCTGTGGAAGCAGATGTCAAAGTTGCTGAAGGCATGATGATGGAGTTCTTGGAAGAGGGCGGCGGCGGCGGGAGCGGACGGTTCACGTAGGGACACTCTCGCTTTCCGTCAAGACCAGGCGAGGGGGTAGGGGGAGAGGAGGCGGCCATGCCCGTATTATTGTGGCTGTTGGTGTTGGTGTTGGTGGAGGAGGAGTTGTTGCTGTTGATGGCGTTGTCCTCGACTAACCCCAAGACGGTGGATGTTTGCAGGGTTGGTCCTGACACACGACCTGGTTCTGCGGCAGTGGCGGCCGAAGTTGAGGTTGCAGGTCTTGTGCTCGCAGCAGAAGCGTTGCTCTTGTTGGGCGCGGCGACAAAGGTGGCGTTTGGTGCGTTTGGGCCGTGCGTCTTGCCGTCACCTCCTGCATTGGTAGTGGACGAGGAGGAGGCAGATGAAAAGGAGGAAGACGAAAAAGATCCAGCCGACGAGGAGGTGGAGGACGAGGAGGTGTTTGTTGCCGTCGTGTTAGTCTCCGTGTGGGAGTTTGGGGGCGTCGCCGTCACACCTTCTCCTGGTTTCCCCCCGAAAGCGACGCTGGCAGCCGAGCCGTTGTGGGCAATGCTACTCTTGCTGCCGTTGTTGTTTCTGCTGCTTCCACTGCCATTTCCCCCTCGGAGCGACCTGGAACGGTTCAGAATGGCCAGCATCCTGGGCAGCGTCCTGGCAATGTCCTATGCAATGTCCTATGCAATGTCCTGGGGGGTGCTGGCGGTGGAGATTTGGAGGGGTTGCAGTCGCAGAGGAGCGACAGGGACAGGGACAGGGACAACAGAGTGGTGAACAACACACAGAAAAGGAAGGCTAGAAGCGGACAAGGAGGGATTGTGGACAGCCCAACCCTGGCTGGTTTAAACTAGGCAGGGGTGGTTCAACCACTACGGTTTCACACCTTTCCAGGCCCTGCAGAGGCCCAAAAAAGGGGGGACCTCGAGAAAAATAGACGTACCCCGTAAGATATGACAAAAACAGTCGACAGGGACTGGGAAAGAGGTCTGTGTGTATTGCGATACGCCGAAAATGTGTGTGCGCATACAGGGGCTCTGCGATGAGAGCGATATGCATGTAGATTGAAACAACGAGCGAAGAAGAATGTGCGCAAGAATCGACAGCGATCGAACGAGACTGCTGGCGGCCAAAAATAGAAAAGCAGCAACAAAAAAAGAGTGGATTCAGATCTTGGTGACAAGATGCGAGCCTCGAGGTGAAGGGGTTGGGAGTGAAGATGCAGAAAGCTGCGATCGAGAAAGTCCAGAACGAAGGAGGAAGACCAGAGAGACGGAAAAGAGACAAAAAGGGACAGACGACACAAAGAGAAAGAGACAACCACAAACCTCTGAGACCGGGAAAAGGCCATTGTTATATGCTTTTCTCTCGTCCATCCTGCTCTTCGTCTCGTCTCTGCAAGCAGAGACGCATATACGTTGACGGACTATGGCTTCTACTTTTCTTCCCTTTGCCAGCGCCACCCGCGCGCCACTCGGGAGCTTCCTTCTGGCGTATCCGCCAGCGGACAATGAAAGGGCATCCGAGGATAAGACAGCCAAGGGGACGCAGATAGAGGGGGCTTGCCATAAGACGCTCGATAAGACTGGAGAGCGAAGGACACCCGGATTCACCCAGTTGGCCAGCGGCGACGATCGCCCATCGTCGAGACCATCTCCTTGATGTTCCTCACCTTATTTGAGATGCATCTGCCTCGTGCAGGCAAGGTGATGTGCCCGGAGTTGGCCCCTCGGGTGGATCTAGAGGTGCATCTGAGAAGAATGACAAAAACACTGGAGCTCTCGTATCTGGCAGAGTCACACTCGTCAAGGACAACTGAAGCGTATCTGACTGCGTGGTTTTTTGCCTCTTTCGTGTTTGAGATGGATGGGACGGTTATTTTGTCCAGGGTTGATCGACGACAGGGGTGCCATGGGGCGGCCACATGAAGAAGGAATGCCGAGCGCCAGTCCGGACCAGAATGCCAACGTCTTCTTCTGGCGAGTGTCAGCAGTAATTGGGCGGGTCTGGCCAATCTGGCCAAAATTGCTAGTGTGATGTGCGATCTGAGTGGTCAAGACGAGATGAGCATAGGGAAGAAGAAGATGGGCAGAGAGCAAAAGGGCCAGCAAAATGTCGTGCGCACACGCAACCATGGGCTGGGGAGATTTGTGTGTGGAGAACACGGGGCGACAGCAGACAGAGCAGACAGCGAAACAGAGCACGAGAGCGATGGCCTGAGGTTGTGGTGACAGTGGGCGACAGTGGGTGACAAGCAACTGATTCGGTGGCAGTTTGGAGTTTCGGTTCAGTAGAATGAAAGGGGGCCAGCAGGTGATCCGCAGGAGTGAGGGGCTGCAAAAGTGGACAGTCGAGCCAGGCAGGGTCCAGCGAGTATTGAACGTCCACGTTTCAGATTGTTCCATGACAGAGGGGGGGAAACATGAAAACCAGAGAACAAGAAAAAGATGGAAAAAGGAAAGAGTGGGTGAAAAAAGCAACGACTGCAAAAATGCGGGATGCACCCAGAAAAGGAAGCATACGCGCACTCTATATTGAGTCTTAACAAGACGAACTGCCAAACAAGGAAGGCGCAACCAGCACAAGCAACGGCAGCAAACAGCAACAAACGCTACCCGTGATCACAGGGCCCGTGCCTGCGCGTGTCTGCCGGTACCTGCTTCTGGCATGCACTCGGTCACTGTTGTCGACGCAGGTCTCGGCCATGGGGAGGCTCAAACACGATGTGGCTTGCGGCACAGGCTAAAGTCGGAAGCGACATCTGAGGAACGAAGCGAAATCCACCCCAGGGACCAGATCTGGCCAGGCCTGCTTTCAGCCGTGTTTCCTCTGTCGGGTGCACGGGTCCGGAGACGGCGAGGGCGGCCTGGCCTTATCCGCTGATCAGCGGTGGCCCTGTGGTCTTGTGTTGCTCTTTGGCCCTTTGTGCAAACCGCGTCTACTATGTGCTCCGTCTGCGTCGTTACTGACCCTCTGCTGACCCGTGGCCGTCTTTGTCTGTCCATCCCTTCCACCAGTTCAGATGCAGTTTCTAAAAAAAAAAAAGACAAGATGAGACACGGTACGGCTGAAGGCGTGGTCATGATGCACCTGCCATTCCAGTCGTCTGAACACCTTGTCGAGAGTCCCACGGTTGGGTCCCTGCTGGCGATTAGAGAGTGAGAATCTTCGTTGACGCTCTCTGGTGAATGCTCTTGGACAATCCATCCAGGCAATCTTGTGAGCTTTCCCGTCAAACATTCATTGGCAATCCTCTGGGATGCCCTTGGCCCATCGATGCTCGTACATCCTAGACATGACCGCACGGATCCATGACAATGCGTGCATACGGACATATCACATCCATGACCTGGACAGCCCGCTTGTTACTACTAAGTCCATTCCCCTGCCATGAGCTCCATGGGTCACTGCAAGGAAGGGGCGCAAAAAGGAACCATGCACAAAGTATATCACAAAAAGAAAGAAACCACAAGCAACCATGAGGAAGCAACTGTGACGGCTGTTCACATAGTCCCCACTCATCCCGACCATGGAACTTGTGCGTTGCCACCGGAACCGGCGTAAAATCGTCTCACTGCCTTCTTGCCCCGGGATTTGTTTTTATTGCCGTTTTGGGATCATGCCTGCTTGTGATAGTTGGCGATGCTCGGGCAGAGGGGGGTGTGGGCGAGCGAGGGCAGTTTACGGTAGCCTCGGTTGTTGCTTTGTTTCTTTTTTTTTTGTATTCTTCTTTTTGCACCAGTCAGCGGCGTGTTTTCGAATGGCCTCCCGTTCTTTTTAACTCGGGTTTGCTTTGTTCGGCCTAGCACTTCAGCAGCGGGCCCTCTCTTTCCATTCTCTCCACAGTTCTTCACAGTGTCCGGCCTTTATTTCCTCTTCTCCATGTCCGCTCCATATTGCCAGATTTCTCCAACGAAATTTCATGTGGAGTCGAATCTCGCAATTCTTTCTCCCCCCAACCTTCGTCATAATGCTTCGTTAGGCGCTGTTTTTCGGCATAGTGCCATCTTAGACGGTGCTTAGGGCCTTTTTCTGGAGATTAGGCGGTGATGGCGGCATCTGGCACGTTTTGGGGGCTCTGCTTCATGCCGGCTAGTTTTTTATTTGGGGGGCGCATTGGGTGGTTTGTCGGCCCTTTTCGCCGGGCTGGCCACTGTCCCAGCCTGATACCACTCTGCACGTGACCGCCCATAAGGATTCCCGGCTTGCGGGCCATTTTCGCGCCCTCTGAGACAGTTCTCCGGGAATTCCCTCCAGGCAATGATTCCCTTTGTGCCGCTGCAGCATGCGTCACGGCGTATTCCTTCGACGCCGATCTAGTTTTTTTGACTTTCTGCCACTTCTTTTCTTGCGCCTTGTGCTTTGCGCCGACTCCACGCTTGCGCTTCCGCTCTGCGCATTTCCCACCTTTCGGGTGTGGTTCCCCGAGGTTTGCCCGGCCAAAAATCGCGCCAACTGGGGAAATGACGATTTTGGGCATTATTCCTGTTGTTAGTGCCATTCTTGTGTTGCTCTTGCCGATTGCGCCTGCCGTTGCTCGTGTATTTGCTCGGTCGTGCCTTCTCAAGACGAAATAAACGGCGGCTTGGACTTTGTAAATAAAGATATAACTGGGCCAGGCGTCTCTTTCCCGGGGTATCTCTACTGCGTTGGAGAAAGCCCTTGTGGTTTTATTTTTAAAATTCTTTATCTGTGAACCGTCTCCCCAATTCTCATCCCGCCTCATCTTCTCTCCTACACACCATTCGCTCTTGCTGTCACACATCCTATCTATCTTTCACATTCTCGGTTTCTGTCCAAGTCTCGCCCGACCACCGTCGACCCGTCGACCGACCACCCCCAGCTCCTTCTCCCCAGACCATCATCTGCATCACAGCCACCTCTTTGTTCCTCTCTAGACTCACTCATACACACGGCCACCCCTCATCCCTCCCACTCGTGCCAGCTTGTGCTTCGCCCTCGCCTGACAGTCATCACCACCGTGCCAATTACACGGCAATATCACAAGCTCATTACTACTGCTTCTCGTCGGCCTCAGGCAACCACTACCTCCCTTCTCGTCTCCCTAAAGTCGAACCATCCACCAGCCAACAAAATACCAGCTCGTTTCCACCATATTCTTTCTTGCACTCAATTCGTTCGTGTGCGTGGGATAGACTCGACACACCACACCCATACACCCACATATATACAGATATTTTCTATATATAATATATCTCTATATCTCCATTGTCTCTGCCACCGAGACATTACTCCAAATAGTAGGTTGCTTGCCTGTTTGTTTTTAGCCGGCTGCCTCTTCTGGTAACTTTGGGGGTCTTGGCCTATTGCTTGCCCGTTTCTTGCTCTTGTGTTCACTTCCTCTTCCGCAATTGTCGATTCCAACAGCCTGTCATTTCCGTCTGTCTGCCTTCTTAAGAACGCGCTTGGCTGGCTGCCTGCATTTCTAATCCATACCGAATCCCTGACCTTAATACCTTGATCAATCCAGCTGACCAAACAAGACCTCTTTGATATACTCTTTTGTCTATCTTCTTCTTCCACACACCAAGATCACAATGGACGCCTCCAACTCCGCTCAGCAGCAGTTGTCCACATCTGTCTCCTCGACCTCGTCGCTAGACTCGTCCCCGACAGCCAAGATTGCACCCCCGGCCCCCGTCAACGTCCAGGCGCCATCCACCGATGCCTTCCTGAAGGACTTCACACTAGTGGCCGAGGCGGCAAAACGTGCACAGATCGCTGTGCTGATGCGCGACTTTGAGAACGTCGGCTTGTAAGATGGAGGTGTCACAAGGGAGCACAGAGTGGTATGAGGCCATTCGAGAGCCATCATCGTGATGCCAGCCGGCGGATTCGAAGACACCAGTCATCACTATACCCTCCGCCATTATTCGCCGTCTCGGGATTGGATCTGCCCATCTTGTTTTATCTCTGCTCCTTTCGGCCATACTCGCCTCATCCGTTAGCCTATTCACTCTCCTCTCCCCGGATTGTCTCCGCGAATAGCTCCGCCTATCGGCCATTCTACCTGACCATGCTCTTCCTTCGACGGGAACAGAGCACACGGCACACGGCACACGGCACACGGCACAATGTTCTTTACTTTCGAACATGGTGGAATGGATGAAAAAAGGAACCGCACAATCAGTTTTCGCTGTGCATGCGCAACGTCCTCTCTCTGTGGGCAATGGTGCCACTCTCTCCCTCGGCGATGATCCATATCGGAACCGCTGCGCCGGGCGCTCTCTGACCTACGGAGCACCTCTTCACTCAACTCTCTGTCTCGCATCTTGCACATCCTCGGGATAGACCTGCACTCGACACCCCTCCATCGTTTTCGTTGTTTTTGGCCTGCATTAGGCCTCGGCTTTGCAGCTTTTGCTTTTTTGTTCCTCATTGGCTGGTGGCGGAAACTGGATAACGGCGTTCACTATTTTTTATGGGCCTATACTTTTGCCCAAGTGGTTTTCTTGGTCGATTTTTATCGTCTGGTGTTTTTTTTTTTGCTACGGCTCTACTTTCCTCGCCGGAAAGGGTGGATTTTATGACGACTGTTTTTGTGTTTTTCGTCTTCTCAGATTGGGGATCTCTGGACGTCTGCGCTTCTCTCTTTCGCTTTTCTTGTTATTACACGAAGATATGGATCTATGTCAAAAAAATTCTTTCCCGTCTGGTCGTGCCTCTCTTAATGTTGATTCTTGTTTGGGCTGTCCTCGTTTATCTCTTGGCCGGACCCTCGGATACGCTTCTCTTTTCGTGTTGGAGCCATCGGATATTTCCACCTCTCGTTCTTCTTTTGTTTCTTTTTTGCTTTCGCCGCTGGAATTTTCGCTCTACCCCAAATGTCCCTCTTCTCTTGTTCGCCCACCCTTTTTCTTTAATGCGGCTCCGAATAGAAAACCGGACTAAGCAATAGAGGACGGCTTGTTTTCAGTTACTTTTAATTTTTTTTTCTTCTTTGGGTTTTCAGGGCTCGAACAACTGGACAATAGATTGGTTTCTCACGGTTTGTTTGTCAATGTGCCCGTTCCCACGGTAATCAAAACATTTCTCTTCTTAATTCCAACGAGCAACGCACACAATGTACGGAGTAGCGATGCAATGCACTACGAGAGTGCCCAAATTTACGCTTCGATTGGAACCTCTTTGCTTTCAAGATGCAACAGCACTGTCTAGCTCAAGGTCCAGAGTGATGCTTTCACATTCTCTCATCAGTACAAAGTTGCCCGAGATCGGCTGACGATCTGCCACTGTCAGCGCCTGTCAGCTGCTTGCCATGTGATCTAAGTCAGGGAGGGTTCGGGGAATGAAAAGTGCCCCGATATAAAGAATATCGGATAGTTGCATAAATAATTCATGACCCCTTTTAGTACAATATGGGATAATTGGCATGTCTTTTTGGTTCCGTCCCCGATGCGGCAGCCGACCCGAGACAGCATTTATTCCGTGGAATTGTCCAGCAAGACCGGAACACGGAGCACGTCTAATGGGCGAGGGGTAAGACCGAGAAAACGGAACTGGGACCGCGGCATCACTGCGTGCATTACTTGCCGGTGTCTCAATGGGAAAAGAACCCCGCCATCGTACAGTCAGCCATGGCAAAAGACAAGAGGGACAGAACAGACAAGGCCCAAGCCCAGATGGCCCCATGGCCCAGAAAAGGAAAGAACGGCATGTTCCCAGGAATCAAACGATACCGAGCAGTAATCTATGATCCCAATTGCTTTGGCCTGAGGTCCAGCCAGTCAGAGTCCAGCTAATTTGGCATGACCAGGCCAGAAGCCGCCTGGGAAGGCAAAAAAAAAAGGGCCTGAAAGCGAGGTTTCCCCACACCCAAAAGAGCCCAGAGATTTCCCCAGCTATCTCAGCATATGGGCTATTTTGTATGGTGTCATTTCTGCTCTGGCGCTCCCCCGGTTTTTGGTAGAAACAACGTGAGGGGACCGCTAAAAGTGCCTCGGCTCAGAGGACAGTGACCAAAGACCGTTTTTTATTTTATCCTGCTGTCAACATCTCGATATCTTGACACTCTCTTTTTTGCCTTTTTTTTTCATTATCTTCTCTCTCTTCTAATTACTCGTCAACACAAGCGCCGACTCTATACACGACTCTTGTCAATCTTACCAAACACCTCATCAACCCTCATCTCATCCCGCCCATCTCGTGATCATGTCAAAGTCCTTCACCACGGCCGAGGTGGCCAAGCACAAGACCGACGCCGACGGCGTCTACGTGATTATCGACAGCAACGTCTACGATGTGACTGGTAAGTCAAGTGTGTCTTTTTTGTGACGCGGCCTTTTGCCCGTTCGCGCCCTCCCTTTCTTCCGTCTCTCTCTCTCTCTCTCTCTCACCCTGCCTCGCTCTTCTCGCCGTTTCGGCGGAGCATGTGCCGATGCGCCGCCGCCAAGCTTCCCGGATGACGGCCACGACATGCCCGTGCACACGAGCAAAATCCACCACCACCAACCACAACAACACCACTCTTTCCCACGATCTCGAGCATATCCATTTCCGAGCACGGTCGGCAATCTCGCCACGCCCGTCAATTCCTCATTTGCCCCTTGTTCTTTTCCTCGCTTCGCTCGACCTTGGCCTTTGTTTTCCTCACTCGCTATGCTCGTTCGCTTTGTGCTTTTCTTTTTCTTTTCCTCGCTTCACTCGATTATTCTTTTTTCTTTTTTTGTCCTCGCTTCGCTCGATTATTCTTTTCCCTTTTTTTGTCCTCGCTTCGCTCGTTCACTCTTTCTTTCCTCGCTTCGCTCGCTCTACTTTGATCCGGCCTGCTCCTTTCACTTCCCTCGCTCACTGCACTGCACTCGCTTCGCTCGTTCCGTTCGTCGCTCGTCGCTCGTCACTCTTGCTAACCTTGCAGCCTTTATCGAGGAACACCCCGGCGGCCCAAAGATCCTCCGCCGCATGGGCGGCAAAGACGCCACAAAGGCGTTTTGGAAGTACCACGGGCCCAAGGTGCTCGAAAAGTACGCAGACAAGCTCAAGATTGGCACTGTCGGCGAGGCTGCCAAGTTGTAGGCGGGGGAGTCGGCGGCGAAGAGTCGAGGGGAGGGTCCAAGCCGAGTCGAGTTGAGTCGAGTCGACTGGACCTCGACACCGCCAGAATCATACATGGAGTTCACGACAGACGGATACGACACATTATTACACGGGGGAACCACTACTTGGGTTCCGACAAGGCTAGACGGGCAAGAGAGGAAAGGGAGATACACTTTTTTTTGACTCCCACCAGGTTTTAAAAGAGTTGGTTATATTTTATTACGTATTACTGCATCAAGCATTCCTTTTTATATGTACTTTTTTTTTTTTTATTCCAAGCAATACAATACACCGTTCTATGGTGCTTTACGATTCATGTTTTTACGTTTCCACAGTTTCAAACATTCACTTTTTCACTTTTTCTCTTGGAGACTCATGATAATTTTGGATAAGTGATTTTTGTTAACGTGTCTATATAAATGCCATTGGCTCATCGTTTGGAATAGACTCGCGTATTCAACATATGAGCATGTAATAACAGGCAGTAGGGTTGAGGGCGAATTTGTAAAAGGACAAAAAAAAAGAATAAACAGGCAAAGGTGGGGGGGAGGACAAAAAAATATGAACCACCGACACAATAAAAACAATCAAGCAAACACAGGTTACGCCATAGCACCAAGTATCCCGCCAGCCAGTCCCCCCTTTCCTTTTTGTCGCTTTTGTTTATAAACAGAACAAAAGAAAGCACACACGCAGATTCCCTTCTCCCTTTTTTGTTTCCATCCGATGTTGGTGAAAAGGGGGAGGGGGGCAGAAAGAGAAAGATGTGGTGAGCCCTTGTTGCGTTTTTGTTTTTGTTTTGGGGCTTGTGGGAGAACAGAAGAGTAAGAAACCCATCTCGTATCCCTCCCAAATAGCAACGGCTGCGCCAACCCGAAAAACAAAAACAAAAACACACAAATGTGTGCAAGACGAAAAAAAGAAACCCACATGTGCGTCGTTAAAAAGGGTGCAAAAAAACAAAACTAAAAAAAAAAAAAGCAGTACAAGCGAATAAACGCAGACGTCAATAGCAGACGTAAAAAAAGCAAACGCAAACCGGGGGATATTCGTAGACAACAACAATTCCTACCAGTGATGAGCAGCCCGCAGGTAAACAAAAGAAAAAATTAGAAAAAAAACACCACCTCATAACCCGATGAAAAAGAAAAATCGCCGTTTTTTTGTGTAAAGCCAAATGCCCACTCCTAGGAGAAAAAAGGGGAAAGAATAAAGAAAAAAGACAACCGTTAGCCGAAAGAAAAGGAGCCGATGCTCCATGTCGAGGACGCGATTAGGCCGCACGCTGTTCATCATCAGGACTTGCGAAAAAAAAAAAAGGAGTTGGAACAGCCTATGCTGACGGCGCGGGGGCGGTGCCAGTCTGCACGTTGGCGTTGGCGGTGTTATTCCGGGCGCTTTCGGCCTGTTGACTCTGTCTCTTCGCTTCATACTTTGCAAGTTCGTTGTGGCAGCCGTCCAGGAGGACTTGCTCGACAGGGATGGACGCAGCCAAGGCCGGGATCTTCTCCAGCATGCTGCGGTCCGTCAGACCCAGCATCCGGTTGATCGCCGACATGATCAGGCGCTCACCCTCGACGGCGCCCACCATTTTGCCCATGTAGCCAGACGTCCTCCGACGGAATTCCAACAGGACTTCTAGGAGGTCGGCCGGCAGGAGCGCACTGGCAGGCAGGCCGTCATAGAGGGACTTGAACACGCCAAAGATGACCTCTTCGACGCGTTCGCTGCCCTGGGGAGCGACGCACACATCCGTCAGACCCATGCAGCGGTTAACCACGGACATGGCTGTCTCTTCCGGGTGGAGCAACACCTTGTGATCCTGAAGAAACATTTGCTGCTTGAAGATGTTGATCTGCTCCCGTAGTCTCTCTGGAACAAGCCATGGGAATGGCGTCGGCACCGGCTTCGTCCCGGGGGCGCCGGAGGCATCGGCAGCATTGATCGCGGGGCTGCCAGACAACGACGGCGTGGCGGTAGAAGATGCAACACCGGTTGCATTCGTTGCTTGCCTGCCAGAAGCCGGGGCCTGCTGGTGGGCCGGTGTCACAGGCGGCACTCCTCCTGCGGCGACGGGGGCATTTGAAGAAGCACCAGTCGTGTTTGGCACCTGCTGTGGGTGAGGCCGCAGGTGTGGTTTCGGGTTCCCTGGTGCGACTTGAGGCTGCGGTGTTGGCGTACCGCTAGGCACTGCAGGCGAAGAGTGCATAATCGGCGTGAATCCGGTCGTGGGAGTACCAGGATGCTGCTGCGGGGCAGCGCTTGCAGGAGGAGGAGGAGGAGGAGGGGGGGGGGGAGGAGGACGGGGCAACTGCTGTGGGAACGCATGGGCCTTGGCCGGCGATGGCGTATCGTTGCACGGGTACACTCCTCCGCTGACGGGAATAGATGTCGGGGGGGTAGGGGGCACCTGTCCGTAGCTCGTTGGCAGGAAGGCCTGTTGCTGCAACATTTGACCACCAGCACCAGCACCGGCTGCGAGTACCTGAGGGTGTGGCTGGTAGTCTTGGCCTTGCTGCCCCATCGGTTGCTGTTGCGCCCACTGGGGACCGCAGTTCTGGAAATTACCGCTGTTAGCGGCATGTTCAGTTGGGACACTCTTGCGCTTTTTCCCAGAGTCGACAGCGACCGCATGATTGCGGAACCAGAATCCCGTAGTAGGGTCCTTGTAGAAAGCCTCGTTTCCAAGAAGGTTGTGACGCACACTGCTTTCCCATCCTTTCGTTTCGACAGAGAAGAGGAAGTATGGGTATTTCATCTGGATGCGCTTATAGACGGATCGGAGGGCAAGGCCGTTAGGCTCATTCGTAAGTACCTCGTCAATTAGAATGCTGTAATTCTTATTTGGTTTCTCGACTTCGTCGTCGCGGAAGTCGGATCTGTCGAGTTCGAGTGGCGGGGTTCTGTGTCGGTCCGAACGCTTCGATGTTCCCTTGCCAGAGGCATCCGTATCGCTGTCGTCGACGGCCTTGGGCTTCCGTGGCTTGTACCGACGCTTTTCCGGTCGTTCTTCTCCGTTTTCGGGCAGCGGGTGTTTCCGGGGGCGTCCGACCTTGCGCTTGGCTGGGACCAGAGTGCCGTCAGGTCCGGGTACCATCGGCGGGCCAGTAACCGGTGCGACAGGAGCCGGGGTAGCAGCAGCTGGCATACTCGTGGGGACGGCTTGTGCACCCATGGTGCTGTCGATGGGGCCAGCATGGTTGTAAGTCGCAGCTGCAACAGCATGCATGTTCAACTCGTCCGCAAACTCTTCGGAACTGAGTCTTGCCATGGCAGTGTCAGCAGTTTCCGGAGCGTTGGCGGCGTGGTTGAGCAGAGCAAAGTTGGCAGCCGTGGCATAGTCAACAGAAGCCGGTCCAGAAACCCCGCCATCGAGCTGGGTTTCTCCCTGAGCTGCTTGAGCCTGGGCCTGAGCCTGAGCCTGGGCCTGAGCCTGGGCCTGAGCTTGAGCCTGGGCCTGAGCCTGAGCCTGGGCCTGGGCCTGGGCCTGAGACTGAGCCTGAGCCTGAGCCTGAGCCTGAGCCTGAGCCTGAGCCTGGGCGTGTGTCTGGGCCTCAGCCTGTGTGCCTGCCTGCATTTGAGCCACACCCGTAGTCGCTGGCAGCGGGAGAGCCAGTGTTCCAAGAGGCTGTGCCGGCGATGCAAGATGCTGGCTCAGAACAAGGCCTGGGAAAAAAGGCACTCCGGCCCTCCTGGCTTCTTCTTCTCTGCGCCTCAACTCCCTCAGCTCTCGCATCGACAAGAGACCGTTCTTGGGCGGTCGTCCGGGGCCTCGCTTGCCACCAACCTTCTTCCCGGTAATCAAGGCGAGGGTGCTAGCTGTAGCCGGGTTCGACGGGTCCAGGCTGGTCCCTGGCGGCAGACCCAACTGGCCTGCCTGAAAAAGTGGAGGCCCAGCGACAGCATTGCCCTGTGCGCCCGCAACGGCATTGATCCCGGGAGCCGGTGCAGCTTGGCTGTTGCTGATCGCAGCAGCGCGTGCCGCCTCGCCGGGCTCGGTCTCTTCGCTCGTCTCTCTGGCATTCTCTTCTCCGTGGTGTTCGAAATCAAAACTGATGTCGAGGCCGTCTTGCGCCTGCCGGACAGCAGCTTCCGCTTGTTGGGCCTCAGCTTCCGCCCGCAGGGTCACAGCTTCCATATGCTTCCATATTTCTGAGTCCGAAAGCTCCATCGGCTGAGTGGCAACTTGCCGAGACCCGCTTGCAGTCACGGGAATGCTGGAGTTGCCCTTGCGAGCAGCCTTCTTGCGCTTGAGGCCACCTGTCTGGCCCTTGACAACGCCGGCGATGAGGAAGGCAAAGCAGACGTCTTTGATCTGGAGAAGGTCGCCCGACTTCAGGACGACAGTGCCTTCCTTGATCAGAGTCTCGTTCTGGAAAAAGCCGTTGCGATGCAATGGCGTGGCTTCGAACTCGTGCGTTTCCCGATTGAACTCGATCTTGAGGTGCTCGCGCGAGATGGCCTTGGTCTTGGTGGCGATATCAGGGCCAGGCGAGTGGATGGCCACGAACGAGGTGCCGTTGGCCTTGGGCATGTGCTGGCCTACCGAGAGCATAGCCGAGCCCGGGGTGTGGCCAGAGATGTACTGGCGGTCGGGGATGCCGCTGTACTGGTACTCCGGCTCCTCGGCGGGCCCAGCAGACGGCGGCATGTCATTGGCACCGTTAGAGCTCATGTGGGAGTTGGATGCCGAGCCCGCAGACCGTGCCTTTGGGCGCCGGCGCTGGCGGGTGGCAGCTCCCTTGGCCTGGTCACTGCTCCACTCGGGGCCCATGAATCCGCCCTGCTCGCTGACGAACGAGTCGTTGTACTTTGGCCTGCCGCGGCCACTGTGCGCTGGTTCTGAGCCACCCTTTGCCAACGCCGCGGCTCTCCTCCGCTCGGAATCAATGGCCAGCTGGTCACGGCCGATGACGAGCTTGTAGGTTGTCAAGTGGAAGGTGCCGTCTGGGAACTTGAGACGGGCCAGAGAGACGATCTCGTCGTTCTTGGTGCGCATCGGGTTCGGTGCCGTGTCCTCTTCCGAGCCCAAGCCAAGGGGGTTACGGTGCAGGTCCTCTGCCGTGACGAGTGTCCTCGGAGACACATGGTCGTTGGGGTCTGCCAGGCCAGGGATGGCGGCCTGCGTGTCTGCAAAAGAAGCCAGCCCGTCGGTGGTTGAGAAGAGGCCCGACGGGAAATCCGAGCCACTGTAAAACGGTATCGACGAGAAGCGCTGCGATGCTGTCGCGGTTGTCATGCCCAGCATGGGGCCGGCGATGATCTGTTCGGACGTCGGATCCGGAGTGCTGTTAAGGCCACTGATCATTTCATTGCCCAAAAGAGCTTGACCTGCCGTCGAAGCCGGGGCCGGCGCCAGGGTGGTCGCGAGCGAAGTAGAGAGCGTGGTCGGGAGTGTAGTCGGAAGCGTCGTTGTGACGGTGTCTGTGGGATGTGAAGGCAAAGCATCGGTGGCAGGAGCTGGTACAGGCTCGGCGACGGCCGTGGCAGAGTCGTCGACGGAGGCGCTGGCGGGGACGCTGCCAGGCTGGCCGCCAGAAACACCGCCTGACGCACTGGCAGGTGCGTCAGGCTGGGCGTCTCCGAGGGCGTCTCCCGGGGCAGCGTCGACCATCGTCTCATCGAAGATGTTGGGGCCGTTCATGAACTCGCGATAGGGGTCGACGCAGTCCGCGAAAATGTCCCGACCATCTCTGGCGACGACGCTTTGTGAAGGAGGAAGTGAAGGCCCGGGAGGGACCACCAGCAGCTCGCGCAACCTGGCCGGTATCTCCGCTACCATTGGATCCAGAAGTGGGTCGTTCCAAAAATTTGCCATTTTTTTTTTTTTCAAGGGTGGAGACAACGGGGACGGTTTCAACTCTCAGCTCTTTCCCGATTGGGATCAGAGCTGCCACCGGGTGTTAGCAAGGACAACCGCGGCAATGTATACCTATACCGGCTGCATTGAAAACATCAATCTCTTGATGGAGCTTTCGCTCTATTTCCCCAGAACCCTGAAATCCTCGGGTTTCTGCATATACCTTACCTGGTCTGTCTCGAGTTGTTCGACGACAGCCGAGATGCAAGCGTCGCTACTCTTGGATACTGAAGCTGTGGTATTGGGGCTGCGACGGTGATGTTAGCTTCATGGTATCGCTGTAGTGTTTTGCCGTCTTGCTGACTTGCCACCGAGCTACCGAGATGTTGTGGCAGCTGTGCAGAATTCCACTGCGATCCTAATAGGTTGGTTAGTAACGATAATGATGGCCGTTGCCAGGGACGGGGACAACGGCTACGATTTCAGGAAAGATGGCAGAGATTGGGATCTTACGAAAAATAGAGGGGGGGGGATAGAGTTGAAAGATGAAATAGAGGAAATAGATGAAATAGACGGAAAGAGGAGATGGGAGAATTGGGAGAGATTTTGGAAAAAAGAGAAAAAGGATAAAAAAAAAGGAAACAAGAAAAAAACAAAACCCCCAAAAACAAGGGAACAAGAGGGCTCGTCGGGAGAGGGCAGAAGCAGGAAAGATAAATGATTGAAAGCACGCTGCACGCGGGAGACACAAAGTAATAAAGTATCCAGGGACAGTTTATTTCCCTGGCTAGTTGGCGACTGACTCGACATTTATTCTAATACAGGGAGGCATGTCTGTCTAGAAGGGGAAGATTCAAACAAGGGACAGCAGGGACACACAGTGGCATCCATCTGTTTAGACTGACTCATGCTAACAAGGCTGTCGTCTCACCAGAATCTTCACTGTGGACGACAGTCCTGCTGCGTCTGTCTATCTTCTGCTCGACACAATCCAGCAGGCGGTATGCCCCATGGCAGAGCAGGCCAAACACGAACCCAATGGCGTCGTTCTTGAACGCCAGAATCCCAGCTGCTGTCATGAGAAGAACAGTCCACCTCTCTTCCTTCTCCCGTTCAGACAGCGCTCTTTGCTTCCTTTCCAGCAATTGAACTGCTGCAGCATCTCCTTCTCCTCCGCCGGTGGTGGGTTCGCCCTCGCCAGATGTTGCATTCTCCACATCCTCCCATAAATCTGGGGCGCCATTATTCACGCTCTGGATTGCTTTGGCTAGCTCCAGGCCAGAGGCGAGAACCAGGACGCCCAGGATGGTTTTGGGGAAGTATCCCAGCAGATCGACCAATGTCTCGCCCAGGAAAAGACCCAAGAGAAGCTTAAACAGGCCCAGCAGCATGACACTGGCACCACTCCTTGCTCCGAAACGATACTGTGCAGCCAACCCTCCAGCGCCGTGGCAAACAGGCATGGCCCCAAACCAACAGCCGACGAAGTTCATCACGCCCACACTGCAGCCAAAGGCAGTGACAGACGAGATGCGGGTCTGTTTGATTCTGTTCATGACGGTCGTGGCGGTGGTGCTGCTGCTCGTAATAGTTTGAGGGGTAGCACTGGAAGCCACCGGGCCACCACCAATGTGATGCTCTTCTTCGTCGTCCTTGTGCTCTTCTCCTTCCTCTTCTGGAAGCCAAGACTTTGCGCCGCGGTGGACCCCAAACAGTTCGTCGGCCAGAGCTGCGACTGCCACTACCGAGTTTAGAGTTGTGAGGGGCAGCTGCCCAATGGCCATGATCCAGGGGCCGCCGCTGATCCAGTGCGGCAACATCAGCTCCGGCTCCCAGAAAGCAAGCCGCGGCAGTCGTCCCTGGGGCCCGTTGACCTCTCCCATGGTGTAAAAAGCACAGCCCAGGCCGAGGATGAACATGAGCAGCGCGTAGGGGAAAAAGGTCGGGACGAAGCGGCGAAGAATGTGAAGAACTCCAGACCGCTGCCGATTGTTTGACTCGTGATGGGCTCGTCCAGACTTCCCCGAGCGCTGGGTCAAGAAGAGGCCCGGCAGGGCAATAAAGAAGAACGGCCACAAAGAAATGCTATGCTTCCATGTGTTCATCATGGGCCCCGAGGAAATGACGAGCGAGAGGCCAGCGCCCAGCTGGATGCCCTTCACGATGGGCACTGGAACGGCAGCGGCGATCCAACCCAGCAGGCCTGTGACAGCAAAAAACAGCACAGCGCCACTGACAGCCGTTCCAGCGGCTACTGTGTCTCTGACAGGAGCGCCCCCGGCAGAAATGACAGCAGCAGCAATGGCCTGTCAAAGACAGTGTCAGTAAAGGGTGTCAGGAGGGTGAAAAACGCATATAAAAGAGGGGGCTGTTGAAATCTCTTCCTCTAGTTAACAGTGCGATGAGTGTGACTGAGTAAGGGAGGCAGGGAAGGCAAGAGGTCGAGTCAAGGTAAAGACCAAAAGTCATGTGCTGCAAGACAAAAGTCATCCAGACGAGGCTAGGGATGAGTAACTTTACACAGAGCAGAAGAGTGAAAAATGGGTGAGACAACTTGGAGAGTGATGGAGGGCTGTGGATGAATAATGACACATAGAAACATCGGGATGGGAGGCTCGGGCTGAGTAGTGAGGTAATGGAAATGATGTGTAGCGTCGCGATCAAGAAAGGGATTGAAAAAAACGAAATAGAGGGAGAAAGAGAAGGGAGAACAGAGAGAGCAGTGGGAAGAGAACGAATTATGGCCATCTTACCTTCATGGGCTGTACGGGCAGCGGAATGCCAAACAGAAAGCCCGTTGCCATGTTGAACAGGCCCGTAAGAACCAGCGTCGACGACAGCGAGATGGAGTTGGTCATGGCCAAGGCCGCCATCAGCGGCAGCAGCGTGCCCAGGTCGCCAAAGGCGCCCGAGATCTCGGCCAGCGGCGACCGACAAAGGGTCCGCACATTATGGCAGTACCTCTTTTTGAAGAACTGCCAAACCATGGCGAGAGAGGCAGTGTGAAGGCGGGGCGTGGGCGTGGTTCGAGGCCGCGAGAAGACGGAGGATATCAGCTCTCCTCAGATATTACCGCAGCAAATCGTAATACTGATTCCAAAGACCAGCTTTGCCTTTCTACCAGAGACGCAGCGTATCTTGAGAAAAGCCAAAAATAAAAGAGACCCCAAGATTATACAAGCATACAATAGGAAAGAAAGAGAGTAAGATTGCCTGCGCAGCTTTCCGTATCCTTTTCTGCGATTCCACACCATCTTCCGGAGATGTTCGTCACGAGCTGCGAGCTGCGACTCTACGACGGGCAATACATGGAGTAAAAGTGGGCCGGCTGCAGATGGTGCGGGCGAGTTCGTCCGCTCCACCGACCGTTTGGTGATATCCAAAGGGCAAGCAAAAGTCGCTACAATTTTAACGACCCCTTTGGTATTTCTAGTTGAATTGAGAAAAATATCAGAATAAGGGCAGCTTCTTTTGATTTTTGGTTTTTTTTTAAGCCGTTTTCTAAACTTTCTTTTTTCTGCTTTCCTACATATTTTTTTTATGGCAAGAATGGGAATTCAAAAAATTCAAAACGTAGAATATTGAACCCAGGGATGAATCAAAAATAACAATCAGAAAAATACCACACAGAAAAATGCTGCAATGCAGTGTATTTCAGACTATGGTCCTGGTCTAATTTCAGACGATCTCCGGGTCTGCGCACACTTTCGAAAGTAGATGACAATGGTGTTTTTTTTATTATCTTTATTATTTTTCTTTCAACAGTATTAATTTGCAGTCTCCTACAGAGTAGTTTAGTAGAGCAGGTAAATGGAAGGGATATCATCGAGACAACAAAAGTCAAACCCCTAAACAGGAAGGTAAAAAAAAAGGAAAAAAAAGACAAAAGATGGAAACCCAGCACCAGAAGGGCAAAAAATACAAAGAAAGGTGGTTAACAGATAAATATAACAACATTCCATAATAGTCTCACAGTAGCATCTTTTAAAGACGCCCGTAATGTTCATTTCTCGTAACCGCACGAATTGTGGGCTTTCTTTTTGGTGCGTGGCAGTCGTGATTTTCATTTAGACATTGTCGACTTCAGTTGAAGCCGAATCGACGCCGTCTGTCGCCTGCGTATTGGTTGCCCTTGCTCTGCGAGTGTAGCCGCGAGCTGCAGCATGTTGCAAAGACAACGATCGTGCCAAGGAGCAGGCAAATTGTGGCCACAAGCGTTGTCCACATGGCCGCACCGTAGTGGGCAAGGTCGCCGTTATCCGAATTACCGGTGGCATCCCTAAGACCACCGTCGAGGTCGTTCACCCGTCGGCGAACCAGCGAGAACATGACAAAGTCGGTGATCAGAACGACAAGTGTGACGGCAAACGCCACCAGAGCTGTGAGAGAGGCCAGGAACGAGCCGATGACGCCGGCGCCGACAGCAAGCAAGAAGCCCAAGAACGAAATACCAGTGGCGACAGGATGCAGGACCATGACCCGCGTCAGGGCCTTGGCAGTGTCTCTCGTGGCCTTGCTAAAGGAGGCAGAGGTCTCGATGGACTCGATGACGTTGGTAGGGTCATAGCCGACATGCGTGTCGCTGCAGAAGTCAGCATTGTCGGCAGCGGTGTTGATCACGCAGTAGCCAAACGTGCCAAACGTCAGGGCCGTGTCGTGCTCGGAGGTGGCATTGGGCAGCTGGATGCGCAAGAGGGAGATGTCGTTGACGACTGGCGCCGAGATGTCGGTGATGACGAGGAGGATGGTGGCGCTGAAGAGCAGGAAAGTGCCGATGTGGTGGAAGAAGCCGGTGTTGGCCATGGCGAGAGGTTGTCGTGATAGTAGTCAGCAGTAGAGTAGTTGTGTAGTACAGGACGCTGGTTGGATGTGAAGTTGCTGTTGTTCAGAAGCTGTATTGTGGAGCAGACTGGTCAAAGAGACACGAGATGGAAGGGAGAAAGAAATAAAGCTTTCAGAAAGGAGGACACCCCCGGAATATAAACGTGTGCGTTTCAGGATCCGTGGCACGGAAGGTGCAATGGGTAGACACAAAGGGGAACGAGGTGGGAAGGACAAGGACACAGGGAACAAGGACACAAGGAAGGAGCGACCGTCAAAGAGGGTCATATAAAACAAGAGGAGCACGGAACTGGTCGATCATGATCGCCACAGGCCAGACGGCCGCCGTGAGAGGACCGTCATCCAGGGGCGTGCGGCCGTCATCGCGGATGCGACAGGCAGATGACGCGCAAAGCAAAAGGCACTGAAACGTCATCCAGATGTTTACTCTCGCTGCGCTGCTGCTGCTCCTTGCTGCCACGGCTGCTTGGCAGATACGAAGTACCCCCATCGACGGCGAGTGGCTTCGCTATGGTTGGCCAGCTCCCCTTTGTGTGCCAATCCCGTGAGGAAACAAGACACACGGACAGGCGTCGGTCTCGCAACGGCTGGCCCACTGGGAACGACTGCCGAGTTACGACTGCCGGGTCAGAAGAGGGCTGGCCAGCCAGACGAGGGCGAACACGCAAACCACCACCACCACCACACCGCCACACATTCTTACTGCGAATTTAAAAATAACAAGCCTCGACGGGTGAGGGTCCGTTGTGGCAGTTGTGTGGCCCTCCGTCACTTTTTTCTGGGCCGCTGACCCTGTGTGATGCCGTTGTGTTCCTGCGTGGAGGCTGTGGCTTATTGGTGCGGTAGTGGGCTATGTTGGGCTGTGACTGGCTGCTCGCTGACCGTTGCTTTTTTTCTGGGGCGGATGACGTACGGCCGTCTCCCCGGCAGTGGCTGCGCCCGCTAATAAACGGCTGTCGAAGCCAGCCAGACAGGGCCAGCCAAGGCCAGCCAAGGCAGAGGCCGCATCACCCCACGAGCCGTGACAGGTGGCAGGGAGGTACCACCTGGCTGGCGTCAGGAAATTTGTGGGAAATCTCTTTTATGTCTGTGTGTTTTAGCAGCTCATAACCACTGCACCCCAGAAACCAGGTGTGACACACTCGAAGCGAAGGTCGAACAGGGGGACTTCACCTTCTGACGGACACCCTTCAATTTGCCTGGGCTCACAAACGTGCGATTAGTGGTGGCCCTAATTGAAGGGGCCCATTCAGGCAGGCCTGCCCTGCACCACGGGCCCGAATTTGGTTCCCGTCGTTCCCCCAGACGGTCTCCCGCGCGGTCAACAGGGCCAACCCCAGGAGACCAAGGCGGCCGACCCAGTTCGAGTTCAGATGGACAGGCTGGTGACATGGCGGCCCAGGCTTGTCTGAAACACGTTCCTGGGAAAGGAAAAAGATGTGTTGGCAAAATGCAAATGTCGCTTGCAGGTGTCGAGGCACGTCCACCACCTGCTTCTCTGGGGGGTGTTTGTTTCACGTTGACTCAAAAGGAAGATCGACATTCCGCCGCTGTCATTGGCAGCGATTGGCGGAATCGACAAATCCCAGAGTTAAAGCAAAATACAGCTTAGTCGACCTTCCTGCCTTCCTGGACTGGCCACCTGCAAACAAGAGAAAAACAAACAACCCGGTCGCCGGTTCTAATTCGGCGCACTTCACATCCTCGCCTATGCAAGCATAGCTGCATTAGAATGGCCATTTCCCGCTTTCTTACGCTCTCTCCATCGCCCGGTCGCTACAAACAGAAGGTCGTACGTGCCAGGCGGGAAGTGAGACACAGAGATAAGAAGGACGACCAAAAAGGAACTTGACGAGAATCTCACGTTCCTGGTCCAGAAGGAAGATTCCTGGCAAACTAGTGTACATAGTAAGCATGCAGGGCCTCCCTGCGCTACCATCCCATCTATGCGCGGTCCGTATTTTCACCCATCTCTGGCCGGGTAGCACGGAGGTCGATAAGGATTCGTATATATTAGCAGATGCTTTCTTCTTTACTTCTTGTTCTGGATAAAAGTAGACAATTGCAACTCGAAATCCGCACTATCAACCAAACCGTCAAGCTTTCTTCTCCCTATAATGAAGATTTCTCTATTCTTCACGGCCATCTTGGCTACTGTCGCTTCTGCCGACATTGGATGCAGAGTGAGTTGAAACATTGGACTAAATCATTGTTCCCTGGAAGTACTAACCATTGTACAAATCACAGAATAGCAACAAAAGGTGCGATAGTGACTTTCCAAACAATTGCGGCTCCAACCGGGTTGGAGGCTGGGTTTGCTGCGTACGTTTTTTGAAGCCCTTCTCTTTGCATTGGCCGTATTTCGAAGTTTTATACCCTTACTTCTGTTCTCTTTTTCTCAGAACTGACGTTCTAACAAACTTGCAGAAAACTCCATGCAGTTAGATCATGAGATACCGAAACAGGAACAACCCAAACAGAACTTGAGATCACTTTTATCAAATAGTTAATTTATTGACGCCAAGAAACACCTATTCTCCATGACCTCGTACATTGCGTGTGAAAAGAATCCTCTCGACTCAGCCGTGTGCGCCCATATGAAAAGAAAGGGAGATGAAGACAAAGAAACAGAGAGCACGGAACAGAAAAGACGTATCAACAAAGAAATGCGGATGTCCCCACGTCCGACCGGAAGAAAACTGTCTCCCTTGAGGTGCTCCAAAAGAATACTGAAATATGGCCTGTACCGGAAACTCTCATTGTCGAAGCTGTGCCAAAAAACTTGCAAACTCTTGAGCCTGGCTCGACATTGTCAACTTCTTTTCTCCTCTACACTTTTGTTTCAATCGACACTCTGCTTTTCACATCCCTTCGCCCATGATGAAGTTTTCTTTTATCCTCTTCGCGATATCCCTGGCAACGTCGGGAGCTTGCGACAAGAACGACGACGGCCTGATCCCCAACCCCGAGTTTTTCTGCCATGTGGGTGATTTTCTTTCTCGTTGCCGGGAAACAGTATATGCTGACCTTTAGACACTCACGCGGAACGAGTATCACGACTTGTGGATAACCTCAAAGTGTAAATTCTGGGCAACGGCCGGGATGGGCGTCTCCTGCACCAGCAAAGGCGTCCAATTGTGCTGTGTACGATCAACATTAGGACCGATGCTTCTCTTCCCTTCTCTTCTCTTCTCTTGCCATTTCTCTAACCCTACAGAATATGGATTGCTCAAAGAGCAGAATCCCCGGGCCAAAAGACGACCCGCCGCCGATAAGCACCCTGCCCTACCACGTCACCGCCAAGGTCGAGCCGCCGTTCCCGGTGCCGCAGTACCGCGAGGCCCTCCTGTGGAGCGAGGCCATTGGCGAAGAAAAGGCCGACGTGACGACGTTTACACAGCCCGACAAGCCGGCCAGGTCGACGCTCGATCTGTTTGAGCCGACGCGGCTGCGGTGAGATGGGCGGTGGCGACTGACACGTTGGACTTGGAGGCAGAAGAAGGCGGACCGCTCTCACGTGGACAAGAACTACACTCTGCGACAACCTAAACACGGGCTACGACAAGTTTTAAAAGGTTGGATTATATAATGTACAGAGTATGGGTATAACTATCCTTTTTTTTCTTGTTTCATATATCATACACGTCTTTCAATTTTGAGCACGTTAATCTTTGGTCCCAAGTGAACACTCATCGCCCAAGGGGGGATGCAATCCCACGATCCGTGGGTCTGCCTCGGCAAAAACGTTGCCGTTTACAGCCACCCCATACATAGCCTTGCAGGAAGAAAACCTCTTTCTACTCGGCAGTGTCATCATCCCTTAATGAGAAGAATCAAAACTGGATTCACCTGCCCCCCTCCCGCTTGGCGTGGCCGCTGGGTGTATCCATCTCTCTTCTCGTCGATGCGTCCTGACAAAATCCGTTGGGGAGCAGCAGGCTTCGGCTGTGACGAGTGCCGGCTTGAGTTGGGTGGTTCGCTTGGGTGTGTGCGAGTGTCTGTCTAGACGTAGACAGGCCCAGCACCTCTTTCTGGGCCTCATTTTGGGTCTTCCGTTTCTTCTCTCCACCGCAGGTGGTGCCGCTTCACCCGGCGCTCTTTCTTTGCTGGATGTCGACCAGGACATTCCTCGACACCCCGTTTGGCAGCTTCGTCCTTTGCTTGATCTTGGGCTTGGGCTTTGTGGTGGTGATGCTGTTGTCCATTGAAATGGTCGAGTTGTTGTAATATCCTTGGGACTGCTTCAACTTCATGCGGTGTTTTCTCGCAGAACGAACAGAGAATGCCGGCCCCTCCTCGTCTTTTTTCGTCTGTTCTTCCCCTTCCTGGCCGTAGTCTCGCCCCAGTAGAGTGCCAATCGCCGAGTTCTTGGCCATCAGCTGGCGCTGCTTCTGCTGCTGCTTCCGCAACGCAATGCGCTCCGTCTCAGTAGAGACCCGGCCCGTACCCCACCCGCCGCCGCGGATGCGCCAGTCGCTCAGGCCTTCTGCCGCCATGTCGTTGGGCAAGGCGTCCTTCAGGGTGTTGTAGACAAATGTGTTCTTGTAGCTGGCGGTGCTGCCTAGGGGTGTGAGTCCGCCCAGAGCGCGGGATGCCCGGGTGGCCCTCTCGTTGGCCTCTCTCAGTTCGCGAGTTTCGTTCGTTTCGTTCATGCCGCCTTCCGCTTCGCCGCCGGGGTTGAACAAGACGTTGTAGTCGCCGCTTCCCGGCCACGGCCCGTGGAGGGGAGAGTTGCGGATCATGGCCGCATGCTTGTAGTTCTCGCTTGGGTGGATGTGGACGACAAAAGACTTTTGGGCAATGTGGTCGGTATTGCGCCGTTTTGGAGGGACAATCCCGGTGGTGGATTCGTGCTCGGGGGTGAGGGTCTCGCTGATATTTTGGCTGGGGGATTTCTGTTGTTCTTTTGGGGCAGAGGATTCGGCGTATGTCTCTGAAAAAAAGGATGCGAAATTGAACTCGTCGCCCTGCTGGAGGAGCTGCTGCTGCTCTTGCTGCTGCTTTCGCTGTTGCTCCTCCTCTTCCTGTTGCCGGTTCTGCTCCTCAACGGTCGGCACAGCCCCTTCTTGCTTGTTGGTCTCGATAGTCTGGATAGGAGTAGCAACGCTCTGGTTCCGCCATGGCTGGGCCGCTAGAAAGGTCTCGGCGAGGAATTCGTACTGCAGAGGACTTCGTCGGATCAAGTTCGAGGCCATGTTTGCGCTGGAGGCAATGAGGATAAACGAGGAGTTGTCCTAGCAGTTGTTAGCTTGCGGATTTGTATCGGAGCAATTTTGGCCAAACATACCGCCATCTTCTTGAACATGTCCACCTTGCCGTACTGCTCTATGAGGTAAAGGACAGACCGGCGCTCCGACAGGGTGGTCGGATGAGGCCGGACGCGAACATACAACGACCGCTGCGCCAGCTTGCCAGCCATGGCCGAGCCACGGCCGAGCGCAGATATCGCGCTGGATCCGCTGAATGACGACATGCTGGGCAGCGCGAGCGTTGGCAGCTCGGATTGTGGCCGCACTATTTACCACAAAAACAAATCGAGGCTTGAAGATCGAGAGCTCCAAATCTCCAATCGATAAGCTCCAGCGTCAAAATTCAGAAGCTCCACAGGGTCACGTGTGGGAATTGTCAACTAAAGCAGTCACTGTGATTCGCTAAAGGCTTGTAATGCCAGATTTTGTTATCCAGAGTTCTCTATTTGGTCTAACTGGCCCGGCTTGCAATTAATTCAACCTTCAACCCGAATTCCCGAGGAACAATCTTTCAGCTTCTCTTGCCAAAACCCTTGATCTTCATGCGCAGACGTGCAATCACTCCTACCTTTTTGTCTGATTTGTTTCCCTCTCTCTGCTTCTCTTCTCTTCCCTCCTCGCGCCCTTCAGACCCCAGGAACATGCCGATCCGCAGCCAGATCAGCAGCACCACGCCCACCATGGCCAGCGCATAGGGGTGCAGCACCTCCACGCCCCGCGACTGCGCCATCACGCCCACCACAAACGGCAGCACCGCGCCGCCGCCCGTGCCAAAGGCCGTCGCAAAGCCCACCGCCGACATGTGCATGTGCTTGGGCGTGATTGCCGTCACGGCCGCAAAGACGGCCGGCGACATGGGCCCAATAAAGAAGCCAATGCCGGCCACGGCCACGGCCGACACGTAGAACTGCGGCACGAGCCAGTACACGAGCTCCAGCGCGATCGTGCAGACAAAGTACACGGTGACGGCCCAGCGGACGCCGTGGAAGACGCGGGCCGTGACGAAGCCGAGGACGACGCGGCCGACGGTGAGTCCGAGCCAGAAGCCCATGGACGTCATGCCGGCCGGGAAGGAGGCGGCGTGGCGGACGGCCATCATGAACGTGACGGTCCAGCCGCCGACGGCGACCTCGATGCCGCCGTACAAAAAGAAAAAGCAGGCGACGAGCCAGACGGGCTGGCTCGACAGGACCTGTCTCATGATATTGGGGGCCGTGGAGGCGTCGGTGGTGTCGGTGTCAGTGTTGTTGTTGTCGTCCTCGGGCGGCGTGCTTTCTGCCGTGGTCCCGCCGTGCTCGCGGCGGTACACTTCAGCCGTGGCCGCCCAAAAGGTGGATGCCAGCAGGGCCAGCTCCGTGGCCGCCAGGCCGACCATGACGTAGTAGTACTGGTACCACGGACAGCCGCCGTGGGTGACCATGGCCGTGGCCACGAGCGGCGAGATGACCGCGCCGAGCCCGAAGCAGGCATGCAGCACGCCGAGGACTTCATTGATGTGGTCGAATTTGCTGGCGCGGGCATTCCAGGCTGCGTTCTGGATGCCCTGGCCGAACCCGACGAGCATGAGTATGCACAGGACGGCAGGGTACGGCGGGTGCACGGCAATGACAATGTACGAGACGAGGTGTGATAGAGGCCCGACGATGGCGACGCCGCGCTGGCCCCATTTGATGTGGATGGAATGGCAGCTGAGGGTGGCGACAAAGTTGCCGGCAAAGGGCATAAGAAAGATGAGCGAGGTGACAAGGTAGGACAAGTCGTAGTCTCTTTCGATCTGTTCGAGTTAGGAGTCGTCGGGGGGTCTTTTCTGGCATGGCCGGGGAGCTTACATATGGGAGCAAAGCCTGTTGGTTCAAGTGTCAGTATTTCTCCTTGTTTTTGATACTCTTGATTTAAACATACACCGTAGGCAGAATCATTGATGCCGATAAGAGCAAAACTGAAACATGTGGCCAGCGTTCTCAGCAGGTTGATGAGCGGCTTGTTCCATTGTTCCAGGGGCGGTTTGTGGATGTCTGGAGTGGCCGGCACCGACTCTTCCACTTCGAGGCGAACTCTGTTTTCGGCCGGCCATAGCGAGTCGACCTTTGGCTGGACAAAGTCTAGCGTGTCGCTCGCGGGAGAAATATGTGATTGGTGCTTGTCTTTTTCCATGTTTTGGTGATGTTGATATCAAAAACCAGCCTTGTATTGTTTACAACAAACAACCCCGGGTAAACCTTATTTAAAGGCCGCCCGTACACATATATATACGCATCAGTCACACCCTTTCCCCGGACACTTCAGAGCGTGCTCTCTTCTCGCTGCAAATACTGCCGGCGTTCGGCCGGCGGAGTTTCCATTTTGGGGGTGATTCTGTGGTCGACATGCGCCCGGCATCTTACACGAGCGGTACGACCAAAAGAACTGGCCCGCAGACTCCTCCTGCTGTCGGTCGGCCTTTAACCCTACGCTTCTCGGGATATGGCTACAGCGGGCCCTGTGGTCCGCCATGCATTGGCCCAGGCCACTTCGGCCTTCGGGCCGCCGCTGCATTGCCACCCCACAAAGCGAGCGGAGCTTCTTGGCCTGGAACAAGGGGCCTGCACCAGGAGGGCGACTCCCGACCGAACATTACCCGTCGAAGAAAGACAACAGCATTCCTGGTGAAAAAGGAACTAGTCTCAATGAGTCAAGGATCCTGTGCCAAGATCAGAGATAAGATCCAGCTTGGTCCAAAAAAGTGAGGGCCCCGTTGGTATAGTTAGCCAAAAACCGTAAAATCCTACCCGACCCGCACCGCTCCAGCTGTCTTTTTACAAATTATTTGGACAGCGCTAACCGCCGGGTTATCTGAAGCCGATTATTTCCCCACTAAAAACCGTGCGGTTTTTCGTAAATAAATAATTTGCTTTAAATAACCGCCGGTTTTTTTTATTTAAATAATTTATATTAAAAATATTTATTTAAGTTTTTAATATAAGTTATTTATATATAAATTATTTATATAAAAAAATTAATATATTGAATTATTAAAATTATATATTATTATATAATAAAAAAATTAATATATTAAATTATTAAAATTATATATTATTATATAATAAAAAAATTTATTTATTATATTTATATATTATTATTTTTATTTTTATTATTATCGTTTATTATTATAATATTATTATTTTTATTATATTAAATAATAGCGTTATCTTCGCTCTCTTTTTTTTAATATTAATATTATCGCTACTACCCTTTTATTATATAATAAAATCGTCGTCCTCCTCTTCTTTTATTATATTATTATCGTCGACATCGTCCGCTACTCCGTCTCCTCTTATATTTAACGCAGCCGCTATAATAATAGCAGATGCCGAAGATTATTAAAGTATTATCTTTTTTTTTAATTGTTTTTTTCTTTTTTACAGCTAACTTAAGTGGTTTAAACAGCGTAAAGTAATTATATTTAGTTTTTACTTTTATATTAAAAAGCATCTCTTTTAAAATAGTTAAAATAATTTAAATATTATTAATAATATTAAAGTTTTTTTTATAATAGTTATTTGTTTAATATATATTACTTCGAGATTTATAATTATATATTAATTAGCGAAATTAAATAATTATTATATTAAATTATTTTATAATTATTTTATTAAAAAATAGTTAATTAAAAAAGCTTTTATAGCTTTTTATAAAGTTTTAAAAGCAATTCTTTATATATAAAAGTTATAACGTTTTACATTTATAATAGTTTTTTTTATTAAGCGTATAAATAATATTTAAAAGATTAAAAAGTTAACGTTTTTTTAATATTATTTAATTTTTTTAAAGTAATAACTATTAATATTATATTAATATATATTTATATATAATAATAAAAGAGAATATATTTTATTATTAAGCTTAAATCGTCGCTTTTTTTTTAAGTTTTTAAATTTATATACTCTTTATACTTTACTTTTTAAATCTTTTTTAAAGGCTTTCCCCTTTATAACTAGTCTTTTATAAATAAAATTAAACCTTTTACCGCTACGATTAAGCATTGCTTTGTTTTTACGTTTATTTATATTATTACGTTAAGTTATTATATTATAATATTTTAAAGCTTATTATTTTTAATTAATAAAGTGTAAATCTAATAAAGTAAAAAGAAAAGATTTTTTTACTTGTTTTTCTGTAACGCTTTTATTTATTTAACAATAAAAAACGTATTACTGTTTTAATAAATAGTAGAATTATTAAAATAAAAAAATTAATAAACTTATCGCCGGTTTAATTTTTTTTACGTTATAAACACTAAAACTATTATAAAAGTTTAAATTTTCTTATTATATTTTATCTATTAATTCGTAATAATAAAGTGTAAACGAGAGAAATCTGCTCTTTTTAAAAATCCTTATACGAAAAAAGCTCGAACTAAAAAAAAACGCTTTAACCTAGTTTAATTAAAGATTAAAAAAGCCCGTTAACGTGTTACCACCGCTATTAGTCGCGTTAAAGCTAGTTTATAAAAGACTTTTATATAAATTATAATATCTTTTGTTTTATAAAAAAAGTTATTAGTAAATATAAAAAAAAGAGATTAAAAATAAGTAATAAGTACTTATTTTTATTATTATAGTTTACATTTTATTTAAGTATTATATATTAATTATTAAATATTATTAATAAAACTTATTTTCGCGATATTATTATTTAGCTCGGTAAACCGTTTATTATCTTTAAGTTAAAAGCGGCTTTATAAGATAATATTTTAAAAGACGAGTAGTAAGAAATAAACGAAGCTAACTTTAAAATAAAAGCCCGAGCAGATACTATTATTAATTAAAGTTTATTTAAAAATAAATATAAAAATGCTTATATAGCGTTTATTTAAATATAATTATTATTAAATTATTATATTTAATTATTATAATTTATTAATTATATAAAAACTAGCTTTTTAACTTAACTGCTTAATAATAGTCGTTTTAAAGGCGAGTATTAAAAGTTTTTATACTTTTTTTAAAAGTTATAAATAAACTATAATATTAATTAAATAAAATGTAAAAATTCATTATAAATATTTAATATTTATTAAAATAAATAAATATTCTTTTATATAATAAAATATTTTATTTTTCTTATTAATATATTAATTAATATTAAAACTAAATATTTAGTTTTTTAAAAAGTAATTATATTTATTATAAATAATTGTATTTTCTTACTTTTATTTACAATTATATAAAAAAAGAGGTATATTTATATAAGGTTTTTTTTATATTCCTTTTTACCTTTGTTTAAAACTAATATTAATTTAAATTAATAAAACAACTTATATTATATATTAACCGCTTTTAAAAAAACTATATAATTAACTTTCCTTCTCTGTAAAAACAAGTGCGCGCGAATTACCACTATACCACAAAAATGCAAAAGATCAGCAGACTAGCACTTCGTGCTAGCACTGTCGCGCAACAACGTATATAAAATAACGCGCACCTCGAATACCGTCACAACTATCCCCCCTCCCCTCGGACTTCGTCCTCGAAGGGCAAGCACACCGCCTCGGTGTACCACCAGAGAGATACTAATATACACGACTAACCCCTAAGTGTCTGTACAGCGGGAAGAAGAAGCAGAGAAGCCCACGTCCCGTACGCACCTGTGAGCGCGACGAAAGTGCGCACCGAGCGGGATCGAACCCAGACCCTCTCGGTGCTACCAGTACACCTACGAAGTGCTAGTACATTTGTGAAGACAAGTGCGCGCGAATTACTACTATGTTATAAAGATGTAAAAGATTAGCAGTATTAGCACTTCGTGCTAGCACTGTCGCGCAATAACGTATATAAAATAACGCGCACCTCGAATACCGTTACATTCTCTCCGTTAACTAGTATAATATGTTTATAATACTATTAATTATAAAAATAATCGGTAGATTATTATATTAAAGTTTGTAAAGTTATAAGTTAAGTTATTAATATTTAATAGTCGTTTTACGAAAAACGACGATATTTTACGTTAAAGGGTTTTTACTTTAATAAGAAAATATATAATTTTTTTAATAATAAAATAATTAGTAGTAAACATTTAAATAAAAATAAAAATAATGTTTATTTAATAATAATATATAATTATATATAATATAAAATACTATTATATATAAAACGTAATAGTTATAATAATTTAATATAATAATTTAATTAATAAAATATATTTTTTATTAAATAAAATAAAATATATTAAAATATTCTTTTATTTTTAATTAAAATATTATTTAATTTATTTTATTAATAATTATTATTTTTTTAACTAAAATGTTGTTTTTATATATAAATATAAATTCTTAATAAATTAATTTTACTTTATTAATACTCTTTTAATAAAAGCAGTTAAGTTAATTATAATAAACTTAAATAATACTAATAACTTTAAAGCTTTTAATTTATCGTTATCTTTATTATAAACCCCCTCTTATTTAAGCTAATCTTTTAATTTATTATTTATCCCTCGATTAAATAATCCCTTTAGCTCTCCTCTTTTAACTTTTTATACTTTAACCTTTTAAGTAGTTTATAATAACCCCTCTTTTATATTAAAACGAGTAAGAGTGCTAAGCGACTATTATAAGTTTAATATAAATACTAAATATAACTTCTTAAAGTAGTTTTATATTACTTTTTAATATAAAGTTAATTTAACTTAATAAAAAGTTTTTACCTTTAAAGCTCGCTACTTTAATATATAATTTAGTTTTCTTTAAGCTGCTTTAATTTTAAATAACAAGCCTCGTATAGTTTATTCTCGTTATTATACATGTTTATTACACTTTAACGTTAAAAATTAAAGCACTTTTAGCTTAATAAACTATAAAAAGAGTTTAAATTATAAGACTTTTAAAGGTTTTACTTATTAAGTTCGCTTAATATACTCGAGTTTGTTTATATATTACTTTTTCTTTTTATAAAATATAAATAAATAGTATTTAATTAATTATTATTTAACTTTTTAATTAATTAAAAGAAGATTAGTATAAAAAGTTAATTCTTTTAATTAACTTTTTATATACGCTTTATAATATAGTTTATAACGAGTATTTTATTAATTTTATTAAAAAAAGAGACGGTTATACTTTACTATTAGTAAAAACTTTATAAAAGTATACGAATTATATAATAAAAAAGTAAATTTAGTAAATCTTAAGTATTAAAAAGATAAACACTTATATCTTTTTAATTGTTAATAATTAAACTACTTTTAATATATTATATATTTTTTAAAGCGTAATAGTTATATTTATCGATCGAAATTAATATTATTAAATACTTTTTTTAATATTATTAAATATAATACTTTAAAAACTATAAAAACTTTAACTCGGATTATTAAAAACGTTATTTTATTTTATAACTTAATAACTTAAGTTTATATAATTACAGCGGATAACGTAGTGAGTACGTAAGTACCAGCCCCCCCCCTACTTTCCTTTACCTCCCTTATCGGTTAAACCGATCAGTCAAAAGCTAAAAAGGGGAATAACTTTTTTCCTTTTCTTTTAAAACTAAAAACAAAAAGTAAAAAGACATAAGCAATAAAAAGAGAGAGGAACAAAAAATAAGCACAAACAGAACAAAACAGAATAGAGAATAAAAGTTTTACGACTAAAAACAATAAGACAATTCTTTTAAGGGACGACAAGGTTAATAAACAAGAGACGCTTTTAACACCGGCTATGATACGACAAGCGGGAGCGCGCATTTTAACCGATCAGTTAAAATGCGCGCTCCTGGCCTTCCGCGTTGCGACACGTTTGGTGGGTTGTGTGTTTGTGAGCGTCTGTATAGCCGCTATCCTTATATATACTTAATAGTAAATTTTAAGTCTTTTTTAATTACCGATTATTTAAAAAGTAAAAATAATTAAATTTACATTCTACTTATTTAATAATTACTTTATTTTACTTATGTTTTATAACTAATAAAAAGGGCTTTTTATAAAAGCTTTAACTTTAATAATATATAAGTAATTAAGTTTTAAAAAAAACTTAAATATTATATTATTAAAGAATTCGATATTATTATATTTTAATTAAATAAAGTAAATATACTTAAGATAATATTTATTAAAGTAAGTAATTAAATATAATAATTTAGTGTAATAATTTAACACTTTTAAATTTAAATTTTCACTACTTTACTCTATTAAAATATTAAAAAACAAAGTTTTTTTAAAACTTATTAAATAAAGTTTAATAATATAAACGATAATAAAAGCATTTTAATACTTTTATTAAATTTATTAACTTAATAGAGTTTTACTATTAACGTAATTATACGTATTATTCGCTTTTACCGTTTTATTACCTGGTTTTATAAAACGTTTAAAGCTTTAATAATAAAAAAAACTTTTATCTCTCGACTTTCGTTTATTAATAACGAATAAGAGATTTTTAATTATATTATAAAAGTTATAAAATACTTTAGTTATTTAACTAATTAATATAATAAGCGGTTAATAAAGTATATTAATTATATTCTCGTTAATATAAGTTTTTTATATTATTACTTTATTATTATTATATTTTAATTACTTTATAAAAAAGATTAAATTAATAATAGCTTTTAGTTATAACGGTTTATATTAAGTGTTTTAATAATAATATTAAAGCTTAAAAATTATAAAAATAAAATCCGTTAATAAAAAGAGCTGTATTTAATTATAACTTTAATAGCCCTTTTTATTATTAAAAAAGATAAACGCTTTTTTTATTAAACAGCTTGTATTTAAAAGAGTTTAAATTTTATTTTATAAAGAGTATAAGAGTTTGTTTTAAAAGTGTATATAAAGTGATATCGACCACTTATCACCTTTAAAAAGAGAGAGTTAAAACGATATAAAAGCTTTTATATAAAGGTGGACATGCTTTATATAAGCCTTTAAAGATATACTCGACCTTTTTTAAATTTGTCTTTTAACAAGTAAGAGTTTAAAAAAGCTTACGTTAACGAACTTTCGAAATTTTATATTATATATAAGTTTATTATTATATTATTTATCGATTATTATTAATAATTATTATAAAGCCGAATTAAAAAAGAGAAAACTTTTAATTAATAAAAAGTATATAAAAAAAGCTTTTTTTATTTAAGTAAGTTAATTTAAAATATTTTTAACTACGCCTTTACTTTAATTATAATTAAAAGAGTATAAAGTTTTATTAAAAACCTTTTATATAAAAAGTAAAGGTAAATAACTCGAGAAATATTAAAAAACCGCGCGGTTTTATATATTAATATAAGGATTAACTTTAAGTATTTTATCTTTAATATTATTAAAAGTAATATTAAAAAAGATAATATTATTTTAAATAAAAAAAAGGAAAATTTTAATAATAAAAAAGAGAGTTTATTAAATAAAATATAAAAGTTAAAAACTACTTTAACTATTATTACCCGAGATACAATAAGTATAAAGTATTAAAAAAATAATTTTTTTATAAACTTAAATAAAAAGCATAATAATCGATATTTAATATAACTATAAATTAAATTAAACGAGAATAAAAAATAATTTTATTTTTTATTTTCTTTTAACTTTAGTTTTTTTTTAATTTATTTAGTTTTTTAATTATTATTTTTTTTTAATTTTAACTCTCTTATATATATTATTTAATATCACTTTTATATCTTTTTTTAATAACAAGTTATTAATTATAAATTATTTACACCTTATTATTTAACGGGTTATTAAATATAAATTATTAAAGATAAATAATTTAGCGGTTAGTAATTATACGGATTATTTGCTTTTAAAAACCGGCCGGTTTATTTACGATTTAAAACCGCTGCGGTTTTAAATCGCGGTTTTCTAAGTACGGATTATTTGGTCGAAATTATTCGTGCAGGCCGAACTATACCCGTTGGTGCCTAGCGAAGTCACGTGCAACTACACCCGAACCTTTTGCCAACCGCGACTACTTACACTAAAGCAAGAACACGACCAAACAAGGTCTGAATTCATTAAAAAAAATCATGTTTGTATCGAATTGAAAGTTCACTTTAATTCATTAACAAGACATTAATAAAGTATAGTCTGCTAATTAGAAGTCCTTGGCCAGGATCAACCTGTCAAGAACCGGGCAAACCTGAATTTGCCGCTGTCAAAAACTTGACAATTACGGAATTTAGACTGGGAAATGGAGAACAAGTGCTTCACGCTGTCCAAGAAATCGGGACGGGACGGCAGAGACAAGATACGCTGCATCGTTCTCGCGCAAGCATGGGCAATCCCTGAAAAACCGCCATCATCGACACGGTTGAATGTGTAGTACATATCTGGGCAGCCTTGATGCGACGTCTGGCCGAGATGAGACAATTGGAAACATCATGGGCAAGTGCCCAGAAACAAGGATGCCTACAAGACGATGCATGTCATCGACAACAATCCTTTTCTGCTGGGCAAGTGCCTGGGGGCAGTTGCCTCGACAATGCAAGTCATTGACGGCAATCCCTGTCAAGAACCTGCACAAACAGGCACCGATCAGAGCATCCCGTGTTTGCTGTTTCCAATGGGGAGCGGAAGAAGGAGGGGGGACCAACAGCATCTAGGCTACCATTGTCTCCTGTGTGCTTGTGGCTGTCGTATGTGGCTTGCACCGTCATCCTCCGTCCCCCTCATCTCCCACACCTCCGGAGTGTGCCAGCATGAACTCGACGCTGATGAATCTTGTCCGACGCAAGTTTTCCGTGTCATGGAACAAACGGACAGGACGCTTGGGTGGCTAGGGATGTACACGCGGGTACATGTACACCGGGATGTTGCGTGGGAGTACTTGCCCTGACAAGTGCGACGCCGACACCAAACCTTGGGTCTGTTATGTCTGTGTCGACATGACACAGGTGACGTCGACTGGGCTGGGGAGATGTGCACGCAGGAACATGTGCGTCGGCGACGGGTCTATTTGTGGTGATGACGAATAGGTTCAGCGAGGCACAGGTGCAACATGTACACTCCGAGGGAATATCGTGAGATGCAGAGGGACAGGTGCACCCAAGAGATGGAAAAAGCACAAGCGTGAGCAAAGGGGACAAGTGCACCCTGGTAGAAGTGTCTCATCTGGAATACAAGCGTGCGCATCACACGATTGTCGAGATGAAACGAGGGCACAAGGAAAGATATGTGTGTGCATGTCCAGTGGTTTAGTGGTTGCTATTTTTGAACGACAGCCGGCATAGTTGGCCATGGCAAAAACGTTCTTGTGGTGATGCTGAGTCTGTTGGGATGGGTGACGTAAAGTGACACAGGAACAATAGAGGGCATAGATGTCCACGGCCAGGATCCGTCGTGACACTTGTACGTGGAGGCAACCGTGAGAATGGCGATAACTGGGGGGGCGGATAGGTATGGTGGTGATGATGACGATGATAATGATGATGGGGGTGGGAACATGAGAATGCTCAATAAAAAGCTATCATGGGATATGTCCTGAAGGGAAAGAAGCACAAAATGATGGCTTGGTAGGCAGAAGTCCTAGAGGCGAAGGGTAGGTGAAATGGGATACGGTTGGGGCATCGAGGAGGCATGGGAGAGAGGACTTGCCAACGAAGGGGACAAGGAGTAGATAGGGAGAAAGGCACCGGGTGTGTGATGGACCCAAGGCAGAGGCGAAAAAGAGGACAGAAAGAGTAAAGGAAAAGACAGGCACGATGAAAAAAAAGAAGATCAAAAAAACCCCGGCCGGCAAGGCATCCATTTGCGGACTGCGCAAAGGCAACGGCCAGCCAAGCCCGGCGCCTATATATACGGGCCTGCACCCCCCCTCCATATATCTTCTTCTCCTTCCCACCCTCCTTCATCGTTTTTTTCTCTCCTCTTCTCCCCCAAACCATTATTTTCTTCATCTTCTTCGTGTTCACACAGCAAACAACAGCCACAAGCCGCCACGAGCCGTCTTCTTTCAACTTCCGCAACGAACAAGGAAAAAAGGCCCACGCATATATCCACTTTGACCACACGCGGGCAACAACTTGACGGGCAACCACTTGCTTGCTTTCCCTCTCTTCTCAAACGACTCGAAAGAGAAGCCATAAAGCGAGCTCGCTGCTCTTGCCAGATCACTTGAATCTGTTTCCCAGTCTCTTTCTCTCTTCATATTACTCGCCCCCCCCCCCCCCCCCCATCCTTTCCCCAATGAGCCAAAGACAGTCCAGTCTTCTCCCATCCACTGGAATGAGAGACAGGAAAGACCACTACCGCTGCGCACCTCCCATGCACTCCTCGCAGAAATACTTGTCTGCACCGCCAGAGCCGACACCACTGAGACACAGCTCGCACATCATGACGCCGCCCGACTCCCCGAACCTCTCCTACAACCCTTCTCCCCGTATCACAGCCAACATGCCGCCTCCATCAGCGTCGTACGGGCTGCCCTCGCCGCCGCCGTCTCGGCTGGGCAGCAGACGCTACCGCAGAGAGCCGGACGTGACCATCACCATGGCACCCTCGTCGTCGTCGTCATCTTCGTCGCCCTCGACCATCTCGATATCGACACGCTCGTCGAGACGGCACTCTGCCGTCTACCTGCCGCCTGCGCCAACACCCCCTACTCTCCCTCAGCCTCAGCACCAGCACCAGCAGCAGTGGAGAGACGGCAGAAGCCCTTCGCCCTTTGTGCTGTCGCCGCCCCTGCTCCACCAACCGCCGCCCCAGCTGCCGCCAAACACGCCTCGCATGCAGCGCGAGCCGACACCCGACATGTCCCCAGTGCCGGCGCGGCAAAAGTTCTGCGGCTGCTGCGGCAAGGAGGAGGGCCAAGGCCACGACCACCGCTATCACCATCGCCACAGCAGCGACAAACGCAGGTCGTCGTACGAGGTCGGCACCGGCATTGCTGGGAGAAAACAGTACGCCCCCTCATACTACTATGGGGGTGGTGGCGGCGGGAGCAATGCTGGCAGCAATGTCAGCAGCGGCATGAGGAGCAGCAATGGAAGCACCGGCATGAGGAGCAGCAATGGAAGCACCAGCACTGCATCCAGCCGGGCAAAGAGCGAGAGTCAATGTGAGTATCCCCCACCGGCCTTCTACCCTTTGGACCAGTGACTGACGCGTGGGATTTTCACAGTGGAGGCAGCCCGAGCATACATCAAGCAGCGGAAGCAAGGGTACAGCAGCGGGCAAGGACGCGACGAGCCGCAGTGGGAATGGCGATGAGATAATCGAATTGGATCGGAAAGGATGGGATCTGAGTGTACTGTGTATCGTGTAATACCCGGGATATGGCGTTTTCTTTTGTTTCGTCTTTTTTTTTCTTTCATTTTGGCATCGGGCCACTGAGTAATTGGGGACAATCACGTTGTGGGAGGACACTGGAAGGGCACAGAAAGGACAACATTGGGTACAGAAAGGGCACAGGAAGGGCACAGGAAGGGCACTGAAGGGCAATGGAAGGACACTGAAGGGACAAACAGGGACAAACGGATTCAAAGGACCCAGATTGGCAAACAGACCAACATCAATGCAATGCTATACCACTTCTCAAAGACGCTGGCCAAAAGTGAAGAGAACGAGGAACGAGGGGGGAAAGAGAGACGTGGAATGTGCAGAGTCAAAGAGGGACGAACGAGGAAGAAGAGGAGGGAGTTGAGAAACGGGAAGAAGTGGGGGAATTGGCAAGACCTGGGGGGAAAAGGCTCAGACACCGCTGGCAGCCTGATTCTGCCTAGATCCTGCCCCGGTAGGCGCATGCGGCGGAGTGTGGGGCGAGAGCCAGAGGAGACGGGCCTCCGTGTGGGTCCCTCAGAGGGCCTCAATGCGAACCGCATTGCGGAATTCTGAATTGCCCCCAGGCGGCCAATTACAGGGCGCCAACAATGCAAAAATCAAGGCAACCGGCCACCAGCGCAGACCACCACCACCACGAACCGCAAAAAAAAAGGGAGGTTCGAAATAATATGTATCAATCCGAGGCATTGTAGGACTTGGAGTGGCTACTGGCGGTGGCTTGGTCCTTTGCCTGTGGCTTGTTCTTGCTGGCTTGCTGGCTTGCTTGCAGGGGTCATTATCTCTTGAGTCCTTTTTTTGCCAGTCTTTCCCTGTCTTTTCTGCTTACGGGCGTGGGTTCCATCTGCTCCCTCCCTCTTTACCCGTTTTGTGCACAGTTTGCTGACAGTCAGGGGAACATCCAAGATGCAGATCAAGGAGGACTCCGGAAGACGAGGGCTTGACTTGAGGACTCGTGAGAACGTCTTGGGGCTCAACTGACTCAATTCCCATCACATGGAGAATACTGGGCCCATTTGAACGATTAGATGCAGATATGAGCAATCTGACATCTGCAGGAGATGCTCACGAGGGGTCCATTGGGCATCCAGATCGGGGAAAGGACGGCTCCTTCGTTCCACGTCAGGGGAAACTTCTTTTTTTTTTTTCATGTTCTTCTTTTTTACCTGTCGCATGTTTCAGGAACGGCCTCGTGTCTTGCCCTGTTGGTTGGATCTAGACTACGAGTTGGCGTGTGGGCGACCGGTCACAATGGCCACACATTGAAGATTTTTGGGGGTGGCCTCACCGGTGTCCCTGGCATGGCCAGCCTTGCTTACGGCCACCGGTCATTTGCTGCAGATTTCTTCACCGGCCGTGTGTCAATGACCGCCTGAAACGTAAGCAGCAATTGTGTAGATTGATAATTGGCCTGTCTGTGGAAAGGCAAACGATAAAGAAAATAATAGAAGAAATAAAAAATAATCTTGACCACTGATTCGAGGGTCTCAGCTTTCTCAAAGTCATCTTTGTCCTTTTCTCTAACCTTCCCAGCAAAAGTGGTAAAGTAGCTGTCAATGTCGTTGGTCACGAAAAAGCAGCAGATCAAGGCTGCACCGCCAAAGGCCAGACTGGAGAAGTAGACCGCCTTGAAAGAGGCCGCGTAGACATGTTTCTGGGCTGCTCTTAACGGTCGGCGTAATCTCCGGAACAGAGTCCAGGGCAAAAAGAGCAGCAAGGCTGTCGGTGGGCAGACCTGCAGAAGTGGCGGCAAATGCCATGCTCCGCAGGAGTCCCGAAGACTTGTTGGTGTAGATGCAAGATAGATGCTGGCTACTTTGGATTAGTTTTGGCCTGTATTTTGTTTGGTACTCTGACTTGTCGAGCCGACAGTTAAAGAAAATCATTTAAGAATTGCTTGTGTCTCCTCCAAGGGAGACCATGACTACGTGGTACCAGTCTTGCTAAATACATGAAGAAAATAGGTGTATTCCGGTACCTTCCGCCAGTCAAGTGACTTGCCTCCGATGACCTCTATTAGGTTAGTCACCCCCTGAGAAAATAAGGGTTATCCCTCGGCATAATCCCTTCTGTTTCCGGTGACTAATACCCCGTTACCTTAACACACCCCCTTAGGAAGGCCGACAGCCTTGTCGACTTATTAAACCGAAAAACCTGCGTTTAAGAGAAAAATAGTTTAGTTTTCTTGTAAAAAAGTGCTTATTTTAACCTTTTAACGCTATAAGGGAGTTTACTAATTCTCGAGGCACGTCTTATATTTTAAGAAGAGTAATAAATTTAGTAAAGTTGTATTTATTTAAGTTTTTCGTAAAGCTATTTGCTTGTTGTTCTTTAATAAGTATATAAACGACTTTTATTATATTTAACTACACCTGCTTACGCACTTATACGTTATAAATATTAATATAGTAGAGAGTAGTTTTAAATTTACCCGCCTCTTTTACGACGAGACGAATAGTTTAACGGTTATTATATTAAATAATCGTCTCTTTTTTTATGTTAAAAGTAATATTTTTAAAAAGCTTTATTATTATAAACGTATACTTTATATAGTTAATTAACGATAATAACTTTACTTTTATAATTAACAAGTTAATAGTGCGTTGTTTCGTTACTTTTTATTTAATTAAACCGCTGTATAACTTAATAACGAAACCTTATAAGCTTTTACGGTCTTTTACGTCGTTAGCAAATAAGGTATTATAAAACACTTTTATAATTAAACCGGGTTTTAGTTTATCGTAAAACAGCGTTAATTGTTTATAAGTATAAAAGTATTCGAGGTAACGGTTAACGTTATACCGGTGAAAGTTTAACAGGTTATACGTATATCGTAATAGCAAATTTACTATATATGTAACGTTAAACTTAACTGCGTTTAATAATTATAATCCGATGTTAACTTTCTTATTATACTCCTTCTACTTTTAAAGCGTTACTTGCCTTTCGTTTAAAACTATTATAACACTTAAAAAAGGAGTATACAGCTTACTATTATTAAAGAGGCCGAACTTTACGTATACTCTTTTAATATAAGCTTTTTAGTCGACTTAAAGCCTACGTTAGCTTTTATTACAGGTAACTCTTATCTTTAAAAACATATATAAGTTACTAAGATCTTTAATATTAAACTGTTAACTAATTTTTATTATAAACTCCTTCGCTTCCTCTTTGTATTTATCTTTAAAAATATAAACGATATTATTAACGAAGAAGAAAACAACTAAAAAGTCGTTTATTATAATATAAGGGTCCTCGGTAGTCCTTTTTAATCTTATCTTTTTAAGTGTTTTTGTAAGTTCTTTTTATTAAAGTAAAAGAGACCTTTTTAGTTTATAAAGTCCTTTTATAACTCTCACCTTCTCTCTTTACCTTTAGTAACGGCGCGGGAGTATAACGTAAACTTCTTCGTTTATTATCTTAAGGTTATAAAACATATTAGTGATATTTATTTATTTTACGTTTAAATCTTATTTAATAATAAGGGCGAGGAGAGTGTGTAGTAATTTAAATGTAAACGTATAAGCGTAAGTGTTTAAGCTTAAATCTGGTTAAAGATTATTATATACGTAAAGACGCGCTTTAAACTTCGTTAACTAGTTAAATTTATTAAACTTGTATTTATACACTTATTTTAAAAGGATCTCTTTTAAGCCTTTTAATGCCCACTCCTTTTTAGTTATCCTCACGAACTTAAAGGTGCTTATATCGAATATCGTGCTAATTTTTATATCTTTTACCGCATCTTATTACCTTTTATATAATAAAAAGTAGTACTTTTACTTATTTTATAATTTTAAAAGTAAATTATTACAATATAGTTTAGTCTTTAATATCGTTATATAAATAAAGCCTTTTCCGCCTTTTCCTTTTTTATTCACTTACTCCTAGTATTATTCACCCTTCGGAGTAAGTTTATAGTCCCGCGTTAACCGGCGGACGGGTATAAGCTACTGTAATATAAACTTAACAGTTTCGCCGTTTAAGTCTACCTCACTTACACCTTCTTTATCGTTGTACGGTAACAGCTTTATAGTTACGGTTATCGTGTCTTTAAGTTTAAAAGGGTTATTAGTGGTAAAAAGGGTTATTATCGTAACTTCTTTAATGCTTTGTTAAACTACCGGTACAGTATTAAAGTAAGCCTCGTAAAGCTCTGAGGTTTACTTAAACGTAAAAGGCTCTAGTAACGGGAGGTGAATATCGAAGCTCACTGTTTTATAACTTAAAGCTGTTACTTAAATAAATTCTTTTAATATACTAACAACTTTTAGTAAAGGAATAGTAGTCGTTAACTACTTTTATTATTTAAAAATAAGCTTTTTATTATTATTTACTAAGTTGTTTAATTTAATAATATACAACTCGGTGATCTTTACCGGTAAAAAGACTTTAACGTTTAAAGTGTATAATGCCTTCGCTTTTTATAACTCTCTTTTTTCGTTAACGCGGTAAAAGCGCGTTTCGTTAAATTTAACGTCTTTTATTTTAATAACTTTATAACGCTCCGGTACTTAAATTCGGTAAATGTTCGAGCTTTTATAGCTAACGAGATAGCTAATATACACTTTTAACTTAGTTTTTTAGTTAATACGGTAACTCTTTTTTAAAATGTGAAGTGTAAAAGGATAAGCTTTATAGTTATATACGTAAAGATTCGAGAGGTTTAACTTATTATAAAGCGCCGAAACGTCTCTTTTATTATTATATAGTTATCTATTAAACCTTTTAATTAAAGTCTTTTAAAGCAGCACTTTTTTTAATATATTATTAATAAAAAACGTAAAAGCTTATTAAGTTTCGATTTAAAGATCTTTAAAAATGTTCGTTAACTAATAAAAGGTTTTCGCGGTCTTTTTTACTCTCCCTTTAACACGTTTAACTAGCTTATTTTATATAAAGGTGTAACGTGTTATTAACACGTTAATAATACCTTTTTCGTAAATAAAGTCCTCGTATTTAGTCTTTAAAACGATATCGTTATTATATTAAATCTTTACGATAACTAGATCTTATTATATTTTTATTATAATTATAAAGTCTTTTAAGATCTTTATTATAGTTGTTTAATGCTTATTTAATATATAAAACACTTAAGTGAATCCGCTAAACCCGTCTTTAATAATTATAACCACCTTCTTATAGTTATAGCTAATAAGTATAAAGAAGAAGTTTAAGTTAATACGGTAAAGCGGCCTTAATAGCTTCGCTTTTTATAAGAGTCGTAATATCACTCTCTTAGCCTTATTAATAACGCACCCCTCGCAGGTGATTAACGGTTAACCGGTGATTTTCACTTTTATAACGCTCGTTATAAGTTTTTCGAGAGCCTTTTAGTTTAAATAACTAGTGCGTAAGTGTTATATTATAAAGTCTTTATCGCGTAAATTATATAATAACGCACTTAAGACTGCGTAAGCGCTTTAATAGTTATAAAAAAGCTCTTTAAGTTTATTTATTACGTAAAGTATATTACCTTTTTTAATAAAGTTATAAATAAACTTACTTTTATTTATAACGCGTTGTTTTTAAAGATTAGTGATAAAACCTTCTTTTTACCACTTTATCACGCTAACTAGGTTAATATTAAAGTTAAAAATAAACTTAACGCTACGGAGACAAATAAATTCGTTATTATTACCGTTAATAAGTATTATAACATCCCCCTCTCTTTTAGTTTAAAGCTGTTACGTGTTAATATTAATAAGTTCGTAAAGTAAGCGGTAGGTTTTTATATCGAAGTGTTTTATAAAGTTAACGATATATTAAAAAGCTTTAGTATTAAGAATTTATATAATAAAAGAGCCGTCGAAAGTAGCGTTAATTATAAGCTTTATAATCACTTCGTTTAACTTATCACCGCTATTCCTCTCCTTTTACTTAGCTTTTTTTAACTCTTTTTTTAATTATAATAAAATATTAAGATATACTTTTTACTACTTTTTATCGTTTTCCGCTTTTTAAATAACCCTTTTAAGTCTTTTAATTAATAAAAAAAAGTTTTTTAGCTTTTTAACGGGATTTATAAAGAAACAGCTGCTTATTAATCGAGAGTATTTAACGTAATAGTCGTTTTCTTTTAGCTTATTAAACTAACTTTAAAAGGTGGCGTAACCAGCTCTTTTCTTTAATCTCGCGTTTAAGTTAACGTTAACGATCTTTTTAAAAGTGTTTAAAAGTTTTAATAACGTTAATTTAATTTTTAATTTAACTTTTTACGAGATTAACGTGTTAATATAACTTAAATCTTAACAGTTAACTACTTATAAAAGCTTTAAATAAGTTGTTGTTAACGTAATATAATAAAGCTTAATACGTTATATACGCGTAAAGAGGGAGATGCTTTCACTAATCTACGTGTTAATATCTTTCTTACTTACTTTTATAAGATAGTTTTTAAAAGTGTTAATTAAGCGAGCTATTTTTATATATTCGTCCTCTTTATAATAGTTTTTTAATATAACTAACTTTTAATAAACCGTGTAATACCTTATTAAAATATACTTAAATTATTTTATCGTATTAATAATCCACCTGTTAATCTTCGCTAGTTATTTCTTTATACGTATAAACTAAAAAACTTTTAACAAGTAAACAGCTTATTTAACTACTAAGCGGTCTTGTCTTTAAACAGCTGTCTCTTTATTAACGTCGGCGAGGGTACTATTAGTAAGATATTTAAAGATTTTAAAGATCGTCTCGTTTTCGTCGTCTAAATCGATATATCGCTACAACTCCTATCCGGCTTAACTTTTAACTAAGTTAATCTAAGCGTCCTAGTTGTTTAAGGTACGTAAAGTAATTACAGAGTTAAAGGGCGATATAATAATGATTTTCTTATAGATTTCACTCGAAGATGTTAAATCGTACTTCGTACAGCGGTTTTAAAGCAAAATTTGAAGAACTCGATAAAGAATTGTCGGTTTTCGATAACCGTTATAATACCGTTAACAAAGGGGTTTATTAAGTTATACCGTTAATGCCGGTTTATACGCTCTAATTAGTCCGTAAAACAAAATAAAGAGTTCTTATTAGTGAATTTACTTAAAAAAGTGGAGATCTAAGCTTATAACTGTCGAGCCGACAGTTAAAAAAAATCATTTAAGAATTGCTTGTGTCTCCTCCAAGGGAGACCATGACTACGTGGTACCAGTCTTGCTAAATACATGAAGAAAATAGGTGTATTCCGGTACCTTCCGCCAGTTAAGTGACTTGCCTCTGATGACCTCTATTGGGTTAGTCACCCCCTGAGAAAATAGGGGTTATCCCTCGGCATAATCCCTTTCGTTTCCGGTGACTAATACCCCGTCACCTCAACATGACTTACTGGCAATTGTTCCTGCTATGGCCCGAGGCAAAGAACGCTTGACCGGTGCTAATGTTTTCCGGCGGGATGGCCACAATGTGGCCACCAGCTCGGCCCAGCCAACAAATATTCCGACAGAGACGGCCATCTGGGCTGCATTGGTTTCTGCTTAGCAATAGGAAACCAAGGAGACTCACGCCAATGACCAGATCTTTCTTGAACTCGAGCCATGAGGATTTGTTTCTTGATGTGCATTCCCGCTTTGCAAAAGGGACCACATATTGCACCAGTTGTGCACTGAATGTTAGCGAAAATAACCAGCCAATAGGCCGTTATCTGAGTCGGCCCAGCACATTCAGAGCGTAGAAAGACATCTGGCCGACTGATCCGACAACGACGGCAAGCCAAAAACAAACTATCGCAATTGGAATACCAATTTTATTTTGATTTTAATCTCACTTTCCTTCTACCAGTCTGCTTATTTTGTCTTCCCATCCTCCCACACGACGTCAAATCCAGACAGGTTCTTGAGTGCCGTCTTGCACGTCTTGAAGTAGTTGTCCATGCCGCCAAGGTAGTTGAGCTGCTCTCTCTTCTTCCCGAGAATGTTGGCACCAGCGTACCACGACGAGTCACAGAGTGGGAACAGCGTCTTGTCGTTTATGTCCTGGATCAGCTCCTTCCACTTTACTTGAGAGGAATGACGAGCCTCGATCGACTTGACCCTGTCGTTGCGCAGTCCCTCAAGCAGGCTGACCACCAGGTCGATCAGCATCTCAATAAAGACTGGGGAATTCGTGAACGCAGTGGGAGCTGTTTTGTTTCTGTCAGCATTCATTCGGATCCTTTTGTATGTTTTTAATCAACACACCTTGCGGACCGTAAATCATAAACATGTGTCAAGCTGCCAGTCATGCTGTCGTAGCCTGTGGCCAGGACGATAATGCCGTGCTCTCGTGCCGTGTTGTCGTCTGTGGTGATGCCCCCAGCAGACAACTCCTTGATGGGCGTCTTCTTGACGGAAACCACTTTGACATTGTCGCGGTCTAGACACTCATAGTAGTCCTGCTCCAGACTGCTTCGCTTCGTGGCAAACGGGAACGGAGGCTCCTCCGGAGCAAGAATGGCGCGCTTGGCCGGGTCTCTCACACGAGCCCGCACCTTTTTGGCCCAGAGCGCGTAGATTTCTCGGTTCGTGTCGAGGTTGGTCAGGGCGTCCGAGTAGTTGGCCGCCTGGAAGCTGAACCCGCCGCGAGCCCACCTCCTCCCAGTACGCCTGTCTCTCCTCGGCCGAGACATGGGATATCAGATTGACTGAACAGGAAACAAAAGACAGACTCGGCCAGGAAAATTCTACACCAAAATCTTGAAGAGAAAATGAAAACAATTCCTGAATTCCTTTGAAAGAAATCTGAATTAGACTCCTCACTGAGCTCGGCTTGTGCCAAGTCCCCGCCACAGTTGGTGAAGCCAAGGACCACGATTTCCGTCGAGTGTCTGAGTGTCGGGATCACGGAGCAGGATCGCGGATGAGAATTGACAGACGGCACAAAAGTTGACAGATGCGATGCCCAAGAAAACTGCATTCGTGATGGTTCCATCATGATAGCAAGGGTAACGGTAGGCTCTCACGCAAGGAAAACATCTGCAGAAAGTGATTCGGCACCGAGTTGACTACACGCAAAACAATTCCTCACATTCCGTTGCTATTGTTAACGAGGATCTGCAAAGGCCGAGATGCATCCATTAGCAAGATACAATTCATAAGGGCAAGAAAATAGAGAGTAGCCAAAAAGAGTCACTGGGCGTTTGGTATGTCGTTTGGAGAACGTTGGAAGCTCCCATTAGACTCATTCTTCGGATTCACATTTCTATGGACCATTTTGTATGATTCTCATTGCCTGTCTTGCCGTCGTCGGCAAGCAACCAGCTCTCGCAATTCATATATGGTACGGTGTAAGCCTCTAGTAGCTGCACATGGTACCATGGGTCTACTGAGCGGAGACTTTTGCTCCGCATCCGCGATGCCATTGGCTCTCTCGCAAGCGTTGCGAGTCAACCTATAGGATCGAGTTGTATACAGCTAGTTTGGCTGTGGCTTTGTCTGTTGCTGACAATATCCTGTTACTTTCCCAGCACCCGCCCCCCATCAAACACCACTGCGAGTCCCTGGGAAGAATCCGAGCTGCAGCGTATGAAAATGGCAACACATGTACCAGCTCTGTCGAAGTCGAAGGCCCGGTCGGGCTGCATAACCTGCAAGTCAGTCTTGGCAGATCACTGTATCGTCTCCGTCTCTACATTTCCAACTGACGTCCAATCTCTAGATCTCGGTACGAACCAGCATGCATTATTGCCTCTGGATTGTCTCTTTTTTGCTGACAGAACTCTCTAGACATGTGAAATGCGACGAGCAGAAACCCGCTTGCAGGCGCTGCGTCGCGTCCAAGCGAATATGTGAAGGCTATCCTTCCGTGCCACGGTCCGTCTCTTTGGCGTTTCAGCTTGTCGATGACCAAGAACGTCGAGGCTTTCTGTATTTCCAGTCCAGGACCGTCTACAAGATCTTTGGGCAACGAGATGCAGATGCTTGGATTCCCGTCATCCTCCAGCTCGGCCATGCCGAAGCGGCCGTCAAGCACACCGTCATCGCTCTGGCCTTTCTCCAACAGAGCCTGGAGTCTGGCGATACAATTGCGTGCATGCGCACACCCACAAAGCACGTTGCCGATACGGCACAGGTGATTTCATTAAAACACTACAACCAAGCCATCCGGCTGCTCCTGGACGGCGTTCTGGACATGGTTTCGCGTCCTGACATGGTCATGCTTCTGTGCATCCTGTTTATGTGTTTCGAGCAGTTCCGCAGCGACGACGCGGCCTGTCTGACGCATCTGCTGGCCGGCTTCAAGCTCATCAACTCGTGGAGGGCGCTCACGAGCAATTACGCCCGGCTCAGAAGCTTTTCAAAACCAACACTGGACCTTGTGAATACCAAGATAACGCCCACCCTTCAACGGCTGCGGGTTCAGTTCGCCCTGTGCATGGATCTGCGCCACGAGCTGCGAGACGCGGAGAGCCTTCCCTACTTCCCTCCGCCGACCATCCCGCCGTCCTACGACTCGCTCGATGCCGCACGGGTCGACTTTGATCGTGCCATGAACTATGCCTTTTCCATTTTTCAGAACCCCCAGGCTGACGACGCCAATTCGCCAGCGCAAGATGTCACTGCCATCCTAGTCCGATGGAAGCACGCATTGGACGTCTCGACGAGCGCCAACGAGGCTCCCGCCACTCTCCACACATGCACACGAAAGCTGCTGAACCTCTACTTCCACATAGCCGTCGTCATAGCGGGAACGTACGGTGCAGAGTCCGAGACGGTGTTTGACGACTACACGCCGCGGTTCGAGGCCAGTGTCGACATTGCGCAAGACCTTGCCCAGTACTGGAAGGCAACGACGCAGGAATATAGCTTGCTGTTTAGCTTTGACCTGGGGATCACGCCGCCCATGTTTCTTGTGGCTTCGCGCTGCCGTGATCCCCAGATCCGGCGGAGGGCCGTCAGCCTGATGCTCCAGTCGCCGCTGTACCACGGAGTCTGGCGAGACCGGTACTCGGGACTCTGTGCCCAGCGTCTGATAGAGCTCGAGGAACGCGGTATGGAGGATGACGGCCATATTCCCGAGAATCGTCGCATCCGGAAAATATGCGCGGATCTTCAGGAGGAAGGCGATGAAATTGTGATGCAGTACACGTATTTGCCCATTTTGCCTACGCCGCAGGTGTTTACCACGTCCATAAAGCTCTGACTTTTACCCAATAGCAAAAAAAAAAAATAAAAAATAATAATAATAATAATAAAATCAGATTTTCACATGGCTCGTGAGAAGAAAACCCCAAGAGGCCAAGTCTCGACTTTTGGTTTTCACTAATCTGCTTTTATCCATCTCTTCCAAGAGGCCATTTCCAAGAGCCGTTGATACCCGGTGTGATGACAAGCTCGGCGGGGCAAAGACAAAACCATGTTGTACGTCGAGCGGGATTCATAGTGGCCACCGGGGCTGCCATTGGCCAATGTGTTAGTTTCCGAGTTGACCAATGAGGGCGGATCATGACACCAATGGAGTACATCGAAGCCAGAATGATTTAGCAGATATATGTCTATTGTGCGTATCATTTCTCGCAGTTTCGACCAGTCCTGTGTTTCTTTCTCCCCTATCTGAAAAAGACAACGTTTTTTTTCCCTCACCACGCCCAACAGGATATGTACGTGAACTGTTTGTAGAATCAGCGAGCGCATTATACTGACTCGCTCGAAACAGCAGCCATTTCTCCATCGAGTACATTGTCATCATTCAGAATGTCGAGAGTCGTCGGCTTGATCGGCGGCATGTCGTGGCAGACCACCGCCGTGTACTATAGCGAAATCAACCAGCGCGTGGCCTCAAAGCTCGGCGGCATCCACTCGGCCAACCTGCTCATCCGGTCGGTCGACTACTCCGAGATTGCCCGTCTGGTCACCAACAATGACTCTGCGGCCCTGGTCGCGATGCTCTGCAAGTGCGGCCGCGAGCTCAAGCTGGCCGGCGCCGAGTCCCTCGCGCTCTGCGCCAATGTGGCCCACAAGGCGGCCGGCGCCATGGAAAGGGACCTGGGCCTGCCGGTCCTGCACATTGCCGACGCGGCCGGCCGCAAGATTGCGGGCGCCGGGTACCGCAAGGTCGGGCTGCTGGCAACGCGCGCGGTCATGGAAGAAGAAGAAGGGGGCGGTTTTTACAAGGCGCGGCTGGCGGAGCGGTTCGGCCTCGAGGTGGCCGTGCCGGGTGTGGCGTTCCGGTCCAGGGTCGACGGGCTGATCTTTGACGAGCTGAGCAAGAACCCGATATCCGACGACGCCAAGGCGGTCTTGCGCGCAGCGTACAAGAGCCTGGCCGAAGAGCACCGCGTGGAGTGCGTTGTGCTGGCGTGCACGGAGCTCCGGCTGGTCTTGACCAAGGAGGACTTTGTGGTGCCGGCGTTTGAGACGACGTCCCTGCACGCCCAGGCTATTGCAGACTGGGCTCTTGAGAAATGACAATCTACGCCGTTGCTATTTTGTGTGTACTGGCGTTATAATGTCAAAAAAAAAAACAATTTCTTGAAGAATTCCGAGTTTTCACTTACGAATGACACCCTTGTCGGTGAAAACGATCTCGAGTTCCTTGGAAGCCATTGTAAAGGTCTTGACGGATGTTGTCATATAGTTACAAGAGAGACTGGATGGAGGTGTCTGACGCAGCGGCATGCATTTCCGTTGAAACAATACATTTAATATTCAGGACTAATAGTCTAATACAGCAATACTATGTAGAAGCATCATCACAGCCAAGTATCGTCCACCTTAGACGATTCGCTCGCTGCTCTCGGCTTTGGAGGCCGCGTCGTCGCTGGATATGTTCTCGTAGTCGACCTGGACGGACCGCTGCTGGATAATGCCGCCCTTCTTGCCGTAGCCAAAAGCCCCCGCGCCATTGTTGTTGATGTTGCTGTTGCTGCTCGTCATGGTCGGGCCCGTAATGTCGCTGCGGTGCACATAGCCGCCGCCAATCGTCTGCAGCATAATGTCATTGTTGCTGCTATTGCTTTTGTTGTTGTTGTTGTTGTTACTCTTGTTGCCGCTGTCACGGATGTGCCGAAAATCAGCGCGCTTGCTGCCCTTGCTGCCGTAATAGCCGGCCCTGTTGTTGGCGGCGCCGCCGCCGCCGGCACCAGGCGTGCCCCGGGACCGGGCATACGACGAGAGGAACAGCCGCGGCAGCAGCTGCGCCGCGAAGCGCCGCAGGAACGGCAGGTTGGCGTTGATGATCACGAGCTCGACCTCGAGGACGGTCCAGAGCAGGCCCATGGGCAGCGACCAGGTCGGGTCGGTAAACGAAATGGCCATGAGCGAAAACAGGCGGATGATCGAAATGGCCGTGATAAAGCAGCCGAGGCTGAAGAGCGCAATCAGGCCCAGCTTCTGGCCCAGGGGCAGCTTGAGCCGCCAGATGGCCGGCACGGGCAGCGCCAGCACCATGAAATCGGTCACCATGTTGGTCACGCCCGCAACGACAAACACCACGTTGCGGTTCCCGCAGGTGCCGCCGGGCACCGTCGTGTCCCAGTTGTACGCGAGCGGGCGGCACAGCAGGAACGTCTCGAGCACGACCGACACCATCCACAAGAAAACCGTCACGGCCGTCGCCCACAGCGTGATGCGGAAGCGCCGCGAGAACGCAAACGTGCGCTCGTAGAAGCGCAGTACGGAAAACTTTACGAGCATCAGCTGGACGCCGTAGAGGGCCTCGAATGGCAGGATGAGCTTGAGGGTGAGCGCGACGGCGGAGGGGTCGACGGCGGCGACGTCGGCCATGTGGCGGCCGGTGCCGCCGCGGACGTGGCAGGCCCACTGGATGCCGAGGGAGACGTAGATGAGCAGCAGTGCGGCGGCGACGAGCCACTCCTCGATGCGGGGGCGGACGTTGAGCAGGTAGACGGCGTAGAGGCGGCCGGCGAGGCTGAGGAGGGCGACGACGCCGAAGAGGGTGGTGACGATGAGCGGGTCGCGGGACTCGGGGGTGTTTGGAGGAAAGTATGCCATGGCGGCGGCGAGGAGGTGCGATTGTCGAAATGTGGAGGAAAACAACAAAGAGGTTTTGCAGGCCTCATTTATGATTCAGTTGTGGTTTCTACTCGACTCTGAGAATTGCCTAGAGAAGGGGGACGAGGACCGCCGGCTGTTGTCGAAAGCAATGGGTATCCATTTCCGTTATCTGGGGGACCGAGAGCAAGGCCAAGTTCAACATTGGCATGCTACCAAAAGAAGCCTCCAAGTCAATGGAAACGAGAACCAGAAACAAGGGTTGCCACTGGGAGACGATTCACTTGGTTGCTATTCTCTGAATTGGGACACTTGTACAAAGTACTCATACGCAAAATGTGACTAGCCATACATACTACCGTGGTAACGATGAGTAGGAGTAGCGTGTCCAGAATGTGGCTTGCAGATTCTCGAGCAAACCCCTGCAGCGGCCCCGCGACCAGGAATCGTCATGCCATGGCGGACCAAAGGGTGCAACCGTAGAAGCAAAAAGTGCTCGATGTGCATGGGTGGCAGGCAGCACATTAGTCTGGTATTGCGTTCGATAGTCTTACCGGGGACAGACTTACACATAACTAGCAACTCACCCCTGCTTGGGGGGGAGCACTAGCTTGTTTCATTGGGGTGAGCAGCTGGTGTTCGTCTGTTTTTCCAGAGGGGAACGATATGCATGGACGTAGTATCCATGTTGTAGCCGCATATAAGACGGAGAGAGGAGGCGTATTACGTAGAATGATAAAAGGGGGAAGAGTTTTGAAAAACAACTGAAAATTCATGGTACACAATAATGCAGGCCAGCGGGCATTGATGGCGAGGATCTGCTTGGAAGCGAATTAATGATTTCTGGACATCTAGTGCCGAAGAAGAGAGGCTCTAAACAGTGTCTACCGCAGACCCATCTGCTAGCGCTGACAGGAGGTCTAAGGGGGGAAAGTTCTCCCATTTTCTACCACTTTTCATTTTGCCCTAATTCTTTTTTGTCCTGTTGACCCACCCCTGTCGTCCAATGCGGTCTTCTGTAACCCGCTGTTGTTTCAATCGATTTTGGGTCCACTCGGCCTCCACAGTGGGACCTCCCGGCCCACGCTTGCTGCTACCCGAGCCCTAAAAATGGAACCACCATTCTACACCGGCGGGCCCGCCAGGGGCACTGCTGGCAGATCGTCTAGACCAGTGGCACAGAGATCATCCGGCGAACAGGGTGTTGCTGGTCCTTCCTTACTATGGACAGCACTTCCACAGCTCTTATAAGTTCTCTGCAATATTGCATGGCAGCCGTGATTTTCTCGACCTGTCCCATAGACGACTCCCAGAGACTCTCCTGAATCGAGCCGCTTCCGTTTTTTGCCGTTCTGTTTGATTCCTGTGTGCTATTCTTACTTACCATCCCCAACATGCCCGACCTCTCGTCTGTGCAAGGCCTCGATGCCGAGCAGTATGACTTTGTCATTGTGGGCGGCGGTCTGTCTGGTCTCGTGGTGGCCTCTCGCCTGACGGAGAACGACAAGATCCGGGTGCTCGTGCTGGAGGCCGGAGCTGACCGTCGCGATGATCCCCGGATCAGCTGCCAGGGACTGGCATTGGCGACGTACTTCAACCCCGACTTTGACTGGTGCATGGTGACAGAGCCGAATGTAGGTCGTCTCAATGAAGCGTGAGAGCCGAATGCACGGCTAACATGTCCAGACTGGGCTCAACAACCGCCAGCTTGGCCAGCCATATGGAAAGACGCTGGGCGGTTCTTCCGCGTGAGTGCATTCTTTTCTGTACAGAGACACTCGTCTAACCCCCACAGCATCAATCTGGGCATGGTCATCTTCCCCGCCAAGGAAGATTTCGCCTCCTGGGAGAAGCTGGGCAACCCCGGCTGGGGTTGGGACGGCATCTCCCCTTACCTGACCAAGTTCCACAAGTACACAGAGCCGTCGGCGGCTACCAAGGAGCAGCTGCAGCTGGGCTACCAGGATCCGGCACACTACGGCTCCTCGGGACCCGTGCAGCTCTCCTACGGGAGCGGCGAAGGCTTCCCGCCGTTCATGTCTGCATGGCCGCGGGCCTGGGCCAGCCTGGGCCGTTCCATTGTCGGAGACCCCGTCACTGGTGATGCCGTGGGCGCCTTCAACAACCCGGCCACGCTGGACCCGGAATCCAGGGAGCGCAGCCATGCCGGCAATGCCTACCTGACGCCAGAGGTGGAGAAGCGGCCGAACCTGCGTGTGGTGACCGAAGCGCTGGTGCGGAAGGTGGTGCTGGAGAAGACGGGCGATGGTGTCAAGGCAACCGGTGTTGAGTTCTCGTCCAAAGACGGCCAGACCCACAGAGTGTCGGCCCAGCACGAGGTGCTTCTGGCCGCAGGCGCCGTCAAGACCCCGCAGCTTCTGGAACTGTCGGGCATCGGCGGCCGCGGCGTGCTGTCGAAGCACGGCATCGAGGTCATTGTGGACAATGCCAATGTCGGCGAGAACCTGCAGGACCACGGCTTCGTGCCCTTCAGCTGGGAAGTGGCGGACCCGATGACGTCGGCCGACGGCATGCGCGACCCGGCCGTGGCCAAGATGGCCATGGACGCGTACACGGCAGCCAAGGCGGGCCCCCTGAGCACGCACGCGCTGGCGTCGTCCTTCTTGCCGCTGCAGAACGAAAGGTTTGAGACGGTGGCCGCCGAGGAGCTGCAGGCCCTGGTGGCCAAGTACTTGGACGCCTCCGAAGCCCCCGAGGCTTTCAAGCGCCAGTTTGCCGTCCTGCGCGAGCAGATCAGCCGCCCCGAAGACACCTCGGCGCAGTTCACGCTGGCGCCCTTCCAGATCACGCCGCGTCTCGACGAGCCGTCGCCCCAGGCCACGTTTGCCTTCAAGGAGGACGGCTTCTATGCGTCGATCGTGGCCGTGCTCAACCACCCCTTCAGCCGCGGCGCCGTTCACCTTCGCTCTGCCGATCCGGCCGATGCGCCCATCCTCGACACGCGTGCCGTCTCGCACCCGCTCGATCTCGAGTTCCACGCCCGTCACGCCCTCCTCCTCGAAAAGCTGCACGATGCCGAGCCGCTGCAGAAGCTGTTTGGCGGCCAGGGCCGTCGTCTGCACAACGCAGGCCGCCGGGTGGAGACTCTCGACGACGCCCGCGAGGCCGTCCGCAACGGCTACACCCCGCACTACCACATCTGCGGCAGTGCCCCGATGATGCCGCGTGCCGACGGCGGCGTTGTCGACCCGGAGCTGCGCGTGCACGACGTGCAGGGCCTGCGCATCATTGACGCCAGCATCATCCCACTGATTCCGCGCGGCAACATCCAGGCGACAGTGTATGCCGTGGCCGAGAAAGCAGCAGAGATTCTGGCCGATGGGTGGAAGGCGAAGCAGTAGAGAAAGAGGTGCCAGTGTATATACGTCAGTGTATATACGTGTGTATTAGGTTAGATGATTTGATATCACGTTAGTGTTTACATCTATGCGCATGTTTCCAATTTAGCAAGACATTACAAGCAGTCCCATGTCTCCTATAAAACAGTGAAACTTTGCTTTACGTGAAGATTCCAGCCTCATTGGTCGGACCCGGGTTGTCGGTCTCCTCCAATGACTAGATGTTGATCGAGACTGCCGACCTTTTAGATGTCCCCCTCTTTTCGACCAAGATCTCACTGTGGCCAGTAAGAAGCCAACTGGATAACGTTTCCAGCCGAGGCTTTCTTTCGTCCAACTAGAGTGTCTTGGATAGTTGTTGGTCATCATCGAGTTCCCCGCTCGACGATGAACCTTGTATCATGGCAAGATCGTGTTAAACGGAAACTAGTTGGATAATTCCCAAAGAAAACCAGATCAGACATCACGACCAACAAAATCATCACCAAAATGCCCACCTCAACCGTCACAACCCAGACGCAGGACGCGTGCGCGTTCCACAACGACCTGGCCGTGTACCGGCAGTTCAAGGGCGCGGTGCTGGCCGAGGAGGAGGGGCGAAACATTGCGCGGGCGCTGGGCGGCGCCAAGGCGTGTCTGCTGCAGAACCACGGCCTCTTGACGGCGGGCGACACGGTCCAGGCGGCCGTGTTCTGGTTTGTGTCGCTGGACAAGTGCTGCCACTCGCAGCTGCTGGCGGAGGCGGCGGCGGCGGCCAACAGTCCCGGCGGCAAGCCGGTCAAGATTGACGACGAGGACGCCGCGTTCACCTACAAGACGGTGGGCACCATGGGCGTGGGCTGGTTCAGCGCGCAGCCAATGTTTGACGTGATGGCCGGACACCTTGACTAAGGGGGTCTAAATTGAATACCAGAATCAGATTTTCTTTGACGTAATATGTTGGTTCTTTATTCAATTTCTTTGATACAGTGTTCTGTCATACCTGACGTAGGTCACGTTCGATCCTGTCTCTCCCTTGAGTTTAAGTCCCTTTCTCCCTCCCGGGTCTCCCTCGCTTCCGCGAGCTCTTTCTGGACGGCCTGGTGCGGCTGCATGATATTCCAAGGACATGGGTGAGTGATATATCTCTTGCAGTGCCGCATCGGCCAAGTTGATTGTACCGGTCGAGGGATGGAACCAAGGCATCTTAAGCCTTAGTCCTGGGTGGTGTAACCGTTAAAGAGAAATAGACAAAAACATCCAAGGGATGCAGTGTCTTTATTTTAGTCGACAATGTGTTCAACGTGTTCCATCGAATTGTCGTCTCTGCCCGTCGCAGTCGATGTTCCTCGGAGGCCCCCTCCTTTGCAAGTTTCTCGCTCATTTATTATTCCCTTCATCTTTTACTCTAATGTCCCTCAACACGTCTTCCACATCTACCAGACCGTTTGTTTTCTTCCTCGTTTCCTTGGCGCTGTGATCGACCATGTCAAAGGCCACTATTCGCCGAGGGCCTGCAAGCCTCTGGTGGCCTCTTTCCCATATTTTGCTCGTGGCAGCATCTTCCCATCTTGTCTATGCCAATGCTATACCACCGTAAGTCATTGTGCGTTTCTTTCATTTTGCCTATTCTAACCACGCCCCCAGGCATTTATCGGCCTGGGATGCCAGTGCCGGGACGACTTCTCTCGATAGCCCAGGCACCGAAATGTCCTCGTCACCAACGGTCAGCGCAATTCTCCGTGACGATGCTGCCACCGCCGTGTCTGCCCAGCCTGTGGTCCCAAGGGATGCGACGTCTCGCAAGGCTTCTACCACGCCCAAGCCCCCGAGTGTCGTCACGGTCGTGACTACTGTCCCCAAGTCGGTGCCCACATCATGGTCTGAGCTGGCGTCGGCTGTGCTCAGCTCCCTGCTCCATTCTGCAGTCCCGACCCAGACAGACATCTCGGCCGGACCTTCCGCGACCTCGGCGTCGTCGACGTCTTTGCGCAGCAAAACCTCCTCGTCGACGACTTCCTCGTATGTGTGCGGCGTCAAGCAATGCGGCACGGCGTGTCCAGTCGGACAGGTGACGACCGCAGCCCCTGCCAAGGCAACTGTTGACTGCAACCGCCCTCCGTCAAAAGCTACAAAATCAAAGGCATCAAAGGCATCAAAAACAACCGGTGGGAAGCGTGACATTGCGGGACGCACTCTGTCCTCGGCGGCCCTTGCTACCGTTGACCCCGAGTCTTTCAAAAAGCAACTGACTGGCGGCAACCCCCCTGCCACGTTGACGATCCAGATTCGCTCAGACTACGGCATCATCACGGCCGGCGAGTGGTACGAGTGGAAAGAGAGCAGCAACCGGTTTTTGATTTCGTCTCTGCGCGGCTGCATGGCGCTTGTCATTCCCACAGACTACGGCGTGTACCTCGGCCACATCTGGCAGGAAGTGCTGCAGACCGAGACTCTGGGCCAGGACCGGTTCGCCGGCCTGACGTACAATGCCTTTATCGACGGCAAGAACGTCCCGGGCGTCAAGTACGACGACTATGCGCAGTCGGTCAAGAACCCGCTGCGGCCGCTCGCCAACAGCGGCAAGATGGCCGGCGCAGCAAAAGTCCACGTCTACTACCCCAACAACACGGGCTCAGACTACAGCCTCAAGGTCACCACGATTGCCGAGCGGGTTGCCGATGTCATTGGCGCCGAGCCCGTATACTCGACATATGCCATGGCCGAGCCCCTGCACAACTCTTCTGCCGGCCTTGAAGCCGGCAAGCTGGTAGTCGACGCCGACATTCGCCAGACAGAAAAGACGGGCAGGTGGCACCTGTGGCAGACGGGCCTGCTGGGGTCCAGAAAGTCGCTCGAGGCCACGGGCAACTTTAACAATGCCGGCATCCTGGCCAGCATCGAAAAGCAGCACGCCGACCAGTGCGGCTGGACCGTCACGAGCAGTTCTGCGCCCAAGACGTCGAAGCCTCCCAAGACGTCGAAGCCGTCGAAGCCGCCGAAGCCGTCGCCGAAGCCGTCACCGCTACCTCCGCCACCTCCCCCTCCCCCTCCACCACCAACACCGTTAAAGATTTTCCCCAGGGTCTGCAACGACGAGGCCAACTTCCGCGGCCACGCCGACGTCTTGTTCCCGTACCAGCGCGACGGCGCGCGAGAGTTCCGCGAGAGCCACGAGGAGTACATGTACTACGGCTCGGACCCGCTCAACTTTGTGTACAAGGACTGGTACGCCGTCAAGTACCAGTATATCGTGGAGTGGCTGCCCGGGTGCAAGACGACGGTGGACAAGATTAACGTCGAGTATCCGCTGGGCGACGACGGCCGGCAAGACCAGAGCTGCACCACGCTTATGAAGGAGAACTATTCAGAGTGTCTCAACGGCGGTGTGGGGGGGTCTATCCAGGTGGGCTGTCTAAAGTATACCTTTAACGGTGGTATATGAAGAAGAGGGGAAGAACATGTAATTGTGAATTTTTGAAAAGTTTGTCAGTTTGAATAAAAGCTGTTTATCTGTCTATTTCAACTCATTTTGTGGCTCGTACGTCACGGAGCAGAAACAAAAACAGTCCTGCCACCAGTGCCGCTTTCTGGGTTTGCGGTGCTCGGGCGGCCGGGCGTAGTCGGGACGAGGAGGGTACTGGAATGACAGGGCGACAGGACGATGTGGGCGTGAAGATATTGGCGGAGCAGCCTGAAGAGGGGGCGAGGGTAGGTGATTGTTTTTGGCTGCCGATGCCCTCGGTTTCTGGTTTCTTTTCTTTTTTTGGCCCTTCTTGACTGTAGGAGACCCATGATTCACGACAGGAGTCTCGTAGATGGTAGGAAGCTCGTCACTGGCTGGAAGCTCGTTGCTGTCAACAGCATTGCTTTTTCTCTCGTTTTTATCATCCCCGTCGTTGTAGCCGCCACTGCCGCCGTACTCTCTTCTGTTGAAGCTAAAGATACTGCTCAGGCCGTCATCCGGTTGGGAGCCTGTGTCACTCCACAAGTCCGTACCTGCGACATGACAGCGTTGAGTATCGTAGGCATCGTATCTGTCCGGACCCGAAGAGTGCATCGGTGCCTCATGGCTGTCAAATGAGGTCGGTGAATAGCCAGGATCTGGAGGTGGAACTGTCATATCTGGCGACGGTCTCAAGACAGAAACGTTGGGAATCGGGTTCTTTTGTCTTTTTTATCGTAATGACGCATGTCTCCCACAAGCTGAACAAAACCAGTCCTTTCAGTTTCTCAGCCTTGTCTCCCACACGCAAGTTTGACACGTTGGCAGCCACGTCTTGTGGCGTTCCATTTTTGCTTTTTGCCCAACCAGAATCTTGGCTTATCTATTTGTGAGCAGTCTTACACCTCGGAAACCCTTGGAATTTCCCCAGACCTTGTCAGAATTGGCGGCTACATAATTAAATGTGGACATTTCACTTCCTGGGTGAGAATGGGCGCTTGATGATGTGCCGGGTTTTGAAAAAGCTTGTAATAGTGGGTCAAAGTGGCTTGTCTGCCCCAGCACACGGCCCGGACCGAGGGGCTGGATTGACCACGGGCAGTAACAAACGAGAGAAGTTGTATCGCTTTATGTCCTCCATCCAGGGATTCGTCAGTAAATATCTCACTTTGGTCCTGTACGTGACCCTTGCATTGGCGCTACGCTGGTTCCGCCACTCATATAGTGCTCTCGTCTCAAATGAGGGGCTGCTACTACAGTATTTCTGAAGCGGATAAATCCTTCCAATCCATTCTATTTTCTTCAAGCGTTGCTCTATTTCTTTTTTCACCTCCCACTCATCCACAAACACTTTTATTACAAAAATGGACAATACTGGCGGAACCACCCCGACCACCCCGTCTCGTCATGCTGGCCCTGCTCCCAAGCAGCCCCCAATATATGACCCAGTCCTGAAAAAGACGGTCCAGTATGACCGGCAAGAGGTCATTTCCACACTGACTCACTACTACAAGCTCTTTGCGACCCTTCCGCACATTGACCCCGACGATCTCGCCTTTCCGCCGCCCGAGGGCTGGCCTCAGATTACGCGTGCCACGCTCGAGCAGTGGGGGGTCTACCGGACCGACGAAGTGATTGAGCTGCTGCGCCACATTCCATACTTTCGAAACGACCACAGAGAGCCAAAGCTCAACTGGATCGGACCCGAGTGTCTCGTGAGCGACTGGCGCACCGTGGAGACTGAGCAGCCGGCTGACGGGACAAGGCCACGCCGGCCAGCCCACGTCCACATGAGTGCTACCGACTACTGGGAATTCCCCGAGTGGGTGATTGCGCTGACGGTCGGCCGGGACAAGGAAATGGTGCAGCTTCTCCTCGACACGACGGACGGTACGGTCACAAAGTGCTGTACGTTCTCCGGCGGCACCGCAGAGTACCCCGAAGACGACCCCCGGAACTGGCGCAACTACATGACCGACGACACGTTGCCGATCGGCGAGTTTTTCGAAAGCTGGTGGGACAAGTATCTGACTCTCACGTGGGTCGGCATGCCCGACAGCAAGCTGTCTGGCATTCTGCGCGGGTGGATACAGTTTGACCGGCCGGGCGAGATGGCTGACGCCGACTACGACCCGGCAGACGACCCGCGACCGTCAGGGCGCTGGGACAATAGTACAAGGGTGCGGCCGTGTTCTGTGTTGTGACGCTCGTAAACTATAGCACTGACACTACTGCAGGGCATCGTGGCGATCTACAACAAGTGCGGCTGGCCTGATTCTTTTCAGCGCGACAAGTGCCGGGAGGCGCTGCTTGAATACGAGAGGGAACACCCCAAATGGCAGTGAGTTTACAGATGCTTGACGTGGGGCCAAGACTACTGCTGACGTCTCAACACAGTCTGGAAATAGAAGAACTGACATAAGAAACAGCCTCGATAGTCAGTAGCCCGTCGGCATAGTCGTTTCGTGATGCCCGGACTTTTCATGCTTTGAAAACCAGTTCAATATTTTTATTGTAAATACATCTATTGACAGTCTTCATTCCTACACCTTTGGTCCTCGAGTGCCTCTGTAGGATTGGGCAGATCTGGCACTGACTGCCCGACCCTTCCACGGCTTGGCGTTGTGGCTTCTGTGTTTCCACCATCTTGACCCCGAGACGCAGCAGGTGTTGGCTCAACCGGGACACTTGCCGGAACTGTCTGTGCCATACGGTCTCTCTCCTCCAGGTCCTACACAGTCTAGAATCATCTCATCCTGCGACAAGTTCGCCCAGGCCGTGGCTAAAGACGGATGCGAGGCCTTTGCGCAGCACAACAACACCACGCCTGCCCTTGTCAACCGGACCGTCTGGCTCGATTGGCATTGGCAAGTTTGCCTTGAGGACTTGGCTTTAGCCAGGGGACTAGAGGGGAAGAAGTGACACTCTTTTGCTGGGTCCCCCCAAGCAAGTCTAGACCTTTTCGGAGTTCTTTCCGCCCTAGATTCCTGCTAACCATTTCCCCGGGGCTCTCTTCTCCGCTATTAGAAGCTTTCTTTACAGTAGTGTTACCAGGCCCGTAGGAGTAGCTTATCTGCTTCCAGACCAGCGGGAAACCATGTACTCTTTTGTCTGATTCTACTTTGGATCCTTATTACTTGGCACTCGGTTGGATCCGGTGCTGACTGCAGTACAATGCGCAGCCTGCAGCATCCCGGTCTGGGCATTATGGACAGGCCAGGCTGCGTATGGAATCTCGGCAGTCTGGGCAGCAGTCTCGGCATTCTTCCCGGCCAGTCTGGCCTGGTTCATTCTCACGCTACACAATATCGAGTCTGGCCATGCAACCTTTGCCCAGGCGATTCGCCAAGGACGGAAGTGAGAACTCTTTACGCAGAGTAAGCAGCTTAGCCAGTGTGGACCACCATGCTGGGCGGCGTTGTAGACGAGTACGAGCAATCAGGGCGCCGCCTTAAGGGCCGCTGTAAATAAGAGTGCTCGTGTAAGAATGGGATAAAACGTGCTAGTAAATTAGCAACGAAAAGTACGAGTAGTTTAATCAGAGCCGACCAGCAAACGAGTCCGGCACAGCCAATCACTATGCGAGCGCGTCATACTCTGTACTCTTAAATGTCGACGCCCCGCGTTGTAGACGGGCTTGCATTTTTCTCGGGGCGTAACCCACTTGACGATGACTGTCCTTCATTTCGAGAGAATTCCTCGAATGGGCCACACGCGATGAAACACACAGAATCCGAGAATGAAGATTTAGCGAGCCAAGTCGCCACAAGAATGTGCACAAAACATGGGGTAGCATCCAACGAGGCATTTGGCGAGAGACAATTGGCGACATGATGTCTGGAAAAGGAGGCAAGGGAAAAGAAACGAAAAAGGCAAGGCTGGTCTACGGATCTGGTCGTTTACTCTAAAGAGGTCAAGTTTAAGCTTGGCGGTGTGAAAGTGCCTGAGCCAAGCAAGTGTGCTAGGCCAGAAAAGCGCAGTCGCATTCGCGATGCATTCGTCAAGAGCGCTAGACCTGTAACCGCATCGTGAAATGTGAAATGCGAAATACGGCAGATGGGATGAGACATTGCGCAAGGCAGAGGGGGCATGGCCGGGCGAGACAAGCGTTTGCCTTGGAGGGCGGAGGAGGAGGAGGACCATGCGCTGGACGCCATGGCTTTTGCTTTCGCATCATTTACGTCACAAGAAAAAGACACCAAGAGATAAGACAATTGGCGCTTGGCAGCGGCATCGACGGGGCATTTATTGTCATTCGCAAGGGCAAACGGCGGTGGCTGGCCGTTCGAGGCTGTTCCAGAGGTCCAGAGCCAAAGACCGCCTGCTCTGATCATTTCGCCATCCCTTTTATATATTTCTGCACAGACGTGGAAGAAATTGCAAGGTAAGGTCGGAGCGCGGGCGGATATGCGCAAAGTAAGGAAAGCGCGACTTTGACAATTAAGGCAAGCTTCCTTTTTCTTCTTTTTTTCTTCTCTCTCCTCCTTTTCCTGGCTCATTTCGGCAGGACCGCCCATTCAATGCTTCCTTGCAGCACGGCAGGGAAAGCCTTTATGAGGGGGACACCAAACCTGACACGGCCAAGGAAAAGCCGTGTGTGCTAGCTTGCTCTGCCCGCCCGATCCGGTCGCGCTACACGTAATGCTGCTTTTTTTGTGGTCAACTACTGCGAGTGAGTAATTGGACGATCCTAGAGGAACAAATCTCGCAGTCGTGGAAAAAAGGTTAATAATGGTTACTTTGGCCGTTCCGCTTTTTTTTTTCTTTTTTTTTTCGCCTACGCGAATGGTCTTGGCAACATTACCGCACCACTGCATGTCACCTTTCCCAGCGCCGAGTCGCTCTGGCTGCGCCGTTCAGTGACTTGGGCTGGTACGAGACACGAAAGATACGAGTGGTCTGAGCGTTTATTTTGGGTCTCTGATGGGGCGGAATCTGCAAATGCAGATCTGACGTCAAGGACACTCCAAGCACACCACTTGCCGTGAAGGCGGAGAATACAGTTGTCGCCGGTCAGCAGTAAGATTGGTATCACTCACTTTGTTGGCCACGTTGACCCAGCCCAGAGACACTTTGCCTTTGTACCCTCCCTTTCCATCCTCCAACCCCGGCCACCGGCCACGGCTCGGACGAATTGGCCTGGAGGAGTGACAGATCCCGTCAATCAGAGCTCTTGCTGAAGAAACAGAGGATCAGGCTGCATATTTTGTAACAATTGCCAACAGCTGCCAACAGGCCGGCCGTCCCATTGTCCTCGGGAGAGCACTGGGAAGTTATGGGATTATGAGAAGGCCGGGGACAGCCTGATGTTTGTTTTACATTTCCTTTCCCGGTGCACTCGGATTTGGCGGATTTGAAGGTCTGTCTGCCGGGAGTCTGTCATCCACTACAGTGGTACAGCGTGCATCTTGCTTTGTCCAGGGTGAGACTGCGATCGGCTCGGCAGTGCACCACCTAAGCCTTGGCATCCCTACCAAAGCCACATTGTCAGATACACAGTAGGCTGCCAGGAAGGCTGCAAGCGGTAAGACTCTTTGCAAGCGGTGACGCGTTCATTCGCCCAGCTCGGGGGCCAGTCGACACTGGCGACATGCTGCGGCGCAGTCGTGTTGGATGAAGGGGTGTGAGAGGAGGATGAGGGGGCCGGCGAGCAGGCGAGCAGGTGATGAAACGTCACATGGAAGTGCAAACAGAAATGTCAGTGAGTCCAGGCAAGCGAGGAAGGACAAGGCAATAGGGGCTTCTATGGACGGATAATTAGAGGATCGTGGGCCTGGATATGCACAGGATTATGGGATGAAGAAATGGCAAGACTGGATGGCAAGACTGGACAGAACAGCAGAAATGGAAAGATGGATGGCATGGATACAGATGAGCCATGCCGATCTTCAAAAGGGAGGCGAGTGGTGGAAGTGAGCAAATTCCAGGAAACAGGATAAACAGCGAGAAAAAGAAAGAATTGAGCGGGCTACCATGTACAGTGAGATGCTCCTATCAGTGGGCGCATCTTACTCAGAAAGTGTCGAAAGCAAAAACAAAGAGACTAAGGACGCCCAAATGGCAAAACGGGCAACAGCCACCAGACATGCCAAAAACAAGGAAAATAGGGCCTTCGTTTCAGACGCTCGGCGTGTAACTTGGGAGCGGTTGCGGTCGCTAGCTGGCCGCAGTGGGCATGCAGTGGAATCGCAGTGGGGAATTTATTTTGTTTTTAGGGCCCTTCCTGTGGCAAGTACCCATGTAACCCGTACCCGTATCCTCGCTAGTCCCAAACGCACCATGTTACCGCTGGTCTTCCACTTTTTAGACTCAATGGGCCACCGCAATCACTGAATGCACGTTGCCAGAAAGCGTCTGACCAGATAAGGGCCACCGCGGCCACTGCGGTGCGGCCGCTGCGTCACCCTGGGCTTGGCATGGAACAGGCAGAGCTACCCGGCAGAGTTCCCTGCACGTCGTGTTAGCCCCATCCCAGCACTTTCCCAGGTCTGTTTTTCCCTTTGGGCGCCACTCTCGAGATATCCTTATTTCTGGCCGCCCCCTTCCTTCCCTTTGTCGTCGCGGAGGAATCCTGCATCCACTCTTCTCGCGTCTCTTATTTCCCTCCTTCCCTGCTTTTTTCTCTCGTCTGGACCTCCAGGCTCCCGTGCTCCTTTTAAGGAATCAAACCCCAGACTCGAAAGCAAGTTTTCCCACGATCAACACCCAACGATCAACGCAACCCGACGAAGATCATAAACAGCATACTACGACACGACTGCACAGCGGCAGTCACTCAGACAGAGCCCCAGGCAAGGCAAAACAAACCCACAAAACAAGCACACACGATCACATCTCTGTCTCGCTCGACCACCACCATGCTCGAGCCACCCGTCACAGCCAAGAGGCAGTCAGCCTGGTCTGGCCTCCCCATCCGGTGCACAAGGAGCTTCTTCTTTGCCATTGTTGCCTGCGTCTTTGTCTGGATCGTTGGTCTCTACTGGTGGACACCAAGCTATGTCACAATGGTGAGTTCTAGCACGCTGGGCAGTCCTTGATAGTGATGCTGGAAGCAGCACCTGCCCTCGACTATAGCATGGTCTCCATTATCTCCCTTCTGTCCTTATTTTTGTCTGTCCGTGTGGCTCCTAACACTGGCAGATCCCTCGCCCTGGCTCCTCCTCCTCGGAAGACCACCGGCCAGCAGGCGTCATTATCGACTCCGGCACGCCGCCCAACCTGGTGCCCCTCATTCTGCACTTTGCCACCGTCCTCGGCTCGTCGTGGCGCATCATCTTTTACACCGACAAGGACAACTGGAGCATGCCCGGGTCGCCTGCGTTCCGCCGCGCCGTCGCCTCCAAGGCGGTCGAGATCCGCTTCTACCCTGCCGACACGCAGCTCAACAGCACCAGCTCCGTGTCCAAGTTCTTGGCCAGCCCGTGGCTCTGGGAAGAGCTCGAGCCGGCCCAGCGCGTGCTGCTGTTCCAGGCCGACAGCGTCATCTGCAGCAAGGCCGCCGCCACGGTCAACGATTTTTTCGACTATGACTTTGTGGGCGCGCCGATTGCGCAAAAGTTTGGCGAGGGCTACAACGGCGGCCTGTCGCTGCGCAACCCCAAGCTGTTTCTGGACATTGCCCGCAAGGCAGACTTTGCGTCGAGCAAGGACGACTACGAGGACAAGTGGTTCTACAAGCAGTGCAAGGCGCGCATCGAGGCGGGCGAGGACGTGAAGCTGCCGAGCGTGGAGGTGGCCCAGACGTTTGCCGTCGAGTCCATATACTACGACCGGCCGCTGGGCTACCACCAGCCGAAGCGGTGGCAGGCAGGCAAGATGGGCGAGATTTCGGAGTGGTGCCCCGAGGTTGGCCTGCTGGCCGGCCGGCGTGTCAAGTTTGGCTAAGGAGAAGAAAGTCTTTGTGTGTGAAGAAAGTCTTTGTCATTTTGTCATTTGCGAGCGATTCGGGGCAATTTGGGACTTGGCGATCGGGCGATCTGGGCGATCTAGGCGTTCGTTGTTTTTCTCGTTAATTTCTTTGTCTATGACTTTTTAATCGTCCATTTGTTTTTCTTTTTCTTTTTCGTTTCTTTTCTTCTTTTTCACTTCTTTCAGGTTTTGTGCCTGCTCTTTTTTTCACCTTTTTATTTGTCCTTTTCTACCATTCATCTGGACTTGCGCGTCTCGTCCGACGTGCGACGTGTTTTGCGGTCCACGCATTATTAAGCCTTTTTGCATTTGCATTTGCATGTCCAACATGTCCAAAGTGGCTTTTCTACCAGAGTTCCCACATTTTCTCTTTTTTCGCGTTTGTTTTTTCTTCAAAAGATAGATCGACACGCATGGACAAATGCACTTTTCATCCCTAGCATACCCTAGAAGGGGAAAAACAGCAGAGCATTATCAACAAAACGAATTAATACTATGTATGAACCCCAAGAGTAATAAGCTACTTTTGTACGCCAGAGTACCGACGCTACGGAATGTGGTTTTGGGCTGCCAAGACACACTTCACGGCCGATCGTGGGCTTGGCATCCGCTAAAAGTTTTTCTGGTCGGGGGGTGTGGTGGTGGAAGGATTGGACGGGGTCCCGCTGGCGGCAGATTTCGCGGCCTACCCTGGTCTGTCAAAATCTCAGATTCAGGACAGTGCTATTAGATGATCGTGCACGGTAAACAAATTAATGGTCATGTGATCAGAGGATAGAGCATCACGTGTACAGCCTTGCCTTTGTAAGTCGCGATTCACAAAGACACTCAGTGCTACGCGGTATGACGATGCATGGAAAACTTTGCAAACTGGAATCTCACGGAATAACTTACATATACTTGCACCAACACTCATTCTGAATGGCCGACGCAAGGATCATGACGTCTCACTCTTTCGTCTGACGATGCGTTGACTCCGTTCCGAAGCCCGATTGGCATCTCGGCGGAGGGAGCGGCGGAAGGCTCAAGCCGCGACAGAACACGGGAATCATTATGGCGCCGGTCCAAAACCCCGGCTGGCAGTTTTGTACATTGTAGCTATTTATTGCCTTGCATTCGCATACATGTACAGTTATTTGGTCTTTTTGAACATACATTCTTTCCCGTCCACACCATCTCCCAGTCGAAATTCTCAGCCCCAACATGGAGAACACCACCCCCAAGGCCGACGCTGAAAAGTCACCGCAGCCAGCCTCTGATCTTGGCGGCGAAACTGAGAGAGAACTCAAAGATGCCGACGGACATGCTCCCAACAGCCCTTCTGGCAGCGCCGCTCCGCCAGACAACGGCCCTCCCGATGGTGGACTTGCCGCATGGACGGTCGTCGTCGGTGCCTGGTGCTGTTCCTTTTCCAGCCCGGGATGGATCAACAGTACGAATAATACTTGGTACCGATTTCTTTCAAATTTTACTCCAGGCAACTGACCCTCCCAGGCGTCGGCAGTTTCCAGCAGTACTACGAGGTCGGCCCGCTCAAGAACTACTCCAGCAGCACGATTGCGTGGATCCCGTCGCTGCAGATATTCTTCGTGTTTGCCCTCGGCCCCGTCGTCGGCATCCTGTTTGACAAGTACGGGCCGCGGCCTCTGATTATCGGCGGCACGATCCTGCACGTCGTCGGCCTGATGCTGGCGTCCCTGGCCACAAAGTACTACCAGTTTATACTGGCGCAGGGAGTGTGCAGCGCCATTGGCGTGGCCTGTATTTATTCGCCCGGTGGGTGATATATTTGTCTTTACTACTATCAGTCAGTCTCCCTAACTATTTCAGCCCTCGCTTGTGTCACGACTTGGTTCTCGACGAAACGCGGCGCCGCCATGGGCATCCTCTCGACCGGCTCGTCCGTCGGCGGCGTCGTCTTTCCGATTATGATCTCCCGCCTCATCAAGAGCACCGGCTACCCTTGGGCGATGCGCTCGGCCGCGTTTGTCATTCTCGGCCTGCAGGTCGTCGCCATTTTCGCCGTCCGCCCGCGCACCAAGCCCGTTCCCAAAAAGATGCCCGTCGGCCCGGCTGGCGGCACCGTTTCGCGAGCTTCCGTTTGTCCTCTTGCTGGCCGGCATTTTCGTCTTGACGTTTGGCATCTTTATACCCATTGACTACCTGGCCGTGCAGGGCTTCCAGGAGGCGCACGTGTCGGAAGAAATGGCGCAGTACCTGGTGTCCGTCTTTAATGCCGCCAGCCTGTTTGGACGTCTCGCGTCGGGCTACGGCGCCGACGTCATTGGCCGCTGGAACATGTTTATCATTGCCTGTGCGCTCTCCGGGCTGGCCGAGTTTGCCGTGTGGATTCCGGCCGAGACAGAGCCCATTGCGATTGGGTTTGCAATCATGTTTGGCTTCTGCTCGGGCGCGTTCATCAGCTTGTCTGGCGCCCTGCCGGTGTCAGTGTCGCCTCCGGCCGAGATTGGGTACCGCCTTGGTGTGCTCTTCCTGGCCATTTCCATTCCGGCCCTGGTGCTGGCTCCCATTGGCGGTGTCGTTCTGCAGAATGCAGCCAATGGATGGCTGTCCGTCAAGGTCTTTGGCGGTGTCATGGCCGTCGCGGGATCCGCGATAGTTCTGCTGTCGCGATTCCTCTACACTGACAAGAAACTCTTCAAGGCGTTTTGATTTCGGAACGTTGTCAACTACGAAACCGGTTGTGGGTTGTCAAACTTGCAATAAATAGCGACAACAAAGAATGCCAACATTTCTTGGAATTCCTCAACCCAAAGCTCTACCGCATTTCCTCGTTTCTGTTTCCTTTTGCGTCTTTTTGTTCATTTCTATTATCAGCTGTTTTTTGTCTGCCCATTCACATTTTTGACAGTGGGACTGCCAAGTCTTTATAAAATAGCGCAAGCAATAGACAATAAGTGTTGTCAAGGCAATTCATTTGTGAAGAGTTGTGTTGTTTTTATACTTGGCTCCGTTTATTGTTGCACCACTGCCACTCTGGAAAGGGGTCGTGCAATTCGTTAGTCAACTGTATTAGATTCCAACAATTGTCTCCCTGTGAATTGTCTTTCAACGATCACCACCTTTTCAAAACATCTAGAACAAACCATTCTTTTCTCTTCCCAACTGCCGTGGTCTAGACTTTGGAACGAGTTTCTACACTGCGCCATGGCTCCATCCGGTCCCCAAAGAGTCGATATAGTGTTGCACGTGTGCTAAACGAGCATGGACATTTGCCCGCTGCAGACCCCGGCACACTAATGCCACCCCGGCCTGCACGAAAAGGATCAGATAATGAAGTTATCCCCATCTCGGCCATATAGCCGAGCGATGTTATCCCACGGCCAGGACCAGGACTTCAGCGGCACAGCATGCACCCCTGGAAAGCAAACCCTCACGTGCGTAATAGCGATCAACGCGCTATATATTAATTGAACGTCGTCTCCCGGGATGGAAAAGTTTTTTGTTTCCTAGAACGTGCATCTGCCGCTGGTGTAGTCGAACAGTCGAAACAGCATATCGCGAGTCTCATTGCCCAGCAAAAATGAAGCTTTCAAAGTCTCTCGCCCTTGGCGCGCTGTAAGTGCTCACTTGAGACACACGGGACTTCCCGGGCGTCTTGGTGTCTTGGGGTTCTTGGATGCCATTGCGGTGTCCTCGCCCAGGACAATTTCCCCAGCCAAGAACTACCAAGCATTGGCTAACAACGCCCAGCATCCCAAGCATCAGCGCCGCCGAGTCGTGCGACACTGTGCAGACCGGCTACCAGTGCCAGAACGACATCTCCCACTACTGGGGCCAGTACTCGCCGTACTTTTCCGTCCCGTCCGACATTTCCGACGAGGTGCCGGCCGGCTGCACCGTGACGTTTGCCCAGCTGCTCGAGCGCCATGGCGCCCGCAACCCGACGTCCAGCAAGTCGTCCAAGTACGCCGCCATGGTGAAGCAGGTCCGCGATGGAGTCAAGACCGACTTCACCGGCGACTATGCGTTCCTCAACAACTACACCTACACCCTCGGCGCCGGGGCCGACCAGCTCACCCAGTTCGGCGCCCAGCAGCTCGTCAACTCGGGCACAAAGTTCTACACGCGCTACCGCGCGCTGGCCGACAAGCTGACGCCGTTTGTGCGCGCCGCCGACCAGGAGCGCGTCGTCGCCTCGGCCACCAACTGGACGGCCGGGTTCCGCGCGGCCAAGGCCGCCGGCTGCCAGGGCAGGAGCGGCTGCGCGAACCCGGCGCTGCCCGTGGTCGAGATCAGCGAGGCCGAGGGGTCCAACAACACGCTGGACTCGTCGACGTGCCCGGCGTTCGAGGACGGCAGCTTGTCGACGGTGGGCGACGACGCGCAGGACACGTTTGCGTCGGTGTTTGTGCCGGCCATCCGCAAGCGGCTCAACGCGGCGATGCCGGGCGCCAACCTGACGCAGACGCAGACGGTCTACTTTATGGACCTGTGCCCCTTTGAGACGGTGGCGTCGGCGACGGGCGCGGTGTCGCCGTTCTGCGGCCTGTTCTCCGAGGACGAGTGGCGCAGCTACGACTACTACCAGACGCTCGGCAAGTTCTACGGCAACGGCAACGGCAACCCGCTGGGCGCGGCCAACGGCGTCGGCTTTGTGAATGAGCTGATTTCGCGGCTCACCGGAAAGCTGCCCGTCGTGGACCACACGACGGTCAACACGACGCTCGACGGCAGCGCGGCCACGTTCCCCGTCGGCGGCGCGCACCAGCTGTTTGCCGACTTTTCGCACGACAATGCCATGACGTCCATTTTCGCGGCGCTGGGGCTGTTCAACGAGACGGCGCCGCTGTCGAACACGACGGTCGAGACGGTGGCGCAGACGCACGGCTACTCGTCGGCGTGGACGGTGCCGTTTGCGGGGCGGGCGTACATTGAGAAGCAAGCGTGCGAGACGTCGTGCGGCGTCCAGGAGAAAGTGCGGGTGCTGATCAACGACCGGGTGGTGCCGCTGCAGGGCTGCGGCGCGGACAGCCTGGGGCGGTGCACCGTGGACAAGTTTGTGGAGAGCCTGAGCTTTGCGCGCTCGGGCGGCAACTGGGCGCAGTGCTACGAGTAGCTGTACAAGTACTGTAGTGTAAATGTGAATCTCGTGTCTCGAATCTGTCCGCCTAATGTCCCTCTGTCCTTGGCCCGATGTAGTGCCCGCATACGACAAGGCAAACAACCCAATCAGTCCAGCCACGGCCACGGCATAGTTCATGTTGAGTGCCGTGACGGGGTATGTTGGCGAGATAAAGACTGTCCAGACGATGGCGACACGGTAATGGGCTTTTGGAAACGGCCCAGCGTGAACGGTCCCTTGGCGATTGGATGCTCCTTGTCGTAGTATAGGCGGGCGGCAATGACGGCAACGTAGTGAAAACGGGAAACAAACCATAACAACAATAACTTACCGAAAGATGAGCCACCCTCTCCCTGCTAGTCACAGCAAGGAGAGGGCCGACAGGAGGCACAAATAGATGGACGATTGCTGTTCTTTCTGATCAGATGGGGGATGTGCTTTTCCTTGGAATCTTCTTGTTGAATTACAGCCGAGCGCGCCTTTTTTGCCCATTTTGTCAGTGTTGACAATGGAAACGACCGACTCGAACCCGCTGCTGACCAGTATCCTCCCGCGGAGCCTGCAGGAGCCAATGCCGCACTTGCTCAAGCTAAAGCAGCAAGACACACTGCCGTCGATGCAGACCGAAAAGGACCGTGCCAGTGACTTGATTCAAGATGTCTTGAATTACAAATCTATATACTTGGCCATCACTCGGCGTCGGGCCAAATGCCTGGAGCTGCGGCGAGTGCTCTGCCTGCAAGAGGGACATGGAGCAGTACTGTGTATGCGAATGGCCTGGCCCTTTGTTTTGTTCCCCTTCATCTTACTGACTGCCAGCCCGACTTGGTCGAAACGTACAACTTTACCTACCTGGACGGCTCGCGCAGCTGGGGAGGCTACTCCAACTTTGTGCGCATCAACGAGAGGTTAGTAGCACGACAAAAAATGATTACAGGATTAACTTCCCAGGTTCGCCTTCCCCGTCCCGGAATCCCTCCCGCCGGCGCTGATGATTGGCAACAACTCGGCGCTGCGGGGCTCCAGGAAGCAAGAAGGAGGTGCTCGACATGCTGCAGCTGGGTCGAAGAGGTGCCGATGACGCAGTGCACGGAGGTGATCCAGCGGCAGCTCAAGGGAGAGTCCCGCTACAGGTTTGTGAAGAGGGACTGGTAGGGGAGATGTGGAGTGTTGGTAGCAGACAAGACAGGAGATGATCTGAGTAGACCGGTAGCTGAGCAGAAAGTAAGATCCATTCAATTCAAACAATAATCCGAATACACCTTGGCGGTCACCCCCCCCCCCCCCCTCCCCTTTCTCCAAAATCCCATATACCGGCAGATGCTCCCGCACGCGGGGTAAGATGTGGTGGTAGGGCTGTGTGGGTGGCTGGCCAGGCCGGCGGATGCATCCGATGGAGAGAAGGGGCATCTTTAAAGAAGGCGAAGGCTGCTGTGGTCGTCGGATCAACTGGAGATCCAGTCAATTTCGCGAGTGCACTCTTCGTATTTCTTGTTCCATTGGCTCATACCGTATTAGCCCACCCATCACTCACCATGCCAGACGTCCCAACATTGCCAGAGTCCCACTCGGGAATCCCAAAGTACCTTCTCGACAAGGCCCGGGCTACACGCGACGTCGTCTACGGCCTCAAGGACAATGCCACTCCCGCGACGGGCAATCTGCGCCTGCCGCGCAAGCGAGAGGCCCCGGCCCTGCCACAGGGCGTCACCAAGGGCTCGTTCGATGTGGCCGTTGCCGACCTGCGGCAACAGCTTGGTGCCGAGCATGTCCAAGTGATTGACGATGCTCTCGTGGATGGCTGGTACATGGAGCGTAGGTCAATATGGAGGAAGATTTTTTTTTCTTTTTTTTCTTCTTTTTTTTTCAGAAATAAACGCTCACCGTGCAGACCCCAACACCCACGACATGATGGCCATACTCGGCGACGAAGAGTTTGTCGCCTCGGCGGTGGTCTACCCCGGCAGTACTGAAGACGTCCAGGCTGTCGTCAAATGGGCCAACAAGCATCTCATCCCCATCTACCCCATTTCCATGGGACGGAACTGTAAGCCACTCCAAGGAGGCAGATTGAATCCGAATCAATTTTCTTTGGCTGTCCTTGTCCACTAACATCTCAGTGGGCTATGGCGGCGCTGCTCCTCGCGTCCGCGGCTCAGTTGTTATCGACCTCGGCCGCCGTATGCGCCAGGTCCTCGACCTCAGCGCCGACGACTACACTTGTCTCGTCGAGCCGGGCGTGTCGTACTATGCCCTCCACGAAGAGATCCAGCGCCGCGGCCTGGGAGACACTCTGTGGGTGGACGTGCCCGACCTCGGCGGCGGCTCGGTGGTGGGCAACGCCGTTGACCGCGGCGTCGGGTACACCCCGTACGGAGACCACTGGGCAACCCACAGCGGCCTCGAGGTCGTGCTGCCGACGGGCGACGTGATCCGGACCGGCATGGGCGCTCTGCCTGGGAACAACACGTGGCAGGTGTTTCCCTATGGCTTCGGTCCCTTTTCGGACGGCCTCTTTTCGCAGTCCAACTTTGGCATCGTCACCAAGATGGGCGTCACCCTGATGCCGAACCCAGGCGGCCACGAAAGTTTTGTCAGTAATAAAGCCACCCCGCCCCGTAAAAGGCAAGAGACACAAGCACTCGCTGACACTCCCAGCTCTACACTTTTCCTCGCGAAGAGGACCTCGCCCAGCTGGTAAGTCTCCAGGACCTCTTCTGTTCAATCCCCTCGAACCAACCAACCCCCAGATCGAAATCATTCGCCCTCTTCGAATCCGCAACGTCCTCGAAAACGTCGCCCAGCTCCGCCACGTCACCCAGCACATTGCCGTCCGTGGCCAGCCTCGATCACATTACTACACTGGCCCAGACACCTCCCCCGTGCCCCAGGACGTTATCCACAGAGCAGCCGCCGAGACGCCCGTCGGCGACCACACGTGGGCCTACTACGGCACCTCTTACGGCCCGCCCGAAGCCCGCGCCGGCAAACTCGCCCAAGTCGACGCCGCCTTCCGCAGGATCCCGGGCTGTCGCAAGATTGACACGTCCACTCTGCCCGCGGACGAGTACTTTTGGTCCCGGGACCGCATCGCCTCGGGCACGCCCGACCTGCACGAGCTCCGCTGGTGCCAGTGGGTGCCCAACGGGTCCCATATCGCCTTTTCGCCCGTCAGTCCCATCCGGGGCACCGACGCGACGGCGCTGTACGCACTGGCCAAGCGGTGCCACGACCAGTACGGCATCGACCTTTTCCCGGCGTTTTGTGTCGGCCTGCGGGAGATGCACCTGATTGTCGAGATCGTATTCGACCGGTCCTCGGCGGCCAAGCAGAAGGCGGCGCTGGCGTGTCTGCGGGACATGGTCGACGAGGCCGCCGCCCAGGGCTACGGCGAGTACCGCACGCACCTGGTGCTGATGGACCAGGTGGCCGGCACGTACAGCTGGAACGACAATGCCCTCTTCAAGTTCCACGAGTCCATCAAGGACACGCTCGACCCCAATGGAATCCTGGCTCCTGGGCGTTGTGGCATCTGGCCGCGCCGGTACCGCGGCCGTGGCTGGGAGTTGACCAGAGAAAGCGGCGAGTCGTCAGAGGGAACTGGTGTCGCTGCCCCGTGCAAGATTTAATAAATCACAACGAGACACAAACACACAAACATCAAACCAACAGGAACAATAGCAGTCTATCCAAAAGTCACAAAGGGATATCTTGGCCACAAATACAGTCCATCCGTCATTCTCTCTAGACACTGTTCAAACAAACTCTTTCCCCAGGAATCTCTCATTTGCAAAGAGATTCTTCTGCCCATGCTACTTTTTTAAGCCGACGATGCACCGACCGTCTTCTTCTGCCACTCCTCCACGAGGTTCTTGTAGTCCTCTGGTCCGTAAGGCGACGTAGCCTCTGCCACGGCACCGCCCTTACGGTAGATCGGCAGGCCCAGGTCGCCAACAATCAGGTCCATGTACGGCAGCGCGTCAAACACAAAGTCGTAGAACTGGTCGCCGTGGCCAGCAGGGTACCGCCACTTGCCGAAACGGCTGTACAGCACAGTTTCGTACTGCAGCTTAGCCAGCTCTTCCTTGGTCTTCTCGTCCAGGGGCACCTTTGCGTCCGCAGGCAGCTTCGGCACGGTAGTAGCCGGCAACGTGCCATCAAAAAAGGCGTTGATCCACAGAGCCTGGGCCTGTGCCACCATGGGAATTGAAAAGTTCATAATGACACCAGCAAACGCAATGTCCCGGCGCCGGATAATGCGCTCCGAGGGAGGCAAGATGGCATGGTACAGGGTGTACGGTGTCAGCGGCGTCGAAGGGTTGACGGCTTCTTTGCTGGACAGTCCACCAGATGTGAGCAGTGGCTTCAGGTCCTTGTTCTGCACTGGCTGGTCCATGAGACGAGGGAACCGCTCAAAGATCTCCTTGTCCGCCTTGGCTACCGCATCCTTGGTGAAGAGCGGTTCATTGTCCGTGGGTGTATGGGGGAGGCCCAGTTCCTTCTCAATGCCCTCGGGCAGGAACTTCATGGGCGGGATGTGCTTCCAGCCAGTGGCACAGCAAAAAGCTTCCGTGGCCAACATGGTGCCATCTGTGAGATGCACCTTGCCGGGAGATAGCTTGGCAACTTCCGCAATGTGGACACGGATGGTTCCGTTGCGGACGAGCTCAAAAAAGTCGGTCTCGTAGTTGAGAATCGAGAATGAAGAGGCCGTGAACATGGCCTGGCTCCACGGCTTCAGCTTGGCCGTTTCTGGGTGCGAGTCATACTTGTTCAGGGCGATCACGTCGCCGCCAAGAATCGACCAGAACGTGTTAGTGATGGCACGGCCAATGGCAGTTCCATGGTAGAAGCCACGCATGCCGGTGTATCCATCAGCGTCGCCCCAGATGCACGGGCTGAACCATGTAAGCATGCGGGTCACTGGCTTGGTTAGTAAAAAGGGTTTTCTGCCATGAAGGCTGGGTTGGCTTTGATAATACATACTGACGAGCTTCTCAAGCCACTTTTTCAGCGGAGTGACATAAGGAGGGGCCTGCCAGATGGGGCCATGGCCAGTTGCTGTTCTTTTGTCAGCGAGGGTTCACTTGTTTCCATACCAGGAATGTAATTGGGAGTCAGCTTACACCGGATGACCCACTCGACATTGATGCCCTTGGCAGCATAGGCATACACCATGTCCCATGCCGATTTTGTACCTCCGAAAACAGTGACAGTCTTGGCCGACTCGAGCGTATCAGCATGCTGCAAAAAGTCGCGGCTGTGGAAGATAGGGCCACCAAAGGTTTCCTGGCCCTCGAAATGGGGCAGGAACGGCTCTGAAGTCAAGCCAGTTGCAACAATCAGCTTCTTGGCGAAGATGGTGGACGGCTTGCTGGAGCCGTGAAGAGTCAACACCCAGCCGCCGTTCTCTTGAAGCTCAGCCGTGTCCACGGAGATGCCTCCACGAAAGTGGCTAGTGATGCCAAAGTTCTCGGCAAAATCAGTCAGGTAGCGGTGGATGACAGGGCCCGGGATGTGCTGGCCGGGCTTGACGCCATAGGTGGCAGTATCCATGGGAAAGTCCGGAGACTCATAGGTACCGAGCATGTTGTTGCTCTTCAGCCCAGGGTACAGCCGGTGCTCGGCCCAGACGCCGCCCACAGTGGGCGACTGGTCGAGGACGACAAAGGTGCCATCTGGGTGCAGCTGATGGAATGTCTTAGCGGCCGTCAGACCAAACCAGCCTGGAAACCATGTCAGCCGGGGTTTTGCGAGATGCGTGCTTGCATGTGTTCCAATATTAGCAGGGTGCCGCGGGCGATTGATGACTTACCGGCGCCGACGATGACCAGGTCGAAAGTTTCAGTATCCGGAGTCATGGTTTCTTTTTGCTGTGCCAGGTTTCGGTGGGACTTTTGTGGAGAGAATCACATGGAACAGAGTTGATGCAGTGTGATTAGATACGAGTAGATGTGTGTGACGGGGGCAGAGGACTGTGAGAGATTATTGATCCTATGCGCCGGCAGTTGAGAAGGGTGAAGGACTTTGTGTAGAAATTTCCTGTTTGCGTGGCCAGCCGTCTGGACGGTAGATATCCATATCTCTGCGTCCCAGCCCATATAGAAAAAAACCTCTCATGGCTTCCGCCCCCTTGTTTCTGCAGCAGGCCACCCAGGAAAACACGAGCAAAGCGGCCTAAACCAGTCTAGCCACCACACGAGGTCCTGGGGAAGTACTGCGGCCGGGGACGGCCTTGCCTGGCTGGCTGCATGGTGGCTGCAGTCGGTCGTTCAAGCCATCAGCACTCGCGACCAGGCTATCCAGACAAGGGCCCGGGTTGGCTGGCCTCCACCTTCGCCGGCCAGCCCAGCATGTACTCGTACTATGTACGAGTACAGCACCTCACTATTGAAGATACCGCACTCTATTGGGGGGAGCAAGTGAAATGCTCTGTTGTCGACAGGGAACAAGGTGGTTGAGGCTTGGCCAGAGTGGAGTCGCGGGGCCCGTCGGAAGGACCAGCGAAGCCGCCGTTGCGTTGTTTCTTGTTCCGTGAGTTATTCATAACCTCTGGCTAGCCAGGGTCCAGAGGGTCCAGAGGGTCCAGAGGGTCCAGAGGGTGGGCGCCATTGCCCCTCAATTGAACAGGGGAAAGATTGCAAGGGACGACGGGCTTTTGCCCAAAGTAGGCATCGCTGTTGCAGGTCTGTGTGGCTAGCGAGAGCACTATGGCTGCAGGCCTCACAAGCGAGGAAGCTTAGGCCCTGTCCTTGAGGAGCCAGAGCTACGCAGAAAAACGTGATCTTGTCGACGCGGGAGAGGGTGAGACGGCTCGCCTCCTCGTTACTATCCGCAGCCGATGCGTGATGGTGGCCCTGATTATGCTCGTTCCTGGAAGGTGCTCGTGGCCGCATGCGAGTTTCCATGTTGGCTCGATGGTTCTGTCCCCAATTTCAACGCATTGTTCTCGCTGGCATGGGCGCTGTATTTTTTATGTTGCATTTGGACAAGAGATCAAATGCCGTTGGACTCCACTGTGGACAAGACCCCAAAGCGAAACAGGGGAGGCCTGGAGGGGCAGCGACAGATTGAATGCGACTGTGGCGAGCCAGCCTGCCTCGGGCTGGCAACGTAGGGTCGCAGTGCAGCTGGGTGCAGGCAGCCAGAAGAACCCGTTTATCGACAGACGTTTGCAAAATGCGACATGCCACAGGGTGGAAGTTGAAAAATGAAGCCAGGAAAAAGTAAAAAATAAGAAGAAAAAAGAAAAAAGAAATACTAATCAAGGCAAAACGTGGTGAAAAGATCTGTGCCGTTTTTGACAGGTGGCCAATGGTAGCCAGGCATGCGAGTACTTGTACACACCTGGAAGGCACGACCAGGCCATGTCCAGCATGGCATCATGAAAAAGGAAACAACGACCGACAGAAAAGGAAAGACCCAACCCCCAAAACCTGCCACTCATGTGGAAATAGGGACAGCTGTGGCCACTGGTGCCAATTGGTGCCAATTTGACTTCACCAACGTCAGCATTACGAATCGCCAATGGCCCAGAGAAACAGGGTCTGTGTACTGATGTCTCTTTGGCAGATCAAAGGCAGAAACGGTGATGCTGTTGAAGTTGTTTTTTTCGTTGCATGACACAGCGAGCCAGAAATTATCATTCGATTTACAGTGTGAGCGACAACTGGACGGCCATAAAAGGCAGGCCGACTCTCCAGTTGCCGATCAGTGGGACGCTGTTGTGGTACGGGAAAAACCACGGCCAGTCCACAGTGGACACCAAGGCAACCTCCCCGTGGCGGCCCGTGGGAGCGACTTCTCTTAGTGGCGGTTGAAGAAGGGGGAAGAGGAAAAACGATGGGAAAAGGGAGAAAGAGAGAAGAAAGGGGAAAAGGCCTCAGTTGCAGCGAGTAGCAGCGAGAAACGGGCTTTGACCAAAGAGGAATAAGGGCATATGTGAACATCAGGAGATGAATTTGATAAATGACGAAAGCATAGGGGTCTAGGAGAATTAAAAATACCGAGTAAATAATACTGCGGAGCACTGACTTCATGACTCTCACCAAATTATGCAGTCTGCACAACCAGCCACGAACTATACTACACAGGAGGCAACCCCAAATGCCGAAGAGTTTTCATCGTAATCCTCATTTGGCCATATATTGGCCAAAGTGGGAGCCGCCGCATGTGGCTGTTTCATGTTGTACGGGGAAGAGTGGAAAACCACCAAACTGCAGAAGCCGCGTTCCTCCTGTCCCAAGTTCTCTGCATGGTGCGTCGGGCCAGGGGCCGGAGGCGCTTCCTGCCTCGGCGGACGCCGTTCTCAGTAAGGTACGCAAAAAAAAAAAATGCACTCGCAGGACACTAAATATGTCTTGGGGATGGCAACTAAGCAGGGGTTGCTAGCCCCCACGAAGGTCGAGGCAAACCCTCCGGGCACAAGGGCTTCTCGTGTATCTTAAGCAAGATTTCGGCCAGGTCGCAGTCTGGTCTAGTGTCGCATTATGGCTTTTAGAACACATGCGGTCGTGCTCTGCTCAGACTCGTTTTTTTGGTACTCGGAAACGACCCGGAGACGTTCACTTTCATATCCAGACGAACAGTCTCACTGCTATGGGCTACGTATCAGGCTAAACCAATAATGGCAGGTTGGGTGCTGATCCCCGTTGGCCATGTCTAACTGTCTGAGAGCGTGCCTGATGCTCCCTTACAAGCCCTTTATTGCTCCTTTTGTCTCCGCGTGCAACCGTGTTCCTGGACATACCAGCAAATCAATCGTGCATGCTTTGTGTCACTTGGCCGCGTGGTCTGCACGAATTGCTCGTGTATCTTGATGCTGCTTCGACCGCATAGAGTTTGTTGGTTCCATGGGAGGGTTGGTCAATGGGATACCTCAACCACGGCCCCCACCTTGCCAGCTGCATTGGGAGTACTTTCAAAAAATTCCAATGTGGCGTTCCCTACTACCGGAGGCCTGGAAGGCAGCATATTCGCGCCGAGGCAGTCCCAAGCCTTCGAGCACCCGAGAGAACACCACAAAGTACGCGGAAGATGCATATTCATATCCGGGACGACACTAGTTTCCTCAGAATGGGGCGTCTATTGAGGTAGGCCAGCCGGAGGTATTCTTTTACATGAATCTAACACCCTTGCTGCAGCAAGCGACAGGGTTCTTGGGGACGGCATACCACATAGTGCTGCTCCGAAACCCACCACCCACTACGGTGTCCACTGTATGTGCAAGAGAACGTTCACAAAGCACAACCACGAGCACTAAGTAGAGTTCCCTTTTGGGTCGTCTTGCCTCCTCGGACTGCAACTTAGATGCATAGTGCTCGTACTAAGTATGTGTACACGTAAGATTCCACCGATCGCCGTCTCTGTTTTTTCTCTTTCTGTCACATATCTCTTTTGTCCTTTCTTTATTTATGCCCTTTTCCTTTTTCTTCTTTCTGCCTATCATTGCTCGTCCCCCCTTCTTTCAGTCAATTTTGGGTTACATGCCCTGGCCTGTCGCCCCCAAGTACGAAACAGACAGCAGGCGGATCTATTTCTTTCTTTGTCACCCCCCCCCCCCCCCCCCGAGGCAACCTTTGGCAGGGTACACTGTTACTGTTACACTGTTACAAGATATATGAATACCCACAGCCTCAATATTCAACAACTGGTATAAACACCAGACGAAGCAGGAAGGAACAGAGAAAGAGCAATCCAAGCCGGCTCTTGCGGACCATCTCTTTCATCGTGCTTCCGCCCACCTAGCCTCGCCTACACATACACCTTCACGATGAGCGATTCTTTCACGACTGAGGCATTCAGCCTGTTGGGTATCGGTCTTGTTTTCATTGGCATCCGGACATACGCCCGTATTTCGACGGTTGGCATTGCAGGATTCAAGGCTGACGACTACTTGATGCTGCTGGCAGCAGTATGTGTCTTCCTATCCCTTCCATCGAAAACAGAGCAACATCTAACACGACACAGGTCGTTTATTCAGCAGAGACGGCATTGGCATATTCAGTTGGGGCGTATTGGAAGGGGCTGGCCAACAATGGCATGACAGACGCAGAGCGGAAGGCCCTCGACCCCAGCAGCGCAGAATATCACACTCGGTATGTTTTTGCATATGACGACTTAACAGACTGGCGGGAAGGAATGCAATGGACTGACTCTTCTATTAAGCGTCAATGGCTCCAAGACACAGATTGCCGGCTGGTCCACATACACGTTCCTGCTCTGGGTGCTGAAGGCATCCATGTGCACCTTTTACCTGCGACTCACAGACGGCCTCGACTACTTCAAGCGCATCTACTTTGGATTCATTATCATCTTCTGCACCTGGGTTACTGTTTTCCTCTCGATCCTCCTTGGCTGCCGGCCAATGTCCAAGAACTGGCAAATCTACCCAGACCCCGGCAGTATGTTAATCATATCATGGTGTTCTTGCTATGACTTTTTCACACTAACACCCTCCTTCCAGACTCATGCCAGCCGGCCATTTCCCGCATCGACATCTTTGTCACTGTCGTCCTCAACGTAACAACAGACATCTATCTCATGTCGATTCCACTTCCCATGCTGTGGAAAGCCAACCTGCCGGCAATTAAGAAGCTTGGCTTGTCCGTTTTGTTCTCTGGTGGTATCTTTGTCACCATGGCAGGCATCCTTCGCTGCGTCTTGATCATCACCGTAAGTATCGTAATTTGTCACACATCCTCTGCCTCCTCGCCGTCACTAACTCTCTCCAGAACCCTATCACAGGTGCCCAACAAGCTGGCTCATGGGCCTGTCGCGAGACGTTCGTCGCTGTTGTCACCTCCAACTTGCCCATGATCTTCCCCATGGTCCGTCGCTGGGGCATTCTCGGCATGGACAGCATTCGCAGCAGCAACAACCGTTCCTCCAAAAACCAGCAAAGCAATTCAGGGGGGTCCAGCGGGCCTGCATTCTTCTTGGAGGACAAGAACCCACGCCGGGGTATGGGACCACGATCGGTCAACCCCATCACCAATATCACGTTTAGCGAAAGCGAGGAGCGGATCTACAATCAGCAACAGCAGCAACAGCCACAGTCATCGTCGCAACAATCGCAGCAGTTTGACGACCAGCCACTCCAGCCGCTTTCACCATCCCACACTCAGGCAGGTATCCAGCCGCTGGGCCAGCATCCACCACTGAAATTCCCTAGCCTCGACCTCGACCTCGAAGACGGCCGCGGCCGCGGTCATAGCCGCAGTGCAAGCCAAGGCGGCCCGTACGGTAACAAGTCGATGGGCTACATCACAAAAGAGGTGGAACTGCACATTACCGAGGAGGAGCGGCGGCGGCAGAGTGCGGTTGACTCGGACACGTCAGAGTCGGAGGCAGTTGAGGGTGCCAACAAGGGCAACTATTACCTCACACACAACCAGGACGGCCGGCCAAGGGCCAGCACCGAGCGACTGGACCGCAACGAAATCACGAGCGGCTCGCCGTCAAACAGCATCTCGCCGTTGGCATCTACGTCTTGGTTCCACACCAGCTCGGGCAGTGGCAGCAGCCAGACTCGGAGTCGGAGCAACAGCCGAACAAAGTCGAACAAGCACTCGAGTTTCGGTCTCAAGAGTGGACGGAGGCATTAAAAACATGTAGAAAACAAAGCATTAAAACTGTACATAGATATTTCTTTTTAATTTAGAATACCCCTGTATTTGATTGTACCAATATAAATTTATACAAACTAAACAATTGTCCGCGAGAATTTAAAACGTGAAAATAAATAGTTAAATTCGAATTCGAATTCAAAAATAAAATAAAAAGATAGATAATTAGATATTGACGTTTTCTGGAAGCTTCCTTCCCGATTTGGTGCCTGGCTTCACCCTGATTCTAACTTTCCTAATGGGGTGACATCTGGTCATCTCCATCACGACTGCCTCACAAAAACTCAAAACAAAGCAAAACTGTACGGATTGGGGTTCACCAAGGAAGGTACGACCGACCAGTTGTGTTTATTTACTTCTGCTACCATTGGTCCCGCAGGTCATTCCCCAATCCTTATTTCTCATTTCTGCGTCCGCTTTGCTTTCCATCTTGTCTTTTTTCCACCACCAGCTCTGCATCAAATATTCAGCCAATTCACCTGTCGTCCATCCATCCAGGAAAACCGGTTCCATTCCATCATTTCCATTCCCATAATCAGAAGAAACATTTGGTAAGTTCCACATCCAAATCCCACTGCAAAATTACCTATTGACGTGGCAGGTCACATTTTTCTCCAGTCTTCCCATTTCGACTTCCATCCCTTCAAGAAAAAAAATGGCGTTTTCAGTCCGCAGCATCGCTTCGCTCTTTGCAAGCTTCTTCTTGCTCAACATTGCTTCTCCCGCGATGGCCCTCACTGGCTTCCCCAAGAGCCGCACCACATCCCCGGACGGTGCCGAAACTGCCATGCCTCGCCAAGATGGACAGATGCCCAGCAATCGTTAGGAAGATGACCCAGTCGAGTTCCTCGCGAGCTACGCCGGCTTCGGAATGGTTCTGGTTCCCATGCTGGTGGCTGCCATGTTCATGTTCTTTCGTCTCTCGCGTCCTGCCTCGATCAGTGCCAAGGAGAAGGCTGCAAAGGCAGCTGCCGTCAAGGCTGAAGCAGCCAACCACCCCCGGTCGTACTTTTCCAGCCGTGCCCTCGGCCAGGACTAGATCAGAAATGAATACCAATATCGGCAAGGAGGATGATGGAGTGAACTGAAGTGGATTGAAATGGATTGAAATGGATTGAAATGGATGGGATGGAAACAAACTGAGTTTGAGCAACGGTTTTATTACACCTGTATAGATTAGACGACATCATCACACGATACCCATAGAGACCATACACACAACTACCGTCATTGTTTACGAATACAATTACCTTGAAAACAAATGGTTCAAAAAATGGCTTTGGTCATTGCATGTCACAGTCGATCTTATGCATTCGATTCAGCTGCTTTTGCTCATGGAACTGACATCAATTTGAAAAGAATAAAGTACAAAAACTCCGACGTTACCCGATGATGCATCCTGTCCGTTGCCGCCGGGCTCGCTTCTCCCCATTGCTGCAACAAAACAAAAACATTAAAAAATGATATGATGTGTGAATAAGGAAACAGGTGTGTTGATGGAGCCCCCAAAGTGTCTCCTTGTGTTATCCCTCTATGTCGGATGTCTCTTCTCCATGTAGAACCCCACGAGAGACCCCCTTTCCGCACCCAGTGACGATAAAAAAGCCTAGACATGCATTTGATGTTTGGTTGAGTGGTTGGTTGGTTCATCCTGCTCTTGGATTGAACCTGCCCCCCCTTCTCCTCTTCTTCTTCAAATCGTACTTCCTCTCTTTCTGTTCGTGTCGCTGATGCCCTCGTTCTATGACGAGCTTCCGCCACCAGGCGCCGCCGCCGCTGCTGCTGCCGCCGCAGACCCAAACGACGGTGCTCCATGGGCATACTGCGCCACGTACGATCTGGCCTGCCTCTCAAACTCGGCGCGGTTCTGGCGGTACTCGTCGGCGATGCGGGCCTCGAGCGGGTCGTCTGGCTGCGGCTCGATAAGCAGCTGCCGGACAGCCTCGAGGACGCTGCGGAGCTTGGACGCGGGCTTCCAGTTTTCCGACTTGAGCATGGCGAGGCAGATGTTGCCGAGCGAGTCGTTGGTGACGTTTGGGTGGTAGATGCGGGTGTCAAAGGTGACGACGGGGGGCTTGAAGGGGTAGTCGGTGGGCAGGGAGATGACGATGCCAAACTGCCCTCCCTGGTAGGCGGTGTTTTCGGGTCCGGCGAGGACGACGTGCCACTTGTGGAGGTCGGTGCCGTTGGCGAGGTTGACAATCATGCCCTCGGGCTGGTTGGCGGTGCACTCGCCGTATTCCTGGGGGTACAAGTAAACGTTAGAGGAGACAAGTGGAAAGCGAAGAAAAGAGAAAACAGAAACGACAGAGAATGATCACCAACCTTTGCAATGCGTTTGGACGACATGATGGAAGCTTGGGCAGCTTGGGGGCTTTGAGCTTGACACACCACGCGGGGCTGGCTGAAGAGAGAGGCTCTGGGTGCGCTAGACGTCGAAAAAGGTTGTGATGTTTGACAGTGAGGCTTCAAGAGGAGATGTGTCGGTCAGAAGAGACACGTTTGTTGTTTGTATGACAGCTTCACAATAAAAAAGGTGCAAAGACAGCTCCTTCTTCGCTTGGTCCTACCTGTATTTGTGTATGGACCCTTATGTAACTGTGGTGGGGCAAGGCAAAACAAGCAAGAGCTCCTTCCCCTTCCCTCTCCGCTCGCCGCTCCTCGCCGGGCTGGCTCTTCCCCCAAAAAGGTTCCAGCCCGGTCTGTTTGCATTGGGTTTAGCGTCGGCAACCTTTCATGACTGCAAGTTTTGTTTGCCCTGTTTTTTTTTTGAAGGAGAACAAACCATTGCCTGACTGCGTTATTTATTACTTTGCGTTTGACACATGGTCATCTAATATGAATCATGAATCAATAAACGAAACTTTCCAGTGAAGCCGCTTTCGGCGCACAGGCACGAGAGCTCTCCCCCTCTCTCTTGTCACTATCGATAATGGCGGCGGGGAGAAGAAGTTGTGGCGCACCCAGGACCCAGCCACAGGGCGCTAAGCCTGGGCCGGCCGCAAAAACACCCCTGAGACACAGATCTGAATCGGGCGCTGAAAGCGGTCCCTTTGTTTGAGGGTATTTGCATCGCCGGGGACACCAGGTCGGTTGACTGTCAGGACGAACGGGACTCACAAAGACCGAATTTGCCTGTGCCTGCACTTTTTACGCCTACGAGTACGCTTATCTCTGTTCTTTTCGCCTCTCTAATATCGCCAACATCCTTGCACACCCCTGTCCACTCTTCCTTCTCTACCCCACCATGAGCGGCCTCCAGGACCCGGCCATTCAGGCCGCCTACGACTCTGTCCGCTCCGACAAGGAAGACCTCAACTGGCTCCTCCTCGCCGACGACGCCGCCAACCCGAAAAAGGGCCTCGGCCTCGCCGCTACCGGCTCCGGCGGCCTTGCCGAGCTTGCCGAGAAGCTCGACGACAGCCAGGCGCAGTATGCCTATGCCCGCATCGAGTACGCCAACGACTCGGAGTCGACGCGGGTCAAGTTTGTGCTGATTGTGTGGATTGGCGACAACACCAAGGTGATGCGCAAGGCGCGGGTGAGCATTGAGGCGGGCGAGGTGAAGCGGGTGCTGCCGCACTACAGCGTCGTGGTGGATGCGCGGGACCGGTCGGACCTGGCCGAGGCGGACATTGTCACGCGGCTGCGCAAGGCCGGCGGTGCAGACTACAACGGAGGTCGTGGCTAGGGCTATCAGGTCGAACTATTAGGTCGAAAGATTGAGGACGACGAACGAGCGGGACAGGCGAGGACGGACGGCGGAGGATGGCGGAGGACGGAACCAAACGACCAAAGGAAGGATACAAAAGACGGACGGAAACGACTGAAGGGAGGACACAAACGACCAGAGGAAGCCTAGGGGGCGAGGTGATCTTGCATGGGAGCAAACGAGGGCAGGCAATGGCTTTGGATTCATAGCGATGCGGCGTAGGTTTTACGGTGGCCAACATAATTTTTTGGTGGCGTTTTGAATAACACGCACTGCGCGGAGCTCTGGAGGACAAACAAAAAACCAAAAAAGAATCATAGACACCTTTTCTATACAGTGTAGGCATGCCGAGAAGTGAACCTGACATACGGGACGGACACTAAACCAGGACCACCCAACCTCAACACATATGCCAAAGGCCAAAGACCAATATCCGACTATGACAATGTTGTACAGGAAAAACAGCAATCGCCCAAGGTTAGTTATACATTAGAAAACTCCCATACTCCCATCATCGCACTTCCGCCTCTATGCCAATACCCCTATGCCTCTGCGTGGGGTGTCGACACGGTATCTACGTCGTCCATCTCCACATCTTCGCCGCCCTCGGCTTCTTCCTCCTCCTCTTCAGCCTCTTCAGCCTCTTCAGCCTCTTCAGCCTCTTCAGCCTCTTCAGCCTCTTCAGCCTCTTCAGCCTCTTCAGCCTCCTCCTCGCCCTCGTCCTCACCTTCGTCATCCTCCTCGCCATCCTCCTCCCCTTCGTCGTCCTCGTCTTCATCGTCTGCCTCGTCCTCGTCGTCGGCTTCCAGTAGCATCGACTCTGGCGCGTTGTCTTCATAGTCTGGAGGGACATCGCTCAGCTCACTCTCGTCGTCTGCCGAGTCGTGAACACTGCCGGGAGGCGAGGAGATCGCGCTGGCCACAATAGTCTTGTCATTGCTGGCCTCTTCGTGATCCTGCTCGGCCGGTTCCACAGGACCTTCATGCTCCTGGTCCTCCTGGCCCTCATGATCCTCGTGATCCTCGTGGTCAGCCTCGTCGGCCTCGTCGTGTTCGTGCTCCTCGTGCTCCTCGTGGTCTTCGGCAGCGTCTTCGGCAGCAGCGTCTTCGACGTCGGCATCTGGGGCGTCCTCGTCACCTTCGGCATGCCCGTCGTGTTCGGCATCAGCTTCGACATCAGCGTCGGCCTCAGCCCCCTCTTCAGCTTCTTCCCCTTCTGCGGCCTCTTCATCAGCCTCCTCGCCATCCTCTGCCTCTTCGGCATCGGCATCTTTCATTTCGGTATCGTCGGCAGTGGCATCGTGGCCCACACTGAGTCGTCGGCTCTTACTGCGTGTGCTCCGTGTGCGCGGAACGTGGCCGTCGCTATCGGCACTGCTTCCTGCGTCTCCGCCATCCTTGCTACCGCTGGCGCCTGTGGCACCGTTGATTGCATGGCCGTCAGTCTTACCGCTCGATGCAGAGCCCAGCCTGGTAGACCGCCGGCTCATAGTACCGCGGCCAGACGCCGGGGCAGATGTGGAGTTGGAGGTTCCGCCATGGCCGCCGCTGCCGCCTCCGGCTCCGTTGCCAGACTCGCCGGCGACCTTGGCTGCGGCCTCGCTCATGCGAGTGATGGCTTGCTCAGCCTTGCGCAGAATATCCGGCCTTCTAACACCAGGCGGCCTGCCTCGTCGGACAGGGTGATCAGCAGTGTTGCTCACACCAGACCCCGTGCGTTCCATCTTCTCGGCGGCCAGATGCGACAAGCTGCCACCGCCGGCGTCAGACCCGGCTCTCGAGACGCCGTTGACACTGTCTTTGTCAAGGCCATTGACACCATTTGTGACGCCATTCTTCTGCTCCGACAGCAGGTTGAATGTGAGAATGATATTGGCCGTCGAGGATGCAGCTTCGGCTTCGGCAGCAGCTTTCTTGTCGGCCTCTTCCTGTTGCAGACGGTGGCGCTCCTCGATGATCTTGGCCGGGTCTTCGCCAGGCAGAGTGCGACTGACCTCAGAAAAGAGCACGCTGTAACAGTCGCTGATGAGGTCATCAATGGGACCGGCCTTCATCAGGTTGCCGTTCAACTTTTTGATCTCAATGGCTTCACGCATGGCACTGAGGGCAGGATGCTGGGTCTGGTCACCTTCAGCGGCAGCAGTAGCAGGAGCCTTGGCTACCCATTCGGCCAAACGGTCGGTGAGAATCTCAAACTCCTCGGGCGAGACCGCCTTGAACGGGTCGTCCATAGAAGGGGGGACTTTGAAGCATCTGCGCAACAGCCTCAAGTAGCTGATGACGCACGTCTGCCACAGGTCGTTGAAGTGGTAAAAGTCGGCCCCCTTTTTGCGGATGCGCCGCAGAAGCATCTCGAGGTTGACACGGTCCTTGAGGACCACCAGCAGGCGGGTGACAAAACGAACATACTGCTCGGTGTAGACGTGATGGCGGCCCGGTCGTTCGGCGTCGCACTTCCACACGTTCATCACCATGGTCTTTGTGAACATGGACTCGCGGAGCACGTTGAAGGCCGCCTTGGCCATTTCTTGTCGCTTTTCTTCCTCCGCAGTCCTTGCCACATCGGCCTCGCTGGGTTTGCTGCTCTTGTCGGCGGGCTTGTCGGATTTGTCGAGCGTCTTATCCGACTTGCCGTCGTTGCCAGCGTTGTCCTCCTTTTCTTCGCTGTCGACCTCCATCTTCTCCGTTTCCGCTTCCTTCTCATCTGCTTTGTCATTGCTGGCACCCTCTTCCTTCTCGATATCCTTCCCGCTCTCATCCTTGACTTGAACCTTGTCACCATCGACGGTTGCATCTGACTTATCGGCTGCCTTATCACCGTCTGCAACAGTGTCGACATCCATCTTGTCGGCAGACTTGGCTTCCGCAGGAGTATCCTTCGCGCTTTTGTCGGGCTTTGAACCAGTCTCTTTGTCTTCTGAGGCAGTCGCAGCATCGCCACCTTTATCGTCTGACGCGCCATCAGCTCCTCTAACGCTAATATCGCCGCCATTGACACCGCTTGATGCTTCCTTTTCGGTGTCCTTGGAGGAAACACCGTTCGTTGCCTCGGCCGGTTCTTGGGCCGCTGTGCCACCGTTCGCGTCTCCGGTCGTGGTGTGGCCATTCGTCTTGGTCTCGAGACCAGCCAGCGTTGCATAGGAGGGTTGCTCCTCCAGGTCGATGTCAGAGAACAGAATGTGAGCGTGGCGAATGGTCATCCGGTGTTGCCAGTTAGACTTGTCCTTATCACGGAGATGGCGCAGCGATGAGATCATGAACTCTTCCCACTCTGCCTTGCTGGTTATGGAGATGGTTTCACCCTTCTGGACTGCATAGGGCTGCCTCTGCAGCAGATCGGCGCCTGCCTGCGCTTGCATATCGCCTCGCATCACCAGCTTGTCCACAATGGACAGAATCTTGTAGTGCGGCTCCAGAACAGGGTCGCCGTGCCGTGACTTAGGCAGGAGGGAGACCACCTCGATGCTTTTTTCGAGGACCCGAATCAAGTCGTCGACCGTGGGCTTCCTGGCACGCTCGCGTGAGTTGAGCTGATCGTCAGGCTTCTCATACATCTTCCAGATACACTTGGACAGCATGTATGCGCTCTTCCAGTCCTTGGGTCGTCCCGCCATGGCCCGCTTGAACAGGCCCGCGGCATACTTCCACACCATGTAGTCTGTCATCTCGCCATGCTGCCTTTTTGTGTAAGTCGACATGGTTTCCGGGGCGATGAACCAGCGCTCATGGTCGTCATGGTGGAATGCCTCCATGGCGAATGGCTCGCGGGTGCTCGCATACAGACGCATGGCAAAGTTGTGGTACATGTTGTGCAGCGCATCGTCGTCGCTTTCAGAGAGTTCGTCTGGCTCCGAGTGCCAGTACGAAAGTGCCAGCGTATAGCAGTGGATGGCACTGCGCTGCAGTTTCACCAGCTCTGCCCGCTCCTTGTTCATCTTCTCTGCTGACCATAACACAGACTCGTCCAAGTCGTAGTCATAGCACTCCGCCAGACGGAACCAGACATCCCACCGCGATGGTGTCAGTTGGAGCTGGAGCCGCAGGTATTGGGCACCTATTCGGAGGTCGTCCGTTGCTCCAGGTGTCTGCCGTCGGTTCAAGTCCACGCCCTTGAATTTGGTAAGTGCAATCATGCCCAGCAGGAAGAACCAGCCATGCCGGGCCAGGACCGTGTCAGGGGTGGTGGCCTGCACGGTGTCCAGCTCAACGATGCCCTTCCAAGCCTCATAAAGTCGCAGCGGATGAATCGGCCTCTTGAGATACTCGGTGAAGTACCGCAGGTTGTGGATCATTTGTGTGGTCGACTTGGTCTGGCCAATGGACTGCTGCATGTGTTCGATCGTGTTCTTCAGGTCTGATTTGAGTAGGTCCTTCATAGGAACGCCGCTGGCCAGGGAAGTCACCTTGTCAACCAGAGCTAAAGCATTCTTACGCTCCAGCTTCTCGGCTGGGCATCCGTGCTCCTCGACGTCTGATGCGCCCACTCCCAACTTCAGCCCATGCAGGTCGTACAGCACTTGGCCAAGGTAGTGCTCCCAGTTCTCGATACCACGCATCCGGAGTAGCTCCGATCGTGCCATGCGCAAGAAGATCTTGTTGGACGCCTTGCAGAATTTCCGCAGGCCAATGACCTCGTGGATCGCCCCAATGTAATCGGCCAGCTGGTTCTGAAGAGCAAGGGCTGGAGTAGGAGAATTAGAACCGGACGACGACTCCGCTTCTTTCGAGCCTGCTTCGGTCGTCGTCTCGGTCGGTTCGTCGGTTGCCATCTCAGTGGTTGATTCATCGGCACTCTCACTGGTTTTCGCTTTGCTGTCTGTAGCGGCGAGCGTTTTAAGGCCAACCTTGATCACGGTGTATTGCAAGGTCCACGTCCGAGCCTGCATCTCACGTAACTTGTTGAGGAAAGAATGGAACGTCTGTGAGTTCGAGGCAGACGATGTCATCCCCACGCGGATCTCGTCCTCGTGCAAAGTTTCCACATGCAACATGCAGCTGATGCGCGCAAGAGCTGAGGTGGTTGACCGCAGATGACTCTCGTCGATGATATCAAAGGCAGAGCCATCGTTGACAGCTAGGTTCAGAGCTTGGATCATCGCCTCGTCCAGAGTCTTCAGAAGATGCATCAGCAACTTCCGCCTGGTCGGCTCCTGCGTTGTGGCCAAGTAAACCTCGCCCTCTATGTCGGCGATGATCATCTCGATGCTTCGCAGATAGCACGAGAACACCTTTGTTGTGTACTCAATCTCCTTGTATGCATCGGCCAAGCGTGTCCAGAGAAACAGGCGCAGGTCGGTGCTGCTGCCCTTCAAGAACTTCCACATGTCGCGCAGCTCTGGGCCGGCACACTCTGAAATGGGCTTATCTTCCGCCGTGGCCTCGGAGGAATCAGAAAGCTTTTTGTTGGATATTGGCACATGGACCGAGTTGGGATTCAGTACCGGCTCGAGCTTGTCGACCACCAGAAGCGGGTCCTTCAGCTCTTCCTGGAAGAGAGAAAGGAAAAAGTCCATTGTCGTGAGTTTGCTAATCTCACGATCAGCGGCTTTGTGGGACACCTCCGGCATCACGGCATTGTTGAGGAGGAAGATCCGGGCGCTGTCCTTTTCCTCATCTAAGGACTCTCGGAGACTCTCCCAACAGGCCAGCGTGTGGTCCCTTGAGACGTTCTGCGTGAGAGTTGTGGAGAAAACACAAGCCCACAGATATCGTCGCGAAAGCGAGTCGCTTTCTTTGTTTCCATCATATTGAGCGGCCGAGCGGATCAGGCCAGAAGCAAGCTCCATCCACCGGTCGAGTCGACCCTTGGTCTCTGTGCGGATGGAAAACGGCACCACGCTATTCGGGTTCGTGATGCGGTCGTACAGGTCCAGATAGAGCTCGAACATCATCTGAACAAGGCTGTGAAGGCCGCGAGGGCAAGCGGGCGAGGACGGCAGGTGATCAGCGGTAGCTGTGTCTAGGTCACGCTGATTGTCTTCCCATCTCTGCAGCTCGTAGCAAACCCGCCGGTAAACCGGTTCGTCGAATTTGCTCATCATCTGCACCACAGACCGCTTCATAGACTCCGACCACTTCAGCGAAGTGTAGCTCCGGGACGCAAAGACAATCCACTCATAGGCCACATCGTGAATGGTGTACCAGCCACCGTTGACCATGATTAAGAAGTCTCGCAGACCACGCATCTCATCCAGGGCCACACTCTCAGGCATGTTCTGTTGGCTGCCTTTAGTGTGTTCTAGAAATGCTTCCAGGCCCAGAACTGGTGTGTCTTTCTTGCTCAGGAGAATCTTGGCCCGATCGTCTTTGAATGCCACCAAAGAATCATACAGTTCTCTTGTTGGCTGGTTCTGGAGCTTGGAGATCCGGTCTTCGGTGAGGCCACACACCTTAATCATCTCGTCGACGGCAGGCACGTCACTGACGCCGAGCCTTTCCAGCAGGCTCTTGGTCATCTTGAACAGGTTTTGGTCTGCCTCCTGTAGATGCTGCAGCTGGTGGGCGAACGACACGTTAGGATCCTGGGCCACCTCAGCCAGCGTCTCTCGCCGTCGAATGCGCTTGCTCCGCTTCGTGTCGCCGTTCTCTTCCTCTGCCTCGCCTAAGCCAGCCGCAGACTGTGACCGCTTCCTTGACTGCTGAGACGAAGCTCCCTGGTCCTTCTCTGTGTCTTTGTGTGCCTCCTTGTCCCCAGCAGCCTCCGTTTGGGTCTCTGCACCGGTTTCCGAGCCACCTCCTTCTGCTGCCTTGGCTTTGTCTTCGCTGACCGCATCCTCGGCTTTGACGTCTTTACTGGGTTCGCTCCCTTCGCCGTTGGCAATGATAGTGTCGTGGAACTCCGCATCTATTTGCTGGTCGATTTCAATCTGCATGATCTGGTGATCGTCTGGCATTTCGGGCGCGTCAATGTAGACTGCTTGGCCGGACAGGCCATTTTCGTCGGCCGACTTCACCATGGCCATGCCCAGATCTGCCCAAGAAGGGTTTGTGATGCTCAGTTTGATGCGATTTTCATTGGCTTTCTGTTCTGTGGATTGCTCTGCCGGTGGCGCCGCTGCCTCTTTCTGTGGGGTAGTGTTGATGTCTCGTGTTGGACATGGGAGCCATGGGAATGGATCGAGGTATCGCTTCAAGGACGCGGCCATCTGTCGCTTAAGGAAAGGAGCCATGACCGGATGTGAGAGGGCCATGTCGTCGGATAGTTGCTGGAGCTGCATTCGTAGCTGCTCGCCCGCGAACCCCTCGGCCAGGGATGGCGGCTCGACCTCGACCACGGCAGGATCATCGTCTAATTCGATCGCCGCTTCGAGGCAGTATCGCTCAATCCGGGCACTCTTGAGAAATGCCGCAATTCGTGCAGTTCGTCTCCAGAGGTCGGCGTCGGAGGGGTCGCGGTCCAGGGCTGCGTCGAAATCGTCTAGCGCCTTGCGGGAATCGTCCAAGACATCGGCGTCCTTGAACACTAGTATTTCGGCATCTTTTTTTGCTTTGCGGGCTTTGTTCCGCACCCGGTCTACCAGGAACTGGCCATGGTTCTTGTATGCCAGGTAATACGCCTGGGGCAAGCTACTCCCCGACGAATTGTCGTCGATGACTGTGGCATCCAGGCCGGATGTGAAGAGAGGGCTGGGGGCGAAGGGGTCGGGCTGGCGCTCGGTGCGCTCATATTCGGTGGGTGCTTCGGGGTATTTGAAGATCTCGGACTTGAAGAGGTCATTGTAGGCCTTCTCGGCCTCAGGGAAGGATCGCGAGCCTTGGGCGTGGAGTTTGAGTGCCGTCTGGTAGAGCTTTAATGCATCGTCGACCTGCAGGGAGAAGGGGTCTGGGTTAGTGTTTCTCCCTTTAGGCAGCCTAAAACGAAGCAGGCTTATCCTACCTGGATGCGCCGGGTAACATCGACCTCGTCCTCGACATTGTCCTCCGGCTCGACGTTGATCGCCACGAAGGCGGGCTAAAGAAAGAGGTCAGTGTTAGCTCTGTCTCTACGGAGTCGACGAGACAGAAAATGCTGTCGCATACCATGATGGGAGAGATGGAGTCTGTGTCATGCGCTCAGTTTGCAGTGTCTGATTCCCTGGGAGCGGGTGGTTGGAAACGGGCAGCGATCAACTGCCGAAAAAGCGTGGTGTCGAAGAGTCCACGTTTTGCAGAACTGGTCCCTGCCAGCTGGTGAACCACTATCGCGTGAAGCTCTAGCAAGACGCGATGGGCAGCAACTGTGGCGGTGTCCCATTAAACGCAGTGTGGCTTGACTGGCGTGGCGCACGTCCGTGCGAGACCGACTACGTACATAGCAACTGCGCCGGCCAGGCACTAGAGACCAGTTTTCCCCTTCGAGGGAGCCAGGGACAACAGACGAAGCTCTAGACCGGTAACGTCGCCCGCAACGCTGCATTTTCACTTTCGCTCGTGCAGGTCGTGCCATTGGCCTTTCTGCGAATTCTCTGTCTCTGCGACCAAATACCACGGGCAGAGCAGCTCTTTTTTTCAGGCCGTGGACGCAAATTAGCCCACCCGCCCAAGCTTCCATTCCAAGCTGAAAAGGGTTACGTCTCCAGCCCTCCCAGCTTATGCGCCGGCCCAGCGTCGCCTTTTCCTGACCATCGTGGCCTTTCCTTGCCATTGGCACTGAGCACTCTCGACCCGAGAGCCCGCCGCGACAATGGTTGCGCCTGCAGTTCCTGAGTAAGATGGCACTGGGCTCGCGTGCCGCCCTTCTCCCTGCCTTCCCTTGTCTTTGGCCCTCCCCGTCAGGCAGCCGTGCTAACCACCGCTCCCGCCTTTTCCAGGATCACCGAAGAGGAGCTCTACGAGGTCATCGACAGCCGGACAGACCAGCTCATTTCCCTGCGCGAACTCGGCCCCCCGGACCTTGTGCACCTCGTCAAGCAACCCATCAGGGGCAGCGGCCGCCAGGTAGGACCTGTCATCCCGCCCCTCACCGAGACAATGCGTGCCCTTTCTAACGAGGCGTTCTCTCCAGATTGGTGTCTACCACCATGTCACCGGCGTTGACGCATCCTCCTCTGCCAGCTTGGCAGCCTACATTAATACCCTGACGTACCGCGAGCCCGGCACGACCGCAACAACCAAGATAACGGCTGGCTTGTACTGGTATGAGAGCTTCTGTGGAACAAAAGAAAAACACTTGACACCCCCTCGTGCGGACGGCGAACGCTGACCAACCACCACTGCCACAGCTGCTACAATGCGCTATCAAGACTGGACATGCGTGTCCATGTAACGATCCCCGGCTCCGTGGATAGCTACTGCGTGGACGAGCGTGGCGAGAAGAAGAAGGCAACCGACGAACTGTGGCTGGAAACCTACCTCTGCAGCGTGCTGCGTGCATACTCCTACGCCGACGATGGCAGCGGCGAGACGATCCGCAAGATTATGGGCGTGCGCCGTTTCAACCCCGTCACCAACACGGAGACGGAGCACCGCTTTCTCGGTGCGGCTGAGCAGCTCTTTTTCAGGGGTAAGTGGGATGTTTGTTTAGCGGAGGGAGACGTTATGTGGGGCATGCCGGCTAGCCTGCACACGACAACCATGACGACAACAAAGACTCCCAACGCTTTCAATGTGGCTAACCAGCTGATTCTATGTAGGCTGGCAGCTCGGCTCCGACTCGACAGTGCAGGTCCCCAACGTGGTGTCCAACCACCTGGTGTCTGGTCTGCTGAAGTACTTCGAAACTACCGGTCGTTTTGCATCTGGTATTAATCTGTTCCAGAAGCTGCGCTCGCAGAATGTCGAGGTCGCCTCGCTCCTCGCCAAGGTGCTCTTTATGGGCAACGAAGAGGTCGAGGGTGTGCGCGCGCTGCACGAGGCCCTGAAGGAAGAGCCTATGGACTACGTCATGCTCGACACACAGGCCGAATTCTTGTTACACAAGGCCCGTAAGGCTGCCACCCCCGAACAGAAGGACGAGCGCCTGCGCATGGCTCTTGGCTGTGCCGACCGGAGCACCGTGGCCGCACCTAGCGAGTTCGGCACATGGGCTCGTCTGGCCGAGGTGTACGTCGCCCAGGAGGACTGGGAGAACGCGTTGACTATTCTCAACTCGTGCCCCATGTTCACCTACCAAGACAAAGATGCCCCCATTCTGCCGGAACCCAAGGAAGCGTCTCTGCCCATCCTGCCGGAGACAAGACTCGACGAGCTGGACGGTGAACTGGAGGCACGCTACAACGAGCAGGTTGATCCGAGTTTGCTGAACCTGCGGGCGACGACCTATCGGGGCACGTTCAAGCATGCATACGGCATTCTGACCGAGATGACGGCCAAGATTGGCTGGGATCAGCTGCTCAAGATCCGGAGCAACGTGTTCGTGATGGAAGACGAGTACCGCACCGAGAAGAAGGATGGCTCCGTGGTGTCATACCCGGCAAAGGCCAACAATGCCAGCACGGATGCGCTGCGCGGCACACCAGACCCGCAGACCAACGGCGACCACGCTGACGCCGAAAACGAAGAAGTGGCTGCCGAGACCAATGGCAAGGATGAGAAGGAGAAGGAGACAGATGAGGATGACGGTTCTGACGTCGAGTCCAAGGTGGAGGAAGATGACCCGCCACCGGTCCCGGCCAAGGACAGTGGTGCCAGTCTCCTTGAGAAGCCCACCACGGCCGCAGAAGGGGGTGATGAGAACGTAAGTCGACAGCCCTTTGTATTGCCACCATGGATCAATGTATCATTGACTAACCACAAACCACACAGAGCATGTCCGAAGAGGAACATCTGTCGCGCCTCAATAACAAGCGTCTGTGCGAGCGCTGGCTGGACAGCCTGTTCATGGTCCTGTACGAAGACCTGCGGGTCTACACCATCTGGCGCACCCAGGTGGCACAGTACCGTGCCCAGGCCATGCAGTACAAGAAGTCGGCCGAGGAGTGGGAGATTCTAGGTCTGCTGGCCGAGCGCCTGCAGCACCGCGACGAGGCCGTCGAGGCGTACCGGGCGTGCCTGGGCCAGCGCTTCAGCCCGCGCGCCATGTCGGGCATCCTGCGCATCCTGCTCAATGGCGACCACTTCAAGGGCACGACGGCCCAGGAGACGGTGGGCACCGTCATCCGGCTGGTGACGTGGCAATACCGGTGGTACTCTGGCTTCTCGCCATCGCTCCTGCAGACGGTGCGGACCCTGATCGAGGACGAGGGCGCCGTCAAGGTGGGCAGTCTGATCCAGGCGACGAACCTGCCCCAGCACGTACTGGATCTGACGCATCACTATGCGGCGCTGTGTGCAACCTTTCACAGCAGCGGCACAGACGGTTAAGGGTTCTGACGAGTCCGGTGGAAGAGAGTAGGGGGTAAGAGGGAGTGTGTGTGTGTGTGTGTGTGTCACCTATCGAAAAGAACATGGCCATTACTTTTTTATTTATCTTGTTTGTTTGTTCATTGTTGAGCTGTTAGATATACTAAAAAAGACGCTGGTAGTGCAAAAAGTAAACTCTTTATAGGTGGCCAAAGATGCGATTGATGGCGGGTGGCTTTGGGGGAAACATGTTTACGTTTCTGTATTTTTTTTCTTTCTTTTTCATATTTTCTATTTCCTTTTTTTTTTCAGTAGATGGACAAAGCTTTTGTTTTGTATTTTTTATTTTATTTTGAACGGTCATGACAAAGAACCTAATTTGAAGAGGAAATCAACCAGTGTTCCGACAAATTTAATTTCCTCGATTTGCATTTTCACATCATTGTGGCAATAGTTTCCCATGGTTAGATAGAATTCATATTATAATGACATTAATAAAAGACAACGCCTTCCCTATGCGTTCCACTACTCTGTCTACTTCCTCCCCTAATTCCAGGACCATCCACCAAAATCAATATATGGGCTAAAACATCCCCAAGTCTATTTTCTGGTCCTATTTTATTTTTTTCCAACATCCTCCCTCCATGCTGGTGGTGACATGCAAAAATGCTGATCCGTAACATCGTGGAGCACTGATATATACAGTTGCCCGCTCAAAAATGACAGCAATAAAAACAATAAACGAAAATGCAAAAAGAGTAACGTTTGGAGTAAAGGAAGTTTCTGCAGGCGCTCAGGAGAAGCAGGACAGACTCGGGCAAAGACCGCACTACGCCGTCTCGGCTGTAGGCCGGCGGTCACGCAGGCGGCCAAAAATGGTCCCTTTCCGGTGCACGTCTACTGCGCCACCGTTGAGCTCGTCCCGAGCATTGGGACCAGCAAACTCGTCCCCAGTTTGCTCAGTGTCGGCTGCTCCTGCGTCGGCATCGGTCGTGGGGTCATCCCCTGTCCCATTGTTGTTGTTGTCATTGTTGGTGGTGGCACTGGCCAATCTTGCTTCCTTCAATACACCACGACGTTCACGACGTTTTTCTTCAATGTTCTCCTGACTGATATGGCCGAAGCCGTTCCGTCGTCGGAATGTGGCTTCCATGACCATGTTGCAGTCGAGTAGACGGCGGGGAATACCCTGGACAATACCAAACATTTCCATGGGGTCATTAACTGCCCGGATTTGAGGCTCGCCAATCTTGAAAATCGCTAGGGCAACTCGGAAGAGTGTCTTGCTGCCCTCGTAGAAGAAGATGTCCCAAACGCGCAGCGTCGTCTCAATGGGCAGGGTGCCGATGAAGCATGACATAAACCAGGCTGTCATGCAAAGCGTGATTGGTGGGAGGCGGTCCGCAGAGGCTTCGGCAGGCGACGTGGCACCCGAGCGATTGCCACCGACTTTTGGGAGTTTCATTTTGCGTCCGAGGGCGCCAGTCCTTGAGATGTCATGTGCTGGACGCTGCTTATGCCCACCAGAAGGCATTTCGTCCAGCTCGCCGCCAATTTTGGCCCAGACACTGGGAAGCGACTCCCGAAGAGCTGTCATCAGAACACTCAGGTCAACTTTCGAACCCTCCAGTGACATTTCGTGTGTGCCGGGAAGGTAAATGCGGGTGATGACGTTCAACAGCCAGAAACACTGCTCTTCAGTTTCGACGAAGAGTAGAAGTAGGCCCGCAAGGAAATTAAGGCTCTGGCAGTAGCCAATGCGAGGGTTGTAAATAGAGAAAGCTAGCAACACCCTCCGAAGCCTGGATATTATCTCTGGTTCGTTTGGGCGATCAGCAGTGATATCTACTGCCTCGGCACCTTCTCCATCCTCGGTGCCATCGGCATTCGTCCCCCGCGCACTGGACGCTGCGGTGGAGCTAGTATCATCCAGACCTGGCTGTTGGCCATCAGGAAACTGGAATTGTATGTTGTCGGGAAAGGTGCGGTGAAGGTCTCGCTCAACGGCCTCAATGTCGACGCTTTTTGCCTCGCCTCGGGCAGCACGACGGACTAGGCGATTGTATATACCCGGGTGCTTGGCCACAATGGCTGGCCCACCGGCATAGTAGAACCAGGCAGCACCTCGCCATTCTGGCGGGATGCCCTTGCGAACAAAACGCTTGGTCTTTGCGCTGGCTGGGGGGAAGCGGTTCGGATTTTCCGTGATTAGGCCGGAATCTTTGAGGTACGCCACCCACTTTCTCCGACGGCGAGCAATATACTCGGTATAAGGGCGGTTCCAAGCATCGTATTGCTCACGGGTGATGTACTGATTATGCTTCCGAAAGCCGTAGCGGTCTCGAAGTTCGGGGTCCTCGGGTGCAGGCTGTGGAAGATCGGGGAAGACAGACAGAGGCCTGGACGATACGATACGGCCAGGGGTGGGAAGGTCATCTTCCTCTTGAGCTGGCGTCACTATGGTTGGTATTAATAGTGTTTTCGGGACAGGTGTACGCTCGTCGCTTTCAATCATCTTGGCGGAATCGCGCTTCTGCTGGCTGTCATCGTCATCCGATTCAAGGCCTTCGACATTTCTCAGGCCACCATGCCTCTTTTGTTTTGCGTTGTCAGCAACGAGGGCCAAATGAGTGTCCTCTGGCACGGCTGATTGGAGACCAGAATTGCGGAAGAAGGCGGCAGAGTCTCGTAAAATGTGAGGTGCACCAAGAGACGAATCCTCCTGATTAGCCCCTGTTCCCTGGTCTTTGCTTCTTGGTGGTACCACCCCGCCACCTCCGCCAATTGGGGGAGGTAGGAGTAACGGCTCGTTCAGGAGATCTAGAGCTTCAAGGTTCTCCATTGCCGGTGGTTGTCTTGGTTGTGGTGTTTTCGAAGCCGACATCCGCTTGCTGCGACGTCGTGCTTGTATCGTCTGCCCGTTAGCAGCTCCCGAGTGGTCGAATTGCTGCTTGCGAGCATCCTTCTTCTCGACAGGGCCATCGTCATTGTCTTCGGTACCAGTAGAGTCCGCAAACCCCTTCTCATACATTCCCATGACATCGTCGACGCTTAGGCTGTCGTCAACAGCACCGCCTGCGGCAACATTTGTGTACCAGGAAATAGATGTTGTAGAGCTCGTCTTGGACAAAGTGCTGCTTCGCTCTGTTCCGGTTCCAGTAAAGACGGTGCCCTGGCCAGTGGATGGAGTCCATTGAGACCGGTAGCTGGAACGCATCTCCTCGTCATCGGCCCAGTGTGGGGGCTCGCGGGGATAGAATGGGCCGCGGCTTTGGGGGCCGTATGAATTGCCCGACCCTTGGCTCATCGTGTTGTTGCTGTTGACAGGTCCGTCCATGCGGTTGTAGGCTGCTGGTGGGCGTGGCAGGCCTGGCGAGATGGGACCGGCGTATTGGGATGAAGCCGATGGTGGAACATAACGTGTGGCTGGCAAGAAATCGTTGGACGGGCGAGTCGGCAAGGAGGAGTAGGTAGAGGATGAGTGGCTGGATGAAATAGAAAGGTCACGGGCCCGTGGCCATGGCGATGAGAGAGTCGAGGACAGTGTGGACGACAGAGTGGAAGAAGGAGGCGCAGACGGTGCCATTGAGCCGTCCAGCTGCAGTGGCTCCGGATGGCGGAGGCGGGTGGTGAGCATAGGACCCCCGGTAGCAATAGGTCCTTCCCGGGGACCCTGCTTGATACTGGCCTTCCTCGGCCGGGAGAAGTTGTCGACGGGCATGTTGTCGGAGGAGCGTGCGGTCGAAGCAATCGAAGCGGTGGATCTAGGAAAGGTAGACGAGGCGGGAGAGACGGGTTCGGTAGTAGTGACAGCCTCCGCTATGGGTGGAAAGGACGAGGTGTCGTTCCCATTCCGGCTGTCGACAAGCAAAGGGAAGTCCTGGGTCGAGTCGGATGAACGGTCCGGGGATTGTGCATCCGCAGTGGAAAGCTGAGAGGCCGCACTGGCAAAGTGTGTGGTCGAGGCCGAGGATGTCGAGCGAGAGTGAAAGGGGATATGCGAGGGCGAGAGAGGGCTGGTGGCGCCCGTTGAGACAGAGGCCGAGACAGAATTTGCCGAAGCAGGGCCAGAATACGTGGTAGCAGACAGGGTGGTCTGGTCGTAGAGCACGGTTGGGCTGTTGGCAAGGGAGGCCCAGCGCGGCGAGAGAGGCGAGGTCGGCGAGGTCGGCAGGGGGGGAATGTCGTCGTCGTCCTTGCCGAGGCCGTCGTTGTTGTCGTCGACAAAGACAAACTTGTTCTTCTTGGTGCTGCCGAGCGGCGACTTGAGGCGGCGGCTGCCAAACGAGCCGGTGGTCGACCCAGATGCAGAGCCCGTCCGCGAAGAGTGCTGCAGACGGTCTGGGGCATCCGCCAGAGCGCCAGGGCGAGCGTCAGAGCCCGTGGCAGAACCCATGCTGTCGCCGTTTGGCGCAGGGGGATCTTCGTCGTGACGGGGGGGTCCGCTGTCAGAGGCGGCTGCGTCGTGTTTCGTCGTGTGCCGTCGCAGGCGGCTGGCATACAGGCCAAACTCTCGGTTTTTCATGCTTCGCTGGCGGCGGAAGGCTGAGGAGGGCGAGCTGGGGGAGGTGGGCGGTGGCGGGCCCTCTGCGTCGGCTGCGTACGCAGCATCGTCGTTTTCTCTGTATCCAGCCATGGCTGCGCGGGACGGTGCAGCATGGCTGCCCTGCGGTCGAGATCGGCGGGCAGCAAACGGCGGCGGCGGCGTCAGGGCGAGACAGGCAAGGGGTTGGGCGAAGGAGAGGCAGGCCAATTGGGCGTCGCCATTGCTGGTTTCCCGGGACTCCTTTCCTTGGTGGTGCAGTGAGATTCGGCTGCCCTTTTCGTTACGTGAGAGGCAGAGAGGGGACAAAAAGGAAGTGTGCGCTGCTTCCTTTTTCGTGGATTTTGGATCGTTGGCCCTTCCTTCCTTTTTTGACGCCTGTCAGTGGTTCTTGCCGCTTCTGATTTTTTGGGATGTTCAGGGGCTGGCAGGAACGGCGGCAACCTCAGAGCGTAGCGCGACACATGCATAACACGCTAGCCAGGCACTACGGTGCGGGTGGTGTTAGTGCAGCGAACTAGTGCGGTTGAAGGTCGGCAGGAAACTCCGTAATCTCAGTGGCCAGCCTATGGCCTGTGGAGGTGCGAAATGCCCGCTGGGTGGTGTTCTGCAATATCACTGTATGACGCGGCAGCAGATAGAACCTCGCAAAATTGCGGTAGAGATGATAGACGACAGATACGGTTGCATGCACCATTCTTTGGCAGACAGCCGCGTGACTCGTCCGATGTCTGCAAAGTTTAATTCGTAAGGAATAAACCGCCCGTGCCGAGTGCTGTAACCGGCGAGATATTGCTACGGACTATCTGCCCTGTAAGATCGAATTAACCTACTTGCTGTCTTGGATTCTTGCATGTGCTGCTGGCAGATCTCAATGCTCAGGATCAGGGCCTGTCTTGTGCTAAGGGGTTGCATGGCTAGGAGCAGCCGCTACGGGCGATTATTGGCGGTCGTGTCTCTGGCGAGGCCGGCGCTCAAAGGAGCAAATTCAATAGAACAGAAAACGGCAGAAGCAGAACAGAAGGCTAGGAGCCCGCAAGCGAGCGCCATGACGCACGGGCTGGCCCGTACAGATGGCAGGTCGCCCGCTTGGTGCATCTTGGAGCCCGGTGGTAATTTCCAGCGACCCTTACTCCTTTGAGGCTGCTTCCCGAGATGTTGACTTTCCGGCACGCGTTCTTTCGTGCGAAGGGCACGGTAGGATGCTCTCGGGTAGTATAATAAGTCGCATCTTAAGCCATATCTTACTCTGCCTTACACGTGCATTGCTGCGCTCATTCTCGCTTTCGCCACTTGGGTCTCTTCTGGTCCGTAATCACGAATTTCAATGCACCGCTGGCATTGCCTGCTAATGTTTTGCCGAGCTAGCCAGGGACAATCTCAGCCTGCCTCTACAGTAAACAAACAGACAACAAATGCCATACGCCAGGCGAATGCGCCACGGTACTTCAACTGCTAAAAAGCTCGTAGCAATAACTCGGTGGAGCTTGTGTGGGGAAGTCTCGTCGCGACTCTCTCCTGTTCTCCTCATTCTCCCACAACACAACGGGGGTTTGCCCCCGGTCTCGCCTCTCCTTTCCAGTTCCTGGTTCCTGGGAATTGCACTCTCGCTGTCAACAAGCGAAATATGAAACGGTGCAAATAACCCACGGTGCCATGCAAGGACCCGATGGAAGGGGCACGAGCAGTCCCTACGTCGTATGTTGCAACCGCTTGACCGAGACCGATGGTCGGGTTTGCCGTTTGCAGCCTCATCAAGCGGAGATGAACAGCAGCAAAAACTTCACCGGCCAGCGTTGTATTGCGGGGAACTCGAGTCGGATACGCGCTTTCGCGTCTGTCTGCCCTTCTCCTCACTTTCCTCTTTCCATATCCATCCCGAGCTGCCACATCTATTCTTTTCCTATTTGTCAGTCCCCGTCCTTCCTGCCCTCCTACAACCTCATTGCCGACGGTTTGCAATATGGTATACTCAAGCCGTCATTGTTCTTGGTTCCCTTTGTCCCTCTACTTCTCTCCGTTTCTGTCAGTTTACAGCTTCTTGTGGTTGCTTGGCTGTACTGGTTGACAATTGCTGTTTTCGTTTCCTTCACGCCAAGCGTAGTCCTCTTGGACAATTTGGCACACGTCAATCCGTGGTAACAAGACACAAGCATTCCTCTCCTCCGCAGATCCGTCACAAAAGCCAGCACGTGATCCAACAACGATTGCAGCGATCGCGGCAGCCACAGATTGGCAGCCACAGCTTGGCAGCCACTCGGAATTCTGCTATCAAAGTCCGAGCTTCGTCACCTCGATCCAATCAGGGCGCCAGTGCACCCAAGCGCATCCCCGTGCCTTGGAGGAGGAAATGCATGGGCCACCATACGGTCCCTGCTGTCATTCTTAGGGGACTTTGGCTGGGGGTGGTACCTTTCCTTTGCAGCCACGCCCCTCCCCGTTCCAAGTCCAGCCCAGAGCAAGCGCAGCTTAGCAGACCGAGATGACGGAGCTGGGAAAGCTCCCCCTCCCTTCGCTCTTTCCCTCTCTTTTGCTGCTGACCGGGCTCTGGTCGCCCGCCTTTCTGTCCCCCATGGCGCCTTCCATCCGACTCGCTCGCTCTTTCCTCCCCAGGGTGCCTCTGCCACCCGCCCCCTTTCTGACGCCTTAACAGTTTTTTCTAGCTATGTCCATTGTTCTCTGTTAGCGCCCGGAAGGGTACCTCTCTCCCCTCCCTCGTAGAAGTCCCTCTGTCTCTTTCCCTCTCTGTTCTCTTCTCTTCTCTTCCCTTCTCCTCTCTCTTCTTTCCGGTGATTCTTTGTGTTTTTCATCATCGATTTCTCATCCAAATCCCGCCAAAAATCATCCTTTTAGAATCCCCAGCCGTCAATTGGCTATTTAGAACCAGTCTTACCGTGTTATTCCACCATGTCCACTCGCAAGAGGAAGCAGGAAGACGACGAGGAGCTCGTCTCTCTCCCCAGCGGCGACGAGGAAGAAGAGGAGTAAGTGTTTTTTGTGTCCATCTGCCCAGCCGTGATTTGAGCCTTTTGAGCCTTCTTTTGGGGGCTTTCTGTCCGCTTCTCCTGGCCTTGCGACCGCGGGGCTGTCCTTTGCGGTCGCACTTTCTGTCAATATCACGCTGTGCGCCAGCTTTGCGCTGCTTCCTGCGCCCACCCGATAAGCAAGCGCAAGGCTATGCATTGCGTGCAGCAGCAGTCGCCTTCCACAGCGCTGTGTGACCATCGCAATTTCCTGGCTGTCCATCCGGCATTGCCGATTCCATAAACCTTGGCGCATTCGCGGCTGACATTCGACCCAGGTTCGAGGAGGATGAGGACGAGGAAGACTATGACGACGACGATGACGACGAGGAGGAGGAAGAGGAAGGAGACGAAGAGGAAGATGACGAGCCAGCTGAGCCCAAGGCCAAAGAAGCCGGTATGTCCACGTCCCACTATGTTGATATCTCCAACAGTCCCCTCTGCCCCCCTCTCCCTTGCGAACACTGTCTTACGATGCCCATCTTTCTCCTTTACCGGCTCACGTGCTAACACATTCAGCTCCTCCCAAGAAGAAGCAAAAGGTTGTCTCCGGCGACGACGAGGCCGAGGCTGATGGAGTCGTGACCAAGAACGGCAACGGCGTCGCAAAGGAAGCCAAGGCTGATGCCGAAGATGCCGAAGACGCTGAGGACGAGCCCGAGGAGGACAAAGAAGATGCCGACGCCGATGCTGATGCCGATGGCGACGCTGACGCCGTGGACGAAGCCCCAGCGAAGGCCGCCGTCAAGGCTGCCGATGCGCCCGCTCCAGCTGTCGAGGGCGAGGCCAAGGCTGCGGCTGCCGGCGGCGACGAAGAGGCTTAAAACGTCCTTTGTTGTCCCGAATCCGACACCAGGCTATACCGGATGCAGTCTCCCCTTTCGCCGCCTCTGGTAACTGCTGGTCTTCATCAAAACGATCGCACCCTCTTGTTTCCTTTTCTCAAGCCCACTTTGTGTCGATTCTCTCGTCCCGTGCTCTCTGCTGTTCGTCTCGGACCATGTTTTGGTATGCATTTCTGCGTACAAACGGGTTAGATGAGAAGCAATAGACACGGTGTTATCTGTGAGGGGACTTAGATAGGCTAGATTTCATTTTCCATTTCGTCGTCGCCCGACCAAAAATCTACGACAGCTTTGTTGAAGTTGGCAAGACGCTTCTGCAGCTTGTCAAGATCTAGATTGCTGTGTTAAAAAGGATGCTTTTCAAAACCATGTGCCACGCTTCAATTGTGCGGAGCTGGTCGTATTTATACGTCCCCTTCGTTCTAGTTCTGTCGTAATGTGCGGAGACGAATCCTAGGCCAACCGTATTCCTACCCAACGAGCCAATGCCACGGACTCCTTTGTTCGCGTATCCTGCCGTCGCAGCCCAACGAACAAAGGCTCACGATGGAGGCGACCAGGTCGGGTGTTACTCCAACATATGGACTGCCGTTTGTTTCCACGCATCGTGTCTCAAATCTGGCAGGATAGGAAATGGAAACAGCCATTTTGCTCCTTTTCGTTAGCACGGAAGTTCACTGCATCCTGCGTGCCCCATGCCGTGGCATCTTAACGTACAACCCCTTTATCCCTACTCACGGTAAACAGCGGGAGCTACCAAGTACACGGGGTACTATTTGGGACAGGGATGAGGAAGAACACGGGTCATTTGAAGAACAAAGTAACCAAACAAATACCTTGCCTTGACCTGGTCGAGCAGATGCAGGTACATGGATACCATAAATATGCCAGATGGATCCCTATGGTCTTGGCAGTCGATGGTGATCACTTCCGGATGGACTCTACTTGGATGGTATGTATACAGTCCAAAGTGAAACTATTGAACTTCATGCTCCAGACCATGAAACCCCACGATATTCACTACTTTATGCAACTCCAGATTTTCGACAACCAGCTTTTATTAAAATGTTAAAATAAAAAGAAAAGAAAAGCCCAGGAAAAAAATACAATGAATTCTTATTTTCAGATGCTTGAGGGCCATCTTTCCATTTCTTCAGTGTCATGCACCTGCCGTGAACGGCAAACTTTTCCCTGGTTGGAAAGGGCAAATGTGGCAGACCACCAAAGGCATGTACATATTTCTGTAAACGGACAACCGTCATAAGCCCAACAAAACCAAGAACGTTAGCCCGATAATGGCAAGGAGCGCGTGGGCGGCATGTCGGTAGATGAGATCTTCTTGCTAGGTCCCGACCCGACAGTCCGGGTATCCGCCAAAGAGGGGTTTTCTCACAAGCCCTCTGGCGTAAGCCTGCCTGAATCCAGTTAGAATAAGTGCCATTCAAGCAAGGGCACCCAGACGTATTGCGGAGAGAGAAGAGGGACACCTACTACTCCTCCGCAAAAAGGATATCTGGCATTGCGAATAAGAGACGTTTGCGCTGTGTTATGAGCCGTTTCTCCAAGGCCGGCAGAACACCGGAGTGCCGGCTCCAAGATGCTGTCTCCGGATTCTTTGTTTCTCGTCCAAATCGTGAATGACACTACAAATTTGAGCTTGGAGTATACAGATGTTCAGCATTCACATGGAATTTACTTTAGACCAAGAATTTGGCTTTTGAAAAAGACTGCATACTCGAGCGGACAGCTCTTGTGCTCCGAGACTTGACATGGTTCCCCATATTCATGCCCAGGATCCCGGGAAAGAGTATCCTAGCCAGCCCAGTATGGAGAAATGGAGTCGAGACCCCCCAGTAACCCCATGTGAGACTCTGTCCTCAATACATGGAGAGATTGCCTGACATTGCGGCCAGAATGCCCTTTTTGCTAGAAAGACTGGAACAACCATTTCTAGCTCTACCTGGTCCATGAATGGTGTGGATTCCATGGACATGAAGAAGCTAGTCTCCTTGGGAGCGGCAGTCCCGATCTGGATGTAAGTCCAGCTTGAAGGGTCCTCTTATACGTTTTTGTAAACTGACATCTTACCAGAAATTTATTATCCCCTCTCTCAGCCTCTCATGCCCATCCGCCTTTTCAAGATCCGAAACTTTGCTGCCGTTGTCACTGTCGGATGCGTCGGTCAGATGGTCTATTATGCCCTGAATCTGATCTGGCCCATGGTCATCAACACCTTTTTCACTACGGACAAAATCAATATTGGCTTAATGTCTAGCACCACTGGAACCAGCCTGGCGGTCGGCGAAGTCATTATTGCGCCTATTTTCAACTTCATCGGCCATCCAAACTACCAGCTGATTACTTACTCTGTTTTGTTAACGGTCTTTACCGCACTCATGGGTCTGATCAAGGGAGCAAGCCAACAATCGCTGAGAATCACTGTAAGTTATCTCCCCAATGAGCTACCAGAATGCTTCCTGCCTATTTCTGACTGTTTAGTTGACCATCATGTCTGGATGTTTGGTTGGCCTGGTAGAGGCAGTCACCATTGTCATTGCTGGCCTCGTGGTGCCGCCAGAGGACATTGGCGTGGCCGAGGGCTTCTACGCCTCCATGCGAGCAGTAACTGGAACAATTGCCTGTAAGTTATTTTAGCACCAACTGCGTTTCTGTTTCTTGGCACTTACATGAACAGTGAGTATTTATGTCTCCATCTATTCCACACGCCTTCCCGTTTTCCTCCGGCAAACCGTCACCACGGCTGCCAACAAGTCCGGCCTCCCTTCCAGGAGCCTACCCGATCTGTTTACAGCTGTGACAAACAGAACAGCAGCGGCGTATAACTCTGTCCCGGGAATGAAAAGTACTATCCTGGAAGTCGTCCAAGGCGGAGTGCGGGCTACCAAAAGGCTTTCAAGCTGGTCTTCCTCTTGTCGATTGCTTTCGGTGGTCTCGCAATCATCTCGTCGGTTTTCGTCCAGGACGTCAGCAAGTATATGAACAACTTTGTCAACAAGACCATCCACAAGCCCAATGTGCATATATCACAGCAGCATCAGGATGCAGAGGTGGGGGAGAAAGCAGTAGAACGGGAGACAGTGTAATGAATATTTTCTGCATGCACAAATAATTGCAAAATAAATTGACACCAAATGGACATTGTGTGTCATCATTACAAAAATATCATGCCAAGACTTAATACACATGCCTGCAACTTGCTGCAAGAGCGAGCCTATGCCATTGTTCTGACTCGCTCCTTCCGGGTTGAGCGTGTCCAAATGTGGCAGCTGCGCGGCCCATTACATCGTGATTTTTGCGGTCCCGTGAGCACAAGCTTCAACCTCCTTCTTTTGCGCGCCTGTTTCCAGCTTTCCTTCTGCAGCATCCCGTCCACCTCCCAGGATCATTGTTATCACGCCTCTTTGTCCTTTTTTTATCGTCTCCTAGCTGCAGAAGACGCTTTGGATACATGTGCCACATACACTCCTTTTGAGCGCCAAAGCTCCTTCGCTCTCCCTTTTAGAATCTTGGTGTCTATGCTTTTGTTTTTGCGACCTGAACCTACCCCCCGGGGCCAAATGAACATATAGCCTGTCCTAATTCTACGCGTTTTCTTTTGGTAAGTCTCTGCCCCGATCACATGTCCGCTTCATTGCTAATAAATGCAGACGCAGATGATCGCACTCCAATCCGCACGATGAGAATCTTCACGAGACACAACGCGGCTGCACACGAAAACCTCTTCGTCTCCGAGCCACCCTCCAACGATAGTGATGAGTGGTCTGTGGTGGAAATCGACGGCAATGGAAATACTGGGCTCGATGGCGCGGGAGGGAGGAGAGCCAGGCGCGACAGGGCGGGCGTTCACGAAGGCGCAGCCGTAAAACTAGCTCGGTTCTAGTATTCCGTCAAGGACATGGCGACTACTGCAAAACAAAAAGCAAAAAGGCTCTTCCGAAAAGACCCATCACCAACCGCAGTGACAGCTTCGTCTGCAGCTTCAGACGTGTCTGGTGACTCCAGCGAGACGGCTGTGGACGACGAACAACAGAGGCGACATCTCATGTTTGCGCCTGACGCCCAAATGGAAGAAAAGAAGAAGCGATTTGCCTTTCTGGAGAAACTGCCACGCCTTCACTTCCCGCTCTCTCCAGACCACCAAATTCGGGCCTCGGCCAAAGCCATTGCATGGTCGTTGGTCATGTCCATGTCTGTCGTTTTGGTTGGCTACTCTCAGAACCTGTCTGTCTCGCTCTTATCGCAAGTTCAGTTCCAAGAAAAATACGGAAATGACAAAGAAACCGGCTTTACAGCATCTTGGATGCTCGCTGTGCAGATGTGCACCGTGGGCAGTTGCATGCTGGGCGGCATGCTGATCGGCTAGTTGTCCACGACCTACTCTGTTACTCGTCTCATGTCGGCATCCATGCTCATGTTTCTGCTCTGCAGCCTCTTCAACTTCTTTGCGCCCAACATGACATTCATCCTCATTGGCACATTCCTGCAGAGCCTGCCGTGCGGTGGTTTTGCGACGCTGGCTTGCACATACATTTCCGACATTTGCCCACCGGGCATCGCCGACTACATGACTGGCTTTGTCAGTTGTTGTTGGGTCATTGGGCAATCCGTCTGCTTCGGCACGCTATGGGCCTTGATCCATCAAGAAGGCGCCAATGCCTACCGCATCCCCATGGCCGCCCAATGGATCATCCCCATCCCGATTATTGTCGCCTGCTGCTATGCTCCTCCTTCCCCATGGTGGCTTGCACGCCGTGGCCATGTGACTGATGCATTTCATGCCCTCCAGCGCCTCACAAACTCGACAACATCACGGCTCCATTGGACACCGGAACCCGGACAGCCAGACCCTACTACAGCTGCACTTCGTCTGGAGGAAATCCGCGAGACCATCATGGTTGAGGAGCACCAGGTGCACGTTGGCACCTCGTACAAGGACTGTTTCCGCAAAATCAACCTGCGGCAAACAGAGATCTCAATCATGGTTGTTCTCGGACAGATGCTGGCTGGGTTTGGGATCGCGAGCCAGCTGGTCAGTTTCTTGCAGCTGGCTGGATTTCAGAAGGAGGACTCATTGAAAATGGCATTTTGTGAGTAGCACTGTCGGGCCGGTCTGTTTTTCATTTTGCTAACTGAATTTCATGTTCCAGTCAACTCGGCCACCTTTCTTGCAGGCAACATATTCTATTTCCTTTTCCGCATCAAGATCTCTCTCCGAAGCATTTACATTATGGGTCTGGGTCTGGTTATTCCCGTGCTGGCGTTGGTCGGTGTTGTCGAGGGCATGAAGCAGAACAGGATCCTCCCTCACCAGATCGGCGCTCTTGTGCAGGCAGGGTTTCTGTTTATCTGGTCGTTTATTTTTGGTAAGAAGGACACGGACTTTGGGCGCAACACGCTTGTTATCGAGACTAAGGTGCTGACTGCCTCGCCCTCCAGGTGCAACGTTGAATCCGTCCCCCAACACAATTGTGTGCGAAGTGAGTTCTCCGAAACTGCGCACCAAGTCGCTGGCACTTTCCCGTGTGGCGAACGATTTGATGAATCTGGTGCAGGCGGCAGCCGGCCCCTACATGTTGAGCCCAGACTATGCCAACCTGCATGGGTACGCGGCCTTTCCGGCGATGAGCTGCGCCTTTGTATGGTTGATCTGGGCATTTGTGAGGCTGCCCAAGACGGACGGAATCCCGCCGCAGGTTGTCGACCAGCTGTTTCGCGCGCGGGTGCCGGCCCGCAAGTTTCAGAGGGAGGGCAGGCGGCTTCAGATGACACCAACCAACGAGCCGGTCTTGAATGATGCGCTCGGCCTCAACAATTTTCACATTAGCACCGACACGCTGCATCTGCGGGAGATTGAACCCATCTCTGTGTAGATTGCTTTTTTTTTTTTAATTCTCTCAGAACTGTACCAAATATCATTACTATGAGTATTCTTTATTTTATGTAGAACAAAACCTAGGTTACATTGCCCGGAAGAAGGGGTCAACACCTCTGGGACGAGAATCCAGAAAACAAAAGAGAATAGAATTTATTCATTAAAGTCCCCATGGGGAAGTGTTTTGCCCTTGTAGACCGACCTGGACCTTTTTCGGGGGGCAGGGTGACGCTGCAAGGGATGCGGGCGAGAGAGGCCGTCATGGGGGATGGCTGTCACCGTTACATGAGAATATCAAGGTTTTTGCTTTTCGGTAACTTTTTATCTGATTAAAGTCTTTTTCAAAAATTGGTAATTATCCATGAAAGGAATGATCGACAAACCCCCAAAGATCCAGGCTGTTCTAGCTTGTAGGAGATGAGGGGATTTCTGGCCCGACAAACAGATGCAAGATACGAATATGCAATGCGTAAGGGTGACACACCCAAGAACCAGCTCTTTGGTAAGGAAAGAGTAAGAGGAAGGTGTCATTATAGGTTACCATTAACAGGGCAAAGGGAATGCAACACTGCAGGAAGCAGGTTATGGGCATTCCTTTTTACCCTTTGGCATTGCTGGCCTTTGGCATTGCAGATTGTCTTCGTCTTTTCAATCGCCATTCACCAAAAACAAAAAAGAGGAAAAAGTATTGGCAGGCCCCTCGGCAGGCGACAGATGGAAAAAAGTGCACATTGACCTCGACCAACCGGTAACGACGGGATGAATTCCGAGTGTCAAGAGATGCTGGAAATTTTGTTGAATGCGGTTTATTCCAGCATGTCTTGAATTGCTGGTACCGACCGCACGCACACCTTGCAGCCATGGATGGGATTCGCCGTTTTTGTGCACACACCTCGGAGCTCGGAGGATTGCTGGCAAGACAACGAAATGACACCTAGGTGAGTGTGTTGTACGGTTTTTTATTTTATTTATTTCCTTCTTTTGAAAGCCCCTGGACAATACCTCCTTACCCAGGCTCACGGTAGAGACATGGCTTTTCTTCTTTCTCGAGTGTGCGTGCTGTTCATTGGACAAGTTACGCACACTTGTGCGCCTCTGGCTGTACCGAGTACTTGTATCCTTGCGCTTGTTCTTGTTTCCAATCAGCTGGGCGGGTGCCGTTGCTGTTTGTCTCAAAACGAGCTTGTGCATATGATATGCCCCCCCTTCAGTCTTGTATTGCAAAGCAAGGCTTATTGACATGCACCTCTAGGTCGCCTAGTTTTGTTTCGGTTTGGTATGCGAGATGGATCTTGGAAACATACAGGGCAGCGCCCAAGAAGACAATGATCTGCTCTCTTCCACGGGTTCTCCCTTTTGGCGGTTGGATCAGCAGTTGTCTGTGCTCGTTTCTCCATCTACCTGACTTCCCGAGCTGGATCCAACAATGCAAGGGAGAAACGACACAATAGGGGAGAGTCGATAGTACGAGGGGACCAGACGCGTGTAAGTGGTTTTTCTTTTTCTTTTTCTTTCTTGTTTTACCGTGACAGACAGGTTTGAATTTTACCCTCTTTAGACACACACATCCGGCCTAGTCTCTGTTTGTTTTCTCCTGACCTTGGCGGTGAGGTGTTGACATGCTTGTGAGAGAGACTCAGCAGGGCACGTTCAGCTGGACGGCATGCAAGGGATGCCGCAGAGAAGAGGAGGCTAGCCCCATGCACCTGCTGATTGGCCGACGACACCCGTAGGCCTCGTGAGACAGAAGAAAGCACTTTACTATCGCCAGTCTGAATAGCTGAACCGGCGGTTGCCGTTTATTAAAAAAAAGCAGACTAGTAGTCGTGAGCAATTTTGCCCGGTTCGCTTGGGGCCTGGACAGATGCATCTTGCCGTCGGATCTCTGCTAATCCGCGTTAACAAGTGCCTCCTGCCCAACCAGGAGCCTTGCCTGCCGGGTTTCAGGGAGGGCCTACAGCGAGCTAATGGAAAAAGCAATTCCACGTGCAGCGGCGCTACTGCAGTTGCTTTCTTTCAGCATACGCCTTGCCCTGTTGCCGTTTGTTTTGTGCCGCACTCTCGTTTGTTTTAACTCTCTCCATCGCACCCTTGGATCCGCCGCCGGACTCGCAGATCATCCTCCCAGGAGCCACCCCCAAGAGGAAGACCGCGACTAATGACAGTACATGAGACATGCATGCAGGCTACTGCAGCTAGACAAATTCCACACTCTTAATGGCCGTGTTTGTGGGGAGCGAGCCCGCACATTAAACATGACATACTGGTTTGGCTGTCTTGCTCCTCGACAGCCACTAGCGGAATGCAGTTCTCAGCAGTCCAACCCCAGGTTTAGGCCGAGCATGCTGTGTGACACCCCCCCCCTTCGTCATTGTTTGGCAGAACGCCACCAACAGACCATCGCCAGCCCCCGTGGCCTCTCGCATGGCCACATCTGACAGAGGAAGAAATGCTCCGAGCGGCAGTCCTGGAGGGAGCACGTCTGCAAGGAAGGAGACGGTGACTGTCGAAGCAGTTGTGACTGATACTACTACGTATGGACAGACTACGAACTGGAAATACCATGACCATGCCCTTTGATTCACAACTAGACTGGATCCTTCCAGCATGCACGCAATTATATATGGCGTGCCCACCATCTCACAGGAGGCAAGATAAACTTTCTTCTTTTGACTCACCGGATGCAAGGGAGGACTAGGGCCTAGTCCTCCGCATATGGGAAGCGCAGGACGATACGAGCAGACACCAGGTAGGCGTGTGGTGCATGGTACAATGTACATGGCAGTATGGGCATGTTCCCCAAAGCGAGGCGGGCGACAGGGACCGGGGAGTCCCAAGAACAAGACGATTGGCAACGGGACAAACGGTACCAGTGGAGCTCGCGGGCGCATCGCCGGCGATCATTGACCGGGGGGGTGGGATGGAGTACAGAGCAGCGCTCGAGCGTTGGAGGCGTGGAAGGCGACGAGGAGATGCAAGGCGGCGTGGCGAGGAATGATCAACGACACCCATCCGCTCCCATCCGCTCCCAACTGCCACGGCCGCCAACTGCCTTGCATGTAAGATCCGGCTTTCCTTCCTACTTGGTCGACTGTCCAGACACCCAAAGGCCATCCTGGAACACTAGTTGGTGCTCCTGGTCCGCCTGCCATCTCATATGCACCCCTACATGGGCCACATGGTGTAAATTGCTGCTGCCTCTTTCGTTGGCGTCTTGCGTAGAGGCTTCCATATCCTGATACTAGTCCTAGCCCCGAGGGAGTGGACGCAGGGAGGAGGCATGTTGACGAGGATTTGATCTTTTTTTTTTCTTTTCTTTTCTTTTCTTTTCTTTTTTTTTTTTTTTTTTTCCTTTTTGGAGCTTCTTCCATTCTTGTTATTCTACTTTGCCTCGTCTGGCATCCTCTTCTGCTCAGCTAACACAGTCTACCATCTTTAAGCCTTGTTTCTCACCCTCCCTCTGGGTAAAGTCTTGGGCAGGGCTCGTTCCGTCTGCCGCCGCCGGCGTCCTCCCCGAGCCCGCCCCGTTCTCAGGGTCCAGCTACGGAAAGAGAAAAACGGTACTTTTGCACGGCCAATGGCATTCCCTCCTTTGTTAGTGCAGACCGTGAAATGCACCGCAATGCCAGATGCATGCAGGATGGATGTAGTGTATGCCCAACTCCCAGCGTGTGAGACACGTCGCCGGCTGGAAGGCTCTGCTGTGCGTCTGAGCCGGCCGGCTGGTGTTGCTTGTGAGAGCCCGCAGCTTCTGCCAGACGTGTGCCATGGTAGGCGAATCTCGCGAATCTGGATAGAAGAGCATCGGGTAGGAATGCCGCCCGAGACACACGTCCGGCCAACAGGCAAGAGTCGACTGCCGCCAGGGCACCAGGGCCACACGCCAACAGCTCGCGGAAGCACGCATTTTGGCCTTTCCCGAAGCAGGCCCCTTGCCACATCCGTTTGACCCCCATCTCCATGGAGTTTTTCCAGATGCACCTGCGGGCGCAGTGCCACAAGGACGATGGAAGACGCGGTGCAACACAAGATCCTTGGGATCCGAGCACCCCCTAGATCAATACAGATGGACACATATGGACACGCCTGAATAGGCAAGCCCCGTGTTCGAGTAGCTGTACCTGCCCTCGCGCGTTCTTCAACACCGCAGGCCCGGATGCCCCCTTGTATCTGGACATTGGCCTCTCTGCCGCCAGCAGCAGCACAGTCGTGCCCTCGCGGCCTTGCCGCCTGCCCCTTCCTCGTTTAATTGGTCTGGGAGAGTCTTGGCAGCAAGGGCTGCCGGCCAGCTGGCCCGCTTGCCTGCCGGAACGTCCCCCCGTGCCATGTCGCTGGTATCCTGCTACGCGGAAGGCTGTCCAGGCTTGCTGTCCAGGCCCGCATAGTAGTACAGCATCGTGTAAGTCGTGCGAGTATAAAATCGGCCGGTCCTCCCTTTTTCTACTTGTCCTCTCCCCAGCCCGCCTGACTCTCTCTCTGCCTCGACCCTGTCACCACCACTATGCCATGCACTAACACCTTATTCAACTTGTCGTCTTGCCCCCTCGCTTGCCCTGAGCGCCCATCTATTGCCCCACAGAGACAAGAATCCCACCCTAGTCCATGCTGGCAACCGGATTGACCAAGCCACGCAAAGTCGACGATCTCGAGATTCCCCATCTTCTCCATTTGCCTCGAGGGCTCTCTCCACATCAGCATTGCCTGTCCAGCCTAGCATCGTCGTGGTACGAACGTTAATATGCAGAGTTGCAGCCAATCAGTCACCCCGTCCTCCGACATCTCTTCCACAGAAACACTAGCAGAGACGCCCTCTGCTGATCTGTACGACAGTACCTCTGTAGACGGCAATGCCTGCATACAAAGCGCCGGAATCAGCTCCGGCACCAGCATGGGCGGTGTGTCAAGCGCCCCTGGAGGCCAAATACGCGAGGCACATCCTCTCGGGGCCTCCTGCTTCCAGGATCACGAAACCGGCCCGCTTCTACCAGAAATAGCCAACACGGATGGCGACGTGACGGATGCGCAGCAATGGATCCTCAACCAGATGTGCCAGCAGACAGAAATGCTCAATGTCCAAAACATGCAGCCCTTCGACATGTCACAAGCCACCCCGTTACTCTACGACGGTGCTCTCCAAAACGGAATGGCAGACGACTACTACAGAGACTTCAGTGACAGCCTGCCCTCCGCTGCAGTCGATGGCTTGACCAGCTTCGTGACAAACCAAGCGCCGTCTGGGTTTCTGCAAAACTACAGCAATCTGTCCTTGACACCCATGTTCCCGGGCCACAGTTTCCAGGCGGCTGAGCAGTCCGTCGGCCCAAACTATCCAGCAGTCTCGGATGGTTCCGGTCCATCCTCCGCGGGCTGCGGCATCTTCTCGGCAGCACCACCTGTTTACCACGCCAATTTCAGCTACGCAGACTTGATAATAGACGAAAACACCGGCCTGCCCCAGACGCACGCCGCCGCCCCTGAAAGCAGCCGCGAGGGATTCACTGGCGCGTTTCTGGACAGCCCGTTTTCGTTGTCCTGGCCGTCTCTGGCCACGACCCCCCCAAACAGCTTGATTCCACCACAGACACCCCAGCGGATCAGCCTCGTCAACAGGAGCAAGTCCAGCGGCGGCACCACCAACCCTCCCATTTTCATCCACGAGCGGCCAGACACCAACACCCGGTACGTCCAGGATGCCCTGCCAGTGTCTTGGGGCCCACGGCCTGCATCGTCACACCGGCAGCAGCCCCTCAGACCCAAGCCGGCACCCGCGGTGGTGAAGCAGGAAGAAAACGACGACCTCGAAACGAACAAGATACCCCAAAAGGGGACAGAAAACAGTCCTTGCTCGACTCCTGGCGTGAAATCAAAACAGCAAAAAGAGGAGAAACCCACCCCTGAATCGACACCGCCAAAGAAGAAGCCGGAAGCCGACGCAGCAAAGGAGGAGCCCGACAAGAAGGCTGTGCTGCCAGAGCCGGTCAAGGACAACAAACTGCAGAAAAAGATTGCCCCCTCGCTGGCCAAGACGATGGCCTCAGACGTGGCGTTTCCGGACAAGACCGCAGCAGCAGACACGGCTTTGCCAAGGCGGAAAATCCGCTACCGCCGGCCGCTTCCCAGCAGCCCGATCCCGTCTCCGCGCGTGTTCAATGCCGGCTACGTCAACTCGGCCGTGGCCGAATGGAAGGACATTGTTTCGCAGCAGGACAGCACTGCGCCGGCAGTTGATCGGCCGCGGAAACGCAGCCGGACAGATGTGTCGCCGGCGTCGTCGTCGGTGTCGTCGTCCTCCACGTCCTCAATGTCCACCCTGTCGTCCCTGTCGACGTCAACAGACTCTGTCAGCCATGAAGTCCAGAAGCCGCCGACGTGGGAGCTGGACGTGGACTTTACCGACGCCCACGTGGCCAAGATGGCGCCGCTGGTGTCGACGCCGACGTCTTTTTCGACGGGGTCGTCGGTGTCGCCGCCGGGAGACGACGCGGCCGGGCCGGCTGGGCCGGGCCAGGCGCGGCCGATCGAGTTTGTTTTTGAAGAGCCGTCCCGAGGGACGCCGTCGTCGACAGACTCGAGATGAAGGAGAGGAGTTGATTGGTACTTTGCGTTTCAGGACAATGATTAAAGTTCAGTTGGATATTCTCAGTGGAACATGCTGAAAACGCAAAGCCTCGAGCCCAATCCGCCACGAGCCGCCGTCAACTACAAGGTCAGTATTTTTCCATCAGGGATACACCAGAACCACCCACCCACTGCAGCAGTCCCGTTCATGTACGACCCGGCCTCGGAAAACAGATAGACTGTCGCATTGTTGACGTCTCTGAGCGTGCCCAGGCGGCCCAGGAGAATCTGCCTGATCACGTCTTCTTTGGAGGCACTCCCAAACAGCCGCCGCTCGCCTTCCGTGCCCGCAATGATCCCCGGCGCAACCACGTTCGACGTCAACCCCCGCGGGCCCAGCTCGACGGCCTTGGCCGTGTTCCACGAGCCCATCAGGTCAATGTCAATGACTATTTTGAAGGCATTGTGGGACAGGTCGAGGACTGGTGCGGCAAAGATGCCAGCAGCGCCGGCTCTGTTAAGTTGGAAAAAGGTGACATGAAGAAGGAGAAGAAAAGGGACGAAAGAAGAAAAAAGAAGAAAAAATGTCCATCTTTCCACTTACATTACAAAGTCTATCCCACCAAGCTCGACTACGTCGTCCAAACTTGTTGCATCACGCACGTCGACATGTCCATATCCTAGGACATTTGCTCCCGGCCGGACAGAGGCGATATCGGCCACCACCCGCTTGGCCTTTTCGTCATTCCGGCCGGCGATGCACGCTTTGGCTCCGAGGTACAGCAGGGCGCGCACCTGGGAACTGCCCGTGCAAAAGACGACTCTGCCGTCTGAACAAGACGAGTAATAAATTAGCTTGCAATAGAAAATTCCAATCATTGTTTTCAATACACAAACGTACCAAATATTCCCTTGGTCCAGGCGCTGCTGAGATATTTGCTGGGGGAAAAAAAGGATAGAAAGATCCAATCCAAACTAATTCAGAAATAAGCCATTAAAAGTGTTTGTCGAGATCGTGATCGTCACTGAGAAAGTGTGCCACGCGTTTGCTGTCCTCGGCTCCGTCGGCTGCTTCAAAGGTTCAGCATATTATCCATTTTTACTATTTTCTGATGATTCTGGGCTTCACTTTCATGCAAGGAAAAATAATTTCTTCTTTGTTTTCCCAGACAAAGACGGAATTGGGCTACTGTCCAGAATGCAGGTCCTTCCGCTTGGGAGCCGTCGGCTCCGACTTACACGGGGCTGCCAAGACTCTTGGAAGAGAGAGTTGCAAGTCCTCCAAAACGACAAGGCCTTTGGCAAGACGGAAAACCACTTTGAGTCAAGACTGGACAAGTTCGAGACCTCCAGTGCCCGAGGAAAGCGGCTGCACCATCTGCAGATGAAGCACAGTTGGACCGACCAGTAATTCTTGTGGGAGAGCCAACCGCATACGCCATCCACTGGAAGGGGTTCATAGTAAGTGACACCGCCGGCAAGCAGATGCTTATGGGTCTCCTGGCCGATATCAGGCCGCATGCTGTGAATTTGGTAGACGGTTGGAAACTGCCAGACTCCCTGGACAGCTCGCTGGGAAGATGTGATCGACGAGTCTATGAGGACCTATTTTACAGAGCCAGCCAGCTAAATCCTCTGAATGGGCTGGTTGTCGATCCGCAACCGGACAGCCCGGTGCTGATCAAGAAGGCTGCCGTTGGCGGAAGAAAAAGAAAATACAAGAAAACAAACACCTGTCCAGTAATATTACCAAGTTTTGCAGCCGGCAGGCAATTGGCCGGAAGGGCAAGTGCGACAGGTAACACAGAAAGTAATACAAAGTTCCAGGCGGCGCAACTTCCCTCCTGCTAATTTTCAGTTTTCAGCCTTGTTCCAGGCCCAGGCCCTGCAGACCCCACAACACCAAACACTACCGCCAAAGACCCGTTAAGAACACCCCCAAAGACACCCACCGTCATGACACAACGGCCACCATGACAAACGACCGAGACCACCGCCAACCCCGACCCGCCATGCAGTCGTCGTCCACGCCCACGGCAGCTGCAGCAGCAACCACTTCGTTCCGGGCCTGCGAGGCCTGCCGCCTGCAAAAGATTCGCTGCCAGCCGGCCGACGACAGCGGGGCAGCTTCAGCCCCAGCAGCAGGAGGAGACCCGGCCAACCTGCCGCCAATCTCGGAGCGGCCGCCATGTCGCCGGTGCCGGGACCTCGGACGGCCGTGTGTCTACACGGAACCACGTCGGACAAAGCGCAAACGGACGGATGTGCGCGTCAGGGAGCTCGAGAGGGAGGTCCGCCAGCTGGGAGCGCTCTTGCAGCAGCAGCAGAGATGGCGGGAGGAGAGGGCAGAGAGGAGAGCTGGGGGCAGGGGCCTGGACGGGGGAGTCCTAGGGAGTAACGTGTCCTCTGGCCTACCAGACGTGATGGCCCTGGACGATTCACCAGCTGCGCCCCGGGGACCGTCGCCAACGCCCCCAGCACCAGCACCAGCGCCAGCACCACTAGCTCCCCAGTCCTTCTCTTTCGCATCGCCAGCAGCCTCCAGCACATCAAACTCTCGTCCCTCCCAGATAAGTCCAGGCGCCAGCAATTCCAACTCAGCCGACCCCGTGGCGGCTGGGCTCTTGACCATGGAGCGTGCCGAGGACCTGTTCCGCCGCTTCGTGTTCGACATGGCACCCCAGCGGCCATTCGTGGTGTTCCCAGCAGTCATGGGCCTGGACAATGTCCTCACTGCCACGGGGTTTATTCGGGATCCAAACCTAGAGCAAAAGATCTCTGCAACCGCCGCAGAGGTGCGGGCCAGCACGCCCGTCCTGTTCCTGGCGATTCTGGCTGCCGCAGTCGGCACAGGCATAAGCGACGAGGACTACCGGAGAGGAGGGGTGGGCACCGACTCTGCCTATCTGGACACCCTGGGCGCGGCCCTCGATGCCATGGTCTTGCGGACATATGCAGACCGCATCATGGTCGGCGGCCAGAAGACCGTGGAGCTGATCCAGGCCCTGCTGGTGTCGGCCAACTGGAGCTACTACACCGTCGACCCGGCCTCAGACAACAGACCCGATGGAGCTCCCAACGGCAGCAAGATCAGCAGCAACGGCGACTTGACTGTTGGCAGGCCAGGCCAGGCCAGCAGAGGAACCTACGACCGCCTGCGGTTCTACCAACACCTCCATCTGGCAGCCTCGATGGCCATTGAGATTGGTCCATCGTTGCACGAGAAGGACGACCAGGACCGAGCTGGCAGCTCCCGCAGCGATCCCCTTGCTTTTAAGCGCACTCTCCTTTCTTGTTATATTTGCTGTTCCAGGTAAAGTTTGGATCTTTCCTTTGTGCTTGTGCCTGTTACTCTTCTTTTGTCACCGAACATTGCCTGACATCGCAGTGTGTCTCTTGGGTTCCACCGGCAGACTATGCTCGGCTTCACGCCCTACATGGCCGACTGCCTCGAGGCTTTTGAAAAAGCACCACGGGCCACCGACAACGACAAGGTCCTGGTCGCCTGGGTCAAGCTGCAGCGCATTGTGGATGTGACCGCACACGCTCTTGGGCTGCGCTCCTTTGGCAACGAGCCAGATGCCATGGCCACAGGCAGAAAGCGCGACAAGGCCCAGGACCTGACCGATCCAGGCACGCAGCTTCACCTCCAGAACGCTACTCGGCAGTTGAAGGAATGGAACGAGAGTGTGGTTAGCACATGCATGAACAGTAAGAACCACCTGAATGGCCTTTGCAGCTGCCGCAGAGCACTAACATAACAGACTCTCTACTTATGCAATACCACACCATCCTCGGCATTCTCCACGAAGCCAGTCTTTACGACGAATTTGACCCGGCAGACTTTAAACCGCCATACCGCCTCACCATCCCCACGCCTCCAGATCCAACTGCAGCAGCCGGTTCCAGGCCAGCCCTCACCCCTTTCCGCCTGTCCTCTCGCCGCATCTGCCTAATGTCTGCCCGCCACCTCCTGGGCATATTCCTAGCTTCACCAACAGACCAGCTGATGGGCAGCCCGTCTGTCATGTACGCCCGCATCGGCTATGCTCTGATTGTCCTGATCAAGCTGCAGATATCGGCCGCGCTGCCTGGCGGGACAATGCAGGGCCTCATCCTGGACACGGCCGACCACAACTCGGCCACCCAGGTGCGGCTGTACATTGGAGGCCTGATTGACAGGCTCTCGGACCTGCACAGCCGCAAATGCCGCATTGCCTCGGCCTGGCTGTCGGTAGTGACTGCAATCCAGGACTGGTACGAGACGTATTTTATCCCGGCAGCGGGCGGCGCTCCCTTGCCGCAGAGAGGCCCGGCCTTGGCCGGTGCTGCTGCCATCCCGCCCAACGACTTTTACCCTGTTTTTGAGCCGCTACGATACTGCTCTGCTTTTTCAGAGAGCCAGCTATTACACCGATACCGTCAAGGTCAAGGGGCTTCTGAAGCTCAGCAGTCGTCGACGGGGAGGAGACATGCGCGCACTCCCTCGCTGCGGTCCCAGTGGGCCTGGCCGAGAGCGCCCGACCTGACCCGGAAGGAGCAAGGCGACAAGATTAATGAGTCACAGTCTCGCGCTGAAACAGGTACTATTGGCCAATCCACGGCCACTACAGCTACCGACGGACCGGCCACAGCCCCTGGAGACCCAGCATCGACTGTCAATGACCAGCCTGCAGTCAGCATTCCTGTCCAAGATGCGCCAATGGAAGCGGCGCCGAACAACAGCATCAATTCCTGGCCGTCAGACGAGGAGTTTTTGAATCTAATCATTGGTTCAAGCGACATGTCGCAGTGGATGGACCCGAGGCTGGCCGGGGGCGACGTGCAGGGCTGCATGCTGGGACTGGCGTTTGGCCAGCCACAATAGGTGGATTTACGTTTCTTGCTCATCTTGTTTTGGTTGTAGAGCTAGACTTGGAGATAAAATACCCTTTTCTCTTCTCAGTAATGTTTGTATGATTTAGATACGGTGTATGACAAGGTGTGCTCTTTTACAATGATAATTCGATGACAAGATAGGTATCTAGGGTTTGCTCTATTCTAACAATGCGATGGCGAGAAATTAAGAAACTAGATGGATATAAGAAATCAAGAGAGGTGATAACAACGAATGAACTTGTTGTCCAGAATGCGAGAAGACCGGAAGTAAACCAGGAAAACAAATGCAATACTCTTCTTCACTTTTGCTGCTTCTCGGCCTTTTTGCGCTCCTTCTCCTCGTCCGCCAGCCGCCGCCGCTCCTGCTCGCCCGCCAGACCCGTCTGCACCGTCTCGTGCACCTTTTCCAGCTTCTTGCGCTGCACAATGAAACTGCACAGCAGGCCCACCGCCGCAAAACTCACCGTCTGCAGCCAAATGTCCCGCAGCCCCGTGTACATGGCCTCCCGCACCACCGCCTGCGCCGCCGCCGGCAGCTTGTCCACCAAGAACAAATTCGCCTGCGCGTCCGCGCTCGTCAGCGCCTCCGCCAGCGCCGTGTACCGCGGGTCCGCAATCGCCGCGACCACCCCGGCCCGCTGCGCCGACATCTTGTTCACAAACGCCGCCGACCCGCCCACGACGCCAATCGCAAACGCCATGTTGCGCACCATGGCAAACGACGCCGTCACCGACGCAATGTGCTGCGGCGAGACGCTGCTCTGCAGCGCAATCAGCGGCGGCTGGAAGTTGAAGCCCGTGCCGGCGCCGAGGACGGCCAGCAAGAAGCCCAGATAAATAGGATCCTTGTAGCGGCCCGTCTTCTTGAGGTAGACGCTCGTCGTGGCCGACGCCGCCGAGATGGCCAGGCAGGAGGCGAGCAGGTAGACGCCCGAGAGCAGCGGGGTGGCGCCGAGGACGGCCTGGAAGTAGGTGGGCAGGTAGTACATGACCTGCGTGAACGCCATGCCGTGAAAAAAGTCGACGGCCAGGACGGCCACGTTGGAGCGCGTGGCAAACAGCTGGACGGGGATGACGGGGTAGCGGGCGACGTACCGCTCGATGAAGCCGAAAACGACCAGGGCGACGACGCCAAAGATGATGAGGCAGATCACCGTGGCCGACTTCCACGGGTCGCTGCTGCCGCCGAACTGGAGGCCCATCAGGATCATGAGCGAGCCGCCCGTGATAAAGGCGCTGCCGAGCCAGTCAATGGCCTTGAGGCCGTCCATGAGGCTCGTCTTGGCGGACGGGAGCCTCAGCGCCAGGGAAATAATGACAAACGCGGTGCCGGAGATGGGTACTTTTTTGTTAGTCCAGGCAGGCAGGCAGGCAGGCAGACAGACAGGGACATCATTCAGGGCTTACAGTTGATATAGAAACACCACCGCCACGAGACGTTGGACGTCAGCGCGCCGCCAATGACGGGGCCCAGCGCACTAGCCGACGCCCACACCATGCCGATCATGCCGTAGTACTTGCCCCGGTCGCGCGGCGAGAACAGGTCGCCAATGATAATGTTCACCAGCGTCAGCAGCCCGCCGGCGCCGACGCCCTGCACGACGCGGCCGCCAATCAGCATGGCCAGGTTCACCGAGGCGCCGCACAGCGCACACCCCAGGATGAAAATGGCCGACGCCACCAGCAGCACGGGCTTCCGGCCCCAGACGTCGCTGAACTTGCCCCAGTTGGCCGTCGTCACGGCGGCCGCCAGCATGAACGCGGAACCGACCCAGACGAAGCCGGCCGCCGAGCCAAAGTGCTCGGCAATCGTGGGCAGGGCCGTCGTGATGATTGTATTGTCGAGAGCAGCCAGAAAGACGGACATCTAGGGGGGTTAGCACCAACACCGACTAAAGAACAAGAAACATACACATGACGCTGCCATGACGAGAAAGATCTCGACGGTGGTCCGTTTCGGCGCGGCCGGTGTCGGCCCCGGCGGCGGCGCGGCGGCCTCGACATTTTCCTTTGTGCGCTCGTCTTCGTCTGTCTGGACCGGCGGCGTCGGGCTGTTTTCGAGATCATGGCCGGGGTCTGTCGTCGTGAGGGTGTCGTCTGTTGCCCGGGCATCGTCGGCAGCCCCGAGGGCATTCTCTTGTTGTGTCATTGTGGTTAAGGTGTGAATGAGGATAGAAAGGAACAAGCAAAAACCAACGGCCAGAGAAAGCTTGGCTTTTTTAAAGAGCCAAGAGAACGAGAACAAAGTTTATCTCAATTCAAACAAGAAAGATCTATTCCTTTTCATTGCTCTCTTATTTTGCTGGCCAACGGAGGTTTTGCTGCTTTTCAGCGACCTGGCAGCAGTGGTCCGGCGCTCAGAGAGTCCCGAGTGGAGCTCGCGCGCGCGCGGGCTTTCGCCTTTCGCGTAAGCTTGTCCGGGTGGGATTTAGATCGCAGGGCGGAATTGAGATTCCAAAAAAGCTGGTGATAAGATTGAGTTGCAGCAAAAAAAAATCCGAGGGAAATAAAACAACACGAGCCAGGGGGACAGCGACCTGAACGGCCCCCAAAAACAAGGTTTAGCTCCAGAAATTGGTCTCCATAGGCCATCCAGCTAGCTCCAGGCCTCTTTGCCCTTCCCCGGAACTCGGCGCTCACGTCTAGTGGGCCTCGCCTTGGCGCTGGAGCTCGGTGTTTATTTGCCCTGTGGGAGCCTAATGCGGATTCGCACGACTTCGCATAAGGCTCGCACAGGGGGAGGGCATTACACGTGCGGCTTAAACCCGGGCGGGTAGATTCGGACAACTCGGCGATAATATCTGGTCGGTCGGTCGGTCCTCGACGGCACCGCCGACTGACACGCGATCGACTTCTTGCATCAGGGACATTCCAATTTTACATTTCCACATCCACATCTCGTTATTCGTCGTAATGATATCGCAATTCAAAAACACCAATGTTGGGTGTACTGCATGCGTATGGCGGCCGCCTAGCTCTGCAGCGTCTTTTGAGTCCTCCCGGCAGGCATCTCTCCAAGTCTCCAAGTCGGCAGAGCATTTGTCGGTAGTCAGTGACTGCCGACACGTGGTAAACATTTCCCCGACAAGTCTCCCGCTGTGAATATCCCGGACCCGACCAATGGCGGCCACCATCGTGATGGTGTACCACTTCCCCTTGTGTCGGCCGTAGCGTGTATGTTCCTTGTTTGGGGTATTTTTAAAATTCTCCGGTGTGAACTATTCCCAATCCAGTCGTCGAATTTCAGGGCTAGTCAATTCTGCGCTGTGTTCTGATGCAGACTTCAGACGATGCCACGCTGCTACACATTGTGGTTATTTTCCGTCAGGGGGGCACTTGTCCCAGAGTACCACCAAACTTGTGAATGCATAATTCAGACTGCTGGCTGATCGGCTGTGATCTTCTTTGCATTGTCTCGAATGCAACAACGGCCAGCCTAGGACATGAATGGTTCTTATTTCCCTTTTTCCCGTCCATCTCACTCGGACCACGTATTGGCTTGTCTGGTAATCCTCCGTCGAGTCGTGATAGCATTCTGTGCTGCTCTTTTCTTGGCAGGAACTGGTAACTGCAGTCGTTCTTTCCCATTGAGGACATGTTTAGTTTTGACGAGTGGGACACTTGATGTTTGCATGTTGTGCCACTCTCAAAAGAAATCGAATATTGACTGAAAAAAATACAGGAATGCAAAACACAAATGGAGAAATCAAGAAAACAAAACGAGTATGGGTATATCTTGCATCCGCGCCAATTCCGGAAGAGATGTCATGAAAATTCAAAAGCCAAACCCCCAAAGCCACCCTTCCAGCCTGAAATAAAGAAAGTCCTTGCATGTTTATTCGTCCTTTGAAATTCGAAAACTTGATCACAGTGCCATTGAATCGTCGAGAAGCCCGTATTATTTCCTGTGCTTGTCGCTCTCATCGTCTTGGTGTGCCGTTTGCCGGCTGTTCAGACGCGTCTCGCTCTCGTGTCGATCTCGACCGTCACGCTCGTCACCGTGTCGCATTGTCTGGCATGTCAGAACTGTCGGTAGTGTTTAGGGAGTACTCACATTGTCATTTCCGACGATTGTAACCACTTGCCTGACGATGATTCGTCATTCCTCCCCCCCGACACTACCACGACGTTGCCAAACTTGTGCATAAACGCAAACGTCTCCAGCCCCGTCTCCTGGCTCGGCGGCACCCGGCCCGACGAAAACACAATCGCCCGCCGCGTCGACGCATACAGCGCCACGTCCAGCCACCCGGCCGACGCAATCATGGACCCGGCAAAGCAAAAGTAGGCCAGGTTGACGTCGTTGCCGGCCATGGACGCGATCCGGCCGGCCGCCAGCGGGGCGGTGCACAAGACGTAAATCAGAGGGTAGAGCAAAAACGTGGGGTGGCGCGCGGAGCTGGGGATCGGGGGCAGGCGCTTGGCCGAGGACGTGGAGGCGCTGCTCGTGGACGTCGTTGTCGAGCGAGGAGAGCTCGGCTCCGTCGGGGCCGGCTCCGACCCGTTTGGGTCTGGGTTCGGGTAGTGCTCGCTGTGGACGCTTGCGACGTGTTTGGCGTGGTTGTGGAGGTGCAGGAATATGACGACATAGATGATGCTGGTCAGGGCGAGCGACAGAAAGATCCAGAGGTAATGGAGGTAGAGGCGAAGGTCTTGGAACGCCGAGTTTATCCAGCACTAAGCAACAAGTAGACCGGTCAGTAGCTGTACACTTTTTTTTTTCTTGTCAAGAGGCTCCATACCCACGCTCCTGCTCGGACGTACAGCCCGTCGTGGCCGGCGCCGTTCTTGGTAATGGCGATTCCGAGCAGCGCCATCCCATAGACAAACCCCCAGAGGGCGCCAATGGACGCGTAGAACGTCCTCGTCGGCAGCCGGTAGCCCTGCACGACGCCCAGGTATGTGTGTATGGCAATGGCCGAGATGAAGACGCTCGACGCCAGGTCGCCCGTCGACACGAACCAGCCCTGCGCCCAGCACACGGGCGTGCCGACGGCCACAGAGTTTTTGACCAGCCAGTTGGCATTCAGCAGAAACGCAATGGCCTGCTGGATGTCGGCAAGCAGCAGGTTGTAGATGAGCATGAGAAACTGGTTTGGCGGCTTTCTGCGGAGACGTTTCCAAAACGACGGCTTGGGCACCGGCTGTTCTGGTGGCTCGTCCTTTTGCGGACAGATGTGTGAACTGGGCACGAGAAAACCGTTGATCGATGTCGGTGATTCCGGTTCTGGCGAGCTGGACCGAGGGTTTTGACAGACGCCTCGGTCTGTTGCCGTCGGCTCTAGCTGCCAGCTGATAAGCTTGGCTGTCAGGTAGCAAAAGAGGCCGAGACTGGTAAAGAAGGACGCGAATCCAAACGTGGCAACGGCTCCGAGGCCATGGACGAGGACTGGCGGCAATGGCGAGATTGTCCCTCTTGCGTCTTCCGAGTCGTAGACGTTTGGCATGGAAGACATGCTCATCTCCATGGGCGTTAATGAGTCGCCGAACGGCATGTTGTGTGTGTGTGGTGATATTAATTTAGGTCAAAGAAGTCGACATGTGTTGAATAATAAACAAAGGTGTTGGAAAGAAGAGCAAAATAAAACGAGAGAATTCGAGACGTCCCTAAACCAGGGGAGCAGACTCTCAAAGAATATCCAACGAATGAAATCAAATGCAGTCAGGACCCTCTTTTCCCACGCCTAGCCTTGGGTGATATCTTTTGGCCTCTAGACATTGGTGAACATGTTAATAAAGATGTGTGTATAGCGACAGAAGCGAGAAAACAAAAAGAGGAGAAAGAGCGGGATGGGAGGGCAATGGAGAATAAATGGAGATTGGGGACAGTAGGACAGAAACAAAAATCAGAGAGAATCCCCCGACACAGGTCAAAAGAGGAAGCAAGGACTGGGATTCGCCAACAGTGTCAGTTGTGAAGAATACGAGTACCGCAAATGGGGAGGAATGGATGTGAGTTTGAATCTGTTGTCATGGAGGGAGATGTCTCGGCACAAGACCCGTCCAAGCGGGAAAAAACGAGAAAACGGACTTGCAAGGATCTGTAGACGAGCCACGATGTGAAGGTCGGCTACTTTCAAAGAATGCAAGCCACAGACGTGATTGTGAAAGGCTGGAGGCCGTTCAACCGAAGTACAAACCCTCCATTGGTTGGCTTACACGGCCAGCAACGAGTAGCATCGCCTTTCCCCCACGGCTTCCATGTTCCATCTTTGTTCCACGTTGAATAGGCAAGAGCCTCCAATAGAGCCTTAAAAGGACCATCCCAGCCGGTTGTGTCCCTGCATATGGAATGTTTGGGGTTCTGTAACATGGGCTCCCGGACGAGGTCCTAGTTACCAGTGGCTGGTCCCAAAAAGAATTTGGCTCGATGGAAGAGTCTGCAATGCTTCTATTGGCCCCTGTCTCTTTGGGTGCCGACATATCCAATGGTCGATCATCTGTCGCGCATTGTCGATCCTACTGGTGGTAACGCTGGCTTTTGCAATGCACTGACGGTTGTTCCTGTTCACAGACCTCCTGCTACTTCTCCGCACAACAAGCCCATGGCCATGGATCGGGACTGGCCGTGATAAAACGTGTCCACAGACAAAGGCTCGAACTTCACCTGTGGTTACACCTGTGGGTTATTCCCAGAATAAGTGCTTTCTACACCAGAAAATCATGAGGGTCTACCAAGTGCTGGAACAGTTGAATCAGTCTGACTGTAAATGTCCAGACTTGGTCAAGCATACGGCTGCGGAATGCTGTTGCATTGTACCCCGTGCTGACCCCGTGCTGCAGTTGATGCCCCGACGTATCGGGGATTTTTCTTTCCAGTCTCCGATCATCTATGATCAGCATCCTTATTTTGCCCCTTAGGGACATCCTCTACTTTCAGGCGATGTCCTTTTGATCGTATGCCCCGTTCTGCGGAGGATTTCCCTTCCGTTGACGCCATGAGGAGAGTCTCACTGTTGGGCAGTGGCTTAGTGTCATATTCCCTTGTCATTTCCCCAACATTATTCGGAAGATTACAGTTCTCTTGGCTTTTCTTTACTATGCCATTCATGTGCCGTTTCTTTCACCAATGACGACTGCAGCATCGTAGACCTCGGCGGTTTAAGACGCCGTTGATCTTTGGTGGGGTGGATCTGGCCTAGGTGTTGTGGGGCCCTGTAACCTCCGGACGTACCTCGTCCTCAAGCCGGTGAAGCCAGTTGACAACACCACGGCTCACTCGCCCTCCAAAAACGCAATGCCTGTGTTTCTGTCGTATCCGTCCCCGCTGGACAGCGGCGGTGCCGAGAAGTCCTTGTCAAACACACACCACTGTCTCTTCTTCTTCCTCCCGGGCAATCCCGGCTTCGTCGACTACTACGAGACCTTCTTGTCGACGCTGCGCATCCTGCTGAACCAGGTCGAGATCTCGAGCCGTGCCAGCGGCAAGCCCATACGCTTCCACATCCTCGGCCGCAACCTGCTCGGCTTCGACGCCGGAGACAATGGCAACGGCGCGTACGGCGAGGGCCCGTTCAACCTGGACCAGCAGATCCGGGCGGCCACCGACACCATGGCCACGGCCCGCATTGACAGCAAGGGCGACCCCCGGCACGGCGAGCCGTTTGACGAGGTCATCATCAGCGGCCACTCCGTCGGCAGCTACATCTCCCTCGAGGTGTTCCGCCGGCACATGGAGAACCCCCAGGCCAACCCGCACCTGCACCTCCGCGCCGGCATCCTCCTCTTTGCCACCCTGACACACCTGGCCGAGTCCCCGAGGGGCGTCAACCTCAAGGCCCTGCTGCAGACGCCCGTCATCGGCCCCAATGCGCACCTCATTGCCGAGACTTTCCTGCGGCTCTGGCCGACGCCCGCGCTGGACTGGGTCGTGCGCAACATCCTCGGGTTCCCGCCACACGCAGCCGGCGTCACCACGCGCTTCCTGTCCAACGGCGTCGGCGTCCGGCAGGCAATATTTATGGGCAAAGACGAGCTGGAGAACATTAGCGAAGACAAGTGGGACGACGAGCTGTGGGAGGTTGCCGAGGAAGCAGAGGTCACCGCCAAATCATCGTCTTCGGCCGACCCTCCCCCCAAGTTTGTCATCTTTTTTGGCGAGGACGACCACTGGGTCAACAATGAGCGCCGGGATGCGTTTATTGCACGGCGCAAGGAGCACTCCGAGCGTGACGGGCCAGCAGACAAGAAGGGCCGGGTCCAGATCGTCATGGACGAGAAGGGTCTGCCGCACGCATTTTGCATCAGTAAGTGTTTTTTTTTCTTTTTTTTTTTTTACTTTTCTCTCACTTCTTTTACGTTTTGCCACTTTTCATCTGTAATCATCAACTGACATTTGCCTAGAACACGGAGAGGAGGTGGCTGAAAAGGTCAGCACCTGGATATCCAGCATATTGGGTGATTTATGAGAGGGAGCAGGTGTTTTCGGTGTTTGCACTGGGATTTCACGGCATAGACAGACGCTATTTTGATTTTCGGGATTTCCAACAATAGCCTTCATGTTTGGCAACTTATTCAGCATCTAAGAGACTCAAACTCGAATGCTATCATGAACTTCTTTGAAGTGGGTCACGTGACTCATCTGAGCGTGGACGGGACACCCTCTACCCCAGGTTTTCTGTTTTAATGGAGGGTGTGGTTTCGTAGCATGGAGAAGCAGAGGATTGACACGGGGTAACAGGAAAAAACAAGAGTTGTCCAATGACCATGGAAGCAGCACACCATGGAAGAAGGTTGCGTAGGTCGTCATACGAGAACAACGTGACGCTGTTTTTACGCTTCTTCTGCTTCAACGCTTACACGGGTCCAGGCCACCCTCTCCAGGCACGTATGCCCAGAAACAAGTCTAGGTCTGCCCGTTTGCCCAACGGTCCGCCGAATTGCGGAGTGAATTCGCCTTTGAGCGAGAATGGCCCAGAAGGTTGCAGAACTTGGGCTGGTTCAAAAGTATGGGGACTGCTCCGGTTGGTCCCCTTTACAACGGCGTGCCTCTGACAACCAAGCCCAGTCTACGGAATACATTGGTGCTAGCGGCACTTTGGCATTGTCACGCAAAAAGGGGAACTCTGTCAGGAACATGACGTCTTGACCACGCCGTGAAATGCCGGTCATGAGGTCTCTCCAGTCATGCAATTACCAAGTACTTAATGGACGGCATTGCCAATTGGGAAGGAGAAACAAGAGCTTGTATGGATCAGTTTCAAACAATCAATTGAACCAATTCACGTTTACAACCAAACACACCAACACATCAAAACCAAAAACAAACCAACAATCACCATGTCTGCCTTCCCAGAGCTTCTATACCACACCACGTTAACCGTGGTCGACTACCACATTGACGCAACCGGCGCCACGCGAAGCGTCTACGTCCTCGGCACCAGAACCTCTTTGGAAGCCGCCAAGGCCTTCTCTGTCAAGGCCCTCCACGTCCTCGGCTACGAGCCGTCCGACTTTGCCGAGTACGCCGTCAAGGACGGCTCTTCGGCCTGGAAGCACGGCGGCGGCGTCCTCGTCTACGCCAAGGCACCTGCTGGCCAGGTGTTCCTCGTCGGCATTGACACAAAACCCAACGACCAGGAGTTCTCGGCCGGCCCCGACGGCACCATCCTGCTGTCGCCCTACCCGGAAGACAACAAGGGCGTCAGCTCGGACGAGCTGCTGCACTATGTCCTCCAGACCAAGATCGACTACGCGAAGGACCGGTCGGGAGCTTCCCAGACCACCGAGATCGAGGGCTGCTACCTGCACCGACAAGCTGCCCTTGACGCCGCCAAGGCGTGCCTGAAGAACATTGGCCAAGACTTTGCCGAATATGACGAACAGGGCAGCCCGGCCTTGAAAGGAGAGGTATGTGCTGGATATTTCAAAAAAGGTCCTGCTTGGCAAATGCTAACTCAATAGTGGCCGTATGGAGAGGAAGTCCTTGTTCACGCTGTCTCCCAGACGGGCGAGAACTACAGCGTCGCCTTGGTCACGATCCCTGGCGCCCACAAGAGACACGCCAAAAAGAACCAGAAGAACTAAACTGGACTGACTGGTTGTGTGTTGAACAGTTTGATCAGGCATTGCACTGGAGTTTTAAGGATTCTGAAAATAAGCACAAAAACAGTAGAGAGTGAAAGTCTCTCTCTTTAATAAACCACATTACAAATTAAACCGCTCAATAAATGTGATCCGGGCTTACCGGAGGAAAGTGGCATCCGATGCGATGTCGGTAGACACCTCTGTTAATGTCTGCTAAGAACATTTGTTTGAAACAAATGTCCGCGTCGTAGCTTGCCATTTACCTTGGGAAAGTTCATGACCTGCCATTCCTGTTTCCAGACTAATCCTTCTCTGAAAAATCACTCGATCCTTCTTTTCTCTTTCATCGACCGGCTCGGCCGTATCTCTTCTTAGGGAGCCTGATTATGAGAATCTCACCAGGGACCTAATATAACAGCCAAAGCATTCATTTTCAGAGTTCTCGGCAGTTCTGCACATGACTTTCTGGAGCGCAGTTTCTAGCTGTTCTTATGTACGCTGGTGGCCCCTCACCTGCCGCGTGTCCCTTTTCCCCGAGAATTTGGTGGTGGTTGGAAACATCAGCCGAGAACTGCGAGAACGAGGAACACTATGTAATACGACTCTTAATAAGTACACGCCTGGTCCTCTTCCGTGCACTCTGTTTCTAGTTCTGGATGCACTTAATATCGCTTTTCAATCCCAAAGTTTGCATGTTATTTGAAACAGAGCCGGAAACCATTGAGAGCTGGCCAAAACTCCCCACCACCATAAACTTTGGTGTTCTGCTGCATCGTCCTTTTCTGGAAAGAACGTATGGAAATATTGAGCAGCTTTGGCCAAATTCTGGTCATGAGAGATTTACATAAGGGGCAGGGCTTCACCTGTCAGTTATCAAACACAAGCCTCCGGCTATTTGCAAGTAAACACCCAGAAGCAAAATGATAGAACTAATTCCAGGCCTGCCATTGGCCCTGATGATATGCTCCAAATAGGCAATAAATCCAATTCAATGTGCTTCCCGCGCCTTTGATTAATTGGATTGCCATGCCAGCTCACGTTCAACTCTCCAGGGGCCGTTATCTTTCCTTGCCCCCTGTCCAACCAAGATTCAGCAGTTGTGCAGCTCGGAGGTTTTTTCTTGGCTTCCTTTACTGTTATTCACTGCCACCCTCCTTTGCCCTGCTTTCGGAAGCCAACGTAACTACCGATCCCCGATGCGTACCCCATTCATGTCGTCAACCACTCTATGGAAATACTTTTCAAAGCAGTCTCTGCTGACTGTAACTGCTGACAACATATTGGCAGATGCAAAGACCCCGAGATGCCACCGGCTCTTGGCAGCCCCAACCTCGACGGAAGAGGCCGAACTAGCTCATACTGCCGCATCCTTCTAGACAAAGCAGGATCCTACATATTCTCTTGCAAGTGCCGAAAGATGCCACACTAGATAAAACTATGGCAAACAGGGCATTCTAATAACCGAATTCATATCAACAGTCTCGTGCCTTTGCTTGTTGACTTGTCAATGCTGCTCAAAGCATTCCAACAACCTCCTGTTGACGACAACAATCGAACGAACGCAAACGAGCAGGTACTTTTGGCAGGCTATCCCCCTTGAACTTGTCGTGTTCTCGATGACTGAGCGGCGTCTAGACATACACAAAACCAAGGGAGCTGGCCGTCAACGTCTCTCCAAGCCCCAACCCTGGAAGAAACATCTACGCAACACAAAACGATCTATACATGGTCAAGGGTGGCAGAGGGTTGTATGTTTGGCCACATGGGTGTCTGCGGAGAATATCTCTGCAACCAGAAACAAATGGAGTGTGGTTTCATCGGAATATTCCTTCAGATTGCCCCAACGTCTATGCCAATCATTGTACATGGATTTTCTACCAAGGTCGACACTTAGTCTTCAAAGTCAACCTCTTGAGTATGCCAAGCTGCTCTTGCTCTGTCCTCGTAAAATGCCGACATTTGAATCTGCAACAGAGTCCATGTTGGACGCAAAAAGACAGAAAAGATCTACGCTGTACTTTACAGCACGTCCAATAATTCTCCGCTCGGCAAAATAACAGCACAGTTTAATTCAGATCAATAGCAGCGAAACTAATACGACTTACCCCAGATACACCACTTTGCGGCAAAGAAGCCCGCAAGTGCTACCGCGTGCATGAGACAGGATTTCTCACATAGTACGAGTACACGGACTAAAGTCGAATGCCAACCGACCCTTCCAGAAAGAAACAATGAGAGAGCACATCTTTCTAGCCCGTATTTGGACCAATTCGTGGTGCTTCCTTCCGAAGCATCTTTTTACTGCTTGGCCATTGGAAGGCAAAAATGGAAATACGGCTCTTGCTTTGGGGGCTGTGGCAAGGATATGGCGGCTAGGACGACATAGTAGGCCATGGTCCAATGCAAACTGCCAGATGAATTGACTCTTGGCTTTTTCTTGCTGCGTGTTCTGGACAATACTGATAGCAGAACAGAAGAATACGTAGCCGTAGATGATGAACTTGGCCTCTCTTCAGCAAAGCCATAGTATACCAGCCTCCTGTATCCTTGCACCTTGTCTTGTAGGATATCAACTCCAAACAGTCTAGAGAAGGAACAGGCCATGAACATGTTAAAGAACAAATAAAAGAGACAAAAAAAAAGAAAACTTGAAAATTAGAAACAGCCCCCTCTTCAACAATCCTTTCCCGCCCAGCCGCTCCATTCTCTTGGTCAATCATGAATACCATATGCCCACCCCACAACATTCTGTCTCGTCTCGTCTACCTGACCCTTTTCATCCAGACAGTTATTGATGGGCAGATATGATTAAGATCACCAGTATATAGTTCCCTCTCCCCAAATCCTGGGGTATCTCCCCTCCTTCCCATTAATACTACCGGACGGAAAGGCTGTTCTTTCAAGGAGACGCTTTTGTCTTTGCTGCTTCTCTTCTCGGGACTGAACGATTGTGAGACTGTCTTTTCAGCTTTCTCAGACTAGCAGACCAGGCCAACGACCAACTTTCACAATGGCCCCGCATCAGCAGCCTCACGTCGTGCAGGAGCTCCCTCCAGAGTGGCCTCTGCAGCTTGACACCGAGACTGAGCTGTGGAACCGCCGCGGCCGGGAAGACGAAGTGACAAGCGCAACGGACAGCACTCGTGCCCCGTCAGACAAGGCCATCTCGGAGAAGCCGCCGCTGCACCGGATGCAGTCAGCGACCACAGAAGTCTCCGAGACAGAACAGCCCCTCGAAGTTGTCGGAAGCACCAACATTTACGATGACAATGGCAAAATTCGTTTGATTCCAGTATGTGAGCTGGCATGACTTTCCTGAAGCAAAAACTGACATTTTGACAGACGCCACCACCAGACCCAAAGGGTGTGTTGAATTAGCACCGTCGATGTCAGACAAACAGAGAAACAAACTGACAGTGACAGACCCCTTGAACCTCAAGAATTGGAGAAAATATGTAGCCATTGGGTGCTTGTGTTTCTGTAAGCTGAACTCTTCAAACAACACTGTGCACTCGTCTTAACATGCCCTAGTCGGCAGTCTGTCCCTCTGTGCCGACATGGTCGTGGCTGGCCTGCTGCCCGTCTTCTTGCTCGAGTACTCGGGCGTCGACCCTAAGCCCATCCTCAAGCATGCCGACATGAAGGGCAACCCCAGCCCGCTCGCCATTGTCCCCGAGGGCGTCAAGCCTGTCTCCCTGTACGAGGTCACCCTGCTGTCGACGCTGCCCACGCTCAGCAACTGCGTGGCCAGCTATTTCTTGGTGCCGCTCTCGCTCGCCGTCGGCCGCCGCCCCGTCCTCCTGGTCACGGCCATGTTCTCGTGGGTCGGCGGCTTCTGGGCCGCCTACAGCACCTCGCTCAAGACGCACCTGATGGCGCGCGTCGTGCACGGCCTCGGCTCGGCGACGGTCGAGGGCCTGCTGCCGCTGGTGATGCAGGACATGGTGTTTATCCACCAGCGCAACCGCGCGATTGCGGCCATTTTGGCGTGCCAGGGCCCGCTGCTGACCGTGTTTGGCATCATTGGCCCGTACGTGGCGACCAACTACTCGTGGCGCTGGCTGTACCTGATCACGTCGGCCGTCGGCGTGCTGGCATGGATCCTCCTGATTGTGTTTGTCCCGGAAAGCCGCAAGATGCGATCCAAGCAGGAACTAAGTAAGTCGATTTTGACTCATACGAGATCTTGAGTACCATACTGATCTCCCCAGACGGCCAACAATTGTGGCCGGTCGAGCCTGGCCAGAACCGGACGGCGCTCGACTACGAGACGTACGGCCCGCGCACAATCAAAGACGACCTGGCCGTGTTCAACATGGGCTTCGAGTGGAAGGAGACTGTCATCCAGATGCTGCGGACGATCCAGACGACATACTTCCCGGCCGTGCTGCTGGTCATCTGCATCGACGCCGTCTTTTTCATCATCATGCAGTCTGTCGGGCAGACCATTTCGTTTGCTCTTCTCGCAGCTGGGTGAGTGCAATAAACAAGAAAAAGCATTCGTCTCGCTAACACAAACAGTGTCCCATACGAACTGAGCGGCTTGTTCATGATCACGGGCGTCTTCGCCTCGGTGATTGTCTACTTGTTCGGTGGTCCGTTTGCCGACAAGCTGACACTCAAGATCACTCGGATGCGCGGCCAGACTGGCCGCGAGCCAGAGTACCAGCTGCCCAACCTGATCGTGCCCTTCATCTCGGCCATGGCTGGGTGCGCCGTCTTTGGCTGTGCGCAGCACTTCCACTGGCATGTGGCCGCACTCTTGGTTGGCGCCTTCTTCCTCATGGTCGGCAGCATGACGGCGTCGACGATCCTCAAAACATTCATCAGAGCTATCCGCAGTGGCCGGGGTAGGTCAAAGTACACACACACACACCCCATGACAGCATACCCCGTTTAACCTAACAAAACAGTCCCGTTCTCGTCAATGTCAACACGTGGCGCACCCTCATCAGCTTCTTCTTCTCCTCGCACGCCACCAGCTGGGTCCAGGAGCGCGGCGCCCTGCTCGTGTTTGGCGTCTACATTGCCGTCATGTTCATCATGTTTGGCTTCATCCCGCTCTTTTACTTTTACGGCAAGAACTTCCGCGTCTGGACATCGGGCCGCATCGCGCGCCGGGAGAGCCGGGAAAGCAGCGCCCGTGACAACAATGCGGCCGGCGGCGGCGGCAGCGGCAACAACAACAACAACAACAACAACAACAACAACAGCAACAGCAACTCTGGCTCAGACTCGGAAGCCCTGGCCGGACTGGCTGCCAACCGCAGAGCCGCTGCATCGTCCGAGACGTTTGGCTCGGATTCCACCGTGACCAACAACAGCAGCCGGACAAATCTGCGCCGCCAGCCCACCATGGGCAGCATCGACAAGACGCTGCACCGGGTCATGTCGGCAGAGACGGTGGACACCATGGTCAACAAGGAGACGCATCCAGAGCAGGTGGCGATCAAGGAGGAGTCATAGATGTGTCCATGTTCGCTTTGTCGTGATATCGTGTTTCTCGCTTTGTTTATTCTCCTTTCTTGTACCCCCTTTCGCTTGCTTTCGTATTTCCTGTCGCGGGTTCAGTGGCATTATTCCTCGCCTTTTTCGTCGTTACCCCCTTACTGTCGAAATATACCGATGTCGAATAGCTGCAAGAGACGTCTCTTGAAAGATGCAGTTTGTCAGAGATGCACAATTATCAGTGGTGGTTCGGCAATTAATTGCCCATTTACGCCCAGAACAGCCGCTGGCTTCCACACGTGACAGCTGGCCCCTCCTCTGGTCTGTGCGCGCCGTTGGGCTTAGCTAATCCCTGCTGCGAGCTTCGGACACCGAAGGCAGGTGCGACCCGCTGTAGTATCTTGCGTATCTTACGGGGCAAGCTTCCGTATTTGCAAGGCAGGCAGCATTATTTCGATTTCTGTCTTTTGAGCATCGCCATCTCCGTCCTGATTGGCCTCGTCACCCACTTTTGCCCAGCCCAGCCACCATTGTCTTGTCCTCTTGGCGACTGCCACCCCTTTTCCGACAGCATCCCCCTCCTGGCGACGACGGATTGTGCCGTCCATGACCGTTGTTGTCAATTGCCTCGTTGCGTGACAGCTCTGCGGCCAAGCCAAACCCTCGCCCCCTTCCCCGTCCGCCACCCTCCTCGACGATCTCCCCCCCCTTCCACCACGAACGCGGCCGAACGATCAGCGGCCACCCGCGGGATCAACGGGATCTCTCCCAGCCTCGATCAGCTGCAGCAGCGACCATGGCGACGCCTCCGCCGTTGGACGACCAGGCCCGGCTGCTTGAGGATGCCCTCATCGCCGTGCGCCAGCAGACGGTCCTGATGCGCAAGTGTCTGGACACCCCGGGCAAGCTGATGGACGCTCTTAAGTGCTGGTAGGTCTAGGATCTGTGCAGAGAGACTCTCTGCTGCGATGTCTGTGCTAACGCCTGCCCCAGCTCGACGCTCGTCTCGGAGCTGCGCACGAGCAGCCTCGGCCCCAAGCAGTACTACGAGCTGTACATGTCCGTCTTCGACGCCCTGCGATACCTCTCCGACCACTTGCGCGAGAACCACCCCGTCAACCACCTGGCCGACCTGTACGAGCTGGTGCAGTATGCCGGCAACATCGTCCCGCGCCTCTACCTGATGATCACCGTCGGCACGGCCTACATGGCCATCGAGGGCGCCCCCGTCAAGGAGCTGATGAAGGACATGATGGACATGAGCCGCGGCGTCCAGCACCCAATACGCGGCCTCTTCCTGCGCTACTACCTGTCCGGCCAGTCGCGCGACTACCTCCCGACCGGCGACGGCGACGGCCCCGAGGGCAACCTGCAGGACTCCATCAGCTTCATCCTGACCAACTTTGTCGAGATGAACAAGCTGTGGGTGCGCCTGCAGCACCAGGGCCACTCCCGCGAGCGCGAGCAGCGCACCCAGGAGCGCAAGGAGCTGCAGCTGCTCGTCGGCACCAACATTGTGCGGCTCAGCCAGCTCGTCGACCTCAACACCTACAAGACAACCATCCTCGCCCCCCTGCTGGAGCAGGTCGTGCAGTGCCGCGACGTCCTGGCCCAGGAGTACCTGCTCGAGGTCATCACCCAGGTCTTCCCCGACGAGTTCCACCTGCACACCCTCGGCCAGTTCCTCGCCGCCGTCTCCAAGCTCAACCCCCACGTCAACGTCAAGGCCATCGTCGTGGGCCTCATGGACCGCCTGTCCAAGTACGCCGAAGGCCAGAACAAGCCGGACGAGAACAGGGAAAAGATCGAGGAGGAGGCACTCGCGGCTCTCCTGGAAAAGACGAAGCTGTCTGGAGGACAAGGAGACGCAGGAGAGGCTACCTCACAAAAGACCGACGAGACCGACGAGACCGACGACGGCACCGCCAAAGACACCAGCAGCATATCAGACTCCCACGCCGACGAGACCGAGTCCACAGCAGACACCATTGCACAAGCCCCGTCCGTCGCCGAGACCGACGACACAGCAGTCAACGGCAACGAGAACGGCGAGAGCGGTGAGAACGGCGAGAGCGCAGAAACCGCAGAGGGTGGCGCAGAAGGCGGCGAGAACGGCGACAACGGTGAGGGCCAGGGTGAGGGCGAGGGCGAGCAGAGCGTCAATGCCGACGTGCACCTGTACGAGGTCTTCTTTGGCCAGGTCAAGACGCTCGTCTATGCGCAGCACCTGCCCATCCAGGACACCATTGCTCTGCTGGTATCTCTAACCAACCTGTCCCTCAACATCTACCCCGACCGCCTGGACTACGTCGACCACATCCTCGAGTTCGCCTCGGTCAAGGTCAACGAGAACGCCAACAGCCCAGACCTGCACTCGCCCGTGGCACAGCAGAGCATCCTGGCCCTGCTTCTGGCACCCGTCAAGCACTACGCCTCCATCTTCACCGCCTTGGCCCTGCCCACTTACGTGCCTCTCTTCCAGGCACAAACATACCCTACACGGCGTGCCGTGGCCGGCGAGGTGTCGCGCACGCTGCTAAAGAGCCAAAAGGCCATCACCACCACGGCCCACCTGGAGAACGTCCTAGAGGTGCTCAAGGTTTTGATTACAGAAGGCTCGCAGCCGCCAGCCGGATATCCCGGCGTTGTGCAGCAGCGGGGCCGTTCGTTCGAGACGGACGAGACGCTGGAAGAGCAAGGGTGGCTGGCCCGGCTGGTGCACCTGCTGCAGGGCGAGACCAACGACACGCAGTTCCGCCTGCTGCAGATGACGCGCAAGGCGTATGCCGAGGGCAGCGACCGCATCCGCATCACGACGCCACCTCTGATCACGGCCGGCCTGAAGCTGGCCCGGCGGTTCAAGGGCCGCGAGCACTACGACGACAACTGGTCGACACAGTCGTCGGCGCTGTTCAAGTTCTTGCACTCGGCGGTGTCGACGCTGTATGCGCGAGTGAACAATGGCGGCGGCGCGGAGCTGTCGCTGCGGCTGTTCTGCGTGTGCGGCCAAACGGCGGACATTACGGGCTTTGAGGAGGTGGCGTACGAGTTCTTTGCGCAGGCCTTTACGGTGTACGAGGAGGCCGTGTCGGACTCCAAGGCGCAGTTCCAGGCGGTGTGCATGATTGCGAGCACGCTGCACCAGACGCGCAACTTTAGCCGCGAAAACTACGACACGCTGATTACCAAGTGTGCCCAGCACGCGAGCAAGCTGCTGCGCAAGCCGGACCAGTGCCGGGCCGTGTACCTGGCGAGCCACCTGTGGTGGGCCACGCCGATTGCCTCCAACGGCGAGACGGAAGATAAGGATGTAAGTGGCTTTTGAATCTTGGGCTTTGCTTTAATTGTTACTCCTACTGACTGTGCAGCTCTACCGCGACGGCAAGCGTGTGCTCGAGTGCCTGCAGCGGGCCCTCCGCGTGGCCGACTCGTGCATGGAGACGGCCACGTCGATTGAGCTGTTTGTCGAGATCCTCGACCGCTACGTGTACTACTTTGACCAACAGAATGAAGCGGTATGTGAGCCTGTCCCCCCAATGTTGTTGTTTTGTTACTAACAAAGCCAGGTCACGACAAAGTACCTCAATGGGTTGATTGAGCTGATCCACTCCAACCTGGCGGGCAACCAGCAGGAGTCGACGTCGATTGAGGCGAGCAAGAAGCACTTTTTGCACACGCTGGAGCTGATCCGGAGCAAAGAGTACGAAGGCATTGTGTTGACTCCGAAATAGGGGAGAGTAGGGAGAGAAGGACGTCGAGAGTCGAGGACGTCGAGGGTGCCGTCTATTTATATCGTTGTGTAATTGTGATGGGAGGAAAAAAAAGGAAAAGAGCAAGTAGTAGCCTTTTTTTTTGTTTGGATGTATGGTTTTTTTTTCTTTTAATTCTTTTCTATATTCATTATCCTCTTCTTTTTTTCGTCAGTTTTGTGTCAGAGTAGTAGAAAAAGCTGTACATACATTTTCGTCTTTTTATTTTCATTTCCAAGCTGCGTTTCTGTTCATTGATTTGCGTGTTCCAGTCGTTCATGGGTCAAAAGCTTGTAATTTCTATGTACGCGTGTCCAAGTGATTAAGACCGTGAGTGTTTCGTACACTTGATATAGGCGGTAAAGTGCAAAAGAGGTGCAAAACGCAAGAAAAACGGAGAGACCGGCAAATGGACGCAAAGAACTTTGAAAAGGCCAACAAGGAGAGGCAGTTATAATCCCGTACGCAGTAGTAGTAATAAACAAGAGAGTCTGTTATTCTTTTTTTTTGCTCAGACGAGAAAAAAAAGAGTGAGAAATAATTATCACAAAGAACGCCACGCCAATGCAGAAGAGAGAAAAAAAGAGAACACGACAGAAAAAAAACAAAAAAGAAACAAAAAAAAAAAAACGACACAATGAGAAAAGGAGTTTTTGAAAAAATGTAGACATAAAAAAACAACCTCTCCTATTACCCCCCACTCGTCAGATCCTATGCTGCCAAGTTGGTGGCTGCTCTCTGCAGGATCGCGGCCGTCTTGGCCACGGTGGCATTCGCCAGCACCCAGTCGCGCGCCTCGACGGCGTCGCGCACAGCCGGGAAGATCTCGCCTTCGTAGCCGGACCACAGCTTGGGGCCAAACAAAACGTGCTTGAACTGTGTTCGGTTTGGGATCTGAAAAAGGTTAGTACATTGCACCAAGTCGTTGACAAAACTTAAAAGGTCAGTGTCACATGGCACTTACCCCCCCGCCAACCTCCAAATCCAAGAGGTCCGTCTCAAACATGGCCATGCGGTCATTGTACTCTTCCCGCTGCGAGCCGAGCCCGTTGGGCTCCCAGCCCTTGGCCGCCATGATCTGGGCCTCCCAGCTGCGCTCCCACGCCGCAAACTCCTGGACCGCCTTGACCACCGAGTCCGTCGCCGTCCGCAGCGGGTCCGTGTCGATCACATCCGCCGCCTGCGACGACGCCGTCACCGCCGACTGGATAAACATGATCAGGTCCTTGGTCCAGTTGACCAGCGCCGCCCCGTACGTCTCCAGGTCCAGCGGCAGGATCGGCCGGTCGCACAGCTCAATCGCCAGCAGGCCCACAATCTGCGCCAGCATGCCGTGGTACACAAACCCGGGGTCGCCCACCTGGTCCATCCACGCAAAGTTGTCGTAGCTCGTGTGCTGCGGGAACCCGTCCGCATCCCGCGGTCCGTCAAAGTGCAGGTCCAGAGACGACGTGCCCGCCAGCTCCTGGAACGGCACATAGTCAGAGCCGGCTCCCAGCACCTCCAGCATGCCCTTGCGCTCGTTCCACCGGTCAAACACGGACGCGTTCGTGTGCGGGTCGCCCACCCGCTTCATGGCCTGCTTAAGAAGACCTGCAAAGGCCGGCGAGCCCGCCGCATGGAGGTCGCCGCCCGTCACAGCCGTGCCGAGATTAATGTATGCCAGAGCATCTGCACGCAGAGAGTCCAGGTTGTTCTCGACATACTCGGTCGACCCGATCAGGTTGTACTCCTCGGCATCCCACGACATAAACTCAATCGTCCGCAGTGGCCGCCAGCCTCGCTGCAGCAGGTCGCCAAAGATGCGGGCCACCTCGAGCATCACGGCGGTGCCCGAGTGCGGGTCTGTTGCGCCAAACGTCCACGCGTCGCGGTGGTTGCCAATGTAGACCGACTTGGCCGACTCCTCCATGCCGACAATGCGGCCGTAGACGTTCCAGATCGGCTGTGCAACCACTTCGTCTTGCTCGTTGCGCAGCCGCACCGTCGGCGAGCCGGTCGCATTGCCGGTCCACCACTCGGCCACGTCGGGCACGCCGCCTTGCCAATCGCCATCTTGCGGCACGCGCACGCCGGCGCCCTGCAAGTGCTGCAGCAGCACTTGAGCGTCGCGCCATGCCAGCGGCAGACTGGGGATCTTGACCAGTCCGTCGGCTTCCTTGGGGTCCATGCGCGGCATGTCCTTCTTGCTTTCCCAGCCGGGTGTGAGCACGTCGCCAATGATGTAGCTCATAAGAGACACGGATCCGCGCTCCACGGCGTCTGGCGGCAGGTACCGGCCGTTTGGTGCCACATCGCCCTTGAGGAACCCGTTTTCCTTGGGGTCACTGTAGAGCAGACACCCGATGAATCCAGCGTCCTCGGCGGCCTTGATTTTGAGTCCGCGGTCACCTTGCGTGCCGTAGTTCCGAACCAGAGCAATGGCGCCAGTGGTGTCGACACCAAGCTCCTTGAGTTTCTGAAAGTCCGAGCGGGATCCGTAGTTGGCGTAGATCAGGGGGCCCCGCACATCACCCGACTTTGACAGGCCGTGGAAGACATATGTCTGGTGTCCTGCGGTTTCGCCGCCGACCTCTTCCTCCTCCAGCTTGGCCGTCCAGGAAGCGTTGCCGTCCGGGCCGAGAATCTCCACGGCACGCCCGTCGGCGGTGGGGTAGTTGAGGTAGGCGTAGTATTCGTCGACCCGGACGTCCTCGAGGCCAAACGACTGGAAGAGGTTCTTAACGTCGACCGTCAGCGCATAGTCGCCCTCGGTGCCGGCCATGTGGGCGAAGCTGGTGAACTGTTTCGAGTACTCCTTGATCTGCTGGATGTCGACGCTCTCCTGGATGTGAATGCGGACACTGGCCGGGTCAAACACTTGGCTACCGAGGCGACGCGACAGGTCCTTAAACAGGTCGCTCATGAACAAGAGGTAGATGAAGCCCATCACCACAAACAGGCCAATGAGACGCGCCATGATAACCAGGGCAAACGTGCTGTTGGGCTTGCTGAATGACGGGAAGCTCCACCTGCTTCTTGTCGGGGTCGTTGTTGCGGCTTCGGCGTCCGTGTTGGCGTCTGCAGTGTTGTTGCCGCTGCCGCCGTTGCCGGTACTTTCGTCTGCGACAGGCAGTCGGCTGAACTGGCCCCCGTCGTCGCCACGTAGCCGTAGCCGCGGCAGACGCCAGTTCCACCGCCACCGGGGGAGGGATATGTTAAAGCCAATAGTTTTGCCAAAGATGGACGAGCGGCCGCGCTGGCCGCCCTGCCCGTCGCTCAGGGGGTCTTCGATCTCGAGTTCCTGCATCTCGCGGCGCACGTGTGCGGCTTCCGTGTCGACGTCGCCGCGGCCATGCTCAGAGTCGCTGGAACTCCACAGGCTCTCATCGTCTTCGTCGTCCGTCTCGACGGTCGGTGGCCGGTATCCGTTCAGCCGGCTCCGGGCGTGTGAGCCAGAGGAAGGGTTGGCGGGGTCGGCCGATGTGGAGGCGCTCCGTCGGTGGGAGCCGCGCAGGAGGGAGTGGTTTTCGTGTTCTGGGGCATAGTAGCCCTCGCCCATGGGGGACAGGGGGTCGACGGAATAGGGCGAAGCGGGATAGCTGGAGTGGCCGTTGCCGTTGCCGTTGCTGGCGACGGCCTCGTCGTAGCTGGGTATCGGCGGATCCGACCGGAAGCCGGTGCTACCGGGGAGGGACGCCATGGCGAGGGATGGGGGGGGTGATGGCGATGCTTTGTCGCGTGACTGTGTCTGTGGTTGGCGGTGTCGGCTCGTCGCTATCTAGATTCGCGGCTGGCTGGACGGGGCATCGATCGGGACATTCGGGGAGGGACTCGTCATCGATTAAGCGGCGGCTAGCAGGGAGAATATCGCGAGATTCGGGCGCAACGGCCAGCAGCAGAAGGCAGGCGGCAAATAAAAAGCGAGCGTGGTGTGGTGCAAGATGCTGGAATTAAAAAGTGTCGCGCAGCCGGCGAGCGAGACGGGTCGAAAACAAGGGGCCAAGCAAGCCAAGAGGGCCTGGCGGTCGAGGGCAAGGAGAAAGGAGGAAAGAGAGGAACAGAGCAAAACACGAGTCAAATCACCGCTGCAGAGCGGACGCGCCCATCGGTGCTGGCGCCGGGAGTGAGCCAGAAGCCGTTCTAAGGAGTGACAGGGACACACAGAGGTTTCGCAAAGGCCATCGCGGTCCGCTGGGGTGTTGTGGATGGCGGCGTGGGCGTATCGGCGAGTTGGATGCTTTCTGCTGCTGCTCTTTGGCACACGTCACCCTAGTGCAGCGAGTCTCAGCCGTCGTGTCTGGCCGCTTGCCAAGCAAGTATCAGGGGCTAATCGCACTAGCCACGTCTAAGCCACAGGCAACGGCGACGTTGACGACTCCGTCCCCGCCGCTGGCACGTGACCGCAGCCATGACTGAGACTTTCGCGAGTTTGATCATGACTCTGGCCTGATGTTGTCTTGGGCTTTTGTCTTTTTCGAATAAGTCAGTGGGTGTTTTATGGTTGGTCGATTTCATCGCGGTTGGGCTTGTGGACGGTTGGTGCTTTCGTGACTCCTTACTTTTTCCACGATCGTGTAAGTCAGCCTCCACTTCCCTCCGCCTATCATCAGCGCTATTATTAGAATGCCAGCAAATGGCAGCAGCATCTGTGTAAGTGCCAGTCGTAGCCGAAAATGGGAATAAATAAAAACAAAAATAAAACCAGACGAAAAGGCTTCCTGCCCCCCTCTCGGCCTCTGGCTAATTCCGGGTTTCTTGTCGTGGATATTAGGGACAATTCAGAAATATTAACGAATTTTCCCTTTTGCCCTGCAATCGCGTCGACATTACCCTGAGCCGACCACCCGTGACTTTTAGATATTTTGTTTTTTGTTTCTCCTCTTTTTGCCAGCTCGTTTTGTTCGATTTATTGTTCTAGATGGATCCATCTTTGCTTCTCGCCAACAGATGCCACCACACAGACGCAGACACTCTCCAGCTGCTTGGCCAAGACCCCCCGTGAGGTCAAAAATGCTTGTTGGGAGTGACTCTCCTCTCGAATGCCAAGGATCTAAATAAACGTTTTTCCGGAGACTCTTGTCGTGCCCGAATAAGAGTTTTCCAAAACAGATAGCCGAGCTGGGCAATGACGAATGCCCACCCACTGTCTGTAAAGAAGCGCATATTGATGAAAGGTCCACACGGGACAGGAACAAGCAACAACTTGGGAAGTGCTCGGGGATGTGTCCTAGGAGCCGACAATGGGCCCAGCACGCTTCCAATTTAATGGTATTGCAAGGAAGGGACTGGGACCGGCTTGTTCATATTTGATTTGCTTGGTCCCCGGGTTGTTGTGCTTGTTTTTTTGAGGCTTTCTTTTCTTGTCCTCGCACAGTTTTTATTTCTGAGAAGCATTGACAAGCATGGCTCCCGCGTGGTTGTTGTCGGCTGTTTACACAGCACTTGTGTCGACTTGCGGATTCGTGGCTCCTGCTCTGGCCGCCGACGATGATGGCAGCTGCCAGCATACAGTCACAGCCAAAGACGGAGACTCGTGTGTGACCATTGCCACGGCCAATGGCTTGACGGTGACCCAGTTTCTCCAGATCAACCCGTCAGTTCGCAGCTGCACGCTCAGTGCTGGGGTCACATATTGCGTGAGCACGAGCAGCGAGGGTGGCAGCTCTGCGGCATCTTCCTCTTCGTCGACGTCGACCTCTACATCCACGTCGACAAGCACCATGTATGTCACAGTGACAGCCACGGCTACAGTGACACAGCCTCGATCGACGCCTGCTCCGGCAACGCTCACGTCCTCGACCCCTTCAGCCCCTCCACAGTCCACGCCGGCCGCAAACCCAACTGCACCGCTGCCTTCTCCGTCCTTGTCGCCGACATTTTCCAACACGTCTTCCTCGTCGGCCAGTGCTCCGCCGCCGGCTGAGAGCACAATGGCGCTTATCCCGAGCCCTGACGGAAGCGACGGCATCTGCGGCGGCGTGTTTACCTGTCTCGGGTCGCCGTATGGCGACTGCTGCTCCGCGAATGGCTACTGTGGAAACTCGACCGAGTACTGCGGCGCGGGCTGCAACCCGGCGTACGGCATCTGCGGGCTCTGCCCGTCTCCAGAGACAGTCACGACGACGGCGACGGCCGTCCGGATCAGCGCCACGCCGACGACGATTACCGTGACGGCGCCTCCGTCGACAGTGACAGTCACCAAGACGGCCACGTCGTCGGCCAATGCGACGCCGAGTCCAGTCCTCCAAGGAACAAACAGGAACTGTGCGTGAGCAAAAAAATATAAAAAAATAAAACAAGGGTGTATCAGTACTGACTGCCTAGGCATCCGCTGGTATCAGTTCAAAACGACAGACACTTGCCGACGCATCGCATTGACGTACGGCGTCAATGTGTACCAGCTGATGAACTGGAACCCGAATGTAAGTGATTGCCAGTCATTTTGACTTGTCCACGTCTAACACTGTCAGTTTGACTGCGACGACCCGGAGGACATGGCCGGGTACTACATTTGTGTCGAAGTCAGGTCGACCTTGCCGTTTGGTGGTTAACAAGATGGCAGCCGACGAGGCTGGTCGTGGACGACTATGCTCTGCACTTTTATTTTTTTATCTTTGTACATACTTTTTTTTGTATGCATTTATTCTTGTTAATTCAATCCTTTTCATTCCGAAATTGTACTGTAAATTTAAAATGCAAACACATTCGCGCATTGGGCGTACCATGACTTGACCAAAAAAACTCTAAAGATGTCTTGAATTCATTATTTCCTGTCCGTTCCTGTCCATTTCCTGTCCATTTCCTGTCCATTTATATGCCTTCCATACCCGAGCCAGCTCGTGTTTGTATTTTTGTCTTTGGTCTTGTTTATTCATGATCCGAAATCGGTTCGTAGTGGGATTTACACCCGCGGATCGAGCTCTTTCGAGCTGCCAGGTTGGGGAAGAGATGCCTATTCTGTCAGTTTTATTTTTTGTCTCCTTTAGTAGATCATCTTCTCTTCTTTGGCTTTTCTCCTTTTCATCTCTCATGTTCTCATGTCTCGTCACATACCGGCTCTGTCAGAATGGCCGAGTCGGACTGTCCTTGGATCACATTGACCCCCGACTCTGTCTGGGCTACTGTCGCCTGGCCGCCGACGCTGGTCACTCCAGACGGCGTGGCCAAGACGGCATTTGAGCTCTGCAGGGCATTGGCGACTGAACCTCCCGTCTTGGCGGCGTCGAAAGAAATCTCGCCATCACCGACGACCAGGGCGGGCGAGTAGGCGCCAAGGTTGATGTTGAGCGGAAGGGCCGCTGCAAGGCCAAGGAAGAAGTGAATAACAATCATGATGTAGGAGTAGGAAGTGATGGGATTGGGAATGCAAATTGAGAATTCGATATCTGGACAAGCAAAACAAGAGACCAAGAAATACCAAGATCGAGACAAGACAAACGTAGAAAATCATTTATTTTTACGGGTTGATTTATATATTCTCTCTGGTTTCTGCAGACCGGTTACCTACAGAGTCAACGCCTGCCGCAGCCAAGCCGGCAACTGTTCCAGACATTGTGTTGTGACGCTTTGCGTCGATGGCGATCAGTTTTATCGTTGAAGCCTGCGTGTATGTATGGTTAATCAGAAATGCTTCTTCTGGAAGACGAGTCCGTAGTCCGTGGGTGCTGGAACGGTTCCGTCCTTGGCAGCTCTGGACGAAGGTCTGTGTGTAGAAATACTCGTAGTCCCGAGGGAGCACGCAAACAGGCTGCACTTATTCCCGTAGGGTGCCACGTAGCTTGAGTTGCAATTCAGGTGACGAATGTCAGATCACGATGGTCTTATTTGAGAGCAGATATGGGTAAACAGATAAAGACCCAGGAGGAAAGGACAGATGCGACTCGACCCTTTAAAATAGAACAAGTAATCAACACACAGCAACACACACTTTCCGTTAGTAAATATCGTCGTCGGCATTCAGTTGTCAAGTCTGCTTTGTTGGGTCTTGAGGTTGGGGAGGAAGTGGTTAGAAGACTTTGAGCAGGCCTACCCCGTAGCTAGAACAACAGCAGACAGTGATCGGCGCCTAAACTGCACCAAGATCAGCGTGGCCTCTAGCACAGTTGGTGCAGGTGTGCTCGTAGCCACCAGGCAGCCACACCACCGAACAGTCCGTATACCCAAGTCGCAAGACAATTGCCTCTCACGGCGAGTAGAAAATTAATTGCAAAAAAGCCGGAATACGCGGGCTGGCTCTCCGGAGGGAGTCTCTGCAGGGCATCTGGTCCGTCCTGGCAGGGCCCTAATGCAACCCGCCCATGCAGGGAGAGAGACAAGAAACGGACAATGCATGATGCCAGGTACAAAGTACGTGGGACACGGTCCATTGCCCGCCTGGGGGCCATTTCGACGAATGGCACCCTGACCTGCCCAGCGCAAGGGAGGTGGGAGGTATACCAGCATTAGGCCCTCGTGCTATGCGAGATGCTGCTGTGTACGAGCATTGTCGAGCGTATTTCCCATGCGGCTGCGTCTCTGAGGGCCTCCAGAATATCCCGACTTTTTCCAGAAAAGACAATAGTCTCTGGACAAGTACTCGTGTATCCCGGAAGGGATATGCGAGTCGAAAAATACCGTACAGATCAGCATCCTTCTGAACTGGTTCCATGCATCCCCCCTGCCGGATTGCCACCCGCGCTGCACGTTGTCGTCCTGGCACTTTGTCCACTTGTTCTGCCTCTATTCGACCTCCGCCAGATCCACAGATGTCCGTTCCCGCGGGGTTAGCTCTAAAGGGCCTATTACTTGGCTGTCTCTCGGCTGCCTCGCTTCACTCTCTGGACGGGATGGTTGTGCCTGATTGCGTGTTCTGCCAGCCGTGTAAGAAACATATTGCTTGGACCGTCTGATGAAAAGAAAAAAAAGAAAAAAGAAAAGAAAAAAAGAAAAAAAAGAAAAAAGAAAAGAAAAAAAGAAAAAAAGAAAAAAAGAAAAAAAGAAAAAAAGAAAAAAAGAAAAAAAGAAAAAAAGAAAAAAAGAAAAAAAGAAAAAAAGAAAAAAAGAAAAAAAGAAAAAAAGAAAAAAAGAAAAAAAGAAAAAAAGAAAAAAAGAGAAACCGAAAAAGAAACAAAGTACCCGAAAACCATAAACTACCCCGAGATCAACCAACACACCATCCAACCCCTGACAAGACGTTTCGCGCAGCTTGCTATCGCGCGGGCTGTCCCTGCAATCAGCGACAAACCCTAATTGCTCGTACACGGAATTTCACTTTATCGTCTTTGCGCTGTCTTATTTAGGCTCCAGATAGGCCGAAGTGCCTGCCGGCTAGAGCCTCGACCGGCCCTCCACACTCTTCGCGCCGCGACGATCACAGAGCTATTGGATCCCTGCCCAGCTGGCAGGATCCTTTTGGTGAAGTCAGCCAGACACTAAAGTACTTTGTATCTTCTTATTGCCATTTCACACTCCAATATCTCTGCCTTATTTGCTCGCCTTATTGCCCCTTTGGCAGTCTTCTCGGCGTTTTACAGCGTCGCTTTCAGAGCTCCGTCCCATTGTCCACCCATACGAAGTAGCCATGGCAGTGGGACAGGAAAGCAGAGATGGCTCATCTCCGCTTCGCCGCCTTAGCGTAGAACACCCGGGCGGCATGCGGTTTTGTTTGGTTCCGCACTCCTTCGCCCCCATGTGGCCTCCAGAAGTGTGCCTCATGCTACGCTGTACCTGACCGGTCCATGCAAGGCAGCCCTTGCCATGCTCCTGCCGTGCTCCTGGGGGCTCCACTTCCCAGCAGAGGCAGGCACCATGGCCGAGCCTTTGGTGGAAACAGTATATGATCAGCAGAGCTCCCCCTCCTGCGGAAGGAGCTGGTCTGCAGGCCTGGAGAAAGTTGCTGCTCTTGACTCAATCCTCCTCTGTTCACCGTCAGCCGCTTCCTCAAGACAGACAGTTGTTTGCCGTCTCCAAGTCTTCCTCCTCCCCCTCCTCACACAATGCGCTCCACGATCGTGTCCGCAGCCGTGACGGCCCTCTGGGCTGCCAGCTCCGCGTCTGCCGGCAAGTTCATCGACGGCCAGGTCCCCGCCGACGCTGCCACCAGCGACGGCCAGACATACGACTACGTCGTCGTGGGCAGTGGCCCGGGCGGTGCCGTTGTGGCCGTCAACCTGGCCAAGGCGGGCTTCGACACGCTGCTGATCGAGGCCGGCGACGACCAGGGCAACAACTCGGTGTACACGGAGCTGGCCAACTTTGCGGCGGCCGGCAACGACGAGCACTCGCGCTGGGACTTCTGGGTCAAGCACCAGGACAACGAGACGTTTGACCGCGAGTACGAGCACTACACGTACCGCCTGGCCAACGGCTCGTTCTACTCTGGCCTCAACCCGCCCGAGGGCGCCTCGCCGCTGGGCATCCAGTACCCGCGCGCGGCCACGCTCGGCGGCTGCGCCATGCACAACGCCGGCGTCTGCTCGCTGGCCCAGGACGACAACTGGGACGAGATCGCCGAGCTGACGGGCGACGCCAGCTGGAAGGCCGCGGCCATGCGCCAGTACCTGGTCGAGGTCGAGAAGAACCTGTACCTGCAGGCCAACACGTCCGCGGCCGAGGGCCACGGCTTCGACGGCTGGCTGGAGACGTCGGTCCAGCCCACCACGTGGATCAAGAACACCTCCAGCCCGGCCTACCGCGTCGCCCAGAAGCTCGCCGAGCTGACCGGCCAGAACTCCAGCGACATCGCCGGCCTGGTCGGCAAGGACATCCTCGGCACCACGCCCGGCTTCGACGACAGCAGCAGCCTCTACAACATGGTCCAGCACGCCGACACCAGCTTCCGCCGCTCCGACCCCAACCAGCTGGTCCACGCTGCCGTCGCCGACCCCAACAACTACCCCCTGACCGTGCGCCTCAACACCCTCGTCACCAAGGTCCTGTTCACCAACACCAACTCCACCAACTCCACCGCCGCCACGCGCGCTGCCTGCAACAGCACCTCGGAGCCCATTGCCACCGGCGTCGAGATCATGTCCGGCCAGAGCCTGTACGGCGCCGACCCGCGCAGCAACGGCACCAAGGGCCCCCTCTCCAAGGTCTACGCCCGCAAGGAGGTCATCGTGTCCGGCGGCGTCTTCAACACGCCCCAGATCCTCAAGCTCAGCGGCATCGGCCCGGCCGACGAGCTGGAGCAGTTCAACATCCCCGTCCTCAAGGACCTGCCCGGCGTCGGCGAGCGCATGGCCGACAACTACGAGGCCAGCCTGCTCGCCATCTCCGAAGAGCCCCTCGGCGGCGGCTACATCACCATGCTCTTCAAGACCCCGACCTCGCCCGGCACCCAGCGCAACATCTTCTCCTGGTGCGGCGCCTTCTCCTTTGAGGGCTTCTGGCCCGGCTTCCCCGCCGTCTACGGCCCCAACCAGTAAGTTTGTTGTCCTCGCAAAGCTTTTGTCCTCGCCTCGCTCGATGGCCCTGTTTGGTCTTCATCTCGCCCAATATCTTCTTCCCCAGCCACTAACAACTCAGGTACGAGTGCGCCATGGTCCACATGCGCCCCAAGAGCCAGGCCGGCACCGTCAAGCTCACCAGCGCCGACCCCCAGGGCGTCCCCGCCGTGAACCTGCAGTTCTGGGCCACCAACGGCACCGAGGACATCCAGGAGCTGGTCGACGGTGCCGACCTGCTCCGCAAGGGTCTGTATGCCGCCGGCAGCCCGGTCCTGCCTTGGAACGAGCACCACCCGTGCCCGGGCACTGGCAACGGCAACTGCACCCAGGAGGAGGAGCGCAACTCTGTCAAGAGCCAGGCCTACTCGCACCACGCCACCAGCACCTGCGCCATTGGCAGCGACGGCGACCCCATGGCGGTCCTGGACGGCCAGTTCCGCGTCCGCGGCATCCAGAACCTGCGTGTCGTCGACGGCTCGGCCTTCCCCCGCGTCCCGGGCGCCTTCCCGGTCCTGCCGACCATCATGATGGCCCAGAAGGCCTCCCACGTCATCCTGGGCGACAAGTTCAAATAGAGGACCGCTCTAATGAGCGGCTCTTTTTTCATGTACATATTGGGGTAAGGCACGAGGCAATGAAAAAAGTGAGAATTCACAGAACTTGTGTCTATTCCTCTTTTGCATCCTTCTTCTTTCTTGCTTCATTGCAATGTTTTTTCATGTAAATACGCAGCAGCACTTGTAACAGTTTTAATTCAAGTTTACAAAAAAAAAAAAGTTTCAAAGTATTGTCTCATGACGTCTCCTGAAGATCCCACAGCATCTTGAACATGCTGTCTCGGGCCAGCAGACTCTTTGGCGAGTCGTACTCGACCACCTTGCCCTCCTGCAGGACGAGCACCTTGTCGAAATCGGCCACGGTGCGCAGCCGGTGCGCCACTACAATGGCCGTCCACCCGGCGAAATCCGTCTGGACCAGCTCGTCGACAAACGCCTCCGTCTGCCGGTCCAGGCTGCTCGTGGCCTCGTCCAGCAGCAGCAGCCGGCTCTTGCGGATCATGGCCCGCGCCAGGCAAAAGAGCTGCCGCTGGCCCGCGCTCAGCCAGTCCGTGTTGAGGTCCGCGTCCAGCCCGCCCTTTTCTTCAACGACCTCGCTCAGATGCGTCTCCCCCAGCACCTTGAGCAGCTCGCCGTCGTCCACCTTTTCCAGCGGGTCCAGGTTGTACCGCACGCTGCCGGCCAGAAACATGGGGTCCTGCGGCAGCGCCACAATCGACTCGCGCAGCGCGTTCAGGTTCAGCCGCTCCGTGTCGATGCCGTCAATCTCAATCGTGCCGGCCGCAGGCGCATACAGCCGCAGCAGCAGCGAAATCAGCGTCGACTTGCCGCTGCCCGACCGCCCGCAAATGGCCACCTTCTCGCCCGCCTTGATGGTCAGGTTGATGTCGTCCAGCACCACGCGGTCGCCGTACTTGGCCTGCAGGCCCTGCACGCGCACGCCGCCCTGTGCCGGCCAGTTCTCGGGCGGCTTGTCGGGCCCGTCTTGCTCGCGCGGCGTGTCGGCGGCAAACTGGTTGATGCGCGTCACGGCGCCCAGGCTGGTCTCGAGCTGCGTCCACATCTGGATGAGCATGCTCAGCGTCATGCCGATGCCCATGACGCTGGTGAGCGCGACGCCGAGCAGGCCGGGGTTGATCTGGTTGCGGAGGCCGACGGCGATGCCAATCAGGACCACCGCCAGGCCCGCCACGATGAGGTTCAAGACCAGAGACAGCCAGCGCTGGATGCAGTACAGCAGGTAGTACGGCTTCTGCGACTCGTTGAGGCGGCGCACATTTTCCTCTTCGGCCTTGTTCGTCCATCCGTAGGCGCGGAGGGCCGTCAAACCAGAAAAGGACGCAATGAAATCCGAGTACAGCGGTGCCTTGGCTTCCAGGTCGAGCAGTCGCATTTGTCGCGATGTCCTAAGATAAAATTTCTGTACGGCATACAGGACAACCAGCAAAACCGGAATGCAAATGGCCAGGTAGCCAGAAGCAACACACGTCAAGACAATCTGCGAGATGCCACCGACGACCTCTGTCGACAGTCGTCAGTATGGACTTTGGTGCAGTCAAAACACGATAAACGTACGGGCATATGCCATCATGAATGACATTGGTAGTGGCATGTCCACAAGAGTCATGTCCTGACTGAATCTGTTGACAATTTCGCCAGTATCTGTGGCCACAAAGTATGACAAAGGAGCGCTAGAGGAGTCAGTTCCCGTCGTTTCAAGCTGTTTATTTAATTGTCGACTTACTGCATTGCTGCTGTCAGAACCTTTTTGTGCAGCATCTTGGCAGAATGGGGCACGATGATGATCATGAAGACCCTGGATCTGTTAGTCTTTCGCCCAAATCATTAGGTCTTGTGAAAACTTGCCAGAATTCCAATCCGTTGAAAACAACATTGAGGGCCCCAAACATGACATAGATCCCGACATAGTAACCGACTTTGCTATCCGGGCTCTTCTCATTGTTCGATGTCCACTCATTCAACCAGACCGCTAGAGGGTATTAGTTCGGTTTCTTTTTCCATGCCACGGAGGAACCACACTCACGTTGGGCACTGCGCATTCCAATGTTGCAGATGGTTAAGAGGCAGAAAATAACAAAAGGAACAGTTCCCATGGACCGGATGTATGCAAAGAGAGCGTCTGCGTTACGCTTTCCTCGCGATGGTCCGCCTTTTGGTCGATCTTTCTTTCCAAGTGGACCGTTTTGATCTTCTTCTGCAGCCTTCTTGGAAGCAATCCGTTCAATAACGGCTTCCTTTTCCTTGATCTCAGTCTCGACGTCTTCGGCATCCTGCTCGGCTGCTTCGTCCATCGCAGATTTTTTAAGTCCAAGCTCGCCGACGAAGCCTTCTTTTGAGTTGAGATGGTCGAAGCTTCCGCGCTGGACGATACGGCCGTCTTCATTCAAGACCACGATATGGTCGGCATGGGGGAGAAGTTGAACTGCAGATGTTAGAAGCCACCCACGATAAAATCCATGACGTCAACTCATACCGTTGTGTGTTGCCAGAATAACTGAAGTCCGGTTCTTCCGCAACAATCCTTCGGGACCAAGAGTGGCAGAAAAGCATTTGGAATATGTGTCGGCATCGAGGCCCTTGAGGATGTCGTCAAGAATAACAATTGGTTTGCGGTTGTAAACAGCACGGGCAAGAGCCTTGATCCAAGCAGTTAGTTCCCAACATCACAGGTCTCGGCACAGGTCGCCCGTCACTTACAACACGTTGCTTCTGACCGCCACTGAGCGAAACACCCTGGCTCCCAATAAGGGTCTCGTCTCCATTGGGAAATTGTTCAATGTCCTCGACCAGCTGACAGGCACGGATGACTTGATCGTAAAAGTTGGCGTGATACTCCTCAAACGCAACAACGTTCTCACGGATTGACCGGTTAAGCAGCCATGCATCTTGGTCACAGTAGGCAATCTCCTCTGGAAGGGTGAATTCGACTGAGCCAGAAAACATGCGGGCTTCACCCAGGAGGGCCTTGAGAAGCGTTGATTTGCCTGATGCCACAGGTCCAATGACAACGGTCAACTCATTCGGCATGATGTCGAGTTCCACATCCTTGAGGATGGGCGTGTCTTTTTTCCAGCCGAACGTTGCGTTGCGAACTTTGATCCATGGCTTGTCGGGACCATCTGATTTTTCGGAAGCTGCATCGGTCTGGAGCATAGAGTCGCGCGTAGCAAAAGATCCCGCATCTGAGCGTGACAGGAGGGTGCGGTAGTCCTCCCTCTTTTCGTGGAGGAGGAATTTCTGGATACGATCCATGCAGGCAAGAGCCGAAGCGCAGTTGGTCCATGCAGTCGTCAACGTCATCGTTGGCATGATCAAAATGTTGAGCAGGCTGAGGGATGTAAAGGCTTTTGCGACGCCAAATTGAGAGTTGCCGGACACTTGTTGGGCAATGGCATACGCAGTAAACGTAACAGCCGGCATCAGCATCGTAGGTGCAATGCCTATTTTGTTAGTCTTCAACTCAGCATCAGTTTAAACCAGTGGCCTTACCCAGTAATAGAGTGGCGACTTGTGTTTTCCGGTAAGAAGTAGATTTCGCAAGCTCGTAATCTCTCAGTCCTTGGATCTGATGCTCGGCCTTGTCACTGAGGCCAGCAACTTTGACACCCTTCATCGACCCGACAATATCTGAAGTGATACCGACACGCTTCTGAATCGCCGCCATCCATTTCCGTTGACGGGGCGGCACGAGTTTGCCGATGTAAGCTGCCATTGCTCCGCAAGCAATACACAGAATAACAGGGGCCACGCAAGTCGCGCCGAGCTGGGTGCCTAGAATTCCAAGGGCAATTGCCAACTGGACAATACTGGGAGCAATGTCGACGAGGTTGAAGGTCGTAAACGTAATGCGGTCGACATCGGTACTCATCAGCGACAGTGCGGATGACGAGTTGCCAGTCTCGGCACGGACTGTGAGCATATTCTTGTAGATGATCGTGACCAGAGCGCCTCGAATCTTGGTCATTGCGCGGAAAGCGACGTGCATGTACCACCGAGTTGTCAACTGATAGTGTTAGATACTTGGACGAGGGGCAATTGTCATTTGATTTGTCTTTCTTTTAACTTACAGCAACTCCAATGTAGCAGAGGGCATAACCACCAATCAGCCCATAGCCATGGCTGCGAGGGAGGGATTTGTCGCTGATGTAGACAATTGCAGAGTTGACCAGGTACGGCTGGGCCAGGCTCAGACCCATCAAGCCCATACGCGGGACAAAAGCCATGGCTAGTTCAGGAAAGAAGCATGTGAGCGAAGCAAAGGTGAGGCAATGCTTTTGTTTGTGATCGGCTGATAGTAATTAGCTTACATGCTGCATGTCCATACTGCCTTCATAACGTACCCGCTTTCCAATGCTTGAGTAGGCGTGCGTAGAGACCCTCGGCTTTCAGTCCACCGTCTACCGACCAAAGATCCTCCATGGTCAAGTCACGACGATATCCTTCCATGAGAAGAGGATTGAGCCATGTGAACAAAGCCTGGCCAAAGATGCCCTGGAGCTCTTCGGGCGAGACTGACGAGCCAGAAAAGATGGAATGTTTGAATTTCTGCAAAGACTCGACGCCGAGGACGACACATTTGAGGGCGAAGGATGCTGTGAAGACGGCCGCCACAGTGGAATTGTCGGGAAGAAACCATTGTGTGCGCACTCTGGGCAAGTCACAGAGAATGGCAAAGAAGAAGAAGGTCTGGTTGAGAGCAGATGGGCTGAGAGACCTCACATGTTCGAAATCGGCAATGATGGCGAGTGCCACTGTCGTGACCAAGTTTAAAATTGTCGACGCAAGAGTCGTGTGTGCTCGAAAACCGCGGTTGGCGCCAAGCAGCGCAACAACTGCGAGCTGCAAGGCTGCCAGGGCCGTGAAGGCGATCTTGACCGTGTCAGTACATACTTGACAGCTGCAGATTAATAGACTCGAATTCCATCAAGAAGAGCTTTGACTTGCAATTTTAACAGCCCGGAGAACCGGCCACCGAATGACAGCCTTTAGGCTCAGCAGCTGGTACAAGCGGGCAACAGACAGGAGCAGTGCAATTGCGCATGGCGCTATCGAGAAGATGTAGTCCTCAAAGACCAGCGTAAAATCAAAGTCATAACAGCCAGGAGCTGACGACAAGACAGGACCGAAGTCGCTGTCATTGGGACAGCGTATCATGGCGACTTGAACACAAATGAAAGAAAAGAAAGGGGGTATACGAGCAAAATCCAAAATGGAGGGTATAGAGCAGAGAAAATCACTGTTTGGAATTGATTAAAAACCAAGCAGAGAACAGGCAGGTGGGAGATGGTGTCTGTTTGTTTCCCGGGAATGCGCCAAGTTGGATATTAAAAGAAAGATGGCATGGGAGATGGCATTACTCAAAAAGGAGGGCAGCTGGAAAAAAAGATAGGGATGGCAATGAAATCAGACAAGTTGATAGCAGCGGGGGATATCGAGCAATGTGTAAGACAAGATGCAAGAAATGGCAGACATAAAAACAAGAATGAAAAATATTATGACGATCTGAAATGGGTTGAAATGTCTCTTACAACAGCTGCTTATGGACGAGATGCATGGGGTCGCCAGATAGCTACCGGCAATGTCAGCAACCAGAAAGCTGCCCGTGTGGAGTCCTGGGTCGGGGAAAAAGACACTTGAGGTCCCGATGCCCCGAAGAGACTACCCCCAGCTGATCCACGGACTGGATTTTGAGCTGGACGGCTCGCAATGTGAAGGACTCGGATGGATACCAGACAGATGCCGGTTGAGTCACGAGGCGGCTGCACTCTGGGGAGTGAAGCTGACAGGGGAAAGCAGGATGAAGACGTCACTGGCTGGCTGCTGTTTGGTGTGCCGCCCTCTTTTTGGCTCTTTTTTCCGGCTGTTTCGATTCTGTGGCCTTTTTGGCTGCCTAGCTGCTCTTCAGAACAACGGACGAAACAGAGCTGCAGCAGGGTCGATCAGAGATGAGCACATCGGCAGCTCTGCCGGAATGCATGTCTGTTGCAGATACACGCGGTGGTGGACACGATGGAAGAACAAAGTGGTGGTGAATTGGAGCTATCTTTCGAAGCATCCCCCGGTCGATGTTTGGTCGAAACGACGCCGCAGGGCATTCTGTACTATTTAGAAGCGCACAGGCAGTTTTCCCGTTACGTTTTCCTCTTCCCATTGAGTCCCCCCCGTAAAGGGAAGGTGCGACTGTAAGTCTCCGGCGAGTCGATGCCCAGACCCGATAAGCAGGGGCCAATGGAGGCGCCACCCATGCTTGACTGGTGTTGGTCCTGGGGAAGGTGCGAACGGTTCGCAGCGCCTGTCCTGTGAGAGTTGGCCGATTTCAAAGCGGGTCCCGGACATGCAGTGTAAGGGCCGCGCAAGAGCTGCTGTTTTGGCGATTTTGACAGTTCGCTTCACGATGGCGTCTTCGCCTGTGCTTGCGTCTCATGTTTTTGGGAGCATATCGTACCCCACCCAGCTGCGTTGATTGACACAGTACTTCTGTCCCTGCTATCTGGCTGCTGTCTGGCTGCTGCCTGGCTGCTGTCTGGCACCGGCCAACACCGGCTGGGCTCCCATCTCTCCTCTGGTTCTCTCTGGTCCTTTTGCTCATCAAGCAGGAACCATGTCTGGCCAGAGAGTCCTGTATCTGCCGGCAGCTTGGCTGGCCGTTCTTGGTACGATGCTGCGCTGGGCCGGATTGGTAGGACGTCCTCCACACGGGCCGGCAAAGCGTGAGACGGCGTGGCAGCAAGCACCTCACAAGGACCGCCGCCAGGGTAGGATCTGCATTTGTGAGTACGTTCGGCTGGCTGCGAGGCTGCTCGAGCTCGAGGTCAGGTTGGGCTAGCACCGCTTGTCTCGATCACACAATGCGGCTCTACAGCTGTTTCATATCGGCCCAGCCGAAGAACAGACGTCGAGGCTCTTGAGCTGCTGAGGCTCTTTGAGCTTGATACCTTTAGCCTGAACACAGAAGTCACAGAACCTTTTTGGGGGTATCTCAGCGCTAGCCTGGTTCCTGGCAAGAGGGTGTCGCCATTTTCTTCTGGCAAACTGCCCCCCGTTAGAGCTGGTGGTGGACTGGTGGGTGGCGGCCAAATTCTCCGTTCCCAGCTGACCGCTCTTTGTAAAAGCGCACACGGCACGACCAGCAGGTTGCATTGTCTGCCGTACAGCGAGCCGTCTCTCGTTTGCCTCTCTCGTTTTCTGCTCGCCGCCACTGGCTGTTTCCCCTCTCCTGCACGAAAGAGGGCAGTCTTTATATTAAACAACCCGCAGTTTCGATTTCTGGGGCGCCCTTTGAATTCGCCGATTTGCTGACGGTCCCTTGGAGCACAGAAGTGTGCCGTCCAAGTGGATTTTAGCCTCTCATTCCCCAATCGTTTGTCTGGTTACAGCCCCGTCACGTTGCGCCAACACCGCTTGCCGATACGTGACCGAGGCGGCACGCCATGCCGGCGGCACACGTAAACGGAGTAGCGCGCATACGCGTATTGCTTCTGGACATTCCTAACCCAGCTCTAGCAGCTTTTCTGGGTCAAGCCATGGAAGCTTGGCAGAGCTTGCTTTGCCTTGGCCTGTAAGGCTGGGGATGTGCCAGCAGCAGGAAAGATGCGTCATGCTGTAGGAACAATGAGCCCGAAGGTCGGTACTTTTGGCACCGACGACACGTCTTCCAACTCCAGGACGAGTCTTGGACAATTAAATGATCTTGCGTTGACCATTCTTTGTCGGTATCGTTGAAACTTTGTGGCTGGGCCGCTTGAGGCTTGGAAACAATCAATTCTGTTGCACTGCCGTCTCCTGTTCTCGATTGAGACAATGGCGACAATGCGAGTCTGTGATTCATTGTGTCTTTGTTTGCACTAAATTCAGCACGTGCTGCAAAGTTCTTTGTAGCGGTGGTAGACCTTCTAACAAAGAGTTGACGATCGTAAGAACAAAAGAAAATGGATGATCCAAGGCAACTGGAGGTCTTAACAAATTAAGAGTGTCTATTATGGCGATAAATTTAAAGCACTTCAGGTTGCTGTCTTTGGTACAGAACTTGTCTTTATCAACTCAGTTCTGTTAAATCTTTCCTCGAATAAGCCAAACTTTTGTCTACTTTCTTTATCGTTCTCGTCTCTTCCACACTTCCAATTCTTTGTTAACCTAGCCTCGTTTTCATTTACAAACCAAGCCTTGCCTTTTGATAGAAACCATGAATCAATCTCAAAGAACAGACAATGGCCAAAGAATAAACATTTCGCTCCTTTGTCTCCTTGTGGCCGTCCATGTATGCATTGTTTAATGCATCCCTGGCTGTGTCCCTGGTTTGGGTTGTCGACTGCAAGACGAACATAAAACCATGGACAAATCTATCGTGAACAGCTCGTGGATGTAGTTCCCAGACAGACCTCATTCTTCATTCATTCCGCGGCCGGATTCTTATTTTTTTTGTACAATCGTCTCGTCGGTTTTTTTTTCATATATTTGTTATTCACGTATTGCAGGTACAATACCCAACGACACCAAAATGACCAGTAGGGACGAACGGCACGCAAGGCTCGAACAGAAAAGAATAGTTGCTCAAGCGAAACATGACGCAAAAGTGAGAGCGAACCGGGAAAAGAGGGAACAAAAGGCTGCGGCCCAGCAAGCCCAGCAAGCCCAGCAGGCGCAGCAGGCACAGCAGGCACAGCAGGCGCAGCAGGCACAGCAGGCACAGCAGGCACAGCAGGCACAGCAGGCACAGCAGGCACAGCAGGCACAGCAGGCACAGCAGGCACAGCAGCAACAACAACAACAACAACTAGATCAACAACAGCAGCAGCAGGACCAGCAGAGTCAACAGCAGGACGACCAGCAACAAGATCAGCAACAGCCGCAACAGGGTCAGCAGGACCAGCAAGCACAAGAAGAACAACAGCAGCCTGCACGTTTACCACAAGCTCCACAACAAGAGCCTCGACAGCAAGAACATCAGCCACAAGGCCAACAGCAACTTCAAGAGCAAAACGTACAGAATGGGCAACAGCAACAGCCGCAGCCAGCCGTTCAAGGACAACAGACCCAAGGGGTGTCTGCCTCTGGAGGCTCTGGTCGCCGCCGCTCACGCTCTGAATACGATGCCTTTGCAGCGATTAACGCGGATGAGCCAGACAGAAAACGGAGAAAGACAAACAGTGCTGAGGATGAGGGTGCTGGTGGCAGTGGTGGTGGCGGTGGTGGTGGCGGTGGTGACGGCAACGGAGGTGACAACCTAGACGACAACCATGATGATCCAGACGCAGACAATAACGACAATGGCAATGGAGATGGAAGTGGCAACATTGACGCCGACAACAATCCAAACCTCGACCAAGCTGGCGACCAAGGCGAGCCGGGTAGCAATGCCCCAGACCAGAACCTCGGCGCTCCCCGGGTTGCTTTCCCCCCGGCGCTGTCGGCCAATGCGGCCCAGGCTGCTCTTGCCGCGCAACTCATCAATGCTAACCAGCGCCGAGAACAAGACAGCGGAGCCGACGGCCAGTCGGGAGACTCTGCGGAGCCTGGCCCGAGACAGCCGAGGAAGCGCAGGACTATGCGCCTGGCGCCGCCGCCGTCGATTGCTGCCCGGGACTGGGTGGGCGAGCTCCGGGCGATGCCGCGGGACGCCAAGACGCAGCGGCTGAGCGCAGTCAAGATGCAGCTCTACATGGAGGGCAACATTGGCAACTACCGGGATTTCGGCCGAGACCCGGACGACTACCGGCGCTGCGTCGAGATCGAGGTGCCCAAGTACCACGCCCACCCGGGCTGGAAGAAGAAGCTGACACGGGCGGCGAGCGACCGCCTGTGGACGCTGGCGCAGCGGAACCGCAGGACGGTGCGGCCGCACAGGGACGTCCTGGCGTGGCCGACGACGGGTGCTGCTCACAAGAGACGGGTGAACGGCGGGGCGGTGATGCACCAGGAGCTTGACGAGCAGGGCCAGAGCCGCGGCACGGCCAAGGAGATGCGGGTGACCAAGCGGGCGATCAACCGCATCGCCGGGCAGGTGCACCCGTGCGGGCTGAGGTACAAGCGGCTGCTGGGCAGCGGCGGGTACGGGCTGGCGGCGCTGTTCGAGGCCAAGAGGCCAGGCGGCGGCAGCAAGCCGTTCCAGTTTGTGGCCAAGGGCGTCAACAAGCTGTCGCAAGTGAACGAGATTGACTTTGCAAACGAAAAGACGATTACACAGGTGAGTTGTGCCGAGAGATGGTGGCAATGGGCTTTCTAACTTTATAGATGTTCAAGGGAGCGAGGCACATTGTGCAGCCCGTCTTTGCCACGGACATTTACCACGATGCGAGCCGAGGCGGCGGCGGCGGCAGCGGCGGAAACCGGCTGCGGATCCACCCATACCGAGGCCTGGACAACGACGACGACCTGGTTCTGACCGAGTACATGAAGCTGGGCAGTCTGCAGCGCCTGCTGGGGAAGCTCAACACGCGGGGCGAGCTGCTGACCAGTCGGGCTCTGTGGCACCTCTTGGGATGTCGTAAGTTTTTTCTTTTTCTTTTTCTTTTTCTTTTTCTTTTTCTCTTTTCTCTTTTCTCTTTTCTCTTTTCTCTTTTCTCTTTTCTCTTTTCTCTTTTCTCTTTTCTCTTTTCTCTTTTCTCTTTTCTCTTTTCACATACTGACGTTTTAGTCGTTCATGCTTGCATTGCTCTTCAGAACCCGCCACAACTAAACAGGAAGCACTACAGCGACCTTGTCAAGGAAGAGCAGAAAAGACAACGGGATGCTGGAGACGCCGAGGCCAACCCCAAGGTAGTCACGGAAACGTTGGCAAAAGAAGACGATTTCGTCCCAGTTGTCCACTTTGACATTGATCCTCAAAACAGTAAGCCAGCCTCCTTTCCTTTCCCAAGCCTCGACTAACAAATCCAGTTCTCTTGACATTTGACGACGACAAGCACAAGACAATGCCGATTTTCAAGGTAGGCCAAGACGCCCTCCGTCTCGTTCTTCCGTCTGCTAACGCTTCTAGCTCGGCGACTTTGGCATTGCAAGTGTCCTCGATAACCATTTCTGGAACAGCACGTCAGTACTTCCTATTCCCTGTCTTGTCTCTTGCATACTAACTCTTGCCAGATACACAATGCACCGGAAACGGACCGCAGGAAAAACTGGGTATATTTTCCCGGTAAGCAAATCCACAAAGATCACCTACACAGGATACACCTACTGACTGGAACAGGAGCAATTCAACGACGACTGGGACTACTACCCGGGCAATCCCGCGTTTGGAGAAAGCCCGCAGTTTGCTACCCAAGAGGACGAGGACAACTTTGAGGCGAACAAAGTCGGGGCCTTTTACGGAAGCCACTCGAACATTTGGCAAATGGGAATGGTAAGCAAAAGATGAAGCATCCTTCTTTCTTGATGTCTTTTAACAAGCGCAGGTAATGATGGCGGCCATTTTCAAAGAAACAATGTCCATACCTCCGGTCCCGGTACTGCACTTTGTTCCCGAGGAAAGCAACGACAAAGACAGTCAACGGCCTGACGAGGAAAGCAACGGCGACGACAGCCAACGGCCCGAGGAGCAGATTTCGGGCAACAACCGCCAGGACTCTAGCTCTGGGAATGCACAGGGTAGCTCCAATCAAGGCGGCAGCTCGAATCGGCCAAGCAGCCCCGTGCAGAGTAGCGCCTCTGGCGAGTCACCCCCTGACCCCGCGGCCCAGCAACAACGTCCGGCCCCCAATACAGATTCCCCAGACTATGGCCCGGGCCCCGACGACGGCGCGCCCGGCGACGTCGACCCAAACCACCCGGAGCCGCAGTACAGCCCGTCCGCCGGCTGGGGCTACCTCTGGACGTACGCGGCGCTGCTGGTGCACCGGGACACGGCCAAGGCCTGGGTCGACCCAAAGCTGAGAGACACGATTTGCCGCATGCTCGCACACCGGCCCAGGGACCGTCTTGGTCTGCGCCAGCTAGACGAGATTGTCGCTCGGGCGTTGGGGCACCCCCGCGACGACCAGTTTTACGACGACGAGTTTGTGCACCACTGGATCCGGACGCTGTACGCGGGCATACCCGAGCACAGCCACCGGGGCGAGACGGAGCGCGAGGACGTGCCGTTTGGCGTAAGCTCGGAGACGGACGAGGCGGAGTCTGGAGAGTCGCCAGAGGCGGGGCCGGGACAGCCGGGACAGCAGGAGAGCAGCAGTGGAAACCACGCCGACGACGAAGACGACAGCGAGGAGATACAGTAATGTCTTGTGAAATGTTTTTAATTTTTGGAGTCTATCAGGAGAAGCTTGGAGTTGTGATCTGTTTTGTCTTGTTAAAAACTTGTCTCATACTTCTTGGAGTGGTAATGTTGGCTGGCCCAGGCGGGAATACCCTTAAAGTGTGTGTATTTACATTTAGGACCTGCACAAGAGGTAGATCATATACCCCAAGAGTCCAAGAGTTTTAAGAGATTTTCTAAACCAAGCCTTTTTGTACAGTTTCGGAAGGTTTACCCTGTTCACCCCTAGTTGTTCTTTCCCTTGGCGTCGGCCTTGCCCTTGGCGTTTGCGTTGGCCTTGCCCTTGGCAGCATTGCCCTTGGCAGCATTGCCCTTGGCAGCATTGCCGCCGGCAGCAGCCGCGTCGGTCGCCTTGGCGTCGGCATTGTTGGCCGCCGTGGCCGAGGCAGCACCAGCGCCGCCAGTCGCGGCCGCAGCCGAGGCGGAGAACTGGGCGTCGACCGAGTCGAAGACGGCACCAGAGGTGGCAGCGCCGGCTGTAGGGTCAGCACATGTGGGATGCGAGGGGCTGCCTGCATCACTTACCATCACCTGCAGATGCGAGAGCAACGGCCTCGGCGGCAGCATTGGCGGCAGCCTCGCCCTTGGCGCCGTTGCTGGCAGCGTCGTTGACGACATCGCCGCCGTTGTTGTTGTTGTTGGCGGCCTTGGGGGCGGCAGCAGCCAGCGAGGCGAGAAGGAAGACGAGGGTGCTAAAGTACTTCATTTTGGAGAAGAGAGAGCGTTTTTCAAAAAAGGAATGTTGGAAAATGAGTGGATTCGACCGGCGATGAATGAAAGACACGAGCACAGCTGAAAAAGTTAGTGAGAGTTCCAAGAGTTGCCAAGGGGCATCACCGGGCAAGGGCACCACCGCCGCCAAGTCTCTTAAACTTACCTCTGTAGAATAAAACAATTAAAGACTGGTGAATGAAGAATGAAGAGAGAAGAAACAAAGAGATCATTCACGCCAAGAAGAGCAGGAACTGCGTCGTCTAAATACTCAAGGCTGGGCAGTGTGATTGTCGGAGGGGCATAGGCCTGGGCACGCAACACGGACTGCCGACCAAGTAGACCATACACCTGTGTCGACTTTGCACACTTTGAACAGGTTTACGCATGTGTAAGCTTTTTTCTTTTCTTTTTTTTTTCTGGCGTGTCGCATCCCGTGTTTTTCGGCTCCGTCGATCTCGAGTTTCACATCTTGGCATTCCGAGCGAGTTGGCCGTCTGCCTGTCTTCTCTCCCTCTATCAAATTCTTTTTTTTTTCTTTTTCTTTTACCAATAGCATGTATGATCCGCGTTGCAAAACGGCATTTGAGCCACCCCCCAGCACTGACGGATTCTCAAACAGTCAGGCGCGCATTGACAGACATTAGCAAGTTTGGTAGCCAACAAGCACAGATAGACACAAAGGAGAACCCAATGAAAAACTGGGCGAGGAAAAACAAGACGTGTAGCAAAAAGTGTAATCACTGCGGTGGACCAAACCGGCTCGAAAGACGGCGTGGAGTGACCTGATTGTCGTAATCACAGCCAAGATGACCAAACCGACCCAAAAGAACTTGCAGAAACTGTATAAAAAAACACGGTCTGAACTTGTGTCGGCATGTATGGTTGAAACGCCAAGGGGGGCAGAAATACGGGGGGCTCTTCAAGCTCTTGGAGTTGGTTATTTTCAGGCCGTCTAAAAAAACAAGCCTTTTCCAAGAGGAACGTGCGCAGTATGGAGATGGAACAGCATATGGAACAGAGGGAAGTACGCGATTACGTGATGGAGTCGTTGTCAAAATGTAGCAAAGAGAACTCAAGAGAACTCAAGTCCATGCTTCTCACGAAACGACAAGACCAACGTGACCACTACATAACACAGATTACCATGGCCAAGACCAAAAACTAGCTCTACAGAAACCTAGTCTTCAAAGACTCTGCATCCCCATTGTCTCGCTGTTCTGCACAGCCTTCTTGCACAATTGTCAATCATCTTGCGACTGCACTTGATGTGTCATGTCACGGTGTCGCCATTCATCTTGTTGCATGTGTCCACCAAGATTTGTAAAGTCCCCAAGAAGTTTATAGATTTAAAATACCATGAAAAACAAAGAAAAACATGGCAATTCTAAATCCCAGTGGCATCGGTTCCGTCTCTCAATTCAGAATAGGAAAGCGAGAGGGAACGACAGGAGACCAGCTCAAACAACAAAAATGATGTGAAGGCACCGCTGGCATCTGCCACTATACAGTCCCATCTTGTGCCACAACCAGACCGGCACCCCATCGGATCCCTCACTAGTATTGACTGATGTCGTTGTCTTAAGGACCGCTGCCCAGTCCTGAATGACGACAGGGCACCGACACATCGGCTGCCTCGCGCGCAAGTACAACCGGTCGAACTCGGCCGAGCGGTCTGGCCGGAGCTGTTGCGCTGCTTCTTGATGCTGGCGTCTTTGCTGCTGGGCAGTAATTCAGGCTCGTCTACGCGTTGATGTTGCTGCCACCGCTGTTGTTGCTGTTGCTGTTGCCGTTTCTGTCGTTGCCGCTGTTGCCGTGGTCGCTGCCATGGTCATTGTCGGCGTTGTCGACTATCGTTTCCACAGTTCTTCGTCTTTGTCCACAACCACATGGTACCTTGTCAAAAGTCGACAACACCCCACAGCGTGGCCGGCCACTTCCAATATGAATAGGAAGTGCAGTCCCTATTGACAGTGCAGTCCCTATTGACAGTGCAGTCCCTATTGACAGTGCAGTCCCTATTGACAGTGCAGTCCCTATTGACAGTGCAGTCCCTATTGACATGTCGAAACCGACAATGCACTTGCGCAGCACCCCGTGAAAACGGGCCATGTCCACGGCAAACAATGGGGGCTGTATCGGTCACCACCACATCGATATAGCTGTCGTCCTGGAGCAAAAGTGAAAGCACTCTTTCCACCACCACCGCAGTGGAAGACTGGCGACGTGCAAAACGGTCGAGCAAGTCTTTCAAGACTGAGAACGGTTCGACAATCGAGTCAAGTCTGGAGAGAATGCAATAGTTAGTGATACTATCTTTGACAAGTGCAGAATTGTCAGTGGCATAAGAATGAACAGATCACTCACCTTTACCAGACCGACTGCTGGCAGAGTGAAGACCTCTTCATGCCAGATTGACAACACCCAATCTCGAAAAGGATCTGTATGTGGTAAAACCACAGCATGAAAACTTTTTACACCACTGTCGTCGTCGTACAGCCTTCCCATCACAGGTCCTTGTTTCTTGGGCAAAACAATGAGAAGAAGACCACAAACGGGCAGACGAGTCTGCAAAAGAGACCATGCCCTTGGCAGCGTGACGATACAGAAACGGCAATACCGAGAGCATGCAGGTCGTTGAGCGAGAAGCCAGAGCAACTCCTGAAGAGGGAAGTGAGATGGAGAAGGAGACGGAGAAGGAGAAGAGGTGACGACAAGTCAAGACTAGACACCGCTGGTGCTTCTTTGCCGACGCATCTCGAGACTGTCTCGTGTCTTCCCGGCGGGCATATCGTATTTGAGAGAATAAAATGTTGTCAAGGAGAAAAGAAGAAGAGGAGAGGACGGCACAGAAGGAGGACGAGCGCTGTATTTATACCTGAAAAGGACCTGACCAGTGGGTCATGACAGTTAGCCAGAGCACGCCGTCAGCCTACCTTTTCAGGAAGCCGAGGCCGTTACAAGCTGCAAGCAAATGAGGTAACCAATGGCCAGGAGCCCCTGAAGTAGTCCTATCCATCAATGTTCTCGCTCTCTGTAGCGACGTCATATAGCTGGATCGTGCGTCGGAGGAGAAAAGGTAGCTTGTTGTGGACAAGAGGTCAACGAGGAAGTCTGTCACGTCAGCTTGACGAGGAGTCTTTTGTTGAGTGTGTCAGAATTCTCGAATGTGTCAGCAAAGCGTTCTTTGTGATAGAGAGTAATTTATTTCTTCAGAAGGGTGGACGTATCCTTATGATTGTCTTTGCGTGGGTGAGGCCTTTGTTTTCTTTTTCAAACGAGAGAAGAAATCAAACGTGGCATTGTTTTGATTCGGCAGCGTGTGGAAGGTGGCGGACTAGAAGCAGAGCACCGCTGGGCTGGTCCTGAGGTGGCTCCTGCTTGAAAGGGGAGATAAAAATCTTCCTCAATGGTAAATAAGCACACCTATCCCAACCGCCTATGCAACCAACCCCCGAAGCACTCCTATTCAAGTTCTCCTAGAACTAGAAGTACATTTCCCAGGCACATTTGATACACACCCACTCAAGCTGGTGATTTTTGCTAACTTATTCTCATTTGCTAGGCCACTGCACCTCGACTGGTTTTCCTGCCAGGTTACACACCCTATAATCCTCCCAACAAATCCATCTACCAAACAGCAGCCACTGTTTTCAGCCACTGCCTTGACTACCTATACTATGACGTCGCTGCAACTTTCGCCTTGTTCGCTTGCCAGTACTTGCTGCCAGACATCTTCCGGCCTGTCAAGATCACTCCCAGGGGCGGCTTCTGCCAGGTGCTGAAAGCTCTGGTGTTCTTCTTGTTGTCTTCGGTATCCCACTCGGTCGCGGCGTCGGCATTGGCAATCTCAAAGTTCCAGAGAACTCTGGCCAGGGTGATGCGTTGCTCCATGTAGGAGAGGCTGCTTGTCAGACATCCAAAGGGGAAATCATCGACACTTACTCCTTTCCAATGCACCCCCTTGGACCAAGAGAGAATGGACGGCTGGCTGACTTCTTGTTAGTGCCATAGGACGAACCGATCCAGCGCTCTGGAATAAACTCGTCTGGGTCCCTGAAATTGGCGGACGAGTGGCTGGCACACCAGGTGCTGATAGATACGGCGGTCTAGAGGTATCAGCATACAAACAATCAGCCGAGAATATTGCAGCAACGAGAAGACACATACACCTCCTGGAATGCGATGGCCGTCGACAATATCTCCTTGGTCCTGGATCGTGCCAAGGAATCCGGCGCTGGTGGAAACATGCGCAGACCCTCTTCAATACATGCGTTCATATACGTCAGGTGCTCGACGACAGCGAAGCGGCCGACCTTGTGGCCGTAGATGTCGGTCCAGGCCTGGACGGAGTTGAAGGCCAGCTCGTTGGGCGACAGGCGGACGACGGGTCCGTAGCGGTCGTGGAGTTTTCGGGTCTCCATGGGCATGCGGCCCTTGAGGGTCCAGATGACGCCCGGGGTCCAAGAGATGGTATTGAGCACTGGACCGGGGGACTTGGCGAGGGGGTGAAAGTAGAGACGGTACACAGATACAGAGGCGAGGTAGACGACGGTGATGATGGACAGGGCCGTTCCAGCGAGCCACAGGCGGTCCACAAGACCACTGAGGTGGCTGCTGTCCACAGGGGGGCTTTGAAAGAGAATTTGTCCATTGTCGCACGTATAATTCAGTTGGCATATATCTATCACGCCCCAAAATTACGGAATCTACAGAAGTAGCAATGCTCTTATATTCGCCAGTCAGACTTGTGCATAAGGCATCGAGGTGGCTCCGACACTCTGAGCATCCTCTAGACCACCAGCAGCCAACTCCATTGCCTAGATCTATATTTCCCCCATGGGGAAGAAGATGTGTCAGTGAGAAAAGGGTGCTGTCTAAGTGGGCAGGAAAAGCGTCGTAGTTTGAAAATCAAAGCTAATGCACGCCCGGTTCCAACCGGCCATGCACTACTATCCGGCATGCATCCCAGCTTTAATGTATGTATCCCTGTAAGAGTTGGGGACCAGTCCGGGAAAAGACAGCCGTTGGCGTTGTGAGGGGATTCACTCGTATACGAGGCGAATTTGACGACAACGATTCTGGGTAATTGGCAGGAAGAGCGGCAATATAACTTACAGTGCTGATTGAAGAAGGTATTCACACAAGTAAAACAACCTATATCACATCCAAAAAGTCAAAAACAAAGCCAGTATGCATTCGCAAAAAAAATGCAAAAAGAATCGCGCCGAGCAAAAAATGCCAGCTACAGGGTTCGAACCTGTGATTCTTTCGAAAATGGTGTTTTAGTTATAGAGTAAACTTAAGACCACCGCCTTAACCACTCGGCCAAACTGGCAATGTACTAAGAAATTCGGCGGGAATTTTACCTTATGTAGTCTTATGTAGTCTGGCCGTCGGAGATTGTGGTTAGGTGCTGGAAAATCCTCATGTTAGTGACAAGACCCACCAAATCCACTGTAAGTCACTGCCCATGACTACTTTCCACAAACGGTGAATCACAGCATGTGTGATGGACTGGCACTGGCTTACTTGACCAACTTGAACATAATTGAAGATTTGAATCCCCGTCACACTGCTTGATAATGTACCACTCTTTGCAGAATTAGTGATTACAGTTCTGTACTTTCTCTTGACTACCTTGTCACTTCTTCCTCGTCATGTTGTCGTGAGAAATGTGTCATGAAGAAGAATATGCTTCACTTGCCGAAAAAAAGTATAAATAAACATGTCTTTCTTTGAACATCTGCTTCTCATTTTGTCAACAACCCGGACAACAACTACCACAGACCCGTACACCAGCGTTGCTCCTTTTTGCAGTCAAACCACCACAAGAGTTACCACGACTTCCCTCGAAATGGATCAACCTGGAGGGAAAAAACTGAAAAAGAAGAATCCAAAGCCTCCACGGCCCAGCCCTCCGCCGCGGGAAAAGCTCAAAAAACCCGAGCCTAAACCCAAGCCGCCAAAGCCGAAGCCGAAGCCATGACCTGGAAAGGGCCAGGCCTGGAAAGGACCAGGGCCGTTCACTTGGTGTGGGCTTGGAGTTGTTGGAACTCGTCGGAATCTCCTTGTCTGTCCAAAGATGGACCACTGGAGAAATCAGAATGAGTGTAGTAATACCAATAAATTTTGAAAATAAAAATAAAATCAGTTTAATCTCTTCACTTCCAACTCTTTACAAATCTTTTTCGCCTTGGCCAGCATCGCGCCCATGTCCTCTTCCCAGATGTGGTGGAACCGCCAGGTGATCTCGCGTGCAAAGACGTCCCAGTCTGCCTGCTTGCCGGTGGCGTCGACCCCGGCCCGCCACTGGAACAGGTCCACCGCGTCGCGCGTGTTCTTGACCAGCCACTGCGTGCGTCCGTACCGGACGCTGCTGTAAGCCTGGAGGGCGGAGGACAGGGTGGCTGAGGTCTGTCTGTCCTGGGACAGCAGAGTGGCCAGCACGAGGGCGTCCTCGATGCCGAACCCCGCACCGGCTCCGAGGTGCGGCCCGGCCGCGTGGGCGGCGTCGCCGGCCAGGGCGACCCGTCCCTTGGCGTACGACGGCACCGGGTGCTCGAGCATGTCAAAGATGGCCCACCGGGGAGGCGCTTCCGGCAGCAGGCTGACCACGCCGCGCGCGCTCTGCTGCCACGACGCAAAAGCCTTTTCGGCGTCCTCGCGGCGGCCGACAGTGCGGTGGATGTCCAGGCCGTGGGTGTTGTTGGCGTCGGCATTACCTGCCTCCTTGTCGCTGCCATTCACCACGACCAGCACATTCAGGAGCTCCCCCTTGGCCACCGGGTAGGTGATGGCGTGCGCCCCCGGCCCGTTGTACATGAACCGCGTCGCCGCCCGCTCGTGGCCAATGGCTTTGCGGGCCTCGTCCATGGGCACGACGGTGCGGAAGCAGTAGGCGTTGGAGTAGGTGGCGCCGTATTCGGGGCCGAACACGAGAGACCGGACCTTGGACCAGACTCCGTCGCAGCCGACCACTTCTTGGGTCAGCAGATGCTTGAACAGTTGATTCCCCGTGTCGTCTCACTCACCCACGTCTGCCACGGCTGTAGTGCCGTCGGCAAAGGACAGCGTCACAGAGTCGCCGTCTGCCGTCCCGTCGTCGACTTTCGCCACGTTCTTGTTGAACTGCACGGCGTCGGCCGGCAGCAGCTCGACCCACGCCTGCAAAATCTCTGACCGCCGCCCGCCCTGGAAGCCGTCCTTGCCCAGGTGCAGCCGGTACTTGACCTCGTCCGTCGCGAAGCCGTCGACCCACTGGAAGTAGTCTTGCCCGTTGGGAGTGATTGCTCCGAGGAACGCCTGGCGTATCCTCGGGTCGATGGCCTCCATGGCGGCCTCTGCATTTGGGCTGAAGCCGATGCCGGTGCCGAGCTCGCCAAAGCTGCCGGCGCGCTCGTAGATGGTGCAGTCGACGCCGCGGGCGCGGAGGCCGATGGCGAGGATGAGGCCGGTGATGCCGCCGCCGACGATGGCGACGTGTAAGGGCATATTGAGGAGATGTCTGTGGTGCTCTATGTCTCTTCCGATTCAAATGTCTGTTTAGCGTTTCTTAATGTCTTTACATTTGTAGTTTCTCACATCTAGCCAACTATTCTGACGCTGACGGAAAGGATGCTTACCCCAACCATCCGACATTACCAAGTTTGGTACCTTTATTCTTCGGACCGGGTGGCAGTGGGGGTCCGGACATGCAATGGGATGTGCATGAACAAGTGTAACCTTGATGCGCTGCCTTTTAATCTATGGTCTTGAGGAGTCATGGTCTCTGTGATTCTTTACGGTAATAACTTTCTTCACTGACCAAGGCAAACTGGCAATACAACAATGACAGGACTTGGACAAGAGAAACGAGGCAAAGTGCTGCTCACTGGTGGGTGACCCATTGTGACAGGAACAGTTGTATCACGAACTGACCTCGTAGGTGGCACCGGCTTCATTGCTTCACACATTCTCACAGTGTTGCTGGATCATGGGTACGCAGACCACGATCAGTTCGTCAATGCCCTTGCTAACAGCACAGCTTCACTGTCGTCGTGACTGTCCGAACCCCAGAGAAGGGGCAGGCCATTCTCGACTCGATTTCTGAAATCCTTCGCCAGAACGTCTCCTTTGTCATTGTCGGCGACATTGCCCAGGAGGGCGCTTTCGACGAGGTGGGTGTATTTTCCTCAGGTCCTCTCTCTCCACTGACACAGCCAGGCCGTCAAATCCGAGCCGCCGCTCGACTTTGTCGTCCACACGGCGTCGCCCGTCATCTTTGCCATTGACGACCCGGTCAAGGACGTCCTCGACCCGGCCATCCGCGGCACGACTGGCCTGCTGCGGTCGGTCAAGCAGCACGCCCCCAGCGTCCGGCGCGTCGTCTTGACCTCGTCGTCGGCCGCCATGCTGAACCCAAACAACCACGCGGCCGTCTACGACGAGTCCTGCTGGCGGCCCATGACGTGGGCCGACGCGGTGCTGCCGCAGAACACGTACGAAGCCAGCAAAGTGTTTGCCGAGAAGGCGGCCTGGGATTTTGTGGGAGGAGGACACAGTCACAGTGACCTGTGCTTCGACCTGGTCGTCGTCAACTGCACGCTCAACTTTGGACCGGTGCAGCCCTGGCTGGGCAGCCTGGAGTCTGTCAATGCATCCAACGAGCGGATCCGCGACCTGGTCCTGGGCCGCTGGCTAAAGACGGGCCCCGGCTCAACGGGCATGCCCCCGACCAAGCCAGTCTTTACGTGGGTCGATGTCCGCGACGTCGCCCTGGCCCACGTGCGGGCCCTTTTAGTCCCCGAAGCCGCCGGGAAACGGATCTATGTCGTGGGCGGGCATTTCAGCAACGGCCGGCTGGCAGGGATAGCCCGCGAGGGGGGGCTGGGCATTGCCGACCGCATCCCGCCGCCCGAGGACACTCCCGACGACCTTCCTACAGACGTCTACCAGTTTGACAATAGCCGGTCTCGTGAGCTGCTAAAGATGGAGTATCGTGACTTGAAGACGAGTGTTTTGGACACGATCAAGTCAATGGTTGGTCTGGAGGCACGGGCTAGGAATAATTAGTCGTTCCTTCAACTTGACATCTCTCCGCACATAAACCAGTGCAACACCCAGTCTCCCACGTACGGCCATAGATACTGGAAAGCACGGGATCCCGTCCGCTCTCCCCTAGTTAAACCAGTAATCGGCGGATTAGTAGTTGGGTCGGTGACGACCAGCGAATACCCGCTGCTGTACGTTTTCTTTTTGTCTTTTTTGTCTCTCTTCTGACCGTTGTCTCTTTTGGATATCTCTTTTGTGAAATCATGTTGCCTTTTTGAACTCCTTTGAAATGGTTGTTGTGCCCTTTGTGTGAAATCCTGTCTCTTTATATTTTTTCATGCTGTCCGTATTTTGCCCCCTAAATCTTTTTCTGTTCCTCCTCTCTCAGCCCATCTCTTGAGCCCAAATACAAACTATGCTATGTATGCTATGTATGCTATGTATGCTATGCTATGACATTTACCTATCTAGTTGCAAACAAATCAAACGAAAAGGAAAAAAAAAAAACCAATACTACACTGTCACCTTTTCACTTGCTCTCAGGAGTGTATGGCCCGGCCACCATGCTGAACTGGCCGCCCGTGGCCGCCCACGTCAGCTTCTGGTTCTTCAGAGCCTTGCCGGTGATCTGCGTCGCCACGTCCGCATCGTCCTCCGACGCAATGCCCAGCTGGCCCAGCGACCCGAAACCAGAACCAAACCCTTTGCCCTCGCCATTGACAAATATGGTGTGGCCCGTTCCGCAGGCCACGTCAACAGCGGCCTTGCCAATGCTGGGCACTGCAAACGGCCGCAGGCAGATGCGCGGCTTGCCGCACCCGTCGCGCCGCACCAGCGTGTCGTCGGCCACCTGGTCCGCCGAAAACTCCACGCCCAGCTGGCCGCCGTCGATGCGGCCCCAGACAAGGCACTCGCCGGCCGCCGTGACGGCCGCCGAGTGGTGCGCGCCGCCGTTGATGACGCGCACACCTTTCCCGCAGAGGCCGGCAATCTTCATGGGCCGCGGGAGCAGTGCCGAGTCCTCGCCGGCGTTGTCGGCGATGCCGGCCTGGCCGTAGCTGTTGAGTCCCCAGGCCCAGACGTTGTCGTGCTTGTCGACGGCAAACGAGTGGAACTGGCCCGAGGCGATGTAGACGGCGCTGTTGCGGCAGACGCCGACGCGCTGGGGCACAAAAGACTCTTGCCTGGGCCGGCGGCCGAGGACGCGGCGGCCGAGCTGGGTCATGGAGCCGACGCCCCAGGCCCAGACGTTGCCGCCGGCGTCGCGGGCGAGGGCGTGGTTGGCGCCGCAGGCGATCTGGACGATCCTGGCGAGGCCCTGGACGAGATGGGGCGTGTTTTGCTGGTCGACAAACTGGCCGGCCGAGTTGTAGCCAAAGCCGGGGTGGCCCTCATTGTCCTGGAAGTCAGCGAGGTGACAGCAATGCGATCGAAGCGAGGAAACAAGGAAAGAAACGAAAACGAGCGAAGCGAGGAAAGAAGGAAAGAAGAGAAAACGAGCGAAGCGAGGAAGGAAGAAAAGAAACGAAAACGAGCGAAGCGAGGAAAGAAGAAAAGAAATGAAAACGAGCGAAGCGAGGAAAGAAAAAAGAAAAGCAAGACTTACGAGGAATGTTCCCCACCCGTAGACAAGGCCAGTGTCGGTGAGGGCGAACGAGCAGCTGCTTCCGGCGGCGACTTGGACAAACGTGCATCCAGCCGGGAACGAGTCCTGGGGGATCTCGGTAGGTGTCGACTCGAGCGGGTTGATGTCGTCGTCCGAGTCGCTGTCCGAGCCGTCAGCGGCGGCGTCGTCCATGTCTTTGAGACGGCCTTCCCACGCGGTGTCGCGGCCGAGAGCGCCCTTGTCGTTGACGCCCCATGTGAGGATCGTGTTGGCGTTGGTCAGGGCGACGACGTGCATGCCGCCGCAGCCGATATTGACAACCGAGTGGCCGCCTCCGTTCGGGTCGAGAAACTTGTTGAGACGGGGGCGGTAGGCCGACTTGACGCCCGGCCCGAGCCCGAGCTCGCCGCAGTCGCCGGAACCAAAGACCAACACAGCCAGAACATCCTTGGGGACCTTGTTGAGGGCGGTGGCCTTGGTGGCGGTAGCGGCGGCCTTGGCGGGTTTGGTGACTCTGGCGACAGCCTTGGGGGCAGCCTTGGTAGACGACGAGGCTATTGCGGCCGGCGCCTTGGCAGGTTTGGCGGAAGAGGATGCATTCGTCGGCGCGGCGCCAGTGTTGAGCCGCTTTCTCACGGAAAGCTCCAGTTTGTCGTCGACAGCCGCTGCACCGTGTTTCTTTGAGGTCTGCTTTGCAGCCGGTTTTGTGGCTTTGGCGGCTGGCTTGGGAACGGCTGAGGTTAAATTAGCGACAGACCAAGTCCGATCGCAGCCTAACTTTTATGCTTACCTGTAGCGCCCCTAGTGGAGGCTACTGCCTTGGACCTGGCCGTCTTCTTTGGAGGCATCGTGTTTTCCGAGTAGTCCGGTGGCTATCGAGAGTGGTCGTTGCAGTTGAAGTTGGAGTTGTTTATTTTCATGTCAGAAATAAGCACATTGTTAATAAAAGACCGAGACGCGACGGCTGCCTAAAGAGAAATTTGCCCGGGAGCCAAAATTGCTGGCAGCCTGATTGTTCCTGATCCGTGGAAGGCACGTCCGTTTACAGGTTAGTAGTATACGGAGAGTGTTAATGGGCTGAGTCTGTATTTGCTTTTGGGCCTAGCTTTTGCGACTCTGTTTTCCTTGTTTTCTTTTGGTCCCGACTACACTTTTGTTTTATTTATTAGCAATACGATCCTGGTCTCAGCAACTGTAGTATTGAGGTCAAATAATAGCGAGTGGCCTGTCAAAAAAATAGAGGATATCATTCACCCCAAGTTACGAATGGTGTAAGCTAAAATGACAACAAAAAAATACACTGAGAGCGATGTAAGGTTATCAATGGGCTATGCGCCCAAAAAAATTTTTTTTAAAAGTGAAGGGCAAAAAAATAATTTTCGAATATGCTCCGATACGGGGAATCGAACCCCGAGCTCGACGGTGAGAGCGTCGGATGTTAGCCATTACACCATATCGGATTGAGCTGTTGTTAGAATTGCTCCTCCTTAAAGCTGGTTTTAAAGTCCGACATCCAGTCAGGGCTTTAATGTTTCATGGACCATACCGGACAACAATTCAACGGCAAAGAAAAACGTCTTGATAAAAGATTTCCATCTTGCTGTGGATATTAATAGCGAAACCTATCGTCGGTCGCTAAATAAAGGACGACCTTGAAAGAACGATGACCCCTTTATATTTCCCTTCAAACAATCGAACGAGTTGTAGGAAACACAAATCGAAAATGAAGAGTATGAATATGAAATATGAATATGATAATACTTCCATTCAGGAAAGCGCAAAAGGGTATCTTCTGTAATGCAAAACCATCTACCCAAGAACAGAAGGAAAGAAGGACGCGTGGCTGCTGCCTTGAGCGGGGAGGCTATATACCCCCCGTCTCACGTCACTGTCCCCTCAAAACCACTACTAAATGCCCCCAGCATTGCCGTTTCCCAATGCAGAAAATCTATGAATACGAGAAAAAAAGACAAATATTTACCACCATTTCCTGGGCTCTTCTTCTCCGCCGTTTATGAGCCGCAGTCTTTCTCTCACGCCAGGATCCCGCTCCATCTCTTGCCACAGGCCGAGATCCAACTTATCGGCCGGCATTTCGACATTGTCGAGATCATCGTCATCATCATAGTCATCGTCGCCACCCTTCTTGGACGCTCTGCAGACTCCGCACAAGAGCAGATTGCGGAATGCCGCCCAAGCTGTGTGCCATGGCCAGGTCCAGAACAGCAGCGGGTGCCGTCTGTGTCCGTCCCGCGTCCGTCCCCGCCAGATGTCCCGAATGGTCACGTTGCGCTTGACGGTCTGGAAGGCGACCTCGACGGCCATCAAGAATGCGACCAGACCTGCAACGGTGCACCACCATTTCAGATCCTTGCCAAATCCTTTAGAGAATCCATCGCGGATGTCATACGGAGATGGCGAGCGTGCATAAGCACCAGACAAAAAGCCGTTCCATGCCCACCAACCGGATACGGTGATGAAGAAAGATACCAGAACAGGCAATGTCTTGTAATGTGTGTACAGGATACTGTGGCAGGTTAGTATGGTGAGTTCCTTATAATCACCCCGAAAGGTAGAAGACTTACAAAAGTTTCCAGTTGGTCCACATAATGCAGACAGAAAAGGCGAGATCACCAAGCGGGAATAAACCCGGATCGTGCTGGTCCACGAAAGCACCATATCCGGCCCAAGCACCGAAAAACACAATGACACCCTCGCTCACAGCAGTCAACATCCAGCCGACGTACTTGGGCGGGTTGAGACCACGCCCGCGCTGTCCATATGCATACAACTCTGGCACTGCCAGCAACATGGAAGCGCTCAGATCTTGATCGAAAATGCCGGGGACGATAACGCACAAACTGGTGAAGAGGGTGTTGAGCACCGTCAAACTCCAGCTTTCGTAAATGGAAGTGCCAGTGTATCCAGTGAACCACTGGTAGGCAGCCGCAGGGGTGTAGAAGAACATCTCCTTCCAGAATGTGGCGAGAATGAACTGTGCTGTGCGGATGTAGTTCCACCGGCCATGCACTAACAGCATGCGAGCCAAGAAACGGAACTGCGCGATACTGTAGTCCGCAACACGGGCGGCCTGCAGACCCTCACGGCCAGAAATACCGATGCCAACGTGTGCCTCGGACAACATGGCTAGATCGTTGGCACCATCGCCAATGGCTAGTGTGAGGCCGGGGTTCTGGCCCTTGCCGACTCTGCCGACTCCACTGCCATGGCGGATGCTCCGGACAAGCAGAGCCTTCTGCGCCGGGGAGGCTCGGCAGCAGATTACGGAATCGACCATCGGAATGATGCTGTAGAAGAGGCTGCGCAAATCTGGGTCGGTAGCGAAGATGGACATTTCAGACGGATCCTTGGGGTCACGCGACTGGCTTTCATCTTGCCCTTGCTTATGCTTTTGAATGACACCCAGCGTTTGACCATCAATGACAACCACGGTGTGGTTCCGCCGCGGCTGGACAGGAGGGAAGAAGTTGGGCAGCGAGAAAGGAAGAGAAAATGGCAGGTGAAGCCACCGTCGAGACTTGGATTTCCCGGCCATGCCGATATCTGGAACACCGAGGTTTTCAGCAATGTGAAGCATTTGGCCAGCCAAATCACCCTTTGTCGAATCCAACACATAAATGTCAGATGCAGGACGGCAAATCCGAGCCGAGTGGGCAATGTTGATGGCTGTCTCTCGCTTGTCGCCAGTCAACATCCAAATTTTGATATTGGCGCGCCGCAGCTTGTCGATGGTGTCGGGGACACCCTCCTGCAATTTGTCCTCGATAGCAGTGGCTCCAACAAGGTTGAGGTTCTGCTCCATGGCCTCGGCTACTTCCTCAACACGCTCTTGTCGGTTTGTGAGACTCGTGGACGCGGCCAGGAAGTCCGCTTTCCAGGTCGCGTACTCTTTGGCCGGGATGAACTTGTCGGCAAAAAGAAGCGTGCGAAGACCCTCAGCTGCAAAGTCATCGATGTGCCGGAAGCATTGCTCGAAAACACTTGCTTCATCTTCGGCAGCAAACGAGGGGTTTTCCAAGAAGTCAAATTTCTCAGGAATATTTGGCGCCTGTTGGAACTTGGGAATGGGTGTCATGAATCTCGACGGTCGCCCAATGCCCGAAGTCGATCTCCGGACGGGATCAAGAGCTGCCATTGGACCCGATGTCTCGAAAGACGGGGCGCGGCCCAGAGGGCTGGGTCTGACGCGCAAAGCATCGACCGAACGGCGAACAGGGTGTTGAATATCGAGGGACTGGCTTCGAAGCGCCGTGTCGAAGCGCGAGGCTGCACCCTGGACACCAGCAAGTGGCATGTTAACGATCCTAGACTTGTCCGCCTTTTCCCGGTATCCTGGACCGCCGCCGATGCTTTTGCGGATAGTCACACTGGCAGGGCCACCGAGGCTGCTGCGAGGTTCGAACTGCTCGCTCTTGCGGATGAGCTCCCGTTCCATGTCTGCACTCTTACGCACGTCTTGCGCTTTCTTCATTGCCAGGGGAGCCATCTTCAGCCGCGGCAGGATCACAGAATCGGCGCCCTTGCAAATAAGCCAGAGCCGGCCATCAGGGCGCCGGACGATGACGGACATGCGCTTCCGCAAGCTGCTGAATTCAATGACATCAACGACCTCGTACACCTCTTCTGTTGGGTGTTCTGCGTCCTTGTACGTGAAGCGGAGAGTGGTGGTCTGTGCAGACTTCTGGATGACAAGGAAGCCCATCTCTTCCGCTGCGCGGACTAGAGCCAGCTCGTCGGGCGACGATGCTTGGAAATCGACGACTTTACCATCTTCCAACTCAGGCAAGCAGGTGTGGCATAGAGCCATAGAGAGAATGTACGTGACCGCCTTCCGCGAAAATGGAGTGTTCGGCCGCAGTCTGATGTATTCGATCATGTCGTCTGTTGTCAACTCCGGCTGGGCATGGTCGGGACGACCAGTCGACCGCCATTGGGACGAAGATCGTCTGTTGGCCTGGGGTGAGGTGGGCGAGTAGACTGGCAACGAGTCGATTGACGGCCTGGCGGGGTCAGGGATGATAAGCGAAGGCGGCACGGGCCGACTTGAAGAAGCCACTGCGGGACCTTGTATGTTGATGGTCGGGCCCTTCTTGTCTTCTGTGAGTTGTGGTGCTAAGGGTGCCATAACGGCGTCTTCTTGCTCGGCGGGGTCTGCCTCGCCGTTTTCGGCCGCCTCTTTCTTTATGTCTGCCTCGTGCAGCCAGGAAGTTCCGGCAACACTCATCTTTCGAAACTTCATTACATTTTCGGTCAGGGTGCCTGTCTTGTCGGAAAAGATGTACCCAATCTGGCCGAGGTTTTCGAGAATCGTGTTTGTGTTGCAGCGGGCCGGCGTATTGGAACGTTCGTCATACATGGCGACGTCGGAGTTGAGAAGCAGCATCTGGCCAATCTTGACGATTTCCAGACTGACATACAAGGCGAGCGGGATGACGTTGTTAAACTGGATGATGAAGCCGAGAATGATCTCCTCGGCGGGAACGGCGGCCTGGTCGAGATACCACGAGTCATGTTCGGTCTTGTTCTGCCAGATGGTGTAGCCGACGGAGCAGCCTGCTGACAACAGGATGACATAGGCTGCCAGAATGAGCACGATGCCATTGGAAACACGTTCGAGTGCAGGCTTCTTGGCGCTCGGATGACGATTGGCGTTCATGCGGCTCTTGCACTCTTCGCCGGTGTTGATCACGAGACCAATAGCACACTGCGTGTTGCGCAGGGTGCTGCCACGGTAGATGACCTCGGCCGAGCTGAGGGGCAAGGTCTCGCCGTCGACCGTGATGCGACCATCGAAGCGATACAGGTCGGGGTTCGGGTCCTCGACGACAAACTCGATGTCACACGAAACGAGGCCGTCGATGTCGGCACAGCGGCCTTTGACCAGGGGTGCAGGCACCTGTCTGCTCTTGAGGTTTGTCTCGCCATCGAGGCCCATTGTTTCCACATACGCCAGATCGCCTTCGCCATTGGCATAGAGGAGTACCAGGTCGGCCGGCACTTCTTCGTCGCGTGACAGCTTCACGATATCTCCAACATGGATATTCCGCCATTGGGCCCTCTTCCAGCGGAAGCCCTGGCTGCCTTCCTCGTCCACCACCTCGTCTTCCGCGCGTCCCTTTCCTTTGCCACGACGGCGCGCGTCGTCTTTCTTCCAGAGCTTGGACACGTGGAAAAAGAGCCATTGGAACCACAAAAGCAACCACGACTTGATCCTCTCGGTCCACGACAAGCCGACAAAGAACGCGTTGTCGCCGTCGCGACGCAGCACAGTCACGCCGCTGGCGTTTTCGACATTGTCGAGGCGATGGCGCTTATAGTCGTCATAGCCTTCTTTGACGACGGTGAGGAGGACGAAGAAGAGCAGGGGCAGGATGGTGGTGTAGTTGCCTGTGGTACTGATGCCGGGGATGGTCTGAGGGATACCGACACACAGGAAGTAAAAGTTGCCTATCCGGGTGAATTGGAAGATCAGCTGCTTGGGAATAAAGTCGATCACTGTGTACCGGGAGGTCCGGATGTCGTTGAAGAGGTAACCGTTGCCGCGGCGTTCGTCGATGAGGTTGGGAGGGCGCGCGGGTTCTTGGGAAAGGTTCAACGGGATATGGCGGCCGTCCTTGGAGGGAGGCAGGACCGTGCGGCGCAGGAGAATGTCGAAGACCAGGCGACGGTAGCAATGGCGCGCAATGTCGAGGGCTTTGCCAGGGCGGCTTCGTTTGTTGGCCGCCTGCTCCTGCTGCTGCTGCTGGTCTTGTTGGCCTCGCTGGCTGGATTGTTCGCCGAGGTTCTGCTGGGAGTCGAGTTGGAGGTCGTTCAGCTCCAGGCCGGGGACCTTCTCGACGCTTGTTCCTCCACTCTGGCTCTGGGCTCCATCGGGTCCTCCATCGAGTCCACCACGGGAACGGGACATCTCAGCGGCTGTGGTGCTGAGGGATCATCTGTGCAACTGCGGGCGCAAGGGGGGGTGTCGGCGAGGCGAGGGACGTTTCGAGGGTGCCGGAACGAGTGACGACAGCGGACGAAACGAAGACACAAAACGAGTGTGCAAGAAAAGACCACAGGAGATCACGAAAAGGAAAAAAGAAAACGACTGAACGAGTATCCAAAAAGCCAAATATCGAGCGACACACGGCTCCAAAAGAAGTCCCAAAAAAGCCCACAGTGTCGGATGTTGTCTGCGATCCAGGCCGGCGGTACGTATTTACAGCGGGGATTCTGGACTCCGGGCGGCCGCGCGTCAGACCGTGCCAGGGCAGTTGGCGACTAACAAGTGGTTTTTCTATGTGGTTTGCGACCGAACGGCGAAAAAAAACAAAACAGCAACAAAGATCAGGAACACTGTGCTGCACCTCTGAAAGCGAGTGAGTGAGGCGCAAAGCAGGAGCGAGTGTGGGCGATTATGGGGAAGTGGTAATGAAGAAAAGAACAACACGTCTGCCGATCCAAGTTCGAGAACAGTCCAAGACAAGAAGGAACACGACACGCAAGGGCTGGCCAAGAGGAGGCGGCCAGGGGCCCCAGGACGAAAAAAAAAAAAAAAAAAAAGCAAACCACTAAACTCGTACAGGCCTGTGTGGTGGGCAAGAACAGTGGAACCAATACGACAGGATGGTAGACGGAGAATACCAGCAATAATGCCAGCAAGCTTTTTAGCATTCCCTTGGTTTTAGTGCTTCGCTCAATACGGAAGCCACGGGTCTAGCACGCGCTGGTTGGCTGCGCCGTGGTGGAGTGGTGGGTGGTAATAGCCACTGAGGCCAGAGGCCACACAGGCCACACAGGTTACTAACAAATTATCCCTGCAAGCTTAACAGAGCACAAGACCCCCAGCGAGACAATCTCCAGATAGCACTGGCATTGTTGCCAAGATTTTGCTTTTTTTACATTGGGGCCCCAAAAGGTCCGACGGGACGGCCACTAATTTTGCACACTCCGTATTATGGTAGGCGGCAAAAAAAAAGAAATAAATAAATAAAAATAAAAAGAAGCGACGGAAGCACATTGCCACACCAAACGTGATGGAGATGCCCTTTCCGTTCTGGCATGCACTAATTACTGCGAATGCTAATTGAGGGTGATCGTCAGCAGCCCAGACGGGGTTGAGATAGACAGCGGGAGGCCGTGAAACTCCGTAGATGCCGTGAGACAGAATGACTGACAGTGACGGACAATGACGATCGAGAGTGTGTGAGATTGATATCTGGATAAGATTGACACACCTGAGATTTGTCTCTTACACGCATCAAAGGACAGCTTGGCGGCTGACGCATTGAAAGAGTCCAAGTGCTATCGTGTGGGGTGCAGGGCACAGTAGCGGGCAATCAACCGCAATCTAGAGCCATAAACACTACTACTACGTGGTAGACGCGGCCACACACGTGGGCATCTGGTTCGTAGACGGGGCGATATCGACACAGCCAAAAAGCAAAACGTCGCAAACACGGCGACAAGGTCCATCCAACTTTATTCGTCTGTCGCGGCACGGGAGTATATCACAGGCAGCCATGCTTACTTGGCTAGGCGAGAAGCGATCGCCAGCGATGCAGCCGTCACAAGCGAACAAAATTCTCACGATAAATGGACGTTTCTTCGTTTGTTCCAAAATGTACATTGATTCATGCAGTTTCCTAAGCATATAGATGCGTCCTGCCAAACCGCCTGTAAAGGCTCCAGAGTACATAGCATGTCCCTGGTCAAAGAGACCCCCCCCCATAACCAACTCCAAAAAGCATAGTAAATAACAATGGGTATCAATTCCTCGCGACCTGCCATCCCATCTCCGTCTCACTGCCACCCCTTCTCCATCCAATACTACTACTGCAAAACTACTGCAGGCCTGCCACACACACACACTCTCTCCCAGATTCGGTTGCACCGAACACAACCAACAGTGACAGCGATAACACTATTTTTTTTTTTGCCAACTTTTTTCTTGGTTTTCTTCCTTTTTTTTTTCTCTTGGCCCTCACTCCATCTCACTCGTCGTCGTACGGCTCTTCGTCCTCCTCCTCGGCTGGCTCGTCCTCGGCGAATGGGTCAATCTCCGGCTCGTCCTCCTCATCATACACCGGCTGTTGTTCGTCGTCATCGACCCCTCCTTCTTCTTCTTCTTCTTCCTCTTCTTCGTTGGCGTCGCCAAGAACACTGCCTGCAGAGCTGCCTGCACGGCTGTACGTGTACCCGCTAAAGGCCGATGGCGACCCGGCACGGCTGCTGCGCGCCGTCGCAGACGACCCTGCCGCAGCAGGGCGGTCCAGCATCCGCCGCATGGCGTCGTAGTTGATCCGCTTCGAGAACCCGCGGCGCTCCATGGCCTCGACGGCCGCCTCGCCCGGCGTCGACGCAGGGCCCGACTGGCCCTCGCCGATCCGCGGCTTCTTGTGCCGCCGCCGCGTCTGCTTCTTGCCGCCGTTCGCCAGCGCTAGCTTGGCCCGGAACTCTTTTTCTTGGCGCATCCGCAGGTACGCGCGGTTCTCGTTCATCCAAATCTTTTCCTTGGCTGCGGCCTCTTGCTCCGACAGCAGGCAAAACTCCACTTCCGGGTCGTCCTTGAACTCGTCCTCGCCAATCTCTGGCTTCTCAGAGACCTCGCCCGTAGCCGTAAAGGAGCTGCCGTGCACAGACGCAGACGGAGAGCCGGATTTCGACCCGGGCCCAGAACCGCCGCCGCCGCCACCGTCGGGCGTGCCTTCTAGTGCTCCGCGCCGCTCGCGGTTCACGTCCATCATGATCAGCTGGGCACGCTGCTGGGCACTGGCGAAAGCCCGAGCATGCTCGAGGCATCCAGGGTTATTGATAGCCTCTGTCATCTCCATCTCAAGGTTCTCCTCGTCCGCACGCCATTCATCGTCCACGTAGTCCGGGTCCTGCTCGTTGTAGTTGGGCTTGCTGCTGACGGGTAGGGTACGGCAGGAGGAACCGTCAGGACCGCGCCGGCGCTTGGGCGGTCCCGGTCGACCCAGACCGTCTGGTTCCACGGAAGAGGCGGCTGTTGAGGGCGCAACGGTGCTGACTTCGGTGCCGGCTTCTGTTGCTTGTTCACCGAATTCAGCAGCAAGGGCATCCAGCTGTTCGTCCATTGATTGGTCCTCGCTTTGTTCTGCTGTATGGTTCTTCCGTTGCGGGATAGCCGGCACAGTAAAGCCGTCGGCATCGACAACACGCGGCTGCTGGTCTCCTTCGACCGAGGGAATAGGTGCTGGCGTAGATGACGGTGTAGGTGATGGTGACGCCCCGGCGATGGCCGGGGTAGCAGTGGCAGGTGCCTCGGCGTTGCCGGATCGCTTGCGCTTCAGTGCCCGCTTGCGCTCTGCCATCCGTGCCTGGTACTCGGCCGATTTCTTGTAGATGGACGGCGGGTCGTATTCTTCAGAAAGGAAATCCTGGCCCAAGAAGGCCTCGACGGTCAGCTTGGCCGATGGAAGCTCTTTGAATTCGTCCAGACGTAGCTGTAGCGTGGCCATGGTTACTTTGGCAATGTACACGACCTCGCGCACAGTGCGGCGGAAGTTGTACATGCGTGCTGCCATGATTAAGCAGGCACCACAGATGCCTGCAGGACGGCGGCCCATGACGATCCAGTCGCGGTCCATGCGCTGCACCAGCCGAACGGCCGTCTCGGCCACCTTGTTGGTCATGGTGTCGAACTCGAGCTTGGAGGCGAACCGGAAGATCAAGTCCTCGACGTAGATGGGCTGAACGTCCCGAGCGGCCACTTCGATAGTCTGCAGCAGCTTCTTGAACGTGCGGCCCAAAAAGAAAACTTCCTCCTTGACCAGGTCGGCCAAGTCGATCAGCATAATCTTGCAAGGGTTGGCGTGTGTCGACTTGCGGCACGCCGCGTACAGGCAGACGGCGACAACATTCTGGATCTTGCGGCCCTGCACAAAGTTGGCTCCTGACGCCAGCTTGTAGTACTGGAATCCGATGTTGACAGTGTGGTCGGGAATGTGCAGTTGATGGGCGTAGCCCGACATCAGCATGCGGGCCTCCCGCAGCGTCCGCTCGCGTGCCTCGGCCGAGCCGTTGCCTGCCACCCGGCGGTGGCCCACCAGTCCTGCCATGGGCCGGATCGAGCCCTGGTCGTGGCTCAGGAAGCTTCCCTGCACGACGGCCGCACCCTGGGCGTTCTCGCCAAACGACACCTCGGCCACAATGTTGCTGTCGTCAGCGACACGACCACAAGTCCGACATGTGCCGTCGACAACGTTGGGGTTTTTACAGGCCTTGTTAGGGCACTGGAGTCGCGAGGAAGCAGCGGCGCCGCCTGTCGTCGGTCGTGACGGGGGTGCCATGGGCGGAGGTGAGCCGGCTTCGCTGCCAGCAATAGAAGCAGCCGCATTCGCCCCGGCTGCTGAACTGCTGGCCGCCTGGGCAGCGGCCATTTGCTTGCGGCGCCATTCGCGGTCCTGGATCGCCTTGATGGGGTTGACGCGCTGGGCGCCGCGCGGGCGGATCTGGTGCCCACCCGAAGCAAACTTTTTCGGGAGCGTTGTAAGGGAGGACATTTTCGGGGTGTCGGGGAAATAGTACTGTCTAGCAAAATAGAGAATCGGTCGGGGTGTTCGTGAAATCGAAGCAAACGATCAAGGCTCGGCTTGTTCCATCGTCTGGCCGCTGAGAGAGGATCGTCGTGGTTTCTGTGGTTTTGCGTGTGCGTTTATGCCGCAGAGTTCATATGCTGTGTTCGCACTTTTGCTCTGGGGAGAATGCCGTAGAAGCGTTAGAGTTTTGAGAAAAATATTCACGAAAAAGGTGTCAAATGAGGCTGTTGAGGCGCGGAAGACAAATCACTGTGTCGTCGGAGCGCAGGGAAGTGAAGCACTTGTAGGAAAGAATGGGGAATGAGATATAGGCACCAGGTCAAAAGGTCGCCAAAAAATTCGAATTTTGGTGGGGGACGACTGTTTTGCAGGAGAGCCGGACGCTGGGAAGAGGAAAAGTGGCGCAGTGGGTACGCCGTCAAGACTAATTTTTTTGGGCCGTAGAAACCAAGGAAGCTGATTCAGCTCACGTGACGTTTCTTGGCCTGCTAAAGCTGTGTGTTCGATTTCAAGGCGAGGTCTTGGTTTTTCCTGCTGGCTTTTTTAAAGCTCGGTTGCCTCAGCCAAGGACAGCCACAACATGCAAAAATGCACAGCAAACATTTATGTCAAGGTGGCCGAATAGCTCGTATTACAACAGGATGATTCTTCCTGTTGGGCTTTGTCTATCTAGAATAGAGCTAAGAAAGAAAGAGATGCAATATTGTAAAAGCAGAAGAAAATACAAGAAGAATATCATGGCTTGTTTAATCGTGGCGAAAAGGTTTTCGCTTTTCGCTATTCTTCTCCTCTTCCTCCTCCTATTTTTTATAAAAAAAGGACTTTTCAGTGTAAACAAAAGAATGGGCAATATCCGTCTATTAGACCCTAAAGACGATAGATATGCCCTTGAAAAACGGCCACCTCCTTTTTTCCAGAGAATTTTGATAACAAATTGGTATTTTTTATTTTTCTTCCTTTTTTTGGATTTTCTTTCTTTTCTATGAAACAAAGGAGAGTATTGTGTAGATTATGCATTTGTGTTGCTTGCCTCTTGAATCTTGCAAATTAAGCAGTCAAGATGGCAAAACAAAAGAGTTCATGTCTCGTAAGGTTTTGACTGGGCGTGTGGTAATTGGCGGGTGGCGTTATGTTGTGTTTCAATCTTTGCGGAACTGTGTGGGATACTGTCTTTTTTTTGGTGTTTCGTTTTGAGGTTGGTGTCGTTGTTTGGGTGACACGGTGTGCAAAAATCAAAAGCAAAACAAGCAGTGCAACAAACGATGACAAGTAACAGATGACAAAAGGGCAAAAACAAGAGTGGGGGAGAAGAAAAGGCTGGCAAGATCTTTCCCGGGCTCTCTTCTCTTGTCTTTGATTTGTCGTTGACTGATGGCAACCATCTTTTTGTTTGGACGAAGGGTGGGTATATTGTTTTTGTCTGGTTGGCTTTGAGAAAAACAATCTGTCTGATAGATGGATGTGTTTTTTGTCTTCCGTGGAAGGACGTTGGGTTGTTTCTTCCAGAACCTTGATCTTTGTCTCTCCCAGACTTTTCTCCTGTTTCCTGTCCACCCCCCTTTTTTTTCCCGTCCTTTGCTTCTGCCTCTCAATTTTCCTCGTGGATAAACGCCCAAGCGAAATCGCCAGCCATCAAGACCCGCATCTCAGGACAAACCAGATCCAGACAAATGAGAAAAACCATAGTTGACAGAAAGGAAACGGGAGGAGGAAGGTCAGAAAACTGCCAGGGAGAGAGTCCATGTGAGGAAGAGCGACAAAAGAAAGGTCCTGTCTAGGCGTGACATGGTGTTTTTTTTTTTTGTCTTTTTTTTTTCTTTCTGTGTTTTTTTGTCGTTTGTTTTTCTTGCGAGAAAACAAGGTGGAAGAAAATGGCGAGAAAAGACAAACTCGGAAATTGCAGAGGAAATTGCAAGGCAGTAGGAATGATGGATGTGTATCCGCTTCACTGAATCAAGCAAAATAGGGGAGAGATGGGCAAGAGGAGTTCGGAGGGGAGTATGATAAAACAAGCAGAAGCAGAAAGAGCAAACAAGCACGGAACGGCCTCGGAGAACTCTCTGAGAGCCATCCTCCTTTTTCTCTTCTCGCATTCAACACGTCAACACGAGCTTTTCGGCAAAAAATCAGGAGGGATTCCCACAAGATATGATAGCCTCCCTCTCGCTCTCGGCAATGTGAAAACAAAAGAAAAGCAACGCACTAACCACAAAACGCTCGCAAAGAACAGAAACGCAGAACAAGAAATGCAAAGCGAGGAGAAAAGAGCAAAAAGGAAGAGTCCAAAGAAAAGGTCATCATCATCAGAATATAGGTTCAGCCAACCCCGCATGCAAATGCAAAACAAGACGAAGCGAAGACACAAGAATCCGGACAGCAGCCGCAAGCAATGACTCCCAAAAAGTGGTGTTCCAATCTGATGACAAAACCTTCTTTTTCTTCATCTTTTTTTGGTGCCCCATCCCACGATATGCGTGCATTCTCGAACGCACTGTTCAGCGTTCCGGGAAGGGCGGGTTTTTTTCAGATCCGGTTTGTCGGGAGCTGCAAGCGAGAAAAGGAAATTATAAAAAGCAGGAATGTAACGCCCTTCGCAGGTTGTTTCCCAAGAAAAAAGCACGCTCGATGTCGAAAAGGTCCGAGAAAGTCCAGGAAAGCAAAAACCGTTGTGAACCCGCAGTGTGCCTAGTCGAAAGCAGCTGCAAAACAAGTAAAATCATTGTTCCCGCGAAAACCACCCGTGGTATATCCCAGTCAAGAACCCAGTCCGCTTTGGAAATCAAAGAAAGCATTAAATGGAAACAACTCCAGTGCAAAAAAACTGTTGACCCAAGCCTTTTCCGCCGTTCCGGTAGAATTATCGGTGGAGCAAAACACATGTGTTTGTTGAGAGAGAACGCCTAGAAACCTGATATTGGAAAGCAAAATAGTCGTGGAATCGTCTTGTTGAAGAGTGTTTTGGACCTCTTCGGTCTGGACCTTCAGATCGTCCGCGGCGTCCGGGCGTTGGACGCGTCGATGACGTCGTCGAGGTGGTTGCACAAGGCGACAAACAGGTCAAAGTACAACTTGCCGCCCTCTCCACCCTTCTCCATCTCGGCCTGCATCGTGCCGCTCCTCTTGAACGTCTTGCGGCAGCGAATGATCAAGGCCAAGTAGTGCGCGCGCAGGCGGCTGTCCGAGTCGGGGGTGTGGGAGTAGCAGTACTGGGCGCTCCGCAGAATGGTGCCGACATCAATGCCGCTCTGCAGTCCCTGCTTGCGCAGGGCCAGGCGCTTGAGCTCTTCGAGCCCGTACCGCTCCGCCGCACAGTAGATGACAGTGTCCCGCAGCAGGTGCTGGCCCACGCTGGACAGGTACACGGTGGCCTCGACTGCCAGCGGCGAGCCGCCGGCCGCGCGATGGTGGTGGGGAGAGTGTGGGGAGTTGTGGTGGTGGTGGTGGTTGTCGAGGTCGGGGGATGCTTCGGGTGTCGGCAGCATCGCACCCCGAGGACTCTGGGTGTTTGGAGTGTTGGATGGCGGAGCGGAGTCTTCGAGCTCCCAAGAGTTGCGGTGCTTGTTGTGAAGCAAGCGCGGGTAGTAGTCACCCTTGTAGAGGTACTCCAGCACTGCCGAGAAGATCTCTGGTTCCTCGTCCGGCAGCACGATCCTCTTGCCGTTGAGCCCGGGCGAGCCGGGGCTGGTTTTGTAGTTCGGCTGCACGCCGCTGCCGACGACGGGGCTGCGGCGGCAGAGCGCCTCGAAGAAGGGGCTCTGGCACAGCACGTCCTCGTGCGCGGCAAACAACCGACCCTCCCGGCCGACGGTCAGTGTGACGATGGGCGACGGCACAACGGGCTTTGCGGGCCCGTCGGCCATGAGTACGTCGTCGCCGTCGATGCGCTGGGAGAGCGACCGCTGCAGTCTGGACAACTTCTGGGCATCCCGGAAGGACGACCCGTTTCCTCCTCCAGGCCCACTGCCTGCACCGTTCCGCTTCATCAGCCTCGCCGACTTGTCCACGCGGTGCGAGTCCGTAGCCGGAGCACCGGCATGCGGGCGGAATGCACGCCTGAACATGGTGATCGGCGGAGAGTTGCGTTGGATGTCGAGATATCGATATCGTCTAGCTTGGATGGCGGAGTCGACGGTGGTCGGCGTCTGTTGTGGGAAGCCGAAAACAGGAAAAACGCGGCAGTTATCGAGAAGCGAGCGAGCGAGCGACAAAAAGCAAAGAGAGACCGCGACAAAGAAAAAAACAAAACTCCCTGGAAAAAAGAGCGACCGGGGAGGAGAAGAACAGAGAAACAAAAGGAGAGAAAATGAGCGTGACGCACAACTAAGGAAAACCAAAAAATTGACAGGGGCCCGGGTAGGAAGACCTTCAGGGAGGAAACTTGAACGAACGGCTGGAGATAATCCTATATGATACCTTTGCGGCCCTTTTGGATGCGTGTTGGGGGGGGGAGGGAGAAAAAAGGAAGAGAGCAAGAGAGCTGAAGGGGGGGTGGCCGTCACCTATATACACCAGCGCGCAGACACGCACAAGTGCGCACACCCCAGACGTGCATCTGGGCACAGGCAGAAAACAGGGCGGCCGCACTCGTCTGTGATCCTTGGTGGCAGCGAATCGCGACTCCGCGTGGTGCAGGTGTCACTGCAACGTTGGGGTGTGTCTGGGCGGGGGCTAGCAGCGCCGTTGAATGGCTGGGCTTTTTGCAGCGAGTGGCTGTCCCGTGTCAAATCCGCCAGGATTGGCCAGCCCATCGAGCAGCAGGCATCCTCTCACTGCGGCCCGACTTTGTGCTGGCTGTCTCGGTCGTTTTTTTTTTCGATGCTCTTCGATCTGCGCGCTTCTCGCCTCGCCTTCTCTTGCTCGTCTCAACCAAATCAGGCAATGTCATGCAGGCGAGAGCGACAGACACGCCTGTGATGAGAGACACGTCCAGCGGCCTCCTTGACTGGCCAGCCGGCGCCCAATGCACCGCCTCGCAAACGCTGCAGCTTGCTGCTGCAGGGCGGATCACTCTGCACGCGACCAGCCAATGCCGTGAACGAAGCCCACTCTCGCAGCATCATGCTATGACTGGGTCCCCTCCAGGCCACCCCTGCTCGGTACCAAGTCGACGGTACTGTGGGAAACCCCACTGTGAGCTTGCCCATCGGCCGTGAGAATTGGCCTGGCTGCCTGGCCTTGGGCACGCATGCCGTTGTTGTCACGAGCAGTCCATCGCGTTCGAGATGTAAAAAAAAGACGTTTTCTCTCCGCGAATCGCTAGCAGGCTAGCCACGCGACATGTAAGCCGTTGCGACTGATCGTCTCTCGTGGTGCTAAATAAGTTAAAATTGTGGACTGGATTGCGGGTGACGTGGACTCTTTTGGGAAAAGACAGGATGAAGGAGGGGGGGCTGGCAACCTTCCCATGTAGAATGAGGAATTTCACGACACTTTGTAGGCAGGAATGCGATAAGATGTCCCCTGGAACCGTTTCGTCTTACCACTAGCTGGTGGCTAGAGCCGCCCTATGGGGGCCAGCCTTTGTGGGTCCACTGTTTTACATTTTAGACCAACCAGAAGCTTGCACTCCAGAAAGGTGGCACCTGGCGTCGAAAGTGCCCAGCGCAAGCTGTCCTCTGAAGCTTTCGTCCCTCAATCCCCTGACGACTGACGACGACCACCACCGCCGAAGACGACGACGACGACGCAACCCGCGCACGCATATCCGACGATAAACCCTGCGAGTAGACACGAGGAGCTTTGACCCTTCACGAGACACGTCTGCCAGCCGAGGCTGCACCTCCGTCACAATGGTCGCCATGGGAAACCCACGGCAGATGGCCACCCAGCTACTCAACTTTGGCCTCATCCTGTCGACAGCGTTCATGGTGGGTGGCTGTGCGTGACGTCCATGGGAATAAACATTGTCTAACTGACCAATTTTCTCTCTTTAGATCTGGAAAGGACTCTGCGTCGCCACCGACTCGTCATCCCCTATTGTCGTCGTCCTCTCGGGTTCCATGGAACCAGCCTTCCAGCGCGGCGACCTGCTGTTCCTGTGGAACCGCAACTTTTTCCAAGAATCAGACGTCGGCGAGGTGGTCGTCTACAACGTGGATGGCAAGGACATTCCTATAGTACACAGAATCGTCCGCAAGTTCGGCACAGGCGCACACGCAAAGCTCCTGACAAAAGGCGACAACAACGTGGCCGACGACACGGACCTGTACGCGCGCGGCCAGGACTACCTCGAGCGGAAAGACATTGTGGGCAGCGTGGTGGGATACGTGCCATTTGCGGGATACGTCACGATTATGCTGACGGAGCACCCATGGCTGAAGACGGTGATGCTGGGTATCATGGGTCTGGTGGTCGTACTGCAACGAGAATGAGAAAAGGGGAGTGGGATTGGGAGATGCTTGGAGAGCGGAAGAGCGGAGGTCTGTGCAAAGACTTCAAGTTGCAAGAAAACGGACGGAATTCACACACGCAAAAACAACGAGTCGCGGAATCACAACAAGGTCTCGGAAAAGGAAAGCGGCCGGTAAAGCAACGAAAATATTTCCAAAAAATTAGCGAGGCACAAAAAACGCCATAAAGAGGTCGAACAGCTCCCCATCAGCACAGGGCGTGGGAAATAAAAAACTGGAGCATCATTGTATATATTTGACTTGAAAATTTACCACGCTTTCTGTTATGCTTTCTGTTATTGTCTTTTTGGGGCGTATGTTGGGAAAGGGATAACTATTGATGTATTCACGCCGGGGAAGTAAACAAGAGTAAAGAAACCAAAAAGGGAAACCAAACAAAAAATTGCAAGTACCAACTATGTGACGTACTTTGCTTCCTTCCACGGACATGTCCGATTCTGTGAATCTCTCAAATTCGCCTCCCAGGAAGGAGAGGATCTACTTTTGATCGACCGCTACCTTTTGGCAAAGAAGCAAGCAACCTCTTCGGCCAGGGCCCAGCATTATCCCGACATTGTCCGTCACCCGGAAAGCTAAAAAAAGATCGGTTCCGAACAAGATCCAACACTGGGGGGCTAAAGAAGAGAGAGATGGAGAGAGAAGAATATGTTACGGCAAGGTGGCCCGTGGGCTAAAAGGATGTGTCCCGGATCCAAGGCCGGATCTAAGGCCGGGTCCAAGGCTAAGGAACATTTGTCAAGTTCCAACACCCGGAGAGCAAGAACCGGTTCGACAAGACCACATACACACACACACACCGGCGAGGTAAAGTGGTCCGACCAGATCGAGCATCGAACATTGGGGCAGCTAAAGCCGGCCCCCCGGCAAGTTCCAGAATCCACCTCTGGGCGGCAACAACTACACCCAAGATCCAGCACCTGGAGATCTAAAGTGGTCCGACCAGACCAAACACCGGCAGGCAAAATAGACTCTGACAAGAACCCCAAGAGCCAACACCCAGAAGGCTAAAAGAGCCACGGACGCGAACCCCGAATCCAACCCCCCTACCCCCCTCAAAAAGAGACCTTGTTCAAACAGATTTAGACTTTTGAGCTGGCAAGTCGACCGGTCTCTCCTCCTAGTCTGTAGTCTGTTCTTCTTCCTCTCCCTCTCTCTCCCCGGCGTAGGGCTATGCCAGAAAGCCCGCCTTTTTTTTTTTTTTTTTTTTTTTTTTTTTTCGTCTGGCTTCCGTTCCTCGCTCGTGATCATGCCACGATTACCAAATCGTGTCTTACCTTTTTTTTTTCAAGGCAGTTCCAGCCACATGAGGCGACACTACCCCAGGGCCATAAGCCTTCTCTCTTCCTCCTCTTCCTCCTCTTCCTTCACTCTGCCCGTCATATTAGTCACCTCGGACTCTTGTCATCCTCGTTTGGCGTCTTTCCCACTGGTCCCGTTTCCGTTTCCCCCAATGCTGACTTTTCCAGTGGGCAGAGGGTCACCTGATGTCGACATATTCCTGGGCCGTTTTTTTTGGGGGGTGTCTTGCTCCCGTATATACGCGTACACCCTCCCCCTCCGGAAATGCCGTCAAAAGCTCAAAAGTGTCTCCCTCCTATTTCCTTCATGTATGCCACCCGGAAAAAAAAACGCTGCTACGATCGATCGTCTGCAGGTATCACATTCTTGGCGCGCCCGGCCGCCGCATAGCTCGATAGATGATGCACTCGTTAAAGGAGGGGGGGTGCTGGTAATGCGGGAAGGAAGGTTCCTTAGTAGGCTCACTCTCGCCCACCGGATAGGGGAGGGAGAGGGGAAAAAAGGACAAAAATAAAAACCACGTGGTTTAACCCAAGATCCCGGCAAAGATTCAACCTTCCGAAAGATGGGGGGGGAGGGGAGGAGAAATGTCACGGTACCACAATGGTACCTTGCCCTGTGGTGTGTGTATGCTGTGAGGTGCGTATGGGTGTAACCTGTGATGGTGGATGAGGGGGGTTCGGGTCGAGATAGCCGGCGAGACGGCGGGAGTCTTTTAGAAGTACTCAGATTCAAGGCTTATATCTGGACAATGTTTCATTAGTCTAATCAACTTATTTGGGGGGGGAAGAGGGTGTTTCCATCTGTTGTTCTTGCCTCCCCCAGAGCCTGGTCAGCATATCACGTGACGGTGCTCCGAAATTCAGGAGATTTAGGGCAGGACAGCAAAAATGCAAAAGTCCAAAGACGCGTGTAACGGGTCGGTCCGATGCGTAGTTTGCCTTTGCAGGATTCTATTCCCAGAAAACCCGGTTCGGCTGTCACGATTTGCTGTTGCTGTGTTTGTGTTTGTTTGTTTTCTTTGTCCCTTCTCGACTAGGGCGCCGACTGTTGGCAAGTGGATGTCTGGTCCCAACTTGAAGAAAATGGCAGTGTCTTTGGTATAGACATGTCGGACACCATGAATCGAATATTTGGCCTTGGTATAAGAGCAGACTCGCCGTTTCGGTGTCGTGTTGTAATCAAAGAGGAAAGGGCAGAGAGGCTCGGTTGACGTAGGAGAATGATATTGTGACCCCCCAGCACCTGTCGTCGGCTCAGCTCGATAAATATCCCACCTACATTGATTAGTCTTGCTTTATTTGTTGAAGAATGGGTGTCGGTTTGCTTTCCCTACCAGGGTTCCATGGTGATGACGGGACACAAGTAAGCCTTGCCCATCCATCCAACCACAAGTGGATTAACTATCTGGCCAGATCGCCCCTCATCAGCCTGGCCTTGATGATCGTTCGTGGAACTCAAAGTTTGGCTCTCAAGGTTTGGGGGACAATCCGGTGTGGCGACTGGCATGGTCATGGGGCGAAACACATGTTGAATTCTTGCTGTTTGGACGTGTACGCGTCCGGAGATGAACAATTTGAGACAAGATATTCTCAGTGGCAAGTTGCGTTGTAGGACTTGAGGCTTCGCTGGATCGTAGAATTGTGTTCCATAGTCGCGCGTATGAATTAATAATTGCTCTTGCTCACAGTAGCACTCGGTCGAGTTCTCGATGGGCAGGAAGGGCAGGAAGGGCTGTCGTGGATGATTTCGATGAGTTCGTTTCGCAGTATCGTTCGGACCGACCATATCAGCGTCAAAATTTGATCCATAGTTGCACTGGTAGTTGACAAACAAACAAAAAAAAGTTGACGGAATTTTCAAGTTGATGGTTTCTTGCCTTTAACTATCCATTTCGACAACAGACAAAGATCAGGGAGATTCCAGACTCAAATAGGGGTTGCCAGAAAAAATTTCACCTTGCTGTTATATAAATTTCTTGACCGAAAGATCATGATGGTGAAGGCATGCGGGCTTTTTTGCGACGTTCTAGACTATGTGGCAACAAATGACGACAGGTGGCTGTGAAGTTTTTTTTTTTTTGTTCATGACACGACTACAAGTCTGCCTGCCAGTATACCAACAGAAACCGCCCAGCCACCCAACCGCGCCTGCAAAGGCAGGCTCAAAGCACACCCGACGACGAAAAAAATTTGCCGGGAGTATAATCTCACCATGGCTTGAGCGCCTTTCTCATCCTATCAAGCCCAGTTATGCAGCCAGTGTCCTCCGACTCTGGCAGCATGGTCCGATGCCCGGCCGAATCCAAAACCTGGCAGTCTGCAATCAAACACACACTGGGAGCATCCCCGAGACAGTACCGTACTCTTCTTCAACGTTCTTTACATGGCCTGCCCAGGAGTCAAGAGGATATTTCAGAGAAAACAAACAAAAGAAGCCGAGAACTGAGCGAGACGACCAAAACCCTCATCGGCCTTTGCAACGTCTTGGGCAAAAAAAGTCAGATCCTTGCATCCGTTGCCACTGTGATGCCTCAGCACCCAAAAGCCACGATGTCTATTCTGACTTCTTGTGCATGCGTGCTCGTCCTCTCGGCTTTTCAAACCGGCATATTTCTCGAGAGTCTGGCAACGATGGGTTGCACTTTAATCCTTCCATCTCCTCTACATCCCTCCCCTTCAACGCCTATCATCCTCTGATGTTGTTCGACTGGAACCCTCCGTCTTCTACCATCTAGGCAAAACAAAAGATGATTTGATAGCCCGTCGTATTCGACCGTTGAATGTACGCCTCAAATCTATCGGCAAGCGCGCTGGAATGCAAAAAGGGGGGGCATTCAGATTGTGGCCGCTCCAAGAGGCCAGGCAAACTTCATGATGCCTCCACCTTGAACCCACTGGTTGTGGCTTCAAACAAAGAATTGGCTCGAATTCAGAGGGGACAGGGCCATCGTGATTCTGCGCTTGCGTGCTTACAAACTGACCGCTCCAATGAGCCTCCAGGAAACCCCCTCGGTATGACTGTTGCTAGTGAGACAGGCCATTGTGCTGGCAACTGACGTTGTAGTGTTTTCGCTCGTTAGCCTGCTAAGGTCCTGGATGTGCAGCTTTCTGCAGTGGATTTCCGCGATGGCTCTTTGAGCCCCAACGACTAAACATATGGGGCTTGCAAGTTGCCATGTTTGGACCGTAAACAGTCCTAGAAGAGTTGAAGCTTGGTCTCGTCGACAATGTGGCTCTATGTACAAAACACATCATAGACCATGGAGTCATTTCTCGTGGGCAGTGTTCGCGGGACGGCAAATTTTGCCGGTAACATGCTCACCGCTGGCTCTGTAATAGGATGTGAGACACCCCCATCCCATCTCTTTCTCCGCCATTCTTTTTCTTGCTTTGACACATTCGGCCACACTTACCTTTACATCGACCCACCAGGCGCTTCTCCGACGAGGGGACGCTGGTTTGTTTGAATTCCGATACAAGGTTGGATTATGATGTCGTATCTCGTTAGGCTCGAGGGTGTATCTTCTCCCACATCTTGATGCTTTCGACCCCCTGACCCCTTCACCCCTCCCCGCTGCTCCATGGTCAGGCAGAAACGCCATCAAGGTCGAAGGGTGTGCCATTATCCCACAGAAGTCTTGCTCGGCATTCTGTCCCTGCTCGATCTCGATGTGGCCCCGCGTACCATCACCGCTGTATACAAACCCGATTTCAATTCATCGTTCCAGACCCAGCATCCACGATCTAACGGTTATTACTGGTGCAGTCCACCAGTCATCGACGCTTCGAAAGGATCGATAGCAACGAATAGCGACGATGAAGTCACATCGGCGTGAAATGTTGCTAATGCACAACACTCTGACCAGTGATAAATACCCCTTGGTGTGCAAAAACTCCTTGCTTGCTCGGGGAATCGCCTCCGATGCAGGCAGCTATGGATGCCATCCACTGGCGCCCCCATTGTAGAGTGCTCATTGCATGGCGTTGCTTTTGTTGCTTTTTCTTTTTATTCTTCTGTTGGTCGATGCATGGGGTTGCAAGGCTAGCCTTCGACGCGCTCGACTAGAGCGCGACGGTTGGTTGCTGAGGCATCCAAGTGCAACGGGCCCCCTCAACCTAGAGGTCTTGCAGGTCTGTTTCAGCCGAATCTCGATGCAAGCAAAGGGTCCTTTTGCACGGCTCCCGTCTTCCGTCTTCGCGATCGTCAAGGGGGTGTACAAAAAACGATTGGCTAGGAAGAGAATGGCGATGCAGTTCAAGACAGCCCCGATCGGACAATGTTGGCGACTAGCCACAAGCAAGATCACGACGAGCAGTCTCGTTCGAACGGCCACAAGGCGACTTTTGTTGGCTGGTGCATGGAACTCTGAACGATTTTCATGAAATTTCAAACATAGACAGGAATTGCTTGCCTACCCAGTCAGAAAGGTCGGGGACGGGAACCTAGAATTCCGCCGAGCCCACATTAAATCCTTGGTTAAACTCGGGTGCGACAGCAAATGGACCTAGGACGAAAAAAGTACAAGTCGGTGTGTACTGGACACCGGCAAGCTCTTCACCTCGGAAGATTTGATGGCCGACGAGCTCAGAAGACTTTTGGAGTTCGTTGCCAGAAACTAACGTTGTCGAAGAGAGTAATGGAAACAACTAGACAGAGCAAGAAAAGGCAGGACAGGACGGAAGAGAGCAGCGTACGGCGTACAACAGACAAGATCAAAATAGCCTTGCCACTAGCTGTCCCAGGCATTTGGATTGCCAGTACGAATGCCGTTCGGCGTCCAGACTGGAGCAGAAAGCCGTGGTTTTCTTTTTTACCTTAAAGGCCTTGTTATTGGCCCACGTGTGCTTGAATTTCCAAGGCCGGAATCGGTGGGGTCGCACGCCGTCGACATACCCGATCATTTCTGTTGGCCTGTCCGGCTGTAATGTCTCCTAGCCCATCCGGCCAAGTCAGCCCTCTATTTCCTCCTGCCGTGCGATGGCTATCCCGGCATTGAACTCTGGGATTTCCCGGTCTCGCGCCATCACGAAGCAGACAACAGCCATGCCATTCAAAACCATTCCTTGTCGTGGGCAGCCAGCCTTCACATTGAGAGGGGGCGTAAGCGACGTGCAGCTAACCAAGAAAGCGTTGATAAGCCAGACATGGAAGATCGTGTTTTCGTCAAAAGGTGCATGAAAGGTCAATGAGGAAGCCGCAGGAAGCCGGGTAAAGGAAGACACGACGCGCGCACAGCCAAGGTAGGGGCGATAGTCGGAGGCCAGGCTATGCGTGTCATACGAAGTGCATTCCTCCATCAGAGCAGACATACACAGTAGCGCCATCGAAGTGGTTGCAACACCAGATGCAACTGTCCACAGCATCTTGCCACTGCCTCCTCGTAATGGGTCGTGCCCATCCGAACGAAGAGGATGGATGGGAGGGCGGAAAAAGAAGCTTGACAAAAGTACGCGTCTCGCGCACGAAGCGTGCTTGCCGCGCACTGCGTTTTTCCAGAAGATGCATTGGTTTGCATGAAGTAACCCGATAAGATGCTCAAGAACTCGGCAACCCCTGGATTCCTCTCGAGGACCCTGAAAAATCCTGGAATCCCTTGACGCAGGCAGATGCAGGCAGGCGGTTCTTCCACATCCAGATCCCAAGATGGGAACGTAACGTTGCCCAGCGCAGGAGGCATTTGGATTTCAAACCATGGAGATAGTCTTGCCATCATGACGGTCATCTGGCGTCCAAGTCACCCTGTGGTTGCCGACTGGTCACCAGTGCGGTCACCAGTGCGGTCACCAGTGCGGTCACCAGTGCGGTCACCAGTGAGGTCACCAGTGAGGTCACCAGTGAGGTCATCTGTTAAGTCACCTGTCAGTGCTGGGCAGGACCACATATCGGGGCGGAAGGAGCGTGTGCATTTTAGATAACTAACTTTCAGGGTCCTACCATACCGATTGCGGCCAGCTGCATGCGTGCTTGAACGAACGCATGGATGCAAAGGCAATGATTTCGGCGGCGGGTCGTCAGTTGTTGGCCGAACGGCTGTACGCCGGATAGCCCAGGGCGCCCGTGCCTCGGTCCAAGGCCCAAGAGGAATTTGGGATCGGAGAAATAGCGTGTTTCCCGATCTGCTGGTGGAAAACACAGAGGCAAGGCAGGGCAGGGCACAGCTTGCAGTCCCGGTGGTTGCGGTGTGGTGGTGCGGCTTCGCAAGCGAGAAGCGGAGCTCATTGGCGGCCGTATCTTAGCGCTGCCCAAATAGGGCGCGACTGTTCTCTAACAAGGCCGGTCCTGCGGTATCGTCCAATCCGCTGAGCGATCGCTCTCGTCGCTCTCGCAACTTTTTCGACTTCTTCTACTTGTTGAATTCTTCCATTTCTCGTCTTTCGCTGTGCCGTTATCATCTGGTCCATGCCTGCAGAGGGCCAGGATGGGAAAACTCATTGCCATTGCTGTGGCGGGCCATTGTTAGTGGGGACTGCGGCGATGCGAATGTATCTTGGATGTGTGGTGCTTGAACATTGCCATTAGGCGGACTGAGGCGATTTGGGCCGGTGCTGAGGAAATGCACGATGTAGGTCGGTCTTATGTAGTCGAACGTTCGGGTGAGGCAGGCAAGCAAGCTGCTGCTCTGAAGCCCGCGACTGAGTGAGGGCGGATTGCAGGGCAGGGCCAGCCATCGTCGTCGGACTAAGCAATTAGTCGGCATCCTGCGTGCTGGCCAGCCGGGTAAGTCTCGGAAAGCGGGCTGTGAGGTCGCAGCGGCCGTGTTCGCAGCCATTCTCGAAGACAGAAGGAAGCGGGCTAGGCACAGAAGGCTGCATAGACGATACCGAAGCCTCATGGCCCAGTTCCGTACTTCCATCGTGCCTATCCAGGCTCTGACGTGAATCTGGCACCGAGAATCACGGGATGGTCGCCACCACCGGCCATCCTGCGGGCGTGCAGTTCGCTCGGGGTTTCTTTGAGAAGGTTTTCGTCTCCAGAGTCTATCTAGGATTCGCCCGGTCCCCGTTGTTTGGCTCCAAGTAGTGTTTCGCTTTGTTAGGCCGGTCTGGTTGGTTGGTTCTTTCGGACTGGGCTGGCTGGAGGTCGCTACGGGCTGCAATCGCTTACATACTCGTAGTTCTGCCGTATAGCAGCCAACACCGCCAAGTGTTGCCACCGTGTTTTCAAAGTCGAACATCCAGAGAAGCAGCCGCCACCGTCGTCGTGCTCCAGTGTTTGTGTCCGGCCACTGCGCCAGTCTCGTCACTTTTTGCTTACCGGCCTCGGGTGTTGGGTGTTATTCGCAGGTTCGTGTTCATTTCTGCCCCGTGTTTGGCCGTCGCTGGCGCTCGTTTTTTTTTTTTTTTTTTTCTTTTGTTGGGAGCTGCTGCCGTTGCCTCGTGCTTTGCTTGGGGTGCCAGTCGGGGTTTTTTTGGTCGTGTGCAGAGCGCTGCTGTCGCTTTTTGTCTGGCCTGATATGATGCCGAAAAAGTGACGACTTCTCAAAATCTCGATGAACGGCAAAAAGGCAAGTACTAGCGACCTGCCAGGCCTGCCGTGCCTGCAAGGCCTGTCTCGCCTACGACCAAGCTGCGACCAAGCCTCCTCCATACAGACACATCGGCGAGCGCCCCAGCCAATGTCCGTCTTTGTGGCTGGCAGGGTAGCCACGATGCACCGTTCCTTCCCTGCAGACCGGGCCAGGCTTTGACATGCGTCAGAGTGGCACCACCACGCCAGAAGCTCTAGTGGGCTCACCTGTGTTGGCCCTCCGCTATCCGTTATGCAGCCGCTCTTCACGCTGCCTGCGTGCTAGCGCAGGGCCGAGAGTAATAGTAATCGCCTGCATGGTGGTCTTCCTTGGAGGCACCCCCCCCCCCCCCCCTTTCTCCCCTCGCCTTCCGGGCGCCTTTCTGGGCGTTGCTGCGTTCCTTCTGTCAGAGGTTGCACTGTAGCTCTGGGTGTGGGTAGCCGACCTTGCCGTGTTGTTCCTGCCCTCCACTAAGGATTCACAGAGCCGTCACGCCCTAGCAAGGTGCTGTATGCAACACTCCCAAACAGGGCATTACCGCCCCAAAGCACCGTTCCCCAAAACAAAAGCACTGCAGGGATTGAGTGCCCAACGTGCACAACGGTGCGCTAGAGGTCGCCACACCCACAAAAAAAACACGACGTTGTACCCAGCAAATTGGACCAGCAAAACTGCCCGTAAGATACTAAGAGACACTGGCTGTGGTGTCTCACTATGTAATGTTGCCCGCCAAAAGGTTGAAAGAGCCAGTCAGACTAGAGCAGTCGTGCATTTCCACCCTTTGCAAGGAAGGAACGAAGGGGAAAAAGGGCGACCTGCAACCCCTTCCCTTCGCTGCACCCCTTCAATGCTCCCCAAAATCGACAGTTCTGCCATATCGCCTGTTTATCATGGTGCCATGGAGCCGGTCGTAGTCGAGCCACTTCTAGCGTAGAGTGGGTTCTTCACGCCCGCAGATGCCACGCATTTCGTCATGGGCGCGGCAGCGGGTGGCAGGGAGGGATTCTCAGATTGCCATCACGGAACCTGCAGCATCTTGAGGGGCCGCCATCTTGACAGAGGCGATTGATTATCCGGGTAGCTTCAGGAGCGTGGGATTCGCCAGGAAGGTGCGACGGTGCCTTACTCGACCGCTCCTGCCGTGTAAGACAGCAGAGGAGGCTAGTTTGATTTCACTACTCATCCACTTGCCCACTCATCCAACACATTGATCCAGTCCTTTCATTCACTCAATCCAGTCCTTTCTTCGTCTGTGCTCACCCCTCCCCCAGCTGAGCTTCCCTTCGGTTGCCCACACCCTCCGTCACCATGCCCATTGGCCAATCGCAACGGCCTGCCAGAGGTCCGGCGCTTTGTCTTGCTTGCATGGGGCTCGGTTCCGCCTCTGTTCCCACCAAACCACACACCAAGCCAGACACCAAGCCAGACAGCACGCCAAACACCACCACCGCGCACACCCCCGACATATAAAGAAGGAACGCCTGTCCGCGGAGGGGCATCACCAGACCTCCCAGACCGCGTTGTCCAGATCGATCCCGAACTATCACCACCGTTCCTTCATATTCTACAGTGGCAACTTCTCCCTCACAGCCCCCTTGCACGTCACCGGCTCCCTGGCCGTGCCTTCTAGAACTCTGCCCTACATCTTCTATTACCGCCGTCGACCCGGCCAGACCCTAATATATCTCACTGTACGGTGTACTCGTACCGACCTGTGTACCAAAGACGACCTGGCCGATCACCACAAACTGTACCACAAACTGTACCACCAACCTGTGGCCGCCACCACCACAGCTTCACCACAACAGTCTGCTTACGACCAGCCTCGCCAACACCCCTTGCCTCTCTCCCTGGACCCTGCTACCGCCCGGACGGACCAACAGGCCAACTGAGCAGACGCTGAGACGGCTTTGCTGCGCAAAGCCAGGTGTCAGACATCATGAATTCCGACATGGCCCCAAACTATTTCAAGGAGGAGCTCGATTTTGATATGATGAAGGTGAGACATACCATCCTGCCTGCTTTCTAGGAGCGGCAACCCCCCAAGCCGTGCTATTATTGCCAGCAGCTCCGAGTGTTGTTTTTGGCTTCCTGCAAGTGTCGGGAATTGCCATACACCCGGCGTCCTGCGACCTTATTTGCGTTGCTCGTTTCGGGCCATTCCCAGCCTGCGGAGTGTTTCCTGGGCCGTTGTTTTCAAATCTGGTCGTGATCCTTTGGCCGCTTCCCCGCGCTCCCTTCCCGCACAGTACCCGGCGGGTGCTGCGCTGGTGAGGGGCCGCGACCCCGACATCCAGGTGCTTGGCGGTCTTGATCGACAGGACGCGATTTTGACAGGTAACTGTCGAGATTGCATCTCATCGCCGGCCAATTCCCAGCATCGTACTGCAGTCGTGGAGGAGGCGCCATTTTTGCCATTTTGCTATTTTTGCCAAGACTCTGCGTCCTTCGCTTTTTTGGTCTCACCTTTTTTGGTCGTCCTCGCCAGCTGTTGTTCCCGCCGCAAACCCCAGCGGCCCAGCGGAGGTGGCGGCTGGTCTGGCTGGCCAGACCCTTCTGGACAGTTCCAAGGGCCACCGACGAGCCCACCACAACATTCTGGAAAATTGCTGCGCCCAACGAGAACACAGCAGCTGGCCTACAGCCAGGGCCTGTGGCCAGCGTCACCTCTCCGTGTCGTCCCCGGGGATGAGACTCTATTTTCCCCAGAGATGACTGGCTGGCTGGCCATCCATCACGGTATGGCCCCGTGAATAGTGGCAAACTTCTCCTCTCAGGCTGCCATACTACAGGCCATCCCGCGCTGCCACTCTGCTTTCCTGTCTTTGCATGCTACGTGTCCTGTCTGTCCCCTCTCTGTCCTCTTTTCTCTTTCCACTCAACTCGCCCAACTCCCAACCGTACCTGGAACATGCCGTGAGCGCGGATTATCTCCTCATACTACTCGTTTTTTTGGGGGGGGCCGGCAGCCCCTGCTATTTTCTGGTTTATACTCTGATTTTCTCTCATGGGCGTGCCCCAAAACTCTGCGACAATTGCACGTTCCTGCTTCCTAAGCCCATCTTACTTGTTTTTCTCCATCATCAAAAGCCATGGAACGCCGACTAACATCGCACTCTTCCTTTTCGCAGCAATTTCAGCAACCTGCCAACAACTCCGCCTCTGGCAATGTCTTCGGCCACGTCTGGGGCACCGACGGCGGCTTCTCCAATGTGACCTACACACCTGGAGAGTACCTCAACGACAAGGAGGCCACATACGAAGCGGGCTTCATCGACCCCCAGGCCACAGGCGAGTTCATGGAGTGGTCCAGCAACACTCCCAGCATGCTCAACTCGCCCATGTCTGCATCGATAAGCGAGACGCCCTCCGTGTACAATGACCTGCTGTCACCGACGACGGTCACAAATCCTCCGGCTACCTGGAGTCGCGACGCTTTCGAAAACTCAGGCATGCCGTTTACTGGTATCGACGATGCCGCTGTATCTTCGTCTGCAGCCAATGCGGCCACATCCACGAGCACGTCGAGCCACAGCAAGTCCAAGGTTTCGAAGGGCAAGAGCAAGTCAACTCACTCCAAGTCCCGGTCACGGTCTGAAGTGAAGTCCAAGTCCATCTCGTCGGCTTCTTCAGCTTCATCCGCTGGCTCTGTCAAATACGCAAACAGCGGTCACGGCGGCAACCACCACATCACACTACGAACTGCCAGCCGGAAACCCAAGCCAGCACCCAGCAAGCCCCAGGCCGCGGATGGCGGCAGCCTCTCTCCCGAATCGACACCATCCTCACCCGATGCCACGACAGACCCGTTGACCAATGAAGAGCGCCGCGCCCGCCAGAACCACAACGTGGTCGAGAAACAATACCGCAACCGCCTCAATGCCCAGTTCGAGTGGCTGCTCGCTGTTCTGCCTGCCAACCAGCCCGACGGGCCCGACGGCTCCCGCCATGGCGAGTTCGACGACCGCCGCATGAGCAAGGCCGAAGTCCTTGATCTGGCTCGTCGCCGAATCCATGCTCTCGAGCAGGAGCGCAAACAGCTACACGCTGAACGGAAGACATTGCTCGAAAATGTCAGCCTCATGCAGCGTGCTGTCCAAAGGCAGCACCTCGCAGCTGTAGGTGGCAACGCGGTGTAATACAAAAAAAGCAAAGCAATAGAACTTATCGAACGATCGAACCGAATGTTGATCCAAATATCGAATCCGATAGGAACCAAACAACGAACGAATTTCATGACCAGGATACATGGGAAGGGGAAGCGCAGGGGAGCGCACCCACAGGCAAAAAAAAAATCTTAAGGACCGCAACACATAGCTGTATCTGCTGGTGGGACCAGCAGGATGTAAGGCTCGGTACATAGCAGGAATGTTTTTTTATCCTTCTTATTTCGTCCTCTTTTTTCTCTCGTTTCTTGTTGGCAGTGTCGAAGCACGCTTGCGAATCTCGACCCATCACAACTTGGAGGGCGAATGTTTTGTGTGTGTTTACTTTCAAATGTTTTCTTTCTTTGCAGTTTATTTGTCTCTTTCATTTCACTACGTTACGCTGCTCTTGTTATTTCATGATGTTTTGCTCTTTTTGCATTTGCTTTCCAGGCGGCTATTTGAAACTGGCCATTGCGCCATTGGGTCATTTGCATCGTGCGATGATGCTTGGGTTTTGGTGAAGGGATCTTTACAGCAAAAAGGGAAATGTTTTGCAAGTTGCGGCTGCGGCTGTGGACACAAGGCGCTACTCACAAACGGGCGTTTACTTTCCTCGGGGGATTGGTTGGCCATGAAATTGGGAGGCTTGGTTTAAAGTTGGCCTTATTTGGGGGAGGCGCATAACCATTGTCGTATTCTCTATATTATTTTATTCAGAATGAAGGCTCTATTTTTCTTTGGCACAGATGACCAGTTGTTTTTTCACACGATGATCTTGGCAATCAACCATGAGATGCTTGCTAACATACAAGATGGAGATGGCGAGAATAGTCAAGCTGTCGACTCGGCCTTTCGGGAGAGCACCATTCACCGTCGACATGAGTTTGCCAATTCCCGATGCCGACTGGAAAGGGGGTGAGAGGCGAGGGGGGGGGAAGAAGGAGGGTTTTGGTTACAGTGATATATTATGCCCTGTGCGCATGATCTGCAGAGCCCATCTTTGTTAGCTGCGAATGAGAGCACGAGCTCGACTATATAGTTTCTATACACATTGAATCATTTTCTCTTTCCCCGGTGTTTGAAACTTTTGTGTGTGTCGTCGCCGAAGTGAGGGCAGTCGGCTTTGCATGGTTTCGGCGACTTCCGCCCCATGTTCGGGTCGGGGGAAGATCGCCTTCAAAGCCAGAAGCCGTTGCCGAACCGATCTTATGTAAACGGCAAACAAGTCTACGCGCACTTGCCGACCAGAATTAAAAAGTAAATAAACTGCACAGAATTGTGACAGTTTTCAGTGCCTGTGGAACCAATGCTGCAGTTCCTTTTATGGTCTTGGAGCCGGTTTCGGGGTTGACGGTTGCGTTTGTGCTACTTCGTCCGAACTTTTTGTGTTTACAACTCCAACAGGATTTTATTGAATACGATGTGCGTTGTGTTCAACAACACGAGAACAAGTCTTCTATGTAAGTGTTCAACGGCATGCACAGTTCAAAATTACATACACGAATTCTGTGTCCCAACAAGGTGCATCTCACGTTGGATACGATGTCTGTGTGTGTTCAACCACCACTCAGTTGTTGATTATGGTTTCTCCCTGGAATTGTTCTTACTCAGTTTACTACAACAAATAAACAGAAGCGGTGATACCGAGTTGACCAACAGATGCAAGGAAATACACAAGAGAGCAAAACAATGTGTTGGCAACCATGCCAAATGTCATTCAAAATACGAGTGCCGGCGTCTATTCGTACAGCAGACAGTCTTGCTGTAGTATGAGACCCTCAACAACCATGGCAGTACGACTCAAATATATAATGCTGGAGTAGCCTGTGCTTGTTCTTTGATGTTTATGTCCATGTCCTCTGCAACCATGTGAGTTCACTTTCACCTGCAATATGCAGTCATCCCATCAAGCAAAAAATAAAATAAAATAAAATAAAATAAAATAAAAAATAAAATAAAAAAACGTTGCGCCTCCGCCTGAAGCTAAAGCAGATACTATCAAGACGGGAGGATGCAGTAGTGTAATATGTGAGCGTGTGTGAGTGTATTCTTGCCATGCCAATGGGAGAATATCCCCCATATTCCCGATACCGTGCATCACAATGGGGTTGGGGAATGTATCTTTTTTTCGAGTACTCTGTACCCTGTACTACACCTTTGGGGTTTTCCTCTGCACGCCTCTGCAATGCATCCATGTTGCATCTTCATCTGCGGTGAGAAGGAAAAGTTACACTGTTCAAAAAGTGTATGATACTTATTTTCTATAATTTCCCATGTAGAAAAGTGGGAAATAAGGGGGGTGAGCTTACAGATATATAAGCAGATCGAGATACGAAGGGAGGAATAGGGGAGAGACGTTTATTTTATTTTTACTTTTGTTGCATTTACGAGTGTTACCTGTGTCAAATACTGGATTCCTTAAGACACTGTGGAAGATTAGATACTGCGATATAATTGGTCGGAACAGTGGTTCCGACCCACTTAAATAGGATAGAAAAGTTTTCATAAAAGTCACCGTTTATACCGGGGACTTCTGACAATACATGCACTTTTTACCCCCCGAATTACTACTTAGTGCTAAATGCAACTATCTAGCCTATTTTTTAACAAGTTTTAAGCCCGGCTCTGCGATCTAGTAAAAGAATTATTATAAGGACTATTACGTTAAGTAAAAATCCCTTTCTTTTAACACGTTTTTACAAACCAGCTACTCTTAAAGACTTTAACGCTCTTAAAAGACTTTAACGCCTTTTTTTAACTTATTATAAGTCACTTTTAAAGACTTTATTACTTTTAAAAGACTTTAACGCTTTTTTTATAACTTATTACTAGTTACACCTTTAATAAAATCACTACACTTTTATTATTTATATTACTTTATTTATTTTAATTTTATTAATAAAAACAAACCTCTTTAACTTTTAATAAATATTTAACTAATTAAAAGTATTAAAAAAATTAATAATAAAAAGCTTTAAATAAGATTTAATTAAATTTTACGATAACCCCGATTAACTATTACACTAATAATTAAAACACAAAAATTAAAAGTTTACTTTTAAAGCACTTACTTTTACCTCTTCTTCTCCGCTCTCGTTTCACTCCTCCGTTATAACGAATCTAAAAGAGGTATCGGAGAGCTAGCTTAAACGTATCACTAACTTCGCTGCTAACTCGAGCATTAAGCTTAAAAAAGCAGCGGATTAAAAGCGTTAAAAGAAAAAAACCTCTTAACTTTTAAAGCTTATTAACCTTATTATCACTTTTAAAGAGATCGATACTATTTATAATATTAAGACTTAAAACACGCTTTTAATAGTGCTTTTTTTAACCTTTAATAATAACGTGCTTAACATTATTTAAAATAAGATCCTCTTTGAGAAGCTTATAAAAGTAGCGGGGGAGTTTTACGCTTTTAAAACCAAGTTTATTAACGTTAACGTAAGTAAAAAATACTACTAGCTAATTTAATATCCTTTTAAACGCGTTAAAGCGTTTATTAGTAAGTTCGATAACGCACTCTGCGACTTAAAGTTAAAAGTCGAAGTTATACTTATTAAGCATTAGATTTTCTTTTTCCTCACCTTTATTAAAGCCCGTTATACCGACGTTTACGTTAACTTAACCTCGAAGTGGCGTAACGAATAAGCTAACTATAATAACTAAAAAGTCTTTTTTAAAATAAAAGCTTTCACGAAAGACTATTATAAGTTAAAAGCTATCACCGCTAATTATAATAATAATAATAATAATAACGATAAAAATAAGAAAACTAATAATAAAAATAAAATAAATAATAACGATCGTAATAATAATAATAATAGTAAAGCTAAAAAAAAGAAAAACACCCCGAAGTTTAACTTAAGCAAGCACTACACTTACTACGATCGCGATAAACACGTTATTAATAAATACTTCTTTAAAATACAAGATAATAACCGTAAAAAGAAGTCTTTTAACGCCGTTACTAATAACAAAAAGACGAGCAACACTAATAGTAAAAGCGAGAAGTAAAGCTTCTCGTGTATAGTTAAAGCTCTTTTTTAAAGCTACGTTCCTTTTACGGCACTCACTAACGCCGTAAACTCTTCTTTCGAAGTTTATAACGTATACTATTATACTAGTAGTAATAACATTTAGCTTTTTAATACAAGTAACGACGTTTATATTATAAACAAGTTAAAGTGGTTTTACGAGGGCTCTCTTATACCCGTTAAAGACTAGTATATCACTACTAGAGATAGCCTTATAAAAATTAGCGTTATTAACATTATTAACCTCACGCTTTTTAATTAAAAAGGGGAGTTTGTGTACATCTTTTTTAAAAACGTAATATATATATTAACTTTTCTTATTAACATCCTTTTAAGCGTTCGCTTTTATAACGTAAGTAATTACTTTAATTATAACACCTTTTATACTTTTAACGGCGAAAAGATCTACGTTATAAACATTAAAAAAAATAGATTTTTATTACCGGTGTTTTATAAGTTAATCCCGCTATACGCTAGCTATATTATTATTAACAAAGCCTACTAGTACACTTATAACATCTTTAAAAAAAAGTACTTAAATAAAATGTGTAGTCTTTAAGCGAGCGCTAAAAATTACACCTTGCTTATAAAAAGCTTAAACACCCTTTTTTTAAAGCGCTTATTAATACAATTACTTCTTTAAATAACATCCTTGTTAATATAAAAACAGTTAATAAAAAGAAGTATAAAAGCTAGCCGCTTTATACTTTATACGAGCTTTCGAAAGCGAAATTTTTAATATTAAAAGATCGCTGTAATAACTTAACAAAGTTGTTAAAAGAAGTATATTATATTAACGTTACTAGCGTTACTTTTAAAGCTTATAATAACACGTGTTAAGTTAATATAATAAAAGACGAAGTAATAAGCGAAAAGTTTATTAAAACTATAGTTAATAAAAACAAGATATTTAACACGCTTTTAACACTTTTTAAACACCTTATTAACGTTATAAAAAAGATCTTTAAATATATTTAAATAAATAATAACACTAATATTTAAATTAAAGCGTTTAAACGTAAAAGAAAAAAGTAAAGCTTTAAAGTGATTATATCGCTGCTTTACTCCCCTTTTTAAAACAGTTATATTAAACGCGTAATTTAATTTATCTTCTTACGCACTTGCACTATTATAATAACAAATAACGTCTTTATTAACTTATAGTGCGAAACGATTTATACGAGCTGTTACTTTTATAACGTCACCGCAAACACGCAAAGGGAGATCTCTCACGTATTATAAAAGCGCGGTACCGAAGATCTTCACTTTTAACTTAACCTCTCGCACTTACGTCTTATTAAAAGCTAGTGCTTTGTAAAAGTTCTTAACTTAATATATAAAGCGTAAAAGGGTAATAAGCAGCTAAATAAGCTGTTACTATAAAAAGAGGAAGGTATCTTTATAAGATATAAAAGCACTTATCTCTACCGTGTTTAGCTAATTTTAACGTAAAAGATTTTTATCACTTTTAACGTATATATTTACGAAAAGTTTATAAATAATAAAAGTGATTACGTAGCTTTTTAACTAAAAGGAGTATAACGAAAGAAAAGGAAAATACTTATTAAAAATAATAATAGTGATAATATCGTAAGCGAAAAAAGTATTATTAACGTTAACTTAATAATTTAAAAACTAATTATTATTATTAACGAACTTAATAACGTATAATTTAACTTTAAAAACGTTAATTCGATTTTCACTTACTTTAACACTAAAGTGTTAAACCTTATTATTAATAACACTACCTACTTTATCACCACTCTTTATATTTTTACTATAATAAACAATCCTTTTATTTACTCGACGATTAAGCAAGCCCTCGTTAAAAACGAAAAAGAAAAATAAATAGTAGTAGCGGAAAAAAAAACTAATAAATTTAATTAAGCGAGGAGTCTTTAAGTTCGTTAACCGCTTAAAAAGCAAACGACTTATTACGAGTAAATAAGTTCTTTACTATAAAACTAGTAAAAGCGGTAAAAAAGTAAAAAAAAAAGCACGTTTAATAATACGCAGCTTTTAACAACGTTAAAAAGTTAACTTTTATAAAACTTTCGCTACCACCTCCCGCTTTAACAACTAAAAACTTATTCTCGCTCTCGTAATTAATAAAAGACTTGATATTAAGCAACTCGATATTATCGTTATATACCTTTATAATATACTTAACGAAAAAGTTTATATAAAGCTAACGGAGTTGTTTTAATAGTTTTTTAAACGTCACTTTAACCTCGCAGCCCTTATAAAATATATAAATAACTGCGTTATCTTACTTTAACGTGCTTTATATAGTCTTTATTAAAGCGGACGTTAATAAGTAAAAAAGTTAAAAGACGTTATAAAAATTATTAGCTTTAAGCTTTTAAAGACCGATATAGCCGTTTACGTAAAAGGGGGAGTTACTGTTATTATATATATTAATAATGCTTTTTATATAAAAGAAGCGGTAGCACTTAATATATTTAAATAAAAACTCACGAAATCGTTAAAGATAAAACTTATAAGTTAACTTTAATAGCTGTTAAAAGTTAAAATTAATATATAACTAATAAATAAAAGGACAACGCTTATTAAAATCTCGTAAAAAACTTATATTAATAACTTTATTAACGAATTCGTTATAAAAGAGGTAAAATCAACTTTAACACCGATTATAAAACTTATCCTCTTAATAACGAAAAATAATAAAAAGGGAGATATTACGTATTATTAAAAGGTTGTTAAAAAAAACATTTATACTTAAACTATAACGCGCTTTAACGTCGCGTATATAACTTAATAATATATTAAAGTTATATCTACTCCTTTTAAAAACTATATTATAAAAATAAAGCGATTACTTTAATATTTTAATAGTTATAACAGACTAAAAATCCGCTACTCGGAAAAGGATAAAATAATAATAAAAATAATTAATATCGTAAAATATATTAACACTTTTTAAAAAATAATATTTAATCTCGCCGGTCTTCGTATAACTACGTCTTTTTTATAATAAGTAAACTAATCTTTTAAATAATAAAACAACTATTTATTATTAACTTTTTAACTTATAAAGCCGAGTATTTAACAGGTTATTTTATAACAACGCACGTATTATAGCTTTAACAATTTATAAATAAAATTAGCTTTTTTTATAACGTTACTTTAAAAGTTAATAACACGTTTATTATTTGTCTCGCGAAATCTCTCTCTTACTACCCTCGTATAAAACACTTTAACGTAAAATACCACTTTTTTTAAAAACACGTTAACGTTAAACAACTACAAGTAGATTACGTCCCCTCCGCTAATTAAATTATTAACATCTTTACAAAGCCTTTAACTAGGGATTTATTTATAAAGTTTATAAAACTCTTTATATATAAAAAGTAAATATTTAATTTAATAAAAAATTCTTTCCTCTTTTCTTTTTTTCTCTCTCTCTTTTTAATAATAAGATTTTTTAAACAATTTTACTTTTTTTTTTCTTTTATTTTTATAAGTATTATTCCTTTTACTTTAAATTACCTTTTTTTTATTACTTTTAATAACTATAATATAACGATAATTTTTCGCGTTAAAACGAACTTAACCGCTTTTTATAAAGTTAAACAAACGCTATATAACACTAAAAGTTAAAGAGAGTAAATTAATAAAAAAAGAGACTTATTTTACACTAAAATTAAAGGCTTTAAGATTCTTATAAACCATTATAAACCCCTACGCCTCAGGGGGAGTGTTAAATACTAGATTCCTCAAGACACTATAGAAGATTAGATACTGCGATGTGATTGGTCGGAACAGTGGTTCCGACCCACTTAAATAGGATAGAAAAGTTTTCATGGAAGTCACCGTTTGTACCGGGGACTTCTGACAATACATGCACTTTTTACCCCCCGAATTACTACCTAGTGCCAGATGCAACTATCTAGCCCATTTTCTGACAACCTGCTAAGATGGATACACCAGCAAGTAAAAAAAAAAAAAAAAATAACAACTCCCAGATGCAGCCTGCTATTGGCTCGATTCATTTCCTTGCCACAAGAAAAATGTGCGTTTTAACTTTTTTTTTTGTGAGAGGCGAGCGTTGCAATCTGCAATTCCATATTCATGTGAGAAAGAATGCGCATGAAACAAGATCCTTTGAGATACGAGCACGTTAAAAAGATACGCAGCAGCTTGTACTGTGTGTGTCGTGGCTGGCGTTAATACCCCAAAACGGGTTGGGATCAACGGTTTTTGGGGGTTCGGGCCATTGTTGCGGTCTGCTGTGTTTCGGCCGCGCCCTGCTTTCTTTTTCTTGCTGCATGTTGGACTGCATTTCCCCCCCTGTCCTCCCTTGTCGTTCCCTGTCTTTTGGCTCAATCCCTGTCCTGAAGAACGCCAAACAGACACCAAAAAACGCCACACAATCGTAAAGGGAAGGGAGCGACGTCATCGGCAGGCACGAACGAGGTTGTCGCCTGTTCTGTTCTCTTCCTGGCCACGCCGTTGTTTCCGCTGCGACAAAGTGCGGATCAGTACGAGTATTCGGGGGTGATACAAGGACACCGGCAGTGGCCCGTGCGCAAAGCACACTGTGAATCGTCGATGAGTTTCCGAGCCTGCGGGAACAATTGTCTAGGATGTAAATTGTAATTATCCCCCTTTGGCCCCCCGTGTACTTTTCTCTCCGACTAGTTTATTCTCCTACCTGGCCAGGCCACTCTGGGCCACGGTAAGCGTTGAGTTTTTTCGCAGACTTTGCCACAACGGCAAGGGCAGGCAGGGCTGCTAAAACGGCCCTTCTCGGCATGCCGGATAGGGGAAGCCAGAAAGGGGAAATGATGCGATATGCGCCCCTTGGACGGCCCATAAAAGCGCCTACATGGCTGTTCTCAGCCTCACCATACACGACAGCTCCAAGCAGATATTGCTTGTACACGTCCACAGCGTCCACGAAAGAATACGAGCAGAAGAGGCCGACAAAGTAACTTTGACACCACAGACAACCCGCGGGTATCTGTTCGCACGCGCATGGCCGTTTCACTGTTGCTTTGCACTCTTTTTTTCTACTTTCTGCCGCCGGGCCATGGAACGGCCATTGGGTCTTGAGTCTTAGCTGGGGTCAATTGCTGCTGTGTATCTTGCGCCCCGTCCCCATAGCTGCCACGATGGGTCTGCTCTCTAAAATGGGATCCACGGCCACCAGTCCAGCCCAAACGGCGAGCAGTCTGGACCTGCGGACACCGTACCCGAAAACCGGTTTTCGCACGCGCACGACGCATTGATGGACCTACTGTCAACGTACGGCGCATGCACGCGTCAAGCCGGGCCCCGTCCTCGTACATACGAACAGCACAGCACGTAGTAGGAGTCTCCACGAGTCGAGCCCAGTCACGTCGAGTCCAGCCCAGGCCGGCTGTACATGTGAAAGTGCTGACTGGGGGAGGAGGGGAAGGAGCGAGCGGCGCTGGTCGTCACTTCCCCTTTGGGTCCCGCAGAGTCCGCGTATGACTTTATTTTGGTGCTGATCGGCAGCTTGGGCAGTTAGCCGTGGGGCCATCTGTCATGTTCTCCTCTTTCCTGGAGCTTCGAGTCTCCTCTCGATGGCGGAGTTGCCAGCGACGGCGCACTTGTCCTCAGTTGTGCTGCGTAGTAAGGCAACTGCAACGGGAGGATGCTACCGATCTCCGATTTTTTCGATTTCCACCGGTTCCCATTTGCTCTCTTTGTGCGTGGGCTGCTGGCCATCCCTTCCGTCAACCGGATCGATCTCGGTCCATTGTGGTGAGAGAGGCGAATGAAAGTCGAGCAAGGCGAATGCTGGAACAGCGAAACTTTTCCGCAGTTTGCCCCCCCTTTTCCATTTTTTTCCAATGGCTTGCTTATCAAGACGCCCGCCCGCAAAATAAGAGCAGAAAACCCCAATCGACCTCCCAAACACAGCCAAAAGGCCCAGACGCCCCCCCAGAGTTGAAACGCAATTACAGAAAATTGGAGGGTGGGCAGGCCAAGCCGAATAAGAAACGTCCCTGGCGATAGCACAACGCTGCGAGGAGAGCATAAACAGCGAAACAGCGACACGAACAAACGTTTGTCGTGCCAGCTCAACGGGCCGTCTGCTCAGCCAATCCAGCCAATCCAGCCAATCCAGTCAACCCGTCAACCACGCAGACCGCTTGGCTGGTGCACAACACACAACGCACATCCCGGATTCCCACCACACCATCCCGGCCTGATACGGCCAGACACCCAGCTGCTCCGTCTCGGCGCAGGAAGGACAGATTCCACACCTCCCTGTCGTCATCGTGTGTCTATCTCTCGTCCCTGCGTGCGTGCGCGGGTCCGCTGTCTCGTCAAGCCAGGGGACGATCCTTCGTGTCTAGTTTATTACTGGCGATTCCTTCCCACGCATCTCGGTCATTCCACTCCCCTTTTTAATTGCTCGCGTTTCTTGTTAGGCCCTTATTTTTCCTCTTGCCTCCCCCCCCTTCCCTGGGCCGGATCTGGCTGCCCATTACCAGCATCTACATCAAGCTTAACTGGGGCAGGCTGCTCCTGGACGACAGACGAGACGATCAGCAGACCCGGAGACCAGAAGATCAAAGGAAAATCAGCAGAAAATCCGGGGAACACTAAACCACCGGAGGCGGCAGACCGGCAGTAGCGCACCAGCATCGCGAGACAGCGGCACCAGACGGCAGTTCGCCGCGTCCCCCACAGCGCCCGGCAACTAGATGCTGAGATATCCCGCCCAACCTTGAACTCTGCAGCGTTGTTCGCTCGTTTACACGCTCTCGTTCCGCCAAACACCACCCTCGTCACTCCACCTGCCGTCCCCTTCTCGCCACAGTCATGTCTAGTCCCACGTCCCCTGCTCCCCAGACGCACAGCGCAACGCCGCCGGCCAGCAAGGGCAAGGAGAAGAAGCGCGTCGGCTTCTCCCATGGCGACGGCACGCCAATGCGCGAAGAACAGGGCTCGCGTCCCGGCTCGTCAGCAGGACTGCTGGGCCTCGACAACGTCACCGAGGAGTCTGACCGGCATTCTAACGAAGGTGTCGACCACAACGAATTGACCCGTGCGCTGTCCCGCATCTTGCAAGAAGACCCGGCAGTAGCCGTGGCTGCAACTACGGCCAGCGGCTCATACGCCCAGTCGCCACCACCGCAAGGCTACGGCTATGGGCAGAGTCCAGGCCAGAGCTCTGTGCAAGGGGCAACTCAGGATTCTTACTTCCCGCCCCAGTCGCCGACTTCTTACCCCGGAGACCGCCAGTTCCAGCAGGAACGCTCCGAAAAGGCCGCCAAAGCACGCGCCGATCGACTCGCCCAAAGCGTCGAACGGGATGCCTCGCGGCCTGTATCCCGGGCACCTTCGTTCGATGGTAACACCGAAGCCGACGACGATGCCACAGCGGCCGCCATCCACGCTGCCATCCGGCGCCGGCGCCAGAAGAGCACGACAAGTGCCACGGGCTACAACCCGGATGACCCCGAGACTGAAGAGGACCAGCCCCATCTAGACAAGCCACATGAGACGGCCTTGCATCTTGTTCGGGCTCACGCCCTCGGCAACATGCCCAAGACCGCCGCCATGGCCGACGCAGCAGTCCGGGATGCCAGCTTCCACTACGATGCAGCCCTGGCCCATCACCACAACAGATCCGGCACAAACACCCCGACAACAATGTACGACCAAGACGGCCACGAGTACGTCCCACCGCCGAACAAGTACCACGGCGGTGTGTTGTCCTCGCTGCTGCGTCTGTACAACAACTCGACTGTGACAAACGCCAGTACTAGCGCTGTGAATTCTGAGCAGAGCACCCCCGTGGGTACCCCGTTGTCGTCCCGGCCGCCATCTCCGGGCGCCGGCGACGGCATGGAGACGCCTAGCAAACGCATGAGCGGTTTCTTCTCGTTGAAGCAAGGCAAACAAGCGTCGACCCAGAAGCAAGACCAATCACAGTTACAACCCCAGCAGCAACAGGCGCACCAGAAGCCCTGGGACTCGAAGCACCCGCACCACCGCTACACTAGCTCTGCCACGAGTCTTTCGGCTGGTTTGTTGGGCACATCCTCCATGTTCATGGGCCCAGCCTCGGCCGAAGCCGGCCAAGCTCTCAATGAACGCATCAAGCGCGAACGGCCGACATTGAAGCGGAGCAAGTACTCCGGCAGCTTGTTTGGCGGTGTCTCCTCGCCCAAGTCGCCCAAGTCCCGCAAGGAGAAGGAAAGCCGGCGACGCCGCGAGGAGGAGCAGATCCGCATCACCGTCCACATTGCCCATGTGCTTAGCCGCCACCGTTACTTGACTACGCTATGCCGCGCACTGATGATGTACGGCGCGCCCACCCATCGCCTGGAAGACTATCTCAAGATGTCAGCTCGCGTGCTGGAGATCGAGGCGCAGTTCTTGTATATCCCTGGCTGCATGTTGGTCAGTTTTGATGATAGCAGCACCCATACTGCCGAAGTCAAGCTGGTGCGTGCGCCGCAGGGTGTCGATCTGGGCAAGCTGCGTGATGTCCACGGCATTTACAAGGAGGTGGTGCACGACCTGATCAGCGTCGACGAGGCGTCCACGCGTCTGGACGCAGTCATGAAGCGCAAGGACAAGTTCAAGCTGTGGCTGCGTGTCCCTGTCTACGGCTTGGCCTCTGTGTGCGTCGCGCCCTTTGGTTTCCAAGGCCGCTTCATCGACTTGCCCATTGCCTTTTTCCTGGGGTGCATCGTCGGCATTTTGGCGCTGGTCGTCTCGCCGTCGAGTACCATGTATTCAAACGTGTTTGAGATTTCAGCTGCTGTCATCACATCGTTCCTCGCTCGTGCTTTCGGTTCGATCAATAACGGGAAACTGTTCTGCTTCTCCGCCCTAGCCCAGTCGTCTATTGCGCTCATTCTGCCCGGGTATATGGTGCTATGTGCCAGTCTTGAGCTGCAAAGCCAGAACATTGTGGCTGGATCGGTGCGGATGGTGTATGCCATGATTTACACGCTCTTCCTTGGTTACGGAATCACAATCGGCTCTGCAGTGTATGGCGCCGTCGACAATGGCGCCACCAGCAACACCAGCTGCAACAACCCACTGGAGCGCAAGTGGTACTTTCTGTTTGTGCCGCTTTTCACCATTTGCCTGTGCATTATCAACCAGGCCAAGTGGAAGCAGATGCCCATCATGGTAGCCATCTCCATTGGCGGTTTTGCCGTCAACACCTATGCCTCGAGCTACTTTAGCAACAACGCCCAGATCCCCAGCACGCTCGGCGCCCTGACTATTGGCGTCACTGCCAACCTGTACGCCCGTCTCAGCCGATACTTTGAGCGTCTCTTCAACATTTTCTGGGCCAAGCACGTGGAGCCCCACGTCTCCAAGCTCAAGAATCGTCGCCGTCGTCACTGGCTCACCCTCAACAGCAATGCCAGCAGCCGACGGGGATCGCCCACGACTGGGTCTGGTCCCAAAACGAACGGCGGCGAGGACGAGTTCTACGACATGCAGGCATACTCGGCCGCACAAAAGGACGAGCCTTCGCGCGCCGAGGAAGGCCAAGCTGGCGGTGCCGCGGTTGCCGAAGCAGAGCAGCAGGCGGCGGCGGCGGCCGAGGCCGAGCGCAAGGCACCAGGCAGTTCCGAGGTTATTGGCTATGGACTGGCAGCCGCTGCCATGCTGCCGGCTATTTTTGTGCAGGTGCCGTCCGGTCTGGCCGTGAACGGGTCTCTGCTTTCCGGCATCGACGCTGCCAACCAGCTGACGGGCAACTCGAGCACGGCGGCCCAGTCGGCAACAGAGGGTGTCAACAGCGTGGCCTTTTCGGTGCTGTTCAGTGTCATCCAGGTGGCCATTGGCATTACAGTCGGTCTTTTCCTGAGTGCTCTTTTGGTGTATCCATTGGGCAAGCGGCGCAGTGCGCTGTTCAGTTTTTAAGGGGAAGAGAGGAGAGGAGCATCCACTAGAGAGAGAAAGAGAGAGAGAGAGAAGAGAGGACAAAGATACAAGCATACTAGAGTTCATGTGTGTGTGGTTTACGACATTAAAATGTATAGATATAAAGAGACAAGCGGGGTGTATATTAGATCATGGCGAGTTTTGGTTTTATTTTTTTGTCATTCCTTTTTTTTTTAATACCGGTTGGTCTGTTATTTTTTTCAGGTTTTGCATTTTACCCGACGAAAGAGCCACATATATCAAAGCATAGGGGGGAAAGGTCGCTCCAAAAAAAAATTATTGGCACATATAGAGTTATATAGATTAGGAGTCGACCAAGGCGTTGGATGGAACTTTTTGAGAATGACAAGGACAAGTTTAAAGTTAAAGATGCTGCCCCTTTAATGACAAGTTCAAGACAGTAGCCGACACAAGACTTGAAAACGACTAACACCGCAAAGCGTCAGTTAAAGTGAATTCTAATGACATTCAATGTTTTTTTCTTCAACAGACAATAAATATACAACAAGGTAAATCAATGACATTGTTCAAACGGTGGGTGGCAAGGGGATCAACGTTGACTGTTGGAACTTTTAAAGTGGAACCTACCCCGCAATCACGACTACATATACCATGATTGCGCAAAACAATTTCAACAACCACCCGGGAAGGTGGCGCAGTCGGTAGCGCGTAGGTCTCATATGGAAAAGCCTGTGAAGGTCAATCATTGACTTACATCCTAAGGTCGCGGGTTCGAGCCCCGTCTTTCCCATCTTTTTTTGCACTTTTGGCGATAAGTTTTGCAGGTATTTTTATTTTTATTTTTATTTTTATTTTATTTTTTTTATTTTTTTTTTGTGCTCATATATATATTTGGCAATTCATTTTTGGTTGTACTTTTTCGATTAATGCCACAGATGCTTTTGCTTCAAGTGGGCGTGCGAGCAGACCAAGCGAGAGGAATGCGACTACACATTTTGGTCGACAACGGTAAGACGACAGCAGCGCCGAGCTCAGCGGGACCAACAAAAAAACAAGATATTTATTTCCTTCTAGCTGGGAAAGGAGAATTAGACAGCTCCTCTTGGGCATCCAGCTGCGACCATACGAACAGAGAAAGCCTCCCATTTTGTATATAGACTACATAAAAATACACAAAGATGGAAAAGAACATGGTGTTTGCAGTCCTTTTAATTTATCTGAGCTATTACAACAACAAGGGAAAAAAAAAAGACAAAAACAAAGATATAATCGAGAACATGAAGAACAGCAGGAGAAAAAAAAAGGGGGCATCTTTGCGGCAATGAAAAGACTCAACTAGCTGCAGGTATCAAAGAGCGTAAGACACATAATAACGAACAGGGGAGGAGCAGCGTGAAAGACTAAGGGACAAAAAAATAGCTATAACATTCCAAGCTTCTGGGAAAAAAAAGACTGATTTCAACAGTCGACCACTTCTCCATCAATATCAATATACTGTTCGATATTGATCTGGCCCCAAAAGGCGTCCGTCATTCCTGGGCAAAATGCTCTTGGGATGGCTTCGTAGCGTAGAGAGTCTAGAAGGCCATTCTGGCCAAGCAAAATTCCTGACCGGAAATTGGGGAGCGAGTTCTTCGGCACAATTGTAGCAACGGTGTTGATGATGATTGTGCGGTTCGACAATTCTATCATGCATGACACCTGTACACGTGTGGTGTTATTGCGGCGGTAGGGCTCGTGGATGGGATGCGTGCGAAGAAACTCGGAAAAATTTGGCGAAACCATGTCTTCCGTCAAAAAAGTTGTTTGAGCTCCAGTATCCCATAGCGCTGTGGTCCGTAGCAAATTATGGCTTGGGAGATCTTGCTCATCGTCGTCGACAGCGGACAGTCGGAGGCTACACGGCACAGAAGGTATGTACCCCTCATTCCCCGCCTCAAGAAAGACGTGGGGGCCTTCTTGCTCGTTGGGGGGGTTGAAGAGTACATCTTCAAACCGAGTCTTGATGTTTTGGCGCTGTTCCTTCGTGAGCCGTGGAATGGTGATGCTCTCATCCTGAATGAGTCCTTGTGTTTGAATGGGGCGCGACACAGTTGACGAGGACGTGTCCTGGCTGCTGCTACCACTTTCTTTCGCCCGATCTGCCGCGACTGCCTCCAGGGCCATGCGGCGGACTCGAGCAGCGGATTCCTTTGACGGTTCGGGAATTGGTGTGGCAGTGATGTCAAGCTCCTTGACGACGTCTGCCACGAGTTGCAGTGCTGTGCCGAGTTGCATTTTGTCCAAAAGATTGACATGCAGCCGCGGGTTTGCCCGCCTAATCAGCTCTTTTGCATCTCCCGACGTTGACGTCCCTGAGTTTTCTGGCGGGATCTGCCTGTTTCAGGGCTTCAGGCAAGTCCGACATGGTGGTGTGGGGTTCGTGATTGGTATGTTTGAGGAGTGAAAAGTGAAGAGTGAAAAGAGGATGATGGTTGCGAGATTGTTCTGTCAAATAAAAAGGTGCAAGGTTTTGTACATCGTAGCTGGAGGGATGAAAAATGTGAAAGCTCAAAAAGAGCAGCTTTTTTCGAGTGTGTTTACACTCTGGTGTTACATAAGCAAATGAACAAACTCGCGAGGCAGGCACGATGGGTCGTTTAACTTTTAAGGCAGGTACGACCGGGTTGAGAAAATCAAAAAGTGTGCACCGTATTGGTGGTGATCAATATTGGATTCAAAGGGGATGAGCTCATCATCCTTGCTATCAGCTCAACCTTTTTGGGTACTCCTTACAACGCCGTCAAAATATTCATTATCTTCAAGTCCAATCCAGTTGAATCTGCTCTCTATTCCGGCAGCCAGGCCAGTAAAGTATGCACCAGCCTCTTCTTGTCTACCGGCTTGGAAATATAGTCGTCCATACCGTGTGCCAGACACTGTTCCTGGTCGCCCTGCAGGGCATAGGCCGTCATGGCCACAATGGGCACGCGGCATCCGTTCTGGCGGATCTTGGCCGTCGCGCCGAGGCCGTCCAGCACCGGCATGTTAACGTCCATGAGGACGAGGTCGAAGGGGGGGTTGTCGTTGTCCGTTGGTTCAGTCGAACCCTTGACACAGTCCACAGCCTCGGCACCGTTCGCCACGACGACAACCTTTGCTGGGTCAAACCCCAGCAGACGCAGCATCCCCACGAGGACCCGCTGGTTGATTACATTGTCCTCGACGACGAGGACCCGTTTTGCAGGGGCTCGCTCCTTCAAGAGAGCCACAGACTCTGCATACGAGTCGCCAGTGGGCGGCAGCACCTTGGGGGCGGCGATCAACTCTTGTTCCGCCACTCTCTCTTCTTCCTCTTCCCGGTTGAGTTCTTGGAATCGCTGCAGGGATGCCCTCAGCTTCCGGCCAATCGACTCTCCCTTATCAGGCTCGTCTCCTGGCTGGCTCGACGGAGACGACGCCGGCGTGGAGACTGACGATGTCGTGTCGACAGAGGACGTTCTGCTCCCTGAGGAGGACGACATGGCCGACGACGATGTGGCCGATGTGGCCGACGAGGCGCTTGCCGTGGTTGGTTTGCGTTGTAGTGGCGTTTCTGTAGACGCCTGTGTCAGTTTTGTCTTGACACTAGACAGAGGCACGGAACGTGTGTCTGTCCTTGTCTGAATGTCCTCTGCTGTCTTTTCCGTCTTTTCCAGGGCCAGCTTCTCCTTTGTCTTCTCCTCCCGCTCTGTCATCTCCAGCCCCTCCAACCCTCGCCATACACCGGAATTTCTCTTCCACCAGACATGCTGCTCACTGGAGGCCCTTCGCAGCTGCGTCAGACTTTTTATTTTGCGGAAGCGCGTGGTGAACCAGAAGACGCTCCCGCTCGTGCACCCGCGCTGGTCGTTGGGGCGGAACCCGATGCGGCCGCCCATGAGTTCGACGATGGACTTGGAAATGGCCAGGCCGAGGCCGACGCCGGGGAACCGGGGGGTAGGAGAGGTGTAGTTGAACGTGGGGGTGGTAGGAGTGGTGGGAGAGGAGGAGGGAGAGGAGAGAGACGAAGAAGGGGTCGACAGGGAATAATCAGACGGGTATGCAGAAGCGTCCAGCCGCGCAAACGGCTCGAATAAATACCCAGTGGCGTTCTTGGGGATGCCAATGCCCGTGTCGGTCACCTCGGTGCGGATGACGCACTCGTCGTCGTCCTCGCTGTCGACCGTTGCCGACACGCGGATGCTGCCCTCCTCGGTGAACTTGATGGCGTTGCCCACAATGTTCTCGACGACCTGGCGGTACCGCTGGGGGTCGCCCTGCAGCGCGCGCGGCAGGTCCTCGGGGATGGCCAGCTGCACGCGCACGCTCGCCTGCGCGGACGCCTGGGCGTTGCGCACCACGGACGCCACAATGCTCGTGATGCCGACGACGTCGGTGTGTATCGAAAAGTGGCCCGAGGCCAGCTTGGAGTAGTCGAGGATGTCGTTGATGACGCCCAGCAGGTTCTGGCCCGACTCCTCGATAATGTGCGCCGTCTCGCGCTGCTCGGGGCTGAGGCTCTCGGGCGCCGACAGCAGCAGGCTGCAGGCCGTCAGCATGCCGTGCATCGGCGTGCGGATCTCGTGCGACATGTTGGCCAGGAACTCGGACTTGAGCTTGGCGCTCTCCTCGTAGGCGGCGACGACGCGCTGCTCGGCCTCGCGGCACTCGGTCAGGTTGCGCGTGACTTTGCCGAAGCCGACGTGGGCGCCGTTCTTGTAGACGGTCGTGATGGTGACGTTGGCCCAGAAGCGGGAGCCGTCCTTGCGGTAGCGCCAGCCCTCCGTCTCGGCGCGGCCGTCCCGCAGGCAGTTCTCGATGGCCCGCTGGGGCTTGCCCTCGGCGACGTCGTGGTCGCCGTAAAAGATGGAAAAGTGCTTGCCGAGGACCTCGTCGCGGGTGTAGCCCTTGTGCAGCTGCGCGCCGGCGTTCCACGTGGCAATGTTGCCGTGGACGTCGAGCAGGACAATGGCGTACTCGTGGATGTTCTGGACGAGGATGGAAAAGGCCTCGTCCGAGGTGAGCTCGCTGCTGGGGTCGCCGTTGTGGGACGGGAACGGCGGGCAGGGTTCCTGGGAGAAGGTCTGGGAGAAGTTGCGGCTTCGTCTCCGGATGCTGTCGCTGCGGCTGATGCCTACTTCTGTGGGAGACGGCGGCGGTTCGTCAGAGTGTGGGAGCCACTCGACGACAAGAGAGAGCAGCGAGGTGCCGCGGAAGACGGGGAGGATGCGGAGTGTCCAGGGCCGGCCTGGTGTTGTGGTGGGCTGGATGTCGTGGGAGTGCAGGATGTGTTCTTCTGGTCTCGCGGCGGCGTCGTCGAGGGTGTCGTGGAACTTTTGCTCCTCGTCCAACGTGTTGAAGCAGTGCTGCTGTCTCAGGACGGAGGAAATGGTCTGGCCAATGCAGTCTTTGGCCGGCAGTGCCCAGAGGTCCAGCAGCTTGTGCGAGGCTCTCTGGATGCGGAAGGACGGCGACAGGATGCACCGGGCCTCTGGGGCCAGGTCGAAGACGTCGTTCATGGCGATATGGGGGTGTTGGTCCTCGGCCGAGGAGGATGCTGGCCTTGTTGCTTCTGGCTCATGGGGCTGGATCCTCTTCTGCAGACAGGCAATAGACATGGTTGTGACGAGAGTTGCGTTTCCCGTGTGGTGCTTCTCGGAGACTTCTCCATAAAGTATAAGTGGACTGAAGAAATGACAGGAAATAAAATCAAGGAAACAGGAAACAGGAAAAGGTCTCGTGCAGCTAGGAACAATGCCATACAGACGCAGCACAGGTTGAAACAAGAAACAGGAAACGAAACACCCTTCTTGGGGGGCTGCAGTCGAGGTAAAAGTAGAATAGGCAGGCCTGAGACCAGACGTCTGGGTCGGGCTCTTACAAGAGGGTCTAGACCGGTGCCTCAGCGCCAATCCTGTCCATTTTTGGTGCGCGTTCGTCGGCACTAGAGGCGATCTCGATGACTGGCCTCCATGACGCCTGCACAATTCTCTGTAGCAGCCCCTTGGCTCCAACGTCTGTACATTACGGAGTAACCCTACTAAGCGGAGAAAACATTCCGACTGCATGCATTGCAGTGTGCATGGCAGTGTATCTCTGGGTTAAACGCAAAGTGCATGACACTTGCGCATGTGGTGCAAAAAGAAGTGCATGCGGCCAATAGGGGGGGCCTGAGTGAGTGCCGGCCAGTGGCATGGCAGACATATGGGGTACAAGAAGCAGACACGCAGCAGTTAGGGGTTGGGGTTCTGGGAGTTCCGACCGGTTCTGGAGTTGTGATGGTTCCGGGGGGGGGGGGGGGGTGAGGGTTGAACGGGTGGTGAGAGGGTCTCGCAGCTGATGGCTAACTGCAGAGTTAGACTCTGTTGGGCGTACTTTCAGCCGAGGCCGAAAGAAAGAATCAAACGCCAGACAATCTGCCCGTCTTCGCTTTCCCAAAGGGAGAGTCTGGCCCTGTATCAAGGGGGCCTGTGGGGGTTGAGCCTCAGGTTCAAGGTTCTTGTCAGCAACCTGTCTGTTGGTTTGCCGGCTGGGTTGGGGGCTGCAACGGCGGCCACGGCCAGCCAACCAGACGCGCTCCTGAGGACCGCGCGACAGCTTGTCGCTGGCACGTCGTGCTACGTGCAAATCGTCGATGATCCTACGACCGGGTGAGGAGGATCCGCCGAGGACCACAGGACACCACACCACAGCAACGACCCGCCACCGCAACACGCTCGCCCGTGGGCTAAACAACGCCCTGTGGACACTCTGGGCGGCCATCGCAAATCGCAGTAGCAATCGGACAAAGCATGCCGTCCAACAAGAGCCGCCTTTATGTGGGCCTCTTTGTGCGTTCTGGCCAGGCGAAAATGCCGGGCAACGAGGACAGGTGAGTGCAGGTAGTGGCTGCCGTTTCCACCTCCGGCTGCCTACCGTGCTAACAAACAGATATCACTGGGCTCTCTTGGTCGGCCCCAAGCAAGAGACGCCCACCACCCAGTGCCGGCAGTTCCACGCAAAGGAAACCATCACGGTGGAGGGCAACCCGCCGGCAGCCAAGTACGTCTGGCATTACGCCGAGGAGAGCTTCCCGGTCACTGCCGCCCGCATGCTGCTCGTGCGAGTGGTCATTGGCAAGATCACCAGCATGGCCCGTCTGCAGGCGATTTTCGAGTCCACGCCGATTCGGCCAGAGGTCGAGGGCTGGAACTGCGTCGGCTGGGTCAAGGAGGCCTTTCTGACGGCCGCGCAGGACAATGGCCAAGCACTAGGCACTGCTGTTGCTGACTGGCAGACGGTCCGGGATACGGCGATGGGCTTTGTGCAGCAGAAAAAGGACGCCCACCGGTTTGACGGCAAGGGAGGCTACGACATGACACAGATAGCAACGTACGATGCACTGGAGGGCCGAGAGCTAGTTCGATAGCCTTTCTGTTGACGGCTGAAAGGTTGGCTAAGAGAGTAGGGACTGGGACAGCCCAGAAAGGAAAACGAGACTTGGACAGTAAGACAAGACAGTAAGACAGTAAGACAGTAAGACAGTTAGGACAGTTAAGACAGAGACAGACAGAGACAGAGGCAGACAGACAGAGACAGAGACAGACAGACAGAGACAGAGACAGTTTCACTTCAACGGTCAACAATGACCCTAGACTGCCCTCTCTTTCAATTCCATTCTCAAGCCCTGGGTGGATAGCAATCCCTGGCCTCCTATTTGCTCTAATTTTCGGCCGGCTTCCATCGAGTTCTCATGATACCAAAGATGGATACTGCCATTTTTCACACATTTCAGAAACGGCCACGACAAAAGGACGCCAAGGAGAAAGAATTTTAACCGTCTAGGCACTGTCAAAGAACTTGCACCTAGAAAAGGCTTAAACTTGTCTGGACCACCTCGCACGGAATTGACCGGGTGGGTGTCTTGCCAACAGCTACAGCCGAGACATTCAACAAAGAAAGAGCCAGCCTTGTCTTGACTAAGAACGGGAGATTTGCAGAGCATGTCGTTTGTTGTTTGTTGTAGTGTTGTTTCAATGTCGTGTTATTCCGGACGTTTAGTGTTGTTCCAGTCTTGCAGCGTTGATCGTCCACACCATGGGGTAATGGCAGATCCTCGAGACGAGCTCAGCACGCAAGACACTTGAGACATGCAGACTGGTTGGCTAGCACTGCTTGAAGAATGCCCATCGCAAAACCCAAACAAGGCAAACAGACAGGCTGGATTAAAGGTTAGCTGGTAAATGATTTGGATTTCCCACGAATGCTTACCATTGCCAAGCAACGAGTCTTCTTTCGAGTCAGAGCCCACAAAGACAATTCTTCCATGGCCATTCTTTCTAATGTCCTGGGACCCATTCTGTCCGAGTCTCGAAGTTCTTTGTGGGTTTTGATGGCCGTCTCTGGAATTTGTTCGGTGTCCTGAGATTCTGCTAGTGTAACATACTTTTAAAGATCCCGGTGGATAGTTGAGAACCAGCTTGGCTCGACGCCCAGCAAACAACACTGCAACATCATGTCCTAGGCGAGTGCTTGCATCAGTGATAACGACCACTTTCTGGTCAAAGAGAGAGGAGACACGATTGTGCAGTACCAGGGCCTTGGGTTACGACTTGACAGTTAAAAATGCATAATGTAAACCTTGTTGAATTTAAAACTATTCCAATAAAAAACAAAAAAACATCAACGAAAAAACCCATGACTGCCATCATAACACATGAATAAAAAGTAAAAACAAAAAGCCCAGTATCTAGTACTGCCTCTGTTATTTTTTTTTGGTCCGTTTTGTGTCCCCTTTTTTGGTTCACCGTCCCCTCCTTTTTTATCTATACTGCTAACCCTCAACTCCAAGGGGAGAAGGGCCATTATGTTACCACTATTGGCCCGGCTTATTCAATGTCCTCTTCCATTGCGTCGCCGTCGTCACCGCCGCCTGCACCAGAAGCTGCAGGGGCAGCTGCGAGGGCGGGCAGAGCCCATTCTTGGAACGGCGTGGACTTGCGCGGGAACACACGCTTGTACAGACTGACACCAATAGTGTCTTGCGGTGTGATCCTGCCATCAAACGTCGCCTTGAAGTAGCCGTGCGTGCCCAGCGCTTCCTTCATGTAGCCACCACGGCCCCGCGTCGTCCACAGCGGCAGCGCCTTGAACCACTCCACATCCTCCCGGTTGAAGAACATGTACCGGATCGTCACCACCTTCTTGTGGATGTGGAACGGATGGCCCGTCAGGATCACCCGCTTCGAAACAACGCGCGACGTCGACGGCGCCATGGCCGTGCCGCTGGCCACCAACTTGAGCGGCGGCGGCTGCGACGCGTGCGGCAACAGGGGAACCGTGCTGTTCTTGGCCCGCTGGAAGAACAGCGTCGGCACGGAGCCCCAGGTGACGGGGCCGATGAACGTGGCCACGGCCGACTGCCCGGGGTGTAGATAGCGGTTGAACTTGTGCACATCGTTGGGCGTGTTACCGCTCTGCGAGAAGAGCGGGTTCACCACAAAGCGGCGCGGGCCGCACTGCACAATCAGCTCCTCCTTGGACTTGATGGCACGCGGGTGGTCGGCGCTCAGGTTGATGAGGAAGTTGCACACGGTCTGCTTGTTCTCGTGGCGGAAGAGCGAGTACAGGCCCAGCGGCTTGCGAGGGTCAAAAGCCGAGCGCACGGCATCCGGGACCACAGAGCTCGTCTTGAGGTGGACAGAGACACGCGTGCCAGGAGCCACACCACCAACAAGCGCCTCGCGGCTGGTCCGGATGCGCGAAGCACGGTAGTCGGGGATGCGCAGCAGCCGGCGCCAGTCCTCGGGCTCGTGCGGCCGGTCCTCATCCTCGTTCCAGTTGCTGGACCGCAGACTCTTGAGACCACGGTACCGCGACAGCCGCTCGCGTGCCAGCACATTGGGGTGCAGCTCAATCTCGTCGGGGAACTCGAGGTCGTCCTCAGCTTCGTCGCGCCTACTCCTCCGGTATTCTGCCAGCTGTGCAGCCTCCTCCTCCTCTTCCCGCTCGACGTAGGCCTCTGATTGTGGGTACTCGGAAGGACCACCGCCACCCTCGGTCGGTGCATAGTTGATACCTTCCATGCCGTCGGCCGGCTCGGCCTTGTCGCCGTTCTCGCCCATCTCCTGGTCCTCCTCATCCATATCATCTCCGGACTCAGAAGTTGCGTCATCCAAAATCCAAGCAGCCTGGTAAGCCGAAGTGCCCTTGGGCAATCTCCTTGCCGGCCGGAGTGGGTCGTTCTCGTCTTCTTCGCTCTCGTCAAAGTAATGGTGGTCATCCAGCAGCACACCCTTGCGGCTGGACGACATCATAGACATGCCATCAACCCCCTCGCCATCGTCCATAGCGTCGTCGTCACTGCCATACTCGAGAGCAGCGTCTTCTGGGGCCAGCTCGTCAAGGTCATCCTGGTCCTCAGTGGGAGTGTCCAGCACGGCGTTCTCCGTAGTTGCTGCCTCGGCACCGCCATCAACAGCCATTGCATCTGCAGGAGCAGCAGTACCCTTTTGTTTGCGTGTTGTCAGAGGGGCAGCAGTGATCTTTTCGATCTGGAAGGCACCCCAGTCGCCAACTTGAACAAGGCGGTCGGCCTTGAGACCCTTGCCACGGACAACACCGGTCAGGACTGTGCTCTCAGTAGCACTTCCAAACTTCACATCCTCGACAAGCATCCAGCTGCGCTCGTCGCGCCAGTGGACACCCTTGGGAGTGGAATTGCAGAGCGAGCGGGCCAGGTTGGCGCATTCCTGGCGGTTCTCGAGGCTGAACAGCTTCTCCTGGTCGGGGTGGAAGTGGCGCATGAACGACTTGAGAGATTCGACGACATTGGCGCGCTGCTTGGCTGATTCGATGCGGCTCTGAAGTCCCTGGACAGCAGTAAAGAGTGTGGACAGACCCTGGCTCCCGATGCTGCGCAGGATCAGCTCGCCGCGCTCGTCCACCTCCTCGACAGCCGACAGAATAAACACCACAAAGTCTGCCGTGCGCGCCGCATCAATGCAGGCAAGAACGTCCCGGTCTTTGGGGATAACAACGTATTGAAGCTGCTGCTTGAAGCGGTCCATGGGGACACGGAGGAGGCCGGTCGAGGAAGTCGAGGGGTCGAAGCCCTCGATGTCTAGGCTGTTGTTGACAGCCTGAACAGCCGCCGCGGCATCGCAGTCGTTACACAGAGGAATGACTGCCACATTCCGGGGGGCGCCATCTCGGCCAGCAAAAATGGACGTTTCCAGGCGGTGTTCCTTCTGCTTCTCGAGTGTCTTCTGGCGGTTCTGGTTGCGACGGTCGAGCTTCGAGAGCACCTGCTGGTGGGGGGTTTTGGGGCGCTCGTCATTGGTTTTGCCTTGGAAATGAAAGTTAGACGATATTCATTCTGTTTGAATCTTTCCCATTTTCTCTTCCATTTTTGCTTCATTTTTTCCCATTATTTTCTTCGTTTTGTCTTCGTCCTAATCGGGAAAGACTAACCTTTGCTACCCCGGTGCCGGCCTTTGCCTGCCTTGAACGGCTTGTGTCCGACCTTGGTCGTCGACTTGTGGCTGTGGCCACCGAGTGTCGAGGGCATCGTGACAATCACTGCAGACGTAAACACAGCAATGCCTGTTTGACCTGAAAGGGTTGTGGTTGCCGAGAGAGGGAAGAGCGCCGTAGATATGTTGGATGGACTTTAATTGCCCCGCTTTTCTTTAACTTTTTTTTGTATGGGCAGAATTGATTTTTTTTTTGCCAGTGGGAGGGGGTGGGGGGCTTTCCCTTTATCGATAACGCCGATAAGATAAATTTTATCTTCAGATAAGCGATAAGAAAATTTCTGGACTTTTTTTCTCAAAACTCCAAATCGAGGGCTTTTTCCCGTCTCATTTCACAACACACCCAGAGACACACACAACAACCATGGCCGACACAACATTACAAGCCACCAACCTTCCAACGAAGCGGAAGATGGACGAAGAAGGCTCAGGAGATATGGTGCAACGGCGCCAAAGCAAAAGCCACAAGCACAACAATGGCGCTGCACCCGTCAAAGACATGCGGCTGTCGCTGCACAGCAAGAGCGAGCAAACACGGATACGGCGACACAAAGACGCCATAAAGCAGTATGGCCGCGGAAAACCGATCAATGTCGACAATATCAGGGACCGGAAACTTCGGCGGCACCTTGGAAACATGGAGAGCCGCTTCGAAAAGGCGGCCGACCAGGCCAAGGACGCCGAGGTGCTGCTCGAGAACGAATCCGGTTTCCTCGAGCCGGAAACAGAGATGGAACGCACGTACAAGGTGCGGCAGGACGAGATTGCCGGCAGCGCCCCCATTTCAGCGGCACAGAAGCGGTTCGACCTCAAGCTCGACTCCAACTTGGGACCATACATGTGCGAGTTCACCCGGACGGGCCGCGAACTGCTGCTCGCTGGACGGCGCGGGCACGTGGCCACGATGGATTGGCGCGAGGGCAAGCTGGGCTGCGAGCTGCAGCTGAAGGAGACGGTGCGCGATGCGCGCTGGCTGCACAACAACCAGTACTTTGCCGTGGCACAGAAGAAGTACGTGTACGTGTACGACCACAACGGTGTCGAAATCCACTGCCTGCGGAGGCACCTCGAGGTGTCGCACATGGAGTTCCTGCCTTACCACTTCTTGCTGGGCACCATGAGTCTGTCGGGCCAGCTCAAGTACCAGGACGTCTCGACGGGTCAGCTGGTCTCGGAAATCCACACCAAGTCTGGCACACCGGTGTCCCTGGCCCAAAACCCATACAATGCCGTGCTGCACGCTGGCCACCAGAACGGCACAGTCACCCTGTGGTCACCCAACATTTCCACACCACTCGTGAAGCTGTTGGCGCACAAGGGCCCCGTGCGGGCCATGGCGATCGAACGCCAGGGCCGCTACATGGTGTCTGCCGGGCAGGACTGCCGCATGAGCGTGTGGGACGTCCGCATGTTCAAGGGCGAAGTCAGCAGCTATCGCACTGGCCGGCCCGGTTCTACCATCTCCATCTCAGACAAGGGATTGACTGCGGTCGGATGCGGCACCAAGACGACCATCTGGAAGGACCTCCTGACTGGCTCTGTCAACAGCTCTTTCGAGCCAGAAGGCAAGCCCTACTTGACGTGGGGAGGCGACGGGCATGTGATGGAGCGGCTGCGGTTCTGCCCATACGAAGATGTTTTGGGTGTGACCCACGAGGAAGGCTTCTCGTCACTGATTGTGCCAGGCGCCGGCGAAGCCAACTTTGACGCCCTCGAGGTGAACCCGTACGAGACGAAGAAGCAGCGGCAGGAGGGCGAAGTCAAGGCTCTGCTCAACAAGCTGAAGCCGGAAATGATCGCACTGGATCCAAACTACATTGGAAAGCTGGACCTGCGGTCAGACGCGCAACGGCGGGCAGAGAAGGATCTGGACGGTCCCGAGGTGAACAAGATCGAGGAGGAGGTGCGCAACAGGATGCGTGGCAAGAACAGCGCAATGAAGAAGTTCATTCGCAAGCAAAAGAAGCGCAACATTATCGACGAGACGAAGCTCAAGGCGGAGGAGATGTTTAAGGAGCAGCAGGAGCGCAGGGGCGAGAAGTATCTGGAGGCAAAGGAGGAGTTGGGGCCTGCTCTGGGCCGGTTTGCCCGGAAGGAGTAGGGTTGCTTTGCGGGTGTTGGGTTTCGTTGTTTAATGTGCGTAACTTGTCTTTTGTCATGTATAATTTGCATACAGCCCCTGGACGGTCAATATACCAAAGCGTATTTTTATTAAGAAAGTGCAAATGAATCCGTAAATGTGATTTCGTCCTCTTATATGTCGCACGTGGAGAAACACGTGATGCTAAAACGCTGGAAAATTTTGATCCACCCCCTGGAAGAAGGATAAGCGTACTATGGAGATGTAGGCAAAAGGGCTCTTTCGCATTCTCTCCAACTCACTCCATGAAACCAACAACAAAAATGGCTTGGGCACTCAACGAAGCATTTTCCCAGCCGACTACGGTCGTCCTCACGACCAGCATTGTCACCTTCATTACCGGCTTTCTCCTCGGCGTCTACTCCATCCGCGGCTACCTTCTCTCGCCCGACCTCGCCGACGAGCGCCGCCACAACCTCACAGACCCCTTCGAGAGCGACGAGTCCGAGATTGACGACGATGAAATCCTAGACCATGCGCCAAATTGGGCCAATGGCGAAGACGCCGACCGGAAGGAGGGCCTGCGGGTTGCCCCGTCCTCGAAGAAGAGCAAGGGCAGCAAGGGCGAAAAGTCAGAAAAGACCCTGAAATACTCGAGCAACGAGGAGTGCAAGCTCGTCCTGGTCGTCCGGACAGACCTGGGAATGACCAAAGGTATGTTTTCTTTTATATCCTCGATTGGCTCGTCTGCTTTGCCGTAGCTAAGCCCATCGTTGCCTTTCTGATGTCTTTTTTTGTTTCTTTTTTCGGCCTCGCTACGCTCGTTTATTTATTCTTCCCCTTCTCCTGTCTCACGATCTGACCTCGTTACTAATTTTCCAGGCAAAATCGCTGCCCAATGCGGCCACGCCACCCTTGCCTGCTACAAGTCCATCCGGCGTGCCACCGAAGCCGACGCTGCCTCGGCTTCCGCCCGCATACTCCGCAACTGGGAGCGTGGCGGCCAGACCAAGATTGCCGTCCAAGCCAATAGCGAAGATCTCCTCATGGAGCTCATGGGCACGGCACGCAGCCTGGGCGTCACTGCCGAGGTGATCGCCGACGCGGGGCGCACCCAGATCGACCCTGGCAGCCTGACGGTGCTGGGCGTCGGCCCTGCCCCCAAGAGCGTCGTCGACGGCATCACAGGCAAGCTGAAACTGCTGTAAGGGAATGGTATTTGATCGGCATGTACTAACAATATTGGAAACATGTACTATTAATATGGAAAAAGAGGATTTGTACAACTAGTTTTTTTTTAAATCTTTTTTTCTTACAATTTCCTCTTGGGTACAAACAAAAGTTGCAGTTGCAAGTTTTCGAAATGGAATAAAGGCCGAGGAGCCAACCAAACATAGACGGACGGGGTATATCCATAGAAGCCATGGTAAGAAACGCTGGGGAAGACAGATAGCCGAGAAAGGCAACTAGTTACCCGAAAAGGATCGTCATTGAACCCTAGTCCCAAAACCCAAGCACTTGGGTTCCCCCGCAAACTAACCAGCGCGCTATTGTAGCACTATTGCGTCTTGTTACGTTACGGAACATTTCTTTCCACGAGATATGGCACGGCACGTTACGCATGAGTGGAGGGCGGGGGATTAATGGGAGAAAACAGCCAGCCAGCGACCGCGCCTCCCTCAAAGATATCGACTACCCCAATGCTGGATCTTGGAACATGGCCCCTTGATAAGGTGGCGATATGCTAGAACCAGCATAGTCAACATCCCATGGCGGCCCCTTTGCGACAGCTGCCCGAATTGCTACCATACTGGCGGGAGAATGCGCGGACCGGATTCCGGGGACATGAGAAAGTATAAAAGAGTTGAAGGAACAGAATTCGAAAGGATGGAAGGAGTCGGATGAATTGGGAGCTCTCTTCTAATCTGCAGAGCCTCGTATTTAATTGCAGCCAAAATCGCCAACAACGATATTACGTCAGACGAGCCTCACTTACACGATGATTCTCTCCTCTGTGCTGTTGGCCGTGGCCGGCGCAACGGCCGTAGCTGCCCGTGCGTTGGGTCCTCCGTCCAAATTTACACACCCGGGCATTCTCATGAACCGGACACAGCTGGATTCTATGCGGGACCACGTAAACGCCAAAGAAGAGCCGTGGTACAGCGCCTACCAGGTGCTTCTGAGCGACACCTTCTCCAACATGAGCCGCGTGCCGGCTCCCGGCGCCATGGTCGAATGCGGTGGTGAGTACGCCCCCGGACAACCTGCAGGAGCTGCGCTTTGCTGATTTCTCGTCCGCATGACACCAGGTTACTCCATCCCCGATGTGCACTGCAAAGATGAGCGCGTCGATGCCATGTCGGCGTATGCCATGTCGCTGCACTGGTACATCACCGGCGAGAAAAAGTACGCCGACAAGGCAATCGACTTCATGGACTCCTGGTCGGCCGTGGTCACGGGCCACAACAACTCGAACGCGCCGCTGCAGGCCGGCTGGGTCGGCTCCGTGTGGACGCGCACAGCCGAAATCATGCGCTACTCCAACTCCGGCTGGAGCGACAAGTCCATCGCCCGGTTCAGCAAGATGCTGACAGACGTCTACCTGCCGCTGGTGGCTAATGGCGTCGTCGACCGTGCCGGCAACTGGGACCTCGTCATGCTGGAGGCCGCCATCTCGATTGGCATCTTTACCGATAACAAGGATGCGTACATCAACGCCCTTGACCAGTTCACCGACCGCGTCAAGTACTACATCTACCTCGAAAAGGACGGCAAGCTGCCCCTGGTGGCAAAGGACAGCAAGTTCAACACCAAGGCCAAGCTCATCAACCAGTGGCACAACCAGACCACCTTTGTCAGCGGCCTGGAGCAGGAGACATGCCGTGACCTGGAGCACACCGGCTATGCCATTGCTTCGGTCGCCCATGTGTCCGAAACCGCGCGGATCCAGGGCCGCGACCTGTTCGTCGAGGAGGTCGGCGAGCGCCTGAGTGCCGCGCTCGAGTTCCACACCAAGTACTCCCTGGTGGAAACGCCCAAGTGGCTTTGCGGTGGTACTCTGGAGAAGACCCTAGTTAACGGTAAGTCTCAATGCTTTCTCCCGGCACCATTCCGCCTTCTCTCTAACAGGCCCCCCCCAGTCACCGAAATCGGCCACTCTGAACTTGTCGACCGTCTGGGCCACGACTTGCCGTACACAACAAAGTACACCCTGCGCCAGCGCCCCGGCGGCTCTCACACGCTCTTCATCTCGTGGGAGACGCTCACCCACGGTCTTCCTTGAATGTTGGACGGGTAGCAGAAAGCCAATTCAAGAGTCGTCCATGTCTCTGTATGCATATTTCTCAAGTAGATAATGGGCCAATGAGAAGCACTGAATTATACCTTGCACGAAGTAGAAACTTGGTGCACTAAACGGCTAGCGCGGGGATCAGCTAGACCTGCAGGTAGGACTGTAGTAAGCTATCAGGATGTTCTGCGCCTGCCTATCTTGACTCGTTCTTTCCCCCTTCCCTCATGCCTTCCTTATGAGGCTCTACCGGCCGCTCACCCTCTACATTTTGCTCAACTGAGCGGTCTGGTCCAACGATTGTGCTCTTCATTTGCTTCAATCAGCTGCCGGTCCTCTTTCAACATGGCCACCGCCGACCGCAAGGCCGTCATTGTCGGCATCAGCGGGTGCTCGTCCAGCGGCAAGACCACACTCGCGCGTCTGCTGCGGGACATCTTTCCCAACTCGTTTATCCTGCACGAAGACGACTTCTACAAACAAGATGATGAGTAAGCGAATTGGCCTCTTTTGGCGTCTCTTTTCACGGCATCACGACAATTTGCTAACTCGGCTCTTCCCCAGGATCCCCATCAAGGTCGACGGCCTTGCCGACTGGGACTGTCCCGAGGCCCTCTCGCTGCCGGACATGGAGCGCACCCTGACCTACATCCGCTCGCACGGTGCCTTGCCTGTCAGTCAGAACTCTCACCTGTCGCACCGGGCAGACCATGGCCGACGGGGTGTGTCGGGGGATCCTGCTTCCACGGCAATGGGCCCTACCGCCGCGCCGTCTGCCGCGCCATCGGTCGTGTCCGCTGCGCCGTCCGTATCATCGCCTTCCGTCTCTACTCGGCCCTCTACCCGACACTCTACCATATCCTCGTCTACCTCTTTTACCGTTCCGTCCACTGCCCCCTCTACTGTATCTCCTATCTCTCCTCCTCCCCCACCCCCCATATCCTCCACGCAAGCGTCGCTTACCTCCCCACAGCCAGACCTTTTCTCCAAGGAAGACAAGAATTCCGTGGGCACGTGCCCCGTGTCCGACGCCAAAATCGCCGCCATGAAGGAAAAGGTCCACGCCTGGACGCAGCCGGGCCAACCAGGGCACACTGCCCTCTCTCTGGGAGACAACGACGGCGACGGCAAAACTTTGACACCTCCACTGCAAATATGCTTCCTCGACGGCTTCCTGCTCTACTGCGAGGCCATGCGCCCGGCCATGGCGCTCATCGACGTCCGCCTCTTTCTGCGGGTCAGCCGTGCCAAAGCCACGCAGCGACGCGAGGCACGCGACGGCTACGTGACGCTCGAGGGCTTCTGGCAGGACCCGCCAGGATACATGGACAAGATCGTGTGGCCCAACTACGTGGAGACGCACAAGTGGTTGTTTGACAAGGAAGACGTCGAAGGCACATTGAACAAGCAGACGGTCGAGGCCAACCACATCCTGACGCAGCTCGACCGCGGCATGGACGTGGAAATGGAGACGACGCTGGAGTGGGCAGTCGACACATTGATGGGCGTGTTTGAGAAAGGGCAGTTTGCATAAGAGTGCGGGAGTTGTCACTGCATCATGGTAAAAGAATCTTGAATAAAACGTAGCCGGGTCGCAGGTCGCAAGGGGTAAAACCCACAAAAAATGCACAGTATTCGCACTATATTGGGCACTGAGTACAAAAACCACATATTAAACTAGCCCCAAACAGGCGGTTAGGTTAGGGGATTAGTGGTTAGGTGTTAGCGGTTAGGGTTCGGTTAGGGATTAGAGTTAGGGTTAGGGAAAAGGAATATATTTTTTTATATTTTTGTATAATGTTTGTATGTGATTTATTGAGTGATATCATGTTGTTTGTATATGGTTAACATATGCGATTGAATTTTGTACTCACAGTGCGCCCCGCTTATTTTGGCGCTAAGTTTACCCCTGGCGACATGAGACCTCAACGTAGCATGGAGAATTCTTGTGGAGTAATGGACCTGAAAATTCTTCAAATCTACCCCAGAGAATTCTCATCATCAGTGTCAAAACAAACCAAAAGGTCGTTTGACGAAAAAGAAATGTAACGGCAGTCATGGTTTTCCCCAACCTCATCGATCGACGATCTCGGAAAACGGCTTGGAATATGACGTTAGCGGCGCCCATTCTGGTCCACGTCGCTCAGCTTTTTACGGCGAACTCGGCTTCTCCCCAGAAACGGACACACATTTGCTCTAGGACCTGTCGATAGGATTAAAAACGACATCATCTAATTGCGATGCCTCCATAGGAGTTATCGAGCTGCCGCAGACATCAACTCTAAACTCGCTGCCCGAAAGCTGCAAGCAAAGGACGTCTGGGCACAGATCCATGATTGTTAAGAAAAGAAGAAGAAGAGAAGAAAAAAATTATCAGCAAGCAATTTTTTTTATAGGTGGCGGATTGGCCCACAATAATTTTCTCCTGGGTTATGTAATTTTAGTCACGTGTGCACTTTTTTTTCGACTCTGACAGGGCCCACTCTTTTTTTGGCCTTGCGCTAGCGCATCGAAGCCTTGATTCGGGTCGCTCTAGATTTGCCTGGAGGCAGGTCGCCCTTTTTATCACCATCCCTTCCCCGACCTTGCTTTACATCGACAGTCGACGACGAGTTCTCTTAATCGGACGCTTGAAACCCGACCCTTCCCAGAAGAACTCATCTTTCTTTTTCCCGACCATGGATGCCGCCCAGCTCGAGGAGGCCAACCGCCTCCGCGTGGAGATGGGCATGAAGCCTCTCCCCGTGCCCGGCCAGGAACCTGTCGCCCGCGATAGCGACGAAGAAGAAGAAGACCCCAACGCCACCCTGGACGGCCGTCACGCACAAGCCTATGACAACTTTAAAAAGATCCAAGAGGCCGAGCAGGCGAAGCGGCGTCGCGAAGAGCGGGCCGAGGCCGTCAAGCGCGCCCGCGAAAAGGCACAGCGGACCGCCCTGCTCGAGGGATCAACACTGACAGAGGAGGGCGGGAAAGGAGACGAGGACGAGGACGACGCGCGGGCGTGGCTCAAGGGCCAAAAGAAGCGGCAAAGAAAGATTGCCAAGGAGCAGGAGGAGGCAGACAAGAAACAGAAAGAAGAGGAGGAACGACGCAGGCAACAACAGCAGTCCGCCGATGACCTTGCGGGCCTCAAGGTTGGTCACGACATGTCTGCGCTGCTGGGTGGTGGTGATGATGCGGATGCTGCCGCTGCTGCCGCTGCCGCGGGCGACGGGGACTTGCACCAGATTCTGACGCTAAAAGATTCTACAGTCCTGGAGAACGAGGACGAGGGCGACGAGCTCGAGAACATTGGCCTGCGCGAGCATGAGCGGCTACAGGAGCGGCTGGATCTGAAGAAGAAGCGCCCGGTGTATGATCCCCTGGGCGGCGGCGACGACCAAATCGGTGGCGGCAGCGGCATTCTGGGCCATTACGACGAAGAGATCTACGGCAAGAAGCGCAAGGCTTTCACCCTGGACCCGAACGCTATTCTGGGTCTCAGTGCAGACGGTGACGACAAGGACAGCAACGGCCCACTGGGAACCAAGATTCTCGGCACGGCGGCAGGTTCTACGCGCCAAAAAATCACAGACAGCATCGGCATCGACGACGTCATCGGCGGCGGCCCATCGTCCGACTACCTGGACGTATCCGAAATCAAGATCAAGAAGCCCAAGAAAAAGTCAAAGGCCAAGAAGGCCAACAGATCAACACGGCAGCGGCAGGTCGAAGATGAGGACGACGTTTTGTTCCGGGGCGAGGAGGAGACTGGTGCGGCTGCCGCCGACGACGCCAACGATATGGACATTGACGGTGGTTCTGAAGCTCTGCTGCAGCAACAGCGGAAGAAGCGCAAGGCTGCCGCTGATGCCGAGGACGACCTCATCCAAGACGAAGACGACCTTCACACTGCGCTGGCCCTGCAGCGGCGCGCGGCTCTCAAGAAGCGCAAGCGGATGCGGCCAGAAGACCTGGCCAAACAGCTGCGGGCGGCATCACAAGAGGAGGACGAGACCCCAGGACAAGAAGCAGGCAATGGCGGCGACGGCGACGACGGCAATGGAGAAGACGTTGTCATGACTACAGAAGACAGAGTAGCGGGAGGCGGCGGCGGAATTGTCATTGACGAAACCGCCGAGTTTGTCAGCAACATTAAGCGGCGGGATCCGGAAGAAGATGCGCCGCGGCCGAAGAAGAAGCCACAAGTGAAGCAGGAGGAGGAGGAGGAGCGGGTGACGGCGATGAACAATGACGACAGCGACGACGACAGCGACTCGGACGTGGCGATGAAGGATGGCGACAGAGAAGGACAAGGCGACGGCGAGGGTGGTCTCGACACCAACAATCTGCCGACTACCGGCCTGGAAGAAGAAAAGATGGTCAGCAAGGGCCTGGGCGCGGCCCTGTCGCTTCTCCGCGATCGTGGTATCCTCAGCGCGCCGCCGCCGTCCGCCGACAAGAAGAAGCAGCCGCCTCGCAAAAAGGGCGAAAAGGGTGTATTGGACGAGGAGGAGGACGCGACTGGCGCGGACAAGAACGCGCAGTTCCGCAAGCACCAAGAGTTTATCACGGAGAAGCGGGTGCGGCTGGCGCGGATCGAGGACGAGGCGCGGCGGCGGCGCGAGCAGGACCGCGCGTCGGGCAGCAACAGCGCGGCGTCGCGGCTGTCGACGCGGGAGCGCGAGGAGCACGCGCGCAAGCAGAACGCGCAGCGCGAGTTCCAGACGTCGCGGATGCTGCAGGATCTGTTCAATGAAAAGTACACGCCGAATTTCCAGCTCGAGTACGTGGACGAGCACGGGCGCGAGCTGAACCAAAAGGAGGCGTTCCGGGCGCTGAGCCACGGCTTCCACGGCAAGACGAGCGGGCGCGGCAAGACGGACAAGATGCTCAAGAAGATCGAGGCCGAGAAGCGGCACATGGCCGAGGGCATCCTGGACGCCAGCCAGAACGTCGGCATGAGCTCGGCCACGGCGCAGCAGCTCAAGAAGCGCAAAGAGGCAGGTGTGCGTCTGGACTAGGGGTGGCCGGGAAAAGTCTATTCTCTTCATATTTGCTGGAAGCCTTCTTTCACATTCATATTCCTGTAATTATCAACTTGGTTTTTTTTTAATGCATTATGTACTATACAACTAGGCGACAAATGGCTACACACCTTGATATCCAACCGAAAAGAAAGTATGCGCAACCCGTACGAGAAGACAAAATATTACAAAGGAGATAGACTGTCCAAAAACGAATGAATCCAAAAGAAAACAAAAGAAACGATTTCTGCAAAGCCGAAAGGGGAAAAAAAATGACCACCTAAATCAACCGTGGAACCCAACACCAAAATCCAAATGCTCCCTGCTTTTTTTTTTTTTGTGTCCTTCCCTGTTCATATGCTGTCGTGACTGTCGTTAAAAATAGTTCGTTTCGATGGATTTTTTTTCCTTTTTTTGCCCGCCCTTTTACGCCTCAGTCTCAACGTCCGGCTTCCGGCCGTCGAGCTTGCCCACATTCAACGCCCTCCGCACTGTAAACTTGGCCTGGTCCTTGGCAAACTGCAAATTTCTCATCGGTGCCCTGTTTGGTTCTGTTAGTTTCTTTTGGCCCTCGCTCCGCTCGAATTCTTTGTTTTTTTTCTCTCTTGTCTGACTTACCATTGCATTAAACCTCGGTGCTTACGGTGGAGATCTCTGCTCCGATCCTTGTAGTCCTTCAACTGTCGTACTGGGTTGTGGCTGTTTCCATTGGCCCGGCTGCTCATTGAACTCTGGGGCCCCATACTCGAGCCTCGGCTCATGGCGCTGCCGTTGCTGGATCGTCGCGCTCCGTTGACCATCTGGCCGGCACCTCCCCGGCCGTCAATAGGCGAGCTCGGCGGCATCAGATGGTCACCGCTGGCACTGTTCCTGCCGTGGAAGCCGTTGCGAGCCGCACCATTAGGACTGGTAGGACTCTTCAGGCTTGTCGGACTTGTAGGAATCATCAGACTAGTGGGACTAGTCGGCGTAATCGGGGTGATCGGACTCTGCAGTGTCAGGTTCGTCGTCGAGCCGTCCCGAATACCAAGGTCGATTTTCTCTTCCTGCTGCTGCTGGCTAACTGTAGCAGATCCCCTGGACAGACGTGAACCGGTACCTCCAGACTGCCGTCCAGTGCTGCTGTACAGGTCGCTGTCGCCCTCGTAGTCGGAGGAAGATGAAGAGGAATCGTCGTAGAACTCATTATATTCCTCCTCGGTCATGCCGTTGGCACCGACCATTGATGCTGACTCAGTACCAGTAGTTGCCGAGGTGGCGGCAGTGGCAGCAGTAGCCGTGGTATTAACCGTGTTACTTCTCATCCGCTTCCGACGCTTCTGCTCACGCTTAGCTGCAGAAGCCGCCTTCGCTGCGGCAGCTGCTGCCTCGGGGGCAGAATCTGGCGTCGCACCGCCGGCTGCCAGCATCTCGGCAGGATCTTTGCCAAACGTGCCACTCCAGTCAGTGCCGTCCTTGGCCACCCACATCTCCTTGTCTTGCTCTGGAGCGTCGGCTAGAACCTCGCGGCCCTGCTTGAGAGACTCATCATGCAGCTTCTGAACCATAGGGTGCACCTCGGCCTTGACCTCTTCGGACCGCACACCCTCGGCGTAGCAGGCCTCCCAAGTCTCAATTGTCTCGCGAGAGTCGTTGTCGCTGACAAATTTGAGATGGTCGCGGTCGGTGCCTGGCTTGAAGCGCCCTCGGAAGCGCAAGCGGCCAATCTCTTCCATTTCAATGTCGGGAATTGTCTTGTAGTTGGATTCCGTGATGTAGTTCTGGGACAGACGCATGGGATTATCACACTTCCAAATGGGAACATCAAAGTCCTTGGCTTCGCCGTCGACTAAGTCTTGCAACCAGATGGAAGCGTATGCATCCTTGCTGCGACGTCCAGAGACATGAAACTCGAAAAAAACTGGCGAGCGGTAGCGGTACTGGACAGGTAGACGGACGCGTTGAGGGGGCAGGTTCGGTTGGGATTGGCGATGGTCTAAATGATGTTGGTGCCCTGTAATGTCCCAGCTTAAGCCATCCGTAATGCGCGAGCAGCGCTCTCTCTTGATGTGAGCAGAGCTGCCCCCGGTGCGCAGGTGAACCCTGACACGCGACGACGGTGCCCAGTGGGAGGTGGTTATTGTATCGGACATAAACTCGAATGTGCCAACTTCGCCAAATCCGACCTGGGCAGGCGGCAGCTTCAGTTCGACGGAGCGGAAGAGAATGCTAATCCGAATGCGACCGAAACCGATGCCGCCATCGAGAGGGTACCAACGGGTGCTCTGGCTGGTGTTGAGGAGGATGTCGGACAGCTTGAGAGGCACAACACCAATGATAGGGTCGTGCTGACGGTTGCGCGAGTCACGGACCGTGACGGTGGCAATAGCAGAACGCCAGTCGCGGATGAAGCGCTCCATTCCAGCCTCGAAGATTGGTCTGGAGGACACGACCTTGGTACGGGTCTTGTACATCAGCTCGTCATTGAGCACAATGGTACAGTAGGAACTGGGAAGCTTCTTGCCTTGCTCCTCTTTGAGTTCACCAGCCTCGGGACGAGCAGGCTCAAACTCGCGCTTGCCACCACGGCGGCCGCGAGCATCGGAGCCCTTGAGGTTCTCAAGCTCGAGACCGACAATCTGGTGGACGACAATGCTGAGAATACCGCTAGGCCACAGCGGGTCAGGGGGGGTGCAGATGACAGCGTCCTCTTCAGAGTTTGCAATAATGCCATGGCTCTCCTGCAGCTCCTTCTTGTCCTTGAGTTCCTTGGGGATGAAGGGATCCTTGCCGTCGGTGCGCAGAGCCTTGCGAAACTGTGTCTTGCCGAAAAAGCCGACCTCCCAGTGCAGTTCGCCCGGCATGGTGCTTTCAGCCTTCATACCGGCAAGGTGCGAGACCTGCGGGAACATACGGCCCGGGTGCTGGATAAGCTTCTGGATGCTGAGCTCGACCTTTCCGACAACGTCATCTGCAGATGACCGATCACTATCCCATAGTTCGAGTGAAAGCTGCTCATCGGCACGGATGATATCGGCAGTAACCAGTAGTGCGGCAGTTTCGGAAAATACGGGGTTGAGGTCGTCTTGGATGACACGAGTGCAGTACTGGGGCTTGCCAAACTTGGAGAAGGCGATGCAGATATACGGGTCGGAGCCACCGCCCTTGGATCCACGGCTGTCCTGCTTGCTGAGACCAGTGGCCTTGTCGATCCGGATAAAGAGTACGCCGAGTGCGTTGGTCTCCTTCTGGATATCGTCGCCCTGCAACATCTTGCCGATGTCGATGGTCAGCGACTTGGGGGCAACATACAGACCAGCCATGGCGGCGATGGCCCAGTTGACAAAGTTGGAGATGAGCGGCAAGTTGAGGATGTTGGCGCCCTTTTCAAGCAGTGGAATACAGCTGGCTTGGACCTTTGGCAGGCCCATGAGCGTGGCGCTGACAGTCTGGATGAACGGTGGGTTTGGAGTAAGCGCCACACGGAGACGCACAGTGGCGACGAGGCCGTTGAGCTCAACCCATACGGGGAAAGGCACCCCAAAGAGGCCCTTGATGCCCAGGTAGAAAACCAGCTGCATGCCCATGTTACGTGCTGCCTTGGAGGCAACAGTGTCGGAGGAGGGGATGGAATGATAGGCCACGGTAGCCTCGAGGTTATAGAAGGCACCGCCAGCCTCGTCTGCTGCCATCTCTTCAGGGTCCTTGCCGCGTAGCTCCTCATCCTGGCGGCGGATCTCCTCCTTAAGGTCCTGGACGTGGCTATCGGGCAGAGCGCGCAGGCTAAGAACGCGCAGGGGGTTACTGCCCTGAGAGATGTCGTTGACCTTGACGTTTTCGATAACGGCCGGTACACTGGCCTGCATGACGTCCTCTAGCGTGTCGGCGACAGCTGCGAACATGTCGGGGTTGATGAGACCCCAGACAATCTCCACGGCCGAGTTGAGCCACTCGGCGGATTCGGGGATAAGGTTGATCACGGCCGTTTCGCCGCGGTGCTGCTCGCTGAGCCATTCGTTGTCCCGGCCCTGGCGGATCAGCTCCTTGGCCCATAGGAACACACCGGATGCGACTGCAAACGCCAGGGGGAAGATGCCCCATACGCGGGCACCGAAGAGCAGGCCGCCAAAGACAATCGAGAAGAAGACGGCCGCGCACAGAAAGTTGGCGCGGGCCTCGATGGCGGCGAACATTGGCTCATAGCTGACGGCCGGGGTCGGGTGGAAAAGAACGTTGGTCTTCTCGCCGTGGATGGGCACGTCGCTGGTGGAGCCGGGTTCGATGGGATCGGGGGGGGCAGTGATGTCCTGCATGCGGCGGTATTCTTCGCCGGACTGGGTGGGTTCTGTCTTGGCGGTTGTTGGCTTGTTGAGGTTTGCATTAGGGACAGATAGCTGGGAAGGTTAGCAAACAGGAAAGAGATGACGATGTGAAAGGCCATCATTGCTCGAAGAAATAAAGAGGAAGCACAACAAAGCAAAGCACCGAACCAAGCAAAGACGCCAACAAAGCACTCCAGCAGCACTCACCATCGGATTCTTGACCTGCTCCAGTAAGGACGAGCTCATGTCGTCGATTTCGACATCTAGGGTGTGTTAGCTGGCGAAGCCAATGAGGTTGGACGAACAAGGATGGGGGGTGTGGGTTGTGCCAAGAGGTGGTACGTCCAACCGGACCACAACGGGCTATCCACATGGTGAGATAGTACGAATACAACCAAGTACCACGGATGTCCCACTTACCCTTGCCGGTAACCGGGTCACGGACAGTCCGCCGGTTCTTGCCTGCTCGCGCCGCCTTGTTGGTTGTGTGTTCAGTGATCTCAGAGCTGTCACCGAGGAATGAGGGGGTCGCCGTAGCTATCGCCGCCGCTGTCGCTGTTGTGACCGCCGGTGTGAGTGCATCGTCGCTCTCTCCTCCTGCAACGGACGGCGCTGCCGACTGCTGCTTGGCAATCTGGGCCTGTCGAGCCTGCCGGGCGGCCTCTCGAGCCCGTTCCTGTTCCTCGATCTGAGCGTCGCGCAGTTTCTTTTCGCGGTCGAGGTTGGCCATAAACTGGCGGATGCTGGGGATTCGGTTGTTGCCAGAGTAGTGGTGGTGTCTGGACGAGGACGGCTGCTCGTAGACGTTGGGTGCCTTGTCGGCGTCGAGATGGTGGTGTTTGTGCGGCATGGCTGCGACGGGCTGCGAGAGTGCGCACAGCTGGCGACAGGTTGCGGTGGTTGGGCTGTGAGGCTGCTGGACGCGCCGACGCGAGAGGGCAGAAAGGAAAAAGGAAGCTGTTCACAGACGGTGAAGGGCCGCCAACCATTGAGGCGAGCTAGAGTAGAAAGGCGTGCGCATGAAGGAAGAGGAGGATAAAGTGAAAGAGAGTTGTGTCAAAGGGGGTGAGGATAAAGGGGCACCCGAATACAGAAAAAAGGCAGCAGCAATGAGATCATCAAGGCTGCGGAGGCAAAGAGAAATGCCAGAACCTAATGGCAGTGCGATCGCCAAAAAAAGCAAGAAAAGAAAGGCCACAGAAAAAGAAAGGATCGCCCGACATCCACAAAAAAAAAAGGTGTGCACTTTAGACGCCAAACATTCAACAAGAGCTGCCAAGAACGACAGAAAGAGGGGAGGCGCTATTGGAGAGAGATAGAGGAGGACAAGAAACCGACAAGGGAAAGGGTACAGGAAATATTAATGCCCAGGAAGATCACACGGATGGTTTCGTCACCACAGAGCAGAAATAAAATGCCAAAACAAAGTAGTTCGTAAATTTCCCCCCGGCGGCACTTGGGGACAACGGACGGTCATTTACCCTCCCAACAGAAAGGAAATAAGAAATGGGGAAGCTGGGCCAGAAGAGTCGCCCGAAAAAAAAATAAACAAAATAAAAATTAAGAGTAATACTCGTTGCTAATACTTTGTACCCATAATCAATGTAGAAGGTCACCTTGTACTGGCCCAAGCAATGGGGCCGAAAGGCTGACACAGACTGCAAGCTCTCCTCAAATTGCATGTACACGTTGCTCGTTCGCCCGCTCGTAGCATTTGGGGAAGGCGCGTGTGAGCAGTGTGGGGTGCACAGGGAGGAAGGCACCAGGGAGAAAATGCGAAAGGAAAGAGCGATCCGAGAGGCCACGAAGGAAGAGAGCTAGCTGCAGCAGAGCTGACAGTACGTAACGAGTACGAAAACATCAGAGCATTACGCAGCATGTGTCGACGGAGTACGCGAACGGCCTCTCGAGCTACTAAAAGCGAATGGTTCCTCCACTCGCTGTTTCTGCCACACAAACTCTTGCCTAGGGCTGGTTTCGTGTCTTTCTTTGTGTCTTTCCTTTTTTTATTTTATCCGGTCAGACCAGTCTGCCTATTTGTCGCAGGTGCCTGGCAAATACGCCCCGTATGTACGAGCGCTTGCACGGCCAGCATTGGGAAAGTACAAAAGTACCCAGAGAGGCGGAATTTCACGCGCAATCCGCGGAGCCCCCCCATACAGCCCCATACAGAGCCCCATACGAGCCCATACAGAAAATAATGGCCCTTGTCGGTGGCTGCTGGAAGAGCTGAAAAGTGGCTGGTGTGGTCAATGACGTCACGTCGCCACAAGGACTTGTGCCAATCACTGCCTAAATCGCAGCGCTGTACCAGGATCCCAACCGCTGGAGCTATCGCTGATCCTACTAGAAAAAAAATGCACTAGACCCCAGGCAACCTGGTTGGAAGGGCTGGGATTTTAGGCAAGGCGGCGGGTTGCCCTGTTTTCTGGGTCCCCGCCCATCTTTAAGCTTTCCGCAGTTTAGCTTTCGCCAACTCACAGCGGCTTTTTAGCACTGTCAACCACCCCCTGTAGCTTGGCGGTCGCAGCGATGACGAGGCCGATCTCGACGATCGCCTTTTTGCCTTGTTGTGGCCTCGCCGGCCGCTGGTGGCCTTGTGCACGCGTCAGCGGCGCCCGCGGTGCCCGCACGAGGAGACGACGGAAACGACCAAAACAAGTTGCCAGACAACAGACGAACAAATGTCTTGGCACCCGAACCCCTGTCGTGTTTTGGGATATGCCAGGAGAGATATTCATTTGGGTGGCACGAGAGTCTTGTTTTGAGAGTGGAAAACTGCGATTCTAGGAAATCCAAAAGTCTTGTTTTCGAGTCCACAGCCATGCGAAATCCAATTATTCAAATAAAGTTGTTTTCGAGTGTGAAAATCCACAGCCAGGCAAAACCCCAGTTATTCAAACAGGCGAAAAAGTCTTGTTTTCAAGAGTAGAAAAATCGTCAATTCCAAGGCTAAAGCTAAACTAAGCAGAAACAAAACAGAAACAATGCCAAAACCACTGCCAAAACCGGAACGCCATCATGCCCATACCACCACCCCCCAAAATGCTGCATTGCTGCTTCGATAATTCCCCCAAGGTTCGTCAGTATGAAAAAAAAAGTCGTCGTCCAATTTGTCTTTTTTGATTGGTTTGCTTCCTGCCAAATATGTGCATGGAGAGAGACAGGCAAGCTCTCGAGAGAAGAAAAGAAAACAAAAATAGTAAAACAAAAAAAAAAAAGTCAAAATCAATCACGAAAACACAAACCCGCTTGCATGTTAATTCCCAAAATGGCCACTTCCCCTATCTCTCCCCCCCTTTTCCCCCACTACATCCGGTTCAGAGACGGCCAGGCTGCAGCCGCCTTCATCCAGGGACCCTCTAGCTGCTGCCCCAGCCGGTCGACCGGTGTGCTCATGTCGACATCGCGGTCCATGTCGTTGTCCTGGTCGGATACGGCGCCGGCATCGCTCTCTTCGTCCGATGCATACGGTGTGGGTGTGCTTTTGCGGGGCTTCTGTGTAGACCCGCCTGGTGCCGTGGATCCGCTAACACTGTTGGTGTTGTTGCTGCTGCTGCTGCCGGAACTGACAGTAGGTGTGCTCGCAATCGAGTTCAAAGTGTTCACGCCGCTCAAGTATCTCCGGGGGTCCGAAAGGTTCTTGGTCGTCACAGTCGGCAGGCTGTGTTGTTGCGCAATTGGCGTGGCCATGGTGTCCGTCATATCGATATCCTCGCTGCCTGCATCGGACAGAGACGCCACACTCTCATGAGTGGCCTCCTTGGTATCAGGGGCTGCACCTGTTGCTGTTGCTGCCACTGCTGCTGCCGCCGCCGCCTCTTCTTCCTTCTTTTGGGCAGCTTTGAGGGCCAGGAGAGCTCCGCTGAGGTTCTCCTCGTCCTCTTCCTCGTGCTCCTGGCCCAGAGTCCAGACCCACCGCCTCTTCCGGTCCTTGCGCACTGGCTGCTTGCGCTTGCGGATTCCGCCATTGCTGTGGGTGCCCATAAGAGTGAGACTGCTGCCAGGCGAGGCCGGCGTGCTGACAGCCGACATTGCGACGGCCGATGTTGGCGTTGTCGTATCCAACCCGGCCATCCGCCGCCGCATCTCCTCGAATGGACCGGGCGTCTGGCCACCGTCCCGCGTCTCGTCACCGGTGTATGCCATGGCCAGGTCCAACACCAGTTCGGCGTTGTCTCCCGACTGCGGCGACGTTGTCGCTGGCGAGGCGTACGGCGATGCCTCCTCGCACAGCAAGTCAATGTGCGACTTGGTGTACCGGTTTGTGGTGATGGTTTGTGTCAGAGGTGAGTTGTACATGACATGGCGGGACGCCCTGTCTATCAGCCGCTGCGACTGGCGCCGCGGCGAGATTGGCGAGCGCACCGTCACCGGTGGCAGTGGTGAGTTTCTCAAGATGCTGTGCAGAGAGCGAGGGTGGACATAAGGAGCTGGCCTCCCAGCCAGCAATGACGGTGCCGTGGTGCGGCGCCGCGTGGATGCACGCAACTGCATGTATGGTGTCTGTGGTTCTGCCGATGGCAACTGGGGAGTCCCGGGCATCATTTCAGCACGAGCGGGAGTTTCCACAGAAGTATTGATAGAAACATTGCCAGAAACGGTATCGGCGGCATTTTCATTGGCCATATCCGTCGTACTGGCGACACTGGCGACACTGGCTGCAGCATCGCCAGCTTTGATCTCAGACACCTGCATTTCTGCAGGTTCGTTGTTGTCGTCCATGACATGTCCTGCGTTGTCCACACTGCCCAAATTGTTCAGGTTGCTCAGGCTGCCCACACTGCTCACACTACTGACACTGCTGAAGCTGCTGAAGGCATCCACACTGCTGCTCTCCTCTGATTTGGAGGCAGTGTTGTTGACGTCGTTGCTTTTGTCGGTGTGCCCTTCGTTGGCAATGTCATCCAGGGAAGCCATGGCCATGCTGTTCTTGAGGATGTCGGACGGTGAGAAGCAGAACACCTGGCTTCCCTTTGGAGGTTCTTCGGGGCCAGCCGACAGCGGTGGTGTGGCTGTCATGGTGTTGGGAAACCGCACCTCCATGGCTACAGCCGGCGACAGCGGTCTGGCCGTCAGTGGCGTCTCGGGGAACTGTGTAGCGATGAAGGGTGTCTGGGTGCGCCGTTCGACGGCAGGCGATGCAGGCATCTGAAGACGTGGCAGGTTCGAGAGCTGCTTGTTGTTGCCATTGGTCTTGATGGCGGTGAGAGGCTCGGACGGGTCCATGACCGGGGTCGAGGCCCGTTCGATGGCAGAGGAGTAGACATTGGAGAGAGTGTTGAATGAGGTAGGCGAGGTCGGGTTGACTACGGCGGCGAGAGTCCGCGAAGTGCGGGCGGTCGGGCCTGTCGACAAGGCCTTGATTTGAAGAGACAGCCTCGGTCTCTTCGGGGGACTTTGGTCCGGCATTGGGAAGATGTGGGAGTGTGAATCGTGGATAAGAATGGAAATGTGAATGAGAAATGGGTATCAATAAGAGAGAAAAGAGAATATGACAGAAGGAAAAGATTAAACAATAGTCGTAAGACTCTAAGAGATGATTATTGAGGACATGAAGAAGAGAAGATGGGGTTCCACGGTGAGAAAAGTCGATCAAGAAGTAAGGTGAGGAGGACCCACGGTGAGAAGATGAGAAGAAGAGAGGAGGGGAAGAGGAAACAAGCGCCCAAGACACAGCCAACTTAGGTCACAAGACAGTCCGGGAGAAGAGTTGAGAGAGGAAACCAGAGGCCAGGAGGCGACTGGATCCCAACAAAGACGGTTCTGCTGCACAGCCTGTTTAGAATCCGGCAGAGGCCAGGAGGAGCCAGTCCAACCGCCAAGGATGCAGGATGGCGACAACAGGATCAGCTTCGAATACGAATAGCCAGGACAATGGAAGGCAGCAGCGAAAGAAAGAAAGAGTAGGGAGAGAAGAGAAGAAGGGAGAGGGGAGAGATCCGGTCTTTGTGAGGGCGGCGAGAAATGTGTGGGTGGGAGAGAGGCCAGCGGCTATATAGGGAGAACAGACGAAAAAGCGGCCAGGAAGGGGAAGAAAAGAGCACGGGCAGAAGAGAAAAAAAAGTGTAAGTGTGTGGGAGGCGGTCACTCGGTATGGCAGCCAGGTTCCAACAGGGCACCACGATGGAGGGGACGAGGGACGAGGGATGAGGGTGGACGAGGGAAGGCAAGCGCCTGAGGAAGCTAGTGCACGATGCAATGTCACCAACAGGCCCACCGTTAAACGCGATGGGAGATGCGGCGGGTTGAAAGGAAAGACAAGCAAGGAGACGAAGAAGGGGGCCAGAAGAAAAGGGTGTGTGTGGAGGCCAGGGCCAGGACGAGCCAGCCAGGACGAGGCGAGTTGAGAACTACTACTAACGGCAGAGAACGGCGGAAAGAAACAAGAAACGGCAAGAAACATTCACACGAGGGGCACACGAGACGAGTAATACAGGCAATTAAAAAAAAGTGCAGAAGAAAGCGCCCAGGTCCCACAGGTTCGTTATCCTGCTGCCTCCGAAAGCCCTCGTTTAGGGGGTGGCTGTTGGATCACAGGACGTCCGGGGGTATCCAGGCTGGCTTTTCCCTTGTTTCCTTTGCCCGTTTGTCCATGCCCAATTTTTTCCCCATTTCTCACCCTCTTCATGATCCTCTTCGTCGAGGTTGCTCATCCTAATCCTTCGGACCCTCTTCCTCACATCCACCGCTCGGGTCAACCCCTGCTGGAATCTGGCCGCGTGGTTGGCCGCAGGGGGGGGGGGGGGGGGGGGGGGACAGAAGGGACGCCCGAGAAAGAGGAAAGCTGGAGCGAGTATTGACGGGAAGTCGGACAGGCCAGGCGGAGGGGAAAGACGATTGAAAGAGCTGGCCATTGAGTTCGACAAGATGCCGCAAGCGCCCAACCCCTGCTGGTGCGTGGTGGAAGCATGCAGCCCAGGAACACCGGATTGGGCCAATCAGCAGCGCCGCCACACGGCTGGCCACTCAGAGCCCGGCGTCTAATTGCAGGCCACACCTGCAGGGTGCCATCTTTCTGGCCATCCAGGGCTCTTCAGGACGGGCGTGGTCAGGCCAAGACTTTTGGCTACCACCTGTGCCGTCGCTGGTGTGGGAGACAATATGTAGACGGTGCTCTCAAAGGGAGGTGCAGTATGCAGTCTGCACGCTATCTGACATGTCCGGCTGCTGAGAGATGGCCGGCCCGCCAATGAGGCCATTTGACCCTCTGGCAGGCCATTGGGCCTGGGGGCCATTGCTCATTGGAGCCCATTGAATGCCATTTGAAAACTCACCGGGCATTGCTGTCTCGCAAGGGGCCATCGGGGAGGCCTGGCCACCCGGAGGCGGAAGCAGCCAAGGCCCCTTGGATCAGAGTCCCCGGGGCTGAACAAATCTCCATTCTCCTCGCCTTGTCGCATCCGCCGGTCTGGGACCAACTGGACAGGCCAACCGCAACGGTGCCGATCCCAACAAAGGTGAAGACCCCCCAAAGGCCAGCGGACAGCCCTGTGGGTCCAGATACACCTTGCAAAAACCACTCGATCCCCCGATCCCGGTCTTGTTCAGAAGCGCCCAGCGTCGGAAACCAAGGGCCGTGCGCTGGCTGGTCGGAGGGAAATGGAGAGTGATGGGTCTGGTGGAAAGGGCAAATGTCACCATGGATGTGAGCCGTGAAAAGTACGAACTATCCTCGACCAGACAGCGAGCAGGGAAACAGTGGATACGCTTCACTGGTGGGTGTCACCCCCACTTTCCGCATTGGCCAATGAGTGCCGACAGACCAGACGGAAGGTGCACCTCAGACGCTGCTGCCCATAGCTCCTGGCCTATTCGACGTCGTCTATCGCTTCGCGCCTTGGGCCTTGGCTCGTCTGTTTCTTGCTTATTTTTTTTTGCTCTGGCTTGGTTGCATTGCACGGGCTTTTCGGCTTCTTCCACTTCGCTTCCCTCTAAGCGTCCCTCTCAGAGGCGCCTCGACCCATCAACTCGCCCGTCCGAGCCGCGCACAGCCGCAAGACGATGGGTCATCTACGCGTTTGGCCCACACGTTGCTGCTGTTGGAGCAGGGATCAGCTCGAGCGCTGGGAAGACTGCCAGTAGCAGAGACGTCGAGACACGCAAAAGTACTTGAAAGTACTTCCCCGAAGGGGCCGTCGTGTCCCTCTCCCTATACCGCCGCCCCGTCTGTCGGGCACGCGACAAGCCGTCGGACGTCACTTGGGTGTCATCCAAAGAGGGGACGCTGCGGCTGCGGCTGCTGTCTGTTTGTTGGCGGCTCTGGGGGGTCTGACTGTTGGGTCTGGCTGACAGAGGCTCTCTGCCTCTGGCCGTTGACCTCCTCATGGCGCCCCATCGCAACGACGACCGTGTCGTCCTCCACTTTGACTACGACTGCTTCTACGCCCAGGTCGCCCAAAACCGCGATCCGGAGACTGCTGCTGCCCTCGCCGGTAAGCCGGTTGCTGTCACCCAGAAGAGCATTCTGGCCACCTGCAACTATGTGGCCCGCGGCCGCGGTGTGCGGAAGCTGATGCACATCCCCGAGGCACAAAAGGTGTGTCCCGACCTGGTCCTGGTTGACGGTGAAGATCTGTCACCCTTTCGAGATGCCTCGAAGCAGCTGTACCGCCTAGTGCGTGCCGTCGTCGGACCAAGGTGTTCTATTGAGCGTCTCGGCCTGGACGAGGTCTTTGTCGATGTCACAAGCCTTGTTGACTACAACATGGAGTGTTTACCACCGGCAGGGGGGGTGGGTGACCAAAGCCCCCGGGCCCAAGCATTCTTCCAGCTGTCTGACCAGGACCCTGAGCGTGGCTTTGCCTTTGACGCACGGTCCATCACCGGCTGCGTGTTTGATGGTGCATCAGACTCCAACGACCACTCGGGTCTGGGGGTGTATGGGGGCTCAGACCCACAGTCATCATTTCCCTCGTCGTTCTCTGTATCATCTTCCTTCCCACTATCCTCTACCCCCAACGAAGACAAGCTGACTCTTCGCTTGCTGCTGGGTTCGCATCTGGCTGCCCACCTGCGCCGCCACCTTGAGAAAGAGGCTGGCTACACTGCCTCTGCAGGTATTGCAACCAGCAAGGTTCTGGCCAAGCTTGCCGGAAAGAGAAATAAGCCTGCCAATCAGACTATCATGCTGAGTGCTGCTGATAGCGATGATGCAGTCTACGCCTTTATGGACCCCCTGCCTCTTCGTGGTGTGCCAGGCATAGGATTCAAGACATCATCTCTATTGTCTCACTACATATTGTCAGAGTGGGCAAAGAAGAAGGAGCATATCGGCGGGGGCGGTGATGAGGATGGCGTAGAGCCAGTAGTCACGGTAGGCGACGTTCGTTGCTTTCCTGGCATGTCTGCACGCCTGCTTGATACTATCCTTGGCAATAGCAATGGCATGCATTCCGACTTGGGCTCTGGCTCAGGCTCCGGCCACGGCAACGTGCCCACTGGGGCTGTAGCCTGGGCTCTGCTGCATGGTGTTGACGACAGTCCCGTCAAGTCCGCCACTACGGTCCCAGCTCAGATCAGCATTGAGGACACTTATGCTGGCCTGCGGAAAAGTCTGCTGAAGCCTGATGCTGCCAATATTATTGCCGCCGAACTCCGCAAGCTGACCACGTCACTTGTGCGGCGGATGCATGTTGATTTGGTCGAGGAGGCAGAAGAGAAGGCGGCCGATGAAAACGGGGCCAAAGAGCAAGGTGCCAAGCCACAGAGGCACTGGATCGTCCGCCCAAAAACGCTGCGGCTATCGATCAGACCACAAGTGCCAGCTAGTGACGACACAGCCGCTATCCCCGTGTACCATTTTATGCGCACCAGCCGGAGCCAGCCGCTGCCTAGCTTTGTGCTGAACTTGGCCACGCCGCTGGAGCAGGTTGTAGACCGGCTGGTGGCAGGCAGCCTGGTGCCCATGTATCGCAAGCTTGCCTCGGAGGTACAGATTGGCGGCCGCAGCTGGACGGGCGATCGACGAAAGGCACACAACCAGATTAGACCAGATGCGGAAGGCAACGGCACAAAAGGTCCGTCCTGGACAGTAGGCCTGCTCAACGTCTGCGTGGCCAACATGGTCCCTGTGGCAGGTAGTGGTGACGATATTGCATCCATGTTCCGCCGAAGGCAAGAAGATGGACGGGAAAGCAGCAGCAATGAGGCAATGCCAAACGCTATCCGCAGTCCACAGGTTAACAGCGCCGCCGACAGCGACGACGCCGACGATGGGTGGGATGCCGGAGAAGACTCGGCCGAAGGCCACGACAGTGAACTGGAAGCATGTGGCCAGTGTGGCCACTTTCTGCCTTCCTTTGCCATGGCAGCACATGCACGGTATCATTTGCTAGGAGACGGATAGCTTAATATTGTGGATGCGGATTTAGAAGTGTCTCGGGCAGCGGCGTTGGGTTTCACATTAAAGCAGCGATGAAAGATGACTAGATCGATACCATTGTGTTTTTTTTTTTACTGGTTTGATATCTGGTGGTTGGAATACATACATGTAAATACATGTAACGCGTTAAAAAGACATGACAAAGAAATTAAACAAAGAGTAGACTGTAGACTGGCAAAATGAAAAACAGGCCAAAAACGTAAAACACATAAAAGCATGAACAGCGTGTAGCGACGTATTTTCCTCCGATAGTGCTCCTTGGAGATATTGCCCAATTAACCCAAGATGAAAAACAAATAGTGTGTGCAGAATAGTAAAGAATGGCAGAATATACCCAGAAAAAATATGGAAAAGGGGGAGGGAGGAGGGCAGAACAGAGGTAAGAGTGGCCCACAGGGGAACCCAAAATAGCGAAAGACGCCTCTGCCAGGCGGTGTTTTGTGTGTGCTGTTTGCTTGGTCTGGATAGACAGACCGGCGTATCCCAAAAGAAAAAAAGCAAAGGGCCTCCGCACAACGTGTTGTGCTTTTCAAAATAGTAATAGAAACAGAGAGGTAGAGGAAAAGTAGCAAGGAACAGTGACAGCGAAAAAGGGGCCAAAGGGACAAAAGGGGACAAAACAAACGAGCCATCCCAATATCACTCCATAGTGACGAATGATCCCCTTCATAGATATAGTGCTGCCTTGGTATGTTTCCATCACATAAAGAAAACCGTCCATTCATCCCAATACTCCATAGTGAAAACAGTTGCAAAAGAAATGCAAAACGAAAAGGACGGCGCAAAATAAAGCAACCCAAACAAAAGGCCATACCCGAGACCAGGCACTTGTCTCAACGGGAATATGTATGCAATGCAGTGGTATGAACGAGGGGAATATTATGTAAATGTGAGAGCAGAGGGTAAAACGAGAGAAGAAATTGGGGTGAGCGACAGTCTCACAACATGCGAATCTGGTCCCGTAGACGGTCGTTGCCACGAAGAAGGTCCTCGAGCCAGTCGGCAGCCATGGACAGCATGACGCTCTTGCTGAAGCCACCACCATGAAGGCTGGGGATGATTGTGCACAGATCATCAAAGCCTTCCTTGATAAGGGTTCTCCGCTTTTGCTCGCTCTTGATGTGGTTCTCACGCTTCTGCTCTTCCGACAGATTCTCGCGTGGCTGCTTGACTTGTTGGACGGCTGTCGAACGGCGTCTCCGAGTCGGGGCATCGGATCCGTCAGACCCGGGGGCACCTGGCTGTTGTGGAGATGATGGAGACAGGGGAAGAATGTTGCCGGTGACAGAGGTGCGAGACTTTCGCTTTCTTGGCTTTGGAAGAGATGCACCTCCGTTGGCAGCAAAGGCATCGTCGTCTTCGCCAACAGCCAGATCGTCGTTGTCCCCGTATCCCTCGTCATCGAAGCCACCATTCATATCTGTGCCGTCATCCTTGCGACCCTTAACGCCTCGCCGACGCTTCCGCGGCGGAGTATCAACCCGACCGTTGCTGTTTGTCTCATGGGCGCCAGCCAGGAAAGCGGTCCGCGTCTTCAGCTTAAGTGGATTCACCTCAACACCGTATGCAGGGCTCGAGGGTCGCGTGGTGTTGGCGCTCCGGCTGACCTCAAGGCAGCCCATAGACTTCATGTGCGCCTCGATAAGGGCCTCTGACGTCTCCTTCTCGTTCATAGGGGTGAACTGAACTTGGTTGAAGCTTTCGTCAGACCCCCAGCGAAGGGCGGTAGAGATGCTTGTGCGGGCCTGGCGCTGTTCCGGAGTGGCCTTCAGGAACATCATATCGGTAAAGGTGTTGTCATGCTCGCTGCCGATCGACTGCAGGATTGGAACGGAAGCTGTGCGGCCCTTGGGGCTGGTTTGCTGGAGAAGGCCGATAGAAGGATGGGTGGGGTCGTGGAGAAGAGGGGCGGTATGGGATGTCGGAGAGCCGGACGAAGCAGAGGAAGGGCGCCGCGCAGCGGCCACGACAAGGGCAGCGTCGTGATGTTGGACGAGTGTAGGCATGCTCTCAAAGTGGTGCAGGCTGTTGGAGCGCACAATAGGGCCATTCTGCAGGACCGTCGCGGCCTCGAGAACATCAGCTGAGTGGTGCGGCTGGTGTGGTGGGATATCGATGGCAGAGCTGCGGCGCAAGACGTTCGGATGCACCATGGTAGCCGAGGGCGGTGCCGTTGTGGGGGAGATAGGAGAATGGTGAGAGCCCAGAGATGCGGGCGTGGGTGCCGAGACTGACTGCGGCGTTTGCTGCTGCTGCTGCGGAGGTGGCGGCGGCGGCGGCATGGTGAGAGAGTGCGGCATGGCGTTCATGTCGGGGAAGACCTGGTGTATAAACTCGTTGGCGGTGGGCGAGGACTGCAGAGGGTCGGGCTGGTGGCCATAGAAGCTGGCAGAACCCATGAACTGCGGCGGCAGGTCCATCCAGCCCTCGCTGTACATGAGGCCACCGGCCCCGGCGGTCGAGTACATGGGGGCATCGGAAGTCATGTCTTCGAAGAACAGGTTGAGGGCCTTCTGCTCGGTGTCGGAGAGAAGGGGGGCTCCCGGGGGTGGATCGGGGGCGGTTGGGAAGGGGAAATCATCCACAGAGACTTTGGCATGGGTCAGCAAGAGAAACAGGCAGGGGAGAGGCCGGGTCGGGCAGACCGCAAGGTAAAGAGGGATAGAGGGGGGAACACAGATACGGAGATATAGAAACAGAGACACGACGGAACCAGGGTCTCACCCAGGGAAGAGAGACTTACAGCCAAACGGCATCGCTGGGTCGGGGTCCGACAACAGACGCTCCGAAGCCATCATCTCCGGTCTTTGGTGTACAGCGAGCATGGACGCGACTGGTGAAGATTCTGCTGGGAATCTGGAGTGCCGGGCGAGGCGGAGGACAGACACGGCTTGCGGGAATGTGGGCAAGACGTGACGACACAGTGGCGGGAGGGCGAGGCGGGCGGGCAGAGTGATTTGCGCAAGGGGGGTCTAGGACGAGGGGGGCATTTGACTCAGACCTAGGGAGACGGTACGTGCAGAACAGTGGGGATAAGAGAAGCAGAAGAAGCAGAGAAGGTCGGAGTGAGACACAATGAGACACCAGAGCGGCCAAACAAGAGGGATGTCGGGAGATGCGAGGAGCAGTCGAGGTGAGGAAGTCGAGGAGGAGGCAGAGGTGCAGTCCTGGGATGCTATGTACAATCCAGGCAGGCGAGGAATGCGGTGTCTCTGGCAGGGCAGGTTGAGAAGAGGTCGAGGAACGGGGACGTCCAACAGAGCAGGGGATCGGCAGGACGGTCTAGTCTTATTTGTCCGCGACGAGGCCACAGCAGCAGCAGGATGCACGGCCGGCTGGTGGCAGAGGTGGCACGCAGATTTGGCACGCCGCCAGATTTGGCTCGCAGAAATGGGCACGCTGGGGAGAGCACGCACCACCCTCCCGGCTGCCGATCCGAAATCTGGAGTGTGGGTGATCCAGCCCAAGGGCGGCGGAACTGGGGAAGCGCGCACGCAGTCTGGGGAGAGTGGGTGTGTGCACACCAGCGCGAGGCCAGAGACGTGCGACGGTGTGTGAAGATGTGAGTGCGTTGAATTTGCGGAGAAGATTTGGCGGGGGAAGATTTTGCACATGTGAAAGAGGGAAATTTATTATCGACGAGAGAAAAAGGGAGGCCTAGCAGTAATAAGCTACGGGTACTATGGTACTTGGGGGTCTGGGCGAAAAACTGGGGAGAGCCAGCGGCGGGCAAGAACTGGAGGGCAGACGCAGACACGGCCGGCTGGTGGAAGAGTGGAGACCAGCCAGCAGTGGGCCGCTGGTAACGGCAGGAACGACCAACAGACTGGGTCCCAAACGGAAAGAGCGGGCCTACCCAATGTGGCTGTGGCGGCAGCCAGTAGGAGACGGCCTAAAAGCCCTCTGCTAAGGGGGAACAGTTAGGAATTTGCGCCGCTTCTCCGCCTTTTCGCAGAGGCGATCGCTGGCAAGTGGGCTATTAGTCTGTCAATGTGGGCTCGACCTGGGGGAGTAAAAAACAACGAACTAAGTTGGGAGGAATGAGGGGATTCTTGGGGGTTGCTTCGGCCTTACTGGCAGCAATTTTGCTAGGCCAGCGCGGGTAGGTTTGCAGGTGCTGCAGAATGCCATCCAAAAAGGCAAGAGCACCCCGACCCGGCCAATCACTGCGCAGAGCAGCCGCGCTGTGGGGATCCGGGGTTCCGTGCGGAGCGCGGCAAAGAAAGTTGGAGATGGTGTGTACAAGTAGATACGAGTGGCCTTGCACTAACATGACAGGGGAGGGGAAAGGCAAAAGGGCCAACAGCGAGGAAAGCCAATAAAACGACGTCGAAATCAAGGCAAAAGTAATGCGAGGCCAAAGCTCGGAGATCGAGTGACCACAGACCAGAAAAAGGAAAGTGATATACACAGCAACAGGCGGGCGATGGGGGTAGCAATGGAGGCAGCAAAAAGGAAGCAAAAGCAGACAGCAGACAGCAGCAAGCAGGACAGTCTAGCAGAATCGAATAGAAGAAACAAAGAATGACGGCGAAGAAGAAACCAGAATAAAACTAGCAAAAATACGCCGGCAATCGTAAAGCAAAAGTATGCTTCCAGCTCGTCGAGAGGCAATGCTGCCCACCCAGTCGCACAGAACAGCAGCACCGACCTGCAAAAAGAAACAAGTGGACAAAAAAAAGGTGCGGAAAAAGCAAAGTAGCCAGGGCCGGCCAGACTGAAATGCCTTCAGCTCCACCCAGTCTACCAATCTTGGCGGGTAGGGTAGCCCCAGCTGAGTGACGTGCTCTCGCAGCTGCGGAAGGAGATGTTGCGGAAAAAGCAACGCTGCACAGGCAGAAGCAACGAAGCACAGACAAAAAGAAGAAAGTGCCCATCTCTGCCCCCCAGAGTTATCTACAATCAATCCAATCTGCATGCGTCTGGGCCGTCTGGGCCGCCTGGGCCGTCTGGGGCACGCTATCTATCTACACGAGAGCACACTGGCGGCCCAGCACTTAAACTTTCTGCGGCTTCATTTTGGGGGCCGCCTCCCACGACGTAGCTGACCACGGCAACATTGACCTTTTCGGTGAGAGTTGCTTTTTGGGTTTGTCTTTGGCCCTTTCGGGCCATGAAAGCCAGCGTTTGACCGTCTTGGGCTTCGTGGCCTCCAAGGCGTTCCTTTGGGGCTGCTGCTCTGGGCATCTATTGGTTCTGCCAGTGGTGCTTATTTTATGTCTCGCTTGGATGTCACTTCTTTTGAGTTTCTCCTGGCGTTTCTTTTTAGCAAAACGCGGGGAAGCGAGCAGGGGCCCAGGAGGCACGGCCAAGACCAGATACTTGGTACACCGTAGCTCCATGTAGGATGCGATCATCATCATCATCCCTTCAAATATCTTACCCCAGGTTGGCCACCCCATACCCCAGGCGCGGCTAGATTTATACCAACCAGGCGGAAGGCAACGATAACGCGCGAAGATAAAAACGCCCTACCCACCATGCCGGCCTTGCCCACCGTCTCTGCCAATTTGGGACACACCCCTGCATTGCGGATGCAACACTCCAATTGCAGACGGTGTGATGGGGTTTTAAAAGTACGTGCAAAGTACGCGTGCTTCATAAGCACGGAGAGAAGGGATGGAGAGCCGAAAACCTGATGGCTCACATGGCCATGTTCAGGAAATAGCCATCGACAATGCATGCACCCGAAGGAATAGCCTCACAGCAGACAGCACTTCGAAAGTACGCGCCACTCTTGCTTGGAGCGCTCGCCAGTGACAGGCCAGCCGCATGGACAAAGGGACAGAGGCAAACGGAGGCAAGGGTCAAGTGACAGCTGCCCAAGCGAAAAAGGAAGAACAATACAATCTAAGATGCGAGTAGATTCGTCGAGCGGCACATCCCCATTCCCGCTCGTACGGGCAAAAGCAGCCAAAGGGGAGAGGCAAAGCAGGCCAAAAAGCAAAACCTGGAGCAGTCGACCCTTTCCCTGCGCATGCAGGAAGAAGCCCTAGAGAAAAGTCAAAAAGCAGGCTTGCAGACGGTACTTTTGGACAGGGGTCGAGGCAGCCAATGTCGCAATAGCCAATGGGTGTCTGTGGCTCTGTTGCCCCCGGAGGGTGGATGGTGCAAGAAGCAGAAATTCAAATAACTTGGGGAAAATAGAACAAAAAAATCAAAAGTACGAAAAAGAAAGAAAATCAATATATCGTACATGCAGGACGTCTGCGGGGGAGGGAAAAAGAACTTATCTTGGCCAGGGGCAGGCGGACCAGCGGAAAATCCACGGCGCTGTAGCCTGCATTGACGTTGACAAGTTGGAGATGCTGTTTCCTGGTGTTCAGGTCGTTGATGTGGTCGATAATAGCAACGCTTTTTTTTTTCCTTTGCTGTGCTTGCGGCTAATGCCGTCTCCCAGATTTGCTCCAAATCTCCTTGACTTTCACATGTTACCGAGCTCAATCAGACGGATTGTCCCACTTTAAATGCAACAATTCGTGAGTCGGCCAATCAGAGCATTTTCTGGTAATAACCCCTGCACCTCAGAATCTTCCGCGCACCTAACCCAGTAAACCCCAGAACTTGGGGGGCAGGCTGTCATCTAAATTTCCAGGCACGAAATGGGAACTTCGCCGACCTCAGTCCCAGTGTGGTGCCCGGACCCGCTCTTTCCCACCTCTGCCGGGTCCGCTCCAAAGCCAAAAGCTTTGTGCGTCGTAGGATAATGTTCTGTGGCTCTGTGGCTCCGTGGTTCTCCCAGCCCCCTGAGCGCCACGTGATGTCATTGGCTGCCACAGCGCCCACAGTGTCGTCATCGTTATTTTCAGCCACACCACTGTCTCCGCACTGGGGCGCACTACTTTTTACGCACAGCGTTTCTGTTTCACGTGTCATCTCCACAAAGAGCTATCGCGACGCTACCGAGCGGCTCCAGCAAACGCTCGACGACATCTCTTCTTTGTCCGCCAACACACCACGGCGGCAACACCAACCCAACACCCCTCTGCAAAACCCCAGGCCAGCCCGCTCTCACCCCGGATTTTCGGTTCTGTGTCACTCCAGTTCCCTGGTCCGCCAAGGGCGCCCCTTCCCGGGATTACTAGCTTGCTTTTCCAGCGTTTCGCCTTGCTTTTGTTTCCCTCTTTTTGCTTCCCCAGAAAACGGCATTGGTCTCGCGCTATCTTTGGCCGCGCTATCCTTGGCCCGTCCCATTTCCCTTTCACGCCGGCAAGCAGACGAGCGCCGCCGCCCCCTCCCCGCTGCTGCTCTCGGCTTGACTTGTGATCTTGCCCAGCCAACCACTCGACGTGGCGACCAGTTGTCTGACCCTGGCTGACCCTGGCTGACCCTGGCTGTCCCTGGCCGCCGTGTTCTGGATCCTCTACCCCGGCACGGCCCTGGCATAAGGGGAAGCAGCCAACGAGGGGCAGCGAAGCGCAGGCCAAGCAAGACACCGTTGGCAGCGAGAAACACGGGGTAGACTAGACGGGAAAAGGGACGGCTCCGTCCATCGCAGCTCGTCTGGCTTGCTAGCTGCTGAGCCGTGGGAGCTAGTGCCAGCTTTGTTTCTGCAGCAGTTTGTGCGTCCGTGCTGTGGCGCTCTCCAGGTGCGGCGCCCCTTTGTGCGCAGCCAGACCAGTCTCGCAGATCGCTGCCGCAGTCTCTCTCACGCGCATTCCCGCTCTGACACGAAGCCGCGCTCCACAGCCGCGCTCACGCTCTTTTGCATTCACACGCACCCTCCCATTCACTCCCTCCCACACGCTCCCACGCGCTCCCACTCTCGTGCCCGTCTCGCCCTCACTCTCACGGGCCTGCGGCATTTACTCCTGTCCCTTTGTTTTTCAAGTGCATCCTGCATGCACGGGGAACGACATATGCCTTCTCTTGCTGCAAAGCCGAATGCAGGTCCCTCGGCCAGGGGCAGCCCGCGACGTGCGTCTGGCAGGTGGACAGCAGGTGGCACGCGAGGAGCTGCGCCGTCCGCGTCCTTGAGCCAGGCTCGCCTGCCCTCTCACACGCCGGCCCTCCCACCAGCCCTGCGGCCCCTGGTGCGTGCGTACCTGCTTGGCTACGCATCCACTGTCGCCCCGCGTCTCCTGTCCATCCTGGTGGCGTTTGCCGTGGCGTATCGCCGCAAGCGTCGCCAGGCCCAGCACTCCCAGTCTGGCCAGCAGCCATCCAGCCAGCCTGGTCCCTCTGGCCAGTCTGGCCACAATGGCCAGCCCGACAAGGCCTCCTTGTCCTACCTTCGTGACGCCGTCCTCCGTACTCTCCGGAGCGGCATCGAGATCCATCGATTTCCCGCCTTCTGCGCGGCCCTTGTCGGCGGCAGCACTCTCCTAGAGGTTAGTCCCACAGTATCACATCATACCGAGATGCAAATCGCCCCATGAACCGTTCAGTATACGACATATACGAAATTGGTTCGCCTTCCCCTTTTCCCTACCCCTGCCCCTATTCCAATCTCTACCCCCATTCTTCGCCCCCCGCACCCGCTGGTGCCCTCTGCCGGATCGTCGCTCTCGTTCCTATCAGAGTAGTGCCGTTGCCGGTGGCCTCAGCGCCCCCCCGGTCTCCTTGTCCCCCTGTATCTGCTACCCTCTCGCATTGTCCTTGCGTCATCATATCATGCTTGGCCGCTACGCCAGAAACATACGTTATTCTTGCTCCACTTAGGTCATGCCCATCATCTCTTCCCCCCCGCCGTTCACACCGTAACTTGCGCGTATCTTTACTTTGAGTATCTGTATCTCACTCTTCCAAGATCCCTTTCCGGCGGCTCCTTGCAAAATGGACTCCCAACGTCTCCGCCCTGGCCCGTGCTCGGATCTCCCGATACCTGGGGACGCTGATCGCTGCCTGCTTCAGCATCCGGCTGCTGCAGAGTGCTCAGTCGCCACGCTTCACTGACACGGTCGTGGACAGCCGTGAGTCCACCACCGTGGACCCGGCGACCGGCGAAGTCAAGGAGCGCAAGACGACCACCACCACACGCACCGTGCACTTTGCCGGCCGCACGCTCGACCTGACGCTGTTCGCGGTCACGCGGGCACTTGATGTCGTGATCGGCGAGCTGTGGGCACGGCACAAGGCCCGCCGGACAGCGGCCGGCAAGTGGACGGGTGTTGAGGCGCTGGTCAGCCGGGGTGCCGACTCGGCCCTGTTCGTTGCGTCCAACTACTTTATCATGTGGGCGTGGATGTACCTGCCGTGGCAGCTGCCACCAACCTACGACAAGTGGATTACCACGGCCGCTGCTGTGGACAACCGCCTGATCGAAGCGTTGCGCCTGTGTCGGAAGAAGAAGCTGCGCTACACGGAAGACATGGGCCCGGATGCGCGCCTGCTCGAGGGCATGTGCCGCGACTACGGGTGGCCAACAGTCTGGGGAAACCCTGAAAAGACGGTGCCGTTTCCTTGCGAGATGGTGCACATGGACTGCGGGCCCTCGTGCGAGCGCCATGCCTTTGCGCGTCTGGCGCGGTCCTGGCGCTGGGCCATGGCGACGTACCTGCCGCTGAGTCTGCTGATGCTGGCGCGCAAGCAGAACCGCAATCCGCGGGGTCTGCTGCGGGCGGTGATCTCGGCCATGCGGTCGTCCCTGTTCTTGGGCACGTTTATCATGTTTTTCTACTATGGCGTGTGTCTGATACGCACGCGCATCGGCCCGCGCGTGCTGGGCACGTCGGTGGCCGTGCGCAATGCCATTGACGGCGGCCTCTGCACGGCGTCGGGCTGTTTCCTGTGCGGCTGGAGCATCCTGGTCGAGACGGCCGGCCGGCGCAAGGACATGGCGCTGTTTGTGGCCCCTCGCGCGCTGGGCGTGCTGATGCCGCGGCGGTACCCTCTGAACAAGCAGTGGCTCGAGACGCTGGTCTTTGCGGCCAGCACGGCCGCCGTCTTTACGACGGTCCACGAGAACCCTCGCCGCGTGCGTGGGTTCATGGGCAACCTGCTGTCCTCGGTCCTTGTCCCATAAAAAGTATCTTTCCTCGCTTCGCTCGGGGTTCTTTTTTTTATTTCCTCGCTACGCTCGAGAGTAGTTTTTCCCCTGAGCTATGGCTTTCTTTCCTCGCTCGAGGTTTTCTTCTTTTACCGCTCAGTATCCTTCTACTGGCGAGCATTTCTCATTTAATATCTTCTTTTATATGTACCCCTTGATGGCCTACGAGCCGCCACAATGTGTTTTTTAATATATTGTACACCTTGGGATGTCCCACTCTTGTATCACATATGTGTGTCTTATCTTAAACTTTTGGGGGCTTTCTTTTTGTTTTACCATGGGGTTCCTTTCAGTCTGTGTCAAAATGGCAAAAAAAGTGCATACTGGTCGCATGTTTGGATACTTAAGCACTTTTTTTTAAAAAAAAATTGTATAATCAATGGTGTTTTTGGATATTTTCTTGGACACATATTCTGGTTCGTGTTTTGTATTAACAAAAGCATGCTACTTTTTAACAAGGAAAGATTCTTGGGGTTGTGTTTGAGCAAGGAATGAAGAATGGTTTTTGTATTTGTGTTTATATTGCTGCAAAAATAAAGAAATACACATGGCATTTCTCGCTTCTCCTTATGCCCTCACCCATGAACACACGCCCAGCACGAAAATGCACACCAGCAGGTCCGACCGTACCGTGCTGAAAATCTGCCAGTACCGCAGCCCAATCTCAATGGTGCTCTTGATCGCCGGCGGCAGGATCCCCATGGCCATGCTCAGCATTCCGCCGCCGAGGGGAGAAGAAGAAGAGGCCGAGCCGCCGCGTCCCAGACCCTTGTCGAGGAAGAACCGGCTCGTCAACAGCACCGTCTCGGCCGTCGCAAAGGCGTAGAAAAAGTTGCGCTTGTGCAGCAAAAACGACTCGTCGTCGGCTGTGTGGTAGGTGCTGCCGGGAGTGTTGGCCGCCTCGGCTGCCTGCTCGCGCTCGCTCTGCGTGCCGGCAAAGGGCGTCGCCAGGGCCACGTACAGGCCGAGCGCGACGGCGACGGCAAAGTGGACAAGGCGCCACAGGGCGGCGGGGACGCTTGGGATGGCCGAGCGAGCGGCTGACTGTTGCTGTTGTTGGCCTGGCATTTGAGGAGGCATCTGCGGCGGCCAGTTGGCACCGCCCATTGGGAATCCGGGGAAGCCTCCTCCAGGGCCGCCTGGTCCTCCTGGTCCTCCTGGCCCGCCTGGCCCGCCCGCACCGCCCATTGCGGCCATCATCTGGTTCAGCATCGCCGCCATCGGGTCGTTTGCGTCCGGGCCCAGCCCGTTGGGGTTGTTCCCACCACCAGCTGCTGCTCCTGCTCCCCCTGCCCCGCCATCGCCAAACAGGAACGGATTCGGCAGGAGCCGCTGCTGCCCTGGCTCGCCAGACTGCTGCCCGGCCTGCTGCATCTGCTGCAGCGCCAGCAGGTCCCGCAGCTGTGCGTCGGCCACGGATGGCCGCTGTGTAGTTTTTGGTTCGTAAAAGTGTTGCGAAATGTCGACCTCGTCGGGGTCGCCGTGTTCTTGTGGTGGTTTGGGCGCATCTGTGGGGGGTGCAGGAGAAGGATCTAATTTGTTAGACGAGGCTGGAAATCATGCATGGACAGGCTACGTACCCCTCTGGAGACCACCGCCAACACCGGAAATCTTGTTGAGTCTGTCGGATCCGCCCGCCTTGATCTTGGCCTCGCGGCGTTCTTTGCGCTTCCGGGCAGCGGCGGCGGCACGCTCTGCAGCGGCAGCGGCCGCAGGGTCGTCTGTCAATTCTGTCATTTTGGGGGAAGCAAGTAAAAAGGGGAGTGGTCCCGTCCCCCTCGCTGTCGATTCTGTCTGTCGGGTCTTTGTCGCTCTTCTGTCGTAGGAGTATGCGGTTTCGGCGTTGAGGTTGTCAGATATTTTGTGTCGCTGGGGGTCCGTGGCCACAATTTTGGTGGGCGGGATGTTGAAAGTCGCCCTGCAGGTATGGCACGTGACATCGAATTCATCATTTTCAAGTGTCCGACTTTACACGATAGTTTTGAGAAAAAAGATGGTATTGGTATTACAGAAATATTTAAATAGAGCAGACTCAAAGCTGCCCATTCTTTGAGCGCTCCAGAATTTCTTCAACTCCCGCAAACCTGTATTCCGCCATCGTCTCGTCCCACAGCGTGTCCATGACCGACTTGCCCTCTGGCGCGTAAACGATTTTGGCAAATCTGCAACATGTTAGTTTTTTGGTGTACATTCTGATTGTTTCCTTTCTTGTTTTTGGAATATTACTGTATATGATAGTGAAGTGAAAAGAATAGTTGTAGGAGTAAGAGAATGCAGGTTCAATCAAAGTACCAAGGAGGTTTAAAATGTTATGCGAGGGAGGGACGAAACCAGGAAACAATTTTAAAATCGGAAAAACAGATATAAACAAGTAAAACAATACCAGAAACAACATTTTTTACAAGAATGTAAAATGAGAAAAATCAGAAATGGTCTTTTTTGAACTTACGGGCTGATTTCAAAGTCCATGCAGAATGAGCCATGCGACTCTTTGCCTAGGACAACAGCCGCATCGACATATGTCCATGCACCCATTTCGGGCGGCCGGGCACACAGCCGCAAGAAGACAGCGTTTGCGACCTTTTTAATGCCGCCTGCTTGACGCCCTAGGTCAGAGCCTCTGCAGAGACCCGGGTCGACCAGGTTGACAATGACGTCGTCCGGGTTCAGGTACTCCAGCAGTCGGGCAAAGAAGAGCTGGCCCAGCAGCTTGGAGCAAAAGTAGCACTCCATCCCGTCCCATTTTGACGCAGGGAGGAAAGCGTCTGTGGAGTCAAAGGAAGCCAAGAACGGGCGCTTGTCTCGGTTGGGAAGCTTGGCGATGAGGGACGTTGTCGAGTTGACAATAGTCAGCCGGCCAGGGGCTGAAGCCGGGGCCTTTGATTTGCACAGCGGCAGCATGAGGATGGCCAGCAGAAAAGTGGACAGGTAGTTGACCTGTACACTTTCTTCATGGCCGGTCGACTCGCAAATATCAAACGTTTCCTTCATGAGGCCTGCGTTGAGGATGGTGATATCCAGCCGCGGCAGGTCAGTCTCAACACGCTTGACAAATGCCTGGACGGACGTGTATGACGTCATCTCCAGAGACCACACGTCAATTTTAGCGGAAGGGTACTTGGCCAGCATCTCCTTTGCAGCCTTGTCGCCTTTGGATGTCGTGCGAACGGCCAAGATGAGATGCGACAGCTTCAGCGACAGGAGCTGCAGGCCACATTGGTAGCCCAGGCCGGAGTTGCCGCCGGTGATAATGGCTGTCTTTCCGGTTAGGTCTGTTCCTGCTGGGGGCAGTTTTGTTTTGGTCAGGAACTGTGCATGGATGAATCCCCCTGGAAAGAAGTTTGCGACGGCCTGGTCGGCCATCTCCATGGACTTGGAAGTCATGGCGGCGGTTAGTAGACCTGGAGGCAAGGGCCAAGGAACCAAAGGCTGCTTTTATTCTGATCAAGAACAAATCAAATTAACAAGAGATGCCGTGCTCTCCATCTCTTCTTATATACAAATGCCTTTGCAAAGAAGTTTCTCGTTTTCAGGTGTGAAGGCCACCGTTCCCTGATCATTGTCCCAAATGGGAAAATAATTGTTTTCACCACAAACCTCCAGTCGAAGCACGATTGCCGTGGTCGAATATAGAGGAGAGCCGGAACAACAAAAAAGCCGTGGGACCGTTAGCAGTCCGGCCGCCGACTGATGCGCAAGCTGGCCGTCTTACGGCCTGCGGACGGAGTGGACCCCTTTCCTAAATAGGAAAACAATCTCGGTCTTGGCACGCCCTACTACACCACATCGCTTCGCATAGGCCGCATTTCGTGGGGCCAGGCTTACGTCCGGTCTTATGTAACCAGAGCACGCGCCCTGCTCCCCCAATCAGCCTACTCTCCAAACGCAAAAGTTTGAAACCGGGTTGACAAATGGCACCTCTCGAAAATCCTGGCTGCTTTCTTTCCCTTTTGAGGCATTGATCTCGTTTTCGTCGAAATGGCCACGCCAAGTAAGAAAGGCGTCCAGACGCCCGAGGACAGTGAGCATGACCCGTTCATTGTGGCCACCAGCCAACAGGACATCAAGCCCGGCGGCAAGGACCGCAAGTTTATCCGACGCAAGGTGATGTTGGGCAAGAACAAGGGCCGCTCGACCAAGAAGAAGCCGCCCAAGGAGGACTCGTCCTGCTCGGCTCGACAGCACTACCGACAGCAGCCGTGGAACCAGGTCGGACAGGCCGTTCCTGCCCAGCCATTCGCTGTGGCCCCGGCCCCCCAAGCTAGTATCCCGGCCATCCACCCTGGCTCGGATACCCTGATCAGGGGCCGTAAGTCATAGGGCTCGTTGGGAGCGCGGGTGGAACCGGTGTGGGAGCCAAGCGTCTTCTTCGCCTCTGGTTATATCTACTGACGACCTCTCCCAGTGGCGTCCATTATCCGACGGGACATGTTCCCCGTTGAGCAGTTTATCGGCATCAGCTCTCTCGGCCAGGACTGGCTGCTCCTGAAGCTCTACAAGGAGGATGTGCTCTTCCGCATTGTCTGGGCCGACGCCGCCCTGGCCCTCTTTGACGACATGCGGCTGCTCCAGCTGTCGTCGCTCCAGGGGCTGCCCAAGGCCGCCAGCACTCGGGCTCTGGAACACATGAACCGGGGCATTGTGTCGGTCCGTGACCGCATAGCCGCCGAATACCCGGCCAGGGCCAGCGAGTTTACGCTGTTCTTGGTATTGTCGTTGGCCATGTTCTGCAAGGCCCTCCGCGAGCTGGATGCTGCCGAACAGCACCTCCTGGGCCTGCACGAGATGGTCAAGCAGCGCGGCGGCATACAGACCCTGGCTGGAAACCGCTTCCTGCAAATCAAATGCTGCAGGTATGGGACTGGCGCTCTTGCCGACAAACCCACGTGTATCGCATGCTAACCATTTCTCCCCCCCCCCAAGGTTGGACCTGGCATTGGCACTCCGTAGAGGCAAGCCTCCGCTGTTCTGCTCAGACGGCTGGGTGCCCGGCACGCCGCCGGAAATCCTCAGACACCCGTTCCGATTATCCGAAGGCGGCATTACACCGCTCCACCGAGCGTGTCTACACGAGCCAAACGAGGGACTGGTCGACATCTGGCTCGACCTGCGCACCTTTAAAGAGTTTGTCCACACGGCACACCGGGCCAACACCAAGGTTCCCGCCGAACTCTTCCAGGACACTCTTATGTCGGCGCAGTACCGTCTGCACAGTGTAAAGGGAACTTTCAGCAGCGACACCCAGATACAAGAGGCTGTCAGGGTTGTGCTCCTGGCGCTGTCGACGTCTGTGTTTATCGAGTTCCACGGCGGCAGCTCGTATCCGTTCCTAAACGACTGGCTGCGGACAGCCATGCACGACTGGGAAATGAGATGGAAAATGCGGCAAGACGATGTAGATGTGCAGAGGCTTGCACTCTGGCTCGGATACTCGTCTGCCATCTCGGCCTTGGACAGCCCAGAAGACCGTGCCTGGCTGCAGGCAACTTTTGTCCGTCCAGCAGCTGCTGCCTTGGGTGTCGGCAACGACTGGGAGAAGACGAGAACCATCTTGCACGAATTCCTCTGGATGGACATTGTTCACGACTCTCCTGCAAAGATCTTTTTTGATCACAGCATGGGGGCTGTTGGAAGCGGCATTAATTCGGACAACTTTTTCCTCACTGGAAACCATTTGAGATGATTCCCACCAGCCTCCCGCCGGACCTCCCCCGCCTATTCGATTCCGAACCACTTCAGATCCTCCCCGGGATGTACTGGCACCGTGTGCCCGACACCTTCGGCCGAGTATCCCACCAGTTTGGTCCCGTCGCCGTACACGAGCTTGGTGTACCCGGCCTGCGGCGTGTCCGTCTCGTTGTGCGAGTACGAGACGTTCAGGAGGGTGCTCCATTCTTTGAGCTGCTCGGCCAGGTTGAGGTAGCTCACAAAAGTGTCGGCATGGCCATGCCAGGTGGCGAGGGGGGGGGTATGGATATGTTTCCGACTCCCCGGGCCTCATATCCCGCACCTGCCTGGCCCACTCGTCACCCGTCTTGACAACCTCCCCACTGGCACACTCCGGATCCCCCGTCGTCGGGCTCGACCCGGGACTCCCCGCGAGACATCCGGCGGCGACCCCAGAGTAACACGTGGCCGCCGCCAAGAGGTCCGGGTACACGGCCATCATGACATTTGTCATCATGCACCCCGACGACGAGCCGGTGACAAAGACGCGGGCCGGGTCGGCGTCGAACGCGGCGACGGCGTGTTGGATCATGCTGGCGAGGGACTGGGAGTCGCCGCCGCCGTCGTGGGCCAGGGATTTATTGCTAGCGACATCCCAGCACTGGAGGTGTCAGCGTCAGCAGAGCTTGGAGCGACTGAGAGAACAGGGCGGGTCTCACATTATTATCGTGTGTCGTTGTCGGGTAGATGACGAGAAACCCCTTGTCCTCGGCCAGCGCGGTGTACCCCGACTCGGACATGTACAGCGGTCCTGTGCCGCCGCAGTAGTGAAGCTACCAGGTCAGGAGACAGAGCCGAATGAAATCATGATTTTTAACAGGGTTGTATACTACTCACTGCAAGAATCACTGCTGGGTTGGGAGAAACGGTTTCGGGAATGTAAACGTCCATCTGAATGTCGGTCGGGTTGTAGCCAAAGTTTGGTATGGACACGAGGCCGGCCTGGACAATGCCCAGGAGGGCCAGCCAAAGAGTCAGATGCCATTGTGTTTGTGACATTTTGGACAGGAATGAACGTGCCGTTGAGATGTCTCAAAAAGTCATCAAGAGTTGTTGTCAAGATGTTCCAATGCGTTTATCGATTTTCGCTTTTTGAACCCCGACTTTAATCAACCGCGGCAATCTGCAACACTGCCAGCAAAAATTAGTCAATTGCACCTTGTGTTCAGGCTGAATGAACATTGCAGGAAGTCGCTCGGGCCGTTGTAGAGTCGTAATTGCGGAGTACCAGCAACCGTGGGTTGTGCTGCCCACCTTTTCACATACATCGTGGCTCATCTTTTATTTTATTACTCATTCATCAGCTAGCTGTATAAACCAAAAATATATAAACTGGAATTCATCATTGTTTTTTTGTTGTTTGAAAAAAAAAAAAGAACATTAGGAACCCGTTTCCGTATACTCTTCTCGGTCTTTCTCGTGTCCTCTTTCTCTCTTTTTTTCTTTGGCGTCTTCCCTTTTTCAGGCTTCCAGTTCAACAAAAATATAACGAAAAACAAATAACAGAAAATAATAACAGTAACAACAAACAATGCTCTCTACCTACAGGTAATCAATAGACTTGCTATGCACGTCATGCGTTGTCTTGTTTGCGTGGGTGTGATATGCGGTGAGTAACCGTGGTGTTTCATGACAAAATGATATCTCCTTTTTTTCTCCATTGAACGCATGCATGCCTCCTTTTTTTGTCATCAAATCGTGTCTCCAAGTCTTTACGGCGTAGCCTTGCTCATGGCAATGAGGCGTTTCAAACCGACCTAGATTGTTAGTTAGGGAACAATGGGAATGAAAACTTTACACGCATCTCTGTTAACTCACCATCCAGTTGCCACACTCTTCGGGCTTCTCGCGGTGGATCTCCACCTGCAGCTTTTGCGCTTTGTCGTAAGCCTTGTCAGCCAGCGCCTCGGCCACACCATGGAGCTGGTGAACCGTGTCTTCCTTGACGAGCTCGGCATTGTTCAGGTGGTCGAACAGCAGGTTGAGCCGCTTGTTGGTGTCCTTGACCTGGGCTGCGAATGCCGGCGGGGCCTTGGATGCTACCCGCTGCAGGTCGCTATCCAGGATGTGCACAAGTTTCTGTGCATGCGGCGGGATATGCGACCGGTCACCTGGCGGGTGCCGCGCAGCCTTACGCGGCGGCGGTGCAAATTGTTGCGTCTGCGAAGGGGTCGACGAGCCACCCGTGCCGCTGGTGCCTGGTCTGGCAGCTGGTGGCGGACCAGAAGAAGGGGGGGGTGCCAGAGGCGGTGCCGCATTGCTCGGCGGTGCTCCGTACTGAGAAGGAGCGTAATGCTGGCTCTGTGGCGGCGGGGGGACTGCGGCGTAGCTGGCCGAAGGCGTACGAGCCGGACCCGGAGGAGGTCCTGTGGGAGGGAAGCTGCCTCCAGCTGGCTGCTGGGGCGCTGGCGCAGGAGCATAGCGGCTCGATGGAGGAGCAGGGGCAGGTGGAGGATTGTAGGGCGACTCCGTGCGAGGTGGCCGAGGCAGAGCCTGGGGTCCTGTGTTGGCACCAGCAGGCGGAGGCGGCGGCGCATATGTGTTGGCGACGGACGATGATGGCCGGGCTGGCACTGCGGATGCAGCGGGTGGTGCCGCCAGCTGAGGCGAGTTGATCCGGGGCGGTGCCGATCCCTTTGGCGGAGGCGGTGGAGTGGGGCTAGCACGGGCACCGCCAGCACCGTAGGGGCTACCAGGGGGAGGCGGCCCGCCCAGGGGCGGTTGTGCACCGAACGGCGAGGTAATCGGAGCCACGCTCGGAGTGTTCTTACGCACCGGAGGCGGCCGAGCCACCAAAGGCACGTCGTTCCATTGGCCTGCATCCTTGGGTGGCTTGTAGGCGGCCGGGGGCGGTCCAGAGGGGGTGGAGTTCCGCGGAGGAGCACCATAGCCGCCGTATGCTCCTCCGGGAGGCGCATACGAGGATGTTGTCTGCGGCTGCTGCTGCTGCGGCGGAGCATAGGGGCTCTGGCCGTAAGAAGGCGCAGGCGGTGCATATGGGTTTGCGGCCGGCGCAGGAGGGGCTGCGGCTGCAGGCGTCGTGCTGTTCGTGGGCGGCGCGTACAGGTTGGAGGCAACTGCCGCAGCGGCGACTGGCACCGACGGTGCGTACGGGCTGGCAACGGCGGCCGGCTGCGACAGAGCCGGCGGCGCAGGGTAGGTGTGGGTCGTCCGCGACGTCGGCGTCTTGGTGCGCGAGGTGGCTGGGGCGCCTCCGCGCTGGTACGCCGCCTGCTGTCTCTGCTGTGTCTGCCGGGACGCGCCCTTGCTGCCCAGAGCCAGCTTCACACGCTCGTGGGCCACCTCGCCGGGGGTGTATCCGGTTGGCACCAGGTCCAGGTACTTCTGGGCCACGGTGATCAGGCCCGCCGAGGCCACGATGTCGGCGTACTCGATGTACTTGTCGTACAGGGTGGCCAGCTTCCAGCCGGACGAGCCAGAGGTGGACGACGAAGCCTCGGCATCCTGGAACTTGGTCACATGGCGGAAGACGGTGACCTTCTCAATGAACCGCTGCAGCGTCTTGGCGTGGACCGAGAAGGACGAATCGGCGGCAGGCTCCTTCACAGCAGCCTCCTCCGACTCGTCCAGCTCCGAGATCCAGATCTGCACCACCTTCTCGAGCTTGGTGCCCACCAGGTAGCACAGCGCTGCATCCTTGCGCGAGCCAGATTCCAGCACGCGGTCACCCAGGCCCTCGCAGAGCGCCGGGAAGTCGGCCGGAGTCGCAAATGTGCACAGAGCCGCCAGCGTCTCCTTCCAGTCGGCCAGGTTTGCGTTGTTAACCACATCCCACAGATCCTCGCCAATAACGGCATTCACGAGTCTCAGGTAGCTCGGCGAGCCCTTGGCCTGGCCCAGGTACGCCGCTTGCACCTTCTGCACCAGCTCCTTGCCGCCGCAGTTAGCGAGGACAAAGGCGTCGGCAATGCGCTGCTCCTTGAGGCAGATGTCAACTGCGCGTCCAAAGTTGCCCAGCATCACGGCCTTGGTAATGGTGTCCTCCAGAGACGTGTTTCCTTGGCCAAAGAGATGGAACGGGCTGCTGATGGCCTTCTTGGCCTTGGGCTTCGCGGCCTTGGTTTCCGACACATCTTCAGTTTTAGTATCCGGCTTGGAGGAGGACAGACCAGAGAGGAAGTCATCGTCCTCGTCGGCATCACCCTCACCGAAGAAGCTGGACAGCCGGTTGTCCTTCTTCTTTTTCTCGGCTGCTTCCTTCTTCTCTTCCTCCCCGCCCTTTTCTTCCTTCTCTTCTTCCTTTTCTTCATCCTTGTCCTCGTCCTCGGCTTCGTCGTCTACGCCGTTGGTGTCCACTTCTTCCTCTTCCTCTTCTGTAGGGAAACCCAGGCGCTCAATAACCTTTTGCCGTGGGTTGGCATCGACAAGTGTCTGCAGCACCTCCCAGTCGGCCTTTTCCTCGTCGGTCTTGGCGCTTTCGATGTGCGTCGCGCAGATCGACGTCACATCACCAGCCTGCAGCGCCTCCTCGAACTTGGTAGTGGCCGGAGCCACATCAGACTCGACAGAGAAGCTCTCGATGTGGATCGTCGAAGTCTTCGGGCCGTCGACCTCTCCATCCGTCGTAAAGTACACAACCTTGCCGCCAAAGCCAAAGGCAGCACCGACGGGCTTGAGGTACCACGAGGGCGCATTCGGCAAAGAGAAAGAGGACACCTGCGGCGCGGGGTGGGCCGAGGCAAAGAAATCCTCGCCGTCCAGGTTGTTCTGTGCAGCAGCCTGTGCGTCGACTGTGTGGTTGGTGTTCTGCAGTGTCTGGATGGTGATCTTGCCGTCAAAGGAGGCCGTAGCCGTCAGGTTGGGGTTGCTCGGGTCGAAGCTGGTGGAAAAGGCCCAGTTGGTGCCTTCCTGAAGCTCGCCATAGTTCTCGCCTGTCAGCGGGTTCCACACCAGCGTGCGGTTGTCCTTGCCAGATGACAGCAGGATGGACGGGTCAGCCGTGCACCACGACAGAGACAGCACGCCAGCCTCGTGGCCAGACAGAGTCTTCTCGGGGCTTTGCGAGTTGCGCAGGTTCCACAGGTAGATGACAGGGTTATTGTCGTCGGGCGATGCGGTGAGCAGCTTCGTGGAGTTGGTGGGGTCCCAAGCAATGGCGCTGACGGGTTTGCGGTTGTTGTTGACCGTCATGGATGCCTTCTTCGTCTTGACGTCCCACACAGTCACTATGCCGCTATTGCCGCCGGTAGCCAGAATGTGCGACACCTTCTTGTTCCATGCGAGACACTCGATGTCGTCGGCGCGCGACGCGGCGGCATTGCCGAGCCGGAACGGGTTCTGGATGTCCTCGACATTATAGATGAACAGCTCGCCCTTGGCGCCGCCGGTGGCCAGGATCTGTGGCTTCTGCGGGTTGAATTGCAGCGTCTTGATGGCGCCGCTGTGCTTCGAGGCACGCTCGATGAGGGCGTCGGAGGCTCCAGACTCAAGCTTCGCGGCGTCGTACAGCTCGAGGGAGCCGTTCTCCAGGGCGGCGGCGATGATGCCCCGCGGGTGGTCCGAGTCTGATGGGCCCCAGGCAATGTCGTAGAACCTGCAGATGTTAGAAAAGGTCAAGAACAAACGCACAAGTCAAGCAGCATCCAATTGGTTGAGACAATGCTACAAGTCCAAGACGAGACAGGGGCAAGCTTCAAAGGGAGTCCCTCGCAGGGCGGTGTGAAACGGTCTCTGAGGGGGTTCGCCGGCGGAGTCGCAAAAAGGACAACATGCACTGTACACACCTCGAATCCGTGTTGATGCTGGCAATCGGCTGCAGCTCAACCTCGTCGTTCGTGTTGTTGAGGTCCAAGTCCCAGAGCTCCAGCTTGGTGTCGTCTGAGAAGTCGGCATCGACAGCTCCGGCCCGAGTGCCAGTCGCTACCAGCGGCTTGCCGGTGCCCGGCGACCAGGCAAACACGCCCGTCCGGGGGATTTCCCGTAGCTGCACCATGGCGAAGTGTGTGCGTCGAGATTAGAGAAAGAGGGGGGTGGTTGTTGAAGGTAGAACAGAAGCGCAATGCCACAGGGAGAGAAATAGGGAGGGAACTAAATGTAGCCAAATCGAGCAAAAAGAGGCGTAGGGGACGAAAGAAACAGAAAAGGAAAATGCAGGTTCCGTGCAAAAGGGCAACGAGAAACTCGGCTGCCTGCCCGCTTCACAAGAAATCCGCCCGTCACAATGGGAATTGCGCAGAAATAGTCCAGACTGGGCCTCCCATCGAAGAATGGCAAAGAGGGTGTGTCCTTTTGCTGGGTCGCGCTGGCATGGACTAGCAATGCGGGAACTGGTTGACCTGTCCTGTGCGCAAAACCCCAAAAGGTGGCATGTAGGGAGGCACATAGGGGTTTCACGTGATAGCCTCCAGGGGCGAACCTGCCCGCCACAGCATGGCGCGGTTGCCCCGCGGCAGGAACCCCCCAAGGTCAGCTCAACCGTTAGAGCAATACACCCGTTTTAGCAATATCGAGCTGATCGGGGCGTTTAAGCTTTTTTTCTACATAATATAGAGTGGCACATATCATCTCACATCCTTGTCTTTTACAGCTCGGCTCTCTGGTTTTTTGTTGGTCGACAACAAGCATACACTTCTTCTGCGATCATTATTGCATGGCTCTGTTGCACAGTGTGTGGCCTTAGCAGCTGGAAGGGTCCTCCGCGCCCACTCTCCGCCCATAGCTAGGAACAGCCATCACACAACAACACTATCTTCAAATCAACACGCGACCTAGGCCATGACAGACGCCGCGCGCTGGAAGGCCACCGTCCACGTGGGCGGACTCGCACCGCTGGTCACATCGGCCAATGTGCACGACGCATTCCTGCCCTTTGGCGACATTGCAGATGTGTCACTGCCCAAGGACACCCGGCCGGTCAATGGCAACGACCGCGACGATGAAGGCGGTGGCGATCATCGCAACAAGGACTCCAAACACCGCGGCTTTGCCTATGTCGAGTACGAAGATGCCGACGACGCCAAGGAGGCAATTGACAACATGGACAAGTCTGAATTCTTCGGCCGCATCATCAAGGTGACAGCAGCCAAGGCACCAAAGAGTACCAGTGAGGGTCTCGGAAGCCGGACAGCTCTCTGGCAGCAGGTGAGTGAAGCAGCACATAAGCTATGGTGCACATGGATACGACAGTTACTAACAGAACCACAGGAGGGTTGGTTGGAAGCAAACGCGACTACAGAGGAGGACAGGCTGGCTGCAGAGCAGGGCCAGGCTGGCGCAGACGACGGAAGAGCGCCAGATCCCATGCAGGGCCTGGAAGAACTGGATGTAGCCGGGCCAAGGCCAGCATAAACATCCGTGGATGTAAGGAGAGCCTTTTCGGCATAGGGATTGGATTTTAATGTACATTGTAAAATAGCAACAATAACGAACAGGTCAGGTCAGGTCAGTTTCATGTATCGAATTTACTTTATTCGCAAATAAACACACATGCGAAGCCTCGCGTTTTGCGTCACAACGTTTTGCGTCACAATTGGTTCACAGTCAGCACAAGCTCAAGCAACTACAGGTGTTGCACAGGCGCTGCTTTTCTCTGTTATGCAAGGCTCAGGCGGAAAAGGCCAAAGGCAACAAGCGCACATATCTTCCCATAATGATGTATTGTATACACAAACAACCAAAAAGCTATCTGCATTCAGGATTCAGAATTTAGCATCCAGCTCTCAGCTCTCGGTTCCCTCCCCAGGTCTAAGCACAGTCTTGTCCGAAAGTCCATCCGTACATCCGTATCTCGGCCACATTCTCCACCCAGTACGCCCTCGCCCATCTAGCCGGTGGCTATGCGCATTTATTCCTTCGACTCGGCAACGGCGGGCTCGGCATGAGCCTCACCGTGCTCGGCGCCGTGGGCAGCAGCGGCGTTCTCGGCAGCGCGGTTGAGACGCTTGAGGCGAATGTTCCGGTCAACGAACAGGTGGCGCAGGATGGAGTAGCCAGCAGCGCTGACGGCGAAGGCAACGACAACACCTGGTAATCAAAGGGTCAGTCAAAAGCGCAATTCCCGCAGCAGTAAAGGGTCATCGGGAAAGGTACGCACCCAGCGGCAGCAGCTCAGGCGGGATCTTCTTCAGCCGGCGCAGTCTCTGCGTGGCAGTGTGGGCTGTTTTGCGAAAGCAATGCGGTCAGTCTTCATGGTTCTGTCTTTCTCTCAATGTCCCAATGCCTCATGGTCCGTCTCCAGGCTCCACAGCATCGTGCAATTGGATCGAATGGGATCGGGGCATCGGAGCGTCGTCAATTGGGTTCCAGCGACGAGGCTGCACTGCACATACCAGCTTGTTCCTCCTTCTGTTGCAGCAGCCGAGGTTAGCAATCATGATGTCTTTGGAGTAGCAAAACTGGCGTGGGCCAATGGGCGGCGGAAAAAAAGCCCATGTCAGCCTGCCGGGCCATCACGAGAAAAAACAACCCGAAAATAAATAACCCAGAAAAACAGCAACGTACGGGAACGGGATGCATCATGCGCATCGTCGGCCGGAAGGCCGGCCGGAAGGTGCGGAGAGCCCGGGTGGCATACATTTTGAATGGCGGTCGTCCAAAAGATGTCGAGATCAGGGCGGGAGGCAGGGGCGGCGGAGGGTGGTGGTGGTGGTAAGTTGAATGTCGAGATGAGTAGCGGTTTTTATGGGGGAAGGGAAAAAGGGAAAGGGCCAGAGACGTGAGGTCACTTTTGGCGGCGAAAGAGAGCAAAGAGAAAGGCGGCCGTCAGGCAAATTAGGGCGGGACGCTGTAGCGGTGCTCTCCGCTGCCTGCTGAATCTGTACTGCTGCAACGGCGGGGGCGTTGCTTTGGACTTTGCGGCTTTTCGAGCGTTTCGGTTGGTCGGTCGCTAGCTGCCAGCGCTCCCAAAGCAACGCCAAAAAAATGCAAAAAATGCCCCAAAGCCACCCTGCCCGAGGAAAATCATGCCATTCGACGAAAACGCGCCTGAAAAACCAGGCCACCACTATCTCCCTTATTCACCCGTCCGCCCCATTGTTCCGAACGAACGAATTGCACGGGTCCTAATCCCAAGCTCGTCCCATCCATTGCTCTCACCAAACAACAGCTCACTCACCCCCCTTCCCGCGATATATTTGCCAACCCAGCAACCTCCTCCTGCCACCACCGCCGACCCTAGTCCAATTGATCTTCTTCGACAAATCTTTCAACATGTCTGACGACGATCGCGAGACCAAGCCCTTCAAGTTCGTCACTGGTACGTCGCCCTTCCCTCCCTCTCTCCCTTTGGTGATTGATAACCGGCGTTTGGAGCCGGGAAAAAAAGAGCGAAAAATCCCCTCCCAAAATGCATCGTATGATATCTCGTGGCTAACCAGTGCACAACGCTCAACAGCCGGTATGCAACAACCACCTCTCCTTCTCCTCCACGCCGCGAGCCCGTCGGCCGACGTCTGATCCGGTCCGATTTCTTTTTCCTTCCCGGGCCGATGAACGTTTAAAAAAGCGGGATTTCGGGGATTGGTCGCAGGCAGACGGGGCTCCGGATGGCCGTCTTTTTTCTTCTCGGCACGCCTTACTTGCACGTGGAGGAACAGCTTGAATAACCATGTTTCTCTATAGGTGTCGACGCCCGGTTCCCGAACACGAACCAGACCAAGCACTGCTGGCAAAACTACGTCGACTACCACAAGTGCATTCTGGCCAAGGGCGAGGACTTTGCTCCCTGCCGCCAGGTTCGTTTGGACTCTGCCCATGTGCTCTCCGGCTGTCTGGTGTTGACCCGGGGCCGTATTGTGGAATAATTGTTTGCTGACTGAATGTTTCAACAGTTCTGGCTGGCCTACCGGTCTCTGTGCCCTAGCGGTTGGGTAAGTCACAATACTTCATGACGCGGTGGCGCAGTTGTCCAACGAAGATGGCGGTGACCACGACCCTCTCTCTCTCTCCGTGCACCATTGCTAACTACCCCGTGCAGTACCAGCGTTGGGACGACCAGCGGGCAGCTGGCACCTTCCCGGTCCGCCTCGACTAGATGCATTAAATTTGTCATGGGGAGGAGTTGGTGATAATGGCGATGCTGGATCGACAGGGTTTGGAGCATTCGATATAGTACAAAGTGAAGCAAAGGTAGAAATATCAAAACGCCAGTTGACATTCGTGTGGTGATCTGTACATACGACCTTGTTGTCGATACTTCAAATTGACGGAACGTTGTTTGGGTGTGTCTATAGTTCAAAGGCTTCGCCATTCGCATGCAAGTAACGAATCAGAACGGTAACGCGGTTGGGTGCTTGGAGAAAAGCGCGAGCCTCCACATAGAGATTTCGAATTGTTCCCAAGCTAATAGAAAAATAGTCATATAGAGAATACATGTAATCGTGTAGTGCCGAAACCCAAATAACCTTGAGACAAAAACGCCGAGCCGCCAATGGTATGATGTAACAAAAAAAAAGCAGGGCCACGTAAATCCAAGCAGACCGATCACGGTCTGACTTATTTCTCATCCTTAACCTCATCTGAATCCTTGTCCTCGTCCTCATCCTCAGAAGAGCTCATGAATTCATCATCCTCGTCAAATCCAATGAACCGCATGGCCGGGGCTTTGGCCTTGCCCTTGTCTTTGGGTGCCGATGTGCCCTCTCCGTTGGATGCGCTCTGCTCCTGCTCCTTCATGGAGGCCAACACGGCAGTCCGCGTGCGTTCGCGAGCCTTCTCCTTCTCCTCGAGCCAGCGGCTGTCAACACGGCCGGTGCTGCCGTGCAGAATCTCGTCCTCTTTCTTCTCGGCCATCTCGATGATCTGCTCCCACCGCTTGCGGCGAACCTCCTTCTCCTTGCGCTCCATGTCGGGTTTGATGGCGAGGTACTCGGCCAGCGCCTTGGCCTCCGTAACTGTGCGCAGACGGCGGCCGTCGAGGTTGCGACTGGATCCGTTATCCTCGGCCTGGTTCCTCTTGCGCTTTGACGACATACGGCCACCGGCGGCACGAAGCTGAGATCCGAAACCACCCTTGCCACCACATAGGGGGACGGATAGCCGCAGCGACAAAAAGTCATCTTGAGTAGACGACAGCAGGTCGCTCACAGTGGTCTCTTGTGATCGAGTCGGGAGTTGTTTGTTGGAGAGGGTGGTGAGGATGAGGCGCTGGTTCTGGATAGGCGGCAGGCGCTCGTAGAGTCCGTCCCAGAGTTCGGTGATAGTGGTGGTCGAGGGAAGCGGGAGAGAGTAGGTGGATGGCTGGCCCTCGCCCGGGAAACCGGTGACGAGAACGTTGACGATTCTCTCATCCATTTTGGCGACGTGAGGATGCTGCTTGGGTTTGTCTGTGTCTGTGTGGTGGCGTCTAGGGTGGAGGTGACGTTGATTGTCCCTTTATTTTCTGGAGGTAGTTTGCCTCCCTGCGATCAAGGGAGTTTGTAGTATGCGCCTGCGCCACCTTTGGCTCTCATAGTCACATGAATTGTTCCGCCACATATCAGCCACTTTTTTGCGATGAGGGGAGGGGCGTCTGTGGCTGACAATTTTTTTCTTGAGCCCTACCCACCAACTGAATTTCACAAAAATTTTAAGGACCATTAGTGCGTTAGTCTGCTTTCTTCGTCCTCGTTTTTTCCTGCTTCACCTACTGCTATTTCGGATTTCCACCCGCTCGCACAACCACATCAACACTCAACAACACCATTCACTCAAGAACGGTAATTCAAGATGTTGATTCCGAAGGCCGACCGCAAGAAGATCCACGAGTCCCTCTTTCGGGAGGGTGTCCTCGTGGCTCCCAAGAAGTACGTTTCTCCAATACTGGATCGAAGGAAGGAAAAGGAAAAAAAAAAGCTGGTTGCGCACTCGACGTCGATACTCGCTCGCTCTCTTTTCACCAAATCGCGAACCAACCATTCCGAATCATCGGCAATCCAAAACCCCCCTGTTGAGTCGTGGAAACTAACTATTTGATCGCAGCTACGAGATTCCTCATCCCGACATCGACACCAAGAACCTGTACGTCATTAAGGCTTGCCAGTCCCTGACCTCGAAGGGTTTCGTCAAGACCCAGTTCTCGTGGCAATGGTACTACTACACGCTCACACCTGAGGTACGATATATCCCAAATTCCAAACGAGAAGGAGCACGTGGAGAATGGAGAATGGAGAGGATGCGAAGCAATGAATAAGGAAGGAGCCATGGGGAACCGACAACGAACCACGAGATGGGCCCACCCATCAAAGACCTGGGGACCACGAAAGCGAGACGGCACGACGGGAGGAAGCAGGGGGACATTGCTGCCGACGAAGAAATCCAGGACGACAATTGCTAACATTTTCGCCAACCATACAGGGCCTCGACTACCTCCGTGAGTGGCTGCACCTGCCTGCCGAGATTGTCCCGGCTACCCACATCAAGCAGCAGAGATCGCATGCCCCGCCCCGCGGCATGATGGGCGAGGAGCGCGGCGAGCGCCGGCCATTCGGTGGCCGCGGCCGTGGCGACCGGGGAGACCGCGAGGGCGGCTACCGGAGACGCGATGCTGGTGAGGGCAAGGAGGGCGGTGCCCCTGGCGAGTTCGCTCCCCAATTGTGAGTAATTACCCCAACGACGGATGAGAGGAAACCGACTTGCTTTTCTCCAAAGACGCATGTCACAAGAATTAACGCTAACCTTTTGCACAGCCGTGGTGGTTTCGGCCGTGGCCGTGGCGCTCCCCCGTCCTAAATGGACGTTTAGGGATGCGTAAAAAACAATTATCATATTCTCCACCCACACCCAAAATGGCTCTACTACAGGAATGTTTGTAACGGGAAACCGACAGGCAGTAGTTTAGGGATTTCAAAAAAACACCAACATCACGGAACGGGAAAAATAAAACCAACTTTAGGAGTTCAAAGTTTTTTGTTTGTTACACCATACAAAGGAGAGAAGGGAAACGGAGGGCTCGCTACGGGGTTTATATTTTTTGTTCTTCTTTTTCATATCATGTGTAGGAAGATGGGAGGTAGTGGATGGTAACGAGAAAAAAAAAAGAATTGAGCAAAAAAAAAAAGAGAAAAATATGGTGCATGTATACTTTTTTTCTGACTCTCGCCTATGTACTGGCGATGACGCGGGAAAGTAGAAAACCCATATACCTCGAAAATCTGTGCACATTTCGGAAGCGCAAGATAGGAATATAGGAAATATAAAATTCAAAAAAAAGTCGATAGACGGTCCCATTGATATTTCCACAGTGACAATCCAATTTAGGATCTTGGCAGCCTTGCCGCCGAAAGTAACAATATCTTCACGATACATGCACCGTGACTATTTATTAATGTACATTTTGCCCTGCAAACTCCATTCCCAATCTGAAATTCACAGAACAGCCCTGTATCCCAGTCCCAAGCCAGTCCGATGTTCCTCAAAACGCCATCACCAGCATCAAGCAAGCTTAAAAAAAAAAAAAAAAGAACAAACCCGGCATTTTATTACATGCGAATATGTGCACCGATTCCCTGGCCAACATACCAGATCGTCTCCTGCCAGGCACCGAGCCGGACCGTCACATTTGCTCGTGCGTCCAGCTTCAGGTCGCCACCAAGGGCTTTGCGAAGCTTTTCGAAGCCCACCGAGTCTGGCGACCACTCGACAGGCAACTTTGGCGTGGCTGACAGCCCGGGCGTGGCTGGAAAGGCCATATCTGAGTTGATCATGCCGACAGGCTCTGTGTGGTTGTAAAAGGCCGTGGCGTTGATCTTCTCCACATATAACGTGTTTTTGGTCAACGGCGAGGCCAGAATGAACGAAGCTGTGGATGAGAAAACATGGAAAGTGGCATCCCGGATGAATCCTAAGTCTTCTGGATCGCCATCTTCACCATCATCGCCGTCACCGCCATCGCCGTCGCCATCATGGCCACCCATCCCCGGAAGCCGCAAGCGCGGAGCATTGATGGTGAAATTCAGTTTTGATAGAGCCTCGCCTAGAATCGGCTGGCCGGGGATGCTTCCACGGTATGTCTTGACCGTGAAGCTCGTGCTGATGCCGGATATGTATCCCGACAGCAAATTCCGTCCAATTTCGGCGGCTTCTTTGCCACCCTTTGCCGGGCTCCAGGTTGCACCGACACGAATGTTTGTGTTGTTACCTCTCTTGACGTCGAGGTTCTCGGCCCTAGCAACTCCAACGATGGAGTCGTTGCAGAGGACATGTATGCTGACGGATGGAATATGGGCGGTGTATTCGGTGGGGTTTGTAATGTTGACGAGGGCCTCCAAGGTTATTGACGTAGGTGTCGTATCCAGGATCTCAATCCCTCCAACTTGGGGAGCCAAGCTGTCGAGGGTGTCTCCCGGAAGCGCTGCAGCGTTACCGGTCAGTAACAAGGGTAGATCTAGCAGGCACGTTTCCACAGCACGGACACTGACAAAATTGCAAACTGCAAACAGCGCATAATAATCATAATAATAATAAAGAACCTAGTACGGACGTTTTACTGGTATGTTCCCGGCTGCGGGAACATCTTTCAGTTCGAGCTTGCCTAAGACGGTGTCGACGCGGATATCAACCAAGGCATCGATGTCCAGGTTGACTTCACCGCCTCCGAAGAGCAGCTTCTGGATGATGTCGGTGAGAACGTCACCGTCGGTGACATTTAGTGGCGCTTCGTCGATGCGCGACTGTATTGTGAGGGTGGCCTCGTGGTCCTTTGTGGCCCTGCTCATGGTCGAGTTGGCCGCCTGCCACTTGTCTAGGTTGAGTTCGCCGAGTTTGTCGCCCTGGTGGAACACGTCCGCGCTTGCACGGACCTTGGTAACGTTGATGGCAAAGTTCATCTCGGACGGCAGGGCGGCCGTGACAAGAATGGTGCCAGAAACGGTCGGATTCGATGCCGGATCACCAGGCTCAGCCAGCGGGTCTGGTAGGGTGAAATGGACGTCGGCCAAGGTGAAGTTGCGGATCAGGTTGTCAAAGGTGCGGCCAGGGAAGGGGATGGGAACGGTGACGCTGGACAAGATATCGCTGACCCAGTCGGGGGTATCGCCGCCGTGTTCCTTCTTGCCGCGAACAAAGACAGTGGCTGCATCGCCGCTCATGTACTGCTTCAGGAGCAGGTCCAGTGGCGAAGATTCGGAGCCGGGACAGAGGGCAGTCAACGACTTTGGAAGCTCCCGTACAGTGCCGTTAACCTCGACGGTGATCAAAGACTCGGGGCGCACTTCGATGGGGCCGGTCAGGGCGTCGGCAACCAGGATGTAAGCATCGAGAGGGTCGCAGTTCGGGACCAATATCTCGAATCCCAGAGGCGGCACATCCAGCTGGAAGGGAAATTTATTGAAGGCCGACACGGAAACCTCGGCGGCCATAGCCTTGTTGCTAACGCCCGGGATGTCGACCTCTTCGAAGTTGATACGGTCTATGCTGTAGGCCGGCAGCTCGGGGACGTCCTTGGCTAGAGAATCAGTCAGTATGAGGATGGTCATGGGCCAGGAACGACGGTGCAAGTAGCGGATGTAGATGGGAAGTGCGTCTCTTTTCATTTCTTTCTCTTTCTTTTTCTCGCTTCTCCCCCCTAGTTTTTGCCTTCTTCCACCTCGTGCTCTTCTCCTGCTCTTCCCCGGAAATTACACAATATATTTCTCCCCAAAGTAGAGGGAAGCAAAGGAGCGGTAGATGTATTGACCTTCAAAAACAAGAGCCTCGGACACAGTGTGGGTGCCCAAGGGGATGAGCCCCGTCTTCAGCTGGAGATCTGCCTTGGCCTGCACACGCAGAATGTCAAGACGACCCTCCAGCCACTGGTTCGCAATGTTGCGGATGCCCTCTGCATCGCCGGGTGCCAGGTCGGCCACAAAGTCGATGGCTGTGGTCTCGCCGTCGACGAGGCTAATGACCAAGGGCGGGATGACAGCCGAGCCAAGGCGCACGTTGCCAAACTCCGGTAGGTAAACGTCGACGTTGGTCGTCTCGGTGCCGATCTTGCGCACGAGGGATGTGGCAAGCCGGCCGAGACGTCGGTTGTGCTCGTTCTTGACGCGCGTCGCATCTAGCCGGAAGTTGGCCTGTATTCTGGCGCGCACGCCGTTGGTTGTGATGCTCTCCAAGGACAGGTTGGTCGGTTCAACCACGGCGCCCTCTTTGGCGTATTCCTCGACTGCGTCAGGCACCACGAAGGCAAGTACTACTATGGCGGCGGACACCAGTGCCAGCAGGAGGATGGCTATTATCGACGCCCATCGTCGACTGCTGCTGGCCTTCTTTCCACGAGCCTGCGTGGAAGAACTGGCACTGTGCACGGATTCAGCAGCGTCGCCGTTCTCGTTCCCGTCCCCACGGTCTGATGCGCCATCATATGACCGTACAGAGCCGCCGCTTCCGCTGGCGCTCGCGAGGAGGGGTGTCCTCTCCGATGCCCCGTTCGACTTTCCGTTTGATGCTGCCGTTGGTTCTGCACTGAGCTCGGGAGAGAGAAGAGGCGACCGCTCTGCGGAGTCGGCCATGGTTGCGAGCAGCCACTTGGCAGCTGACTGTATAGCAGCCGCGTGCTGATGTCCAAAGCCTCAGCGAGTGCTCGTAATGTGTTTCGGCGTGGGTGTCTCAAATGCGTTGGCCTGCCATGGGATGCTGCGAAAAGAAGCCGCTGATGAGAAAATGCGGAGATGGGAATGCGAGAAGGTAAGGAACTCAGAAAGAGGAGTGAAGGATGGGCAGTCAGGCACGGATGCGTAGAAACGGCAGGTGCGAACGGGGCTTTTCATGTGGTCGTAGTACGTCAGCTGTCGCAGACTCGGCAAGAGGCTGGGCCATCCAACCACGTACTCGCTGAATCCTTCCCGTATTTTGCTGGGGTCGCCACTCGGGCGCATGTCCGTGCGAGATACAGTGTGCGCACTATACTGCTTTCTGACCCGGCATCGACTGACTGCTTTATCGTGATAAGTGAGTCAAAATTTTGTGGGGGAAAGCGAAAAAAATACAAAAGCTTTGCACGAAAACGGCATTTATGTGTCATTGGACCTATACAAGCAAGGGCGTACCTCTCCATTGAGTCAATTCCTATTTTCACGACGTTCTTGCCTGGTATTGTGTCAGCTTCACAGAAAATCAGCTCTACTGGGTGAGACGGGCTCGACTGCTTCCTGAGCTTGTATAGAAAGATCTGCGGTTCTAAACCCCGTGGCACTTTTCAAGTCGAATACTACACTGTTGCAAGCGACACTCGGCAATGATGCGTGGTGCACTCTTCAAGACGGCCAAGTGTCTTCGCCCGCTTGGGCAGGCCAGGGCCTATTCTACTCCGCGGCATCTGATGTCCATTGCTGACCTGGCTCCGAATGAGTTTGCTCGGCTCGTTCTGAATGCCGCCGAGTACAAGACGGCGTACAAGGCTGGCTCTTTTCCTGATAAGCTGAAGGGCAGTCTCACTGGCCCAGCAGTTGCTATGATGTTCAGCAAGAGGAGCACGCGGACTCGCGTGTCTACGGAATCTGCTGTGTCTATGATGGGGGGCCACCCCATGTTTCTGGGCAAGGACGACATCCAGCTCGGGGTAAGTTATCCTGTTGAAATTTCGATAATTTTGCTTTGCTTAATTTTGTCTGCCTTCCTATTTCCATTATTTTGCTATTGTGTCTTTTCGGGCTTATTTTGATTTGTTTTTGTCATGTTCCTCGAAAGGTGATTTGTATTTTGTTGAGACTTCAACCTTCATAAACTAATAGCTATCAAGGTGAACGAATCTCTGCTGGACACGTCTAAAGTCATCTCGTCAATGACTTCTTGCATGGTTGCACGTGTGGGACCTCACTCTGATGTTACGGGGTTGGCAAAGGATTCATCGGTGCCCGTCATCAATGCCCTTTCGGCCGACTTCCACCCACTGCAGACCATTGCCGACTTCCTGACAATGCATGAGGCTTTTCCGGCTGCAAGTCTCAGCGGAGATGCCACTCTAGGCCTTGAAGGCAAGAAGGTGGCTTGGGTGGGCGACTCCAACAATGTTCTGTTTGATCTGGCCATTGGCTGTGCAAAGATGGGCGTCGAAATCGCTGTGGCCTCGCCGAAGGGATACGGCCTGCCAGACCGTATGCGGTCGTTGATTGTGTCGTCAGGGAGAAACACGAAGCTGACAGAGACAACCGTGCCCGAGGAGGCCATCAAGGATGCCGACATTCTGGTGACGGATACTTGGGTGTCCATGGGCCAAGAAGAGGAGGCAAAGAAGCGCCTGCAAGAATTTGCCGGCTACCAGATAACCAATGAGCTGGCCAAGCGCGGTGGTGCCAGAGAAGGCTGGAAGTTCATGCACTGTCTCCCCCGGCACCCGGATGAGGTGGCAGACGAGGTGTTTTACGGCCCGCAGTCACTCGTCTTCCAAGAGGCAGAGAACCGCCTGTGGGCAGCTATTGGTAAGTCTGAACTACTTTATTTGACCGTATTTGCAGAAACGAGTACTGACATGCGAAAACTTAGCTGCCTTGGAAGGTTTTGTTGTGAACAAGGGCAAGATTGTTTAAAGGGGGTGGAAATTGAGACACCTGTCGCCCTGGCATCACACAAGAGACAAAAAAAAAGCATAGCATTGTAGAGACAATTCAAATTCTCGGGTTACATGATCCCATTTTCCAAACTTCTCCGAAGTCTTATATTGAAACGAACAAGCTACATCTAGTAGAGAAAACAAAAATCAACAACTTTTATATAAAATTCTAAGTTTAACCAGGAGGGAGCTGGCTGGCATCGACGACCTCATCGGCATCCTTGGTGGGTGTATCCTCATCTGGGCCATATAGAGGAGAGCGGGGTAGGGCCATCAATCCCGTCCGGGCGGATTCGAGGATGCCGAACGGCGCGATCAGCTTGAGGAATGAGTCAATTCTCGACGGCTTGGCCGAGCTATCCGACTGTTAGCTGCATTGAAGAGAAAGAAAAAAAGAAACCAGCACAGGGGAAAAAAGACACTTACACTTCAACGATGCATGAATTGGTGCTAATATCCAAGACCTTGCCGCCGAATTGGTGCGTGAAGTAGGTGATGCTCTTCAGGTGCTCGTGCTTGTGGCGGAGAGCCTCGCTGGCAGCCAACTGGCTGGGATGGAAGTCCTGGCTGACCTCCTGCAGAGACGGGGCGTTGGCCTCGGCTTGTTCGAGCTCAGCTTCGCTCTCGGACGCTGTGATCTCGCGGTGGTGGGCGAGGAGCTCCTCGAAGTACTCGGGACCCAGGATGTTGATCTTGGCCAGGAGCAGTTCGCGCTGGACGAGGGCAGCATTGGTGTAATCCAGGACAGCCCAAACAGGCACCAAGTCCTCGAGCTGGCGCCGGGCCTGCTCAACGACGCCGTCCTGGCCGGTCAGCACAATGGTCATGCGCGACAGGTCCGTCACTTCGGTGCTGCAGACGACGAGCGAGTCAATGTTGAAGCCACGGGCAGCCAGGATGCCAGAGACACGGGACAGAACACCCGGCTCGTTCTGGACCAGGCAGTTCAGGACATGGCGCTTGGACGGCTCCAGCGAGGGCGTCGGGGTCTCGTAGAGGATGTTGGAGACGGCGGCCTGAGCGGACCAGGCAGAGGGGGTGTCGTTGACGGGCAGGGGAGCTTGCCGGCGACGCAGAGCCTTGTAGTAGATGGCTGAAGTCGAGCTGCTGCTGGAGTTAAACCGAAGAGCCGCAGCAGAAGAGGCGGCCGGCCGGAGGCCACTGCCAGCGGCGGCAGAGGCTGCCCGCCACGGCGCGGGGGACAGGAGGCGGCGGGATGCCATGACACAGACTCTGGTTGGAGCAATCAGAACCAATCCCATTCGCCAGAGGGCAATGCCCCCAAGAATTGGTGATAAAAGGCGACGAGAGGATGCTGCAAGATATAGGAATGCCAATTGGAGCCCTTTTGGGCAGTGGTGACTCAGAGGGCAACTGCAAAAAGAAGTCGAACAGGGAAAGAACGACTGGCAAGGACGCCAGGGCGAGAAAAACTCAATCTCCACCGACTTCGCTCTGGGCAGGTAGGCCAAAAAAAATTATATGACTATTACCGGCACCAGATTTGTGGAGGCAAAGAACCCCCACCAAAAGAGGCTAGACCGCCGCCCTCTGGCTGGCCAGCGCTGTACTTACACAGTAGCTGTTAGCTCAGCCGGCACCGGTGTCCGCTGTGCTTCACGTGTTTTGTAGTACATCAGCCGCTAATGCTGCAGGTTGTTTGCGCTCTGCCCTGCTATTGGCCAACAATTAGCAGCCTCATCGTCCCATAAGACGATGGAATAAAAAAAAAAAATAGGCCGACGAAACAGGAAGGCCACCTGCTGCACCAACACCTTTTCTGCAGAGCTTTTGGAGTCCGGGCATTTCGCAACGCCAACGCGCCGACATCAGCCTGCGAAACACGTAACAACTACGGCCTTTGGATCTTCTCATTCAATCCTCCCTTTGGGGCTTTTTCTTATTTTTATTCTGTGAGAAGAGCTCCCGAGGTGGCCATGGACTCGGGCGAGCGGCCAAGCGCAAAACGGTCGCGGTTCGACCAGACGGAGCCGGAGCCCAAGAGAGCCTCGAGATTCGACCGTCGCTCTCGCTCGCCGCCATCGAAGAAGCCCGATTCGGCACGCGCCCGCAGCCCCCTGTCGAAGGAGCGCGAGACGTCGGCGGACCACGATGCAAAGCGGGTTGACCCTGCAGCAGCAGCTGGTAAGATCTCTTCACTTCGCCTATGGCCCTCCTCGGCGACGACGTTGGCTGCCGCCATTGCGCTTGAGGATCTCTTGACCACATACTGACTTTGGCATGTAGCGGCTGTCGCGGCTAAGATCAGCGAGCAGCTCCAGGCGCGCAAAGCTGCTGCCACAACCACCACACGCGACGACGACGCACCGCCAGTGCGGCCACCTCCGACGACCGGCTTAAAGGCCACGGCGACCGCCTCGGCAGCGAACATCAACGGCGAGATCTATGTTGCGGATGGCGACTACATAAAAGACATCGAAGTCAACGATTTGCGGAACCGGTATATTGTGACGAAGGCGTCGACTCAGAAACAGGTAATTACCTTTGTGGTTTATGGCGCAACTAATCCACGTGCTCAGACCTTCCCCGTCCCTCACCCCCTCTTCTGAGACGCTCACTTTGCTGTGATGTGGAACTGCCGTGTTTCTTTGGACACCTGCGTCCTGCTGTGTTGTTTATGGGATCGTCTTGCTTACCAAAAGCTTGCTAGCCCAGGCACACCCTGCTCTTTGGCATCTGCTGACCTCCGATTCCTTCTGAACTAGATCAAAGACGAAACTGGCGCCGGTACGATACTTACCTTCCCTAACTTTACGTGACCTATTTTGTGTATAGCAACAGTGTTGACACCTTGCCTTTTATTTTTTCCGGAATAAAGACGTTACGACTCGTGGAAGCTACTTACCCGACAAAAGCATGGCATCACCTTCGGTAAGCTGATATACCCTTTATCCTCACGCAGAGATAAAAGACTAACGTAAACCTCTCAACATGTAGAACCCGCCGTTGTATCTTCATATCACGAGTACGACCAAGGAAGGCCTGGAGAAGGCGATCACCAAGATCAACGAATTGATCAACCAAGAATTGCCTCCGCTTGTTGATGAGAGACGGTTCCGTCGCCGAGAACGCGAGCAAGATTCAGTTGAACGTGACGAATATGGCCGTGTAAGAAGATTCCAGTCTTGTGTTTGTTCATCATACCAGGTAAAGGCAAAAAATCGCTGACGCGTCTCACAGCGGAAATGGCCGGAACAGCAGATCCCCGTCGAGCTCGAACCGATTCCAGGATTCAACCTCCGCGCCCAGGTTGTTGGACACGGCGGCGCCTATGTCAAGCACATCCAACAGGAGACCGGCTGTCGTGTGCAAATCAAAGGCCTTGGGTCCGGCTTCATCGAGTCGTCCACCGGTCAGGAGAGCGATGTGCCGATGTATCTCCATGTGACGTAAGTGGTTTTTTGGTGGAGAGAGCAAGATATTGCGTTACTGTTCTGTTGGAATTGCTAACATTAGTCACCAACGCAGTGGTCCCGATCGCAACATGGTAGACAAAGCCAAGGAGCTGTGTGAAGATCTCCTTGAAAACGTAAAAGAGCAATACGAGGCGTTCAAAAGCCGGCCACGTCCTTCTTATGGTGACCGGCATGGCTACGGAGATCGGCAAGGCTACGGAGATCGGCAAGGCTACGGTAATCGTGGGGGCTATGGAGATCGGCAAGGCTACGGCGACCGGCAGGGCTATGGTGACCGGCAGGGCTATGGTGACCGCCAAGGATACGGTGACCGCCAAGGTGGCTATGGCAATCACCAGGGATACGGCGGCGGCAGGGGTGGCCACGGTGGTTACAACAATGGTCACGGCGGATATGGGGGTGACTACAACTCTCCCGGACAGCAACAACACCAAGGAGCTGGAAATTCAGCCACGCCGCCCACTGGCCCTGGGGGGAATAGTCCGATAAATGCTGGGACACCCACCAGTACCAGCGCTGCTGCTGCCGGTGCGACAGCAACTACCGCCGCCGCAGGTGCCACGGGGGCTGCCGGCGCTGCTGATTATGCAGCCCAGTACGCCCAGTACTATGGCACCAACGACCCCTATGCGCCTTACGGCGGCTATGCTGCGTATGTGCAGTACTATCAGCAGTACTACGCTGCTGTTGCCGCCCAACAACAGCAGGACACCCCTCCGCCACCGCCTGGAGCAGCTGCTCCTCCGTCAGCATCTACACCTCCTCCACCCCCTCCCGCCGAGTCGGCACCACCTCCTCCACCGCCGCCTCCGAGCGCCCCCCAGGCCAGCTCTCCGCCTCCTCCGCCACCAGGAGCGCCGCCAGGAGCGCCATCAGGTTACAGCTCGGTAAGCAGTGTTGTGCGTGTGATGTAAATGATATTGATTTCACCTGCTAACTGTAATAGGTGCCTCCGCCACCTGGCCTTTGAAAGGGCCAGCACCCTAGTTATTGTAGAGAAGCTGAAACCATTGCTGTGTCTATTATTTCGTGAGCTGCCGTCTGCCGTAGCGTTTTTATCTAGTTGACAGCACAGACAGCAAGCAAGCAGGGGGGTTAACGAGCATAGCTGAGAGAGTGAAGACGAAGAAACTGAAACCCAGTTTGAAAACATAAAATAAAGCCAACAGCGTTGCATTACACTAATATAAAGTTTGCTTGCGTGATGCGCCCAAAGCCATTGTCCGATAATATTCAGTAAGCCGATTCGGTGGACCCGCCTTTCACAATCTATCGAGCCAATGCGGGGAGCTTCCTGCAGCTTCCAACTGCACAGCATCACCGAAACACCACACCGACACGTCGACATTTGAGCTGCTTGGCCTACCGCGTCTCCCGCCCCTTCTTTTTTCGCCATGAGCCACCAGCGGTACCCGTCGCAGGATGTGGTCAAAGAGCCACATCCAATTTCTCTGAAGGTGCTGAGGTGAGAACTGCAGGAGGAGAGCCGGACGTTTGTGGCGGAGGAGGAAGAGCATCTTTGCGAAATGTGCTGACACTGTCCCCCAAGGTTGTCTCGACCTTCGCTCGTGACCCAGTACTCGGTCGCCGCACCGCTATCGACAGACCTGCCACCACCAATTGTCCCCGCATCCCTCGCGTACAGCAGCGGCGCACCCTCGGCGCCCGAAGCCTCCACAAACACCAACACTGACGCGTTCCTGCTCAGCCCGATCCTCAACCTGCCGCCGTCGTTTGGCTCGGCCTATGTCGGCGAGACATTCTCGTGCACGCTCTGCGCAAACAACGACGGCGTCGTGGGGCGAGACGACAGCAAAAAGGTCATTCGGGATGTACGCATCGAGGCCGAAATGAAGACGCCCTCGGCGGCGTCGGCAGTGAAGCTCAAGCTAGGAGGAGGAGGAGAGGAGGGCACGGCTGGCGATGGCTCTTTTCGCGCAGATCTGTCCTTCGGAGAGAGTTTACAAAAGATTGTGCGGTTTGACCTCAAGGAAGAGGGCAACCACGTGCTGGCGGTAACGGTCAGCTACTACGAGGCGTCCGAGACGAGCGGGCGCACGAGGACGTTCCGCAAGCTGTACCAGTTCATCTGCAAGTCGTCGCTGATTGTCCGGACCAAGGCGGGGCCGTACAGGCAGGCGGTGACTGCCGGGAAAAACAAGAGCACTGGCAAGAGGTACCGGCGGTGGGTTCTGGAGGCGCAGCTGGAGAACTGCGGCGAGGACGTGATCCAGCTGGAGCGGGTGATGCTGGACCTGGTGCCGGCATTGACATACGAGGACTGCAACTGGGAGACGCTGGCGACGAGGACCGGCCACGAAGAGGGCGGCCACGATGGCCACACAACTGACGACGACTACGTCCCAAAAAGCAGCCCGCTTACATCAATACGAAAACCCGTGCTGCACCCCGGCGAGGTGGAGCAGGTGTGTTTCCTTCTAGAAGAACAGGGAGCGGGCCTCCAGGAACAAGCAAACGGGCGGCTGGTGTTTGGAGTTCTGGGCATCGGCTGGCGGGGCGAGATGGGGAACCGGGGGTACCTGTCGACAGGCAAGCTGGGTACGCGCACGGCGGCGCGGTGAGAGGGTTAAGGAACTGGATTTTCACCTCTTGTCCGTGGTTTACGAGAAACAAACAAACACCTACGAGTCGTCACAACTGCGCACGAGCATGGACACGATTCCTCCTCCGAGCTGAACAGGCAAGAGACTTTTGCGAACGGACACACGGAATCCCGTCCGTGGCGTATCCGTGGCGTACCCGCAGACTTGTTCAACTTTGTCCGTGGGAGTCTGCGAACAGACACACACTTGTCCGTGACCGGGCGGGGGACTCCAACAGAAACAGTCGCACACAGCCCAATCGGAAAATGTCAAAAAAAGACCCTTGAAAGCTCAAGCCCTCACTCTCCATTCATCGTCCTTCCCGGTCGACATTTAAAATATTTGTTGTAACACACGGATACTCCCAACGGCAGCGACAACGATGGACAAGGAATGCTGAAGGTGATACCAACAGGCAGGCCCTGCAGCTGGAAACACACACACACACAAGAGAGACAACTGAACTCAACTCAACACGCACGCACGCACAAACCCCATTACACAAGAGCCATCAGATTGTTGCTGTTGGGGGCTGGTGGACCGGGAGGGTTACTGGGGAGGGGTGAAGGGAAGGATGCAAAGACAGCACCGGGTAGTCTCTGCCGGGAAAGTCAATGGTGCATATGGTTGTTGTTGCTGATGTTGTTGGTTGGACACAGGGAGGCAGCCGTTAAAGAGGGAAATGGGTGTTACTACTATGTCTGCAGATATGCATACATCATACACTGTTTGTGCGAGGTTATGTGAGGACACCCGAGAGAAATGTGTGAGGGTGTGGTGAGAACGTGTGAGAACGTGCGAAACATCACAAGCATACACGGTTCTGTTTCGCCTCCAACAGGAACAAAAAAAAAATAACGGCGTCTTTTTTAAGATTCCGCGGCCAATTGGGTATTAGATATTGTGCCGACACGGAAACTTCGGTCTCTGGTCATGGAAAGCAAAACCTGTCCAGGCCATGAAGAACTGTTCAAATCCTGGTGAACTACTTGAACATGCCATGTTGAAGAAAATGATTCGGCATGCTCAAACGGTGAAGAAACATTTCTCGGCCTAGTGGTGAACAGAACAAAGACAAAGAATCCTTTCTTTTTATCATGATGATTGGCTTTTTTATTGTTTGTTCTTTTCGGTGACGCTTCTTGGCTCGAGTCTAGGTCTGAATCTTTTTTTTTTTCCTAAAATTCATATTCTCCCCCCTCTTGCGCCAGACAACCGGAGCGTCTGGTTAAGGGCTTGCATGGCGCCGTGTTTTACATTAGGTATCAGAGGTATTAAGGAGGAAGAAGGAGTGTGTGAGTGAGAGACAGCAATGCTGTACTGGTAGATTCTCCTCTACAATCTACTAGCACATACCCAAGGATGCACGGCAGTGATGCGGTGCGACAGAAGCACGGCATCGGACATGTCGGCGAGCCAGACTAAAGAGAGAGACGGAAACATGCCACCAACAGCAAAAAGGAGCTATCCTTGAATTGGATGATTGTATTCAAAGTGACGATGATACTTTGGTCATTGTGTGTTGGGCAAAGGGAGACGGGGTGTTTTTTTAGGTGAATAAAAGTTAAAAGGGTTTAGTTTTTGGGTTCTTCTTTCCCAAGTTGTCGTCTCCCTTACTCAGCCCTGCTGGTGAAGCCTTCTGCTCTAAACTGCATTATGCTGTGTTATCTCGACAAAGTACGGAGTATCTCATGCTGTGCCTTTGTTTCCTTCTTTTGCTTTTAGCTGAATTTTTTATTCTTTTTTTTTAATTTTTTTTCCGGTACAGATTTTCCTCCCTTTCTTGCTTGGTTTCTTCTTTGCTTGCTTAAAGTTCAGCCGAGCCCGGCCAGTTCAGCCCGTGCAGACCACTCTTTTTGTTTTTCTTCACAGTTTCTGCCGGCATCTAGACCGGTAATACTGTAAAAAAGTGGCTTGCCGCCAGAAGCAAAAGACATCATACTGTTTTAGACCCCAAAAAAAAAAAAAAAAAAAAAAAAAAAAAAAAAAAAAAACCAAACCAGCCATGCTGGTGGAGAGAATACGGTGTATGTTTCTGTTTTTAAATCTCGTTAACACGACTGGCTATTAACATGCATTCAAAGTAGTGAGATAATAGTTTCCGTACTACTTTGTACCGTAGGACCATCGGGCATGGACGGAGAACCCTACCAGTTCGGACTAAAAAAGGGGCAAGAGGCTGAGGGGACAAACTGCATAAATAAGTAAAAAATTCATTAAGAGAAGGATTATGCTGCGTATATTGTGCTGCATAGTAGGAGCCCTTAGTCTTCATATGCAAGTGTCTGCTTTCGCCTGGATCCTTGCGCCAAAAGAAACGAGGCCAGCAAGGCGGCGACGTTGGGGCTGGCCACAGACAGCAGAGCGGACTGGCGGTCCCTTACTTGGAACAGCATAGCATAGACACGTAAGGGACGTATTAATAGATGAGAGCATGCGGGCAAGAACGGCCACTGCAAAAATAAATGAATAAATCGAGCAATGAGAAAAAGGGGGTTGGAGCAAAAGCAAACACACAGGCCGACTTGCGGTTCGTCCGTTGATACGGAGATGCCAGATGCTGAGAGCTGCATGGCACGAACCCGGCGTGGCGGTGGGATGATGAGGTGAGCTTGAATGTGATCTCGTAGTAGTGTGGCCGGCCCCCAGAAAGATCGTCGCGTGCGGTCCCTGGAAAGGACAAGCTGCTTTCTGGATGTCTCTCGGCGAGCATGTGCGGGCAATTCCAGCAGCGCGAGCTAAGCCCAACACAAGCAAGCCAGGAACAGAGACACGACGAGAGCGACTGTGGGCTGCGGCCTGCGAGACTGCTCCCGTAAGACGGTCCCAAGGCCTCCCCAAGAGCGCTCGTATGTAAGACAGCGCGCAGAGTCTGGCGCACTGGCGCATTTTCGGTGCATATTCTGCAGGCGGCCGCGGCCACTGAGACTAGGGCGGCGACGGCCTGCCGCCTCCCCTGCAAGAGATCGACGCGTTTTGCATGGGACGGTGGCGTGGGCCAGGGGAAAAGGGCCAGCCAAGCAAAAGAAAAGAAGGCACGCAAATAAGAGGTGCAGGAAAGCGAAAGACCAGCCAGGCACCAATCCGCAGGCCCCAATGGCCCCAATATGCCCCAATATGCAAACCAAGGCAAAATCACACCCGCACTAAAACATATCACGCTCCACAAACCTCTCGCTAGCCAGCCATGGTGGGATGCTTATCAGAATCCTTTCGCCCATTCTGGTGCATTCCTGCTGCATGCCGTTACATGGCGAGCACACGTAGGAGGCTCTCGTGCTGCCATGTGTCCTGCCCACGCCATTCCAGGGCTCCGTGAGGACGTTGTGCGCCGGCTGACAGGAAGGGGGGCTGCCAGGAAGACAGCAGGGAATGCCGGAGAACAGACGAACGAGCAGGATGGGCGGCGGAAGGCGAATGGGGGCCAGACCGGCGGAGGAATGGGCGAATGGGCGAATGGGCAGAGAGGGGAATGAGACGAACGAATGGGACGAATGAGACACGCAGTGAGACGAGCAGGCGGTGGACAGGTGGAGAGTAGTGGACGCAGGCGTGGCAGTGGGAGTGGGCATTCTGGTGGCTGGCCTCTTGTGCAGAGTCGCAGTATTGAAGCCTTGGAGCTGCATGACACAGTGAGTACGAGTACGCAAACGCACCCAAATGTCACTTCTCAATTACGAGAAGCGGTCGAGCCAAAAAAGGGGCAGACCCGCCGCAGCGTTTGAGGGGGCAGGTGATAAGGGCTGGACTTGCCTGGGACGTCGGCCGTGACTGGGTCGTGCCTTCCATGACGGGGCGACGCGGTAAGTGCTGTCTGCAGAACGCGTCGCGGACGCGACGCTGAGAATTACTAGCTCGCACTAGAGGCAAACGAGAATAAAGAAACAACAAGACGCAAAAGACGAGGGCAAAATGAGGACTGCGTGAAAACTGCATGAAGACTCTGTCACGACGGCATCGTGACAATGTGAACAAAAAAATAAACATCTATGAGAGCTCGCGCCCAACCCCAACCCCAAACCACAATCCCACCCCATAGGCGTAAATTCCACCTTCCGTACCGAGCGCCTGTGCCTGGTACTGGCAGGGGTCGACAGCCTCGGAGTGAGCAATACTTGGTTTTGTACTTTGTAGCGCTCGCTTCATGCGCATCTCACTACGTAAACTGCAACCTTGCGATAAAGCACTAGAAAAGGAGGGCAAAAGGCCGGAACAGGGCCTGCAAAAAAGGCAAGAGCACCCTGGCACCCACGAAATGCACTCCGGGAAGGAACAGCTCCTTGCAAAACCAGCCCAGCAGCTGCCCAGCAGAACCCAAGCATCCATGATTGCTGGGTCGCCCCTGCCTTTTTGGGACCGACCGGACCCTTGATCCTGGCCCAATCTAGCCAAACCACCAACACGGGCAGGCACATGACGCAGGACATCGAAAATCGAAAACTTTCTCGTTTCAATACTTTGACAACAATACCGGCCAAATCCCAAGCCATCAATACCGCATCGCCAGCCTAACCTCGTAGCCCGCAACAGCAGCAGCTAACCAGGCTCTCTGACGCTGCACCAACACGCTGGCCCTTCTCCAGACACTGCTAATGCAACGCTAAACCAATCCGCCCCTTAAATCAAGTCCGCTGGCGGTGGAGTCCTTTTCCACCCCCCCTCACCTCTGATCGCCTCGTTCTTGTTTTTGGCGTGCTTTTTTTTCGACGACTCGCCTTGGTCCGCTCGTCGTCACTGCTCTTCGTCACGCCCGCGCGGCCAACAGACACGCCCCGGCGACCTGCCTGGTGCTCCCACCGCCTCGCTGCTGCTGGTGCTGCTGCCACACCACCACCACCACCACCACCACCACCACCAGCGCAACCTCCTCGACACCCCCTCGACACACCAAACGCGCTAAGCCCGTCTCCAATTAATCTTTTCGAACGGCCGCCTAACTCTTTTCTCTCGCTGGAGAAGAGTTTCCTGCTTCCCAGTCTCTCCTCCTTTTTCTGCTTGGGCTCATTCCTTGTCTGGCTGGGTCTGTGCCGATCTTCCTGGTCTGTTCGCTTTTTCGGTGCTGGATCGTCCTGTTTGGCCTGGTCTGTCTGGCTCTGGGCCGTGTGCCTCTGCTTTTCTGGGTCTCCTTCCGATTCCCCTCCTCGGTCTCGGTCGTGGCCCTTTTCGTTGCCTTTCATATTTTGTCTTTTTGTCTTTTTGTCTTTTTGTCTTTTTGCAGTTCCGCATACCTCTTGTTTCTGGCTCCGACTTTTTGACGACTCCCAGTCTCTTCGGCCCCGTCCATATTTCTTGGCATTGGAACACGCTTTCTCGTGTCTGCTTGGCCTGACCGCTTGGCTAGACTCTTTGACCTGCCCCCGGCTTGTTTGTTCTGGGACCTACAAAGTATCACCCTTGACCGTTGCTGGCTGCTTTCTTGGTCTCTCCTCGTCATATCTTACCAGCCCTCCCTCGTTTCCTCAACCTTCAAACCACCACCACCCCCCCCCCCGACAGATTAAGGCGCCGGCTGCCACCAGGCATCATTTCCAGACACGGGACATCTATGCCCAATCCAGTAGCGCCATAGCATCGAGGCCGCAGCCTGAAAGCTGTTTTCGGGGGACGTACTGGGGGCTGTCCCGAAGGTCTTCTTTATCTCCCTTCCGCCTGGCTCATTCCTCTTGTGTCTGTGCCCCTCCCCCTGTCGACGTTCCCGTTCTTATTGTCCCCTGCAGTTTCTGCAGCATCTGTCAGTCTCTGCTCGAGCCGGCGTTGCTATCACCCCTTACCCCCATCACTCTCTGCGCTTCGCTTGACTTTTGTCTGCGCTCCCCCCCCCTCGCTCTCCATCCGCTCTCCTTGATCTCTCCCCCCTCACCTCCCTTTACCTTACTCCCCTCCACAAATGCAGCCATGGACAGCTCGGCGTCAACCCCACTCGCCGACTACTTCTGGATCGCCGGTGTCGATACCATAAGCTACCAGGACTTCGCGGCGCCTCCTCCGCAGCTCGACGACACAATCGACGAAGATGGCGAGGTCCAGGCTGGAACGAACAACGGCAGCACCACTAACGGCAACGGAAACAGCGCCACTGCCACACCCAGGGCCGCTCGTCACTCGCGCCAGAACTCCGCCAACCGGTTATCGAAGCTCTCCCTGGATGGCCGCCTGTCCATCTTCACGCTAGACGACCTTGACGACAATGTGCACAGTAACCGCAGCAGTACGACCATAAGGGGTAGCACTAGCAACCGGCCGCCGTCAGCGGTCCTGGCCGAAGGGACGGGCAACACTGGAGGCAATGCGGGCATGAATGGCGCAAACGGCACGGTCGTCCTCCCCAATGGCCACAAGCAGGACTTCGACTTTGACCAGATGCTGGTTAAGTTTGCGGCTGAGCGGGAGAATTTCTTGGAAGATCTGAGTTTCAGCGCCGGTGCCAAGTTGCATTCCCGGCCGCCGATGGTCAACCCCCGCGCAGAAAAGATCCGCGCAGAGAACGATGCGGACATGGGCATCCGGAGAGCCCCATCGGTGAGCCCAGGTCCGCTTAGGAGCATCAAGGGTAGCATCCGCCGGAAGCTGAGCTTCCGTGACATGAACAGTGTTCGCCGGCCGCATTCGATGGTGTCGCGTGCCTGTAAGTTGTAGATGACAAGAGAGCAACCCATTCCACAGATACACCGGCTAACATACCTTTTCCAGCTTCGGTACGCACCACTAAGCGTCTCAGCAACTATAACTCGGTTATCCCTCCGCCCGAACCACTCAATGCCGACCCGGACATGCACCCGCTTAAGCGGCGCTTCGAACCCGTGCTGCTCGACCGCTACCCGCAACGTGCGTCTCCCGACGAGGTGGCTCGGCGAGGCAAGTTCCCGGACTACGTGCCCATGTTTGCCTTCCCGAACGACATCCAGATTGTGTCATCAGACGACCGGCCGCGCTCGACATGGCACGGCTTCACAATGACCTCCGACGACGGTTCCAAGGTGTACGGCGTGGCGGTGACGATTTGGACGCCGCTCAAGACGGAGATTGCAGAAGACGTTGAGAAGCGCTGCGAGCAGTGGCGCCAGGGCCACATGTCGGACGAGGAACGTGAGCTGGCTGCGAGCCTGGGCACACGGCTGGCAGCAGAGCGGGCACACTTGTCGCAGCTGCTGGCACAATTGCCAACCGCACCTTCAGGATCAGCGGCACGCGAGACGTTGGACGAGCAAATCAGCACAGTGGAGGAGAAGATCGGTTTGATGACGGAGATGCTGCGACCGCTGCGCCACGGCGCAGCATCCAAAATTGACGGTCTGACATCTGGCGAGACGGGACTGTGGACGCCGAGGGCGTACGGAGTGTTGGGCCGGGACGCGACTCGCACCACATTTTGGAAAGAGTGGCTGCGTGCCGTGGTGGTGCCGATGATGGACGGGGCCCTGCTGCGGGTGCCGGCCAGCTCGCCCAAGGTGGGACGGTGGCAGCCGCTGGAGCGCTATGTGGTCAACCTGTGCACAGAGGCATTCAGTCCGCTCAGTTCCAAGACGCAGGTGGAAGTGGGTGTCCGCGAACTGCGGCTCTATGCGCGCAAGGAGGCGGCCAACGAGCTGCCGGGGTCTCGCAACGTGGACTTGTACGCGCTGTTCCGCTGTCTGTCGATAGACAACATCGTGCGTCTGTTCGAGTATGTGCTGGCTGAGTCGCGCATCGTCTTTCTGTCCTCACACCCAGCCATGCTGCACCTGGCGTGCCACGCGATCGTCAACTTGCTGTTCCCGCTCAAATGGGCCAGCGTCTTCATCCCCATCCTCCCCGCGCGTCTCCTGTCTGTGCTGGACGCACCATGCCCATATATTGTCGGCATCGAACGGCGCTACGAGCACGTTGATCTGCCCGACGAGGACTTTGTGCTGGTAGATCTCGACAAGGACAAAATCGAAGCCACAGCCCCAACTGTCGGTGGTGCTGGTGGTGCACCCCACCTGCCCAAGCAGCATCGCCGTAAGCTGCATGCTCTTTTGCAGATTGCTGCACCACACCGCTTGCGCTACGGCGTACCAGCTGGACCGCCACCGTATGCTGTCGAGTCGTTCCCTTACGATGCTTTCTCGGCCGAAAACGAGTCGCTGTTCAACCCGACAGCGCCCCCGGCAACGTTGGGCAAGTGGGTGACGCAAAACTCCACGGCCTTTGGCGAGCCCGACGCCCCGAACGTGCGCCGTGTTCCCATCTTCAACGCCTTCGTCCAGCTGCGGAACGAGTTTGCAGCAGCGCGCACCGACCGGCCATACACCGCCAAGTCCAGCCGCACCAGCCCGCCGAACTCTCTTTCTCCGATCTCCATGAGCTTTCCCCCTCTGCCGACCACCCCTGTCTCCCGTACCGATTCTGGCTTTGCCTTCAACTCGACCTTGCGCGAGAAGCGTTCCGGCCACTTTGATGAGCGGTCCCGCCGCAGCTCGTCTTTTGGAGTCGACCGCCATCATCCGCTACACCGCCCTAGCCTGCAGTTCCTGAATAATAACAACACCAATGGCTCTAGCGGCGGCGCAAACCATCATGGCAGCTCTAGTAACACCAACGGCCACTCGCAGAGCCTGTCAGTGTCGGCAGTGTCGGTTGAGTCCACTTCATCCTACGGTGGCTATGCGCCGTCCACGTATGCGCAATCCACCTTGGCAGCGTCCACAGTCATGCCCAACATGGTCATTCAGCCTGTGTGCAACACTGACGCCATTATGTGGGTCGAGGGCCACTGCTTCCACTGGAACCGCGAGGACGCCCCGGGCACGTGTTCTGTGTGCGACGACAAGTCTGATGGCGATGGACTCTACCGCTGCACTGGCTGCAAGTGCTTGGCCCATGGACGCTGCCTGGGCTTTGTATCTTTGGTGTGCTCCGACGCCTTCCACCCGGACCGCGTGAGGGCAGCCTTTGTGCGCTGCATGGCGAGCCTGATGTACACCTACCGGAAGCATCTTGGACGGCCGACTAAGGACCAGCGTGCAAACGGCCAATTGTATGCTTTTGATGCGGATGCATTTGTGAGGACCCTGCCGTTTGATCACCAGGAGTACATCACTATGCTCCGGAACACGCAGGGTAAGTCTGAAATCACATACATTGTTCTTGATCGTGTACAATGCTAACAATACAGCCTTCAACGAATTTATCAGCGATCGCGAGACCCGTTCCCCGTCAGATCCTCAAATCCGCTTGTTCGACGAGATCATTTTGGCCAAGAAGGCCCGTGGCCGACCCGGCCTTGGCGGACTGGGCGGCTTGTCACGGCTGTCGACTATCAAGGCATCGCATGGCGTATCACCAAGCTTCTCCTCGCCATCACTTCAGGGACGCCCGACTCGAATCCCTCCTCACCTGGGCGATACGTCCGACCACATCTGGCGCACGGCATCGGTGCCGGTGCCCAACGCCAAATTCCCTGGCGAGTACCGCGCTGTCACAACGCGTGTGCCGTCGAAACTGGATCCGACACTGATGAAGGAGCCGCGGACTATCCAGGGAGTGCCGCGGCCCGACCAGCGCGGATCCCGGGGCCTGATCCGGAAGCAGGTCGCCAGTATGCTGGGACCTCCGGCCACCGACCTGGGCATCAGCCCTTAATGCGACCACTACGAACACAACTACCACATCATATTTTCTGGGCTACCCAGTGTACTATTACGGCGAACATTTTTGTCATGCTATTTGCTATTTGCACTCACTGTACAACTACTATTGACCGTTCATTTTTTTTCCATTGCTGCAAATCAACTACCCACAGAGTATTGTTTATTTTTGTCTGCCTGCCGGGAAAAAGGGGCAGGAGGAAATGAAGAGAAAAAGCCTCCTGTTCTGCGTTAATTTGGATTGCTTTGCCTGTTTTTGCGATACGAGCTTGGTGATGGGAAGAAAGAGCATTACAAAAGAGACGCCTTGCTTGGAGGAAGTTTTTCTTGTAGGATACGATTAAAAACAAAGAGGTGAGACATTCGAAGAGAAGAAGAGACGCACAACACCCAAAAATGTATGAAAGAGGACCTGCACATCTAGCGGCACCCAGTCGAAATTGACCAAACGACACACGGCAGTGATCACAAAGTGACAGATACCAATCCGTGAAAAAGAATTAAAAGAAAGCGAAACTGGGTATATATTGATTCGTGATGTAATGTTTATTCTTGTGTAAGCGAAAACGAATAAAAAGATACGCTATGGGACACTCGGTATCGTGCTCTGGTCCTCCTCCTCGGGCCTGGCATGATGGCCCGACAGTCTTCCGGACCCACGCCCCACCATCTCCGTCTTTCGCCGCTTTCGCCGCTCAGCTTCCCACGATGGCGTCTTATTCACAAAGGTGCAGGGGTGCCTGAGACGTGTACTTTATTTGGTGGGTTGGCTGTTGAAAACTCTTGCCAGGATAAAAATGGCAAGCAAGACAGAGGAGGACATGAGAAAGCAACGGCCAAGAAAGGAAAGGACCAAGGAACATTCAATTCTCTCTCAATTATTTACCACACCCACACACACTCTCATCACCCACAATGCCATCCCCACGCCTCACCAACTATGCCGCCTACGTCGACCCAGACTCGGGCCTGCCTCGCATCGGCCACCTGGACCTGAGCTCCAATGCCATCCAGCCGCTCGCCTTCGCCTCGGGCACGCCCATTGCCAATTTGTATCAGGTCATCGAGGCCGACCAAGAGGCTGTCCACGGCATCCACGCTGCCGGCCAGCCGCTGGCCCCCGGCTCGGCCAAGATGCTGCCGCCGCTGTCCGGCCGCGATGTCCTCGCCGTCGGCAAGAACTACATGGAGCATGCCCACGAGTTTAACAGCAGCGGCTTTGACAGCTCCGACAAGGTGGCCCGGCCCAGCCACCCGGTGATATTTACCAAGCGGGCGACGTCGATTGTTGGGGATGGGGATGTTGTGGAGTTGGATGGAGAGTTCACCCAGACGCTGGACTATGAGGGGGAGGTGGGTGTAATTCTGGGCCGTGGCAATGCCGCCGTATGGGGCTACACCATCATCAACGACGTCACCGCCCGCGAGCGCCAGCGCGACCACAAACAGTTCTTCATTGGCAAGTCTGGCGACACCTACTGCCCCATGGGCCCCATCGCCGTCCCCAAAGACCACCTCCCCGACGTCCTCCGCCTCCAGACGCACGTCAACGGCGAGCTCCGCCAGGACGCCACCACGGCCGACCTCATCTTTTCCATCCCGGAACTGGTCAGCACTCTCTCGGCGGGCATGACCCTCCAGCCAGGCGACGTCATTGCAACGGGAACGGTAAGCGGAATAAACATGATTTGTCAAACACATGTACTGATATCACACAGCCCGCCGGCGTCGGCATCGGCCGCAAACCCCCAGTGTACCTCCATCCCGGCGACGAGGTGGCCGTCTCGGTGGACGGTCTCGGGACTCTCCGCAACAAGGTGGCCAAGCCGGCGGCAAACAAGGCGGTCTCTGTGGGGTCTGCCTTTTCGGCGACCAATGCCGGCCGCTCACCCGGCGGCAAGGCTGGCCTCACCGAGATCAACGGCAAGCTGCTGCACTACCGGCGCCTGGGCTCGGACAGCGCCAGCAGCCAGCCGTTCCTGTTTGTCCACGGCCTGGGCGGGACGCTCGACTACTGGACGCCTCTCGTGGCGGGCTTGGACGCGTCGGCGTCGTCGTTCCACCTGTTTGACTTTGAAGGCCACGGCCTCAGCCCGACACACCCCCTCAGCAGCGTGACAGTCAGCTCGCTCGCGGCTGATATCGCCTCGGTCGCCCAGCACGCCGGCATCTCTCCGGCCCGCCCGGCCGTCTTGTTCGCCCACTCCATGGGCTGCCTGGCCGCGCTGCGGTTTGCCATTGACCACCCCGACCTCGTCGCCAAGCTGGTCCTCGTCGGACCCCCGCCGTCGCCCCTGCCCGCCGCCGCTGCACAGGCCTCTCTGGCCAGGGCCGCGCTCGTCCGCAGCCAGGGCATGCCTGCCGTCGTGGACGCCGTGGTGGGAGCGGGCACGTCGGCCGAGACAAAGGCCGGCAACCCGCTGGCCGTCGCGGCCGTCCGGCTCAGCCTGCTGGCGCAGGACCCAGAGTCGTACGCCAAGGGGTGCCAGGCGCTGGCGGGGTCGGCGGGCGACACGCTGTCGGTGGAGAGCATCCCGGCGCGGGTGCGGACGCTGATTGTCACGGGCGACCAGGACAAGGTGTCGCCGCCGGCGCTGTGCGAGGCGTACAAGTCGCGGCTGGCCGGGCCGGCGGGCGTGGTGGTCCTCGGGGGGGTGGCGCACTGGCACGTGTATGAGGACCTGGCCGGAGTGACGGAAGCCGTCAGGATGAAGATTCTGAATAGATTCCAATAAAAAGAGATGCAACCAAATGGCAATCTCACTCTCAATCTCATCCCAATCTCATCCCAATCTCATCTCAATCTCAATCTCAATCTAAATCTAAATCTCAATCTCCACCCAACGGCCTGAGCCCGACAAACTGCGGCCGCTCCTTGAACGGGTTCACGGCCCCTCGGGTTCGCCCGACCCGCAGCGGCCGCCCGTACACCTCCAGCACATCCTTGCCGTGGAACCGAAAGAACTGCCACGAGCAGTCCTTGCCCGAAAACGACCTGATCACGTCCTGGCCGCCGGGGTGCTCGGCCAGGAACGCGGTGCAGTCGTAGACAATGTCGTTGACGACTATCCAGGTGGTGTCTGGGCCGGATTCCTTTGAGTCTGTCGAGTCTGTCGAGGAGTCTTTCAACCTTGATATGTCCTTGACGACAGATGCAGGAATCAGCGGGAGGTCCCGATCCGGGACAGACTCTGGCACGACCGGATATCGAGACTGTCTGGTGGTGTTTGACGACGTCTTGACGATTGGTCTTTGACCTAGCCAGCCCAATGCGAAGAGCAGCGAGACTGACTTTGGTTGGCCTTTGATTTTTCAAGTTGGTGATTGCGACTCGAAAAGATGTTACCATGGTACATCAGAATGGTCATATCCGAGGTCAATCCTTAACCCATATCCCGCAAGCCAGACGTACAGGTCGTTCAGGCAGTGCGGGCCAAGACACATCAACAGAGGTCACCCGTCTCACGAGCGGAGAAGCGCGGACTTGACTGTTTGGCCCATTGTCCCGGCACTGGCGCATCCGGGACGTGGTTCGATCCGGTCACAACCTCCCCTCCTCCTCCTCCCCTATTTCCCCACACACTCTGCAACTCGTGCCAACGCCTCCTCCCGTCTTACCCCATGGGGACGACACAGTCTGGGGTACACGGCAGAGACAGAAACGCAGGAAAACGTACAGAGGGGAATTAGTGATATAGAGTGGCAGCGGAATGAATGAATGTAAAAAAACAAAACATTAGATCACAACACCAGTCTGTTATTGTAATCTCCAATCATGACTACCCGACAGCCTGGCTCGACATCGTGGCCTTCCTGGTCACTGTCCAGCCTTGACACTGCAAATGGGAATACTACTGCATCCCCTCCAGATAACACTGGCGTTCCCAAAAATGTGGCGTTTATCCAAAACATAAAGCTCGACCCGGGCCTCACCCCCGTCCAGCGCGACGTCACCGGCACCCACCCAGACTCCAAGATCTTGCTCACAGACGTCCGCATCCTCGACTGCTCCGGCCGCCCTCCGTACGCGGGAGACGTCCTCATCCACGGGACCCGGATTGCCGCTGTGGGCACCCCCGTCCCGGACCGCGAACGGCTCGAGGCCGACCCAGCAGTCCGCTGCACAAGCGCGTGTGTTCGCACGCGCGCGCCCGAGACTCGGTCACAATGTGCGTGCGCCACAACGTGGATGTAGTCTACCACGCATCATTCACAGACGACAATGGTATTTTTTGTTCTCTTTGCCTCACTACGTTCGATTCTCTTCTCTTTGCCTCACTACGTTCGATTCTCTTCTTCTTTGCCTCACTTCGTTCGATTCTCTCTTTCCCCTACCTTGTTCGTCTCTTTCCCGGTTCTGACTTTTATAGGAATGGACATGCTCGAACAGGCACGAGACAAGGTCTTTGTCGTCCCCGCCATCAGCTGGCTCTGGGCCACGCTCTTCGAGGCCGAGGCGTTTGGATACCCGCAGGAAGTCGCCGAGCGCGCCGGGTACAAACGAGAACTCGAGATCGCCGTCGCCGGCCTCCGCGAAATGCACCGCCGCGGTATCGTCGTGCTCCCCGGCGGCGACTACGGCTTTGCCTGGACACCGCACGGCACATATGCCCGGAACCTCGAGCACTTTGTCCGTCTTTTGGGCTTCACGCCGCACGAGGCCCTCATTGCCGCTACGCAGGGCATGGCCAAGCTGATGATGCGCGAGCACGAGCTCGGCCAGCTGCAGCCCGGGTTCATGGCAGACTGCGTGTTGGTGGACGGCGACCCGCTGGCCGACATTTCGGTCCTGCAAGACCACAGCAAGCTGGACATTATCATCTTCAACGGCCGGGTGCACAAGGCTGCCCGGCACGAGTATGCCCCTGTGCGCAGCCAAGCGGCAGAAGCTGGCGTGGCCGCAGCGAACCACGCCGAGACGGCCGACTTTCCAGAAATCAAACCGGCCATGCAGAAAGCGTATTGACAAGGGAAAAGGCGAATGCGTGGCCAAGGAAATTAATACGGCCAAATCAAAAATTGTATGATGTACAATCAGATCAGTCCTCTTTGCTCCCTAAACGATGGCCGTCCTCTCTCTTCTGCTGTGGCTGAATAGTTCCACCATTTGTCCGTGGAATGACCCAACCCGCCTATATTCGGGGGGATCGCTCTGTGCCGCCATCGAGTCTCGAGTTGAATAGTCAACGCAAGACAGGTAACAACCACGTCTCGTCCACAGCCGACCGTATCACAGTTGGATTGAAGAAGCCTGCCGTAGTGAGGACATCGGTTGCAATTACCGTAGTCTGTTCGGCTGTCCAGTCGTGCATCTGACCGACTTTGTTCAAAAACCCCAGGGATATATTTGTTCTGTTCAAACGGTGGATATGGAACGACCGGAGCGAAAAGGCCACCAGTCTCTCTCCGACATCTTCTTGGCTTCGATGCGAATATTCTGAGATTGTTTTGTTCCAAGCATTCATGACTTCCCGTGAGTTGGAGGTTGGTTTTTCCTCGCTTCCAGCCCCTTCGTTTTCGAGACAATCGTGCTTCAAAAGGAATCGAGGAAGCCTCCACTCCGCAACGTCCTTTATGTTAAAACCCGAACCCCCCAGGAGCTCGCGAGGCGCACCACGGGTGATGTGGATGTCGTGTGTTTGCCTCCTATGAGATATCTTCGAGCTATGGGTTTTCAACCAGAAGACTACACACCAGGAGCAGACTTCATCTCCATTGTGAGTTCCTTTGCAAATGTGAAATAGTAGTCGTTTCTTCCGTCTCGACACACTCGGCGAAAGCCCTCGGTAGAAAAGCAGTTCTCCCAACAGGCGCGGCACACCCGTGTGACCGGATCCAGGCGCTCGTCATCTTCAGAGGAAACAGACATTGGATTGGCGTTGTTGACAGAGAGAGCAGAATTGAATGGCAGAATCAAAGAGGAGATGAATGTGCTTGGCAAAAACAAAATGCAAGGAAGGCACGACACGAGGGGAAATGGAAGGAGCGACGTGACACAAAGAACCGCCATTGGACAGAGCTTCCTCTGCCTCTTTCCTGATATGCGAGGCTCCTTTCCACTGCTTTGCATATCCCATGTTTTCAGTACGGGGAGCCGTGATCTTGTCCTCTCAGAATTTCCGCACTGTTCACCAATCCCAACCCATCGACGATGTCCAGGCACCTCTCCGTACAAAATCACCCTGACAATCCTAAACGAATGGAAATCCCCGAAAGCAGTTTGAAAGAATCCTCCAGACCGCTGATCCGCAGTCCTTTCCTTTGTGCTGACGGTAACTGTTGGTACGACGACTGCCAACTTGGCCGATGCCCCATGACTGTTGCATCACAGACAGCATCACAGTGTGATTGAGCCCGGTTCATTCTGCGTCTTGTCTGAACGGGTTTACGAGCCAGAGTACGCCTCCTCACGTCTTGTGCCCGGGTCTCCCGTGCTGTCGATATGAAAGAAAACAACGATTTGATCCGCCAGGAGGAAGGGGGCCAAGCCTGGCAAGGGATGCAACCCTTACTTGTAGCTGCTTCACATTGAGTGCAATGAATTGGCATGGCAAACTATATCCTCTTTTGGCAATTCTTTCGGGCGTTGCACAGCTTCATCACACCAGTATTAAGCCTGTGCCACGAAAAAAAGGGAGAACTTGCTCTGCAAAAGCTGTGACGACCAACAAGGTTGTGACGACAACAACACGACATCAAGACTCGGCAGTGCCGGACAAACGTAACGAAAAATAAACAACAGACTCGGCAAACAGGATGCCGCCGGCATGTGTGCCGATGCTGGCCCGAGACTGCTGTATATAAAGACATGACCAAGTCCTGCTTTGATCCAACCTCTGCAACAAGAACCACACGATTCAGAGCAACAACTCGGGTTCTCAACTGAATTTTCGCCAACAACTCCAAATACTGTCGACTGCCTCTCAACGTCCTCCAGTTACCAAACTACCACACCACACCCCCTCCTCCACCATGAAGCTCGCCGTCTCCCTCTTGGGCCTGAGCACGCTCTGCTCGTCTGTCCTCGCCTTCCCCGGCGAAGCCTCGGCAGACATCTCGCGTCGTGAGGCCGCCGCCGCAGTCTTCCGCCGCGAGGCCGCCGCCCAGCTGGATGACTATCCCCCGAAAAACTGTCCGTCGTGCTGCCATGTCGCGCCCGTGTGTGCAGAATGCGGCTGTGAGTGCTGCCTCGTCAGTGCTCCCGACTTCTTTGACTGCTCCAAGCCGATCTGCCCGAATATTGGATAAGGGGATACGATGGGATGGGTGCTGGATAGCAAAAGAGGACATGTTGTACATGAAAACTCAAAAAGTGTGCATGTCAAAACAATCAAACAATAAAAGTCAATCAGACAAGACGAAACAAATTCCCATAAAACACCCCAAACTTCTATCAAAACAAAATATAAACTGTGTGTAATACAACAATGATTAAACAATTTTTTTTCTTGTCCATGCCCATTTTCTTCAGTATGCACTTTGACCAATCTGCTCGGCAACTCCTTTCCTATTCCATTGGTTTTTGTAGTTTACTTCTTTCCTTCTCCTCTTAACCAACCCACTTGCGTGCACTGCGGAACATCCGGATCCACGGACCGTAGTCGCCCCATGTCTCAAGCGCGTCCGCGGGCAGGTAGCTGCCCACGCCCGCCATGATCGTCCGCTCGGGGTGCGGCATCATCGCCAGCACCCGCCCGTCCTGGCTCCGCACGCCCGCAATGCCCCCAGGGCTGCCGTTCGGGTTGAACGGGTACTGCTCCGTCACCTTTTGCCGGTTGTCCACATACCGGATCGGCGCCAGCCCGCCCCGCTCCGCGCCCTGTTGCGCCGCCGCCGTCTTGAACTGCGCCCGGCCCTCGCCGTGCGACACCGCCACCGGCAGCGACGACCCGGCCATGCCGTGCAGGAAAATCGACGGCAGCACGCCGTCCATGCGCTCCGGGTCCTCCGTGATCTTGACCATGGTGTACCGCGCCTCAAACTGCTGGCTCTCGTTCTGCACAAAACTCGGCCAGTGGTCCGCGCCCGGAATCAGCGACGACAGCCGCGACAGCATCTGGCAGCCGTTGCAGACGCCCAGCGTAAACGTGTCGGGCCGCTTGAAAAAGGCCTCAAACTCGCGCCGCGCGTTCTCCTCGTGCAGCAGCACCGAGGCCGCCCAGCCCCACCCGGCCGCCGGCACGTCGCCGTACGAGAAGCCGCCGCACGCCGCCAAACCGACAAAGTCAGCCAGGCTCCGCCCGCCGTCCAGAATGTCCGACATGTGCACGTCCACCGCGTCGAACCCGGCCGCCCGGAACGCAAACGCCATCTCGGCGTGCCCGTTGACGCCCTGCTCGCGCAGAATCGCCACCCGCGGCGTCTTGCCAAACATGCGCGACAGCGGCGCCGTCAGCGGCGCCAGCGTGTCGGCCACATTGTACGTCAGCTTGTACGCCAGGCCCGGGTCCGCGTCGTCGGCCAGCGCCGCAAACTCGGCGTCGGCGCACGCCGGGTTGTCGCGCAGGCGCTGCATGGCGTGCGACGTCTTGGACCACCACTGCTGCATCTGGCTGCGCTCGAGCGACAGCACCGTCTTGCCGCCGTAGTGGACCGTCATGGTCTGCCCGCCCGTGCGCGAGCGGGCCGTCTTGACGACGCCAAACTTGCGGATCAGCCCGGGCGGCGGCCCGCACGTGGAGAAGCCCTTTTTGAACAGCGTCTCGTCGCTCTTGCGGATCTGGAACACGGCGCCGAGCTCTTCGTTGAACAGGGCGGCCAGGAGGTCCTCCAGCGAGCTCGACTTGGCAATGTCGTCGAGCATGACGTCGACGCCGCAGCGGCCGGCAAACATCATCTCGGCGAGCGTGGTCATGAGGCCGCCGTCGGAGCGGTCGTGGTAGGCCAGGACGGCGCCCGTGTCGTGGAGCTGCGACAGGGCGTCAAAGTAGTCAGCAATGATGCTCTCGCCCTGGGTGTCGCGCAGGTCGGGGGCCTCGTGGCCGACGCGGCCGAGCGACTGGGCCAGTGCGGAGCCGCCGAGGGCCTGGTGGCCGTGGGCCAGGTCGACAAACATGAGGACCGTGTCCTCGCCGACGTCCTCGACACGGCGCAGCTGCGGCGTCCACGTGTTGACAATGTCGTCGACGACGGAAAAGGCCGAAATAACCACCGACACAGGGGCCGTGACAGTCTTGGAAGCGTTCTTGTTGGTGTCCTTCCACGACGTCTTCATCGACGTGGAGTCCTTGCCGACGGGGATCTCCAGACCCAGGCGCGGGCACAGGTCCTCGCCAATGGCCTTGACGGCCTCGTACAGAGCAGCGCCCTCGCCAGGGTGGTTCACTGCGGCCATCCAGTTGGCAGACAGCTTGACGCGCTTCAGGCCGCCCTTGAGGTTGGCAGCGCCCAGGTTCATCAGACTCTCGATAACAGCCATGCGGGCCGAGGCGCCAGGGTTGATAAGAGCCAGCGTCGGCTTCTCGCCCATGGCCATGGCCTCACCGGGCCGGACCTTGCCGTCCAGCGAAAAGTTGGCAGCAGTGACGGCCACGTCGGCCACCGGGGTCTGCCACGGGCCGACCATCTGGTCGCGAGCAGTCAGGCCGCCGACAGTCCGGTCACCAATGGTGATGAGGAACGACTTGGAGCCGACTGAGGGGACCAAAAAGACGCGGCGGACGGTCTCGGCCAGGATCTCCACGTCGTTGAGGTCCTTGCCGTAGGAGGCGCGGATGTCCTCGGCCGGCTTGAACACGGGCAGGTTGGGTTTCCGCGACTCGACAATGCGCTCGAGCCGGCGGTCCCGGGGGAACAGGGTCGACATGGGCAGGTCAATGGGGCTGGGGTACTCGCGGCTGTCGCGGTCGGTGACGACGAGCTTGGAGAAGCCGTTGGCGTCCCTGGCGACGACGGTGCCGACGTTGGAGAAGCCGCAGCGCTCGCGGTTGCAGATGCTCATGAAGCGGTTGTAGCTTTCCGGGTTGACCAGCAGCACGTAGCGCTCCTGGGCTTCGTTGCACCAGATCTGCAGCGGGCTCATGCTGTGGTCGGCGCTCTCGACCTGGCGCAGCTCAAAGTTGCCGCCGAAGCCGGCGTCCTTGACCAGTTCGGGCAGGGCGTTGGACAGACCGCCGGCACCGACGTCGTGGATCATGGCAATGGGGTTCAGCTCGCCCAGGGCCACGCAGGTGTTGATGACCATCTGCGCGCGGCGCTCAATCTCGGGGTTGCCGCGCTGCACGCTGTCAAAGTCGAGGTCGGCCGAGGACTCGCCGCCAGCGTTGCTGGAAGCGGCACCGCCACCGAGACCAATTAGCATGGCCGGGCCGCCCAGGACGATAACGTGGGCGCCGTTCTGGACATCGGTGGGATTCTTGAGGGCGTGCTGCGGGCGGACAGTACCCAGACCACCGGCAATCAGGATCGGCTTGTGGAAGCCGCGCCAGTCGAGGTCCTTGTTGGCCTCGCCGTCGTTGGACAGCAGGGTGCGGAAGACGCCAGTCAGTGCCGGCCGGCCGAACTCGTTGTTGTAGCGGGCTGAGCCGATGGGGGCGTCGAGCATGATGTCGAGACTGCTGGTGTAGTGGCCCGGCTTGCCAATGTCGCGGTCCCAGGGCGTCGGGAGGTCCGGGATCAGCAGGTCGGACACCCAGAAGCCGCTGAGGCCGGCCTTGGGGGTGGAGCCGCGGCCGACGGCGCCCTCGTCACGGATCTCGCCGCCGGCGCCGGTGGCCGCGCCCTGGAAGGCGGAGATGGCGGTGGGGTGGTTGTGGGTCTCGACCTTGGCGAGGAAGCACGAGGGCTCGGTCTCGCGGACGAGGCGCCAGACACGCGTGGCGTAGTCGGGGGCCCAGAACTGGGAGCCCTCGGAGTGGAAGACGGCGGCGTTGTCGCTGTAGGCGGAGACGGTGTACTTGGAGTTGCGCTCGTGGGTGTTGCGGATCATCTGGAAGAGCGACTTGGGCTGCGTCTGGCCGTCGATGGTCCAGCGGGCGTTGAACTGCTTGTGACGGCAGTGCTCCGAGTTGACCTGGGCGAAGCTGAACAGCTCGACGTCGTGGGGGTTGCGGCCCAGGCGGCGGAACTCATCGACGAGGTACTGCATCTCGGCCGCGTCGAGGGCGAGCCCGCGCTCGCGGTTGTACGCGGCCAGCACGGCCACCGGGTCCGCGCCCTCGCCGCCGCCAAAGATGTCCACCACCTCCAGCGGCCGGCGGGCGTCGTGGGCGAACATGGCGGCCAGGTCCGGCTCGCTGCCGACGTGGATGGCCTCGGTCATGCGGTCGTAGATGACGTCGCGGAAGGGGATGTCGGTGCCGTCGTACGGCGCGACAAACTCGACGGTCACCGCGCGGCTGCGCTCGATGCGGTCGACCTTGTCGCGCAGGCCGCACACCTGCGCGATGCTCGTTGCCTTGGAGCTCCACGGCGAGATGTTGCGCGGCGCAATGGCGTACGTCTGCGCGAAGCCAATGTGCTCGACCGGCGCCGGGGCCGTGCTCGGCGTGCTCGGCAGCGGCAGCAGCTGCACCAGCTGGTCGATGACGTCGTTGGGCGCCGCGCCGGCCGCCAGGTTGACGTGGTACGCCCAGTGGCCGCGGATGGCCTCGATCTGGAGGCTGCCCGCGCCGTTGATGCGGTCCTTGAGCTTCTGCGCCTCTGCCGGCGTGAAGCAGGACTCGCCCGTCAGCGAGAAGAACACGGAAGCCATGTTGGGCAGGGGGGAGTCGTCAAAAAGACAAAAAGAGGGCTGGTTCAGGACAATGGTCGTCGTGCGTCGTCAATGCTGTCGGTGCCCTCCCTCATCCTCTCTTTTCTAGTCGGAGTCATCTAGAACTTTTTTTTTCGTCTCTGCGGCCGTCCCAACACCCAGTGGCTCGCGGGGTGATAACAGAAAATTTACGGCGGGGCACCTTAGCGTCGTTATCGATTAGAGCCGCTGGCCTGCACCGCTAATTGCGCCAGCACACGCCGCCTGCTGCAGCACACACACCAAATACAACGCACCCCTTCTCCAGCCTGGGCCGAAGCGTCCGCTGCTGCATCTCGTGCGCTCTTCTGCATCCAGTCCTCGTGTCAAAAGACTGCTTTCTTCCTTAAACTGTAGCCGAGTCTCCCGAATGTCTCCCCCGAATGATTACGTACAATTCCGCCAATAGCCGATATGCAATTACACGCAAGGCTGCTAGTCCCAGATTCGGCCTAGCGCCGAATGATGTAACTCCCTGGAGGGTGAATGCCGACTTATCCCTAAGCCTTCAACGTCTGCAATACCACTTCATCCACCTTTCTCACCGCACAACCATGATGATTATACGGTAACCAGAACTCAAGTACTGCTGGGATCCCGAGCTGGTTCTCGCAGTTTTTGGCCAGCATGTCTTTTCCCGACAAACCAGTCGCCCAGCTATTGGGTTCCAACGGTGAGCGAGAGATTCTCAAAAGCGTTCCCCAGTTGTCGGGCTAACAGCCAGGCCCAATCCATGCCGTCACCTACTCGGCCGGCGCTGGTGCCTACATCCTGACCGGCTCAGCCGACCGGTCGATTCGGCTCTACAACCCGCAGCCGACGACAGGCACTCCAGGCACTGCGGCGTCGTCATCTTCGGGGACCCTCCCCGAAGGCCGCCTCATCCAGACGTATGCCGAGCACGGCTACGAGGTCTTGTCGCTTGCCTGCGCCGCCGACAATGACCGCTTTGCCTCCGCCGGCGGCGACCGCAACGTCTTTCTCTGGGACGTCCGCACCGCCCAGACGCTGCGCCGCTTCAGCGGCCACGCCGGGCGCGTCAACTGCGTCGCGTTTGCCGGCGACGGCGATTCGCTAGTTGTGAGTGGCGGCTTTGACACAACGGTGCGCATCTGGGACTGCCGGGCCAGCAGCAACTCGCGCAGCCTGCAGGTCCTGACCGAAGCCCGGGACGCCGTCAGCGCCGTCGTGGTGCGCGGGCCCGAGATCATTGCCGGCAGCGTGGACGGCCGGGTGCGGACGTACGACGCGCGGACGGGCAAGCAGACGACAGATGTCGTGAGCGGCACGGCGGGCGTGACGAGCCTGTGCCTGACGCGGGACGGGCGGTCACTGCTGGTGGGCGCGCTGGACAGCCGGCTGCGGCTGATGGACCGCGAGAACGGAACGTGTCTACGGACATACGAGAGCAAAGCAGACGACGACGACGGGGACAAGCCAGACCCGGTCCAGTCTGGTGGAAGAAAAGGAGGGGAGGCCAAAATCTGGCGCAACGAGGAGCTGCGGGTTCAGTCTATACTGGGCGGCCGGGAACGGTACGTCGTTGCCGGCGATGAGATGGCACCGACAACGGGCCAAGCCAGGACGAGCGTGTCTGGAAACTCCACGCCAAGCGGCCGCGTCTGGGCATGGGATCTGCTCACTGGCAAAGTGGCCGCCACAGTGGCCGTTCCTTGGGGCCCGCCGGGCAGCACGAGCAACAGCCGCGCTATTGGCCGCGACGGCCGTGAAAAGGAGCGGCGGAACGTGACAAACTGTCTGGCCTGGCAAGACGGCGGCTGGGGAGATCAGTTTTGTGTCGGCGGCACATCTGGCACTGTCACAGTTTTCGGTCCGAGATAGAACACAAGCTCACAAAAGAAACGCATGTAACTCAGTCTACACTGTATATATTATGGTGCGAGGCCTGTTTGACAGTTCAACTACTGTCTCTGCTTTGTCCCTGATTTGTTTACACTGGTTTGTATCTTCTGGGTGCCTCTTCCAAGCCAAGCTACCTTGGCCATCTAATATAAAAAATCATCTCCTTCTCCCCATCTCATTGCACACAACATCCCAATAATTAAAACTGTACCATCTCTCTCTCTCTCTCTCTCTCTCTCTCTTTTGTGCCAACGCGGGTTATTTCAAAGCAATGACGCCCTGCAAGACAAAAAAAAAAAAAACACTAGGGGTAAGAAAAGGACAAGATAAGAAAAAAAAAAGAAAAGAAAATGTAAACAAAAAGAAATAGCCCCTTTCGCCGGTTTTTATACCATAATGCAAATCATGCCATCCAACCGTATATAGATACAAAAGAATAACCGAAGTCCCGTGCACTGTCATTTGGATGTTGCTGCAGTAATCTCATATGCACCACTTCTGTGCTGTTCCCTCCCCTTAGCCCTGGCCAACGTACTTGAACCAGTTGGGCCGGCAGTCCTCCCGGTTGAGCCAAGCCTCGCCGTCAGTGAACCGACCCGTCACGCAGCCCTTGCACTTGGGCGAGTTGGGGCAGTTGAAAAATGGAATGTGCTGGTATCCAATATCGCGGAACCTGAAGCGGCCGTGTTAGCAGGGCTTTTCTTCCTCTTGTCTTTCTTGTCTTTCGTTGAAACTTACCAGTGAACACGGCTCTTGTCCTCAAACAGGCCAACAGCAATACTATGGACGGGAGCATCGCCCCAACGTTCATAGAAGAAACCGCCGGCACGGTCAAGATGGTTAAAGTAGTCCTCGTACGCCTTGCTGCGCCAGAATCCAATATCGGCAATCTCAAAGTTGCTCCAGAAATGGCATGTCGAGTAGCCGTTGGCCTTGTTATTGTGCTCAGGCCGGCGAATACGGTCGGTCAGCCAGCTCATGGCATTGTTCTTGTTGATGTGTTCGGGGTGCTCGGCGATGAACTTGATGGTCTCGGGCCACAGGGTGGGGATCGACTCGGGGGCATCGTACAGGTTGATCGTGAAACCGTACGTCTTGTTGTTGTCTTGCATGAACCGGAAAACATCGTAGTCGATATCACAGAAGAAGTGCACCTTGGGCTCCACACGCCAGTAGTATTGCGTGTGCTCAAGGGCCGGGTGGCGGTAAAACATGCCGCTGTTCCATCGGCACATCTGGTGGTAGGAAATCTTGTCGGCATACTGGATCTCTTGCTCCTTGAGGATCTTGACAGACTCCTGGTAGAGATCGCCGTTGATCCATCCTGGCGTATCCCAGTGTTCGGCGGGAATAATCTCTGTAAAGGGTCTGGTCAGCAAAGAGAGGCCATTTAGAGGAAGATTATCATTTCAGTCCGGCGCATCTAACCGTAGCGGCACTCGGCCTTTGTCAGGGCCTGGGTCTTCTTCTTGAAGTCTTCCGAAAAGGGGACGTCGTTGAAAAAGGTCCATGGGTAGTTGAACTTGTGATTCCATGTGCGCTCCAGGTCACGCATGGCCTGCAGCATGCCGTTCAGTTCCTCGTTGCGCACCAATGCCAGCAGTGTCGCATTGATACGCTCGGTGCCCTCGACACCTGGCGCGTATCCGGCTGTTGCTCGTCGCAGAATGCCCTCTGGCTCGCCGGTGGCTGTTGGTAGCCTGGTTAGCATCGTTCACATGATTGCCAGAAGGGGCAGAGATCAGCCAGGAACAAACGTACGATCAAGGTTAGGGTCTCTCTCGTTTGTCTCCGTGACGAAGGCGCCATCTTTGTGATGCGATGGAGCAAGGAAATGGAAGCCCAGCAGGCACCACACAAACACGATGACTGCGATGAGCAGCCGCACCGGCCGTGCAAGCGTCATGTTGGCTGTGGTGGTGATGGAAGAGTATAAAAGTCGTTTAAGAAAAAAACGTCGGTTTGGAGGACGGGTAAGGGTCAAAAACCACAGATAGTCCTGGAGGGTGTAGGAAGGATGGTCGAAGTGTGTAGAGGAAAGTGGACAAAGCTTGCGGTTCAAGCAAGGCGCACAAGCATCGAAGAAGGCGCCCGAAAGTAAAATGTGCCGAAGAAAAACGCCCCTAGGTCGAGAGTGTGTCGCGACACTCTGGGGAAATCGCGGAGGGGGTCGAAAAAGAAAGCAGTCAGAAAAGGGGGGGCCAGCACTGCTTTAGCAGGTGACAACCAACACAAGCCGAGGATGAAGCCGTGAGGGCTGATGGCACATGTCTCGATGGGCCACCAACGTTTGGTCGTTTCTGGTCTGCGGCCTCGAAATTCGTCACGCTCGTTTCGCCAGCGAGATCCGTGCCGCGTACTGAAGACCGTACGCGCAATTCCGAAGCTGTGTCCCGGTTCAGCAGTGTTGCCAAAACCCCGGTTCCAAGTTGTGTCAGCGTGACAATTGTTTCGTTCGTCGTGCGTCGTGGCTCGTTGTGCCTGATGCTTGGAATTCTTGGGAAACCAAGCTCGAGACCAGGCCAAATCGAGAATACACGTAAACCGACGAGACCAAGCGTTTTGGTAGATTGGCTCTAGTCAAGAAACGGCTAGCCTAGCACCCCACAAAAAAACAGGTCTCCCCTTTTCCTCTCCCGTGCCGCAAAAGGGGTCCCTGTGGCTGGTGTGTGGCTGTTCCAGCCCGTGCGTTGCAAACAGTCTCCACAATTATGGGAGACGCGTTTAGTGGTGACGTCCAGGAACGACCGTGTTTTTACTGGCTGTTAGCAGCATCAAGAAACGTCTGCAAGCGGTGACCCGATATGAACAGACGGCGATCCTCCGGTGACCGGCTTCTGACATTGCCATGGCCTTCCTCGCCCAGCTGACCGCCCAGACGGAAGAGCTGGTGACGGCTGTCACATCTCTCTCCTCCGAGGTATTATTATCTTGAAAGCCTTGCCTTTGTTCATAGTTTCTGATATGTTGGTGCTGATAAATTCCTGTAGAACGAGCCTCAAAAGTTTGCTGTCCTTCGGGAGTCAACTTTGCGCTCCCTGCGTCACCACAACTATCTGCGGACGAACCAGTTCGACGTGGAGGCCCGTTTAGATGGCTACCAGGAAAGGTTCACCGTAGCTGGCCGCGATGAGTTGGCAGATGCCATGCGGCAGCGCCGTTCCTTGCTGGCCAGCAGTGCTACCAAATGGACGCCTGATATCCTAGATTTCTTGTTGGAGCTGTCTGACCAGCCCATTGAAAAATCAAGTTTGGACGAACTCAACCAGCTGTGTCCCCCAGAAGAGACCCCTGAGCCCATCACATTTCGTTGGGAGGACATTTCCAGAGAAGATGGCTGGGCCGATGAAGAGCCTCTTTGGCAGAGATCCCGCTTTGGCGGTGCATCCGGCTACGGGGACGACGAGTATGATGACGACGACACTGAAGGCAGCTCTGATGACACGGCCCTGTCAAGTGTCGTACCAGACGATCCGCAGCAAAGAGCAGCCAGGTATCTTGCCTCAGACTCCCATTCGAAGGAAGATCTTGCGGCACTGCTGCAAGCTATCCATGACAGTCAAGTCTTGGAGACACATTCAACGAATACTCCAGACAGGTCTGACTCTGGCAGCAAGACTCTTATTTCGGAACTGTACATGATTCGGGAGACTCTGTTCATGCTTCAAGGGTTGGAGACAACATTGTTTGGCCGCCAGTGTGTCCCCGTCGACTCTTTCCGTCTGTCTGATGTATCACAGGAGACGCACGACTCCCTGGTAGACTCGGTCGCCGAATGCGGCTGTCGTCTTTTGCCGCTGCGGAACCGGGTCTCTCGCAGTAACAAGCCGGAGAAGATACCACTCCTTCAAGTGTTTCAAGAATGCATCCGTCGCCGTCTCAAAACATTCGATAAGGAGCTGTCTGACATGCAGGCTCGTTATGTCGACATCAAGGAAGACGTGGCAGTCAGTTTGGTCGCCGTTATGGAGGAACTGCAGCCATCACTGTTGTGCCTGTTTGCGCTGTCTGCGGTTGTTGAGAGACTGGCCGCAGAGAGGAACCCACGAGCTTTCTACTATTTGGAGCTTCTGTTCAATGCTGCAGCCATTACACAACTCGAAGGAAACCAAGCAATCTATGAGTTTCTTGGCACAATGTTCTTTGAGTGCTTTCAGGTCTACCTGCGGCCCATCCGGCTGTGGATGGAGGACGGCCAGCTCATGGACGGCGACAAGATATTCTTCGTTTCGGGAGCGCCCACGCAAGTGCCACCCAACCAGATTTGGCAGCACCAATTCAAACTGCTGCGCACAAGCAACGGCGTTCTCCATGCACCCAAGTTCCTGCAGCCGGCGGCATCCAAAATCTTTACGACGGGAAAGAGCATTGTCGCTCTGAAGCACCTCGGAAAGTATGACAAGGCGAAGCAGGAGTCTTTTGCTGTGGCTTCCCTCGAACCTACGTTGGACTTCCAGACCGTGTGTCCTCCAGGCTCCGAGTTTGCACCATTTCCCCAGCTCTTTGCAGACGCCTTTGAGCTCTGGATCCAGAGCAAGCACCATGCTGCATCTGCCACGCTGCAGGCGACGCTTTTCGATTCCTGTGGACTGTGGCAGTCGCTGCAATCCCTTCACTGCGTGTACCTGTCCTGGGACGGGGCCATGCTAGACGCCTTTGCGACCCGGGTATTTCACGGGCTGGACTCCAAGAACCCGCGGTGGAACGACCGGTACACGCTTACTGAGCTGGCCCGTGAATCTTTTGGCGCCGGCGTGGACGCGTACCGGCTTTCGGCGGCCGTAGACAAGAAGGCATCTGATTTCACGGGGTCGACGAGCCGACGGCCAGACGATGCAGGAGACGAAAATGACCCGGCAGTTGCGCGCCAGTCGCTGCGCAAAGGGCTGGCGCGCATCAAGCTCAACTACCGACTGGCCTGGCCGGTCCAGATTGTCATCCCCACTGACACTGTGGGTGGCTACCAGGCACTGTTTACGCTATTGCTGCAGATCCGTCGCGCCACCAGCACATTGACCCGTCATCGATTGTTAGACGACAGCCACAACGGTGGTGGTGGCACAGCATCAACGACAGTAACAAGGAGGGCGGCTGCGACGGCAGCAGCAGGCTCTCAGCTGCCAGCCGGTGAACAGGCCATGTACTTTGCCCTTCGGACAAAACTGCTGTGGTTCTGCAACTCGCTGCATTCCTATCTGACCACTCTGGTGATTGCGCCACGCATGGTCACGCTCAAGACAGACTTGGAAAAGGCAGAGGACATTGACGCCATGATTGACGTCCATGCCAAGTTTGTGCAGTCTCTGGTGGAAGAAGCCTGTCTGGGCTCCAAGCTACAGCCCATCCACGCATGCGTGTTGGATCTTTTGGACCTATCCCTGCGCCTGGAAGATGCTCGGCGGATCCACTCTGCCCGGACGACCGACGAGCTGCAGGAGACATGGAGACTCTCAGTGCTGTCGTCGCCCTTCAAGACTCCAACGAGGAGACAGCAGTCCATGTCGGGCAGCAAGGCAATCAACATGGGCGGGTCGGTTCGGCGGCAGCTGTTCACGAACCGGCGGAAAGGGGAGTCCGACGGGGAGTGGTTCGGCGCCCGGGAAAGCAGCAGTGCCGGCGTCAATGACTATGATGAATTCAGTGACGACGAGGACAATGGTGGCGGCGGCAGCGATGACCTTCCCAGCACACCACTACATGCGCGGCCAGTGGGGAGAGTCTCCGGGCTCGGCCTGGAGCAGAGCTACAGCGATGTGCTGCAAGCAATGGGCGCAGACTACAGCAACTATCTGCGGTTCATTACAGGGGGTCTGCGCGGTGTAGCCCGGGCGAGTGATGACGCAGTGGCGGCGGCGAAATGGGACATGTTGGCAGAGATGTTGGAGGCAGGCGGGAGATGAGACGAAATATGAACAAATTCACCATGATATACAAGACTTAATTGACACGAACTACAGAAGCCTGGGTGACTTGGGACAGAATGGTACTTGGGCCCGATATAATGTGATGTGCACTGGCGAGTATCGTCATGTGCAGGCCGATATCAAGGACAGCCAAGCTAGGGAACTCCTCCGAGAACCATCACGCGTGGCCACGGTCTGTTACGCAGAAGAGCCGTGCGGTGAAGTCATGATTGCCGTGATAACCAAAAAGTATAAAAATCGATGGGACGGGAAAGAAGATTGTCGAACAGCAAAGATCTGTCGCACGGTCAGACGCTGGCACTGGGCAAAGCTCTACATTGCGGCTCTGGGAACCCAGTGCCGATTCAGGCTACCCTTCCCGGCGCTGTCGAGATGGTGTGCTGCTGTGCACTTGCAGGGAAAGGGGGCAAAAATGAAAGAGCAACGGCCACTAAAGCGAGATGTGTCTGACTGATGTCACTGGACACGCGACTCCGGGTTTCCTTTGGCCCGTCTAGAACCCAGCGAGGTTCCAGTCTTATCCCTCTTCCGGTGTACCTTTTCTTGGCAGTGTTTGCGCTCAAGGTTAAGAGCAACCAGAACTACACGTCCTGCAAGGTACAGCCCATGTAAAGCAAGCAAACACTGCTAGAAATGCAAAGTACGGCCAACAAAAACTGGTAGACACCATCGTAGGCGTTCTGTGTGTTGGGAACTGGTCTTTGTCCCTGTCACATTGTCGGACAATGGCTGCTGCCAACATTTCCAACTTTTTTTTCCTTTTGGCGCCCCAAGACGCATGACTACGACAAAGAAAAGAATACGCGTCCAGCGTCGATAGTCCCGACAACGATGCATTCCCTTCTCTTTGTAGCAGGATCTTTTATTGCAAATGGTCTGGAGTCTGGACCGATCTATTCGTTTCAAAAGCTGTCATTGTCCCGAGAGAAAGTGCAGTCGGTTTTTTTGAGGCTCGAGGTTGTTCTTTTTTTGGTGTCCCGTTTTTCCTCTTACCGCTGTCTTACATGGCGGCCAATGACATCATAGGAACAAATCCTCCTCCCGCAAAAGACATCCGTGCCGATCTTTTTCAACTACACGTACTCTCCGCCCACCGCCTACGAGTACAGCCCACTTTCTTTTTTGTCTGCTCGTGTGTGGCCGTGTGTGCAAAGAAATCCGTTTTGCTCGACAAGGGATCATCCCGGTTTCCCTTTGATCCTTGCAAACTGCTTGCGTGCCCCCTGTGCAGAGTCTGCCCCCTTGCGCCTCTCGTGACCACCAGGGGCGAACAGGCAAGCCGCAGCAGTGAATGGCGCGATACAATGGAGCAAAAAAGAAAAACCAAGCGCCCCAGACGTTGACATGTCTCAAATCCTCAGGGTCTCACACGAGTAATCCAGTTTAGGCGTTGCTTCGTAGGCGGGCCGCCACTTAGCCTTTGGGGGGTCCTCTTTCCACGCCAAAGAAGTACATTGCAGGGGAAAAGGGGACTCTGTGCCGGGAAGCTCCTCTTTTTACGGAGTATTATCTTCGACTACGTCATGTGCGAAGAACCGATCTCGATGTACAACCACCTTGCGGTCTGTGCAGAAGATACACATGTGCTTCCTTTTTGCTGGCAGAGATAGCCTGCCGATATCCACCATCGTTGTGGCAGCAAGCAAGAGAAGCACACGTCTGCAGAATGCAGAGACCCGATATCCTGCTGCTGATCCGACTGGCTGCTCGCCCGGTCCACCCGTGAGACGGCTCCCCGTGCTACGGAGAGAGCCCCCCATGCCCGCAAGGCCTGTCTGTGTTCCGGCAACGTCCTCTCCCTGCGTGTGCCGATCCCATTTAACTGGGCCCTTCCCTACTCTCCCCCCATGATCAGCCCTTTTGGACCTGTTCTGGACTCTTTTCTGGGCGCCAATACTGTCTGAAAACCGCAACTTCACTGGCCTCTTGTACTGTCTCCAGCCCTGGAACTTGGATAACCCCCCCACCCCCCTGTTATGTACAAAGTATCTTACTTGAAAGACGTTCAAAAACAAGGCTTTTTTGGGATCTTTTGTCCCCCCAACTCTTTTTACGTTTCTCTCCTCTCTCTCTTTTGCATTTTCAAATCCTGGTATATATAAACTGCCCCCAAGGAAGGAGCCCCACGATAGAAACTGGACACGAGGGAAAAGCTGATCTTACAACTTCGTCATCTTTTGCCTCTTCAACTTTTGCCTCCTTTTCTTCCCCATTCCATCCTTCTGGATCCATCGTCTTCCCCACCCTTGTCCATTTATCAGGACAACCACTTTCTCAACTTGGTATTCGACACTCTTACATCATTTGTCTTTTTTTCTACATTTCCCATAAAGTCTTTTATACCAGGTCGACCCTTCTTCCTTTTTTTGTTTATTTCCACGATTATTACGAGGCTATCAACTTTTTCAATAATACAACAACCATTACATCACTACGTCGTCTTTCCATATAAAGTCTTGACACCAAGACTTTCTACAACATCCATTCGACTTTCCATCCACAACACACACCCCAAGTCGACAATGCAAGCTCGCTCGAGTCCGGTGGACGTCATAACTCCTCGCCAGTCGTCAACGCAACAACACTCAGAACAAGGCCCGTCGCACAATACAACAACAACAGCAACATCAACCTCTTCCTTCTCCCCAACATCATCCATGTCTTCTTCGTCATCCTCCTCCTCTTCTTCCTCGTCCTCGTCGGGCCCGCTACAATTTGACCGCTCGGCCTACACCCGGTTCATGCTGCAACACACAAAGCAGCAGATGGATGCCACCGAGGCATCGCCCCCGCCGGCATATCTCCATGTGGCAGGGCCAGCCGGACGGATGAGCCGCAGCAAGACCGACAGCAACCTGCCTAAGGGTCTATAAGAGACAGCCAGTGTTGGCGAGAAAATCAAACGGCTACCAGGCCTGTACTAAGACTTGGAAATATTGATCCTCGGACTGCACTTGGGGGGACTCTCAAAAAGGGCCTCTTCACATCTTTCTTTTTTCTTCCGTGTCTTTTATATATATATTTTCGCTTTCAACTTTTTTTTTATTAGCAACGTCACGACATAATCATACAGCAGCATATTAGGGTGGATGTTTTACAAAGTCGTCATCGAGAAGGAGGAAATGGCAAATGCCATGTATTGAAATACAGCAATGACTGGGGAATATCAAGAACTATCATTTCAAGCAAAAAGTGAACCGACCAGAGAGAGTTAAAACTATTGTGCAACAAAAAAATAAACAGAAAAAAAAAAACGTACAGCAGCGGGTATTCGCTGGTCGTCACCGACCCAACTACTAATCCGCCGATTACTGGTTTAACTAGGGGAGAGCGGACGGGATCCCGTGCTTTCCAGTATCTATGGCCGTACGTGGTAGAAATATGGGTTAATGATGCTCAAGTAGTGAAGAGTACGACTGTCAAGTTTTTGGTTGGAATACATGGCGAGAACAAATCAAATGTAACACCGCGACAATACCAGCACATCCACGTAAAAACAGTAAATGGGTATTATTGTAAAAACTAACATTCTAAAAATACAAAAAAACCAAACTCCCAAACAATTAAAAATAGGCCACCACTGATCTTCCAGCCTCACACCAGCGACGGCTTCTTCTTCAGCTTGATGCCCAGCTTGGCAGAGTAGTCCACCTTTTTCTTCTTCTTGGGCTTGAAGCTCGGCACCGGCATCGCCGCTACTACTGTGGGAAGGTCAATCTGTCCGGCCGGTTTAAGTCCTCCTCCGCCCGCGGCGTCGCCGACCGGCTCTTCTTCTTCAATAATCACATCCTCGTCTTGCACTTTGGCAAACGCCTGCCGCGCCGCCTCTGCGTCCTCCTCGTCCTGCCGCCGCAGCAGCTCCTCCTCTTCCGCCGGCCGCGCCAGCGCCGCCGCCTCCAGCGCTTCCCGGTGGTCCGCCCGCGCAATCCGCGCATTCCGCGTCCTAATCTCGTCCAGCGCATCGGCCACGTCCATCTCGCGCTTCGCGTCCAGCGTCTTGGCCTCGAGCTCCTCCATCCGGTTCTGCTCCACCGCCGCCTCGCCCGCCGCCTCGGCCTCTTCGGCCTCGAGCCGGTCCAGGCGCTGCTCGTCGGTCTCGTCATTGTGCTCGCGCCAGGGCTCGACGTTGCGCTTGGCGCCGGACACGATGGCGTAGTCCTGGTTCTTGGGGTCGGTGCGGAACACAATCTCGGCGCTGCAGCGGGTGCAGCGGATGTAGAAGCGGTAGATCTGGTTGCCCAGGTACTTTTCGTCGGGTGTTTCTTTCCGGGCGCTGGAAAAAAAAAAAGGAGACGTTGTTAGCATGGATAAGACGCCGGGCAGTTTTGAGAGCCCAGGGGAGGGACACAACTCTTGGACTGGCCTGGAAATCTTCGGCCTATGGGGTGACTTACTTGAACTTCCTTCCGCGGTAAATGTACTCGCCGCATCGGGTGCACTTCATGCTCATGGGCGCCATCAGCCGGACCAGCTGCACGGGCGGCCCTGCCTGCTTGGGCTTCTTGTGCCGCCGGCGGAGCAGGCTCGGGTCAAAGTCCGCCGGGTAGTACTTGCTGGTCACTTTGCGCTCAGACATGGTGGCTGCCGGGTGGTGGTGATGTTCTGGGTTGAAGTTGAAGAGTGGAGGAAGTGAGGTTTGGCGATAAGCCTCGTGGGGCGAAATAGTTGACGCCTCCGTCAGGCAAACCCAGGGTCACGTGTTTAGGGTCAGCCAATGAGAAGGCGCGGCTGCTAGGCCGCGGCCTGGCAAGAACCTCAAGTCTTTCGTTTTGTGCTCTCATTTTTATTCTTGTTATTGATATTTTACTCTCTAGTTTAATAATTGCTTCTGTTTTTAAATTAATATTTTCACAAAGAAAAAGGTGCAGAGAAAGAAAGAAAAAAACTGATTGCCAGGCTACCCAACAGCCTCGTTCGCTTAAAGGGAAGCCAAACTTACTAAAAGAATAGAAACAACAAATAAATACCATACAAAAATCAAGGTTTAAGGTTTGCACGGTTATGTGTACGGTAGCCTTCTTTGGAGTTTTGTTTTGTTGTGTTTTTTATTTTTATTTTTGCTTAGTCTGGTCTCATCACTCCTCGTGCTACACAAAAAGCAAGATATATCGGTCTAGGGAAATATACCGGTATGTCCTCCCTATTGTTACTTACTCATAGGTGTCTTAACCATAAATGGTCCAAATCCAACCTGCAAACGTTTCATTGACAGAAAAGTTGAAGGGTCAACAAAAGAGGAAACATGGTTTTGCAGCCAACAAACCAACAGCGTCTGCACATTGCAATTCCTTTTATTATTCCCTACCACCAGTGGAATTTCTTTTATCCTCTGGCCATGTCCACAAGTTAGATTACCCTGTATATACAGTGTTGCCACACTTCGTATTTTCCAAAATGGGCAGGCATCTAGAACAACCAGGATACAGCTAGTTTCGAGATTAAGAATGCAAGAACCGGTTGCTTCCATTGGACGTGGTAACAGTGGACAAACCCTGCATATTCCAGGTTGTACCTGTTGGTGGGCAGGTTTATCCGTGAGCCTCACTGTAATCTTGCGTGTATGGTTTTAGAAGTGGTCCGCAATATCCAGAGGCAAGTTCACCCGCGAACCAATTACGTATAAAAGGAGGACCTCATGGCCTGTTTCTTTGCGTTTTGTTTCTGTTTTCCCGTTTTACCTTTTTTCGTCTGTTGGCTCTAAATCTGAAAGGATGCTGCCCAGCCAAACATGTTGGTGTATACATGGCAGGATGTCCGGCACGATAAGCCGAACGCTATTGTGACCAACGGTGCAAGGTTACAGTTTTAAGGTTATACTTGTGCGCGGCGCAGTCCCCGTGATTATGCACTTCTTTGCGGGGTAGACATTGAAAAAGTCCTTGCCATTCGAGCGGATCTGGGGAGTGTCGTATCTTTTTGGACAGGCATCATTGCGTTGGATTCATGATGAGACGTAGGAACTGCCCAGGAATCGGTCTGTGATCAAGCTGTCCAATAGACAGAATCAAAGCCAGAAGGAACAGAAAACAACCACCACCTTCTTCCACGGCACGGCCTATCTTGGATGAAGTGCCGAAAAGTATTTGGCCGAAATTCAACGGCAAAAACTGGCAAGGGTTACAACCGCCAAGAATGCCCAGGCGTTTTACCAGGGAAATCACCGGTCAATGCCTTCCTTGCCTGTGGAAAAGGTTCGGAAGTGAGAACATCCAGAGGCGATCACGACCACCGGCCAGCTGTCTAAGCGAAGGCCCAAGATGTGTATTTATCTTCACCGAAACGGACCAAGCAGCAAATGACAGACTGTGGAGTAGCAAGAGATTGATCAATGCTAGCTCACCAACCCCAAAAATCCGGGGTATCATACCGGTGTGCAGCAGTTTTAACCTTTTTAGATGTCCTGCGCTTGAAAACGTTTGCGCCTTTGCCGCTCGCTTTGCCGCTCCAGCCTGCCAGTATACAACACACCTCCCAGAGGACACTTTGTATCAGAGAAAAACACGTTCTTTACGTCTGGAGGCGTGCTCATATTTCTTTAATCCACTGTAAAAATACTTTGTGGGGAACTTTCTGGAGCGCTGGACCTGACGCCTGCTTGGCACACTTAGATTCACGACAATGATGTCCCGGAAGGAAGCAAACGGGGAAGCGGCAACACCGCACACAGCGTGCCCAGGACTCTCGTACCAACAGAAGCCAAGCTGAGGCGCAGCGATAAGCATTGGGGATCTCTTGTCAATCAGGCTAAATGCAAATATGGGAAAGGGGGGTGGTCTTGGGGTAAAGAGAAGGGGAGGGGGAGGGAGAAGACACAGGAGTGTGGAGGTCAATCATAAAAACACGGGACAGCTGTTGGCAGACATGCACACACAGAGACTGCCGTACGTATTTATCGTAACCACCTAGGCTGGCTACTGGAACCTGCAGCCACTTAACAAGACATCCCGTCTCCATGGTCCGTCTCTGGGACTGAAGCGGACCGAATAGCTGGCCCTGCATGGGCCTGAAGGACCAGCAGGACCTTCATATCACAGTACTTGTTCCCAGGAATGAGTCTTGGCCGAGGTCAGAGGATATGGGCCATACGGGCCAAGACGGATGTGGTGATGATTGACAATGTCCGCTGCACAACGTCCCACTTACACATGGGAAGACGAAGAACTGCTCTCGCGTGGTCAAAAAGAAGGTTGCCCATGGCACCTCACACCGCGTCGCTTTCTGTGCGTCTTCCACCCACCAGCGCTCTGGCCATATTAGCCGTCCTCGTTTTTTGTTTCCCTCCGCTACCACAACCAACCCCCTGCCGTGCCCACCTGGTTGGGAATATTGGCTGCAGCCGACGACGACGAAGGAAAGACGACGACGGATCGTGGTGTCCCATCAAATAGCTGTCTTGGCAAAAACCCAGCACCAACCAGTCCACCCCATTCACACGCACACCCCCCGGTTCCTCTGCCTGTGTCTGTTCCCTTGCCATATCTCTAGAAAGTGGGCTTTCGGTTCATCAATCTATATACAAATATATATACACAGACACTCTGCCTATATGTTCGGTCCGTATATGATGATGAGACCGCCGAGACCCCGTCCCATGCTTTTTGGAGGGATCTTTTCTTTTCCTTTTTAATTCAGAGCTTGCGTCTCTTTGTTTCTTAAGAGAATCCCCCCCCAATTCCCCTTCTCCTATGCTCTGAAATATAACCAAACGTGGAAGGTCCTGATTACAGCTCTTCAAAACTCTTTGTTACACTAAACCCAGACCACATCAGCAATCATGGGCGGCGGAAGTGATAGCGGTTCGGACAACCTCCTCCATCGCATGGCGATGGAGGATCCGGTGCCCTGGTACAAGAAAGCCAATTTGCGGACTCTGTATCTGCTGTTGTTCCCTTGTGTCATTGGCATTGAAATGACATCTGGGTTCGACTCGCAGATTATCAACGCCGTGCAAATTGTGCCCGCCTGGGGAGAGTGTAAGTTTCGAACCCCCCCGCTTTCTCCAATGCAGAGAAAAGAACTGACAAAAACAACACAGACTTTGGCCATCCCAAAGAAGGCTATCTCGGAATTCTCGCTTCGTCTCTCCCGCTTGGTGCCTGTGTCGGCCTTCCATTCATCCCGTTTGTCAACGATGGGTTCGGTCGTCGGTGGTGCATCATGTTCGGCTCGGTTCTCATGATCATCGGTTCCTTAATCCAGGGTTTCTCCATCAACGGCCCCATGTACATCATGGCTCGCTGCATCATCGGTTTCGGTCTTCCGTTTGCCATCGTGGCAGGTTCGTGCCTCATCGGAGAGCTCGGCTACCCCAAGGAACGTCCTATCCTGACCTCGCTCTTCAACGCGTGCTACTTTATCGGCGCCATTGTCGCTGCTGGAATCACCTTCGGCACCCAGTCCATCAAGGACGACTGGTCCTGGCGGATCCCGTCACTGCTGCAGATGGGCCCTTCTCTGTTGCAGGTGGGGTTTGTGTTTTTGCTGCCGGAGAGCCCCCGTTGGCTCGTGAGCAAGGACAAGCACGAAAAGGCCCTGGAAGTGTTGATCAAGTACCACGGCGAGGGCGACCCCAACTCGGAATTTGTCCTGGCCGAGATGGCCGAAATCAAGACAACCATTGCCATTGAGCTCGAGCATGCCAAGATGTCCTGGATGGACATGGTCCGGACCCATGGTGCTCGCCGGCGTGTCTTGATCGGCTCCCTTCTTGGTCTCTTCACCCAGCTGTCCGGCAACGTGGTCATCTCCTACTACCTTGGCGATGCCCTCACCCTTCTCGGCTTCAAGGACGCCGACTTCAAGGCCAAGTACAACCTAGGAAACCAATGCTGGAGTCTTGTATGCGGCGTCGGCGCTTCTCTCGTCATCATGCGCTTCCGCAGGAGAGCCATGTACCTGACTGGCATCATTTCCATTCTGGCTGTGTATGTCGCCTGGACGGTCTGCTCTGCCGTGTTCGTGGCGAACCAGTCCGACGTCGCTGCCAAGCTGTCCCTCTTCTGGATCTACGCATACAGCCCGGCATACAACACCTGTTTCAATGCCCTGACCTACACGTACCTGGTTGAGATCTTCCCGTATGCCCAGCGGGCTCGCGGCATCTCCATCTTCCAGTTCTTCGGCAAGGCTGCGCAGTTCTTTGGAACCAACGTCAACCCCATTGGTGAGTCCCCCTCCCCCGTCTGCGCATGTTACTTTGCGAATTGCCACTAACCATCAACAGGTCTTGAAAGGATTGGCTGGAAGTTCCTTCTTGTCTACTGCTGCTGGATCGCTGTCGAGGCTGTCCTCATCTTCTGGCTCTGGCCCGAGACGTCCGGCCGCACCCTGGAAGAGCTCGCTTTCTGTAAGCTTCGACCCTTTTCGTTTTCGGGGTTTCTGTCGAGATGCATTATTTCTGACTGTTATCAGTGTTCGAGGACGAGAAATACCAGCACCAGACAACCTCGGCTGTCGAAAAGACAATCCACGAGGACCTAGGCGAGAAACCCACAACGGAGCATGTGTGAGCTGTTCGAGTTTCGAAGCCTAGAAAATGGACAGATGTTCCGCATCAGGGAAGAAACTGAGACGGTGTGTGGAATACACAGGTAAAACAATGTTACCACAGGTATTGTTCGGAGCTCGGAAAGAAACCCACCCCAAAAAAGAAACAGGAGGCCAGCTCGGTGCGAGTTTATTGCCCTCCCTCAATTTTCATACGTCCGCATAATTGCATCACACCAAAGACAACCCACCTGTCATTTGCCTAAATATCCTTTCCTTTGATTGTATAGTTTAATTCACGGTGTGCCTCAATATGGACGCCGTCATGCGGGTGGTAAGAATCATGAGAGATATTCATTTACGCAATCTGTCTCGGCCGTATGCAACTATCCGAGTCACGTCATAGCTCCAGCGCAGGTCGTAGGCCGCTCATTCGCTCATCGAAGCTTCTGGCACCTACGATTCACGGGAGGCCCCCACCAGCAGCACCCCGCCAAAACCGGCCCTCTGGCTACAAAGAAGGAAAGTCGGTTCATTTGCACCACCTTCCGCCGTAGAGATCCGCGGTCGTTCTTTCTCCTCCTGGCTTTGTCCTGTGCCCACTTCCATCCAGTTCTTTGGCGACGTATTTATATCTCACAGATCACGCATCCGGAGTGTTTGTGCACTTTGACCCGCATCTGCCCATCCTCTCGTGCTTCGAGCGGCTTCTAGCACTTTGGCCTAGCGTTCGGGTATCTTAGTGCCCTTGCACCCTCGCAGCTCGTCTGTCCCTTAATTGCTGGCACTCGTCCTCTTTGTCTCTTGCTTCTGCCTCAAAGGCAATATTCTCTCAACTCAAATCCACGACAAGAAGCGAACAGGCCAATTTCAACAATCGTTAGGCACTGTTCTGTTATCGACTTGCATTGACGCACTTCGACTTGGCATCAGACCAATTAATACCCATAGCGAAAGTCGACATCCCGTCTTTCTGCACGCGCTTCACCACTCAACTCGACCGACTCTGGGACAACGCAACCACATCCGTCCAGTCGGGCAGCAAGAAACACACGGATCCAAAGCAGCCAATCCTCACACAGTCTCTGGCTGTCAATTGGATATTACTATCTTCCCGCTTTCGCCACCTCCTGGGCGAAACCTTAAAACTCTCACAACCGCCACTCCCTTGTGAGACGACCTAACAGCCCTGGTCTCACGAACTTTCTCTCTACTCTCCATCCTCTCTCAAACCCGAAATCAACCACAACCATGGTCAAGGAGACCAAGCTCTACAAGCAGCTGGGCATCAGCCCAGATGCATCTCAAGATGACATCAAGAAGGCCTACAGGTAAGCTCACCAGATCAAAATGTTCAACCAGAATCATACCTTTCGATACCCAATGCTGACATTTATTCCAGGAAAATGGCCTTGAAGTGGCACCCCGACAAGAACAAGGACAACGCTGACGCGGCCGAAAAGTTCAAGGAATGCTCCCAAGCCTACGAGATCCTGTCAGACCCTGAGAAGCGAAAGACCTACGACACGTACGGCCTCGAGTTCCTCCTGCGCGGCGGCGCGCCATACCCAGAAGACGGCGGCGCTGGCGGAAACCCATTCGCTGGCGGTGCCGGTGGTATGCCTGGCGGCTTCCAGAGCTTCAGCTTTGGCGGCATGCCAGAGGGCGGCGGCGGCGGCGCCCGCACATTCCACTTCTCTACCGGCGGTCCTGGCGGCGGCGGCCGTGGCTTCGAATTCAGCAACCCCGACTCTATCTTTTCTGAATTTCTCCGCAGCGGAGGCGGCGGTGCCGGCGGCGACGACTTTGGCGGGCTCTTTGGCAACCTAGGCGGAGGCGGCATGCCCCGCCAGTCCCGCTCGGGCGCATCGCCATTTGGCGCTGCCGGCGGCGGCGAGCATCGCGGTTATCGGCAGGCGACGCCCGAAGTCTCCACGGTGGAGCGGCCACTGCCAGTCTCCCTCGAGGAGATGTTCCACGGCACGACCAAGAAGATGAAGATTAAGCGCAAGACCTTTGACGAGACCGGCAAGCGCGTCCTTGACGACAAGGTCCTGGAAGTTCCTATCAAGCCAGGCCTGAAGAAGGGCAGCAAGATCCGGTTCAAGGGCGTTGGCGACCAAGAAGAGGGCGGCCAACAAGATCTCGTCTTTATTGTTGAAGAGGTAAGCCCCCCCGCCCCATTAACGCACACTCAGGTTTACAAGCATACTAACTTTTTTCAGAAAAAACACCCTCTTTACACTCGCGACGGCGATGACATCATCCAGAATGTCGACCTTAGCCTGAAAGAGGCCTTGACGGGCTGGAGACGCACCGTTTCTACCATTGACGGCAAGCAGATATCACTCGACAAGACCGGACCAACACAGCCAGGCTCGACCGATGTCTACCCATCACTGGGCATGCCCATCTCCAAGATGCCCAGCCAGCGCGGCAACTTTTTCATCAAGTACAATGTCAAGTTCCCGTCGTCCCTGACTCCACAACAGAAGCAGCAACTGCGGGAGATCCTATAAGGAGAATAGCGCTTCCTATTTTCTGATCTCCTGGTTTTTGTTATCTCTTTTCTTTTTGGCTTTTTTTTTATGAACGTCTACGCATGAATACACACATGGGAAAGAAATCCCACGAGGAGCGGTTATGGAGTTGTTTACTATGTCTAGATGGAAAGGGGTTGGGGTTTTAGAAACGAACGCCTGCAAGAAGGCAGGCTTGGTTGAGCGGGTATGGAATGGCGATGGGATGTGCTGCTTGCTGTTTGTTTCTTTTTTTTTTCTTTGCATGGCAAAAATACATTATCGGAAGACGGAGTTTGGGTTTTGATAGCATATGATAAACATTGGGTCTTTTTTGGGGGACTTTCCCAATACAGTTTCTTGTTTCTTTGTTTCGTCCTTTTCTTTTTCTTGTTTTCTCTCTTCATATTTCCTTTTCCATCTCTGACTCTTCCGATATGGACGATATCTTCAAGTGCACACATGTATTACCCAGAATAGAGAACTCCATAGTATATATTGATATAATTATAAAAAACGTCTAAAACTCAAAAACAAACCAAACCTAAATAAAAGTGCAAAACACCAGAAAATTTCCTATCCATGCCTTGATGCGGTCTTTTACTCCTCATTTTTTTGGTTATACTTCCTTTCCTCCCCTACTCAGCACCGGCCATGGGCACGTCTTCAATCTCGCCGACGGCACCGGCCGGAGCCAGCGCATCCATCTCTTGCAGCGTGTAGTCCACCAGGTAGCTCTCGTCCAGCAGCTCCGCCATCCGCCGGTAGTGCCGCTCCGTGTACGCCAGCAGCGCATCCACCAACCCCTTGACGTTGCCGCCGCCTGCATCGCCTGATGCCCCTCGCCGTTTCTTTGCAAGCCCAGCCAGCCGCGATGCAGGGTAGCCCTTGATAATGGCCGCCAGCACCCGCTGCGCCGTTCCCGACGTCCGCCCGTTCGTGTTCCAGTCGCGCACCTGCAGCAGCAGCGTCCACAGCTGGTCGTCCGTCAGCTGCGCCAGCGCCTGGTCCACGTCGGCGTTCTCGCCCGCCTCGGCCAGCACCGTCAGCAGCCGGCCGGGCTGGTTCAGCTGCAGCGCAAGCGCCAGCGCTTCCCGATAGGCGCCGTGCCGCATGTGGTTCGACAGGTGCTGCTCCTGCTCGACACGCTCCTTGGCGGCATCGGCCTCGGCCGCGGCAGTGGCGGCCGTGGTGTCGCGCCAAAAAGTCACCGTGGCGTCCGCGGCACCAGAGACAAGAGTCCGCGCATTGCCGGCCGAGCGCACAGCCAGGGCCCACACGCGGTCTTCGTGGTTGTCCAGCGTGCAGGCGGTCTCGCCGCTGCTGGCGTCCCAGACCTTGACCAGACCGTCGCCGCCAGCACTGGCAAACAGAACAGGGCCGCTGGAGGCGGAAGAGGCACCGCTGTGTTTGACCAGCTGCTGGCCGTCCTCGTCCACATCCATGTCCTCGTCCTCCTGGTTATTGTTGCCGTCGTCCTCCTTGCTGTTGTCGTCCTTTGCCGGGCCTAGCCATGCCACCTTGAGAACATTGTTGGTGTGGCCCTCGAAAGTGCGGATGCAAGTGTAGTCGACCAAGCTCCAAAGCTTGACCGTCTTGTCACCACTACCTGTCAGAACCAGGCCGCGGCGGTTGTTGTGGTGTCCGCCGTCCTCACCGGTCACGGCCGGCGTGTTGGGCGGTGCAAATTTGACTGACCACACACCACGACGATGGCCCCGCAGAATACCCTGAACCTCGCCCTCACGAGCAGACCAAATCTTGACGGTCCGGTCCTGCGATGACGACGCAAACAGATGTCCGGCAAAGTCGACATCGAGAGCGTTGATATCCTTTTCATGGGCCTTGCGTGTGAAGAGAGCGTGCTGCAGCTGCTTGTGGGCCGACTTTGCCGCCTCGGGTTGCTTTCTTGGAATATCCCAGCGCTTGACAGTCAGATCCTGGGAACCGGTCACGAAAAAGGCTGGCGGGTGGTTGAGCGGATCCTTGAAAGCGGGCGAGTCTTCGGGGGGGATGGTTTTCGGGAGGGCAACAGCACCGACAGACTCGGCGTGACCAGCAAACACGGCGTAGCATGTGTAACCGGTACCTTCGGGGTCGATGCGCCAGAGCCGCGCAGTGTTGTCCTTGGCACCCGTGGCGATCCAGTGGCCGGACCAGTCGACATCAATGGTAATCACAATGTCTTCGTGGCCCTTGAGCAGGGCGACGTCCTGGCCGAAGTAGTAAGACCCTTGTCCAACGTGCTTGTCAACCACCGACACTATCCGCACGTCTTCCGAGTTGGTGCCCAGAGCCAGAAGGGACTGGTCTGGCAGCAAAAATGCGAGATCAATGACATCGTCGTGTGTACCAGAAATCCGGCGCGAGGTTTCCAGAGGGGGGAGTACACCAGCAGTTCCAGCGGCGGCCAGAATCTCACTGACTGGCGAGACAGGGTAGATGGCCAGGGTGTGGTCCATTTGGATGCACAGGAGAATGGATTTTTCCGGGCGGTAGAGAGTTGTCACGATGGACTCCTCGTCAGACCGGGCTGCCTGCTCGGCAGTCAGCTCACGGCCTGTGCGAGTGTCCCAGAGCCGGACGCAGCCATTGACACCAGCAGTGTATGTAATGGCACCAGAGTCGCTGTTGTCGTCCTCGCTGCCCAGCACAGGAGCCGCAGGAGCCGCGGGGCCCAGGAAGCCAGCAGACTCAATCAGCTCAAAGGTAGGAACCATGCGCTTCTGGGTCCACGACTTGGCGTCCCACCAGACCATGGTCTTGTCGCGGCCGGCAGTGACCAAGGTGTGCTCAGCTGCCGAGTAGTCGAGGCCGCGCACATCAGACACATGCGCATCCAGGTTTGCCACAACGGCGCGCTTGTGCAAGTCCCAGACGCGCACCTTGCCGTCTTGGCTACCGGAAGCGAGGCGGAATCCGATCGTCAACTGTGCGCTCGCGTCCTTGTTTCCGTTCGCCTCGATCTGCTGGCGGGCCTTCTTGCCCTTCTTCTTGTTCGCCGCCTCGTTAGATGCACCCGCCACTTCAAAGAAGTGAAGAGCAGACACCAGAACACTCGGTCCCCGAAAGGTGTGTGTCACGAAGCCGCCCCGAATGTCCCACACCTTGATGTTGCCATCTGCGGCACCAGTAGCCAGGAGAGTGCCGGTGCGGTCGACAGCGAGGACCACGGCGGGGGTGCCATGAGGCTTGAGCGTTCGGAGGAGGGAGGTCTCTACAGTATCGAGGTCCTTGGCGACTGTGAGAGAGTATATGCGCATGGAAAGCGACCGAGAGCAGACGATGAGGTGGGAAGCCGTTGGGGTCACTGGAAAGACACGACCGTTAGCAGTTGAAGACTCGAATGCAACGGCGAGGCAAGGGATACCTACATATTAACGTGGAAATCGGTTCGCCGTCCTATGAGAGTCCATGTTAGCAACAAAAAACGCACAGATTCCTCCAGTGGAAGCTGACGAACCCCTTCGATCTTTGCGAAAAGCTTGCCCGTCGCCAGGTCTGTCAGGACGACGTCTTCGCCCAGCGTGGTCGCGAGAATCCGCGCTCCATTGTCGAGAGCTACTGATCCGCCTGTGAATATGGGCCGGATCACCTCGTCGATCTCAAAGGTCGTTTTTAACGGTTGTCTCGTCGCCATGGTTGCTGTTGTGAAAGACTGGACCACACCAGAAAGCAATGTCAAGCACAGTCGTTTCCGCCCAACTTTTCTCCCAGAATTTTTCCGCCCATTGCGCTTGCCTCTACAATTTTTTTGGCGATAAGAATAAGGTTATCTTAGCGTATTCTGCCAACAGGTTACTGAGCCACACTGTGGCGCCGTCACTGAGGTCTTCAGCAGTAGCCTGAACCTAAACTAACTCTGCTCCTGTAACACAACGACATGAGTGCGTTGCAACAGTCGACATCATGACCAAACTTGGTCCTTTGACGTCGCAGGCCTTGGTAAGTTAATTTTGTATTGATAAAATCACAAACATCAAAGAGGAAGAAAAGAAGAACCACGAGACCTAGGAGCGCCGAATCTAACGTTTCTTCCTTTCCAGGGCCGGTCGCCTTACGACATTGTCGTAGATGGCGAGGGCGAAGCCGACTGGAGCGCGCTAGAACAGCAATACGATGAACGGGGCCGACCGATAAACCTCACCACGAAGAAGATCAACAGGGACATTGTCCGGTCACACAATGAAGTGATGCATGTTATTGGGGTGGCCGAGCCGGACAGCGGCATCCTGGCGGCAGACGCGGAGGCAGAACGGCGGCTGGTCCAGCAGCAGTACGAGGACCAGGTTGGGCGGCAGTTGATGAACATGGGTAGGATCATGGGCATTGCCGGTGTCTGGGGTGTTAATGCCATGCGCCAGCGCATTCTGGTAGGTCAAGCACAGGCTTCGAGGGGGCAGTGTTCAGTCCCGACTTGGGCACGCGACAGCTAACTCGAAGCGCAACAGCTCTACCGCCAATATTCGCAGATTCCCTTCCACCAGCTACTGCGGCACGAGATGGACCAACGGCCATTATCGAGTGTTTTCACGACTGGGCTGCCTGTGTTTATCACAAGCCACATGCTTCGACAGACCTCCCTGACCCTCCCAAACATTCGAGACAGCTTTTGGTACGAACGCCCTCCTCTGTGATCCAGAAAACCGACTATACTAATCCTTTCTTCAAACAGGAAACGGTCCGCTATCCAGTTCGTTCGATCTCATCTACAAATTTTCCTGTGCCTGCAGCGCATGGCCATTATTCCTGCATACCCGTGGTTCCCGCACCCACTATACTTTATACCCTTCTCCAGCCAATCGCCCATACGCGGGCCTCCACCGCTGCCGACCACGTTCTCGGCTAGCAGAATAGCAATGTGGGTGGCACAAACAGCTCTTAACTTTGCACCCGTGGCCGCCTTCTACGGCTACACGAAACTCTGGGCCTTTGTCACACAATACATCTACTGCCATGTCTATGTGTATCTGCCCACGCCTACAAATTTCCGACTGCGGGTCAACATGCAGGAGCACCCAGTGAGCTCTAGGAGATTGACAAATTCAACTCCGGCCGATCAATTAAACGGTACGGTCGGTGAAGCCAACTCTGCGCCCATAGCCGCTCCAGATGCTGATGTTGGTGCTGGCAGCGCCAGCAATACCAATGGCTTCATCACCGATGCGGCGCAGGTCGAAGAACCAGCCATGATGACGGATGTCGACATCGAGGCAATAGAGCAGCCACGCGAACCACACCCTTCACAGGTGGCTACACCAGCACCGCCCTCATCACCAACGGCAGTGCGGCGACGAAATACTGTTTCGAGCCGCGGTGGTGATGACGGATACGGAAGCGAGGAAGAGGAATTCGAGCTGAGCGCGACCTTCATCAGTTTTGACGTTGAAGCGGCCGATGCTAGCGACTTGCCTTCTAATACGTGGTCGGCCGAGCTTCGGCAGAGCAGCGCTGGTCCTGGTGGTGCTGGCATGGGTGACGAGTATGGAAACGGATACCCCGACGAGTACTACCACCATGGACCGGAGACGGTCTATGCAGACAACATGCTCACGCAGCTGCCGTCGGTCATTGCTACGGATATGCTGACGGTGGTGCTGTCGTCTGCGCTGATAGCGCCTTATGAGGCGTTCGTCATCCGGCTGGTAGCACGAACATACCGGTACCGGTTCGGGATGCCGGTGGACGATCTCTATGGGCTGGGACTTTTGACATGGTCCGGTGGCAGCCTGAACTGGACGTCATTGAGCAACTTTTTGGGAGTGGCTCTGGTTCACCTTCTCATCGAGTCTGGGTGTTGGCTGTTTACGACTTCGCTGGCGGTGTTGTACCGCAACACCAAGAGCGGAATGACGTTTTGGGAGGTTGTCAAGTACAAAGCCCGCAAGTTTTGGAATAAACGGGGCAAGGGAGATGACGACGAGTGAATCTTCAAAAAAAAAATGCACAAGAATTTCACAGCACGGCGCACTGGATTTTGGCAGGCATTCAAAAGGGACGTCGGTAATTGGGAGTGCTTAATGTATACGCTGTCCCCTGTAACAAAACATCAATAGCATGCTGGTATCATAACGCATAATATCGTAACAAAACTGGGTTTCTCCATCGCTTGAACTTTCTTCTGGGGGCGACCTCTTCACGCCTTTTGCTTTCCCTTCTTAGTCCGCGCGGCTTTCAGTTCGTCGACTTGTTCTTTGAGGATGTCGTATAGGTCTTCGTTTCGTCGTGCCAGGAGCAGCACGTCGTCGGTCGTCACGGTTGTGCGGCTGGCATGGCGGCTAAAGGTCTCGATGTCGGTAGCAACAGATTCTAGGAGGTTAGACTGGAAGACAAAATCATCAATTCTAGCCGCAAACGACATACCAAGCTGTACCCATACTGTGTCTGCCAGGGCACTGATGAACTGCGGTGTGGCGTTGCGGTGTCTTTTTATCGTCTCCTTGTCGACCATTTCGCGGACAGCGGACCAGACGGCGGATTTGACCTGATTGTTAGAAGAAGAACTAAATAAAATAGTTGCATAAAACATACAACTTGTTCATCTTTATCATCGAATTTTCCGGCCATGGTTGCGGATTGTGCGAATTCGCATCAGTAACTTTGTATGGGAAAGGCGCGATGTTTCCATGGAAGACGCGCCGCTGGCTGTCTTCCCCCCACTAAAAGACGTTTACTACCCTGTTCTAGGCGGTTATGTCATAATAGGGTCCCGCAAAAAAATTGCTTGTCGAGTGTGTTTTAGCGGCGATCCAATCGGCCGGGCCACCCGAATGGCCACCGCTGGCTGCGCTGCGAAAAATAAAAGCGAGCCAACCACAGTGGGGATGACAGGGACGGACAGGCCAGAAGACCATTGGTGACAGGCCAAGGGAGCGGGTAAAAAAATAATAATAACATTCAACTAAGCAATTATTTTTGTGATTCCGTTTGTTTCCATCAAATCTCTATCCAAATCTTAAATTCCCTCGTCGACGGACAAAAAACACCTCGTCCGAAGAGTTCCCTGCCCTTGCGACTGCATTGGATCCCTCGTCCTTAATCCAATCGCCTTTCCTCATCCTCTGCGTCAATTCTCTCGCCAATTCTCTGCGCGCGCAGCATCGCCTTTTTGCTCCGCGCACCCGCGCCTCGTCTGTCCTCGATTCGCTAGATCTCGTCTTTTTTTTTTCTTTTCCTCGCTACGCTCGATCTTCTTTTGGTCCTCGCTCGGTTACCTCGAACGACACTCGACACTCACCTAATACCCACCCTCCACTCGACTCCCTCCCTCTCGACGCCCCTCATGGCATTCTCCGACTACGTCAACACCTTTGGTGACCGCATCTCCACAAACTTGTCCACCTCCTTTAGCAGCCTCTCCGCTACCCAGTGGATCCGCCTCGTCGCCGTCGCCGGCGCATACATGCTCCTCCGCCCTTACCTCATCAAGATCGGCGCCCGCGTCCAGATGCGCCAGCACGAAGAAGAAGAAAAGAGAGCCGAGGAAGAGGCCGCTGCCGTCCTCGCTGGCAAGCAGGCCCGCCTGTCCGCCAACGCCCTCCGCGAGGGCGGCAAGCAGGTCGCACAGAAAGTCTCCATCCCCGTCGACAGCGACAGCGAAGACGAGCTCGCGCCCGGCGAGGTCGAGGACGCCGCCTCGTCGGCCGTCAACTGGGGCCGGAACGCGCGGCGGCGGCAGCGCAAGATGGTGCGGCAGCTGCTGGCGGCGCACGAGGAGAAGCTAGCGCAGGAGCAGGAAGACGAGGAGGACAAGGACATACAAGAGTTCTTGGTGGAGTAGGTGAGGGTTGTGACGGTGATCCTGGGGATGATACTACTATATGCAGAGGCGAGACGGCCCAGCGTCTGCCGACGATCTGATATTTGAAAATATAGAATTTTAATAGACTGGCCTTTTTTTTTTGTTATTTCTAAGTACTTGATGCATGTTTAGTCAGGTCATGTGGGACGGTTCACCCCTGCAGCCCAACAGCGTTGACTGCCTATCACATTGATTTTTACGTTGGATGGTTCTTGATACAGAGTCGTATTCCGAAGGGGGGGAGGGGGGGGACTCTCCGTTGCTCTCGAATTCTGCTCGTCAAATAGTGGCGGAGCGAACGACTCGAGTGAACTGTGGCGGAGCCTCTGTCAGGAAGTACGGAGTATTAATGGGTGCTAGCACAAGAACTTTCGGTGCCTTGTTTAGGAAGCTCCAGCAGGATGTCAAGTCCCTTGGCTGGCCAGCCAGCCAGCCAGGGAAATAATAGTGTCCAGTGTTGTCTGTCCAGCCAGTAAAAGTACCAGCGTCGATCCAGGTGATTGGGAAAGACTAAGAAAAGCATCGGGCCCTACAGGCGCCGACTGTTTGTTTGGACCAGGCTGACCGGAAATCAAGAGACCCCCGGTTTCAGAATGTGCTATTTTTTTTTTTGGACATGTCCAAGATAACCGGAGGTGTGCTCTGGGTTTGGGCCACTATTGGAGGCCGACAGGCGTGCCGCCGCGAATGAGGCTTACAATCTGGGCCAAGGCCAGGTCTGCCGACTGGTCAGCCTCCCCTAGCGATGTAGTGGAGGATGGCCTGTGATAAGGCTATTGGGATTCAGTGACTGAAATGCAAACTCCTGTAACCCGTAGTGATTCCAGTGCCGCTGGGAGGGGCAGTGATGACGTCGTGTGGTGGGCGGCAGACTGTCAGCCATGTAAACTGACCGATCCGTCCCAAATAGGAAACTTATGCACAGCCCTGGGAGGTTTTCCCACCTTTCCCCTACTCAACCTCTCCAGGCTTTGCACGATTTAGCTGTTCTGCACTTTTTGATACGAAAGTTGTACTTCCATTTAGTTTTCGTTTTTTCTTTTTTCATATTTTTGGTGTTTCGTAAATATATCGCAAAGAAGTCCTCATCGCTGTCCATCGTAAACAGCCCAGCATCGGCACCGTCGAAATCAACTGGCCCGGCTTCCTCCGTCCCAGCGTTTGTAATGTTTGGTGGCCTCTTCATTTGGGTTAGGTATTATCTCCCGACTCATGTATGCTGCATCTCTCATTCGCCAAATGTTTGTTGCACTCGACGTAGGCAACGCCGGCTTAAAGCTTGCAGCCTGTTTGTTTGAGACAAACAGCTCCATCCCGTAGCTCTGGGCCCATTCTCATGCCATATGCTAGAATTCTGTTTCTATTCCTCACCGCTCCTTTCTGTCGTTTTTGGCTAGACGATATGTCAGTTAAGTTTGCAGTTTGTGTGCCGACACCGAAAAGACCACCCTATCACAGAGTATCGTTCTGCGATATCTATAATAATCGCATCCACATCTAGGTCAGAAGCTGTTTGCAGGGCACCTGTCCATGGCTAGACTGCATCTCCGCGGTCTGGCCGTAACCTGTTCTTGTTTTCACATTGTCCATAGTGCTGATCCTTTGGTTTTCGCATCCACTCCCACCGCATTCTCAGTTCTCGATCTCGTCGTATTCGGGCCTGGACCCTTTTATAACAACACAATCTCGATGGTCCGGAAATCGAGATCGCTTACTAGCACGGAGGCTTCTGCATGATGACCCTTTTTTACCTGCAGCCTATCCATGGCCATGCTCAGCTGGCCTGTGAAACCGATTATGTGTACCGATATGCCAAGTAAGACGCAGGCACGAGTTGTCTAGAAGCGTACCAGGCGCTCGGTGCAGCTTCTCGACCATACCTATTTCCTCCATGCAAACAGGGATAAGCAGAGTCGGCTCGTGTCTTTTATGCCATGAAAATAACAGAGAAAGCGTGTCGTGACCAGGGTGTGGAAATCTCCGAGGACATGAAAACGCCCGCTGTTCGAGGCTTGGATGTTTTCGGCGATGCTGTCCTACGCAGAGGTGCAACACAACAAGGACATCGTGCATCTGGCCTCCTTTTTTTTTTGCAGGTATTGCTTGTGAAAATAATCATGCTAGATCTTACCATCGAGTTCTCGATTGCCCATGGACAGAATGCGGCGAGGTTTAGCGAGCGTAAATGAACAAGGCTGTAGGTGGATTTGGCGGTCCGGGCAGCTTCCGGCAGTGATAGATTGTTAGCGAGCTACAGTGGGGTACCAACATGGAGGTTCTGCGAGTTGCGCCTTCCTCGCCAGAGCTGTACAGAGCCTCGCTCCTTCCCGCGATGGGTTGATGCACGCCAAGGCCACGTTCCATCTTCTCGCAACAAGAGCTGTCCCTTTGATAATCCCACCGAGGTCTTTCTTGGGAATAACTGCACTACGGCAAAAAGCGAGCAAATTGCAGCAAACAGCACAAAAATAGACGGTCGAGGCCCCAGGACAGGAGGTGGCACACTATCATGCAAGGCAGATCGCCGCCTGATTTCAGCTCCGTCACGCAAGCGTGCTTGTCGACCCTCCATGGACAGCCCGTCGGTCAAGGAGGCCGATGACACTGGATAGAAGATGCACCAGCAGTCGGGCCATGGCTGGGGCCGTCAGTCCAAACGCTGGCCGACAGCATTGGCAGAGAAGCTGCCATGCATGAAACGACAGTCAAAGTGGGCTGCAGCTGCGGTCCTTGTCCCCAGACCAGCCAGCGCATAAAAGTCGCCTCCCCCCAACAACCGATCACCACCAACAAAGCAACCCATGCCCAGCACAAAGTACACACACCCTTACGCAAGTCTGCGTGGACGTTTCCTGGCGCCAAAGTCGTCACGGCTGCCTCTGGCAGGACAATAACCGGACAGGGCCCAGCCGAGAGACCAGAGCCTTCTGTAAGTTGTTATCTTGCCATTCATTGTTCCTATTATTTTCTCTCTTTTTTTGTCCTTTTGTCCGCCTTTATTGTCGCCTGGATTGCTCGCCGCCTACGTCTTTGTCTGAGCCTCTTTGGCGCGCTTTGTGTGGTGGCGGCTTGGCCAGCAGGACCAGAGGAACTCCTGCGTCTTTGCTTGGGCTGTACAAGGCTGGCTCCAACTAGCCCCAGTTCTTGCTTCCTTTCACTCACACCCCCACTCCCCCCTCCCAGCCCACGTCAGAATCCACCCTGTTCTTCTAACGCGCTTCTACGTCCCCTTCCATTTACCTGCTTTCAAGGCCGTATTTTCTTTTTCTCTGTTCCTAGTTTTTGTTTCTTCTGTTTCTGGCATCTTTGTTTCCAGCTGTTTGCTTCTGCCCGCTTTGCATGCATGGTCCGAGGTTGTATTTAGGGCCGCTTGCCTTCGTATTTCCTTGCCCTGTCGCAACTCTAGCTTCCTGATTCCCTGCTTGCTGCTTCCCCACCCTCTCTCGCCATTTCCAGCATTTTATTTTGCAACGTCCTGGCGCACCTTCTTCCCGTCTCCTACGTCGCTGCCTGGCCCCCTCAGTCTTGTCCTCTTTCCTTGCTAAATTGTTCTGCTCTACGACCAGCACCAGGCAGCACCTCCGAATACCCTTGCAAGCGCTAGCTGCCTCCACCCTCTTCTGTCTGGCGAAACCGACAACGACGCCTCAGTCGGGCCGCGCCGCCACGCAAACGATGCCCACCTCGGCGGTCTTCTGAACCCATCGGTGGAATCCTGGAGCAACTCAGGATGTCCGGCCGGTACGACAGCGACCGCTACCCGGTGCAGGGCTCCTACCGCAGCTCCAGGCCATACAGCTCCCAGTCGTAAGTCTCCCTGTGGCGCCACTCCTAGACGATCGCAAAATGGCGGCACAACATCTTTGATAGACGTCACTAACCGTTCAAACAGTCTTCCATATAGGAGCAGGCCCCGTGACGACACCGGGTACACATCCCGTCGTGATCGCAGTATCCCCCCAACACCAAACGACGGAAGACGACGAAGCTACCCCCCACGAGCATTCATCGAGGACGAGGACGAAGCCTCCAAGAAGGAGTACAACCCCAGCGAAACGCTGGTCGACGCCGACGAAGAAGGCGCCAAGTACCGCGGAGAGGTCAACCAAGTCCCTCTCCTTGTCCCAGTCCCAGAAAATAATCCAGAGCGGCGGTTCGTTCTTCTGCCAAAATCAGGTGGTGGGCCACACCCAGAGGCTGCCTCCCACGCCGACAGCGCAGACGGTACCACATCTGGGAAGGCCGCACCAACGGACAAGACAGGCGAATATGAGGCAAACACATGCCGCAAATTCACCGTCCCGAGGATAGACCCTGACTCCATTGCGTCAGGTGGTACCACCTCGTCCAGTGCAACCAAAGTTGCTGCCGCCTCAGCAGCCGGTTTAGCTCCAGCAGGCGCAGCAGCAGCCTCCAATTCCAAGCGCCCACCTCTCGAGCGACGCAAGAGTCGCAACGATCTTCCCCGGATAGAGACAGACGTGGAGTATGACAGGCGGTCAGATTCACGTCGTCCCTCCTCTGCGACACATTCTGACCACCGGTCCAGCGATCGGTCCCGCCACAAAGACCACGACAGGAACGGGTCTCGTGACAACGAATTCCTTTCTCCGGCCATAATAAAGCATGCAACCAAGGGCCGGGACCGCACATACTTTGACTCCAAAAGCGAGTCGCCCAGTACAAGATCAACTTCCAGTGGCCGTCGGGTGCCACAAGACGACAAACGAGGACATGATCGGTCAGACAGGCACGGATCCTCCGCTGAAGTTCCACATAGGAGACGCTCGTCCTCGTTTTACGAGCCGGAAAAGTCAGCAAGGCGACCGTCTATCAGGCAAGCATCCCGAGGTGACTCTGGTCCAAGCCCTCGCGGAAGTCGAACATCGTTGTCGCCGCCCGGCAAAGGTCGCCGGAACCAGTCACCTTCACGCCATAGCAAGCGAACCTCGCCGCCTCGAGAACGCGACCACGACCGAGAGAGGGAGAGGGACCGGGATAGAGAACGAGATCACGACCGGGATCGCGACCGTGGCCGTGACCGTGACCATCCAAGGGTTGGAAGAAGGGGGTCGGTGTACAGAAAGCGCCACGATTCCCCATCGAGAGCTGACGACGGATATTCATCCGATGAGAGGGCGAAATCTACCTTCTCCGCCTCACCTCTGCGGCGGCAATACAGTGACCAACGGCAGCCTGTGCGCAGGGACGATGATGCTCGCTCCACGGTTAGCGTCGGTAATGGCGACACTCATCGGCCACCTGCACCCAGCAGCACCAGCGGTGTGAGTAACGTTGGTAGCGGCCGATACAAGACAAGTGGTGGCTCCCCTGTTGTCCATTCTGCGCGGCAATCGCAGGCACACATCCCACTCGTCGCCAGCGCTGTCCCTGCTGGCATTTTGGCCGCATCGGCAATCTCTTCTGCATCACGAAATCACACAGACAGGCGCAGTCGACGCGACTCGTCATCTTCAGAGTCGTCCTCGTCAGGAAGTTATACGAGGCGTTCTGATATCGGACATCCGCGGGGGCCTCGGGCTCGTTCCCGAGCGCCCAGTATAGTTCATAATGCCGCCAGCGACCTACACTCGACCCCACCACCCATCCAGCCGCCTTTACAATCACGGGCTTCCACGTTGCCAATGCCGATACCCGTGTCTGGCACGGCGCCAATTCCGATTCCGGCCCGCGGCGCTGGCTCGCTGAGAGGCCGAGAAGGAAGCCGCTATGGACGCAGCGGGTCGCCAGTTGACATGCAGCGGGTTCGCTCCTCGCAGACAGCCCTGCCACGGTCATCGGGGTTCTTTGACGAAACTGCTGCCAGCGCACCTACGTCTAGGTCGTATCATCCACCTGCATTCTATGTCAATATTCCCGGCGCGAATCAAACAGATAGCTATCAGACAGCTGGGAATCATCCAGGATACCCAGAGGGTCAGCTACCCGAAAGGCCGGCCTTTAATCGACCCCCACCAACGCGATCCTTTGAAGGCGTGGACGATCTGGCTCTTGTTCCGACCTACAGTCAATACTGCGAAGACATTTGGAGTGGACGCATCCAGGGACTTCCCGAATGTCCCAGGCAGGACTTCAGCAACAGGTACAACGATTGGAGAACGCTTGCACCGTTTACGAATTTCTTCGTCTGCCCAACTTGCTACGAAGCAGCATTTGCCAGGACGCCATACTTCAACGAGTTTGTTCCTGCTGTTATCTACAACCGACAGGAGAGAGTCAGGTGCACGTTTGGCTCGTTACACTGGTACAGAGTTGCCTATTTTGTCAACAAGAAGTTGCAGCTGCCAAGCCTCACACTGCTGCGGAACATGTTTCAACGTGATGAGGAACTGCCAGCACCATGTACGAAGGACAGGCCAGTGCCAAGCAATTGGTACACCATCATTGACCCTACCACTGGAAAACCGGTACCCAACTTCTGCCTGTGTGAGCAGTGTGTCACGGCAATCGAAACCTTGTTCCCCAGACTCAAGGGCATTTTTCAAAAGCATTTGCCATATGGCTACGACACGGTGGCCCATTGTGCCCTCTTTTATAAACAAGGGAGAAAGCGACTCTGGAAATACATTGGTGTGCTTGAGTCTGCCAATGTGGCTGCCATTGCCTCGAACTCTACAGGGAACGCAATGGCCATTGCCCAGAAAATCGCCCAAATCCAAACCACCGACGAGTGCGGCAAAGACACACCTCTGCGGGGACGCAAGTGGTATACAATGCGGTCGATCCCGGAGTGCGTCGTGTGCGAAGAGTGCTTTGAAGACTTTGTCTTCCCCATGGTGAACACCTATCGCACTGTGGCCGGAGATTTTTTCAAAGAAACCAAAGTGCTCCCCGTGTCGCAGTGCCATCTGTACACACCGCGGATGCGCAACATTTTCATGACAGCGTGTCAACTGAACGATAAGATTTTCCTGCAGGAGAAGTTGGAGGAGCGAAACCAAGTCATCAACGACATTACGGACCAGCTTGAACTTCTGGATCCAGAGGACCCATCTTATGAAGAAGCAAAAAGGCGACTGGTGGCGGAGTACAGGAAGTATGAGTGATTGTCCATATCTAATGATTTATGGGAAATGGTAATGATAGATAAATGAGAAACATGTTATACCACGGAGATAGTTGTTTGACGATATAAAGAAATACTTGAATACCCATGAATCGTGTTTTCACCTTTGTTTTTTCTTTTGTCGCACCAATGTTTCTTTGAAGTGGGAATTTCCAAGCAGTTTTCCAAAACTGCCGGATGGTCTACAACATGCTGCCCTTCATCCATCATTCGGTCTTTACATCATCTGGAGGTCAGGCAATCTATTTCTCAATAGTTAAACTCCAGATTAAGTTACCGCCTCCGCAATTCAAAACAGCCGAAACTCCTTCATGGTACTTTTCCCCAAACTATATCCTCAACTAGTCCTTCTAATACAATTAAGCCCACCAATTAAACAAGGATACTTTCATCCTCTATTGCCCTGGCGGGTGATCTTGAAAACAATGCAGTAGAAGCTCCTCGGTTGTTTGAAAAGTGCAAGGGGTCTCTTCCGACTCTTCCTCCTGCTGTTCTGTGAGTTGCCAAGGAGGAGCATCCTGGACATCCAAGCAAACCTTTACAACCCAGAGAAGGGACGAAAACAACCGAACCATGCGTTTCACAGCTATCTACATTGTCGGCATTTTGCTGGGCTCAACCGCGCTTGCAGAGGTCCACCGCGTTGGCAATGTCTGCTCAGTGACGCCTCTCGGCGCCACGCCGGCTGCCAAGCGGCGGCGGGCTCCCGAGCCGGCCGTGGCTCACGAGCAACTGCCTGCTGCGGCCAGCACGGCTCAGGCAGCGGCCACTCTGCCAATTGTTCTGAACGAGTTCTACCCACGGCCGGAGCCGGGCTCCAAGGAGGCGCGCACGTATGATCGCCAAGCGGCCGCCGCGTCGGCCACGGAGGCATCCATATCGGCCGCCAAGGCATCGGCAGCAGCAGCTCAATCCCGGGCCAGAGCCAAGGCTAAGGCGTCGGCAGCAGCAGCAGCAGCAGCAGCAGCAGTCCAACCCCGAGACGTCTACGATTTCGACTCGGCCGGCGCAACTACTGTCGACGACACCCCCCAGATCCTCGAGGCGTTCCAGCAGTGCGGCCACGACGGACACATTGTTTTCACCGAGGGCACGTACAACATCCGCCAGGCGATCAACACGACAGACCTGCACAACTGCGAGATTGACATTTTGGGCACGTTTGTGTGGAGCGCCGACAACATCCAGTACTGGCTGTCGCACAGTTTCCCCGTGACGTACGCGGGGCGGTCGACGGCGTGGCTGCTGGGCGGGACCAACATTTCGATCCGGGGCCACGGGCGGGCGCTGTTCAACGGCAACGGGCAGACGTGGATCGACCAGAACCGGGATCAGAGCAACCAGAACGGGCGGCCGATCAGCCTGACGGTGTGGCACGCGAGCAATGTGTTTATCGACGGCATCACCTGGCGCATGGCGCAGTTCTGGCACACGTTTGTGGCGCACAGCCAGAACGTGACCATGACGAACCTGGACATGGACACGTGGAGCTCGTCGCAGTACAAGGCGGTCAACACGGACGGCTTCGACTCGTGGAACTCCAAGGACATTGTCGTCGCGAACTGGACAGTCAGGTGTGGGGATGTAAGTCTACAGCGCGTAGTGACGCTTCCTTCCTCCGACAATGCTAACTCTCTAGGACTGCATCTCTGTCAAGGGCAACAGCAGCAACATATTCTTCTCCAACGTGACCTGCTACGAGTCGGGCTGCGCGTGCATCGGCTCCATCGGGTCCAACGCCGGCCAGCCCGACCATGTCGACAACATCTGGTTCGAAAACATCCAGTGCCACCACTCGTCCAACGCCGCGTGGATCAAGACGTATGCCGGGACGGGCCACGTCCGCAACGTCACGTTCAAGGACATGGTCATTGACAATGTCGACCAGCCCATTTACGTTACGCCGTGCATCTACTCGGCCAACGGCTGCGACTCGTCGCGGCTGGCCATCTCGGACGTGACGTGGCCAAACATTTCCGGGACGAGCCGGTACAACGTGGCCGCGGGGATCCACTGCTCGGCGGCGTCGCCGTGCACGGGGTTCCACTTCCAGGACATTGACATTAAGCCGGCGGCGGGCGGGACGGCCAAGGTGCTGTGCTCCAACATTCAGGACGAGGCCGAGTCTGGGCTGGAGTGCACCGGGACGTGTCCGGCGAACTGGCCGCAGCAGCTGAGGGGGAACCGCTAAAGAACGGCGGCGGCGACGACGACGACAACGACGACAACGTGAGGGGTGGAGGTAAAGCAAAGGATAAAGTGATGTCAAGACTGTACATAGGAACCGGTAGTTTGTCACGTTTGTTTCTCGAATTGAAATATTGCACACGCTTTAATGTCTTCAAAGACTGCTACTTGTGTGGTCACACTGTCATATTGCAGGATTCTCATTTCATGGAGGGACCCTTTGCCCAGACGGGGAAGTACTCTGGAATATGGATCCCTAGAAACTCTTGGTGTCAAGACGCCCCCAAAAATGAAGTTGGCAGTTTCAAACTCTTACTTATTCTGACGAGGCTGGGGGATCGTGACCAAGGCCATTTTGGCAAGTAGCTGGGGCTTCGCGTTTGAAAAAAAAAAAACGTGTGACTAAAACAGTAAGAACCAGATTCGAAGATTATTCATGGCGGGCGTTTGCACTGCTGTTTTAAACTTATTGCCGATCGTGGTTAACAATGGAGAATGGTATCAGGTACAACACAGCAAGTGGATAACTATTAAACTACATGTCCTGAAAGGCTAATAATTGGAACAAGACAACAGTACATTGTGAAAGGTCTGCTTGAAGTGAACCGCGGAACTGCCAACAGTATGGTCAGATGGAAAACTAAAAACGCATCGAGTTCTGGCTCTGGATAGTTGATGAGAAAAATAAAGCATTCATAAGTGTGTTTTTTGTTTTTAGTTCACCGGACCGAATATGATTCACAAACATTAAATATTACGATGGACAGAAAGCAAAATGCAGACCATAGTATTTCTTAAAATTTAGTTGTTTAACATACAGAAAGTTATAAATTTAAGTTTTATTAAACCAAAAGGAAGCATGCCTAGAGAATTCCTAAACTTGACCACCTAAAGACCTCAAGATGTACCTCTTTTTTTTTGATATTGAAACAGGCATGATATTGAATCACATGAGAACTTTTTTTAATCGTAAGCCATTTCTGTTTCTTCCAGTTTGCGGACATCTCTCCGAGATGAGGATCCTTGGTCAGACGAAAAGAGCGGGGAGTAGAGACACAAAAAGACCCAAAACTACAATAACCATAATTTATTTTTGTGGTCTCTTCTTGCAGAACCGGACGGGTTATTCCCCACTGCCCAGATTCCCCAGATTTTTTGAAAGAGTGTATTCCGTTGCCATCTCTCGTCGAGTCTGGGGCTGTAAGCCCGGATGTCTCGGATGCGGATAACTAGGAAAAACGACCGATGATTGGATGGCGGACAGCATATTGGGAGCAGCCCTTGCAAGGTGCAACATTTAGAAAAGGACCGATGAGTCAAGCTGGTTTTTTAATGTTTTGATGCCACCTGCCTGGAAAAGCGAGTATTCTGCTGCATGTGTTATAATGTGTAGGGACGGGAGAGGAAGTGTCTGGACGGGGACTGGGGGGTGCCACCACACACTTTCTGGGGAGGCGGAGGTCTTTTTCGAGGAGAGAACTGGTCGGGCAAAAGAAAATGGATCTCGGTGATTGTGTACACCCAACCGGGACAAGATAGACCGAGCCGGGGGGTTTTGGAGAGCATGGTCATGAACAGCAATATTTTGCCGTTATTGACTCTAGATGGACCGTATTACATGTAGAAAGCTGTTCCCCCATAACTGGCCATGTGTGTTGCAATGTAAGATGCTTCCCTCCAAGACATTGCCCAGAAGGGGCATCCAAAATTCAAACCAAAGACGGATGCAAAGGACAAGGTTGTCTTACACACCGATGAGTTCTTGGGCTTAGTTTCCGTTCCAAGGACGATTATTACGTGAGGTTTTCTATTCTGTTGGGAAGTCCTGGATCTCTGAAATGCCCTCCATCTTGCAAAAAGTGTTTACTGCTACACTGCGTCCCGTGGGCAGGGGGACAATGCCTTGGAAGCGTTGCCAAGGGCTTGGGCCACTGTTTGCTCATGGTTTTAACGGTGTAGAAATCTGTTTTTCTTTCCTTCGGTCCCGGGACCTTCCCGGCCACCTGGAAAACAGACGTCTTGGCTCTGCTGTATGTGGTGTTGTTCGCTTCTGGGATATCTACACTTTTGTGGTTCGTTCATTTAAAGACGAATAATTACACCCAAGTTTGGATGAGCAATACTACATAGTACTAGACTCGTAGAGCGAAACTAACAAGGACACACTCGGGAATTACGCGTGCTCCGATCGGGATCCCTCGTACTCGGGATAAAGGTACTTTTTTCACGAAAAATAAAATAAAAAGCAGATGTGATCATGTGGTTTCATTCCCTGAATGCAGTTTCCTATTTTGGGCGAGGACGTCCCTGTCGGTGTCTGATTGGCGTACGAGTAGGGGGGATGCCCTGTAGGGAGTTGGCCCCACAGGGCATTTGGCCGTAGGGAAATAAAAGGTTGCGGGTGGCGTGTTGAAAAAAACCAGCTATTTGCGGGCCGCTTGTGCGAAAGTGTGAGCCAGCAGGCCAGTGAGCGGTAAGACTGGGCGTGAAAACCCACGAATTATCGTGCTCTCTAGGCGAGTACTTTGCTTTTTTTCTTGCCTGCCTTTTAAAACGGTCGGCTACATCTTTATTTAGACGACCGGCTTTTTTTTGTCTTTTGCGCTTCCGCGCAGACGCGCTTCCATATCTGGGGTTCCCGTCTTGTCTGTTTTACTTGGCCTTTTTTCCTATTTGGTTTGCGACAAGACAAATCCAAGCTGCATGGCATTGTATCCCAGGGCATCTTGCATAGGCAAGAAACAACGTCCCGGCCGGTGAGATTGGATGCCCAGAGAAAGGATTGCTGGCTGGCACCTTCCCCGGCAGTCAAGTAAACAGGGTGCGTGGTAGTGGTGGTGTCAAGTGGCCTGCTTGGCTGGCAAGCTGGCACCGACCTTGGCTAGCCGGCCGTTGGAAGCAAAAGGATACAGTGCATCGCCAAGGCCTGCAGGGCGTCACTGTGGCGCCTATGCCGCTCTGGCAGTGCCGCCGGTTGCCGTCTTGGCTGGCCACCTTGGCCACCAGGCTATGCCAGTCCTGGGCTGTTGCGGCGCATCAATTCGCTTTTCGCTTTCGGCAAGGAGCTTGGGACAGTGGCAGGTGTCTTACGACTGGCAAAAAAAGCAAAATATCCTGATGACATCGTGATGGGCGAGGTTTGCCCTTTTCCAGACATGGCCTCGTGATGTCTCTGCGCGTTCACTCTCTCATGTAAACGGCCCCAGTTAAAGTATTCTCTCCAGACTCGCTGCAAGCTGGGTCGAGCCAAGGCCGGTGGTCACGACTCGAGCCCGATCCGGCTTGCGGCAGCTCCGCCAGGTTTTCCCCCCCGAAGTGCGGCCATCTAGTACATCGCATAGCGGGTCTTAAGATGCCCAGATCGTTGTGTACGGAGTACAGCTTCTGTTCCCCACGTCTCCACACGATCCAGAGGATGCACTGGGTGTGTGATAGTCTAAAGTCAAAAAAGGAGGGGGGGAACCACGGCCTACACCCTTTTCGTCCCTTTCTCTGCGACGTCTTCTTCCTAACCTCGGATGTACAATCTGCCTTCCAATTATGGGAACAGAGACAGTATTGGCACGACATGCAGTGGCTCTGTGGCTCTGGCTTTCCCTCTTTGGCTCAAGGCTGCCCACGTTGGCCAGGAGGTCGAGAACCAGATCGTGATGGCCCGCAGGAGAGAGAACTCGTACGCACCCATGCTTGCTCCACCGACCCAGGCCGGCTTCCGACTGGCACAGGCCAATACGACGCCCATGTAACGTTTACCGCCTGGAAGAGGAGAACAGGAGAACCCATGAACACGGATCCCTTGCCAATCTGGCAGTAATTGCTTTCACTTGGCAGACAGTGTCCCTGGTAAGCCTCACCCAAACGTACGGAGCAATAAATGAAGGAGAGCTTCGATTCTGACACCAGAACAGCGTCATCGTGAGGACCAAAGGGAGGAGGCATGGCAAGCCAGCCAGGCTTATTCGTCCAGCCTCCCTTGGTCTGCCCGTCTTGACAGTGGCTTCTCCGCATTGCAAGGGAGACCATCCAGTGCCAACTTTTGGAGGACAGACAGGCAACCAACAGGCTGACCAGCAGGACCAGCACTCTGGGATCTGACTGGCTTGTTGGTTTCTAGCTCAGCACGGAAACAAAAAACGGACGAGTTCGTGTGTGGTGCTCGATGCCAACAGCTCTTCGTACCTTTGCTCCTTCCTTGGCCACGCCTTGTTTTCTCGGGCCCGCTTTTCCCGTCGATCAGGGCGGCACGCGTGCTGCACGCTCGCTCCTTCTGCCTATAGAGAAGTACATTGTCGAAGCTTTGGCCGTCCCGCTAATCGGTGTTACTGCGGTGCCTTTGAGATGGTGGGGAGCTTTTTTGTTTCCCCGAGGCTCTTTCTCGACTCTTTCGCCGTCACTCGTAACACCCGTAGCCCGTCCGCTGTGGGTCTCCTTTGGGCATCCTTGCCATGCTTTTTTTTGCCCTTTCCAGCACGTCGCCTCGGCTTTAACACCCTATGCTAGCCCGTTCTCGCCCGCTCCGCTTCCGCAATTATTCGACTCTCGAGGACCTCGTACTCCGTTTTCTTACACCGCTGGCCCAAGCAATGTTCCGTGTTCATGGTGCATATCCCCAACGTCATTCACTCTTCACCGCGGCCGACGTCTATTGGCTACTGATCGAGGACAATGTGCACCCCCAGGGATATGCTGGTTTCAAGAAGCGTCCGACCCTAAGCCGACTCTGCCCTTCTTGTGGCCTTGTTCCAGCGGCATTCTCTGCCTGGCCTGGTCTGGCCTTCTCGATCCCTCGAACTGCAGAGTGCTCCGTTTGCCATGATCCTGTTCTGCTGCTCTCGTAGACCGGGCAAGTGACCGGTCCTGGGTGCTGGGCATCGAGGAGGGCGACCCTTAGGGGGGTCCTGGGTCCTTGTCCAGGGACGATCCATCCACATCGCCTTGGCCACCCAGACGGTCCAGTTTCTTGCTGCTCTTGCCTCTTACAGGTCCGCCGCCGAGGGGCTTCTGCAGATTTAGGTTGCCATGGGACCGGACGAAGCATGAGTCCCCTTTCGTTGCTATCCAGGTACGAGTACGAACAGATCATCTCACCTATCTACCTGACCTGTGAGAACTGTGAGAACCACTTTTTTATGCTTTCCACACACTACAAATGGATCCCCCACGGGGGAAGGGTGGAGCCATCATGTCGGTTCTCGCTACCAAAACAGGCGATGAAGAGACGCCAGAGAGAAAGAGCCCGCCAAAACGGAAAACGGAAAATGTATCGGACAATGACCAAAGCATCTCTGAAAAAAAGAGCTTGACTGTCTGACAACCGTGTGATGTTGCCGTGTTGCATGGCAATACAACGCCCCAAACTGTCCTCTGCCCTTCATTTGCTTTTGTTTTCTGGATGCCCTTTATTTTTGCGTGTGTCAGATATCACTAATAACAGTACCCTTCCTCTGTACAACTGTCCACATGATCGGGAACTTGGGTGGCCAACAGGAACCTGCCTGCAGGAGGAAGGGTCCCTCCAAGGCAATTTGCACTTTGCATTCGCCCGTTTGCCAGCCTCCTCTTCCTACGAGCTCCTTCCTCTTTTCGCTCTCCGCACACGCAGACCGGCGAGTGGGCCAGCCACTAATACCCATACCTGGTAGTCACTAATACAAACATGTGTAGGGATTTGCGGTGGAGAGAGAACCAGAAAAGATCCCGGTGTGCGTACGAGTATGTGCTGTTCGCAGGTGCTACGTACTCGTATCTCCTACGCACGTCGCCTGAGGGCGTGATGTGCGAAATCTGTACAGCGGCTTGCTGTAGTGTGACGGCCGTCCCATTTCGTGACATTGACAAACGAGCTCCTTGTCGAGCTGGGATCCCCCCCCCCCTGTATTCCTCCTGACACAGAAAAAAAAAAGAGAAAAAAAAAAGACTAGAGCTGCTCCAGAAATGGAAAGCGAGGAGTGGAGATACGTTCGAGTGGTATTACTTGCACGGAGATGAAGGGGGGCGTGACCGTCAAAATCCATACGCGATCTAGGTTTGTCCTCCCTGTTTGGGTTTCTGTCACCTCCTCTCCAGTTCATACGGAGTAGTGCCCATATGCCATCCACCCCATCCAGCTCATACCATGCAATGTACATAGTAGTCATACATGGTGTTGTTCCTTCTTATTGCACACCGTTGTGTATAAAAACTCACGGCCCCCTCCCCCCCCTGGTATCCAGCCCGTTCCCATGTTGCTTGCTTCCCTCCTGCCAAGATTACACAAAGGCAATTGAAAGTTCCCTTTTAATAAGTGAACCACTACCATCCCCTATCCTACTGGTGACAACCACCACCCCCAATACTGTTTCCCCTTTCCCTCCGATATCTTTCTTCCCCCCTTCTTCCTCCCACCTTGCCATGGCCGTTGGCAACATCTATGTCATCACGGCCATTGCCGTCATCGGCGGCTCCCTGTTCGGCTTCGATATCTCGTCGTTGTCGGCCGTGCTGTCCACCAACCAGTACAAATGCTACTTCAATGATGGCCCCGAGGGGCCTCCATACACCGACTCGGTAACATGTTCTGGCCTGACCACTCTGCGCCAAGGCGGTGTCACCGCCGCCATGTCGGCCGGTTCCTGGCTCGGCGCTCTGATTTCCGGTTATGTGACAGACTACTTTGGCCGGAAAAAGGCTATTATGATCGGCTGTATCATCTGGTGGGTGCGGACTTTTATTCTGATTTAGTGTTCCTACAGTCTAACAAGCCAGGATCATCGGTTCAATCATCATCTCGGCCTCGCAAAACGTCGGCATGCTGATTGCCGGCCGTATCATCAACGGCCTGTCTGTCGGTATCGAATCCTCCCAGGTCCCTGTCTACGTCTCTGAGCTGTCCCAGCCGTCCCTGCGTGGCCGTGTCGTCGCTGCCCAGCAATGGGCCATTACCTGGGGTATCCTGATCATGTTCTAGTAAGTCCCAGGCGGCAGAATAATACAAAGTTTGAAAATCTTTCTTTTCTAACCAATCAGTATATCCTATGGATGCTCGTTTATTGGCGGAGACCCGGGCACCGCCCTGGACCCTGCCTCCTTCCGTGTCCCCTGGGCTCTCCAGATGATCCCCGCCATCTGCCTGTTCTTCGGCATGATGCTCCTGCCCGAATCGCCCCGTTGGCTCGCCAAGCACGACCGCTGGGAGGAGTGCAAGAACGTCCTCACGCTCGTCCACGGCAAGGGCGACCCCAACTCCATCTTTGCCATGGCCGAGCTGGCTGAAATCCGCGAGGTCGTCGAGTTTGAGGCTGCCAACAAGGACGCCAACTACTGGGAGCTGTTCCATCCCCGTATGCTCAACCGGACTCTTATTGGTCTCTTTACCCAGATCTGGAGCCAGCTTACAGGCATGAATGTGTATGTACAGCATGCAAAAAAAAGAAAAGAAGAATAGAACATCTGCTAACCTCTCAGAATGATGTACTATATCGGCTACATCTTTTCCATGACGGGCTACTCGGGCAACGCCAACCTGCTCGCCTCGTCCATCCAGTACATTATCAACGTCATCATGACCCTGCCCGCCCTCTTCTGGATCGACCGCTACGGCCGCCGCAACGCCATGCTCGTCGGCGCCGTCTTTATGATGATCTGGATGTATGCCAACGCCGGCCTGCTGGCCACCTACAGCACCCCCGTGCCAGGCGGCGTCAACGGCGTCCCCGCCGTGTCCATGAGCATCAGCGGACCCCCGGGCAAGGCCCTGATTGCCTGCACGTACCTGTTTGTCGCCTCGTTTGCGCCCACCTGGGGCCCCGCCTCGTGGATCTACCCGCCCGAGCTGTTCCCGCTGCGCCTCCGCGGCCTCGGCGTGTCGCTCTCGACGTCGGGCAACTGGGCCTTCAACACGGCCCTCGGCCTGTTTGTGCCGACGGCCTTTGAGAACATTACGTGGAAGACGTACATTGTGTTTGGCGTCTTTCTGACGGCCATGTTCATCCACGTCTTCTTTGTGTTCCCCGAGACGGCCGGCAAGACGCTGGAAGAGACGACGGCCATGTTTGAGGACCCCAACGGCATCCCCTACATGGGCACGCCCGCGTGGAAGACCAAGGTGCAGTACCGCCGTGCGGCCGAGCACGAGGGCGGCAACATTGACCCCGAGAAGCTGGCCGCGCTCAAGCTCAACACCAAGGACCAGCTGGCGGGCGGAGTGGAGCACCACGACCCGGAGCCGGAGCACGACAAGTCGGTGTCGTAAAGGAGACGGAAGACTTGCTTCTTTTTCCTCTCGACTCCCTCGCGCCCAACTCTCACCACATGCACGCAACATCCCCCCCCCTCGCGGCGCATATGCCCCCTCTATTCATATGATACCCGCAAAGTTGATACCACTCTTTTTTTTTTCCTCATTATTTTGTCATGCAGTTCATGAAATGTTTCTTTAATTTTCTCTGCATTTATTTGGTCATGGAACGAGAGTACCGAGACGCAAAGATCTGGGGCACTTGTGGACTTGGCTGCTTGAGGAACACCCACAAAAAATGGCAAATGTATGTCCCTGTATATAATTCCAAGGCACAGACGTGCTGTAAAATACAATAGGACATTTGCACAAGACAATGTTTAAAGCAAAGATTTAAATGTGATTGGTATTTTCAAAACCGTATCCAACGCCGAGTATGTAGCTGTGTATATACGGATGGCATATGTGCAATTTCCAAACCTGCAAAATATTTAAGAAGAACAAAACAGCTAACAAAAATGGGATATCATTGCAAGAGATGTGAGCAACGTCATGTAAACGAGAAAGAAAAAAGGAAAGAAAGAAAAAAAAAGAAAAAAAAAGATATCGTCCGGGATATCTTTTGGGATATCATTTTAAGCCCATCAAGGACGGCCCTTCAAGGGCTGTCCAAGGCCTTTGACATCCTCGCCGTCAAAGTCTCAACTTTGTCGCCCTCATTCAAAACCCACGCTGCCCTTTCATAAGTCCCGCCGCCGCGACTGGTGCGTCAGGTCGTCAATGTCGTCAAAGATCTTGCAGCCGTCCTCGTCCTGGCAGATGGCCGTGCGGCCGAGGTTCTTGGCCACGGGGCCCGTCGGGCCCGACTGGTAGTGGCACTCGCCAAAGAGGCAGTACTGGTTTTTGCGCGACGTGGGGTATTCCTCGTCGCCCCATTTGCCGGTAAAGTCCAGCCAGGCCGACGACGACCCAGAGCCGGCCGACCCGCCAGCATTCTCCGCCCCGCCAGCATTCTCCGCCCCGCCAGCATTCTCCGCCCCGCCGGCATTCTCCGCCCCGCCGGCATTCTCCGACCCCGCCGGCTCAAACCCCCCCGTCGAGTTGTCATACCAGTACCCCCTGTAGTTCCTGGCCATGTCCCACGGCGTCCCTGCATCCGTGTGGTCCGTGACAATCCCCAGCGCAATCGTGTACTGCTGCGTCCCCGCCGTGGCATAGTTGGCGTGCCCGCCGACGCCAATGTACGTCACCGGCCGCGTGCCGTTCATCTCGACAACGTCCCAGTAGTACGCCGACCCGCTGCTGTGCTGGGAAAAGTACATTGCGTACGGCAAGCCGTTGATGAAGCGGATCTAAAAGGGTTAGGTGCCGGTCTTTGAATGTAAGGGAGGGCCCTTCTTTCGCACTCACCATTGTGTGCTCCCAGTCGCCGACATGGTCGTCGAACTCGATACCGAGGACCCTGGAGTGTGAGCATCTTGTAAAAATGCTGCCGTGTAGGGGGGGGGGGGGGGGGGGGGGGGGGGGCGGATACTCACTTTCCACCGTGGTTGTACGAGTAAAAGTAAAAGTAAAACACATCCACCCACGTCTCGTTCTTGCGCACGGCAATAATCGTCCCCGGCGCCGCGCTGTACCCCGTCGCCGCGTCGGGCTTGCCGTACTCGGAGAGCTGCCACGCCGGGTCGTCGTCGACGTCGTCCTTGGACGTCAGGTACACGGAGCTGTTGAACTGGTCCAGCGTCGCGAGCGTCACGGAACCGGCGGCCTCGTAGCCGGCGACGGGCGCATACGAGACTTCCGGGATGGTGTTTTCGAGATGTGTCTTGACGTCTGACGGGAACCACTGCTCGGCGCTGTAGAGGTACGAGATGGGTGCGTAGGCGAGGGCGTAGTCCGGGAGGGGCGAGGTTGTGGTTGTCGTCGATGCGCGGCGAGAAGGCTGCGCAACCGGGGCAGCCTCTCCAACGGCGGCCCAAGCCAGCAGGCCGAGAAGGAGCATTCTAAGGAAGGGAGGGAGAAACCAGGCAAAAGGTATGCACAAAAAAAGTCTCATGTACAGACAACATTAGGTTGTCTGGTCCCTCTGGCCTTGGAAGCTTCTTCCCCCAGATGCCGTCATTTTTGGGGTTTTCTAGATTTGGGGGGGTTGCTGGATATATAACAATTAGTTTTTTTGGTTGCCAGTTGTTGGATCTGGTCCCCCACACCAATCTTTGTGTGCGAAATCTATTAGTTCTGACAAATGGGAGGCTAGCAAAGACTCTCCAAAACTGTTTGGTTGAATCCGAGAGAAATGCAGGTCAGAAGCCAAGCCGAAAGAGGGGGAACGAAAGCGCCCCGTGTGTCTGTTCCCCTCACAGGATACAGGGCCTGCAGCTGGTTCCGCATGCAGTTCTGCATGCACTCTATCCACTCCCAAAGCTGTCCAGTATTAGACAAGAATGGGTGGGCGTGCTTGTCAGTTCTGTCACCCAGGGTTGTCTCTTTTCGACAAGCCAACGCAAGGAGTGTCGATCTTGTCTCTCCAACAAATGCCACGGCAAGGCAAAGCGTCAAGACGCCCAACAGTCCAAGCTTCAAGGCGCAAACGGGGCCAAGTTGGGTTTTCCTGGCAAAACAAGGGCCGGCCGCTATCCGCTTAGGCGGCATTAGCGCATCTCACGGGGCACTGTATCGGATTCACGTGCGTCATTCTAGTCGATGTAAGCTGACGATCTGCCCCCCCCCCCCCCCCCCCCCCCCAGAGTGTGATCAAGAGGGGGGAACTTGTTGAGACACCAATATGTCCAACCACTAGGCCTCGACTTGCCCACGGGTTCGCCCATGGTCACCCGGCCAGGCGGTTATTTTTGTAACGACAGGCGGGCGTGCACAATCGTCGCCGAGAGGAAATGGAATATTGACGGCGGCGCATGTCTTGAATGGAGAGCTCGATTGGAGGCGACGATATTTATGGGACGGAAGTTTACGGTGTAAATCAAGTCGGGGCTGTGTGCCTTGGGAGGGAAGGCTCGACCGACGACAAGGCCGACGACAAGGACCGAATGAGAGTGCAGCATTACGAAAACACAAAAAAAATCAATTTAACAAAAATGACGAATGGAAAAGCTCGACTCTGTTGTCAAGAAACGTGTCGGGTCCAAAGAACCAGAACGTGGATTTGAGCACCTCGAGAATGCTGCCATCCTGGCGTACAGAGCATTATTATATTTACAGGTCACTTGCTTTTTACCCAGTCATTTTGTTTGTTCATACAAGTAAAACTTCCACTGAGATAAGTACTACCAAAAAGATAGAAGCAAGTGTAAAGATCGATAAAAGCCTAAACCATTTTCCATTGCATCATATCCGCTACACGCTAGAAGCTCGCAGCCTCGTCTTCTTGCAGAGCCATGCGCCACCCCGCGAACCTAACTTTGGTGGAGCTCCCTCCATCAACCGCTGACTGTCCAAAACCAAGATTCGATTTTCTCATTGTTTGCATATTTTGCGGAGACAAGGCTACTGGCCACGAGCATAGAGCCGCTGAACGCTTACATGGCAACGAGTGGCAACATAACTACAAGAATGCTTGTCACGAGCACCGGCCGCAAAATGAATCCCTAGTGTGATCGTTTCCGCAGCGACATAACATACTAGGAGACCACCAGTAGTACCGTCTTTCTGAGTACTACACCATAGTCTAGGATAACTATCTTACAACTCAAAGGTCACTGTGGTGCGGAACGTGCTCAAAGTTGAAGAGAGCGGTAAGACGTGCAGCTCAGTAGTCAAAGGCAGAGACAGCAAGACAGAATTTAACAGAAAATATTTACTGAATAAAAGCATCTCACAACTTGCTTAAAGTTCGGCTTGGAATCTTGTAAAAAGTCGTTTCAAAAGTTGGTAATACACGGAGCCGAAGAACTTATCACACTGCACTGGCGCGATGCGGTCGGCGCCTACATACAGCCGGTTTAGCGTCGTAGCCATCGCCGAGTTGGAGAACAAAAGCTCGGCTTATACGCTCTCGGTATCACTTTTTTTCTTTTAAATCAACACGATCTGGAATAAAATCAATACAAGAGATACATCTTGTCAATAATTACTCAATATAAGCAATGTGCATCAATGGCAAAGAGGCATGCTTTACAAAGCTCTAAAATAGACCATAACAAACCATTGATCCTAGTTCCGCTGGCGCAATGGTAGCGCGCAAGACTTCTAATCTTGAGGCTGCGGGTTCGAGTCCCGCGCGGAATGCTTGACTGCAAGTATTTTTTGCTATTCTGTCATAGGCAACTTTTCTTTTTTGCGCTTTTCTTTCAATAACAAGCAAACCTGCAATGCTTTCTACTTTCATTTTTTGGAGCTTTTTTTTTCTGTTTTTTGGTCTGCCTGCATTGCCGTCATACCCATGATACCTCCCGTGGTGATTGCGACTTACATGGCGACATGACTGCAGATTACTCAATCAGAATTTAGACCGTCTTTTTTCCGACTCTACGCAAAAGTTTTCCATTTTTTGGCGTCAGCTCCTCTTTGCCGATTCCCCGTGGCCCCTTTTTTTGCTAAACGTTGTTCCGTTTATGCATGTTGAATGAGTCAACAAAGAGACGCTCGAGCATTGAACGGTCCCATCCATACCCGAAAAATCTCATTGCTTATGGCTTGAGAAGAAACAAAAAAAGAGTCACCGCCTCCCATTCCCTTCCCACTTGGAACTATGCCTGTGTAAACGTCCACAACACCAATTGGTCGCACCGGCCATTTTTTTTCCTTTGTTATACCACGGCCCCTCCTTTTCGGGGTCGTTTCAACCACGTCGTTCGTCCAGGCGTCCTGTGAGACTCCGTTCGGGCCCTCCTGGCCTCTTCAACAAGCACAATGGACGACACCATGAAGGGGTTGATGCAGTATGCCAGCAAACTGGGCATTGTACTGACAGGCATCACTCCCAGACGGCTTCCTGGACGAGGCTACGGTATCGTAGCTACCAGAGATATCAAGGCAAGTATATTGGGCCATAAGCTTTCCTACTTCCTCGCCAATGTTTACTCGCACTGACTCGCCCAGCAAGGAGAGGTCGTCTTGTCCGTGCCCACGCGGGCTCTGCGGACGCTTAACACAGTGCCCAAGGCCGTGTCCCGCAAACTGGCACACAAGGACGTCTCTGTCCACGGCATCCTCGCCGCCCACATGGTCCTGGACGACACGGGAGACTATGCCGCATGGGACGCCGTCTTGCCCACCCGAGAGGACCTCGAGGCCGGCATGCCGTTTCTGTGGTCGCCCGAGCTGCAGGCACTCCTTCCCGGGCCAGCCAAGGATGCACTCGTGCGGCAGCAGGCCAAGCTCCAGCGCGACTGGGACGGAGTAAAGTCGGGCATCGCCGAGGGCGAGGGCGAGGGCGACAGCGTGCTCTACGCAGACTATGTCAATGCCTGGCTGCTGGTCAACTCGCGTACCTTTTACTACACCACGCCGCGCTCAGAGGCCGCCCTCCCCCAGCACGACGACCGCATCGCCATGCAGCCAGTCGCCGACTTGTTCAACCACGCCGCCGACCGCGGCTGCAAAGTAGCCTACTCGGCCGAGGGCTTCACATTCGAGGCCGACCGCGCCTATGCCGAGGGCGACGAAGTGCCCATCAGCTACGGCGGCCACGCCAACGACGCGCTGCTGGTCGAGTACGGCTTCGTCCTGGCCGGCAGCACGAACCGATGGGACGAGGTCGCTCTCGACTCGGTCATCTTGCCGCGGCTCACGCGCGCCCAGCGCGACGACCTCGACGCCGTCGGCTTTTTGGGCAACTACATGGTGGACGCCGAGACACCCGGGGGGTGCTACCGCACACAGGTGGCTCTGAGGCGAATTCTGTGCGGCGACACTCGGCGGACAGCATGGCAGCAGTTTGTCGACGAGGGAGGAGGAGGAGTTGGTGGAAGTGCCGGCGGAAAGGCCGAGACGAGCGGCAGTGTTCTGTCACAAGAAAAGGTGGACGAGTTGTTGGCGGAGTGTCTGGAGGACATGGTCGAGGAGGCGCATGCAGCGTTGGAGGCGGTTGGCAAGTTGGCCAAGCGTCACATTGGCACAGACAGCCAGCGGAGTCTACTGACGCAGCGGTGGCACCAGATCGAGGCCATGGTGGTCCAGGCTGAGCAGTAGGTGAGGGAGAGGGAGAGGAGGCGAAGGGCATTAGCTGCTTATTGACGACTTGCATGAATAGGAGCGAGCAAAAAGTGATATTTTTTTGTAATCAGCAAACAAAAAACGGCATCAACTGAAACGAATTAACTGAAAGCAGCCATCCAAAATGTGTGACAAGAGCAGAGATCCAGAAGTCCAAAGGATCCGACAACAATAGCCCAAAATAACCAGCAACAACTGCATCCAACCGACAATTCTTGCAGCCACAGATTGACACTAGCATTCATCATTGCAACGCTGCTAATCTCGATTCCTACTCGATCCCTCCTCAGCTTGTCTCGTCCTCGACTGGTCATGAGCCTGCCAACAAATGCACTCACTATCCCTTGTGTAGATCCGCGTTTGGACTTGTGCAAAAACTTGAACGTTCATAGTAAGCCTTGATGTGCAGGTGACAGGACACATGGGGGTCAAATGGGGGAGTCAACCGGCGGAGAGGCGGGACATTCAAGATCCACTGTGACTGACAATACACTTACTCTCTCCACTGTGACAGCCAGGCAGGTTTGCCTCTCCCTCTCGGTCATCCGCGAGGCAACGATATATTAACCCTTTGCTCATTAGTGTGACAGTCTGACAGGAAGCCGTTGGAACCATGCCGTCTCCGGAAGACTAGCAAAGGGACAGACTCGAAAAGGCTAGAACGAAGGAGGGCTATCTATGCAACTGCCGCGGAAAGGCTGGAAACAAAACCAACTAGCAAAGGACTGGCACAAAACGGCTGGATAACAAGAGCGTGGAGAGCCATGTCCGGAGGGCGTAGTGGACAAGGGGGCTGCCACTTTCTTTGAAAATGATCCGTCAGAAACAACTAATTTGTGACAATCAGCCACTCGTCCTTTGTAGTGTTACAACGCTCTTTTTTTGGTTCTTCTCGACGTTTTCTTTTTGTCTCTCTTCCTTGTGGCCTCTGCCTTGGTTGTTGTCTTCCTTGTGACCTCTGCCTTGGCTGTTGAAACAAACACCTTTCACCTCGCTTGTTCCCCCTTGTGCCTGAAATGAGGCTCTGACGCCTGGGTGTCAGTACCATAATTACACCAAAAAAACAGGTTACAACAGTCATTCTTTATTTTTAGAGCTTCATCTTGCTTTGATCTGCCTGTTGTGCTCGTACACTAACCGCAGGGTTAAAGCTGCGGCAGATGGTGATTGTTTTGTTGATTCTGACAAGGGTGAGGAGGGAAAGGAAGGGTTGGCTGGTGGTGGGATAGTTGGACATGCAATCTGTTTGTTCTGCGTCCGTTAACGGTCACTTGCTCGAGGGGCGCGGTGGGAAGCTTGGATAGTCCTGCAAAGTCAGGGTTGTGTTTGCAGGGAGAGAAGGAGAGAAGTGCGAGATGGTATGATGTTGTGTCAATTACCCGATTCGGGTGTCAATAAGGCTCTGGGCCCCAACTTCCCCTCTGCACGGCCACCAATCAGTCCGAAAAATCCGTTCCCCACATGCAGGCCACACAGGAACAAAACAGGAAAAGTGAACCAGCAGTGCTCATTGTTTGCTTGTATGATTTTTTTTATCTTTTTTTTTCATCTTGGTTTAATTGATTACGCCAAACGGAATATGCTGTTTCTGACAGCCCGGGAGAGTAATATCTTCTTCACCACCGGGACCACTGCTCCATCCCTTTGCTGCGCTTTGCTGAACTTGGCAAATAAAGCTGTCCCCCTTTCCCCTAGAGGCAGTTGCCTTTTCTGGGTTTGAATAAGAGAGAGCATTGCAAACAATGAACTCCTTCCAGAGCCAACACAGATGAACTGTTTTGTCTTGCGTCCCTTGTTTTGTTGGTGGCTGTCTCCACTCATCCGGCCCTGCCTGACGTCTCGTGTTGTCCTGCTACTTCGTTTAGCCAACTCGATGAGACAGAAGCAATGGAAGAATAGAAAAGAACAAGAAAAGGGGATAAAGGGGGAGTGGATCGTGTAAATCAAAGAAAAAATGGAAGAAAACTAAAAAAAAAAACGGGGTTACGTTGCATGGCGGCTTTCAAGGTGACTGCTCTTGGTCGTCAATAGGCCTCAAAGAAGATCAATAGTTGGTGGCCACACCTGCCATTCCTCGAGACAATCTCGAGTATAAGAGACTGCACTTCCTCCTCGTCATCGGCAAGACAATCAAGACTCGAAAAGAACAAAAGATTCACTCCCAACACTATCTTTCAAGAGTATATTGTCCTTGAGCAATCCCGACTACACAGTCTTCTTAACAGCATCGTCACAATCATTCAGAATGAAGACCACTTCTGTTCTCTCTCTCCTGGCCCTCGGCGCCGCCGGTGCCAACGCTGCCGCCGTCGCTGATCCCGAGGCCAGGTGGTGTGAGTGGGTTGGCCAGCCCTGCTGGAAGGTCAAGCGCACAACCGATGCCTTTTCCGATGCCATCGCCACCACCCGCGACCTGACCCCAGACGAGAACGCCGTCTCCCGCCGCAGCCTCACGCCCGGCGGCTCCGCCGACCAGGCCCGCCGCGGCATCTCCGACCTCGCCGGCATCGTCTCCAGCGCCCAGAACGACCCCCGCTCCTACTTCCAGGGCCTCGGCTTCCCCCACCACGCTGCTCTGCAGTACGGCCTCCCGGTCGGTGTTCCCCCGCCGGCTGCTGCTCCCCCGGCCGAGGGCGATGCCGAGAACGATGTCGAGAAGCGCAGCCCTGGCTGCAGCAACGTCCCCGGAGAGCCCTGCTGGGTGGCCAAGCGCGCTGCCGAGGCCATTATCAGCACCATTGACGGCTTTGGCTCTGAGAAGCGGCAAGAGAAGCGCGAGGCCGAGGCCGAGGCTGCCGCCGACCCGCGTTGGTGCAATTGGGTGGGCCAGCCATGCTGGAAGCGCGATGTCCAGACCCGCTGCCACGCCCCCGGCGGTGCCTGCTCCAACGCCAAGCGCGACCTGCACGCAATGTACCATGCAGCCCGCAGTGTTCTCGACACTCTCGAGTAGACAAAAAAGGTGAGACAAGCTCCTGGAGATACATGGTCAATACAGATGCTAACAGTCACAGATATAGCCTCACTTGAGCGAGACTCTTTTGCAAAATACTCGACCCTGTGTACAACCCTGTGTACAAGACTCTGTAAAACATGTGAAAAATATCACAGACAAAAGACGAGGGACAAAGAATGGGAGGTGGGAGGGCGGATGCGCGGCCCTTTTTCTTTCTCAGCAATGAGAAATGGTCGAATTGGATAGTTGATTTTGCAACCTAGTCTTTTTTCCTATCTCCTTTTTTTGTTTTTGTTTTCTTTTTCATTTCTGAATGGGAAAGGCTATATTCCTCTTATTGTGCTCTTCTGTATCGCAGCAGGACAGTACACAATCAATGTTTATGTACAACAAAAGGGGCGGCCTCTTTCAATTTTAGCATTTGGGCGGTTGCTCGGGAGAACCTATCCTCTTGCAGCGCCGTCACTTCTATATTATCAATGAACCATGTTTGCATCAATCTGATGGTTTACTATTTTGCTCATACTTTTGATCCAATGGCCTCCAACTGTGACTTTACATTGTTTGTAATTCTTTGTGTAACCCTTTCCGACTATCTTGACCTCCTTGCGTCAGACCCCTTCTTTTGTCATACTGAATGCCATTCTCTAATGCGTATGCTATGTTTGGTCTATGCAATCATGCTTTTTTTTTCGCCCTGACGTGTTGAATTTCTGGTTCCCTCTTTTCATTTTTATGCCAATCCAAAAGAACGCCGTATCCCAATTTTTGTGTCCAATATAAAACGTCATGACCCTTTTTTTGTTTCTTTTGTTTCTTTTGGGTCACCCTTCCCCCCCCTTCACTCCTACATGAACAACCGCCAGGCACCGAGCATCAGGGCAGCAAAACCCGTGCACACGCCCATCAGCCACTGCAGCGTCTGGAACTTGACCGTCTCCAGCTGCTGCCGCAGCAGCGCCACCTCTTGCTCGATCTTGGTCTCCGTCTCCTTCACCTTGAGCTCCTGCCCGACCGCCTCTTCCCTGATCCGGCCCTTTTCGAGGTTCAGGTCCAGCCGCACACTAGCCTGCGTCCGCCCGACCTCGTCCCGCAGCCGGCTGTTAAACTTGGCAATGTCGTTGGCCAGCCGCTCGTGCGCCGCCTTGGTCGTGTTGCTCTCGGTGCTGTCGGCCGACAGGAGCTCGCTCCGCAGTTTGGCAAAGTCGACTTTTTGCGTGTACGTGGCCTTGGCCGCGTCCTCGCGCAGGACCATTGTCCGAGTAAGGTTTTGTATACTATGACGTTAGGAGAGAAGATGATATAGAAAAGAGAAAAGGAAAAGAGAAAAGGAAAGAAAAGTGACAACCCGCCAGGGACAATCTAGAAATCCAAAAACGCCAACTCCCGTCCCATTCTTACCTCTCTTCAATCACATCGTTCAAAACCTTCATCATCGCCACCGACTGGTCCTCGGTAAAGCCCTCGCTCTTCAGGCGCTGCACAAACTTGAGCGTGTCAAAGTGGTGGTCGCGCCGGCACGGAGCCGAGGCGTGGAAGGCGCGCCGGGGAACGAGCGACGACGGCTTGTAGACAGAGCCGCTGGAAACTCGCCTTCTCGGCGCCCAGTTCGTATCCCGCGACTGCGGCGCGGCCGGTTGTGGCCATGGCCTGTTTTCCTGTGACGTCGCAAAGGAGGAGGATGCGGGCGCGACCCGCAGCGGTTTCGGCGAATGCTGGCGCAGTGGCGACGTCGCTGCTGTTTGCCGGCAGAGAGGTGCCGTCCAGCTCAGTCGCGGCAAAAGAAACCTCGGAAGGTACGGTTGTAAAGCTGCGGCCATGGCGATAATATAACAAAAAGGGTGTCGTCGTGTTACCGAAGAGATGATTCCACTCAAGTTGCTCTGTCCCTCTGGGGCGCTGGTCCCCTGAGGGTCCTGACTTATGGGCTCGGCAGTTTTATGTAGTTAGCCGCAGGGACCCGCTTTATTACAATTCGGTTCCTGAAATTATGGGTCTAATCAAGGGAGGTCAAAATTTGTAGCCTGAGGCATAAATCCGAAACCCCCACTTTTTTCCAAAAATTTCTTGGTTAAAAGGTTTCTTCGAGGGCGAAACTTTTTTTAGGCTTCTTTTTTTCTCTTCTTTTCTTCTTCATATAATTTACAACGCAATTTATCACGTTCATATAAATGTATTGGCGATTACGAGGTTCGCCCTTGAGGCGGATCCAGGATGCAATCACAGCCATTTTCGAACGGAGAACGAAACATTGAACAATCTTGGGTGCGTCGCCTACCTGTGTCCTTTTGGGCCGTGGGAGGGGTCGCAATGGTTGGTCGAACATTTCAATACACAAGAGAGACACTCGAGGGCTAGCCGGAAGAGCAGGAAGGAAGAGAGGAAGAGTCGGGACTCAGCTGGCATTATGAAGGGAGGGATTGTGTCTATGTCGCTTCTTGCGATCGCTTGCGACTAGGCTTGCGACTGGATTTGACATGCTTTTTCGGCCTCCTTCCTCGGTCCTGCTCTGCTGGACTTTTCTCCGTGCTTGTGCGCGCTGCACTGTGCTTCTTTGCACTGCCTGAATTTCTGCCGTATCTGCACTGTGATCGTAGCTTAGATCATTCGTCGCCATTGCACATGCACATTGACTGTACCTGCCTCGACCGTTTGATATTGGTTTTGCAGCCTCCCGCTGCGGGATGGTAGAACATCTGCTACTGAGCAGAGACAACGCTTGCGTCACTCGGGAAGGCACGACCAACCTACCGCCCAGCGTGCGGCTGCCTAAATCAATCCTGGGTCGCAGCTTGTTTGAGGTTGAAGCTTGCTGTTTTCTGTTGCTCTTGTGCTCTTTTGCTGCTATTGCCGCTCTTGGTGCTACATTCATCGCGACTGCGGTGCGTTGGCATTGTGGTTTGGCCTCCTTTGGGCGCAAATGATTGGCGGTCGTGCCCTATTCAGTACCCAACTGCGTGACCTCATTGGGACTCCAGAGGCCACAACCTCCATTTTTAGCCATAAATCAGGACACGCATCCACACGTGATAGCGCAGCTGCCGCTTATTCACCCCTGCATGGTCCGTGCGCCTTCCCAGCTGTAACCAGAAGGGGGAACAAACAAACCAGCCAGACAACCAGAACCCCTAAAAAATAGAGGCTACGGTACACCTCATTTCATCTTCTCTTCAGATCCGAAAGTCTCTCCCTTCTCTCCCTGCTCCACATCCATCAAATCTCCCCTCGGTCTGCTTTCGAGGTCTGCACATACAGCTTCTTTTCTTCGAATCTGTCCTTAATTTGCTTCTTTTTCTAGCTTTTCGTCCTTTTCTGTGCTTTTTATCCCCCGCGTATTTGCCGCTTTGTGCGGCAAGCTGTCGACTTCTGCCCCCTTTTTCTGACCTGCAACTTCGCTACCCTTCGCAACCTCACCGACAATTCCGTTGGCCACGACCGTTGTCGTTCGATCCCGTTGCCATCGACTTCCTGGTGCGAGAGCCACTCCCCTTGACGAATCTCAGAGCTGTCGTTCTAATACTCCTCGGCGGCGCCCCCAGCGCAGAGCTTCCTGAGCTTCCCCCCACAGTCCGTTGTCGAAAATGGCTCCGTTACCGATCAAGCTGGGCGAGATCGTCCAGCTCACTTCTATCGGCGTCGACAGCTCGTCCATCGGCTTCAACTCCTGCGTGAGTCTAATCCGAGCTTCCTGACACGGGGCAGCCGTCTGCAATGACGCGTTTCCCGCGTTTTCCGGCTGCGCGTGCTTCGTCGCCTAGTTGTGCTGCCTGCCTGCCCGAGCTTTAGCTGACCTTTGCCCCTTCTCCCTGCAAACAGACACTAGAGTCCGACCGGTACGTCTGCGTCCGCGAGAAGAAGAGCGAGACTGCTTCACCCGAGGTTGTTATCGTCGACCTGCACAACCTCAGCAATGTCATGCGCCGTGGCATCAAGGCCGACAGTGCCATCATGCACTGGTCGCGCCCAATCATCGCCCTGCGTGCCCAGTCAAGAACGCTCCAGATCTTCGACCTCGAGAAGAAGGCCAAGTTGAACTCGGCCACCACAAATGAGGACGTCGTCTATTGGAAGTGGATCAGCGAGTCCGCCATTGGTCTCGTCACCGAGACTGGCGTCCACCACTGGGATGTGTTTGAGTCCAACAAAGCCCCTGTTGAGGTTTTCAAGCGGAATGCCGCCATGAGCGTAAGTCTACACACACACAGTATTACACTGTCTTTCAGGGAGGGAAGAAGCCCTCCATCTGAAGGGGGCGCACCCGTTCCACTAGCTTTAGTGCCGTCGAGTCTAACGGTCGCCCTTTTGCGTTTTCTAGGCCTGCCAGATCATCAACTACCGCGTCGACGACGACGGCAAGTGGATGGCCGTCGTCGGCATCTCTCAGCAACAAGGACGCGTCGTCGGCTCCGTCCAGCTGTACTCCAAAGAACGGGGTGTCAGCCAGGCCATCGAGGGCCATGCTGCCTCCTTTGCCACATTCCAGATGGAGGGTGCTCCTCAACCATCCAAGCTCTTCGTCTTTGCTGTCCGGACAGCCGCCCACGCCAAGCTGCACATCGTCGAGGTCGACAAGCCAGAAGCCAACCCTGCCTTCCCCAAGAAGGCCGTCGACGTCTACTTCCCAGCCGAGGCCGTCAACGACTTCCCCGTTGCCGTCCAGGTGTCGCAGAAGTATGGCATCATCTACCTCATCACCAAGTACGGCTTCATCCACCTCTACGACATCGAGACGGGCACCTGCATCTTCATGAACCGCATGTCCAGCGAAACCATCTTTGTCTCCATCATCGACGCCGACTCGACCGGTGTGGTGGGCATCAACCGCAAGGGCCAGACCCTGTCCGTCAAGGTTGACGAGTCCACCATCATCCCATACCTCCTGCAGAACCCTGCCAACACCGACTTGGCCATTAAGATTGCCTCGCGGGGCGACCTCCCTGGTGCCGAGCCGCTGTACGGCCACAAGTTCGACCAGCTGTTCAGCTCCGGTAACTTCGTCGAAGCTGCTCGCGTGGCCGCAAACTCGCCCCAGGGCTTCCTGCGCACCTCGGAGACCATCGAGAAGTTCAAGCGCCTTCCTCAGCAGCCCGGCCAGATGTCATACATTCTGCAGTACTTTGGTCTGCTGCTCGACAAGGGCGGCCTGAACATGACCGAGACCCTCGAGCTTGCTCAGCCCGTTGTCGCCCAGAAGCGTACCGAGCTTCTGGAGAAGTGGGCCAAGGAGGACAAGCTCTACTGCTCCGAGCAGCTCGGTGACCTGGTCCGCCCTCTGGACCTGGCCCTGGCCCTCCGCATCTACCTGAAGGCCCAGGTTCCTCACAAGGTCGTGGCTGCCCTTGCTCAGGCCGGTCGTTTTAACGAAATCATTCCGTACGCCACCCAGGCCGGCTACCAGCCAGATTACATGCAGCTGCTGCAGCACGTCGCCCGTGCCAACCCCGACAAGGCCGTCGAGTTCGCCACCATGTTGGCCAACAACGAGGGCGGCCCGCTCATCGATCTCGAGCGCGCTGTCGACGTCTTCCAGTCCCAGAGCCTGCTTCCTCAGGTCACCGCCTTCCTGATCGATGCCCTGAAGGAGAACAAGCCTGAGCAGGGTCACCTGCAGACGCGCCTGCTGGAGATGAACCTCCTGAACGCTCCCCAGGTTGCCGATGCCATCCTGAGCAACCAGATGTTCTCGCACTTCGACAAGCCCCGCATCGCTGCTCTTTGCGAGCAGGCCGGTCTGTACCGGTGGGCCCTGGATCTCTACGAGGACCCTGCCGCAGTCAAGCGTGTCGTCATTAATGTTCCCGGCACTGCCGACTTCGACCCAGAGTGGCTCACTACATTCTTCGGCAAGCTGTCTGTTGAGCAGTCCCTTGACTGCCTGGATGCCATGATGAAGCACAACATCCGCCAGAACCTGCAGTCTGTTGTCCAGATCGCCACCAAGTACTCTGACCTCCTTGGTCCCCAGCACCTGGTCGATCTGTTTGAAAAGTACAAGACGGCCGAGGGTCTCTACTACTACCTTGGCAGCATTGTCAACCTCTCCGAGGACCCCGAAGTGCACTTCAAGTACATTGAGGCTGCCACCAAGATGGGCCAGTTCAACGAGGTCGAGCGTATCTGCCGCGAGAGCAACCACTACAACCCCGAGAAGGTCAAGAACTTCCTGAAGGAGGCCAAGCTGCAGGACCAGCTGCCGCTGATCATCGTCTGCGACCGCTTCAACCTGGTCCACGACCTGATTCTGTTCCTGTACCAGAACCAGCAGTTCAAGTCCATTGAGGCTTACGTCCAGCGCATTAACCCGTCTCGGACCCCCGCCGTCGTGGGTGGTCTGCTTGACGTCGACTGCGACGAGAGCATCATCAAGAACCTGCTCGCCTCAGTCTCTCCTGGCCCCATCCCCATCAACGAGCTCGTTACCGAGGTCGAGACCCGCAACCGCCTCAAGCTGTTGCTGCCCTTCCTCGAGTCCGCTCTGGCCGCTGGCAACACTGACCAGGCCATCTTCAATGCCCTTGCCAAGATCTACATTGACTCCAACAACAACCCGGAGAAGTTCCTGAAGGAGAACGACCAGTACGATACTCTGTCGGTCGGCAAGTACTGCGAGAAGCGGGATCCCAACCTAGCCTACATTGCATACAGCAAGGGCCAGAACGACCTGGAGCTGGTTAACGTGACCAATGAGAACTCCATGTACCGTGCCCAGGCCCGGTACCTACTGGAGCGTGCCGACCGTGAGCTGTGGCAGTTTGTTCTCAGCGAGAACAACATCCACCGCCGCTCTGTCATTGACCAGGTCATATCCACGGCAGTGCCCGAGTGCACTGACCCGGCCAAGGTCTCCGAGGCTGTCGCCTGCTTCCTCAAGGCGGATCTCCCCGCTGAGCTTATTGAGCTTCTCGAGAAGATTGTTCTGGAGCCATCGCCGTTCAGCGACAACCAGAGCCTGCAGAACCTGCTGCTGTTTACAGCCACGACAGCTGACAAGGCCCGTGTGATGGACTACATCCACAAGCTGGACGCCTTCGACCCTCAGGAGATCTCCTCCGCCTGTATCAACGTTGGTCTGTTCGAAGAAGCATTTGAGATCTTCAAGAAGATTGGCGACAATGCCAGTGCTGTCAATGTTCTCGTCGAGCACGTCGTCAGCATCGACCGTGCCCAGGCCTATGCTGAGGAGGTCGACACTCCCGAGGTCTGGAGCCGTGTCGCCAAGGCTCAGCTTGATGGCCTGCGGGTGGGCGACTCCATCGAGTCGTACATCAAGGCCCAGGACCCCAAGAACTACGAGGAGGTCATTGAGGTCGCCACCCATGCTGGCAAGAACGAGGAGCTTGTCAAGTTCCTCCTCATGTCCCGCAAGACTCTGCGTGAGCCCGCCATCGACACTGCGCTGGCCTTCTGCTACGCCCGCCTGGATAACCTGTCCGAGCTTGAGGACTTCTTGCACGGCACCAACGTGGCCAACATTGAGGAGTCTGGCGACAAGGCCTACTCCGAGGGCCTGTACGAGGCTGCCAAGATCTTCTTCTCCAGCATCTCCAACTGGGCGAAGCTTGCAACCACCCTGGTTCACCTGGAAGACTACCAGGCTGCTGTCGAGGCTGCTCGCAAGGCCAACAACATCAAGGTCTGGCGCGAGGTGCACGAGGCCTGTGTGGAGAAGAAGGAGTTCCGTCTGGCTCTCATCTGCGGTCTCAACCTGATTGTGGATGCGGACCAGCTGCAGCAGCTTGTCAAGCAGTACGAGCGCAACGGCTACTTCGATGAGCTAATCAACCTGCTTGAGCAGGGTCTTGGCCTGGAGCGTGCCCACATGGCCATGTTCACCGAGCTTGGTATTGCCCTGTCCCGGTACCACCCTGAGAAGCTGATGGAACACCTGAAGCTCTTCTGGAGCCGGATGAACCTGCCCAAGATGATCCGTGCCTGCGAGGAGGCTAACCTGTGGCCTGAGCTGATCTTCTGCTACTACCACTACGACGAGTTTGACAATGCTGCTCTGGCTGTTATGGAGCGGCCAGAGAACTCGTGGGAGCACACGCAGTTCAAGGAGATCGTTGTCAAGGTGGCCAACCTGGAGATCTACTACAAGGCCATCAACTTCTACCTGGAGCAGCACCCGTCTCTTCTGACGGATCTTCTGCAGGCTCTCACCCCCCGGATCGACGTCAACCGTGTTGTGCGGATGTTCCAGAAGTCGGACAACCTGCCGCTGATCAAGCCTTTCCTGCTGAACGTGCAGACCCAGAACAAGCGGGCTGTGAACGACGCGATCAACGACCTGCTGATCGAGGAGGAGGACTACAAGACCCTGCGGGATTCTGTCGAGAACTACGACAACTACGACCCCGTGGACCTGGCAGCGCGTCTGGAGAAGCACGACCTGGTGTTCTTCCGCCAGATCGCAGCAAGCATCTACCGCAAGAACAAGCGGTGGCCAAAGTCCATTGCTCTGTCGAAGCAGGACAAGCTGTGGAAGGATGCCGTCGAGACGGCAGCCATCTCTGGCAAGAGCGATGTTGTCGAGGAGCTTCTGCGCTACGTAAGTGTCAATTGGAGTGACGGTGATGGTTTTAATGAAAAGCTGGCTAACCTTTTATTTCACAGTTCGTCGACATTGGCAACCGCGAGTGCTACGTGGGCATGCTCTATGCCTGCTATGATCTGATCCGGCCCGACCTCATTCTGGAGCTGTCTTGGCGCAACGGCCTGCACGATTTCACGATGCCGTACCTGATCAACCTCCTGAGCCAGCAGACCAAGGAGTTGGCTGTGCTCAAGGCCGACAACGAGGAGCGCAAGGCGAAGGAGAAGGAGCAGGAGAAGGTTGAGGACAACACACCCATTTTGGGCGGCAACCGGCTGATGATTACGGCCGGCCCGACTGGTGGGCAGGCGCCGCCGGCTCCATTCGTGGGCGCCAACGGCTTTGCCCCACAGCCTACCGGTTTTGGGTTCTAGAAGCAGACGCCGGTGGTGCCGAGCATGACGCCTCTCCAGGTTAACTATCCCTGGTATTACTACATACCGCCGCACACGCCACCGAGCGTCCCGAGCATGGCTGTTGCTGATTCGGAGTAATGGGCTTGCATCTTTTGCAGGAAGGAGGATGCGGGCAGCAGGGTTGTGTTCGTCGGTCTTGCTGGCTGCCTGGGTTGCTTTTATTATGCTATGTCTTGTTTTCTGCTTGTTTTTGTGTTTTCTTTTTTGCTTTGCTCGGGAAGCCAGTGGGGTATGTAGACGGGGAGGAAGCCAGAATCCAACCAAAATTTCAGTGTCGGAAGGACAAAAAAAAAAAGGTTTGTAATACAAATTTATCGGGAGGGCGATCTTTATACGGCGCGGAGGTAGAAATCTTCTGGGTGGTGCCGAGTGCTTCACCGTGATGCAGAAGTTTTCTCTTATTCCCTATTTCGATTTTCGAGTTTCATGTATCATAGCTTCTTTGTTTTTCAGATAATTTGAAAGTATGCGATGAAATGGCCACTTTACTTGGTGTCGATTGTCAAGTGCGCGAGTAAACAATGTAAACTATACCAAATCCAATTCATGTCGTCTCTAGATATCTTTCATAAAGTGATCATACCTGGATGTCCGCAAATTCCGAATCTCCGATTAAATGCGTGACATCATTTCCAAACTGCGGCTCTCAAAAAGCTCACGTAAACCACATGACTTGAACCTCTGCGACAAACTCTCGAGCTACTGTTCGCGTTTTGTTTTTGAGAGAGTTGGTCTGTCTTTTTATCCTTTTGCCTCGCCATATACGGATCCCCCTCACATGCCCGTCTCTTTCCCTGTTTTATGCGTGCTTATCGTAGCCTCGCTTGAGCTCTGGGCCAGGTTGATAGAACCGTCTGTTCTTCCTCTGTCTCGTCCTTTGAGGGCCATGGTCAACGGAGACGCGTCGTCGTCGGAGTCGTTGCCCACTATGTCGACCGGTGCACGAGAGATCCTGGGGCGTGTGCGGCGCTTCATCCCGCCCATGCTTGAGCGCTTTCACAAGGGTGAGGAGAAGACCTGCATGGTGTCAAAGAAAGATGTATGCTAATTGCCAGGCCAACTCGGGCGTGTCGGTGTCATTGGCGGCAGCGAAGACTACACTGGCGCTCCCTACTTTTCCGCCATGGCGAGTGCCCGGCTAGGATGTGACATGGTAGGTGATGATAGTGCCCTGCTCTGGCCATGTACTCTGGATATCCAGTGCTCATGCATCTAGTCGCACGTTATCTGTACACCGGCGGCGGCGGCGGTCATCAAGACCTACTCGCCCAACCTCATGGTGCACCCCTTGATGCGCCAGAGCGAGCAAGACCAGGAAGACGACAAGCTCGCCGACTCGGTCAGCAAGCGCATCATTGAGCAGCTCCTGCCGCGGCTGCACGTCCTCGTCGTCGGCCCGGGCCTGGGCCGCAACCCGGTCATGCAGGCCACCGTCGCGCGCGTCGTCGCCGCCGCCCGGGAACGAAACCTGCCCCTCGTCCTCGACGCGGATGCCCTGCAGCTCGTGCAGAAACAGCCGGACCTCGTCAAGGGCTACGCCCAGGCGGTGCTGACGCCCAACGTGGTCGAGTTTGGCCGGCTGAAACGGGCCCTGCTGCGCGACGGCGACAAACAAGACGACGCAACGGCGGCCGACCTGGCCAGGGCCCTGGGCGGCGTCACGGTCGTCGAAAAGGGCGCCGTGGACACGATCACGTCGGGTACGCAGACTCTGGTGTCGGACCTCACCGGGGGTCGTAAGCGGAGCGGCGGCCAGGGCGACACGCTGACGGGGGCCATTGCCACGTTCCTGGCATGGCGCACGGCGTACCTGGACAAGCTGTGGGAAGAGGCTGCGGCCGAGAAGAACCGGCTGGACGACAAGGAGCTCATGCTGCTGGCCGCCTTTGGCGGGAGTGCCATTACAAGAGTGAGCAACCAAGCTCTGTTGTTTTTTGAAAAAAAAAAAAGAAAAAAAAAAAAAGAAAAAAAAAAGTTGATATCAGCTAACACACACACACCCAGGAATGCTCTCGGCTGGCGTTTGCCAAGCAGGGCCGCAGCTTGCAGGCGAGCGACCTGACGGACGAGGTCCACACGGCGTTTCTGAATCTCTTTGGCGAGGAAAAGGAGGCGGACGCCGAAGCGAGGCTGTGAAAGCGTCATGTGGAGGAGGGCATTCGAGTCAGGAACCAGGGGCCAGAACACCATGACGAGGACGATGAATATTAACGCTCACAACGGACAAGGGTAAACCAAAAAAAAGAGGTCCAAAGAATCAAGACAATCAACGGAGAGAGACAACAATAGGAGTTTACAAAAAAAAAGAATGAGTGGCTGCAGATTTGCGCAAAAAAAAATTGTTAAAATTGGATATAATTCACCATTTGCAAAAAACAAACACGCAAAAATCAACAAGAGTTATACGCAAAACACGGCGGCCTCCTTGTCCGCGCAAAAAACCTTGAAAACGCCACCCAAAATGTACTTCTGGACACTTGTCTCTCCCGTTCAGCCTCGTGGTGATTTTCATTCTCGGCGTGAAGGGAGAGAGATATCTAGGCCATGGCGTCTACCTCGCGTACGGAACCCAAGAGGAGAAATGAGGAGCAAAGGACGGTTTAAGCCAAAAGGAGGAGGGTTTTGCACTAATGCAGTCTTACAGGGCTTGCAAGGCTGCAATGGGGGGAGGGCAGGGCGCATGAAGAAACCAATATCAGTGAATCAGTGTTGGCTTTATTTTTTTGCGATTTCGAGCATCTCCTCGGAACTGCATCCGAGTCAATAGGCCCTCATGGATTAGTTGTCTCTCCCCTTAGTTTTGCGAGAGCACATGGGAAGTGATGTCATGGGCCTGGTTCTGGAAGAATCCGAGACACATGGCTTTTTTTTTGGGCGTTTGAGGTTTGAGAGGAAGGGAGGTAAACAGAGATGGCGTTCCACGAGTTTGAGAATGGGTTTACCAGGGTCATCGCGGTCCAGATCCCAGTCATGGGTCATCCGGTCAGTCCCAATCCCAGTCGAAGCAACTGTCAGAGCTGCCAACTGCCACGAGCAGGCTTTTAAAATTGAACTATTTTCTCGCCAAAGCATGGCCCTGCATAATGAGCAGAAACATATTATGGTGCCATTTCCAAAAGCTTGGCCCAGAAGCCAACAGACAATTCTCGAAATCCCTAGGATCCTAGCATCCTGGCAGGAAATCAAGTAATCCCAAGTACCGAAGAAAAGAATGTCACTAGAGGAAGAAAATCCTTGTACACGAGTACGTACTGTAGCATTCTGCTGGGGACTGTTGGCAACAGCACAATTTGGACGCGTTCTGTAGGATTGGCCACTTTCCTGGGTCCATGGGGTCCAGGATCGGAATGTAGCATTCTCTCCTAGTATTATCTGGGGGGTATTAATATCACCTCTTCTCGTCACTTTTTTTCTCATTGTCTGGTCACTTTTCTTTCCCATCACAGTTTTTCAATGTCGCAACTGCAACAGCGGCAGAAAAAGGATCTTGCTTGGATTTTCTGGATTTACTACACGTACACAAGATATATGAATCTTGCAAGGTATTATTTGTGTTTTCAAATGCAACACTAAAAAACTTGTCTCATTCCAAGACACTGCTCGCCAACTGTTGCCAAAACAGGAAACAGACATTCTGCCTGCGTGTAATCTGTTTTATTTGTCTCTAAATGTTTTACCTCCCTGGTGTACTGTCTTTTCCTGGTAACTAGACCGGTAACTTGGCCTTCTCGACTTGTCCAAGCCTGGAAAAAGCAAAGATTCCAATCCCCGGGCCAGAATCATGCGGTTTCATTGATATGACGGAAAGACACGCATGCAAAATGGGAAAAAAGGAACGAGACTGAGGACGACAGAAAGGACATGGGAAATAAGAAACGAGACTGAACACGACAGAAAGGACAGGGACGAGACTGAGGACGACAGAAAAGGACAAGGGAAAGTTCACGCGATCTCTTGTACCACTTCTCTCACATTGAGAGCATTCACCCCAGAACGCATGTAGGTACCCGTTCCTGCGTCTCTGTAGCTGCATCTGCCCCGAACGTGTCCTGCGGTCTCTCACTACGCCCTGCGTCCAGGCTGCTGTACGTACGAGGTAGCTGCTTTCTTGTTCCGCGCCGTCAGCGTTCCTGCTGTTCTTGCATTGTCTGAATGGCTGCCATGTGCTAGTAAAGGTAATTAAAATAGCCTGCAGACAGAGAGCTGCAGACACAGAGCTTGCAGGATTGCAGACAGAGAGCTGCAGACACAGAGCATGCAGGATTGCAGAATAGAGTGACTTGCAGAACAGCCAACAAGGAACGGGCCATGGAAGGAGTGCAGCTGCGTTGGACAATTTGTCAGTCGTATGGCGGACCAATCCCAGACTTGTCAAATGACTCTTGCATGGGGCATACAATGTCTGACAGCTGTCTTTTGCAAAGTAGGATCCAGGAGGTACGAGTATTCGTTACCGGGAAATTATCTCTGTGAGTCGGGCCAAGTCAAGAGGTCAAGAGGTCGTCAGTCGTCAGTCAAGGTCGTCAGTCGTCAGTCAAGGTCGTCAGTCGTCAGTCGTCAGTCGTCGGTCAAGGTCGTCAGTCAAGGTCGTCAGTCGTCAGTCGTCAGTCAAGGTCGTCAGTCAAGGTCGTCAGTCAAGGTCGTACTGCCAGACATGACAAAAATTAACGTCCGAGACGCAAATAACGGTGGACGGAAACTATCGCGAATCTGCTTTTGGCCATTTTTCTTTTCTTTTCTCAACGAGCAATACTCTCTCCCTCTTATTTTCCAAAGAGCCGCCTGGGATTCCCTAATGCAGGTACCCAGAGAGGAAATAGCAAGCAAGAACAAGAACGAAAAACTAGTATCTGACCACTTTTTTCAAAAGAGATGTTGTATTCGCTTACGATTAACAAAAACACAATTTGTTCCGATGGGATACGATGGATAACAGGCGGTGGGGTGGGAAAGGGGTTACTGAGAATAGAAACCGGTTGGTTCGGCCGGGAGGGAAAAAGGGTTCCTGGGAAAAGTCTTTCCGCTTTCCGATTGCATACAGCCTCTTTCTCTTTTTTTGTCGGCATACATGCGAGCAGTTGCCGTCACGGTCAAGAAAAAGACTACTCCGTACTACATTTGCTCCGTAATATGTGAGGAATCTTTTTGGGGCTTCGGAGCAATACCAAGTTTGAACCCAAGTGCCTGGAAAGTGGTACGATATCGTGGAGAAAGGGGGGGTGTGTGTAAATACGTAGAGGGCAATAGCCGGGAAAGAAAACCGGGGAGCCTCAACAGAGCTTAATACCCATAGGGGGAAAGGACAACGAGTAACACAGCAGAAAAAGGGAAAGCACAAAAGAAACAAGTACGGAGCAAAACAGACAAGTCATCGACGATCGCCGAGGGATACACAAACATCCACCCGGGACACGGAGCGTCTTTCTGTATTCAGAAGACTGCCCCTGGTTTTCGAAAACCCGGAGTGTCGGCAAGGACGAGTATTCCGAGGCAAGGCAAAATACGGCGGTCTACGGACCTGGAGAAGGAAAAGAAAAAACAATAACGAAAAAAAAACAAGAGCCGTGTGACTCTTCTTTCGGTGACGGCATTGCCGTTTTGCTGGCCAGTCATGGGATGCAACCCGCCCAGATGGGGATTCAGTCTACGATCCCGGGTAGTTCTTTGAACAATATTGCAGATTGGGTTTGTGTAAGAGGGGGCTGGTGGAGGTTATCAGATTTCAGATCCTGAGGGTCCCATTGAAGAGGGCAAAAGTACTACAAGTTTCTCACCAACTATGCAAACCCCAAGTTTCTTTTTTGGGCGACTGGCGTAGTTGGCATGTCTGGTCTTACACGGTCTACGATGCCTGGTTGGTCCATTGATGCAGGACTTTCACGAGGGAATAACATTTACACGGCCTCCGAGGCGGAAAAGTACCGCCTTGGGGAAAGGAGGGGCCAAAGAAGAAAGCACGTATTCATTCGCCCCTAAAGGGAACGAGAACGCCTCCAAAGAAGGAAGAAAATAAAAAACAAAAAAGGGAAGGAATGGGAAAGGGCAGCGGATCTACACGCGTAAGAAACACACCCTCTCACAAAAGATGGCCATTCACCTTTTCTCGGGGGGCTTTTGTTTGCAGAGACGTCCATGCGCCTTTTACTGTAGTAGAGTCGATTCTTCATGGGACTTTTGTGAATGCTTTACACAATCACATTGTCGATGTGCCGTGGGGTTTGTTCTTTGGTCCGTGGAAGCGTTTCTAGACAGAAAGGCCGTTCTCAACCATTCTTCAACAACCTCAAAACTAATTCTTTTCTTTTTGCGAGTACCCCTTATCCAATTGTTTGGTTCTCTTCTATTTTGGCCTGTTCCTTCGAGCTGTCTACATTTGGGTTTACTCGGTCAAGACCCCTTTTCTGTACGGGTACTTTGTGCTGCTTGTACTCCTTTGGTTGCGAATGGCCTCGACTTACTTTTTCTTTACTTGATCCTTTGTGGCGTCTAGTCGTCATTTTTCAGATTTTGTGACTACCACCAGAGGAAGAGGCTCCATTCACAGAATGCTACATTGTATACCAGTGCGTACGACAAAGATACGTCCTTGTTCAGACTTTACAGCCCGAAGCGCCCCGACTTTTCACGGATCCCACCCCGGATCCTTCCTGGACGGCGCTAGAACAGGCACACAGAGGCGGTGGGTGGCAAGGCAGGTCCCTCTTTGGAGGCTCTCTCAGGAACGTCGCCATCGAACTGGAGCCGCGACAATATGCAGCGATTGGCCATACGAGTACCCGTAGCCTTCCTGCCAGGCACATGAGCTCTCGGCTCCGGCAGTGTGCGACGCGGGAAAGAGAACGGACACAAACCTGGCACTGCTACCCTGCTATGCCAGAGTATCCTGACCCGGGCAGGGCTCACCGCCAGAATGACGGCTGGCTGGCCTTGTCGGGCTGGACGGGTGGCCTGTCTGTAGGCACACGTCTCGTGTCTTTTGGGGAGGTTATCTGGCCTACTTGGCGGCTACCTGCCTATCTTTTCGGGCGACAATCATTCCTTTTCTTGCAATCTGTCCATAGACGTGACATCAGCGACATTCAAAGCTGAGTACGAGATGCAAGTCTCACTCGACACAATTATGGGACAGGCAGGACAGGGCTGTTGGTTGGACAGAGAGATGCGATGCATTGCGTGTGGGCTCTGCCTTCTCTGGGGAGGTTCCCGGTTGGCTGCACTGTATTTTGTGGCCCTCTCGAATGGATCTCAATGGAGCCTTTTGTCTGTGCCTGCGTGGGACACCACCAGGCTGCATCTTGGGTACCATCGTGTTGAGAGTGGGCAGAAAAAAACAACAACAACAACGAGACGATCACCACGATCAACACGATGGCGTGCAAAAGTAGATGCAGAGAAGAAAAGAAGCGACGGCGAAGCGAGGGCGCGAGCGAAACTGCCCACAGCGTACTTTGGTAGACTTGTAAACTCTGGGGTTCTTTTTGCAACTCTAGCAGGGGCATCGATCTTGGTCAGGACCATATTTTGACTATGCTTCAAGATACGCCTGCTGTTTCTTTTTCTGATATGCATTTCTTTTTCCAGTCCTTTGCAATCCGCCATGTCCGGGGTACTCTGAGGCTATCTTGTTGCGGTAGAGATCGGCAAACGACAAACAGCCACGGGAGGATGATGATAAGATACTATCTAGCGAAATGTACGCGAATGTACGTACGTGTATGTACGTGTATGCCGCGAATAGGGGAGACAGAAAACGGGGGGTCAATGACAGCTTGATGGAGAGACACGCCCGAGGGATGCGAAGCTGGCTTGCAGGCAGCCCGGAGCATCGCAGAATGAGGAAAAGGCACAGCGTACTTTGTAAGCAAAAGAAAACAAGAGCAGACAAAAGGACAAAAAAGACAGAAAAGTCCGAAACGAAAGATTGAAAAATACTTTTAAAAATACCCTCAAAAGCTGCAAAAGGATCGCAAATAGACAAAAACACATTGAAAAGAAACGTAGAATCAGGCATTTCCACTGTTCCCTGGGATTGTATCACAACTCACAAAAAACGACAAACAACGGACACGCCCAAAGAGGAAAAAAGAAGGGGAAAAAGAAAGCATGCATATATGGAGTACTCATAGCTGTCTCGAGGCTGCCAAAGACTGGCCAGAAAGCCGGACATGGGGGAAAACAACGCAAGGGCGGTCAGCGAGACGAGTGCAGGGGAGTGGACAAAAGTCTCGACCGGACTTGCCTCTTGGTGGCTTGTGAGTGTTTGTGTTTCCTGTCGCGTTGGCCGGACGCCTCTGATTGGCCAATTGATTGCTTCTTCTGCCCGCGATCCAGCAAAAATGTCTCACTGGTTGGCTCTTTTTTGCTTTTCTCGTCTCTTCGTCTTTGCTTCTTTCTGCTTTTCTGCTTTTCTTTTCTGCCATCCCAGGCTCGCTCGTACGATTTTTTCTGTGGTTTCTTTTCGCCTTGCATCCTGGGGGGGGGGACCGAGCAAGGGAGAGGCGAGCGCCCACTCACACCAGAGAGAGCGACTTTGTCATGTTTTGTGTTTTTCTGCTTTCTCTCTGTCTATACCGTCGATGAAGCTCAATGTACTCTCGTATGTGTCCTTTTGCTGGATGTACTCGAAAAGATACTTTGCAGTTGCTAGCCTGGCCTCGCAGTCTTTGCTTGCCCTCTTCTGCTGTCCTTTTGTCATGTTTCTTTTTCTTGTCCCTCTTCCTGGATGCCTGTCGCCTCAGGATGTGATTTCTGACTCGTGTCCTGCATGGCGAACCTGGAGGTCCAGGTCTTCCAGGTCTCCCATCGCCGGGCGTCCAGCTCCCGGACGGGGGACGACCCAGATAGACCACAAGTTTGTTTCTGTGCCCCGGCAAAAAAAAAAAAAAAAAAAAAAAAAAAAAAAAAAAAAAAAACTCCGGACAGAGCGATGCAACATCCTTCCGAGAGGTCAGTAGAATAAAAGTACGGCGGGAGGAATGGGGACTTTTGGAGTTTCCAGCTGTGCGGTTACGGGAGCAAAATTTCCGATGTGCTCTCAATGCTGGTTCCCAGGAAACTGGATGAGATGCAAGCCTGCCGGAGGATCCAACCCGGGCTCCCTCCCTCAAAGACAACGAGGCAACGAGCAGGACTACTACTGCCACGAGGAAAGCAGCATCCCTTTCCAGAGAAAGAATAAAAAAATAAAAATCAAAGATGAGGGGTAGAATCACAGGACAAATACCACTGCCAACTCCCCCCCCCCCCCCCCCCAACTCGTCAACTTCTCCGCCCTCACATGGAAAGCACAAGGCCGGCGCATGCATAACAAGTTGTGCACATGCAAGAGACTTCGGCGTTCTCTAACAACAATTACAGGGCCTGTTGTTCCCTGTTACCCCCCCTGTTGCTTCTTTTACTGGTCTTTGGCTTCTTTTTCTTTGGTCCCCCCCCCCTCTCTACAGGCGAGCACAAGCCAATGCAATGCATTATTCTAAGATGGTTTATGCATGTGGTTGGGGAGGGGGGAGGACTTGCACGAGTTTATGTCCTGCCCTGTCTGGCAAGTCGTTCGTTGTTGTTGGCTCGACTAGTTTGCCTCCCCTTGCCTCCCCCCCCCTCCCGACTTGCCTCCGGAATACGCGTGTCATACCTGTCAACTCAAAAGGGATGGAATGGAATGGGGGGTGTTTGTCCGGAGAGGGTGGCCGGCTAGGTCCGCACATAATATTGACGAGCAGCTTTGTTGAGATCCAGCGTACTTGCAATCCAGATACAGTGCAAAGTCTTGCGCAAGACCGGGTGGTCCCCCCCTCCTCCGTCTTGGGCTAGAAGGGACGTTGAGAACCACAGTTTTGTACGGGCAGGCCTGGCCCGAGTGTTGGTTGGCGCTGACCGAACGGTCTTAGGGGGGGAGGGTCTATGAGTAGTTAGTCTCTGGGCTTGGAGACCTGGAGAAAGCTCTCTCTTTTTTTGACCTCTCTCTTTTGACGGACAACGTTGGGAGGGAGCTTGCTGGGTGAAGGTCAGCCATGCACAATGCCATGGTCATCTCGACTGTTTCAGCTTTGCTGCCCGCATCTTCAAGTCCACATTTTGTGCTCCGTTCGCCGACCACAGGGCCAGCTGAGCAAGGGAGAGCTGTGTCATGTACGAGCCTGCATTTCCTGAGATCCCACTCAGCACAGCTGCCCTGCTGGCACAAGCTTCCCGTCTGACCACAGGGCGTCCAGGGCACCCAGGACATCTCCATCCGCCTGCAGGAAAGGGAGATCATCCAGTGATCAGCGATCTCTCGCAGCGCCCACTCGCTGGTCATCGAGTCCACTCTGGCTCTAAAACCCCGGTGGCTTTTCACTCGGCTCCAAGGACCGTACGATCCCCTGTGGAGTAGCCTTTTTTAGTTCTCTCTTGCTTTGCTCTGACGGACCTGCTGGCGGACCCTGGACGGATTGCCTGCAGAGCTCGGCTCTAGTAGCGTGGCCCCACTCTTGTCGACGACCCCTGCAAGTATCTTATCTTACATAAGGTACTTGAGCCACACGCTAAAAACACGGGCCACGCGGAGTACCTGCCATGGCAAAAGGGCAGAGAAAGGCATTGTCACGACTCACATTCTCGTAGAAGACTGGGCGAAAAAAAGGAGCAGCAGAAGCGAGAAAAAGAAACCAAAAATATGAAAACTGACAGAACAGGCCCCTGCCACAATGCACAAGCCACAGGACAAGGAGTACATGCAGAGAAGAAAAGAAAGAGGGCCAAATAAAACTCTGCACATTAGCTGGCAAGAGCAAATCAGAGACGGCGACTCGTCATTTTGAGGCTGCACATTGTCTAAGCGATGTTGGGTGCTGGGATTCAGGGCCGATTTGATAGAGAGGGAGGGTGACAAGACAAGCCCATGGACGAAACGAGACCAAACGAAACAAGAGAAACAGAAACGTGAAAATGGAAACAAAAGAAACAAAGAAACAAAACAATTCACCAAAAAACAAATACCAGCAAGGACGAGACAAAAAGACGTTTTGCCAGAGCTCTTCTCCCTTTCTCCCTTTCTCTTCTCGGCCAGACGGGTCTGTCTCCCTTTGCTCGAGACGATCACTTTTTGGATTGCAGATCGATCTGGCAAAGTAACATTCATGTAAAAACAGTGACAAAACGTAAACAGCGACCCAAAGATCCAAACAAACCCAAACAGACCCAGAAGACCCAAACAAAAAAACAGAATATCTTGCAGTCGTGATGCAACCTCGGGCCCAAGCACACGCACACCAGACCCGAACCAAACTAAACGGCCCCTCGCATTAGATACGATGCGCAAATCTGGCTGTAGGCGACAGACTGTAAATGACAGGACAGACAGTTGGTAACTGTAATTGAGAATACACAATCTCGTATCTTGTGTCTACTTTGTACGCGATACGCGTACTCTGGTCGTGAACAATACACTTGCTCGGACTCTCCAGAGTGATCAGCGCCAAGTCGCCAAACCGGTAGTTTTCCCAATCGAGGCCGTCTACATAGTACACGTCAAGCCCCCTGCATTTAAACGGCGTGGGTGACTTGCTTTGGCTTGCGAGCTTGTGCGTGGCCGCTGTCTTGCGTGCTCTGCAAAGTAGCCCATAATGTGCTTGGGGTCGTCTGTTTTGGCGGTAGAAATAAGGAGAAAAACCGTTATCCTTGCAGGGACCATCCTGGGAGGTTCTTTTTTGGTCCTCCCTTTGGTCGTTTTACTACTACGCCAGAGTCAAGCCACGCTTCAGGCACGCTTCCACCACGGCCAGGGGCCACGCTCTCCCTTTGTCAGCTCCCTGGCTGTCTCCCTGGCTGTCCCTGGCTGTCCCTGGCTGTCCCTGGCTGTCCCTGGCTGTCCCTGGCTGTCCCTGGCTGTCCCTGGCTGTCCCTGGCTGTCCCTGGCTGTCCCTGGCTGTCCCTGGCTGTCCCTGGCTGTCCCTGGCTGTCCCTGGCTGTCTCCCAGACCTCCCTCTGCCACTACACTCTTCCTTTACACTCCGCAATTCCTTCCGCCTTCCGCCTTCCGCCGCCTACTGCCGCTATTCCTGCTTGTCATCCCTCTGTCAATCCGCTGCCATCCGCTGCCATCCACTGTCAGTTGTGTACTTTGTGCTGCCGGGCCATTCTCTGGGGTGGTTGGGCCGGGTGTTGGTATCGCTTACACGGGCTTTAGCGTCTCTGGACAGTGGCAAACTTTTTTTTGGGGGTTTAACTAGGCAATGTGCCGGTCTTGCCCAGTGTGGCAGCTGCCCTGGACCGGCTGTATCTGCGGTGGGTTAACGACTGAAATAGGACGTCGACGGCTCGCACCAAGATGCCGCCTCGGGTAGTCCTCTTGACTGCCGCTGTCAAGTTGTAGCGGTCAACGAAAAAAAAAAAAAAAAAAAAAAAAAAAAAAAAAAAAAAAAAAACAGGCCATACTCATTTTAGGAGCATAGTTACCCGGTCTCTCATGTATATCAAAGCTCAAAGCCGGCATTCTCCCCCCAAAGGGTATCGCACTGCCAAAGAGGGCAAAGCCAAAGAAAAGACCAAAAGACCAAGAGAGAGAGACCCGGGGCCAAAGATACAATTTGCCTCTTAAAAAGTCCTTGCCACTGCACGGGGTAGAAGCAGTACAAGTAAACAAAGCAGGAACAAGGGGGCCAGAAATGTACATTGCACGGCTGCGACGGCTGCGACGGCTGTGACGGGTCGGTGTCGGTGTCGGTGTCGGTATGAATGTCGACTGACAAGGCGCGTCTATCTGGATTGTGACAGGTCAGAGTTGTATTTAGGAGAGGATGAGTGTCCATTAGAGAATGGCAGGCCATTGCGGCTGATGTGATGAGGGCACGGTTCAAAGAGAGGTCATTAAAAAAAATTACCATGTAACAAAAAAAAAAAATCTAAAAATCTAAAAATCTTGCTACAGTCAAAATCTTGCAATGCCGGCTTTCTCTCCTGTCAATTTGACCGGGATCTGTGCCGACGTTTTCGTGAATCCATATTTTGTGCACATTGTTTTCGTCTGGATCTCATGTTTTTTTTTAATAATTCTTGCTATTTGTTCTCTTCTTTTGTTTTCGTCAACCCCTGCAACATGTAGGGGGCCCAATGCAAGAGTGTTGATATGTGTGCATGTAAATTGTCGATTTGCATTTCTGTCATACTCGACCATCTATCTGTACGTCCACATACGTCGTCTAGTCGTCTTCTCTCTGCTCTGTCGTCTGTTCGTCGCGTCACTGGTGGACCCGACCAGCAGCCCCTCCTTGCATATGCTTTTTTCTTGGTGTCTTTCTTAGTCTCTCGACCCGTTTTCTATTCTCTGGCTTCTTACTGGCCATGGGCGTAGAGGCTCCCTTGCTGCTTGTCTTTGCCTCCCATGCCGCCCTCTCACCATGCGGCTTCCTATTTGCTGGAACGTGTTGATGTTTGTCTTGCTTTTTTCTGGCCCTCTGGCTTCTTTCTGTTGGCTTCGATTGGCCACGTCCAGTCCTCAGTCGGGTTCGGGGCTTGTGCATGTCTGACTCAAGGTGTACGATACTTGAGTTGCTTGTCCTGGCAAATGTTTGACAGTATTTTCCATCTCGTTTGTTGCTGCCTCTGTTTCGAGACACTCTAGCAGTAGCTTGGAACATGGCTTGTAGATTGTCGAGATTGGCTGTTTGATTGCTCTACTACATTGGCAGATTGGTCTATGGTAGATACCGGCTCAAAGTACTTTACATATCTGTAGGCAATCCTCTAATCCTGGAGGGAGCCTCCCAATGGCAGAGGGGGTGCATCGCAGCTGGACAATCCTCCGTAGCTCTATCCTTTCGCCTCTTCCGCGCTGCAGAGTTGCATTGGGCAAAGTATTTGATTTGAGATACGAGCATTGTCTGTTGATGTGGACTGTGAGCACTGTCTGCATTGTCTGCATTGTCTGCATTGTCTGTGGGCTTCCTGCAGGTCTCCATCTACAAGCCAACTTATGGACTTGATACTTCCATGCAGCTGCAAACCGGCTCACATGCTAGCTCTCACGTAAAGCTCAGCAGGGTTATCGCCGGCCAAGTTCTGCCCGTTCTGCCTACCCTGGCTCATCTCTTGTCTGCCCACGGGCAAGGGGTCGTCCTCGACTGACAGGAATCTGACAGACTCCTGGGCCGTCCTCATAGAGCATCTCCTAGCGGCCTGTCACCCAACGCAACAATTCCGCTGTCCCCCTTCTCCGCATTCGTTTCTTCTTTTTGGTATATTCTGTTCTTTCCTCTTCTCGCCCATCGGCTCTGTTTCCCGTCCTGGACGGCCTTCTGACCAGTCCCGGTCCGCTGCTTTTGGTAACCTCTTGCCACCCAAGAACCGATCGCTAGCAGCAAAGTGAGGCCATCATCTTGCATCGTAAAAGTGTGTTCGACGAGCCGACTGGCTGGGCTCGTCCTTCCATCTCGCTGGCGGTGTCCCCACACCCCCGGCCCTCCCTTGAAATGGCCCCCCTGCGGCCTAGCGAGCAGCGCAGTGTCCACAGACAGGCCTCCACCCACAAAGGCCACCCACAAGGGCCACCCACAAGGGCCCCTCCGTATCTCAACCGTCCTGTGGAATGCCTGGCAGGCGCAGGCCGGACTAAAAAAACTAGGCCTGTGGCCGTGGGTCTTGTGCTGTGGAGGTCAACGGTGGCGTTCCCTGGTTCCCTGGCCCTTCCTCCGCTGGACGGACTCTGGTACAGGCGTTTCTAGCCGCTGTCAGTGCCTGCCAGTTCGCCCGCTGCCCGCCTGCCCGTCAGCCAGTCCTGCCAGTCATTGCCTGGGCTACTGCCAGTGACGCCTGCCCCATGACGGGCAGGCACGGGTCCGCGTCGACCGCCGCCTTTCGCCTTCCTCCGCCTCTGGCTTCCCTTTCCCACCCCCTCTTGGCTCCCCCTTCCACACCCCCCTCGACTTGGGATTCTGTCGTCACTACTCGCTCTTTGCTTCTTTTCTGTTTCTTTTCTTTTTCCTGCTGCTCTCGTCTGCCCTCGTTTCCGACCTGTCAACTATTGCTTCCTTTGCTTTCCGCATCGCCTGCTTTTGGCCCGTAGTCCCATGGGGTTTGCAATTTCCTGCTATTTTCTCTCCTTGGTTTCCCTCTCTCGTAGTCCGCCTAGCTGTCTCCTCCATCTGCTGATTCTGCCTGCGATCCCCATCTTTTGCAATTGCCCTCCTGAGATTCGCCCCGGCCGTCGTCAGTCTCCGTGCTCCCCGACTTTCCTGCCTCGGATGTGTCGATGCCCTGGATGCCCTGCCAAATACTACATATCGCGGCCAGGGCCTCGCTCGAACCCAGACCCAGGACCATAACAAAGCGTCCAGGCCGTAGAGCTCTGTGGAAAAACGTTTATCATCGTCCATCGTCCATTGCCCACCGGCCGTCTCGTCTCCCTGCTGTCTCTCCCTTGCAACGACGATCTCCCGCCAATCCTCTGGCACTTCTCTCTGGCTCTGTGTCAGACGCCCTCCCTCGCCTCCTGCGCCCTCCCTCTGCGCGTCTCGAGCCGGCTGGCCGTCTCTGGACTTGGTGTTTCGACAAGACTATTGTCTTCATCCTTCGTCCACTCGTCTCCCTGCCTGCCACGAGTCTCCCTCGAGCCCATCGGCCTCCTCGCCCGTACACAGTAGTCCAGCACGCACCCCTTGCGGTTTCTGCCTGGTGACGCTGTTCTGGCCAAGTCCCCTGCCCTTCCGCCCAACGCCTCCCCGTGTAAGTGGGACCCCATCCGTCGCCCAGTTTTCCTGCCACCCTTGTATATGACCCCCCTGCTGCGGCACCCCCCCTCCTTCTCGACCACTCCTCTCTTGTGCATGTACGACTGTTTTCTTTTTCTCGCCGCTCATTTACTACTGCACCTACACATGTATGCCCGCCTGTAAGCATTGCTTTCTTCTTTCTGCTGGTCTTTTTTTGCTAACCACCGCCTGCAAGCCAGTGGCCACTCGCACAAGCAAGTACTGCTGTACTGTTCCGGCTGCATATCTGTGCAAGTACCAGGTATCTTGCAGACACCACGGAGCAACGCGACTCGCTTGACGGACGTGCTACTGCAGGGCCCTGATACAGTCTCTTGCACACCCAGCACCTCTCATACACCCAGCACCTCTCATATATACATCGCACACCCCCCCTCCTCCAGATCACCACTTGGCGTGTCCGTCCTGCATCAAAATCTAATATCTGCGCCCTGCTCCCCGTCCCTCGTCGCTGCTCTCTCTCCTCCCTTTGAGACTATTCTGGACCTGCTTCATACATTACCCACCTGCTCGCCCACCCTCTGCCCTCGTCCTTGCAGCTTCGTCTCGTCGTCTTGCTCGTCTACATCCACCTACGATCCCACCTTGGGTGCATCTCCCGTCTCGCCGCCTCGCCGTCCTCGCCGTCCTCGCGGATCGCTCCACTCAGCCTGCATATCGTCCTTCGTCTTTCGTCTTTCGACTTTTCTTTCGACGCATATATGACTGCGTGTTCCTGGATCGCATCTCAACTGCTCTTGCTTTTGCCTGCTTGCCTCAACCTTCTTCGCTCCTCGTCGTGACACCCAACCGGACTCGGGACTGCTTGCTTGTCTTGTGCTTCACTCCCTCCCGCCCTCTTCCTTATTTTTTTCGTTCCACCAAGCGACTACTGGATCTTCACTCTGGCCATCTCTGTTGTGCGACTACCTGCTCTTTGAGCAACTGGAGACTTCTCCTTCTCTTTAACCCCCCTCCTCCGCCTCCCCTCCTCCTTCCTCCCCCTCTGCCCAACAGCAGCAACACCACACCCCCAACCCACACAGCCGACCATGGACTACTCAGAACCATTCCGGTCGTCGTCGCCCTTCAAGATGGGCAACGGCATGGACCGCCTGGAACGCCTCTTCTCCAAGAAGAAGCAGGCCGCAGTAAGTGGCTCGTCAAACGCCCACAGACACCACAGCATCGCGCACCAGTCGAGCACCTTCTCGAGCACCTTTATGATGGCGCCCGCCACTGCCGCCTCGATTGTGGCCTCGTCCGACCTGCACTTCCCGCAGCCGTCCTTCATCCGCCCAAGGGCCTCGCGCATGGTCCCGCGCGACGACACCACGGCCTACTGCCCGCGGCCGGAACCAAGCGGCCGCGCCCTCAGCATCCCGGACTCGGAGCACTCTGAGCAGTCGGAGCTCTCTGCTGCCTCGGCCGCCTCGTCGTCGCCGTCGTCCAAGGCCACCTCGCAGCCCCGCGCGGCCCACGGACACTCGCACTCGCACGCCCTGCCGCGCGTGCCGGTCGGCAAGGCTGGCCGCCGCGCCGGCCACCGGGTGTTCAACCGGCGCAACACCACCCACGACGCCTACCAGTGGCTGGCCACGTCGGCCGAGCCCTTCACCACGCGCCTGACCCGGTCGACCAGCAACGGCAGCACCAGCAGCAGCGTCGGCGCTGCCGATGTCGCCGCCGCCGTCGCCGCCTTCCCGCGCATCCCCAAGCGGTCGTCGTCTCTGCGCGACCGCCGCGATGCCTCGGCCGTGGAGCTGGCCAACGTGCAGGTGGTGCCGCACCTGCGCTACTCGACGTCGGCGTCCTTCAGCTCCGGCGAGGTCAGCCCGGCCACCAACGCCTCGCAGCCGTCGCCCAGCACCGCCATGACCACGCCGCGCACCACCGAGAGCCAGATGTCGGCTGCCGCCGCCGCCGCCGCCCAGGCTCCCCAGCTGAAGCTTCACCTCGACGAGCTGCAGGACCTGCAGCCTCTGTTCCTGCACACCCGCACCGACACGCCGCCGCCTTCCGACCACGAGATGCTTGTCGCCGACGGCAAGGGCCTGCTGCCTTCGGCCACCATTGTGCCGCAGCAGCCGACGCCAGAAGCCTCGCCCAAGATGGCCTCCAACAAGACCCTGCCGCCCTCGCCCGCCACGCGCCGCAAGATGCGCAGCAGCATGCGCCGGCCCATCTCGATGCGCTACACGGCCGTCGAGCCGACTCCGGCCGCAGCCAGCACGCCCGTGCTGCGCGAACCCAACCTGGGCGACTTTCTTTCGCTCAGCGACGACGACATTGCCGAGAATGGTCCCCAGGCCTCGGCGACCTCGGCCTCAACCTCGACCGAATCCAAGCGCCTCACTGCCGAGCGCGTTCTGCCCGCGACTCCTCCTCTGCAGCAGGAGCAGCAGCCCCAGCCCCAGCAACCAGAGCAAGAGGTCCGCCCTGCCTCGGCCTCGTCTGTCTCTTCGGTCTCGCCGCCAGTGTCTCCCACGTCCTCTTCTCCTTCTTCCTCGGCCCCGCGCAGACGCACCCTGCGCCGCAGCAACGACGCGCCCTCGCGCCCTCCCTCGTGCCTGGCTCCTGCCCGGCCCCTGACGGCAATGACCTGCTCGTCTCCGTCGCCCTCGCCCTCTGTGTCGGCGCAGCAGTCCTCGCTCGCTGCTGCCCTGGCCCGCCCGCAGTCGCTTGCTGGCCAAGCGCGCATGGCGGCCGCCTTTGAGATTGCCCGCATCGCCTCGCAGTACAACTTCGACCTGGCCTACATTGCCACCATCTGGCCCAAGAACATGGCCATCCTGCACTCGTCCTCGTCCTCGTCGCTGTCGTCGGTCGAGCAGCCGCCGTCGCCCCGCAGTTCCCGGACGCGCAGCCGCACCAGCATGCGCTCGAGCGCCCGCTATTCCACTAGCTCCACCAACACCACCAACAGAAACAGCCACCACCAGGGCAGCCCCGCGCCGATGAGCCCCAACCGCGCCGGCCTCGAGGCCCAGTTCCTGGCCGCCTATGGCCTGGCCACGGTGCAGGCGCCCTACAGCCTGTCCGCGCCGACGCACGCCAAGATCCTCAACAACACCGCCTCGCGCTGGCTCGAGTTCCATAACGAGACGGGCGACGAGCATCACCACCAGCTGTCCGGCGACTTTGCCACGGGCTACGGCTGTGCCTTTTACCCCGGGCACGCCCCCGTGGCCCAGAAACGCCACCGCAACCACATTTTCCAGCGCAAGATGTCCTCGTCCTCTGCCGACGAGTATTTGTGCTGCGACGCCGACACAGAGCTCGACGACCTCGACGAGGCCGTCATTGAGGAGGAGGACGAGACGACGTCGCTGTCTGACGATGCCGGCGGCCGCGCGGCGACGCCGCGGCCGCGGGTCCGGCACCACCAGCACAACAACAACAACCGCGGCATCGTGTTTGTGGCCTACCGGCGGCAGGGCGCGTCCGACGCGACTCAGGGCGGCGGCCCCGTGGACCTGGACGCGCTGTACCGCGACGTCGAGGCGCTGGTGGACAGGATCCTGGACGTGCACATGCAGCAGCAGCGGCAGTCGCAGCTGGAGCAGGCGCGCAAAGAGGTGCAGGCATTTGACGCCCAGCGCGAGGCCCAGCGCCAGAGCGCCCTGGCCTGCCAGTCCGACGTGTTCCCCGACGAGGACACCCTCCCCCGGTCTCCGACCAAGCGCCTGTGCACGTCTGCGCTGGCGGGCCACGGCTGCCACTCCATGGGAGCCAAGGTCTACTAGACCAGACTACGCGCAGTCTACTCTGGGCTCTCAGGCCTACCACACCTTGACGGTGTCTCTAATTCTTGTCAATCGTTTTTTTTTTTTTTTTGCCCTCATTGGTGGTTATCTATTATTTTCATTGCAAAGCCTTTATTGTTTCTAAAAAAGCATTCACTCTGTATCTACTATCTACCTACACCTTGCACTTTACACCTACTTACAATCGCATTCGATGGGAGTTTCTTTTTTTTTACATGTCTGGAGAAAACCGGGGGTTCTTATCAAGAAGGATGGATATCTGGGTGGTCGGCTTTTTTTTTTTCAAGTGTTTGGGCTCGTGATCGCGTCGTGCATCGTTTTTTTCACTTGTTTTTCATCAGGGACGGCAAATCTAGGACAAATGGGTTCAATGTTTCTTACGGGGTATTATGGCAAGTTCTTTATGGAAATCTCATGGAAAAATGTCCATGAACACAAAAAGAAAAATGTCAACATGAATTTACTCGCGGCAACGTACACATGTGAATCAAAGCCTGCAACTGCACTGCGACAAACACTTGTAAAAGCCCATCAAACTTGTCCAACTCGCCATCTTACATCCAAAAAATACACATACAAAACGCCTGGCCATGCGACACTAACAACTACTCATACTGCCACTCACACTTGCTTGTCTTTAACCATTCTGCCCTGGGGCTCCGGGTGTCCCACCTTGAGCCACTCGCCATTAAAGGCATTGACCAGCCAGTTTTCCAGTTCTGTCGGTTAGCATTGGAGAAGAAATGTAAAGAAATAAAGAATAAAGTCTGCCGCCAGGAGGACTTACTGTCGTAGACGATCTGGTTCGCATTGTGGAAGCTTATCCCGTGGTCGCTGTCCGGGAACACGTGCACGTCATAGTTGGACACCCCCGCCAGGTCCAGCCGGTCCAGCAGCGCCAGCGAGTTCTGCAGGTGCACATTGTCGTCCGCCACCCCGTGCATCAGCAGGAACCGCACATTCGCCCCCAGCGCCGTCGCATTCTGCACCGCGCTCGCGTCGTACCCGCCGCTGTTCGCCGCCGGCGTGTCCATGTACCGCTCCGTGTAGATCGAGTCGTAGAACCGCCAGTCCGTCACCGGCGCCACGCTCATCCCGTACCGAAACGTCCGCCCCGCGTCCTGCTCCAGCGTCTTGAGCGCCATGAAGCCCCCGTACGACCACCCCCAGATGCACAGCCGCGACCCGTCCACGTACGGCAGCCCGCTCCACCGCCGCGCCGCCGCAATGTGGTCCTGCGCCTCGGCCACCCCCAGCCGGCCCCGCACCAGCACCCGGTTCTGCCGCCCCAGAAACCCCGTCCCCCGCGGGTCCACCGTCACCACCACATACCCCAGCGCCGACGCCACATACGTCTGGAAGTCCACCCCAAACTTGCGCGTCACCTGCTGCGACCCGGGCCCGCTGTACTGCTGGAACAGCACCGGGTACCGCTTCTTGGGGTTAAAGTGCGGCGGCCGCCGCTCAACATAGTTGAGCTGCACCCCGCCCTCCACCTCCAGCGTGCCGTACTCGAGCAGCGGCAGCGCATACTTGCGCGCCCGCTCCTGCAGCTCGCGGTTGTCCTCCAGCGTGTGCTCAAACGGCGTCTTGTCCTTGTCGTGGGCCGGCGTACTCGATACTTTCTGCCACGGCACCTTGGGGCCCCGGTAGTCCAGCAGCACGTACGACCCGCCCGCCGAAAAGGACGCCGCGTAGAAGCCCGGCGCCGACGTGTTGGTCAGCGCCGTCATGTCGCCGCCGTCCTGCAGCCGCACGCTGTACACGTGCCGCTGCGTGCTGCCGCCGTCGCGCGTCGCCACAAAGTACACCAGGTTGCGCTCCAGGTCGACCGCCGACGGCGCCTCGTCGACTTCCCAGTCGGGCCCCTGCGTCAGCATCACCGGCTCCGGGTTCTCGGGCGGCGAAAAGTACGCCAGGTGGTCGCCGTTGTTGTAGATGATCGTGTCAATGTACCCGTCGTCCGTCCGGTTGCGCGCCGCGTCCGCCGGCACATAGCGCGTCCGCTGCGAAATCTCAAACCACCCCCCGTCAATCTTGCCCACATCCACCGTCCGCACAGCCTGCCCTGTGCGCGCCCCCACATCCACCACCACCACCCGCATCACGTTGCTCACCCGGTTGGTCTCCTTGACCAGCACCTTGGAGGTTCCCGCCCACAGCACCGTCGTGATCAGCCGGTCGTCGTCGGCAAAGTCGCCCGACACGGCCACGGCAAAGGGCGCGTCCGCCTTTTCCAGGTCGTAAAACTGCAGGTCCACGACCGGGTTGTGGGCCCCGGCTTTCGGGTACTTGATCTGCCGCACCTCGGGGTAGTTCTCTTCGCCCTCGGCCGGCTCGGCGCCGCTCGGCCGGTGCTGGAAGTACTGCACCGGGTACTCGGGCACGCCCGTCTCGTTGGTCCGCAGGAAAGCCAGGTACCGTCCGTCGGGAGACCACCACGTCGCGCTGGCGCCGCCAATCACTTCTTCCTCGTACACCCAGTCGGGCACGCCGTAGAACAGCTCCGGCCCGCCGTCCGTGGTGATCTGCTTGATCGCATCGGTCGCGTTCGCGCCGCCCTCTCCAATCTCGCGCACAAACAGGTTGTTGTCGCGGGTAAAGGCAATGGCGTTGCCGGCCGGGCTCCATTGTGCGAGCTGGATGCGCGCCGCCGGCTCGTCGGGGATCAGCGGCCTGGTCGCCTGCGTCTCCACGTCCAGGATAAAGTACGAGGCCGTCTGCGAGTACCGCCAGTTGGACTGCGTGTTGACTCCCACCAGCACCTGCTTCATGTCCTTGCTCGCCTTGGCCGTCGCAATGTGGTACATTGACTCCTCGTATGTAAATGTTTCTTCAGCCACCAGCACGCGGCTCTGGGGCATGTCCCCCGTGCCGGCTTCGGCGTCGCCCTTCAAGGTGCGCACGTCAGAGACCGTAATGTACGCCGCGTTTTTGTGGGGGTCGGTGTTTGTCTGCAGCAGCAGGCCGTCTTCTCCGTCGGGGCCCGCGACCCATTGGATCGACGCCCGCTGCGGCGAGAAGAAGCCCTCGGCCAGCTGCTCGCGCGTCACCTTGCGCAGGCTGCCGCGCGACGAAGTCGCCTGGGGATCGTGCTCAAACTCGGAGCCGTGCAAGTACGACTTGTGCGACACGTACAGCAGGAACCCGCCGGCCCAGATCGCCACGAACAGCAGCGACAGCACGATAATGAGCCGCCGGAGGCCCCTGTCCATCTTCTTGTAGCCGTGGGGAGATGTCGCGTTCGTAGCAGAAGGATCGCTGGGGTCGTCGCCGTCGCGGCGGCCCAGAAACGGGCCTGTCTCGAGGTCGTAGTCGCCGCTCGCCGCCTCGTCTTTCAACGGGTCGTCCTCGTCAAAGTCGGCGAGCGTGTCTCGTCGCTGCTGTTGAGCTTGCGCCCGCTCCTGTGCCGAAGTACCGCCGGGCTGCTCCATCTTCTCAGCAGCCACGCGCTCGCCAATGCGTTCGAAAATAAGGCTCGTCGTCGAGACGGACGATTCGGACTCTTGCGACATGCGGTGGTCGTATTGCATCGACGAGCTCTCAGACTCGTTGCGGGAGTGGTGTCCGGCCATGGCGTGCTCGTGGTCGTGGTCGTCGGGGTCCAGGCTAATTAAAGACATGTGCAATGCAATTGTTCAGGAAGCACAGGAAATGCCCCTTGCCACCCTCTCGACAAATAAAAAAAAGCCCGCGCTGCCTCTCGTTTAGCATGCAGTGTTGCCAGGTTGCATCACCTCTCTTCGTCCGCTTCTGGAATAGACGGCGCAGACAAAGAAAACTAAATCAGATACCTCGCCTGCAACAGAGATGCAAGGGGGATATGGTGGCTGGCGAGCGACGGAGACGATTGGTCGTTGCGGTGGTGCGGAGAGTCCAGCTCACACTGGTTGTCGTCGTCTGTTGCGGGCAATGTGTTGTTGTGAAGCTATTCAGCCCCAAATCAGGTGTGAAATAGCTCCCTGGCACTGTTACCTTCGCCCCCGTTGCTTTCCTATTATTAGTGGCTCCAGCACATGCAACTTCAGGGGAGCGACGTTTCCGGCTAAGCGTCCCGGGGTTTCGTCCAAACAGGTACCCGACAGGCAACCACTGTCGGGCACGTGATTCCGTTTGCCTGATCCAGCGTCACAAGCGTCCACCACACAAATACGACGTCTTCACAGACGCTGTGTCGGAACCACATTGACTCAGAGGGCCAACCTTTATATAATAATGTCTGTTTTCTATATAAACTTTAAGCGGTTCGTGAGGATAGGGTGCCTTGTTTGTTCAGATCGACTCCTAGAGAGGGAGAAATACGTCTGATCTCGCCTTGTAAATCTCACGAAATCAAGCATCTACAACTACAAACAACTAAAATTAAGTATTGAGGTGAACATGTCATGAGGTAAACACGTAACGAAGTAAACCGGTGAAAGCATATTCAGGGAATCATGTAAAAATATAATGAGGCTATCAAATATTCGGGGTTTCAATTTATAAATCAATATCCTCGCAACAAAATCTCTTGTTCGTTGCGCTTCCACAAAATTGAAAACCCGGATATTTAATAGCCTCATTATATTTTTACAAGATTTCCTGAACATGCTTTCACAGGTTTACTTCATTACGTGTTTACCTGATGACATGTTCACCTCATGGCATTCGACGACTGGTCATGTCGAACTCTTTTAGCCAGCGCGGCTGTAACCAACTGAAATGTTCAATCCATTGAGAGTAGTAAAATAAAATAGTAACAATAGACACCGTGCTGAGTATTGTAGACGATTGATGGTTTGATTCTTTCTGATCTTTTGTTGTGTCGGGGGGCTGGAAAAGGTCGCAAAGAGTAATAAATACTGCTTCGTTGCCTCGCCTCGACAGTACTTTGTACGGCCAAAACCAGATTCTATGGGACAATGTAACAAGTAAAATCACGTAAAGTCGCTGCCGTTTCAATATATACTTTAGTTAAAATGAAATAAATTCAGACATAGGGAATCGAGTGCAATTGAGCTTTTGACTCTATTTTACAGTAGATTGGCTGGAGAAATATGTGTGTGAATCGCCTTCTCCTCCAAATTCCTCAGCTCCTTTTTTTTCCTCGCGCGAGAAATCAAATGGTACAACCACACGAGACCGGAACCAATGTCAATGAAGCAGAAATACTACCAAAAACAAACCTCTCCGGGAACCTCTCCGCTTCTTCCACCTCTCTTCACTCCTTCACACACCCATCCTCCGTCCACGCGTGCGTGGCGTCATCGACATTGTTTTTTTTATCGAAAAAATTGACAGTTCCTTCTCCGCCTCTAGGGTTTTTTTGTATTACACATGCTTTGTTAAGCAGAATTGATTTAACCCAGGAAGCTCTTGGTGAAGGTGTCGATGACGGTCCGCAGCTTGGCCTCGACTTCCTTGCTGAGGGCACCCTCCTTGTCGATGGTGGCAATCAGCTCGGGCTCGTTGGTCTTCAGGTGGGCCAGGAAGTCAGCCTCCCAGGTCAGGATCTTGCCGACGGGGACGTTGTCCAGGAAACCGTTGACACCGGCGAAAATGAGGGGAACCATCTCGTTGACGGCCATAGGCGAGTACTGCTTCTGCTTCAGGAGCTCAGTCAGACGCTCACCACGTGCCAGGGTCTGAGTGGTGGCAGCATCCAGATCGGAACCGAACTGGGCGAAAGCAGCAACCTCACGGTACTGGGCCAAGAAAAGCTTCATGGAACCAGCGACCTGCTTCATGGCCTTGAGCTGGGCAGCGGAACCGACACGAGACACGGACAGACCGACGTTGATGGCCGGGCGGACACCCTTGTAGAACAGCTCGGACTCCAGGAAGATCTGACCGTCGGTAATGGAAATGACGTTGGTGGGAATGTAGGCAGACACGTCACCACCCTGGGTCTCAATGACGGGCAGGGCAGTCATGGAACCACCGCCAAGCTTGTCGTTCATCTTGGCGGCACGCTCCAGCAGACGGGAGTGCAGGTAGAAAACGTCACCGGGGTAGGCCTCACGTCCGGGGGGACGACGCAGCAGCAGAGACATCTGACGGTAGGCAACGGCCTGCTTCGACAGATCGTCAAAGATGACCAGAGAGTGCTTGCCCGTGTCCCGGAAGTATTCGCCAACACTCGCACCTAACGTAATTATGTCAGTCAGAGAAGCCAAAGAATGAATTTACAAACGTTGTTGACTATGTTTTGTGAAGATGTGATGTCGTGAGAATTGAAAACGCCGCTAAAAAATTGCAGCGGCCGCTTCCGTTTGTTTCCCCACTTTGGGTCCATCAAACATGGAAGGTGCAACCAGGAGGAAGGTACGCCCGGAGAAAAGACGTATCTATAGGGAAAGTGCGTCCGGCCGGAAGAGCGCCCGGGCGACATGATGTAAAAATTGGGGAACCCCAACTCGAGGTAAAACAAAAGAGTACATACCAGTGAAGGGAGCGAGGTACTGCAGGGGAGCAGCCTCAGAGGCGGTAGCAGCGACGACAATGGAGTACTTCATGGCGTCGTTCTCCTCCAGGGTCTTGACGAGCTGGGCAACGGTGGACCGCTTCTGGCCGACAGCGACGTAGACACAGTACAGCTTCTTGGTCTCATCGCTGGTGTTGTTCCAACGCTTCTGGTTCAGGATGGCGTCCAGAGCGACGGCAGTCTTGCCGGTCTGACGATCACCAATAATCAGCTCACGCTGGCCACGGCCAATGGGCACCATGGCGTCGATGGACTTCAGGCCAGTCTGCACCGGCTGGTTGACGGAGCGACGGGGCAGAATACCGGGGGCCTTCAGCTGAGCACGGCGCTTCTCCTTGGCGTTAAGGGGACCCTTGCCGTCGATGGGGTTGCCGAGGGCGTCGATGACACGGCCGAGCAGCTCGGGGCCGACAGGGACATCAACCTGGGGAAGTTAGAAATCGCATTGCTAAAAGGGACGGCGGTTTGAGACTAGGCGGCAACGGGGACTCACAATTTCACCGGTACGCTTGACGATCTCACCCTCCTTGACGAGACGATCAGAACCGAACAGCACGACACCGACCTGGCCGGCCTCGAGGTTCATGCACATGCCCTTGACGCCAGAGGCGAACCTGCGGGTTTGTTAAAACAATGAGCCAATTGATGAATTGGGAGTGTGGGGGACACGTACTCGACAAGCTCCTCGGCCTGGACGTTGGCCATACCGTGCACACGGGCGATACCATCACTGCGCGAATTATGGTTAGCTGGTGAACTGGGCGTGCCGGCACCGCGAGAGCAGCCAGAAAAACACCGCCTGCGAGTTCTCAGTGCACAGCAGCGTGTTTCATACGCTGCCGGCTGCTTCCCGCGATGGAATTGGATGCATCAATGCTTCTCCTGACATACCCGACCGACAGGACACGGCCGGTCTCGGCAAGACCAGCCTCCTCCTGGACACCCCGGATCCGTTGCTCGAGGATGGACGAGACCTCGGTCGGTGTGGCCTTGGCCTCAGCGTAGGTGCGGACCTGCAGAGAGGCAGCGTTGAAGGCGGGAGCGGCAATGCGAGCCTGTAGTTGATGGGAAAGGGGGCATCGTGGTTAGCCGAGAGTCCGAAGAGAAAAAAACAAGAATTAAATTTAATGCAAAATAAAATGCAAAAACCATCCACCACCCTAGGAAATAGCTCCCCCCGAAAGCTTCGGCAAGCTTCGAAAAACGAGCGCCCTTTTGCCCAGCGTCGCAAACGACTTGAATCGGCCTCAATTGAGCTCGGTAGTATAGTCGGCGACGGCCCTGTGCATCGGTGCGGCGGGTGGCGATGGATGGATTGATGTCGCGGGCGCTGTTGTTGGGGGGGAACCCTTCTGGACGGGCGGCTTTCCTATGGGTGCATCTTCTGTGCGGACAAAAAACACTTACCCCAGCCACTCTGCTGGCAGAGATGGCGCCGACGGCGCGCGTCGACTGTCTGAGGGCGTTCCGGAACATGGTCGGGACCGATGTGAAGCTTCGAAGAAAAGGAGAAGAGAAAAAAAAACAGCTGCAAGACCAATTGCAACTGTGCAGCGGAGCGGAGATGTTGCTGAAGGGGTGGAGGGAAGAAGGTCTTGGGAAGGGGAGAAGAGACAAAGGACGGAAAGGAGAGGAGAAAATGAGAATGCGAGACTTTTTTCGCAGCAGGAGGAAAAGAGAGGGAAGAAAACCGGCCGACCTGGCACTGGGCGAGAAACGATTAGGTGGGTCCGGATCTAACGCATGCGGCCAATCAATGTACCCGACTGGATTTTCCGCCCTAAAAATTCCGGTAACAGGACAACAATGTAGAAAAGCGAGCATTGGTCGCCCCTTGGCCGCTGGTCCGGCAGCACGGCTATAACTCCAGCGCGCCCTGGGGGGGGGGGGGGGGCGCCTGTTGCTATGTGAGTGCTTTGGATATTCTTCCCGTGTTTCGCAACTCTCACGTCGGAGAAGGTTCACTTCTGCTTCACTCTTGCCTTACGGCAGCCGTTTACCTGTCTTCAGGCAGCTTCCTGCCATCTAGTGGCCGTTGAACACACCTGCCCGAACAATCCGAAGGACCTTGTCCACGACCCATCCTCAGTGCTCGGCAACGCGGAAAAGGGGATGCGTCTGCCCCCAATTGACTCAGATGCGCATAATTGGAGCAGCCGAGGCCAGCCTGGCCACTGCCATTGGCGATGGAGATACACGGGAAACTACGATTCTGGATTGGGAAAGCAATTGGCCTTGCAGTGCAAGCCAGGCGTTGGCATCTGGCTACCCCAGAGCTTTGTTGGATGCTGGCTTCCAGGAAGAGCCTGCAGGACGCTACCGGCGAGTGTCGGAGCTGTAGCTCAAACACCAAAACGCGCTTTTGGCTCTGGATATAAGGCGCAATGGAGTAATCGCAAACGTGACCCGCAACGGAGCGGATCACTGCAATTTCACGGTATTGGTATGTTTTATACGAGTACGCGACTCGAAGCTCAATAAAACTGTTTTATAAAATGTGGTTTCCATTCCCATGATGCAAATGCCAGATGCTCTCTATCGTGCAGGCCAGGCCAGATAGGCCATTGAATGGCCCTATAGCTATAAAGCATAACCCCATGCGCTGCAATGGCAATACAGAGACACAAACCCGAAAACATATATAAAAGAATACAGGACGGAAGAAGAAGAATATAAGCGCAGTAGGGGAGAATTTGGGATCATGAAGTGGCTGCATGCCAAATAGGCGTGATCGTGAAAACCAAGGAAGCAAACAAATGGGTTGAAAACGCTGTAGTACAATTCACATTTTGCGACCAAAAGCCCATAGACATGTAAACAATGGGAATCAACCACCGAAGCAAGAAATAAAAACAAAACAAAGGCCACCCAATCAATCGGCTACTTTTGCATCCATCTTCTTGAAGATGTCGTTGCAATAGTTGATAATCTCTTTCCTTCTAAGCCGGACAGAATTGTCGCCATTGGCTTCCACTTCATCCAGCTTCAGAGTGACCTGCTGCATGATAGTCTCGGACACTCTTCTGTGCTCATCATTCTTCTTCTTTGGGTCAGATGGCGGGTTTTCCATAAATGCCCTGACCAAGGGAAGCAACTTTGTCTGCAGGTGGAGAGCAATGTTGTTGAGCTTCTCCATCGGGCTTCCCGCCGCCGCTGCGGGGGAAGGACTGAGCTGAGGGATGGTAGAGGAGGTGGAGGTGGAGGATGCGCCGGCGCCCGAGACGCCGGACACACCAGAGACAACTGATGGAGTGCGAGCGCCGGTGGAAGAACCGCTGAACGGCGGCTCAAGGCTACCTGAGGATGAAGGTCCCGGTTGTGGCGGGGACTTGCGACCCTTGTTCTTCTTGCTGTTCTTCTTGAAGTTTTTACCGACGCCACCTGACGTGACGCCGACTTCGCTGCTCTCACGGCTCTCGCTCTCGCCATTGTCTGGCGGGAAGGTGACCTGAAGCTCGCTGAAGTTCTTGACGCCGTTCAGGGAGATTGGTTCGTCATCCATTCTAAGAAGGCGACCCTTGTAATAGATCTTGACACGCTCGGCCTGCCAATCCGACAGCTTAAAGGCCATCTTCACGCGGTCGGGCAGGTCGCTAGTGAAGAGCTTGCCGTCGCCAATAGAGTAGGCGGGGAAGTACTCCTCGGCGGTTTCGTTGTTGTTGCGGAACACCAGAACGTCGTCATGAGGAATGCCGGGCATTTCGTCGTCATCATCGTCAACAATATCATCGTCATCGACAGTGCCTGGCGAGCGGAAGTAGGATCCCGTGCCGCCGGTGCTGCGGCGACCATAGCCAGTCGATCCGCGAGGGCCTATATCATAATCAAAGACGGCGGGCGGCGAGGTGTCATAGCCGCGACTGTGCAGGTCGTTGGACGTAATGTACTCGTAGTCATCATCGGTGACGCTGGGGACGCCGCCGTCCTGACCCAGTGACGAGTTGAAAGGGGACAGGCCATTGCCAGTGTTCCAACCGTAGCGGCGCATGGCTTCAGCTTCAGCTGCCTTGGCCTTGGCCGCCTTAACTTTCGCGCCTCCGCGCTTCTTCTTGCCGGCAGGCTTTGCAGCCGCTACTGCTACTGCTGCTTTTGTTGCAGTGGCCGAACCGGATGCTGGTGTAGTTTTCGAAGCGGCGACAGTGCCTGCGGCCCCAAGGACAACGAGGCCGGCGACAGTACTGTAGAGAACGACTGGAGAAACGCCGGTAGCGGAGTGGACGTAAGCGGTAGAGGAGTCGAGGGCGGCCGCGACAGAGTCAACGGAGGAATCGAGGTAGGTCTGCAGGCCAGGGGGTAGTTTTGGCAGCAGGGCAGACGTGATGTTGGCCAGGCTGGCAAAAGGAGCACCCAAAGATGCCGCGGCAGCTGGACCGGAAGCCACTTTGGCGAGGAGTTTCGGTCCCTTAACAGGACACGACGGGAGGGGAAGGGGAGGGGGGCAACGTCGTGGAGTGGCGGGCGGAGGGAATGGTTGCTGGGATGGACAACCCGAGTCGGGATGGTTGGCTGTCTCGGGCGTGGAATGCGGTGAGAAAATTCAGCGGTGGTGAGAATATGTGGTCCAACTTGGTCGAATATGATAGCAACGTGCAGGCTCCTTCTTAATCAGCACAGTGAACTGTTCTCAGAGGCCGCCGTTTACTGGTCGGATGGAGGCGCAGAGGGCGATGGGCACACTGGTCCACGTGTATGCGGCAGGTCGTTGGCTGTCTTGGTTGGGCACTTTCAGGCGAATCGAGGAATTGGGCGGGATGGGGTGGCGCGAACCCGACGGATTGGGTCGCAGTGCAATTGCGTGTGGGCGGTGCTCTGCGCCGGCGGTGCTGTTCGTGCGGCGCTGTTGGAGGGTGGCAGGCTCGGGTGAGGTGCGGAAGGCGATGCGGCTCTGCGGCGGGTCTGTTGTCGTGGGTCTCCTGGAGAACGGATGGTCTGGGGCATATGATGCTGTTGCGATGGCTATATAGAGGTAAATTGGGCGACGTCGAAAGATGCCACGGGTTGGTGTATGGCCCGCGCTAGGTACTTCTAGGGTCTTCCCTCCTTTTTTGAAATTTTTACGGGGCTGATTTGGCGAATCGACCGTTATCTTATCTCCCCCCGTCGTTGCATCTAAACGATGTACGGCTTTGCGACATAAATCTTGCCAGCCGACCCAACAGGCCGCCTACCGGTCTCCTGGGTCGTTGACACGGCCTTGGCCAGCCGGCACAGGACATTACCGCACCGCGGCTGGACTTTGTGTCCACCGGTGATATGCCATACTGACGATCTGAGTTCTTTGTGGTCTGTTTTATGCAAATTGTTACAAGCTTGAAGAGTGGCATGCAGTGAAAATGATGGAGTCATACTTTCGGCATCTTTGATTATATATGTCTACAAATGGGCTGCCGAGTAAATCCCAGGCTCCTAGATGTAACTGTAGTATTCTCAGCTTTCCAGCGCGGGATTTGGCTGTTCTTGGTTCTGCAACGACCAAACGGCGACATGGAGAAGCTGCAACGGGTCGTCGAATGCTTCCAGATTCGGCGAACAAGGTGGGTCGCCGACGCACAAGTATTTGAATTAGGGAATATCTGGATTTTCCTTCTCTGGCTTTTTGTGTCGGCGGCCATTCGTTTGCGGCAAGTCGTCCCTGCCCGTTCGGGCACTATCTGGAGCCACGACCTTTCATCTTCCAGCTATTTCTCGTCCGCGCCGCCACCGTTTTCCCACAGTGCTGGCTCTTACAAATCAGCGTATTTCATTTTTGCAGCCCGGTTTTCTCGTTGCTTCCCGCCCAGTATTCCTAATCACCGCTGCCGTTTCCAGCAATCACGCAAGCGCACCGTGCATTTAACAAACTACCCGCTCACGCCCCCCCTCACAGCGATCCATTGCATCACACCCGTCCCGCTGCCAACGCCCTATCAACCAGCTCGCGGGGATCCATCGCCTATGTTGTCGCAAAACTTGCTTCCTGGCACACGGCTATATAAGTGCCCCTCATTCCCACCCCCGTTGCGCTTGACGTCGCCGTTTCGAGTCTCTCGAGTTTCTTCCCTCTCCAACCCAATCGCCAAAGCATCTTTATCCACAGCTTCGTGCCCCTCTTCTTTTCTTGTGCCACCCACCCGGCCATCGCCTCTTGTTCTTGCTCAACGCAAGCAAGCCTCCTTTGCACCACTGCCTATGAATTATTTACGCAGCTTCTTTTCAGGACCAAGCATCGAGGAAATGGAGGCCGCTCAGAAGAAAGCCCAGCAGCTGATCGACGACAACGCTGTCGTCGTCTTCAGCAAGTCGTACTGCCCGTACTGCCGCAACTCCAAGCGCACTCTGGACAACCTCGGCGCAAAGTACGCTCACTACGAGCTTGACGAGGAGGGTAAGTGATACCCATATACCCTAAAACATTAACCATCCCGGTCCTTTTTCCTTTGTCCTCTCTCCGCTTTTCCGTGCCATCCAACATGGTACTGATGATTGTTTCAACACGCAGCGGATGGCAGCATCCTCCAGGATGCTCTCGAGAAGTTGACTGGTCAGCGGACCGTTCCCAACATCTTCATCGCCAAGAAGCACATTGGTGGCAACTCGGACCTTCAGACACTGAAGGACCTGCCCAAGCTGCTCACCGAGGCCGGCGCCCTGGCTGCTTAAAAAGACTGTAGCCGGAAACGCGAAAGAGCCGGATGATACGAGCCGATAAGATATTACAGCAAAGCCAAAAAACCAGAAAACCGCATGAGAATATAGCATAAAGAGACGAAAACGACAAATAGGCATGGATGCTATTGGCAGCATGGGAGTCACGACCGGAGTGTAGATGTTGTCTCAATGATTTTTATTGAGAGAGAAATGATTGTTTTATGTACCAGCCCTGTGCAAACAGTTTTTTTTTGTGCCGAGGGCGCCTGATAGATAACAAATACAATACACTTACAAAGTGTGCCATAGCGCATGCCAATTTAGTCGTGATGCTGTCTTTTCTTAGGTTTCGTCAAGCTGCATCTGCAAAAGTTGGCTGTCCTCTCCATCCAGACAAATTCTGGCAGCCATAGGTCATATTAGGTGTTCCGAGTACGTCATCCTCCCAACTTTTTCAACCATGGTTTCCCGGTGGCTTCCATGAAAAACCTCGTCCTCCTGCTTACACAACCTGTGTTGCCACTGTCCCGACTGGGCGGCCCACAAACTCGATGAGGCCGTCAACAATGCTCTTCCGTGCCGGCTCGCTGGCCACTTTAACACCACCAAGGTAGTTCATCCAGAGAGCGCGCGACAGCCGCTCGTCGGCGACCGAGCCGAGGTTCTGCCGGCCAAACGACCGTCCATCGTCGTAGACCACTGTCAGCTTGCCGCCCTCGCCGCGCAAGAGGATCATCTCCTTCTGCTTGGGGGCCTTGCCGCGGTTGAAGATGTGGCGGAATTGGCGCACAGCTTCACCGAAGTCGTCGGCCTTTGCGTCGGCCTCTGAGGATTTGTCAAAGTTGGCTTGGATGGAACGCACAAAGCCGTCGCGCAGGTGGTGGAAGTCGGTGTCGCGGACGGGCACCACCCGGATCAGCGACCGTGCAGGGATGCCTTCCTTGAGAAGCTCCTCCCAGATCTCCTCACTCTTTGCCGGGTCGAGCAGTGCTGCGCGGAGCTCGTCCTTCTCGTCGGCCACAAGAGTTGTCGCAATGGGGTTGATCTTCTTGATGAGCCGGTTCTGCAGCGCTGCCACATCGGCCGTGGCAACGTAGAAGCCCACAACGTAGACCTGGATGCTCAGGAAGCTCACTGTCCGGACGCCGGTACCGACGAGGGTGTATTCTGTGGTAGGTCCGTGAGTCACGGGAATGGGCGAGGCAACAGTAGCTTCGGCACTATGGACGTCGAACTTGGGGATATCAACAGTTCGCGGGAACTCCGGTACCGTGCTGTTGCCTGTCGGCACCATCTCTCGGCCATCCTTGTCATGGACGACAACCTTGCGTGGTGCCAAGTCGCTGCCGCTGTTTCCTGGGCCGGCATCCAGCTTTGTCGGGTTCTGCTCGAGGACAGTCTTGATCCGCCACGAGATGCAGCCCATGGCGATGAAGCCGGCTATTGTGCCAGCCGTCAGGAATACCGTGCGGGTGCGGTCGTAGTCCCGCCTCTTGCGGGCGAGCTTCTCAACGTTGAGTCCATCTAGAGATTCCCGTGTACCATCGGTTTTTCCCGCATTCAGAAATGTCCGTCTCTGAACGCCTCTCAGAAAGTTCTTCTGTGCGGGAGCCGCGAAGCGGATACGGCCCAGTGGCCGGCGGGTGGCCGCGCGGAACACTGTTCGCTGGAGCATCGTTTTTTTTTTTTTTATAGATCAGTGTTCTTGATAACAGTTATCGGAGAGAGAAAAAAGCAAAGAGGCCGGCACAGGTTAGCTGTTATAGGTGTCTGGGGAAAACGGTGGACCGATGCAAGAGAGAAATCGGCACATAGCTCTTTAGTGGCACCAGACGTCATTCGTCGAGATGATTATGCAAATACGTAGTGGTTCCGATAACATGCATGTAACGGGGAAGCTGCAGGATCGAGGCCCCATAGAACCTTAATGTGATGAGACACGCTTGTTTTTGCTTTGTTTTGGCTGTATGGGCCCCTATGCAGCTGTGCAGAGCCATCCGGGTCGGGTCTGCTGGGTCTGCCCGAGGGGCATGTGCGTCCGTTTTGCCAGGTGCCCTGCCTTCGGCGAGACTACTGGGCAAAGGAGTCAAGGCAGCAGCTGGTGAGACGTCGCCGCCACACAGACAGTCAGATGCTTCGTCTTCATCCTCTGACCGAGCAGCCACGAGCCTGCTGAGACAGTGTCATCTTACGTATAATACTTACCCTGATTACACAGGCAGTAGGGGAACTACGAGTACAACTCTTTCCGTGAGTGATTCACTGTATGCGTCCCAAGACACAGCGAAGTGAGTTAGTACGTAGCAGTGACGACACTTTTGGTCAGCCAGTTCACAGTAGTGAGGAGGCATGGCTGACACCCAGCGGCTGAGGCCACCCCGTTTGTTTGGAATATAATAACACTTTCGGTGCAGCACAGCCACGGGCGCGCCTTGCAGGCAGTTGCAGGCAGCGGGTTGCATCGCGTCGCCGGCCAGCACCTGCTGGCACCGGCAACAGCGAACGAAGCGGCTTGAAATAAAAATACATGGCAAAGAGGTCGTTCGGCGGCGCGAAGACGCTACTAAGCGCCCACTCGCAGTCCCGCTGTAAACATGCCGTATCACAGGCAGCACCCGGCCTGTCAGAGGGGCCGCCTCTGTGACAGGGACTGCAGTAATGGGTGGATGGACAAACGCACATCGGGTGCTTGGCCTGTGACGGGCTGGTGATGTTGCCTGCCGGCATTGCTATTATTATCACTGCAAATGGGGCAAATGGTGCAATCCGTCCGTCGTGAAGAAAGGGTCCTCGATCGTATGCATGTAAACAGTGCGTGTAAACCAGTCGAGGGCCAGAGCCAGCCGTGCGTCGCAGCTTGCCCCTTGGAATGTCTCCGTTGCCAGGACGAGGCCCGCTATTTACGCTCGCCCCCACTGACAAAGCCCCCCAACAAACACCCTGTATCTCGCCGCGAGGCTGAAATGCCCCACCTGTGTCATGAATCATTCTAGTGGTGTGCAAAGCCTGTAATTACAGTGGAAATAGCGACAGCTGGCAGCGTCACCCCGCCCTTTCAACGGGTCATTCTTCCCCTTGAATCGAGCTAAAACTACCTGGCTTAGAAACCGTTTTTTGCCGCCCTTGCTCATCAGTGCGGTTCTCTCCCTTGACGGCCTGACGTCTCGAGCTCAAAGCTGTTCGAACACCTTTTCACCCTTCCTTCCCTCAAACGACCTTCCCGCGATACGAACCCGACAGCTCCTCCTCGCATCCCCGGTCGATATCCTGTCCACCTCGTATTGTTGCATGTCTACTGCCGCGCCTTGTCCGACCCGCCCTTGCCTTGTTTGGTCAGCTGTCCGTTTCCCCCCTACGCTGTCCGCCAGTCCGATCAGCGGCAGGCGTCTCTGGCCATCACGACCCAACCAGCCTGATTCGAGTCCTACGAGCACCACCTCCTCCCTGCCTCTCGGAACACCACATCGAGTCGACCTGAGTCCGCGATCGATCTGACGCCGGGAGCACACCTCGCCAGCCCAGGCCCTGGCTCGAAACACCTCCGGCCCCTAACTGCCTTCTACCGGCTGGACCAGATCTCGTGAGAATCCGGGAAACGGGCATTTCTGTGCCTCAGCACCCCCCCTCTCAGTTCCTGCCTTGCACGCTCGCACCCGACACATCGCGGGGCCTCTCTGCTATACGGCGAACTATGACATCGCCCCAACTCGGCGGTTTGCGTCCTAGTGTTCGTCCGGACCGGCGACCGCAAGCACCCTCTCTTGACGTTATGGCCGCCCAGGCCGCGTCGTCGTCGGCTGCGCAGTCAGCAAACACACAGCCAGCGCCGCCAGCCACGCTGCGCACCGAAGAGACGGATGCGAGCACCGCATCTGCGGCCGTAGTCCAGGGATCACGGTCGTCGTCATCGACAAACTCCCCCGTGCCCAACGACAACGAAGAGTCAGACTTCTTCTTGGTCGTCAACGACTCCCAGTCCTCGATCGGCGGACCCAACATTCAGGATATGCAGGTCAACGACGATATTGACGCCGACGAAGATGATGCCGAGCATTGCATCCCACCCGCTAACCGCCTCCCTAATGAAATTCTCATTTCCATCTTTGCTCGGTTGTCTTCCCCTGTCGATCTCTTCCATTGCATGCTGGCCTGCAAACGGTGGTCACGCAACGCCGTTGACTTGCTATGGCACCGCCCGGCCTGCTCTAACTGGGACCGTCACGAGGCGATCTGCCAGACCCTCGGAAAGGAACGCCCGTATTTCGCCTACAAGGACTTTGTCAAGCGCCTCAACCTGTCCTCCATTGCTGACCAGGTCAATGACGGCAGTGTCATGCCCTTGCAAGTATGCAATCGCATCGAGCGGATAACTTTGACAAACTGCAAGCGCCTGACCGACACCGGCCTGATCGCTCTTGTCAAGAACAGCTCCCACCTCTTGGCCCTCGACATATCCGGTGACGAGCAGATCACGGAAGCCACCATAGTTGCTATTGCAGAGAACTGCCATCGACTTCAGGGGCTGAATGTTACGGGCTGCACAAAGATTTCCAACGAGGGCATGATCAAGCTGGCTGAAAACTGCAAATATATGAAGAGGGTGAGTCTACTCTTCAACCCCTATTCTGTTCTTCTACCCCGTACAACGCAACTAACCATACATAGATCAAACTCAATGACTGCAACCAGCTCACGGACGAAGCTGTTCTGGCGTTTGCAGAACATTGCCCGCACATTCTCGAAATCGACCTACACCAATGCAGGCTCATCACAAACGAGCCCATCACAAGTCTCTTGGCCAAGGGCCAGGCTCTCCGCGAGCTGCGCCTGGTCAACTGCGAGCTCATCGATGACAGCGCCTTCCTCTCTCTGCCCAACGAACGCCTGTACGAGCACCTTCGCATCCTCGACCTGACCTCGTGTGTTCGCCTGACCGATCGAGCTGTCGAGCGCATCATTGATGTCGCACCACGCCTGCGCAACCTTGTTCTTGCCAAGTGCCGGAACATCACCGATGCCGCCGTATACTCCATCACGCGCCTGGGCAAGAACCTGCACTACGTCCACCTTGGCCATTGTGGACATATCACGGACGATGCTGTTAAGAGGCTAGTGCAGGCCTGCAACCGGATTCGCTATATTGACCTTGGTTGCTGCATCCACTTGACGGATGAGTCAGTCACGCGCTTGGCCACTTTGCCCAAGCTGAAGCGCATTGGCCTGGTGAAGTGTAGCAACATCACCGACGAGAGCGTTAACGCTCTGGCGAAGGCAAATCAGAGACATCGCCAACGACGAGACGCTGATGGGAATGCCATTGAAAACCAATACTACAATCACAGCAGCTTGGAACGGGTGCATCTCAGCTACTGCACAAACCTGAGCGTCCGCAGTATCATCCGGCTGCTTGATTCATGTCCCAGGCTCACGCATCTCAGTTTGACTGGCGTGCCAGCATTCTTGCGAGAAGACCTAAACCAATTCTGCCGCAGTCCCCCACCAGGTACGCAAAAAGGAAGGGTTCATGAACAGGGAAACATGTGCCCGTCAACAAAATTATAAAACTGGATGTTTCTAATGTGTTACTTTTTTATTTTTAGAATTCACCATGCACCAGCGAGAGGTATTCTGTGTCTTCTCAGGAGAAGGTGTCACTGGTTTGCGCCACCATCTGAACACGCAACCCGGTTATGCTATATTTCGTGACCGGCCGACTACTCTTGTGACAACAAATCGCAGACCCGTCCAAAACGATACCATGGAGCTGGTGGCAGCACACAACCCAAATTACCATGGCGCGAACCTCAACATACATCCACCATTCCCACCAAACCAGCAGCGTGTTGGAGATGTGGCACTCGAGCAGATCGACGAACTCCATGCGCCCATACCTACTCAATTGGCAGGACTAGGAAACGATATCCCTCCACCGCCAATATCGATTCCAACCCAGCCAGCACAACTCCCTTCCCAGCTAATACCGACAGCTCCGGCATTCACCCCTGGCGGCTTCCTCCACACTGGAGGAGGCTTTACTGGTTCAATTTTCGTACCGCCACATCCACCTACTGCAGATGACGATGCCGATGCGGAAGAAAGCGAAATCGGCGCACTGCACCTTTCTCACTCAATGGCGAGCATGGCTCCGCTTGGGATGTCGTTTTCGGAAGGCGAGCTGCACGCGGGCCCGAGTACTGCTTCTACACGAGCGGCAAATGGCAACGCGTCGGCCGCGCTGCCGACAGCGGGTCCAAGTACGGCCACTGGTGCATGGCAGGCCGATGCAGCCATCTTCCCTACTTCAGGTGGAGCTGCAAGTCGACCTGGAAGATCAGCGGCCAGTTGGGCTCATGTTGCAGGAAACCAGCAGGGGACTCCACTGGTGCAAGCGCCACCTCAAGAGGCCGTACCACCGACACAAGCTACAACAGAAGACCGAAACGACGGGGACGCTAGTAGCGTGAGTAGCAGTCCCAGTGCTGCTTGATTGTTCCTGGTTGCTCAATGTTATCGGTTGTGTGATTTTTGCGTGTGTATGCAATTTGAGAGCATTTCTTCTTGAGGGGACACGGACGACCACTAAATCCTCTTGTGCGCTTCAACCTACTACTGGCGAATCACTTTTCGGTTATTGGGTGGGAACCTCTAGGGGAAAGCATTTGACCTAAGCCGGGTCTCGGGGGCTGCATCGCGTTTCTCTTGCTGCTTCTCTCGCTGTTTTTGTACTGGTACCATTTGCATAGAAGGGACGATGCTGTCCGGCTGGTGGCCTATGGAGATACCTATTTTCCCTCTGTTATTGTTACTACTGTTATGACTGGCTTAGCATCTTTTTTTTTTTCTTTTTTTAATGCGTTCCCCTATGAGTCCTAGATTCTCCTCATAGTTTTTCATCTCTCCTACAAGAATTCATACGACATGACTTTTTTTTTATGGTCATTAAACCTATCTTTATATCCTCGACTCTTGCTCTTTTTTTTTTTTTTCTGTCATTTTAGTATTTGGGGATTGTGAGCAGAAACAACTACAGTGAAAAACATTATTAATTTATTTTTGATTCTACAATGGGTGTGTGAGGCAACAGCGTAGCCTTGAGGCATTCTATGAGTATGTGGTGCGACCAGGCTGGTTCCTTTATAGATTCAGAATAATAATAAATATTTCATCAACAAAAAAGAATCTCTTGTAGTATAGTGGTCAGTATACGGGCTTGTCACGCCCGGGACCCGGGTTCAATTCCCGGCGAGAGAGCTTTTTTTGGCCTTTTTCAAGGGAGTCAAGGCGTTATCTTTTTTTTGTACTTTTTTGCCCTTTAAACAAAGAGTCCGACCCCGTGACACCCTCCCTTTTTTTTTTTTTTTAATCTGTTCAATCCCTTCCATCCCAGTTGATGGCCGGATAGCACTGTTTTGCTTGACTTATATGTCACGTGGACGGAAAATTGTGTGAATTTGCCCTTGTTGCCCCACTAAAAAAATCCAACCCACCAATTCGCCAAAAATGTCAAGGGGAAAAATTCACGGGAGCTGGTTTTTTTTTTTTTGACAACCTCACCAAACAACTTCTTTTTTGCTGCCCGCCATCACTTTGCCGCAAGCGCTGGACGTTCGAGTCTTGACGGAAGTCTAATCCCATACCAAAAGTTCTCGTTTCTTCACCAAAACAACAAAACCCCCCAACCAACTGCCAAAATGTCTTACCAGAAGGCCGACAAGGACTTTGCTGAGCAGCCTGTACGTTGACCCAAGCCGATCCGACAAGAGCATCAGAAGAGGAGAGCGGCATTGCTAACAAACAAAAACAGAAGGCTCACCGCATCCGCATCACTCTGACCAGCCGCAAGGTCCAGTCTCTGGAGCGCGTCTGCAAGGAGCTTATCGAGCGCGCCCGCTCCAAGGACCTGACCGTCAAGGGCCCCGTCCGCCTGCCGACCAAGAAGCTCAAGGTCACCACCCGCAAGACCCCTTGCGGTGAGGGTTCCAAGACCTGGGACATGTACGAGCTGCGCATCCACAAGCGTCTCATCGACCTTCACGCCCCTACCGAGGTTGTCAAGTCTGTCATTGTCAACAGTAAGTGAAGAACAGAGAGAAGGGACAACACACCCGAGAAAGATTGATCAGCGCTAACATCTACAGTCGAGGCTGGTGTCGAGGTCGAGGTCACGATCGCTGCTTAAATCAACAATCGCCTCCCCACACGATATGCGCTGGCTGGAGCCAAGGACACGACATTGGGTGGGAACTGTGCGCCCCTGGTAGATACCTCTGGAGGGAAATGATTCTTTATCCGTATGACAGCAACCAGTTGGAGCGCCGGCCCCAAACAAAACCCATGTCGGCAACTAGCTTAGTACAGTTGGAAACAAAAAAAAATAGAAACTTGACAAAAGCCCACATTGTCGGGTAGCAAAAAAAACACAATGGACCATCCGAGCAACTGTGACAAGACGAACCGTGACAATCCACCTGCCGTAGAAATGTTGAGAGTGTCTAAATATTGTACGACAAGCCGCAATAGACGAATAGACGGCCAATGGGCCAAGCCTCTCGTTTTGGTATCTGCCTGGCGATCTCCGGCATGTCTTTTTGCAACTCTGCCTCACTGCACAGCCTTGCAAGAAGCTGACAAATGTGGGGGTCTGTGAAGATGTTGATATCTTTATTCCGTTTCTGGAAGTATACGCACATTTCTTCCGAACTCCGTGACGGAGGTTTTTTGTCGCATTTTCGATCGTGGCTGGATTCTTGCTTGTGCTGCGGCTATGCCCCGTTTGGCTGCGTTTGGCCGGGAGCCTGTGTGGGTATACGTCATCCCATCCTCCCCGCTATCTCAGCCACTTGCATGCATACACCACCAACATGGGCAGGTCTAGTCCTCTCGACATGCTTTACCAGACCTCAGATAGAGTTGGGGACCGAACGGGGCCTCCCAGGAGGCCGATCTTGACACTTCCCTCACCCCCCCTTCCGCCACGTAAGCGTGCGCCGGGCATAGTGTGTCTCGTCTTAGCATGCTTCAGAGACAAGCATTTTTCGCATTGCATGTGGGCTAAACGATTGGGTTGCAAAAGAAGCCCGCAGCAGCAGGCATATCGAGCTATTGTTGAGCAGTAGCTGTCTGGGCCTCAAACGTATAAAGTGAAGCCGGGTATCCCGAATTGGAGAAGTAAAAGTATCCTGATCTTAATACTTCCTAGATCTTGCATTTAAGAAAAGCTTATTTTTTTTATTGCTACTTCTTGGCCAGCTTCTTACAACTTTGGTTATTTTCTAAACACTTTTGTTGTCTTTTACTTTTAAAAATATTATATCTCTCACAATGGATTCCAAAGACCAGACATCCAGGGACTATGCTCCTCCGCCATACCCTCCCCCGTCGAGCACAGGACAGCCTCAATACCAGCAGCAGCAGCAGCAACAACAACAACAGCAGCCGTACCAGCCGCAGTATCAGGCACCTCCGTATGAGCAGCCAACGTATGCTCCGCCGCCGACTCAACCCGCCGCCGCGTCCGGCGCGGCCGCCTCGTCGGCTGGCGCGTCCGCCACAACCACGGCCACCGGCAAGCCGAGCATGCGCGACCGCCTCTACCAGTGGAGCGTCAAGATCGGCACGCCCGTCAACAAGATCACCAACAAGCTCGGCTCCGAAGCTTTCTGGCCGTCCTCTCTCGACCTAGAGAGCGACAAGGCCGCCAGAATCCTCAAGTCTTTTACTCGTACGTGCCAGCCGAACCCCCCTCCCCCAAAGTAGACTTGTCTCTTAACACATCTAGATGACGGCTTCTATACAAAGGACCCGTCGTATGCCCCGGCGCCGGGTGAGCAGGCCGGTCCCAAAAAAGAACACAAGGCGCTCGTCAAGATCCCCGCCGAGGTCATCCGCAACGCCGCCGGCATTGCCATTTTCACCGTCTTCCGCTCCGGCCTGCACATTTCCGGCGCCGGCGGGTCAGGCGTGATTGTCGCCCGGCTGCCCGACGGCAGCTGGTCGCCGCCCTCGGGCTTCCTCGTGCACACCCTCGGCGCGGGTTTCCTGGTCGGCCTCGACATTTACGACTGCGTCTGCGTGCTGCGGACCCCCGAGGCCGTCAAGGCGTTTACGAACCCGCGCGTGTCTCTGGGCGGCGAGGTCGGGCTGGTGGCCGGCCCTGTTGGTGCGGGCGGCAGTGTCGACGCGGCGCTGGCCAAGTCGAGCAAGCCCATCTACAGCTACATGAAGAGCCGGGGCTTCTACGCCGGCATCCAGGCGGACGGCACGATTATCGTGGCGCGCCCCGACGCCAACGGCGAGTTCTACAACCAAAAAGGTATCACGGTCGACCAGATTTTGTCGGGCCATGTCCCACCGCCGCAGCAACAGCAGCAACAGCAGGCAAACTCTGCCATCCCTCCCTGGCCCGTGGCTACGCGCAGCCTCATGGAGGTGCTCAAGTCTGCCGAGGGCAGCAAGGATGTTGACTCGGGCATCATTCGCGAGGTCAGTGCCGGCCCGACTCCCGGCGACTTGGGACTGGCCGAAGGTGACAAGGAAGTGCATGTCGAAGACAAGAAGCAATGAGGATACAATGACGACTTGTATGTCATTCTTTCGGCCACGGCGCAATGGGCGTTTTATGAATGTTTTGCTGGCAGAACGAGATTGGATAGACTTCTGGTATTATTCAAACCAAGCACACGCGGCTTTCTGTAGAGTCAGTTCTTTAGGACATCTTTTATATATCTCGAAATGCACATTATCACAAAGCACAACAGGCAAGCAAAATTCCACAGAAATGTTCTGGATTATCTATCAACGAGCCCAGCTGGCCTCCTTCTCTCCCGCTCCATTCTTACCCAGCCTCTCGCTCTCCCGCAGAAATTCAAGAAAAAAAAAAGACACAAGTAAGACAATTGTGCCAAAGGCTGTGGCCGCAGTCACAGCACATGGCACAGGTAGCGGATGGTAGATAATGCATGGCAGTGGATTGTCGGTGGCTTGTGTATAGGGTATGGGGTGGTAGTACAGGTGTTTACAAATACAGGCCCTCCGGCTCGCCTTCCTGCTTGGTGCGAAGCACGCGTTCCCTCGCAGCCCGGAAGTCGGCCATCTGGACGCGCATTCTCCGCTCCCGCAGTGCCATCAAACCAGCCTCCGAGCAGATTGCCTTGATGTCGGCACCCGACAAGTCGTCCTTCTGCGAGATGAACTCCTCCAGCTCGACGTCCTCGTTCAGAGACATCTTGGACGTGTGCAGCGTGAAAATCTTGCGCTTGGTGTTCTGGTCTGGGTTCTCAAACAGAATCTTCCGGTCGATACGACCAGGCCGGATCAGGGCAGGGTCGAGAGTCTCGATCTTGTTGGTTGCCATGATGACCTTCACGTCACCGCGGTCGTCGAAACCGTCCAGCTGGTTCAACAGTTCCAGCATGGTCCGCTGCACTTCGCGCTCACCACCCGATGTCGAATCGTACCGTTTAGTACCGATGGCGTCAATCTCGTCAATGAACACAATCGATGGGGCGTTCTCGGCGGCGACCTGAGAGAGGAAGTCAACATAATGGGTATCTTTGAAAAGTTTATGGCGCAAAGTCACGTACCTGGAACAGTTGCCGGACAAGTCGTGGACCGTCACCCAGGTATTTCTGGATGAGCTCACTTCCCACAATACGCAAGAACGTTGCAGAAGTCTGGTTCGCCACGGCCTTTGCCAGAAGCGTCTTGCCTGTTCCTGGCGCACCATAGAGAATGACACCCTTGGGAGGCTTGATGCCCATCTCCTCGTACAGCTCAGGATGCAGCAGCGGCAGTTCGACAGACTCGCGAACTTCTTGAATCTGTTGCTCCAGACCACCAATATCCGCGTACGACTCTGTCGGAGCCTTGTCAAGTTTCATGACGCTCACAAGCGGATCCGCATCATCTGTGAGAACGCCCACGATACTGACGCTCTTGTGATGTAGCAGGACGCTTGCGCCAGGCTCCAGCAGATCCTTGTCCACAAAGCTCATGATGCTGACGTAGTATTCTGGACCGGTCGTGCTAGACACAATGGCATGGTCATCATCGATCATCTCCTCGAGTGTACCAACGCCCATCGGGCTGCCACGCATGTCGTCGACGCGTCCCCGTTCATCGGCAAGGCGATCGCCTCCCGCATCCAGTTCCGACGTGGGTGCGTTGTTGTCCTTGGCGGCCTTGGCCTTCCGCAGGCGCTCCTGGTTTTCGACGTATTCTTCTTCGAGCAGCAGATGATCGTGGATTCGCTGCATGCGCAGCAGGCGGAGCTTGCATCGACTCGTCGGGAACACTGCTGGAAGTTTGGCAGCAGCACTGGTGCCGCCAGCTCTCCTCTTCTTGCGGCCGACACGTGTCGTTGGCCGCGGAGGCGGCTCGTACTTGGGCTTCTCCTTCTGCAGTCACCCTCGGATTAACATCAGAAAAGCATCGTCGCGGTGATGCCGGATGGAAAGCAGACACGCACCTTCTTATCCTTGTCATCCTTATCACCTGGGCCACCGCCGCCCATTCCAGACTGGTTTTGACCCTGTTGGCACCAAGGGTTAGCGATCAAGACGTTTTATTCTCAGGCGGAACAACTCCCTTGACATGACGCTGGAGTCAGAACAACAAAAACAAGGCATCCCTCTCACCATTTTCTATCGGTCGGCAATTCTCCAATGCGAAATGCGATGCGTCTTGCTCGTAATGTTGATGTGCTGTGCAGGAGGACACAGCGGCAAACTGGATGTGGAAAACACAAGGCAGGAGAAAAAGAGCTGGCCAGCTTTGGTGCTGAGGCAAGCACCAACCAACCCTGGCCGTCTAGGCGCCAGGGGAAACGCGACAGCTTCCTGCCTTTCAGCCACGCTAACGTAAGCGCGTCACATGCGTGCGGCTAGAGCGCAGACCAACGACGCTGTGACGCCAGGTGGTGCACAGGCCATTCTTGCCAGACAGCTGGTGAGCTCTTGGTGCAAGTGGGGCTCTGCTGTGTTCGGCGGAGGGGTGGTTCTTGCCTTTGGCTGGCGTATGGACGGTTGGGCAGCCACGGCCACACACCCTGGCGACTAAAAAGTGAGCAGAAGACGATCGAAGATAGTTCTTTCCCTGGCCTTTGCCACACCCGATCACTCAGAACCACCGAAATCGAACAAACCCAAAACATCAACATTCCATCACCCCGGCGATTGCTGATCCTTCCCCCGCTTGCCTCATCCGCCGTGCATCGAGTCTCGTGCCATTCTCTTCCTCGACCGTCGTTCACCACTTCAACCTTGCAGCTTCAACCTGCTAGCCTTGACCCGACAACTCCGACTTCTTGATACAGCCTTGCCGTCTGCCTGGTGACCCACTGCAGAGCAGAACCATCGAAGCCCGCCAGATCATCCTTCGGTTCGGCAAACGTGAGGCTTGCCGGCGGGAAAGAATCTTTGATCCCGCCCAGTTCCTGGCGAGCATCGAGGATCTTGTCAGTGAGGAAGAGGGATACATTCGCCTACGAGTGCAAGATCACCAGACACTGGGGCCAGAAAGCTGCTATCTGCTCTCACCTCCAGCGACCCCGATCGTTTGCCTATCCGGACGAAGTGCCAGAACTGGTATCAGCCTCGACTCGGTTCAACGGTACCTGATCCCAGCCTTGCTCAACCGGGCGAACGACAAGACTACAGAGTTTGGACGAGACCGACACCTCCCAGAATGACTTCGACCCGTGAGCGGCGTATAGCCAAGGAGCTGAACGACATCAACAACGATAAGGACAAGTCTGGTGTCTACGCCTACCCTCTCGACACAGAAAACCTGACCCATCTCAAGGGCATTTTCCCTGGACCGCCAGACACCCCATATGCCGGAGGCAGCTTCACTGTTGACATCCTGATCCCCGACACATACCCATTCAAGTCGCCCACTATGAAATTTGACACCCGGATATGGCATCCGAACATCAGCAGCCAGACGGTACGTGTGCCTTGTTTGTGAACTTACTTGCATACCCATCATGGTGTTCTCGGACGCCATGCTTCACGGAAATCCTGCCTTAATACCGCTGCCGACACGCACCTCGATCGCAAGAACAATCCCAAGCTAACTTACCTTTCTCTTGTCTTCCCCAGGGTGCAATTTGCCTGGACACTTTGGGCTCGGGCTGGTCGCCGGTGGGAACCATCAAGATGGCTCTGATCTCACTGCGCATGCTTCTCGAATCGCCCAATCCGAAGGATCCCCAGGATGCTGAGGTGGCCAGGATGCAGATGGAGGATGAGGAGTACTTCAAGCTGGTGGCACACGACTGGGCTGTCAAGTATGCCAACGCTCCCCGGAAATTCCCTCCAGCCGCCGAGTACGTGCGCAAGGCAGTGGAAAAGAAACCAGACGACCCGAGCCGATACCAAGGCTATAACAAGAACCTCATTGATCGTTTTGTGAACATGGGCTTCGAGCTCGATGCCGTGGTCGACGCTTTCAACTATGTCGGTATCGAACGGCACGGTGGAATGGACTACGAGCTGGAAGAGGCGTACATGGGCGACATCACGGCTCGTCTTCTTGGCGAGCAGTAAGATGATGGATGCGAGTATCCCGATATTTTATCCACGGAGATGAAATAAGATATTCGAGGAAGGGACGGAGGAGACAATGGGACGAAAAGAGAAGGCAAAGAAGGAGAGGTGCGTATGCGACGCATTTCCTCTAGGGAATTCGACCGATAATTTGATGCAAAAACGGTCGAGCGATAATCATGTTACAACAAAACAGCGATACTTGAAATTGAAAAACACACAACAACCAAACAGGGGAAAATAGACCATGTTCACTTTATGGCACGAAGTACTCCGTACTACGGTACGTACGGCAACACGCAACGAAACGAGAAACTTGGTTGGGCCGGAGGACAGCTAGAGAAGGGACAGCCGGGGGACAGCCGGTGGCCGAGCCGCACCTCAGTCTAGGCTCCCGTTGGTCCTATCGTCCTTATCGGCTCGCTCTTATCGTGCTTGTACACCCGCCAAATGTATGTCTCTTCTGGTGTTTTCTTTTCTTGTTACCCGACTCCCTGCCGTCCGGGCCCTCAAACCTCGGACCTGCTTTGCATGTTGCTTATTCTGTCGGCGTTTTTGCACAAGCAGGACGGGGAAGTACTTGGGGAGTGGATTATGTGGAGGTCCCCGTCGTTCGGTCGAGCCCTTTTTGAACCCAGAAATTGTCTGACTTTTCCACCGCTTCTTCTCCGTGTTTCCTGATTTTCGTGTGATTCCTGGGTTCTGCACCGGTTGTGCCTTTTTTTTTTTCTTGTTCCTCTTGCTCCTTTCATTCCTCCCTGGGTGGCGTGTTTGTCCGGGAGCACCAGTTTCTTATGCATGGTCATGGTATCTTCTTACCCTGTCCACTCTCCGTGACAGGCGGTGCATCGTGCTTTTTTACTGTTTTGCGTGTATACATTGGGCATTGGCCAGCCAGGTTGCTTATTTTTTTTATTTTATTTTATTTTATTTTATTTTATTTTTTTGCTCGGCTTTCACTGCATTTGTTCGGCTCTTGCGTCTGCAACAGTCTCTCCATTTGTTTGCTTTTTTCTGTCTTTTCTTCAAGGAGGCCCGGAACTCGAATTGCGGGTCTGCCTTTATTGCTTTTTTATTACAGCTGTTACTATTTGCTGCTGCTTGCTGCTGCAGCGTTTGCAGTGCTTGCAGCGTTTTGCGGTGCTTGCTGCTCTGCATTTTTTTTTTTAAATTTCTTTTCTCGGATAACATGATCTTTGCCCGGCGAAGGATCGGAAGATCGGAGAATCGGAGCACCAGCTGATGTGGGTACCTTCCTTGTTCCTCTCTTCTCTGTCCCGTCCACACACACACACACACACTTTACCATACATGGTAGTTTGCTGCATGCACGCACGACAACCGCGGGTATGCAAAAGTGGCCTGCAAAGTGGTCTGGAAGTGGTCTGGAAGTGGGTTGGAGAGTGGATTTGGGGGTGGATTTGGAGAGCGAGAGAGCGGCGCCCCTGGCAAAATGGCCTTCTGCTCGTTTGTTTCTCGTCCCTTTGTCTCTTTTCTCGTGTTTGGTCTGGTCTGCTCGTATTTTCTAGTTAGGGAACCTGTCTGTAGCGTTTTGCAAACAAAAAAAAAAGCAATCATCTTTTCCCAGCACCCTGCTGAAGTCCCCCCTGGGCCAGTCTTTGTTACCCCTGCGTATAAGCCATTGGAGTAGAGATGACGTATGTCACCCCAAAACGCACTACACCAATTCACATGCACAGCATTGGACAGTCAATTGCAGAACAGCAAACGTACCAGATCAGTGTGTAACTCATTGTATACCAAGAAAACCAGACGCACATGTAAACATGAAACGAGACAATGTGCGGCTTGGTTAGATTCTAGCCTTTCTACGTAACCCCCTTCCACCAATTCATCCAATCCGGCCCAGTCTATGACGATATAGGAAAAGTAAAATGCCTGGTTGCACTTATATGCGGTCAACGTCTGTTCCCGGGCTCATATATATAAACAGTGCTCTGTCAAGAAAGGGGCTTAAGTGCGGACATGTCGTGAGAATGCAGAAACGTAGAAAGAAACGAAAAAAAGCGCAGACTAAACGGGATCGAGGCATGGCTTTTCTTTCATTTTTTGGCGAGTCTCGTTGCATCATACGTGTCTTCCGTCTTTCGTATGCTTGCTGCATGTGCGTAAAAAAACAAGAAACAGAAAAGCTTTAAGAAAACAAAAGACAAAATAAGAAACTTTTTTTGTATTTTGGTATGGGATGAGAGCACTGGGCGTGAGAAAATGTGAGGGCTGTGAGGTAATGCAGGCCGTGGATTATATATGATGCGAGAACAAGACATATGAGGCTACAAGTTGGCTACGACCCAACTGCTAGAGTGCTAGCAGCTTATAGCAGGTCGCGGCGGACAAACTCGTCGCGCAGAGCCTTGCCCAGACCAGCCGGAGAGGGCTCGACGATGACGCCGGCAGACTCGAGGGCCTTGATCTTGGAGTCGGCACCACCCTTGCCACCCGAGACAATGGCACCGGCGTGGCCCATGCGGCGGCCTGGCGGGGCAGAGATACCGGCGATGAAGGAGACGACCGGCTTGCCACCGTTGACGGTGTTGTTGGCAGCCAGGAACTCAGAGGCGTCCTCCTCGGCGGAGCCACCAATCTCGCCAATCATGATGATACCGTCGGTCTCCTCGTCCTCGAGGAAGACCTTCAGGCAGTCGATGAAGTTGGTGCCGCTGAACGGGTCACCGCCAATGCCGACGACGAGAGACTGGCCCAGGCCGGCCTGGGTGGTCTGGTTGACGGCCTCGTAGGTCAGGGTACCGGAGCGGCTGACAATGCCAATGCGGCCGCGCTTGTGGATGAAGCCGGGCATGATGCCAATCTTGCACTGGCCGGGGGCGATGATGCCCGGGCAGTTGGGGCCGACGAGACGGGTCTTGTTCTGCGTCTTGAGCATGTCGGTGATGCGGAGCATGTCTGCCGGGGGGAGCAAAGAGTGTCAGTCATAGTTGCGTGTTGTCTGGCCACAGCAGGGTCGGGCTAGGGGAATGCAGTGTGATGGGTCTTACCATGTTGCGGGATACCCTCGGTAATGCAGACAACTAGGGGTATTTCCGCAGCAATCGCCTCCTCGATACCGGCAGCGGCGACGGGTGGCCTGTTCAGCACGTTAGCTTGGCTGTGCGCCCCGGAGGTGAGAGGAACGGATCACCCAGAGGTGCAGAGAGTGTTCCACGGGGGAGCGAGTACTTACGGGACGAAGATACCGGTAGCAGTGGCGCCGGTCTCCTTGACAGCCTCCTCGACGCTCTTGAACACGGGCAGGCCGAGGTGTGTGGTGCCCGCCTTCTTGGGGTTTGTGCCGCCGACGACCTTGGTGCCTGGAAACAGAGCAGTCAGCAAGAGCTGCGGCGAGGGGATACAGACGGGCGTCGAGTCAATGCTTACCGTAGTCAATGGCCTGCTGGGCGTGGAATCTGCAAACGAGGGACATCAACGGCCAACTGTTAGCTTCTGACGACTATCACCAGATTGGCCTCGGCAGCCACGGAGAGGGGGGATGTGAGGCATTGCTCAATTGTGCGGCCACGTACGTTCCCTGCTTGCCAGTGAAGCCCTGGTAGAGCACCTTGGTGTCCGAGTTGATGCGGAGGTTCTTGCTGGTGGTGGCGTAGGGGCTGGCGGTCGAGCTGTAGGCCCGACGAGCGGCCTGTCGCAGCAGCGACGGCTTGGCACACCGAGAGAAAGACTGCATGGTTGCGGCGGGAGAGGGCGTGTTCGGCTGGGGATGGGGAGCAGAGCGACGAGCAAGAGAAACCAGAGAAACGCGAGGTCGGTCTGGAGAGTTGACGATGGGAGAAGTGGAGGGGAGTGAGTTGGAGGAGACGAGGAGCAAGAGGAGTAGACTGAGGAGATTTAGTACAGGAGATTTAGCTGTGCGGGTTGAGCGATAAAAGTGGCACGGGCCAGCCAACCACGGGGAAGGAACGGCACCAGAAAGGGCAGCCACGGACCACGCCAGCAAACCAGCAAATGGCGGCCAGCGGTCGTCGGCTACTCCAATTGCCCTATGCCGATCCAACAAAATCGCAGCGAGCCAGCCACAGCCCGCCAGGAGGAACGGCTTGGGGAGCCACAGAAGCACCAAAGGGCCCAAAAGCATCAGACGTCTCCAAAACCGCCAAGTACACCGAAAGCACCGCAGAATCTGCCCACACGCAGAGCCATCCCACAGGCCCGCACCCTGCAACCGTTCTGTAGCCGCCCTGGTGCAAAAACTGGGGACGGCTTTTCTAGCGCACTGCTGTGAGCGTCCTTCTGGGGACCCCAACACGCTGAAAACACGGGTTGCGGGCCACCACATACTCGGTAAATCCCCTGGGTACACGGGAAACAACGGATGAATGGCTGCGCTAAAGCCACAGGGAGCTGGCGACGTTAGGTAGCCACAGGGCCCACCGAGGGGTAGAAAGACCAGCCACAGTGCGCTACGCCACAGCTCCAGCCACGGCCAGCCATGGTCTAGCACGCCTGATCACTTACACCGTTCCTTTCTTATTCCCCAGCGCTCATTGGCTCGAGAGTGGGGCTGGCAAAGCTGGGGACCTGAAAAAGTTGGAGCCCCACCAAAAAAGTCAACGCTGAGCTAACTGGGATACTCTCAACGTCAATTCCTCCCAGAGACACAACATCCAGGACAGACACCAACTCATCATGGCCACAACAACGGTGACCACGACGACCGCTTCCAAGTCGGGCAAGGCCAAGCTGCCTCCCGAGAACGAGCGGTTCCTGCGATGCTGTGCCGACATTGCCCACGCCCTGATCGAGGACTTTGAGGAGTCATCCAAGAACCCAAAGCGGACGCCGCGCGACATCAACCTCAACAGCCTGCGGTCCAAGTATGCACGGAAGCACAAGGTCAACGGCGTGCCTCCACTTACTGCAATTATTGCGGCGGTGCCGGAGCACTACAAGAAATACATCCTGCCAAAGCTGATAGCCAAGCCCATCCGTGAGTTTTTGCCCATTTGACGCCTGGTGGATTGCTCTTGTTCTTTCTCTAACCTGATAACACAGGAACCTCTTCTGGTATTGCCGTGGTCGCCGTCATGTGCAAGCCGCACCGATGCCCCCATATCGCCTACACTGGAAACATCTGCGTCTACTGCCCCGGTGGCCCCGACTCCGACTTCGAATATAGCACCCAGTCCTACACGGGCTACGAGCCGACCTCAATGCGCGCCATCCGGGCACGTTACGACCCGTTTGAACAGGCCCGTGGCCGCGTTGACCAACTCAAGGCGCTCGGCCACTCTGTCGACAAGGTGGAATATATTATCATGGGCGGCACGTTCATGTCCCTGCCTGCGTCATATCGGGAGGACTTTATTGCCCAGCTGCACAATGCTCTGAGCGGGTACCAGACATCCAACGTGGACGAGGCTGTGTCTGCCGGTGAGATGAGCAACACCAAGTGCGTCGGCATCACCATCGAGACCCGGCCCGACTACTGTCTGCAGCCGCATCTGTCAGACATGCTTCGGTACGGCTGCACACGTCTTGAAGTCGGTGTGCAGTCCCTTTACGAGGATGTCGCTCGAGACAGCAATCGCGGCCACACGGTAGCCGCCGTGGCCGAGACCTTTTGTCTTTCAAAGGATGCTGGCTACAAGGTAGTCAGCCACATGATGCCGGACCTGCCCAACGTTGGCATGGAGCGCGACCTGGACCAGTTCCGCGAGTATTTTGAGAACCCGGCGTTCCGTACCGACGGTCTCAAAATCTATCCGACACTCGTCATCCGCGGCACAGGGCTCTACGAGCTGTGGCGGACTGGCCGCTACCAGAACTACACGCCCAACGGCCTGATCGATCTGGTGGCACGCATTCTGGCGCTGGTGCCGCCGTGGACGCGTATCTACCGCGTTCAGCGAGACATCCCCATGCCTCTGGTTACGTCTGGTGTTGAGAATGGCAACCTGCGAGAGCTGGCGCTGTCCCGGATGAAGGACTTTGGCACGACGTGCCGTGACGTGCGCACCCGAGAGGTGGGCATCAACGAGGTCAAGCACAAGGTGCGGCCCAACCAGGTCGAGCTGGTGCGTCGTGACTACACAGCCAACGGCGGCTGGGAGACATTCCTGGCCTACGAAGACCCCAAGCAGGACATCCTGGTTGGTCTCTTGCGTCTGCGCAAGTGCTCCGAGAAGTACACGTTCCGCGAGGAGCTGGTGGGCCAGCCGACGAGCTTGGTGCGCGAGCTGCATGTCTACGGCACTGCCGTGCCGGTGCATGCTCGCGATCCCAAGAAGTTCCAGCACCAAGGTTTCGGTACTCTTCTGATGGAGGAGGCTGAGCGCATTGCTCGCGACGAGCACGGCAGCGACAAGATCAGTGTTATCTCGGGCGTGGGCGTGCGCAGCTACTACGCGAAGCTCGGCTACTGGCTGGACGGGCCGTACATGAGCAAGTGGCTAGACGGCCGGCCAGGACCGGAGTGAAGTCGGCTCCGTCGTTTCACCAGGCACGAACAGCATAAGAAAGAGAGAACGCCGAGCTGCGAAGGATGCCAAGAGGCATGACAAGCAACGAGGAATGTGTCCAAGAACTGCATGGTGCTTATGCTTTTCTTGGCGTCATCTTGGGCACGACAACGGATGAATTTCTGTCAGAGGACGGGGTGCGTTTGGGAAGCAGAGCCGCATGCTTACGCTTCCTGTCGGGGGAACAGTTGGTGCCTTGGGGCATCGGCATAGAGAAAACACCCTCGTCGATCCCTCTACAAAGTAAGGGCAGAAGCATATGGTTGATCCGTGACGTGTCGTGGCTGCTTATGCCCCCTTGTTTTTCAATGCGACTTGAGTCACTGTTGACTGCAATGTTACTGCCAACGGCGAATCAGAGACGAGCGGAAAAGGGATGATGTACGGAGTATGCTATCCCCCCCTGGATCTCGGATAATCACTGCGAAAGGTTTCTTTGGGGAAGAGTACGAGTACCCCAATTTGAACCCGACTACCAGCTTGGCTACAGGGCATTTACCAACGAATGGAAAGGATCACACGGCCACGCGGGCAGGGCTGAAAATCCTACACTGAATACGGGAGTCTAGGCGGCAAGAGAACTGTGGCCAGACCTTGCGTTAAAAGATACTTGCCGACGTTGCATTTAACATTCTTACCAGAGGAGGCACTTAGGGGGGGGGGGGGGGGGGGGATAGACATGTAAGATGCGGCAAACGTTACCTGCAATGTTTACGCCGAGGAGTGCGGGGATGGAGATTCTAGTGATCAAATAGAAGAAAGGAAAGGAAGCAATCAAGGCAAGACTTCTTTTGCATTTTGGGACTCCAATATGAACTCGGCGATGAGTCGACTCAGATCGCCGAAGCATGCAAGCACAAACATTGAAAAAAAAAACGAACACATTAAACTTCCAAAGGTACTACGAATACACAGTAATCGGTGCCCCTTACAGCTAGCCAGACACACAGGCATGGGAGGTGTGTGGCAGTGCAAGAAAAACTTTGGACGACAAGAGTAAAACACCTAAAAAAAAAAAAAAAAAAAACAGCCTTGCCGATCATGGTGCGTTCTAGGCACAAGCTTAAAAACAAGGGTAAAACAAAAAAGCAGCGCTTGCCGTATTGCTCTCGCGCCTTTTGCACTTGTGTGGGACTACACACGACACTAGGAACGGGCAAAACAATGTAAAAGTTAATTTAACGGGTCAAAAATAAAACGAAGAGAGAAAAGCATAACCACTGACTTTCCTGATGCCCGCCACAGCCCCTTCATTTGAGAATGTTCAGCTCGCTGCAGATCCCTGCTCATACGACCAAACCGAGACGCGAAAACGGGTTAGCTCGCCCAGCCCCCAAAAGCTGCAATGTTCCGAATGACTTGTAAAGAGGATGAGGCTCTGCTGGGTCTGGCTGGTCTGGGCAGAGAAACGAAGGAGAAAAAAAAACCCCACCAGGCCGCTCGTTTCCTTGATCTGGCAGTCGTCTTCTCTGGTCGAGTGCCTCCTTTTCCCCAGCGTCCTTTTTACCGCCGTGTTAGTCCAGGCGGCCACTGTGGTGTCTTATTACATAGATTGTGTCCCTGTTCAGTGTCTTGGATCCATGTGAATGTGCAACTTTTAGGTGGCTTTTTTATACTTTTTCCTCTGTCTGTCCTCCCCAGTCCGTGTGTTGGACTTTCTCCTCCCCCGTTTCTGCCTTGTGGGCTTGTCGACGCCCATCACCCGTCTGGAGATGTCTTGTCGTTTGCCCGTTTCCCCCAAGTGGTTTCTCCCCCGTCGGCCAAGAAACGCCACACCTCTTCACCATTCGTCGGTTGCTTTTGCTACCTTTCTGTCTCCTCATTCCTTCTCCCCTCTTGGCAATAGCAAAGAGGCGTTGCTTGGCCTTTGCTTGGCCCTGCCTGACCAAGAGCTTCGCGTTTTTCGTATTGGGTCATGAATAGGGCACTACTAGGGGGGATGAACACTGCGCTGAACTGCGTATTAGCTTGCAAGTGAAATTTGAGGGATCAGTTTATTAGTTTTCCCCAAGATGTAGGTTTTTGGTGGTGCCTAGTGCCTTAATATCGCGTGCAGCGTGTCTGCAGCCTGCGAGGAGGCAGCAGAAGGCGAGGAGCGGCTTACACGCTTCAACGGGTGAGGGCTGGTTCCTGCTGTAGCGTCCGTTGGCTTGCATATAAAGACTGAGCCTCACTCCCAGACGGGGAAAACTCTTTTCCCCAGATGTTTTTTAATGTAGACTTGTTGTCTCTATCGTCTCTCGTTGTTTTGTCTGCTTGATATCATTGAGGCCTCTCTTCCAACTTGGACTTCATTCGTTTCAGCTACTACCCCATAATCATGCTTCCCTATTCCCTTCTCCTGCTGGCGGCGGCTGCTACCGCCTCGGCATCTGCTGAGCTCGACACCCGTCCTGCTTCTGACCTGCTGTTCCGTCGCAAGGTCGAGTCTCAGGAAGGCGTCGTCGAGTACACCCATGGTGACTACCACTATGTGGTGCTGCCACCGCTGGAACAGAAGAAACACGACAACACGGACGTTGACAGCACCAACGCGACAGCACTGACGCCCCGGTCTGTGCTGGACGTGTTGCTGAGAAGGCAGTCATGCAGTCCCGGATATGGATATTGTGACAGTATGTTCTTTTTCGTTCTCTCCCGAGTTTGTGTCCTGCTAGGAGACTATCCTTCTAACATGCCCGTCTGCGTAAGGTGCCGGCGGGTGCTGCCCTGAAAGCAATAGGTGCTGCAGCTCTGGATATTGCGTTCAGCCCGGCGGCGACTGCTGCCGCAGTACCGCTTGCAGGCCGGGCTACGAATGCTGCGGCGGCGACAGCTGCATACCCGCGGGATCACAATGCTGCATTGGCGGCAACTATTGCGAGGCAGGCAACAACTGCTACATCTACAACGGCCGCAAGCAGTGCTGCACCAACAGCCAGTGCACGGCTTACGTCGAGGGCGGCTCCACCATCAGCCAGACCTCCTCGTCCAGAATCACCTCGACTGTCGCCCCGCCGCCCGTCACCACCCCGCCGCCGGCACAGACTACCGAGGAGGTCACCCAGATCCTCTACTACACCTACACCTACACCTGGTACTACTACTACTACTACTGGTTCACCTACGACATCACCTACTCGTACGTCACCTCCTCGCGCACCTATGCGTACACCACCATCAGCTTCGACGCCACCGACGAGGCCGCCGCCTCCCAGTCGTTCAACGCCTACACCTCGACTTTTACGCCCTCGACGCCCGCTGCCGCCACGTCGCTCTACTCCCTCGCCGGATCCACGTACGGCGGCGAGCCCGGCAGCACCTCGGCACCGCCCCCGCCGCCAACAGCAACATCAACAACTCCCATCGAGTCTGCCTCTACGTCGCAGCCAACAGCCGGCGAGAACACCTTTGGCGGTGCCTCATCCTCGTCGTCGTCTTCGTCGTCTTCGACTACTTCCACCACCTCGTCCAGCACTACTGCACAGCTGCCGACGACAGTGGGCGGCGGCAGTGGATCCTCGTCGTCGGCTGTTGTCGTCAGTGCTGCCCACGGCCGGGAAACCATGTACGGCGGCGACCGCATCCTGGGGCTGTGGGCGGCCATTGCCGTGGCCACGGGCATCATGATGATTGCTCTGTAAGATGGGACATGAGAATGGAGAAAAAGGGGCACGGCATTCTTGTTTTGCCAACAATAATTCGAATGGTCGTGTTGTGTTCTGTTGGGGTCTGTCAAAAATAATGTCGCTTTTCTTTGTGTGTCAGATAATGTGTTTCGTTAATAATACCATGTTTATAAACGTTCTTGCTTTGCCGTGCTTTGACTTGTTTGTGAATATATGTTTGATTATTCAAACGCAGAGTGTTGTAAATACTTTTCTTCATACAACGCCAGGAGATGGGAAAGTGTGACAAAAAAAAAAACATACTTGCATAATATACACTGCCATCAACGTGAGATATGTCCCTGTCATTCTTCGTAAAACGCCCATTAATCATACACACAAAAAAAACGCCATAGCCATGGAATGTACCTGGCGACTGACAGCCGCCAACGGTCTCATACACCCCCACCACACACCCTAGTAGTAACACACATTTACTGCGGCGGTCCTTCGCCAAAAGGATAGTTGAACTTGAGCAGACCGTTCAGCCCGCCCACCCAGCCGTCGTCGTCTTCAAAGACGCCGTTCTCGTCGCCGTGGCGTGGCGCCCGGATCACACACGGCACACCGCCCCGCCAGCTGCCGTCCGCCGTCCGGCCCACCATCTCACCCTCCACACGCACCTCCATGCCGTTGCTCACTCCCGTCTTGCGCTTGCCGTCAATGCTCACCTCCAGCTCGCGGCCGCGGTTGCGCTCGCTCAGCCGAAGCACAATCTTGGTGTTGAGCGGCAGCACCAGCGGCCGGAAGCTCAGACTGCGAGGACAGATGGGCGTGATCAGCAGCGAGCCCACCAGCGGGTGGATGATGGAGCCGCCGGCGCTCAGCGAGTAGGCCGTCGAGCCTGTCGGGGTGCTGACCAGGATGCCGTCGGCCACGGCCTCGGTCAAGAAGTGGTTGTTGAGAAAAATGTCAATGATGGCCAGGTGCGGGTGCGGGCCGCGGTGGATGAGCAGTTCGTTGATGGCGTGGAAAGCCGGCGGCGTCCGCGTGGCGGCCACCGTGGCCGCAGCCGCGGACTCGGACAATGCCGCCGCCGCCTCGGCCGTTGTCGGCACCAGCTGCTCGCTAATGTTGCGGCCGTCGCGATCGTATACTCCGACCTTGAGCCGGCTGCGCAGCAGCATCCGCGACACCCTCTTGACGCCCATGCTCTGGCCGCGCACGCTGCCCCATGTGACGGGAGCGCCGTTCCCAGAACCAGAGTCTGGCTGTGCTGGTGCTGCAGACTGCTTGTCTGTTCCTCCTCCGCCATTCACTGCTGTCTGCGTGTGCGGCGCCACCAGGTCGTCCGCGGCCACGCCGCTGCCGCTCATGTACACCTCCCGCCACGCGCGCTTGTACTCGTCAAACTTCCACTCGCCCAGGAAGCCGAGCGAGCCCATGCTGAACGACAGTATCGGCGGGACCACTGGCTCCAGGGAGAATATGCTGGCCGCCCTGAGGATAGTTCCATCGCCGCCCAGCGTCGTTATCAGGTCGACCTTTTTGGGGAACAGCACGCTCGGGTCTTGGGTCGTGGTGTAGATGGGGAACGGGAGAGTTTCGTGGATCGCGTTGGCGATGCGGCTCTCGAAAATGAGATTCAGGTCTGGGTAGTTGCGAGACAGATGCTGCGCAAAGGCCACTGCCGAGCGCGTCACCTGCGGCGCATGCAGCTTGGGCATCAGCAGGATGTTGCGCGGCGGCTGCGGCCAGTGCAGCGACAGCAGCGACGACGAGGCGCTCTCCTCGTAGCGAGGCACGATGCGGTCGGGCAGGGAGGCGGCGTCGAGCAGCTCTCTGCGGGGCAGGGTTGTCGAGAAGCTGCGCAGGCACGCGACCCCTCCGCGGCCTGTCAAGGCGCTTGGGGCTCTCGAGGCCGCCAGACCCGCGAGACCCGCGAGACCCGGTCGCGCACCGCCCTTTGCGACGGCCATGACACTCGGCTGCGCCATCACGGGGCTTTCCGTCCAGTGGCAGCTTCTGCTGGTGTTGGGGCGATTTGGACAGTCGCTCTGCTCTTGTGGGGACGAGACAAGCTGGAGACGTTTTCAAGACGGAGTCGCCTTGTCTTCATTCTGGGCGGTGTGGCTTCTGTCGTTACCGTTTTGTGCTCCCCGGTTCTCCTGTCTGCTGTGTTGCGCCTTCTCATTCAAAGCTCGCGCGGTAACACAGAGTCGAGGCCATGTCCGGAGTGCCAGACTGTGCAGAGGCTCGGAGATTCTGGTGGCGGAATTTTCAACGTATCGGCCTTGGTTAAAATCGTGGCTTTTTTTCAATTTTTTCTGCCGCTTCTTTTTTTGGTGACCCATTTCCGTTCTTTCCCCAAACGGATTTTCCCATTTTTAATGGCTTCGGTTTCCCACGGTTCGTTCCTGCTTGTCGCATTGTGCCGTCCCAGCGCACAGCGTGTGGTCAGCCCAGGCGGTGCCCCGCCCCACCGTCGTACTGTCTCGCATTATGTCATAAAGGCGTCACATGCCGGGACCCAGCAGGCCTTGCACGCCTTGCACAGACCACCGCAAAGCGCCTCTAGCGTGGCTCTTCCAGGCGTCCCCCGCGACACCCGTGCGCCAAGATGCAACAGTCATGCAGCCCCAGCAGCTCCAAAGCCCCAAAGCCCCGACAAGCTCCTGCCTGACTAACGAGCCCCGGGCTGTCCGGTAGTCAGCCGTCGTGGAGCTAAGCTGCCGACTTTGCTCTGCTGCCTGCCGAATTCGCCTTCTTCTGCCTCCCCTTTGTTTCCTCTCTCCCAGCTTCCTCGACCACCACGATCCCCAGGGCCCGGCCTTGTCGACTTCGGCGTCTCTGCTGTCCGTCGGTGCATCGTTCTGTGTCTTCTTTGCATCTTCCCGTGTCTCCTCGTGCCCTCCTCTCGTCGTCTCTCCTACTGGCTGCCGTCTTGATCCATTTCCGCCGAGAACAGCTCGCAGCTAGCCGCCACGACGTCCTCAAACCGCCCCCAAGCTATCCTGGCTGCCCTGGCCGCTCTCCTGTCTGTTTCCAACCCCTGATTGTGCCTGTTGTCACCTCCCATGGCTCCCAACGGCCGCCCATGACCCCTGCCTGCCCCGCGCCTGACGACCTCTGCTGCCTTACACGGTGACGTCGCCTCCCCTGCACTTCGCCTTGCCCAGCAGCCCCCCGAGGCAGCCCAATATCTTTGAAAAGCATAAGCTTCCTCCACGCCGCCAAGCCTTTTGGATTAATACTTTGACAAAACATCCTTAAATACCCTCAACCATCACTAGCGCTCCTCCTGTCGGTATCGCTATCTCGTGCCGATACCGCACTACCCGAACCCCATCAACCCGAACGCCAAGCCGAACATCATGGCTACCCAGCTGCACCAGCGCATCAAGTCCCTGCCGGGCGAGCCGCCCAAGGCGGAGCTCCCTGCAAAGACCACCACCACTGCCGCCGTCACACCGCCGTCCACCGAGACGAAGCCCGGCACTACCGAGCCCGGCTATCACCCTTCCGGCAAGGTGAAGCATGGGCCCGTTGTCCAGTTTCTGCGTAGCTGCAGCCTGTACATCTTCTTTTTCACCTGCACCGTGACGTAAGTCAAGGTTTTGATTTGTTCTGTTATGTCTGCCTTGCTAACCTTTGTACCAGAATCCAACTGACACAACTGATCGGCGCGCCCCTCTACTTTGTCAGCCGGGACCTGTTTGACAACTACATGGCCGTGACAAAGCAGTCCTTTGGGCTCGTGATTACTGCCATGACCCATGTCTGGGGGCCGACGACCATCCGTATCAGCGGTGACGGCTCCATGGCCGGCCAGATAAGGAAGACGGCCGACGGCCGTGTCGAGTTTGACTTTCCCGAGCGTCTCGTCATGATTGCCAACCACCAGGTGAGTTTTCCGGGCACGATGAGCAGAGATGGCCGATGGTACTAACAGCAGTGCAGATTTACACGGACTGGCTGTACCTCTGGTGGGTCGGCTATGCCAACAGCCCGGCGATGCACGGCCACATCTACATTATCCTCAAGGAGTCGCTCAAGTACATTCCCATCATCGGCCCCGGGATGATGTTTTACGGCTTTATCTTCATGTCTCGCAAGATGGCCGTCGACCAGCCGCGCATGGCGCACCGCCTGCAGAAGCTGCGGCAAGAGCATACCGACCCGGCCGGCAACAAGTACTTCAATCCCATGTGGCTGCTTCTCTTCCCCGAAGGCACGAATGCGTCGGGTAACGGCCGCATCAAGTCGGCCAAGTGGGCAGAGAAGATTGGCATCAAGGACATGCAGCACCTGCTGCTGCCCCGGAGCACCGGCATGTACTTTTGTCTCAAGGAGCTGAAAGGCTCTGTGGACTATGTCTATGACTGCACAGTAGCCTATGAAGGTGTACCGTAAGTTTAGACGTTTGTTTTTTCGTTTTTTTTTTTTGTTTTTTTATTTTTTTTTTTTCATTTTTTTTTTTCATTTTCATTTTCATTTTCATTTTTTTTTTTTTGCTAATACTGTCAGACGCGGAGAGTATGGCGAGCAATACTTTACCCTCTCCAGCACCTATTTCAAAGGCCTGCCGCCCAAGTCGGTCAACTTCCACTGGCGCCGCTTCCCCGTCGCCGACATCCCGCTGGACACCCACGAGGCGTTTGACCTGTGGCTGCGCGAGCGCTGGTACGAAAAGGACGCCATCATGGAGACGTACCTGACGACCGGCCGGATGCCGGCGTCGTCGTCGGCCACAAAACATGGCGAGGCCGCGTACATTGAGACGGAAGTGCGCACGCGGTACCCCTGGGAGATCCTCAAGATCTTCAACGTCGTCGGCACGGTCTGGGTGCTGTACACGCTGTTCAACATGTTTCTGAGGCGGCTGAGCAGCACTGCGTGAGGTGTGGGTGAGCGAGCGGATGAGTGGATGACAGCTGGTTGTGTTTTGTTTAGCCTTTTTTTTAACGTTTTCCTTTTTAACGTTTTCCTTTTTAACGTTTTCCTTTTTATCGTTCTCCTATTTCGCTTTATTTTCTTTCGGCGCAGTTTATGTTGGGATAGTCGAGGTGCCTTACTCTCTCCTCTATGATTGTATTGTTTTCCGTTATGATTGTCTGTTTTCATAGTTGTGTATTGCTTTTTTGGTCTTTTGAGGGCATGGGAATTGGATTCTGCATTAGAGTAGCGGGACGGGACAAACATTGAGTTACAAAAAAAGAAGAGCAACTTTGCATACTGCATTGTAGGGAAACTTTCTGGAAAGGAAGGGAGACTCTGGCCGGGCCATGGGCGTGTATGATTGCTTCTTGTTCCAAGTGATGGTTTTTCTTATAAGTAGACTTACAAGATTTTTTTACAGAGTATGATTGACGGGCAAGCAAGAATTGATGAATGTGATATCAAATTACAGGTAGAAGCACACCGGTATGTGGTTCAAGTTTATGATGGCGCGTGAACTTGCTTCTGGCGTAGTACCCGTCTCCGGATACACACCGCAAAGATTAGGCAAAACTCTTTGGTGATCATGGTATTCTTGTTCTTCAAGGAGCAATTCAAAGGTAGGGAGGAGAATTCCATGCGTGGGGCCCCATCATACACCCAGTTGCAAACTTACATGTTCTTTGTCGTCGTCATAGCCACAGCCTCGCCTCGGTCTCTGCGGCTACCGGCCACCCGAGGAAGGTGTCACCAGTCTTTGTGTGACCATGCTCCACGGCACTACGAGCCGCGAAAGACCCGGCTTGCCATAGTTTTAACCCAGAGGCAAGTCTGCCCGGACGGATGGACAAACAAGACAGGAAAGGAGGGGGGACGAGGTGTCCACAACGATGGGCACGTTGCTAGCCAAGCAGGCCCCAATGCAGCTCGCTCGATTCAGAATATCTGGTCTACAAGTCTAGCAAAATGGAAATACCAAGCATGAACAAAAAAAACCAAAAAACAAACAAACAAACAAACAAACAAACAAACAAACAAACACACACGCATGCAGTGATGCACACACCATCCCAGGGGGGCAATGAGTTGCGTGTCGAACGACAAAGTAGAAAAAGTAAGGGGGATTACTACTATTTGAAATGAGAGGAATATGTGGCCACTGGCCAGAGCAAGGGTTGGGTATGGGCCAGTAAAAGAACGTGGGATGCCATCAAGCCGAAGTGGATGGTCCGGTGTTGTCTTGTCCCTTCAGTGACATGACGGACATGACGGAAAAAGGAGGGAGGAGGACGAGGAAGAGAAAGGCAAGATCGCGCCGGTCATGTAGATGCATCTTGCATATGAAGATGAAATGCAAGGGGAAAGATGCCAAGGGGGGAAAGAGGACGGATTGCCTAGCTGTTTGCCCGATGAAGCAGCTGTGTTTATTCAGACACCCTTCAGCTGGCTGCTTTTGTTGACGAGCATGTTTTTATCTCATTCTAATTGGCAATGGCATGACTTGGAGCTGAGGCATATTCTATATAAGCTTTTTCGGCATGCGCCGTAAGCCGACTTTTTTTTAAAAAAAAAAAACGCCAGGGGAGAAGAGTCAGCCAAGCCACAGGGGTGTAGAAGACGGCGTCAGACAAGCCAGCACTGGCAGACTTGGCCAAGATATATATACAAGAATCAAAGAATCAGGATTCAGAATTAAAATTGTCGGACGAGCGAACCCCGTAGGGCGTGGGTCTGCAGGATGTGAAGGATCCAGGCTTCAAAGAAAAATGCTCCTAGTGCTCCGTCATTGAAATTGAAAGGAAGCAGGCTAGAGCATGCGATGCCTCTTTTGTTAGATACTAGCGAGGGGGTGGTTATTAAAGACAGTACAAGTAGCGTAAAGGGTAAAGGGGTGTCAATAATGGAACACAACAAGGGTGCTATTCTCCACACCCTCTTTCGGCAATTGAAAAGGCCAGGCTTGGCGAGGACTACGTGACCGTGATGCACCAAAGGAACCATGATTTTTTTTTCCCGACTGAAACGTAACTTTACAGACGCGCTATGCCTTGTAAATATAAATACCCGCTGTCGGCAAAGGTTGGGCCCAACAAGGTTCGGCAGGTTGTTTGTTGGTCCTCCCCCCCCTATTTAAAGACTGTCCCTTTGTTTATCTTCATATTTTGCCGTCTCATCTGCAGGGTAAAGCCCACCACCCCCATTTTACCCCAGACTCACGAAAAGCTTAAACATGGGGTTGGCAGGATGGGCAGCGCCCTTTCCGTTTCGTGGTATCTGGCGCTTTGAGTGCGAGAGGCTCAGTTCGTCGCAAGGGATTGGTGTAGGTAATTACCAGAAGCAAACTGTGAGTCCTCTTCGCTCATCAGCACAAGAAGTGGCCATCACATCACATCCCCTCAGTGATATTGCTGTATATCATGTTACGCTATGGAGTCTTGTGCGTCCAGTCACCGGCTGCAGATGATTCCTTGGGCAATATGGCTATTTCCAGGCCGCCAGTCTTGGTTGCTTCGCTAAACAGCCTTTTGTTTCCATCATCCATGGTCATGTATAACTTCTGCTGTGTAATTGGCTGTGAGCAGATACAGCAATCTTATGTGCAGACAGGAAGGCACGTTCTCTAAACAAAGACCAAAGAGTCATACCAAGGATTCGGCTCACTCGCTGCCGAAAACACCCTCGCTCATATATTGATCTTGCATATGGCCTGGGGACGTTTTTATATTGATCGAATGGAGTTCTGTATAAAGATGATGTGGTCCCAGGGTGTCTGTTCCCCGGTCTTGGCTCTCCCCGTGAACGTACGACATGACAATCTCTGGCCTAGGGGGGATCTTGCCGAGCAACCATCCGATTTCTGTCACATGCGGTGTCACATGTCCTGCATCACGTGCCAGGAGAATCACATGACTATGTCACATGACGAGGGAAGGGAGCGATTGGATATAAAAAGGAGAGAGGCTAGCACGGGAGGCATAGAGACGGAGAAAGGCAACTCAGACCTGTATTGTTATTTCAGAACGTTAAGCAGAAGCCCCTAATCACTGACCCTTACTAAATATTATCCTTATTAATTCACACCGATTCTCTCCTTGTATTCAGCTTATAACACTATATTTAGTAACAACACTATCACTAGCTTATGTTTATTTCTTTTACGTTAACACTGTTAACTTTAAGAACGCCTACTAAACTTAACGTATTCACTTACCTTTTTATAATGTTTGTTATAAAAAAAGAACCTATTAACGCTGTCGTTATCTACAGCCTTTTTATAAAAGTTAAAAATAACCGAGACGCGATCACGGTCTTTAACTCCCTCGCAGCTCGACAAGTCTACGACTTGTTTAATAACCTCTACTAGGCCCTTAAGCTCCTTTAAACAAAAAACAACAATTTTATTAAAGAGGAAATTAAACACTTTTAAAGCGACTACACCCTCTTTTAGTCTTAGCTTAACAGCGCCCTTATCTCAGCCGGTAAAACTATAAAAGACAAAGTAAAAGATATACTTGTTTTTTTAGCTCACACCGTTAATACTTAAAACTAAAGACTTGCTTAATAAATGTGCGAGTTCGTAGCCTACTACTCGGAGTATTAAAAGTCTTAAGATAAAGTTATAAAGTACTTTAACCAGCGCCTTTATTAAACGAACGCCGAACTAGAGGCCTCTCGCTAGCTTTAAGCGATTAATCGCGAAGAGATTAAGTAGTTGCGAGACAATGTGTAATAGTTATATAAGTTAGTTTATAAAGACCGAGCTTAGCTTTAAAAGATAAAATAAATAGTGTGCGAAGTGCTATAAGTGTAGTAGTAGCTCGCCGCTGAAAACCTTAAAAGAGGCGCGCTTAACGTAGCTTTAATCGTTAACTAAATATAGTCTCGTTATAACACTTTTACACCTGCTAGCCCCTCCTTTTATAAAGGCGTTATTTAATCGGTTAAGCTGTTAGCCGCTTAAAGTAAGGGTGCGCGGTTTAGCTTACCCCTTTAATAAAATCCTTCGGGACTTGTTTTACTAATCCACTCCTTTTATACATCCCGAGACCTGTTTAACAGTTAGCTCCTTATTAGCTAAGTGAACTAACAACGCTACTAACAGGCTAAACGTAAGACACGAGGAGCGATGCGTTAATAGTCCGCCTTTTAGCTTTTAAGTTACCCCGACAACTTTAATAGATTTAATTCTTTAAATAATTTAAATAAAAGACGCCGCAGGTTCGCTAAAAACAGTGGTGGGCGTAGTCTTTTATATAGACCTCTACGTAAACCCCCCCTTTTAAGCTCTTTAAGAGGTGATAACTTTAAGCACCTTCCCGTAACCCCCCTTTTTACTAATAAAAATAATATATAGTAAAGGTTTTTACTCGTTATAAGTGCCCGCTGTTTTAAAAAGCTTTAACTATATTAGTTAAGCATTTATAACGGCAAAGATATAAGCGCTTTCCGCTTATAATAAGAAAGTATAAAGTTATATATACGAGTGAACCGGGAGACCTTTTATAGCAGCGAGGACAAGATTATTTAAGTAAAGTCTTTTATAAAAGATAATACCTTAAAATAGTATAATGCCCGTAGCCGGCGTATAAAGGGTATAAAGTATAAAGACTTGTAAACAGCTTATTAAGCAGCTTTAAAGGACCGCTTTTAAGACTTAGCTAAAGAAGAAAACAATTATTAAGAAATAACTAAGCTAAAGTACCGTAGTAATATTATACACTATATCACTTAGTTATAAGACTTAAACGGTTTAATAGGTTTAGCCGGAGTTGCCTTTAAAGGGGTTATAAGAAGTGTTATGTTAAACGACATTATTTGTATAGTTTATAACAGGACGGGAGGCATCCTTAACAATAATGCCGACTTCCTTATTACCGTTTAAGAAGTAAGACGAATTTATAAAGAAATGTAAAAGAGCTTAAGCACGAAAAAAGGCGAGTCCGCTTTTACAAAGTTTAAAAAAGCGGACAAGCTAAGAAAAGCACCGCTTAAAGCTCTTTAAAAACAAGGTGGCAACTAAAAGACAGCCGCTGCATTAAAGCCAGCTGCTTAAAAGCCCTTTAAGAAAAAGAAAGTTTAAAACATTAAAAAAAAGGCGATAGCCGGTATAAACACCTCGCACGTCGCAGACTACTAAAAAAAGAAGCTCGTGTGTAAAAGGTGTAGCAGGGACAATTATAACATAATGTTCTACTTTACTTAAAAAGATGTCGACGGTGTAAAACTGCCCTTAGCCCCCTGTTAAGTTGTAGGGGTTAAGAGAGTAAAGGAAGACACCGCGACTATCCCGAACGGCCTGTTTAAGCCACCTTTAAAGAAAACTTAAACCTCGGCTTAAAGAATAAGCTACTAGCCCACTTTAAGATTCGTAAAGGAGTTGTTAGACAACAACTCGAGTTTTTAAAGACCTCCGTTATAACGGCAGCATAGCGGAAGGTAATAAGCAACCCTGCCCTTTAATTAACACTAAAACCACGCTTTAGCTCGCGCTTTATAGTGGCGATAACTTATCGCAACGGAGCCGCTATAGCGCTCAGCCGCACCTTTCTCGATAGCGGTGCTTTTATAGCACTTCTTTCCCCGGTAATAGCTAAGAGACTATAAGTTAAGGTTTACCGCTGTAAGCACTAAGCTAAAATAGAGGATGCTTTCGAGTAAACTTAACTAAACTTAAGATAAGAGTACACTAGTAAGATAGGGTTCTTTTATAAAAAACACTTTAACGCTTTGCCTTTTAAAGTGGCCCTTTTAAATTTTAAGGTCAATACTATTCTTCTTTATTAATAGATAGTTAAACACCCTTTTACAGGCATATAGATAAGCAACTTAGCGGACATCGACTTTTAACATTTACGCTGCCGCACGTAATGTAAGCAAATAAAGGTGGATACTACGGAAATAAAGTACGATATAAGCGTCTTTTACCACCTCGAAGCTATCACTATTAGCGCTATCTTAAAAGTCCTGCCCGAAGTCTTAAAAGTTATCCCGCTTAAGTTCCGCTAATAACAAGTTATTATAATTAACGAAGCAGCGCAACGCCTGTTAAACCACACCTTTTACAACCACGTTATCGATTTTAAAAAAGACGAAAAGCCGCCTTAAGGTTTAATGTACGCTTTAAACGAATAAGAGCTAAAGGCTTTTAAAGAATAGTTGGATAAAATGTTAAAAGTAAGAAAAATCTAGCCTTTTAAGTCGTAATGTTTAGCCTTTATTCTCTTTATTTTAAAACCTTACGGTAAAGGTCTTTAAATCGTGGTCGATTATAAAGGGCTTAACCGAGTGTTTATTTTAAACCGGTACCCTTTTCCACTTATCTTAAAGCTATAAGACAGGCTTTGAGAAGTAAAGTATTTAATTAAATTAAACTTAAAAAACGGGTTTAACTTTATCTGAATTAAAGAAGGAGACGAATAAAAAACGGCTTTTTAAACGAGGTATAAGCTGTATAAGTATCTTATTATACCTTTTAGTTTTACGAACGCTCCCGTAACCTTTTAAAATATAATTAACTATATGCTCCGTGACTTTTTAAACTAAAGCGTTATTACTTACGTGGACGACATCTTAATATACGCCACTATTTAAGAGGAACACGATAGACTAGTAAAAGAAGTGCTTTAAAGGTTAATAAACAACCACTTTTACATTACACCCGATAAGTGTGTTTAAAACACGGACAAACTCGAATTCTTAAGTTACGTTATCGGACTTAACGGAATAAAGATGTCGTAAGAAAAAGTCGACGCGGTACTGTTATAAAAGACACCGGTAAGCTTAAAGGAGATATAATCTTTTATCAGGTTCGTTAACTACTACCGCCGCTTTATTAAAGACTTCTCGTGTATTACCCGCCTTTTTATAAAATCTACTAAAAAGGAAGCATAATAATAGTTATAAACGGATGATATAAAAGTGGCCTTCGCGACGCTAAAAGAGGCCTTTACCACCGGACTAGTCTTAGCTCACTTTAATCCTGCTCTCCTTTTTATAGTCGAGATAAACGCTAGTAATTTTATAGTCGGTAGAGTCTTTTTATAAATAATCGATAGTAAGCTCCACCTAGTGGCCTTTTATAGCCGTAAACTAACAGGTGTTAAAAGAAACTACGACATTTACGATAAAGAGCTCTTAGTAATAGTTAACGCTTTTAAAGTTTAAAGACGGTACTTAAAAGGAGCGTAGTATATAGTGTAAGTTTATACGGACTACTAAAACCTACTTCACTTCACCACCACTAAACGCTTTAATAAAAGGTAAGCTAAGTAAAGTGAGGCTATTAATAGAGTCGACTTCTTAGTCCACTATAAGTTAAGAGTGAACAACTTTAAGGCCGACATCCTCTCTTAAAAGGAGGAGCATCGACCTTTTAACGGAGGGTATAAAGAGCTCGAGTAAACCCTGCTCTTAAGTAAAAACAACCTCGGACCCTCGTTTTTAATCTTAACGGCCCGGCTAAAGTTTATACTATAAGAGAAATAAAACTAAGACTTTTTATAAAAGGTAAAAACAGCGGCTAAAAAGGACTTAGTTTATTACGAGGTGTAAGCTAAAACGCTTTTGCTTAGCGGGTACATTTAAAAAGACAGCCTTTTAGTTTATAAAAACCGGCTTAAAATACTAGACGACCTCGTTATAAAGTAAGAGATTTAAAAAGCTTATCACGAGTTTAAGGTGGCTAGACACTTCGAGACAGTAAAGACTAAA